>JAZGTL010000007.1:33565000-35965000 GCA_037349345.1 Oemleria cerasiformis | reverse complement strand
TGATTACTTGGTTTGAAGAACCATCAGATATTTTGATACAGGATTTGGGCTGATTGGTTTTGAGCTTGAGGATGGGCGTATTTGCAGCAGAGGCCTCCGCTTTCTTCTGGACCGTGGCTTGCTTTGCCGCTGGTCACTGAAGCAACACGGCAGCTGCAGTTCTCCCATTGCTAAACTGTTTTGTTTTCTTTTAAGCTCTTCTCGATCTTTTCTTTTTCAGCTCTTGTGATACTAATTTTGGTGTGTGGTATTCCTTTTATTTCGTTGGGTTGAAATCCCGATAAGATTTTAATGAGGTCACGTTAAGCACACAATTTCTACGTTTTAATTAATGAATTTCGTATTTCCTTCACAAAAAAAAATATATGGCGCATAAAATGACAATCCATGTTATTTTTTTTATTAATAATCTCAAAATAAAAATAAAAATAAATCAAACATAAAAAATTAAAAATTAAGAGGAATGAAAACCTAAAAATTATTCTTGCAAACTGAATTAAATGAACTAGTCAATGAACTATTCAGATAAGAGCGCGCTTGCAGTAGTTAGGGGAACTGGTGTTGGCTGCCATGGAAACAACACAAATGGAAAGATTTCTAATGGAATCCGATAGGGAAAACAGCTTTCATCCTTCCTCAGACTACATAGACTCATCTCTTCAGCTCTCCATATCTCTCTTGATCCAATGTTGCAGATCACAAAGTAGCCAGCAACATTTAGATACAAGATATCCTGATTATTTGGATGGAGCCCTAAAACCCTAATCTCGTATTGTCGGGCACGATTTAGGCCTTCCACAATCACTGGCGTTTTGGAAGCTCTCATTTCCTGGAGCAAAATGTTGTGTATCAAACACCATTATTATTGATGATGGTCTTCTTCTTTCAAGACCCAAATGTTGTACACGTGTCTTGACATTAACCGGCACATCCACAGTAACCCTTGCCTCACGCCCAGCCACGGGTCGCTATATGCTATTCCCAAAGGGTTGTTAAATTCAAAGAAACGACAATGGCCTTTGTTGTCGTCGTTGCTAAGCAGATCAAACCCAATAAGAAAGCCACTATTAGCATATGGACACATAACGACTTGGTTTTATGCTGCACAACTCTTCGTGACAATGACAATAATTTTCGTGATCATAACTCCATCCCCAATCCATTGACAATTGTCTGTGACAATAATGGACGATGGACAATTTTGATAAGTTTCTCCGATAATTATATACGTGATTATTATATATATATGTGATCACTACTTTATCTGTAATCCATACACCAAGCAACGAGTTGCTCTCCCTCTGGCCCCACCGCACTATCAGTGGTCGTCGGCGCGGTGGGGATTCATTTGTGAGCCCTACCACCGCGGAAGCAGTGACAATAATAATGGCAGTACTAGCTTCCAATATAATTCTGAATATAGATGCAAAGTTGTGTTAATTCCCAATTTCAACATGGGCAGTCCATTCAATTATAACTTAAAAATCCCTTTCGAATTCAAATTGGAGATCTTCTCTTTGGAAAGTGGTAAATGGAGAGAATAAGAATCAGTCGTATCATGCCCACAATTAATTCTGTTTCAAGATATGCATGAGTGATCGGCTCGTTGCTTATAATGGGATTTTGTATTGGCTTAGTACGTAATAGTGGCTATGTTCATGGGTTGGATCTGCTCACCACGTACTGACACTCAATGCCATTGTCGTTTCTTTCAAATTCCTTACCCTCTTAATGTGTCGAGAATGTCTTATTGGTGCCACCCTTCGCTTACCCTCGGCCTCGGCGAAAGCCAAGGGCGTCTGTGGATGTGCCAGTTAATTTCGGAAAATGTGTGTATTTGGGTTATGAAACAAGAAGAAGATCATCATCATCATCATCAACAACAATGGTGTTTGATACACAAGATAGCCCGTCAGCTTCCAAAACGCCTGCAGTGATTCATGTGGACCTAAGGAGTGCCCGAGAAGGCGAGATTAGGGTTTTAGGGCTGGATCCAAATCATGAGAATATCTTGTATCTATATTTTGTTGGATTCTTTTTTATCTGCAACATTCGTACCCAAGAGATATGGAAACCCGAAAACATGAGTGGTTTCGATTGGCCTTCAACAGAAATCTTCCCATTTGTGCTCCCATGGCACCCAACACCACTTCCTAAACTAACTACTTCTCTCATTTACTCTCATACTTTTTCCATGCAAAATATATTATGATGTCAAATTAATGTTTGATTCAGAGAACTACCTGCAATTTTTTTTATGCATGTTGAAATTTGGAGAACATTAATTAATATGGCGTTTGATACAAAAAGGACTCGACATGATCCGAGTCTAGCAAACTCGTACGTGCTCATTGTATTTTTTTGTACTCTTTTCTACTTTTCTTCAATTCATAACTTCTTGTTCACATTAGATTTTCTTAATTATGATCATTATTAATATAATCAGTGGCTGCTTTTTCAATTCAAATAATTTATGTTTTTATCATTTATGTAAGTTGAATTTGAGTTTTTTCATTGAAAAAATAAATAAATAAAAAACTATACATATGAAACCATTGAGTTTCCTTTAGAGAAATGCTAGGCATCCCAAAAAATTACATCAAAATGAGTCACAAATGATGCGGAAAATGCCATGTCATTCATTTTAATGAATCACATTAATTAATTACCTACATGGATTAACTAAAAAATAGTTGACTTAATTTAAAAAAATATAAAAGAGGAAATCAACAAATTAAATGCCTAAATTAAACTGTTAAAAGAAAAAGAATTCCAAAAACTCATCCCATCAATTTTCCTTTGGTAATCTCTCCAGAAAACTTCCGTCATCTTTAAATACCTACATCCTAATTTTAACTTCCATCATCAGTTTTACGTCTGATATTGTCTGAAATTAAGCGTAGAAAATCAAAGAGAATAAAAGATCGATCACTAAAACCTAGTAACTTGGTGTATTATAAGCATGGTACGCGGTGACTTTGTATTGTTCATTAGTTTGTACGGTGGTGTGCGGTTGATCGATGGCGAAGCTGGGTGGTGGCTGCTTCAGAGTATGGGATTAGTTTTTAGGGTTTGAGTCTTCTATTTTGTTGACTCTTAAAAGAAATTAATTATATTTTAGTTAACATATAATAAAACTTGCCTACTAAACGTATAATTAATTATTTTTGAGTTAATCCATGTAGGTAATGTAATTCATTAAAATTAATTACATGGTATTTGTCACATCATTTGAGTTAATCCATGTATTTTTTTGAGACGCCTAGCATTACTCTTTACTTTATGTATATGGAATTAAAAAATTAACTCATAACTACCTCTTTCTTTAATTAGGTTTCTTATTCAAATACCAATTGAACTAGGGTCATGAGCATCTAACCTAATAGGTTTCTTATTCAAATCTATTTGATTTCGAATTAGAACTCTAGAACCCCTATAAAAGCAGGCTACATATGTTCTTCTAAAGCATATAAAATTGCACTTAAAATTCGTCACATCGGAGTCTGCCACTAGCTCTGCTGCCATGAGAGGTGGTGATGATACTGCACTATCTTATCAGTCTCCTTCCTCTAAACGATCAAAATCATCACTCGGACGTCCAAGAGTACCACCTGATGAATTCATCACTATCAGAGTTAGAGCAGAAAAACCTTATGGTATGACAGATTTGCTTGGTGAGCAAGAAATCAAAGAATGGGAAATCGGATTGTTTGGATTTTAGGGAGAGTAAGAGAGGAATATTTTCTTAATGTTCTTAGACTTTCATTGATGGAGAATGAGAGATATTACAGCTCATACATCGCACACAAATCTTACCTAATGTGATAAGACCAATTCTAAGCCTAGTCACACATAGGAAAAAAATGTTAGTTAGGGTGAGTACCACATTTTGGTTCATCTCAACCCTTGATTTTATCCACTAATAATAGAGAAACACACTCACAATTCTAGAATGTGTATTGAACTATGATCCAATATTCTTGGACACTAAATAATCCAAGAACCCTAGCTATCTAACGGCTAGTAATTTTAAACTTAAGAACACATCGGCTAGTTTGAAATTCTTCAATTTCCAGCTTCACTGCATTGTTGAAGCTTGAACTTCACTTGACTTAAACCAGATAGCTGGTTTACTCCTCAACAGCCCCTTCTAAACTGCTAGTTGGTTTAACACCTAGCAAAGATATGAGTTGTGAAAACCATGGCTTGGCAAGTGCCTTGGTGAATATGTCTGCTATCTGATCTTCAGACCTGTAGTACAACAAATCAATCACTCCATAATGCAAAGCATCTCTGATGAAATAGTATCTTCGATTTATGTGTTATGTCTTTTGATGGAACATTGGATTTCTGCCAATTGCTATGGCAGAAGTGTTGTCACAGACCAGTGGAGTTGCCTCCGTTTGGAATTCTTCAAAATCTTCAAGAACAAACCTCAACCAGATGGCTTGAGAAGTTGCTTCTGCAGCTGAAACATATTTATCTTTTGCTGTGGAGAGGGCTACACTATGTTGCTTGACAGATGCCCAGGAGAAAGCTCCACTTCCAAAGGTGAAGGCATAACCAGAGGTACTTCTCATGTCTTGTTCACTCCCAAACCAATCACTGTCATAATATCCTATAAGAATTGCAGATTTGCCTTTCAAGTACTCAATTCCATAGTTAAGAGTTCCTTGCACATACCTGAGTACCCTCTTTGCTGTTCCATATTGCTTCTTAGTTGGTCCTTGCATGAATCTTGCAAGGAGACTAGCTGAGTACATTATATCAGGTCTGGTGGCGGTGAGATACAACAAACTCCCAACAATCTTCTTGTATTCACTCTCATCAGCAGCACCACTGTCATCTTCTTTACTCAACTTCTCATGTGGAACCAATGGAACACTAACTGATTTACAGCCCTTCAAACCAAATTTGCTTAGTAGAGACAAGGCATATTTCTTCTGGTGTATGAAGATGACTTTATCAGTCTGAATCACACCAATACCAAGAAAATTATGTAGTAGCCCCAAATTAGATATTTCATATTTCTACATCATCACATCTTTGAATTCAGCCATTATAGTTTCATAATTGCCTGTGTAAACTATATCATCAACATAAATAGAAACTATAAGTGTCTCACCATTCTTACTGACCTGAATGTAGAGTGTAGGCTCACTTGGACTTTTACTAAACCTACATTTGATCAGATGAGTATCAATCTCATTGTACCAGGCTCTGGGAGCCTGCTTCAAACCATTTAAGGCCTTGTTCAATCTGTAAACTTTTGCTTTCTGCATTCTTCTTCACAAAACCTTCTGGTTGATCTACATACACCTCCTCTTCTAGTACACCATTCAAGAAGGCTAATTTCACATCTAATTGATACAGCTTCCATCCTTTCTATGCTGCTAAGGCAATTAAAGTTCATATAGTGTCTAACCTTGCAGCTGGTGCAAAGGTTTCATTGTAATCAACACCAGGCTTCTGTGAATAGCCTTTAGCAACTAATCTGGCCTTGTATTTCTGTATGGTGCCATCCAGGTTCACCTTTTTCTGATACACCCACTTGACTCCAAAGACAGGCTTGTTTACTAGTCTGTTAACCAGGTTCCAAGTTTGATTCTTCACAATCATGTTCATCTCAGATTGCATTGCATCCTTCCAGACTTGATCTTTCATAGCTTCTTGAAAACAATCAGGTTCAATGATACTCATGTTACACCTAGCATATATTTCAATCAGATTCCTTATTCTCATTGGTGTAGAGATTTGACTTTGTGTGTGTAACGATCCGGACCAGAAATTGATGTAATTTGAGAATTTAAGACAATAAGGGTATTTTAGGAATTATTTTGGGTTATCGACGGGAGCATGGCTTTTCTCGGATTTCGAGGGAATTCGGGAAGGGTCCTATCAGAGTGCCTGAGGAACTTGAATATGATCTAGTTGAACTTTCTGGTGTATCAGGATGAGTTGTAGGAGACTGATAAGTCTGATTTCCTCCAACTCCCATTTATGGTGTATTCACTTCTTCTATCTCAAGAATCTCAAAATCAATAGCTGCTTCAAATGGTACTGTCACTTGTTCAATTTCTGCATTATCCCAATTCCACAGCTCATTCTCACTAAATACAACACTCCTTGACAGTATGATCTTCATAGACTTGAGATTGTACACTCTGTAGCCTTTTTCACAAGTTCCATATCCCATGAACACTCATTTTACTCCTTTCTCATCTAGTTTCTGCCTTTGCTGTGCAGGTACATGAGTATAGCAGATACATCCAAAAGTTTTCAGATGCTTTTACACCAAGTTTTCTACCTGAGTAAGTTTCAAATGGTGTTTTACCATCAATTGGCTTTGTGGGACATCTATTTAGCAGATACACAGCTGTGTTCACAGCTTCTCCCCAAAATTTGTATGGTATCTTCTTTTCATGCATAATTGCTTTAGCCATTTCAACTATTGTTATTTCTTTCTTTCAGCCACCCTATTCTGTTGTGGTGAATAAGCAATGGTCAATTGCCTTTCCATTCCAACATCTTCACAGAATCTCAAAAAGTCATTAGAGGTATATTCTCCTCCTCTATCATTTCTTAACTTTTTCATCTTGAAACCATATTGAAGTTCCACCATGGCTTTTAATCTTTTAAAGATACTGAACACATCAGACTTGTTTCTCATGAAATATACCCAACACATTCTGGAATAATCCTCTATAAAAGTGAGAAAGTATCTATTTACACCTTCTGCTGTAGTATGCATTAGACCACACACATCAGAGTGTATTAGCTCCAATGGTTGAGTTGCTCTCCATGCTTGATACTTGTCAAATGACTCAATGTGCTGCTTTCCTGAAACACACCTTCACATACTTATTTGATTTCCTTCAGACTTGGCAATCCAACAACCATATCATGCTGATGTAATATCTGCAGACTCTTGAAGTTCAAATGTCCAAATCTTCTGTGCCAGGTCCAGGAGTCACCAGTAATTGTTGCTTTTCTAGCCATTGGAAATACATGGTCCATAGTCATTGGAAAACACCTGTTAGAGGTCATTGGTACAGAAGCCACCTGAGATTCCAGTTTCTGATCCTCAAAAATCTTCACATATCTATCACCAAATACCAGAAAATATCCATGTTCAATCATCTGTCCAACACTGAACAAATTTTCATCCAAACCAGGTACCAACATCACTTCCTTTATGTACGTATCTCCTACCTTGATTAGTCTCAATCACCAAGGTTCCTTTGCCAACAGCTTGAACCAACTCACTAGTGCCCATTTTTACTCTAGCTGTGATCTTCCTATCAACATAAATCAGTATAGAATCCTGGGATGTCATGTGATTACTACATGCACTATCCACAAACCAAACTCCTTTGTCTTGTGTCACAAATGCTGCATTACAGGCATAGAACATCACATTCTCTTCTTCTCTTGCTTGCTTAGCATGGTTCACTTCTGATCTAGCAACACAATCTTTTTCAAGATGTCCAAACCTGTTACACTTGGTGCATTTGGGCTTCCCTTTGAACCAACATGCTCCATAGTACAATTTGTTATAGGTTTAAAATGAATTCTTTGAATTCTCACCATTTCCACCTTGCTTCAATGCTTGACCTGGTTTATTCTGCCAGTTGTTGTTATTCCAGGCCTTCCCTTTGCCTTTGAAATTCCTCTTCCCTTTATAAGAGCTTGACTGGTTTGATTGCTATCCACTACTACTTTGTCCTGTTTTAGAACCAATATGCATACAAGAAAATGCATTTTCTGTTCCAACATCAAAATCATCATGCAAATCCTCCCTTTGTGCAAACACTTTAATGGATCCTAGCACTTCTTCTACACCAACAGTGTCTAGATCCTTAGTTTTTTCTATGATAGAAACAATATACTTATATTTTCTAAACAAACTCATTAGGATTTTATGCACAATTATTTTGTTTGGGATATCTTCACCATATGACTTCATCTTAATCACTAAATAAAAGAATCTAGTAAAATAGTCATCTAACACTTCTCAGTCTTTCATTCTGAAATACTCGAATTCAGCTCTAATGGCTTGAAGTTTGACAGATCTTATCTTGTCATCACCTATGTATTCCTTCTGCAAGATGAGCCAAGCTTCACGAGCATGGTCTTCTGTAACGACCGACCCTCCGTCTCCCACTCGGGGTCCCTAGGAAGCATCGATACGTTATGGCCGCCGGGAATCCTCCCAAAGCGAAGCCCCTGGTGATGGCCTCGAACACATCCACCAGCCCAAAGGTATTGTTAGCTTGTCCATTCTAATCCCCCACCAGGCTGCAGCCTTGGAGTTTCGAACTCAGGACCAAGCCCTTTTATTCCTCTCAAGGAGGACACCTTTCACCAACTAAGCTGCAGCTCAATTGGTGAAGGTGTTCCCCTTGAGGGAAGCAAAGAACCAGGTCCCTGGTTCGAAACTCCAAGGCTGCAGCCTGGTGGAGGATTAGAAAGGGCTGGTTGTATAATACCTTGAGGGCAGGTGTTCATGCTACCTAGGGATCCTAGGGACCCCGAGTGGGAGACGGAAGACGGTAGGTGACCCCTCAACCTAAAAGGCGCCTTTTTTGTAACGACCGACCCTCCGTCTCCCACTCGGGGTCCCTAGGAAGCATCGATACGTTATGGCCGCCGGGAATCCTCCCAAAGCGAAGCCCCTGATGGTGGCCTGGAAGCACACACACCAGCCCAAAGGTATTGTAGGCTTGTCCATTCTAATCCCCCACCAGGCTGCAGCCTTGGAGTTTCGAACTCAGGACCAAGCCCTTTTATTCCACTCAAGGTGGACACCTTTCACCAACTGAGCTGCAGCTCAATTGGTGAAGGTGTTCCCCTTTAGGGAAGCAAAGAACCAGGTCCCAGGTTCGAAACTCCAAGGCTGCAGCCTGGTGGAGGATTAGAATGGGCTGGTTGTATAATACCTTGGGCTTCGCTTTGGGAGGATTCCCGGCGGCCATAACGTATCGATGCTTCCTAGGGACCCCGAGTGGGAGACGGAGGGTCGGTCGTTACATCTTCATTCAAGATCTTGGGAAATATCTCATCTCATACAGCATTTTGGATCAGTGCTAGGGCTTTGTCATATCGGATCCTTTCAACTTTAGAGAGTGTCCTCACAACTCCATAAACTCTTTCTTCATCAGAGGATGTATCCTCATATGGAAATCCAGTATCTACCAGCTCCCAGATATCATGAGCTTTGAGAATGGTTTTCATTTTGATTCTCCAAAAATCATAGTTATGACCTTGGAAGATTGGAGCCTTCATCTCTCCAACAATTGATCCCGCCATGTGAGACTTGAATTTGGCCTCGAAACTTTGATTTTCTCACATATTAAAATGCCCCTTCAATGGATCAGATAAGCTGTGATACCATATCAGAGTTAGAGCAAAAAAACTTTATGGTATGACAGATTTGCTTGGTGAGCAAGAAATCAAAGAATGGGACATCGAATTGTTTGGATTTTAGGGAGAGTAAGAAAGGAACATTTTCTGAATGTTCTTACACTTTCATTGATGGATAATGAGAGATATTAAAGCTCATACATCACACACAAATCTTACCTAATGTGATAAGACCAATTCTAAGCCTAGTCACACATAGGACAAAACTGTTAGTTAGGGCGAGTACCACATTTTGGTTCATCTCAACCCTCGATTTTATCCACCAATAATAAAGAAACACACTCACAATTCTAGAATGTGTATTGGACTATGATCCAATATTCTTGGACACTAAATAATTCAAGAACCCTAGCTATCTAACGGCTAGTAATTTTAAACTTAAGAACACATCGGCTAGTTTGCAATTCTTCAATTTCCAGCTTCACTGCATTGTTGAAGCTTGAACTTCACTTGACTTAAACCAGATAGCTGGTTTACTCCTCAACAATCACCTCCATTGATGATCTTCCTAACGCTTTATTGCTCAAAAATTTTCTTCGTCTTCTTTGGGAATCCATTGTTCGATCCAAGTTCATGTCCAAGTGTTGGCTCACTCTCATGTTAGATTCGTATCGAATTCTCAAGCAACAAGAACAAAGACCTAGTATTTTGATCTATTCCAATCATGAACAACTTTTGACCATGTCTCAGTCAAATCCTAATCTTTTGGAGAGCAAAATAACACTTAAGTTGTCTCTAAGCTTCCTCCAAGAAGAAGGAAATCTGATGTCTGCCAAAATATTAGTGACACACAACGACTTGATTTTGTGTGACAATAATGGACGTGGTCGTTACTTCATCTGCAATCCATACACCAAGAAACGAGTTGTTCTTCCTCCCGCCTCACCGTACCGCCGATCATGGTGGGGATTCATTTGTGAGCCCTATCTCAAGTGCCCTAAAGAAGACCTAGACGGCAGTGGTAGTACCATCCAATTTAATTCAGAGTATAGGTGCAAGGTTGTGCGAATTCCCAATTTCGAGGAGTGCGCATCCCATTTTAACATGGATTTCCCATTCAAATTCTTATTGGAGATATTCTCTTTCGAAAGTGGAAAATCGAGAAAATCAAAATTAGTTGTATCATGCCCTAGAAGGATTCGGTTTCATGATATGAGTGATCAACTTGTTGCTCATAATAGGATTTTGTATTGGCTGCATGCTTATTGTGGCTTTCTTATTGGGTTTGATTTGCTCAGCGACGACACCAAATGTCATTGTCGTTTCATTGTATTTGACAAGTACACTCCTAGATAGTTGGCCCGCCTTTGGCACGGCGTGAGCTAAGGGCGGCTGTGGATGTGGCACTTTACGTCAAGAAATATTTCTATTTGGGTTTTGAAAGAAGAACACCATCAACAACAATGGTGTTTCATACAAAACATTTTCCTCCCTGAAATGACGTCATCATTTTTCAAATGGCCACTGATTGTGGAATGTCTAAAGAGTGCCCGAGAAGGCGACGTTAGGGTTTTAAGGCTGGATCCAAATAATGAGGATGTCTTGTATCTAGAATTTGATGGCCATTTTTTCATCTGCAACATCTGTTCCAGAGAAATGCGGAAACCTAAAAAGATGAGTATACCTAGCACGCAGTCTCTCGAAATTGGTCTCTCCAACAGCTTGATGTGCTCAATGCTTTTCTCAATGGTTTTCATAACTACCTCTTTCATTAATTAGGTTTCTTATTCAAATACCAATTGAACTAGGATATCATGAGCATCTAACCTAATAGGTTTCTTATTCAAATCTATTTGATTTCGACTGAGAACTCTAGAACCCCTATAAAATCAGGCTACATATGTTCTTCTAAAGCATATAAAATTGCACTTAAAATTCGTCACATCGGAGTCTGCCACTAGCTCTGCCGCCATGAGAGGTGGTGATGATACTGCACTATCTGATCAGTCTCCTTCCTCTAAACGATCAAATTCATCACTCGGACGTCCAAGAGTACCACATGATGAATTCATCACTATCAGAGTTAGAGCAGAAAAACCTTATGGTATGACAGATTTGCTTGGTGAGCAAGAAATCAAAGAATGAGAAATCAGATTGTTTGGATTTTAGGGAGAGTAAGAGAGGAATATTTTCTGAATGTTCTTAGACTTTCATTGATGGAGAATGAGATATATTACAGCTCATACATCACACACAAATCTTACCTAATATGATAAGACCAATTCTAATCCTAGTCACACATAGGACAAAACTGTTAGTTAGGGTGAGTACCACATTTTGGTTCATCTCAACCCTGGATTTTATCCACCAATAATACAGAAACACACTCACAATTCTAGAATGTGTATTGAACTATCATCCAATATTCTTGGACACTAAATAATCCAAGAACCCTAGCTAACTAACAACTAGTAATTTTAAACTTAAGAACACATCGGCTAGTTTGCAATTCTTTAATTTCTAGCTTCACTGCATTGTTGAAGCTTGAACTTCACTTGACTTAAACCAGCTAGCTGGTTTACTCCTCAACAACCCCTTCTAAACTACTAGTTGGTTTAACACCTAGCAAAGATATGAGCTATGAAAACCATGGCTTGGCAAGTGCCTTGGTGAATATGTCTGCTATATGATCTTCAAACCTGCAATACATCAAATCAATCACTCCATAATGCATAGCATCTCTGTTGAAATGGTATCTTTGATTTATGTGTTATGTCTTTGGATGGAACACTGGATTTCTGCCAATTGCTATGGCAGAAGTGCTGTCACAGAACAGTGGAGTTGCCTCCGATTGCAATTCTCTAAAATCTTCAAGAACAAACCTCAACCAGATGGCTTGAGAAGTTGCTTCCTCAGCTGAAACATATTTAGCTTTTGATGTGGAGAGGGCTACACTATGTTGCTTGACAGATGCCCAGGAGAAAGCTCCACTTCCAAAGGTGAAGGCATAACCAGAGGTACTTCTCATGTCTTGTTCACTCCTAAACCAATCACTGTCATAATATCCTATAAGAATTGCAGATTTTCCATTCAAGTACTCAATTCCATTGTTAAGAGTTCGTTGCACATACCTGAGCACCCTCTTTGTTGTTCCATATTGCTTCTTAGTTGGTCCATGCATGAATCTTGCAAGTAGACTAGCTGAGTACATTATATCAGGTCTGGTGGCGGTGAGATACAACAAACTCCCAACAATCTTCCTGTATTCACTCTCATCAGCAGCACCATTGTCATCTTCTTTACTCATCTTCTCATGTGGAACCTTTGGAACACTAACTGATTTACAGCCCTTCAAACCAAATTTTCTTAGTAGAGACAAGGTATATTTCTTCTGGTGTATGAAGATGGCTTTATCAGTCTGAATAACACCAATACCAAGAAACTGATGTAGTAGCCCCATATCAGACATTTCATATTTCTTCATCATCACAGCTTTGAATTCAGCCATCATAGTTCCATAATTGCATGTGTAAACTATATCATCAACATAAATAGAAACTATAAGTGTCTCACCATTCTTACTGACCTGAATGTAGAGTGTAGGCTCACTTGGACTTTTACTAATCCTACATTTGATCAGATGAGTATCAATCTCATTGTACCAGGCTCTGGGAGCTTGCTTCAAACCATATAAGGCCTTGTTCAATCTGTAAACTTTGCTTTCTGCATTCTTCTTCACAAAACCTTCAGGTTGATCTACATACACCTCCTCTTCTAGTACACCATTCAAGAAGGCTAAATTCAAATCTAATTGATACAACTTCCATCCTTTCTATGCTGCTAAGGCAATTGAAGTTCATATAGTGTCTAACCTTGCAACTGGTGCAAAGGTTTCATTGAAATCAATACCAAGCTTCTGTGAATATCCTTTAGCAACTAATATGGCCTTGTGTTTCTGTATGGTGCCACCCAGGTTCATCTTTGTCTTATACACCCACTTGACTCCAATGACATGCTTGTTTACTAGTCTGTTAACCAGGTTCCAAGTTTGATTCTTCTCAATCATGTTCATCTCAGATTGCATTGCATCCTTCCAGACTTGATCTTTCGTAGCTTCTTGAAAACAATCAGGTGCAATGATACTCATGTTACACCTAGCATATATTTCAATCAGATTCCTCATTCTCATTGGTGTAGAGATTTGACTTTGAGTGTGTAACGACCCGGACCAGAAATTGATGTAATTTGAGAATTTAAGACAGTAAGGGTATTTTAGGAATTATTTTGGTTGTCAGACGGGAGCATGGCTTTTCTCGAATTTCGAGGGGAATTCAGGAAGGGTCCTATCAGAGTGCCTGAGGAACTTGAATCTGATCTCGTTGAACTTTCTGGTGTATCAGGATGAGTTGTAGGAGACTGATAAGTCTGATTTCCTCCAACTCCCATTTATGGTGTATTCACTTCTTCTATCTCAAGTATCTCAAAATCAACAGCTGCTTCAAATGGTATTGTCACTTGTTCAATTTCTGCATTATCCCAATTCCACAGCTCATGCTCACTAAATACAACACTCATTGACAGTATGATCTTCATAGACTTGAGATTGTACACTCTGTAGCCTTTTTCACAAGTTCCATATCCCATGAACACTCCGTTTACTCCTTTCTCATCTAGTTTCTGCCTTAGATGTGCAGGTACATGAGTATAGCAGATACATCCAAAAGTTTTCAGATGCTTTTACACCAGGTTTTCTACCTGAGTAAGTTTCAAATGGTGTTTTACCATCAATTGCCTTTGTGGGACATCTATTTAGCATATACACAGCTGTGTTCACAACTTCTCCACAAAATCTGTATGGTATCTTCTTTTCATGCATCATTGCTTTAGCCATTTCAACTATTGTTCTGTTCTTTCTTTCAGCCACCTCATTCTGTTGTGGTGAATAAGCAATGGTCAATTGCCTTTCCATTCCAACATCTTCACAGAATCTCAAAAAGTCATTAGAGGTATATTCTCCTCCTCTATCACTTCTCAACTTTTTCATCTTGAAACCATATTGAAGTTCCACCATGGCTTTAAATCTTTTAAAGATACTGAACACATCATAATTGTTTCTCATGAAATATACCCAACACATTCTGGAATAATCCTCTATAAAAGTGAGAAAGTATCTATTTCCACCTTCTGATGTAGTCTGCATTGGACCACACACATCAGAGTGTATCAGCTCCAATGGTTGAGTTGCTATCCATGCTTGATCCTTGTCAAATGACTCAATGTGCTGCTTTCCTGACACACATCCTTTACATACTTATTTGATTTCCTTCAGACTTGGCAATCCAACAACCATGTCATGCTGATGTAATATCTTCAAACTCTTGAAGTTCAAATGTCCAAATCTTTTGTGCCAGGTCCAGGAGTTACCAGTGATTGTTGCTTTTCTAGCCATTGGAAATACATGGTCCATAGTCATTGGAAAACACATGTTAGAGGTCATTGGTACAGAAGCCACCTGAGATTCCAGTTTCTGATCCTAAAAAATCTTCACAGATCTATCACCAAATTCCAGAAAATATCCATGTTCAATCATTTGTCCAACACTCAACAGATTTTCATCCAAACCATGTACCAACATCACTTCTTTTATGTACGTATCTTCTACCTTGATTAGTCTCAATCACCAAGGTTCCTTTGCCAACAGCTTGAACCAACTTACTAGTGCCCATTTTTACTCTAGTTGTGATCTTCCTATCAACATCAATCAGCAAAGAATCCTGGGATGTCATGTGATTACTACATGCACTATCCACAAACCAAACTCCTTTGTCTTGTGTCACAGATGCTGCATTATAGGCATAGAACATCACATTCTCTTCTTCTCTTGCTTGCTTAGCATGGTTCACTTCTGATCTAGCAACACAATCTTTTTCAAGATGTCCAAATCTGTTACACTTGGTGCATTTGGGCTTCCCTTTGAACCAACATGCTCCATAGTACAATTTGTTATAGGTTTGACATGCATTCTTTGAATTCTCACCATTTCCACCTTGCTTCATAGCTTGACCTGGTTTATTCTGCCAGTTGATGTTATTCCATGCCTTCCCTTTGCCTTTGAAATTCTTCTTCCCTTTATAAGAGCTTGACTAGTTTGACTGCTATCCACTACTACTTTGTCATGTTTTAGAACCAATATGCATACTAGAAAATGCATTTTCTGTTCCAACATCAAAATCATCATGCAAATCCTCCCTTTGTGCAAACACTTTAATGGATCCTAGCACTTCTTCTACACCAACAATGTCTAGATCCTTAGTTTCTTCTATAATAGAAACAATATACTTATATTTTCTAGACAAACTCATTAGGATTTTCTGCACAATTCTTTTGTTTGGGATATCTTCACCATATGACCTCATCTTAATCACTAAAACAAAGAATCTAGTAAAATAGTCATCTAACACTTCTCCATCTTTCATTCTCAAATACTCGAATTCAGCTCTAATGGCTTGAAGTTTGACAGATCTTACCTTGTCATCACCTATGTATTCCTTCTGCAAGATGAGCCAAGCTTCACGAGCATGGTCTTCATTCGAGATCTTGGGAAATATCTCATCTCATACAGCATTTTGGATCAGTGTTAGGGCTTTGGCATCTCGGATCCTTTCAACTTTAGAGAGTGTCCTCACAGCTCCATGAACTCTTTCTTCATCAGAGGATGTATCCTCATCTGGAAATCCAGTATCTACCAGCTCCCAGATATCATGAGCTCAGAGAATGGTTTTCATTTTGATTCTCCAAAATGCATAGTTATGACCTTGGAAGATTGGAGCCTTCATCTCTCCAACAATTGATCCCGCCATGTGAGACATGAATATGGCCTCCAAATTTTGATTTTCTCACAGATTAAAATGCCCCTTTAATGGATCAGATAAGCTTTGATACCATATTAGAGTTAGAGTAGAAAAACCTTATGGTATGACAGATTTGCTTGGTGAGCAAGAAATCAAAGAATGGGAAATCGGATTGTTTGGATTTTAGGGAGAGTAAGAGAGGAATATTTTCTTAATGTTCTTAGACTGTCATTGATGGATAATGAGAGATATTACAGCTCATAGATCACACACAAATCTTACCTAATGTGATAAGACCAATTCTAAGCCTAGTCACACATAGGACAAAACTGTTAGTTAGGGTGAGTACCACATTGTGGTTCATCTCAACCCTCGATTTTATCCACCAATAATAAAGAAACACACTCACAATTCTAGAATGTGTATTTGACTATGATCCAATATTCTTGGACACTAAATAATCCAAGAACCCTAACTATCTAACGGCTAGTAATTTTAAACTTAAGAACACATCGGCTAGTTTGCAATTCTTCAATTTCCAGCTTCACTACATTGTTGAAGCTTGAACTTCACTTGACTTAAACCAGATAGCTGGTTTACTCCTCAACAATCACCACCATTGATGATCTTCCTAATGCTTTATTGCTCGAAATTTTTCTTCGTCTTCCAAGTTCATGTCCAAGTGTTGGCTCACTCTCATGTTAGATTCATATCGAATTCTCAAGCAACAAGAACAAAGACCTAGTCTTTTGATCTATTCCGATCAAGAACAACTTTTGACCATGTCTCAGTCAAACCCTAATCTTTTGGAGAGCAAAATAACACTTAAGTTGTCTCTAAGCTTCCTCCAAGAAGAAGGAAATCTGACGTCTGCCAAAATATTAGCGACACACAACGACTTGATTTTGTTTGACTATAATGGACGTGGTCGTTACTTCATCTGCAATCCATACACCAAGCAACGAGTTGTTCTTCCTCCTGCCTCACCATACCACCGATCATGGTGGGGATTCATTTGTGAGCCCTATCTCAAGTGCCCTAAAGAAGACCTAGACGGCAGTGGTAGTACCATCCAATTTAATTCTGAGTATAGGTGCAAGGTTGTGCGAATTCCCAATTTCGAGGAGTGCACATCCCATTTTAACATGGATTTCCCATTCAAATTCATATTGGAGATATTATCTTTCGAAAGTGGAAAATCGAGAAAATCAGAATTAGTTGTATCATGCCCTAGAAGGATTCGGTTTCATGATATGAGTGATCAGCTTGTTGCTCATAATAGGATTTTGTATTGGCTGCATGCTTATAGTGGCTTTCTTATTGGGTTTGATATGCTCAGCGATGACACCAAATGTCATTGTCGTTTCATTGTATTTGACAAGTACACTCCTAGACAGTTGGCCCGCCTTTGGCACGGCTTGAGCTAAGAGCGGCTGTGGATGTGCCACTTTACGTCAAGAGATATTTCTATTTGGGTTTTGAAAGAAGAACACCATCATCAACAATGGTGTTTCATACAAAACATTTTCCTCCCTGAAATGACGTCATCAATTTTCAAATGGCCACTGATTGTGGAACGTCTAATGAGTGCCCGAGAAGGCGACGTTAGGGTTTTAAGGCTGGATCCAAATAATGAGGATGTCTTGTATCTAGAATTTGATGGCCACTTTTTCATCTGCAACATCCGTTCCAGAGAAATGCAGAAACCTAAAAAGATGAGTATACCTAGCACGCAGTCTCTCGAAATTGGTCTCTCCAACAGCTTGATGTGCGCAATGCTTTTCTCAATGGTTTTCTTCAAGAGGATGTTTATATTAAACAACCCCCTGGTTTCTCTGATCCATTTTGTCCCAAACACGTTTGCGCAAATTGAACTGTGCCTTATATGGTCTCAAACAAGCACCCCGGGCTTGGTTTCAATGCTCGCTTCTTGTTTGCTTGCTCATGGATTTCAGCATAGTCACTCTGATGCTTCCTTATTTATTCGCTCTGCCTCTAATGCTTCTATTTATATTCTCATATATGTGGATGACATTATAGTTACAGGTCCTGATGATTGTGCCATTTCCTCCTTCCTTGATGCTTTGTGTTATAAATTTGATAGTCGTCGCATGGGCGAATTAAGTTTCTTTCTTGGCATGGAAGTTCACCGCACTCCCACTACAATTTCCTTGTCTCGGACTCGATATGCCCTTGACCTATTGAAGAAATTTAATACGGAACTCTGCAAGCCTTGTCCCACTCCACTCTCCTCCGCCACTCGTCTCTCGGCTCATGATGGTGACCCTCTATCTGATCCCACTCTCTATCGCAGCATGGTTGGGGGACTTCAATATCTCACTTTGTCTCGTCCCAATCTTACTTTTGACGTCAATCAAGTCTGCCAGTTTCTCCATACTCCCCGTGCCCCCCATCTTCAAGTTGTCAAATGCATTTATCGTTATCTAAATGGGACCCTCGGTCATGGTCTTGCTTTCCACAAATCCACTGATTTCAACTTACGAAGCTTCTCTGACGCTGTCTGAACGGGATATCTTGATGATCGCCGCTCCACCACCGGGCTTGTATCTTTCTTGGTCCAAATCTTCTTACATGGACGGCAAAGAAACAATTCACCGTCTCTCGATCAAACACGGAGGCTGAACATCGTGCTCTCGCCACCACCTCGGCTGAACTTCGCTGGTTCTGTTATTTGTTTCGTGAGCTTGGGGTCCCTCCCCGCACTCCTCCTTGGATTTTTGTGGACAATATTTATGCTCTTCATATGGCAGCGAATCCCATTTTTCATGCATGGACGCACTATATATATTGAGATTGACTACCACTTTGTTCGTGAGTTAATTGCCCAAGGGGTCCTCCGCACTTACTATGACGTCCCGTCTCGGTTTCAACTTGCTGACCTTTTCCCTTTTCACTAAGGGTCTCACACGAGAACGGTTTGCTGTACTTGTTTCCAAGCTCAATCTTCATCTTCTTCCGTTTCGCTTGAGGGGGCGTGAAGAGAGTATCACGGGTCAACTCACGGGTCAACAGAGTCCCTTCTCTCTAGTTAATATACCATTAATTATTTATACTAAATCTCTATGATACACTCACTGTAAGTATCCTTGTACAAGGTCAACTGTATGTACTATAAAACGTTTTGAGTCATTCTCTCTTCCTCATTCAATCTTCTTTCTTCTCTAAACTCCATCATTCTCCTATAAATTGGAGTCGCTTATCAGAAATCTTGCCATTTGTGCTTCCATGGCAACCAATACCACTGCTCTTATCTGACACAGTTTAATTTGTATTACTATTTAGTCATAATATATTTTTCCATGGAATACATAATACCGTGAAATTAAATTAGTTTTTTGATCCAGTGAAATACCAGCAATTTTTCCATGGAGGTTGGAATTTGAACATCATTAATTATTTTCATGCATGTTGTACAACACAGAAATCGAATCAAACTTGGTTTTAATTAAATTTGAAGATAGAAAATTATTTTTAATTCTGCATGTTGTATACAACACGGAAAGTGAACCAAACTTTTTTTTGATTAATTTGTTTTTCATCTGTTTGATTGCTGAATTTTCATGGAACTAAGAAATATCTTGGGTGTATACATGGACAAGATGATGCCTTCTAAAACTTGGACTCACTCTTCCCCTATTGGGCCGTATCATACGGAACATCTTTATTTGATGGGCATTTGAGTTCCTCATGGGCTAGATTCAGATATTTTGGTCCAAACCCTCTGAAAACTTGTTCTTTTGCTCCGAGAATTAACCCTCTACAGTATTCTGAACTTCAGATAAGCGTAGATTTGGTAGCATTATCTGACCGTGGCGCAGCTTTGCCGCCTTCACCCAAAAAAAACCGACGGCAATGGCGTTAGAGAAACCACTAGGAGCAGCCACAAGCTCTACCTTCCTCACAAGCTCTACCTTCCTCACAAGACCCAAAATTCCCGCCTTTTTCTCAACCTCAACCGCCAACCACAACCAATTGGCCTTCGTACGCCGCCGTTTCAATGTCAAATGCTCGATGGAATACAGTAGAGACCAGTACAACAACAACGGCAGCAACAGCAGCAACGTTCAAGTTCCCCTAGCATACCCTAGACCGGTGGAGATTCAGTGGAAGAAGGAGCTCTGCAATATGGTGCACCTCATCGGCGTCGTCGGCCTTCCCATTGAAATTAAGCACCTTCCGTCAGGAAAGGTCCTCGCATGGACCCGTCTCGCCGTCAAGAAGTCGCCCACGGACACCTCATGGTATTTTTAGTTATTTTCTTCAAATTTTGTGTTTGCTCGTAATTTGCAGTTGATGGTGTCCTTTCAATTCTTAATTTTTGATGATTTCGGTGCGGTAGTTTTAGGGTTTAACCAGATGTGAAAGTTTCAGAATTTAAACTTTTAGGCAAGGTTGATTAGCGATTTCGTTCTTATGAGGAAATATATGGTATATGAAATGAACCGAAAATGATTTCAAAACTAAAAACGAAAAGTTTTCAAAGGGGCCTAAGTTTTAGAAAGTTCTCTCACCACACTTTTTTTGGGGTAAATGCTACTCTAAGAATGAATGCAGGATTGAATGAATTCGTCAAATATGAGCAATGTGTCTTCTTTTCCAGGATCAATTTGACATTTTGGGATGAGCTGGCTCATGTTGCCTTTCAGCATGTAGAGAAAGGCCAACAGATATATGTCTCTGGTCGTCTTATTTCAGATTCTGTGGAAACCAATGAAGGGAAGCAGCAGACCTACTATAAGGTTTTTTGGCTTGTGATCCTTCTATTTGTTGTGTTATTCTGATAGTTTTATTGTTTTCGGGTATAATGATTTTGTTTCGGTTTTTAATTTTCTGCAGGTAGTTGTCCAGCAACTGAATTTCGTCGAAAAGGGTTTGTCTTCGGGGGTCATGATTGATCCCGACTCTGATTCCTTTACAGCAGGCAAGTCTATGTCTCAGTAACTTAAGTCTTATCAAGGGTAGTGTTTGTTCTTATTATTTTCTTTTTCTCTTTCAGGTAGAAATCCAGGCAACAATGGCTCCACAAAGAACAGTACCGAAACCACACAAGAATTGTGGCAAGCCTTCTTTGCTAATCCAGTGGAGTGGTGGGATAATAGGAAGACCAAGGTACGTCTTTCAATCACTATACAAGTCAACTATATGCATCTAACATCGTTTATTCTTGTTACGGTGTAAAACATTTTTGAGACGTCCTTTGAGCAAAAGTGTGCATCCTTTGTGTTTGTGTTTGTGTGCACAAGCGGAAATACTGCTGGGAAATGACGAGAAGAAAATCTGTTTTTTGCTTTTTCCTTACACTGAATCATGAAGATCTTTACCGACCATCTTTATTAAACCAAGTTTGGAAATTCCTTGCCTAAAACTAGTATTAACCGAGAGAAAAAGATGATGGATGAGCTGGATATGAAATGATTGAGAATGAATGTTTCTAGATATGTTATTGCTGATGAGATTTTACATATGACAGCTTTACATTCTAGGTGTGCCATACAGTTCATGGCAAATGATTAAATATGATACCAGTTCTAGAAGCTCTATGCACATGTGAAATTATCAGCTAATATCAACTCCTGTTTGTTCAGATTTCCTGATAAAATACCAATTCGCCCTTGTTTATTCGATTTTGTTTTATGATTTTCAGAAAAACCCAAAATATCCAGATTTTAAGCACAAAGATACTGGAGAAGCCTTGTGGATTGAAGGCCGGTACAATCCACCATGGGTGAAGTCCCAGCTTGCTATACTGGACACAAGAATGGGGACCTTGAATGACCAACATCTTAAGATGCATGAAAATGCATTTGCCGGTGATAATTTTTCGCTTTTCTGAGTGCTTGTTGTGCTAGCTATAGGTATCCGTTGTGAAGGTGGTAATCTATGTATAGTCTTATCAAATTTTTGGTGGGGATACTGAAGAATTCGGCTTTGATTCTATGGTTTGTACCCGAGATTTTGTAACTTACATGATGTGCTGCTATTTAATTTGCTTTCTATTATTCGAAAATCTCAGAATTCGGATCTACACAAAACTGGTGTATATTTAGACTTTGTGTAATCTTATTTTCACATATGAAACATTTCATCCTCTGTACAATCGGATGGCGAATTTCTTTGAGCAAATATTGAATTTGAAAGAGGAAAATTTAAGTGTATTCTGAACTACATGTATCTGTATCTGTTCGTGTAATGAACTCAAATTCTCAGCAAAACTTGTTGCAGAACTCGAGCAAAATTAAGGAGTTTTGAGAGCCTCCTTAATGTATGTATTCGTTTCTTCTTTCGTCGATTTCCATTGTCTTGTGCTTGTTTGTTGTTTTAATTTTTGATCAGAAACAGGTAGTCAATCCTCTAGCTTCAGATCCTTTCATGATCCTAAGCCTTTTGCAGGAACACACAAACATACTCCATGGGACATCTCCAACAAGCATCCAATCACCATCTTTGTCTTCGTACGTTGGCGCGAAATCAGGCCCGTTAATGTTGGCTAGGTTGAACATGTTCTGCAATGCCTTGATGAGTTCTGGGTAGCTCTTGTAAACCTTGAGATCAATCTTCCTCAGGTAAGGAGCTCCGTCAGCACTTACTTTCACGTATGCCTCAGGTTTTCGTGCTTGCATACTGTTCTTCCTGTAAGATCGAACCGGAGGCCACCCAACCATTTGCGTCCTGCACATAATTAACCAAACATCATTAATTAAACCTTCTTAAAACATGAACATAGAAAAGATCATAGCGTATATTTTTGTAAATTTTTGCTTACTTGGAGGGAGGGGCATCTATGTGGTGATCAGAATTTGTACTACAATCATCAACCGCCGAATCGGGAGAAGATCTCTTGTTGTTCTTGGCAATCTCAGGCTCTTGAGCGCTTCCAGGCAATCCCAATCTCAACTCAGTTGCCTTGAAATTGAGCTGGTCTTCATTGTGCTCATATTTCACTGACCCTTCCATGTTTAATCAATTTGCTACAAATTAAGTAAAACCCTTTGCTCGATTTGCAGAGTGGGAGACTTAGAATGTTGATAGAGAAATAATAATGTGTTTGTTTTTGCTGTGGGATTTGAAGTTTGATTTGTTTTCTTGAGGAAATATGTGATGGAAACTCAAAGTTTTATAGGATGCAGCTTGTGAATCGTGGGAGGGACAAAAGTTAATATTATTCAGGTCATTTTATTTTATTTCATCTTTTTCATGGTCCATGGTGGCATGAGATGCGATTCACTCATCATTTTGATATGGTAATATCACATGCTGTCCCCCATTCGTTAGGTCAATGACCAACCAAAGGCGGACAATTGGACAAACCCAAATTTGAAACCGGCCCTACATACCCTACCCGTTAACATTGCTACACGAATCACATTTAGAGATTACATTATTTTCTTTAAAGTTAGATTTACAAATCAGAATATAGATCAACCTTCTATGAAAAGAAATCTGAAATCGTCCTTGTGACCTAAGTTTGAGTGGAAGACACCTAGCTATTTAATTATGCATATTATGTATCGATCTCGTTTATTTGAAGAATTAAATTTGAAACCATTCGTTATACAATAAAGAGAAATACTATTATATCGTATTATATTTGCATATTATGTATCGATCTCGTTTATTTGAAGAATTGAATTTGAAATAATTTATTATACAATAAAGAGAAATACTACTATATCGTATTACATATCAAATTATTTTTCTAAAAAAAAAAATTAAATTTATAAATCACATATAATTACGTCTCTACGAAAGATATATCTGAAACTATTTATGACTTAAGTCAGAGAGTGTGTCACCTAATTATCTATTAATTGTTAACAAACACAAATAGATAATTGATTCAATAGAAAAATTATAAACATTAAATATCGATCTCGTTTTTAATAAAAAAAATTATAAACATTAAATATCGATCTCGTTTTTAATAAAAATAGAACTTGAGAACAACTATTACACCCAAATAGCAAAATACTACTAAGTCTTACGGTATTAACTACTATTAGGTATGAGATTTGGGTTAGACAGGTGAAGATATGTAATGCTACTCACATGAGGAACACCGTGCAGTTGGATGTCCAATTGGAAGGGGACAAAGGAGGGACAAACAAGCCGATGAGATTGAAGACCGTGGACCGGTCATGGACGGTTCTGATGTGCTTTTAAAGTGGGCACTGAGTCAGTGGGTTGAGGACCGTCGGATCAGGAGGATGGAACGGAAAACATCCCATGTGAGCGCAAGCGGTCCCACGTGGATGTTGTTGATTGGAAAGGCATGGCAATGTGGAATGAGATAAGTGGGGACCGGAGATTTAATTGGCCTGTGCGGTGACCATGACATGTGGGATTTCATGCGGTGTGGTCAGCTTACCTCTCCCGTTCCTTCTCCAATCGTATTTCGGGTGGTTGATTGTCTCCAATCGTAATTTTAATACGTTGTAATCTCTTATTCAAAATATTTCTACTTTTTTTATTTATCAAAAAAAAAAATCTCTTATTCAAAATAAAATACATTATTCACTTACAAGAATAATAATATAATGTCGGCTCGCACTTTAGTATTTTTGTATTGTTTTATTTATTTTAATGTGTATCGGTAGGAAATTTTGGATTTTATTTTCTTAAAAATTAAACTCAATACCAATTAATAACTATATAGAAATTCGACATGTTAAAAAATTGAAGTCGATACCAATTATATATAATGCATTTCAACTCACACTTGAGCACGTGTCACATTAGTATCAATTACCACTTCATAATTGACAATTAATTTTATGACATTTCTCCCATCACATATTAATATTCATGAAATTTAAGTGTACTTAAGAGTAACGAATTATATATATACCCATATATATATATATGTATATAATGTTATAGGATGGCGAAAATGACCACATTCATTCGTGAATCGTGCACACTCCAAAGGATCGAATAGAAGAAAATGAATTTTGACAAAAATGTAATAGAAAGTAGAACTTTGTCTTGTATTTCAAGAAATTGACTTTTTCATAGATCTAGTGTCAATTAATTTGGTCCAACTTATTTTATTTTAACGTTAACTTTTGCCCCTACATATTTGATTTTAATTTAGTCAAACTTATTGGAGTTGAAAGTTTCGATAAAATTTTAATAACACTATATAAAAACACCTCTCTTTGTACGATTTCCGATTTGATTTCTAATGAAATTTCGTATTTTCACCAACAACAAAAAATTGAAAAAATAAATAAAATGATGCCAAGCGTAAAAGGCCCTAGAAATCGACACCAACAAAACCTAGCTGGGTTTGAAGCAAGTTTTGGAATTGGCCAGCCAATTCCATTGTCGTAGACAGGGAATATGTACATCCATACATAAAAAAGACAACTCAAAATTGACAAAGAGAAGTGTCACAATATTACTTAATTAATTTATTTTAATTATATGTAAAACCATGCAATGTTTAGGTTTAATTTTTATGAGAATCCAGCTGGATAATATATAATGTAAGTAATAAATATTGACCATAGACTTCAACTTTTCTCTTTTATTATCATCATGAAAAGAATAATGACCAATCTCTATTTATTGTCGTGATTTCGACGCATGGGGAAATATAGTTGATTCAAATTATATGCATTATTTTTGGCATCGTAATTAATGATAGAAGTAGGGGAACTTGGAAGAGGAATGTAAGTACACACGTGTGACATGATAAGAGAGTGACGTTGAGATCATGTGGGCCTGAAACCACACGTGGGTGGAAGTGTTTGAACTTTGGACTTTTGGTATATTGGAGAAGCTGAGAAGGCCCATTAACAGAAGAGCTGTCTTTAACTTCAATTCCTATCTTCTTGGGCCCACATTCTGGTGGTCCTGAATGTATTTATGTATGTATGGGTAATGGGTCATCATGCATGATGCCTTGCCACACTTAAGGCACGTTTACTTATCAGGAATGCGAATAGTGGATAATGGGAGAAGTGGGCAATCGGAGAAGTGGATAATCATTCTTATTTAGTTGTTTACTAACTATATAGAATTATAATAGTAATGAGATTGATGTTCATTGTTTTTGTTTACTAACTCCTATGAATCAGAATGAAAACTAACTTGATTACTAAAATGTCTTTGCACATATATATATATATATATATATATATTATTATTTTTTTGTTTTTTTTTAAAATCTAAGTCGAGCCTTACATAGCCAATAACAATAAATTAAAAATGTCATATATCTTGTTCTGATTATTCATTAATAAAATATGAGAAAATATACATGATTGGTTTTTTTTTAGCAATATATAATTCATTAATAAATATTGTAAATCATGTTTTGAGTTGTTGAAGAAGTTCGCTCATAAAATGATGATTTATTCACATGAGAACATCATTACTAGGTAGAACTATTGTAATTAATACTTGTAAACTATATTCTTTGTTTTTTTTTTATTTGGTTGGGTTATTTGGAATTATTGTAGAATTGTAGGTTACTTTAGTAAATTAAAATAATCAAAAAGTGTAATGGGAATCATTAACACTCATCCCTTAGTTAATGAGATTACCCCAAAATAGGTAATGGGACTACATATTTTGAATGGGTAATGATTATTTAGTTGCAAGTAAATGTAGGAGAAGTAAATAATGGGAATCATTACCTTTGATTTTCTTCTCATTACTAGTAAATAAACATGCCCTTACATCTTCTATGTCTTTGTATATACGTGTTGTGTTAGCGACAATCACTCGGGCAGAAACAGTTGTCCGATGTTGATGTTTTGTCTAACTCATTTGTATTAACAGTTGAAAGTCATTTATCCACATGTCTTGACGAAGGTCGGTAGCACGCAGTTACTAAATTTCTCCTGAAATTAACAGTTTACTTTGGACGGGAATTAATAGAAATGACTAATAGAACAAACATAACGTAATCGGAAGACTATAACGACTAATTTGTATTTATAAATGCAACTAAGAATTACAATATATTTGAGAGACAATGACAACTATTAAGTCATATATTAACGGTATATATTTGTTTTATCATTCTATGATTTTTTAAGTACATGAAAGAAATTAGCGATGTTATGAATAAATCAACATGTATATTAACGGTATATCGATATCAAACATGTTCATCCAATTATAGTGAAGTGGAATACTTTTTAAAACACTTCCTTTAATGAACGTACTACATTGAATCCGCTCTTCTATTCGTACATATTAACTCTATATATATATCAATATCAGACATTTGATTTACAATGAAACAAAATATCGCATAAAACGGCTTCCTCAATAAACTAGTGTATATAAACTACGTATGAATTTAAGAGGGTGTATTTAATTGAGACTTTCATAGAGTTTAAATGTTTTTAAAAGTTTAGATGTATTCAATTAGGACTTTTAGAGAGTTGGTAAAAGTTTGAGAGTATTCAATCAATACTTTTATAGAAATTTATAAAGTCACTAAAAATTGAGGTGTATTCAATCATGACATTTCATAACTCTATAAAAGTTTAGGTGTATTCAAAATATCAATGAATATTATAGACTTTATTAAATGGAAGAGTTTATGGAGTTTGACAAACATTTTAGTGTAAATTATGTTGTAGCAAAATTTATGATTTGTCTTGCCTCCCCCCTCGGATTTCTATAGACAAGGCTTAAAATATAATTTGTGATTTTTATATTTTTCAATAGACTCAATAAAATTTAAGTCTCCTACCGATATTTATTATCATATATTATTCTTTATAGGAATTATAAATAATTAAATAAAATAAAATTTACATGAATTTATTTACTGTTTGAAGACAAAAAAATAAAAAATTAATAAAATGAATAAACAAAATTCAAAAGCATGCATGATGCCTAGCGGCCATATTCTCTCAATCTCATTGATCGTTAGAAGTTTTATATTTTTGTAATTATTTTTGTAGTATTAGAAATATATATATATATATATATATATATTAGTTAAAGAGAATTTTAGCAAAAAAAAAAAAATTATCATTTGATTATAAAATTCTTCAAAAAAATATATATCAAATTATATAATTCAATATCATTTTCTGTAAAACTCAATCACAATATATAAAACTCAGTATGACTCTGCAAAACTTTGTCACTTACCTCTATATAATTCCGTTATTAATTATGTAAAAGTTTATAAAAATCAATAAATCTGTAAAACTCGATCACTTCAAAAAACTCTGCAATTATTTGTATAAATCTGAATTCAAAACACCCCTCTAAGTATAGCTACTTATTGGTGTAATTGGAAAATCTTTATAAATGAAAGAAATCATGGAACCTTATTCAATTGAGGTTTAGGTTAGTGTATCAATGGAATTTAGGTGAGAATGTTAGTGATGAGGGAATAAGGTTCACAGGTCAAATAAGAGAATGAACAGAGGCAAAAGTTGTGAGAGTAAGTTTGGTAATTTTCATTATGTAAAATATCTCAATACAATGAGTGACTCTCACACTCACTTTATATACTACACACTAATACTATGACTTAACAACAATACAATGACTTAATATTGCTAACATCCCCCCTCAATCTCATATGGAGAGGCTCCAACATGAGATTGGGACTACAACACTTTACAATGATAACAAAGAGCAACACACTAGCACAAGGCACAATCTAATGAATATGGTGAGCTGAAGAGACAAAAAGAAGTCCTGAAGAGTGCCATCC
This sequence comes from Oemleria cerasiformis, assembly GCA_037349345.1. Lineage (NCBI taxonomy): Eukaryota > Viridiplantae > Streptophyta > Magnoliopsida > Rosales > Rosaceae > Oemleria > Oemleria cerasiformis. The sequence goes on along the minus strand of JAZGTL010000007.1, from coordinate 35,936,074 downwards.
AGATACCCAAACATGCTTAGGATAACCGTGAAAATCAGCACAAGGTACAAGCTGTTTAACTGCAATAAGAAGCAGGCACAAAACCCAGTAGACAGCAGAAGGAGTACCAAAGCATAAACAAAATACAATCAGTGGAGGAAGATCAGAGCAGACGGCAGAGTTGCCACCATAAGGCTCTCACGGTTCAATCAGTATACTCTAAGAGATACAAGCCGTATCATCCAATCTGCATAGGCACAGACACAGCAGCCAACGATCCATTCCAGGACAATTTGACAAACACTATCTCAGGCAGACCAAAATACACAACAGCTCAACACCATAGCAACAATCACAAACACTACAACCACGATTGCCAGCCCAAAACAATCCAATGCAGTCCAGACCAAATGACAGCAGATCAACACAACTCAGACAGAGTCAGGTAACTCATTCCAGAATGCATCACCAAATCAATAGCTCATCTCATACACAAAGCAATATAACTCAGACACGAAGCAATAGCTCATCTCAGAATACATCACCACAGAGCAAACACAAGTACAGCAACACAACCTACACTTCACAACAGCAACAAGATACAATTACCAGTAAACACCAGCCTCACAGCAGAAGATCAGAGGCATATGGGGCCAAAACACAACAGAAAGCTGAACAGATAATCTCCAGCATACTCAGACATAAGCCATTCCAGGATAATTTGACACAACACGATATGGAAGTCCAGAATTTAGTAGCAATGACCAAAACTATAACTCATCTCAAACCAATTGCATCAGCATATTACAGACATCATAGCATCAGCAGAAACCAGAATGCAATCACTCAACTCAAATAGGATAACTCAGCTCATTTCTACACTACTCAGCTAAGATCAATATCCACAGCAGGTCATCCAGATAGGAGAACTCAGCTGAAACAATACACCTTAGTGCAACAATTAACTCAGCTCAACAAGAAAGCATATAGCTTGAAGGCAGAATTTGAGATAGAAAAGAAAGAATCTGTTATACAAGAAAAATTCAATAGAAATTGAGACCGAAGAAGAAGAAGAATCAAAAATCGAAGATCAGAATTTGAGACCGAAGAAGAAGAATTTGAGACCGAAGAAGAAATTTGAGAGAGTCGAAGAATCAAGAAGAAGCAAGAATCGAAGAACAAGAATAGGCAAGATCGAAGGCAAGAATCAGACTGAAGAAGACATCGAAAATAGAAGAATTAGATCAAAGAATCAAGCCAAATTCGCACAAGACAAGGCTCGCAATATGCATGTGTTAAATCAAGAAAATGAGGATCAAAAGAAGGGAGCAAGAAGATCGAATAGAGGATCAAGAATCTGAGATAGAATCGAAGACAGACAGAAAATCGAAGAAGAAAGAATCAAGATTAAGATCTATAAAAGACTTAGCTGAGAGATTTAGGAATCAAGATCGAAGAATCTGAGGAAGTAGAAGCAGAACGAAGAAACTAAGATAGAGAAAGAGCCTGAGAAATCCGAAAATATGAGATGGGATAACTGAACTCCAAGGTCGAAGAAGTCTGAGAAGTTGAAGTATCTAAGAAGACAAAGACACCGCAGTCGAAGAGCCGAACGAAGAGGAAGAGCATTTCAATTGCAAAATCAATCGCACAAATTTTCTGTGCAAAACTGGAGAAAAAGTCGAGACCGAAACAGAACTTGAAGATTGCAGGAAATCGCAGCCGCAATTGGTCGAAGAACACGAAGCCGTCGCAAGAAAGCAAGAGCGAAGCAGAGGCAATCGCAGATGAGCAGGTTTGATGAAGATTCACAATCGATGTCAAGAACTAGAAAATCTAGGCCAAAACCCGTACCAATTTCAATCGAACAAGTCTCCCGTGCAGAATCGCAGAGAGAGCCGAGACTTGAATCAAAAGTTGAAGCTTGAGGATTCGAAGCAGCAGAGACTGAATATCGGAATTGAAATCAATGCATAATTTTTTTTGGTAAACAAAAATTGAAAACAAAAACTGAAACTCTACATAGGAACGGAAGCAAAAAATATCAGGACCACAAGCTATGAGCTTTGTAGCTCTGATACCATGAAAGAAATCATGGAACCTTATTCAATTGAGAGTAGGTTAGTGTAAAAATGGAATTTATGTATGAATGTTAGTGATGAGGAATAAGATTCACAGATCAAACAAGAGAAGGAAAAAAGAGAAAGTTACGAGAGTAAGTTTGGTAATCTTCATTATGTAAAATATCTCAATACAATGAGTGACTTTCACACTTACTTTATATACTACACACTAATACTATGACTTAACAACAATACAATGACTTAATATTACTAACAATATGGTGATGTTATTAAATCGCAAGTTGCCTTCATAATAACTTATTATTATATATCAAACACAAAAATGAATGGTAAACTGTGGATCTATAGTATTTATTATGCTCTAGCCTCAAGTCATTTGTTAATTAATTAGCAAGGTGTTGCATGCACGAGCCTTGAGCTAGGTACCTGCTTACTTCCCATGTTCATTCTTCATCTATCCAAATATAAAATTAAATACAAAAAAAAAATTATATATTGGTTCGAAGAATCTCCTCAAATAATTTTATTTTTTTTAAAGCTGAAAATTAAACTTGAATTACTATGCGTGTAATACTGTATTTTTTTTCTTAATTAATTACCAAAGGAGCTACTATTTTTTTCTTTAATCAGATTTTTAAAAATACCGACCAATGATTAAATAAAAAAATAAAAATGAACAAGTTCAAGATGATAGCATAATTTAGGAGAAAATAAAAAAGAAAAAGAGAACTATATATTTATGATTTTTAATCATTGAATAATTATTGTACCCAAAAACAAACTTATAATTATAAAGAATAAGAACTCATGTGATGATTGAATTACAATGATTAGTGATCATGATCATGAGCATTTTCGCAGATGGCTTCCTCATTACACATTTTCTTGTTAATTATATCTGCAAGTATATGATAATATTGCACAACCCAAATAATTATTAATATATTTACAATCTTCAAGTTTAAAAAAATAATAATAAATAAATAAATAATATATATATGTGATAAATTTAGATTTTAAAATTATCGAATATTACGATTATCAATTTTTCATAAAATTAATAAATACATAATCGTAATATCAAGCTCTAAATAGATATATATATCCATTTAGCGTTTACATTTTATTCGATATTATGTCAATATATATACATGTTATTGATACATTGTGAATATGATGCAAGAGATATCATTTTTATAGCAATCGTCTTAGTATTAGGTATATATATATATATATATATGTTATTAGATAATATTTTTTCTACGTACGTCCTTTATAGTATTGATATTATTTTCTTATAAAATGTTCATTTTTTTTTCAATTTAGTGTTAATATAGTTTTAGATAACATATGTTTCTATATATTATTAATAGGTTATCGATTTATTGACGAGTATTTTATTTTAATTCAGATGTAGGTTCTAATTTAAAAAATAATTATATATGTGAACAAAATATATATGGAGCAATTAAAATATATCTTCAGTGGATGAGAAGATCTATCTCTAAGCAAGTAAGCATATGGGTAGATTGATGGAGGAGTTTGTAAGCAAAATGTGAATGTATGAATTCATTTGGATTTGGTCAATTGGTCAACGGGTCAGTTTTGGTCATGACAATTCATTAATTAAAGAAAATAAAAAGAATAATTAAACTTAAATTAAAGAAAAAGAATAATTAAATTGTTGAAGGTGGGTCAGTGGGATGCCCTGCAGCGCCGCGCATGGGATCGGGTTTGACGCCTAGGGTGACATGCCCAACAACTTCACATGGTGACTATGTGGGCCCATACATCCAAATCAATTGCACGACCCAACCAATGAATCTCACTCACTACATGCCCTTTGGGTCCCACACCCTTCTCTCAACGCTACCAACCAACCAAAAACAAGAATTACGGACTTAACGAGTGGTTATCGACTCATTTAGTGTTTAATTAGTAGACATAGAGTTTGAGATTCAACGAACGATATTCGAGATTAAAAGTAGATATGAAAACATCTTTAATCGCTTTGAATTCTATTGGAGACTAATCTCATATTTTTAGGTAGAGATCACCTCACATTTCAAATTCTGTTTTCCTCACCTATTAGTATAAATCTATTATGAGATTAGGAAATTTCAATTTTGAATACAAAAAGTTTAACTTTGTCACGGCTAAATTAAACCAGACATCCAAAATTTAAAATATAAAATTCTTAATTTTGAAATATATTGAGGTATTTAAGTTTTGGATATGATCATACCAACCCACATGAACATTAGATTCCATCAAAAATTCAAAACTCAAAACTAAGCGATACAATGTAAATCTCTCTCCCAAGTCAGGCATGAAAAAAAAAACGAAAAATTGAGCTACTTTTCTAATACCAAGTTCCGAATTTTCTAGATAGTAATACCTTATTTACTTGTTATAATCTACTTGGCCGCTCTCAATTTTGGTAGGTTTGCCAAGAGTTTTACCTATTTGGAGAAGATTCTGAGACTTTTTAGAATTGAAAACAAATTTTTATTCCGAAGTTTTTTGAATTTGAAACAAATGAGAAGAAGGTTAATATAAAATCTTATGTACATGTACATCAAGAACCCTAATAGAGTGTTTTGCACCCACAAGAGCAGGTACGTATGTGGGCATGAGGTTGCATACAAATTTGGAGTAGCATGAGACACAGATGATGAACACCACATATATACCCTAAGCTAACAACAAACAGTTTAAGAGTGGCTGTCAAATAATTGCTCAACTTTCTGCCTTTTCTTCCAACAATTTGTTTTGGTGAAGAGATAGATGTAGCACGTCGTGTTATACATATATACCATAAATGGATACAACCCAACATTTACTTTTTAGCATGTTTCACTAACATTTTGGTGCCCTTCAATTATATATATATATATATATATATATATAATTGCTGCGTGTACATGAATAACAATTCTTCATTTTGATCGACTCCTGGCCTCCACCAAATATTGTTGGATGTATTCCCTCGTTAGTGCGCATATATATATAAGATTGAATTTCGTTTTAGCTAATATAGCTATACCGATTAAAGTTTGGATGCATATATACAGATCATCAAAGTTCGTTTTAACTTAAATATATAACTATATATATTCGTCAACAACCCTAATAGAGTACACATATATATATATATATATATATATATAAGATCAAATTTTATTTTTGCTAGTACGTATAACTATATATATATATATATATATATTCGTTACGGTCTTAATTCATATATACATAATTAAATTTCATTTTAACTAATGTAACTACACTCATTAAAATCTGATGTTTGATATGATATGAATCATCAAACTTTGTGGCAGATAATTTGTTGCTATAAATTAAGGATGGATTTTTAGGATGATTGGTGATGAGTAAGCGAGAGGTCTACCTCTAAATTATTAATGACATTAAATTTACCAAGTCTTTGTGGCCAAGATTTTAGAATATTTCTCTCATTGATTGTCTGAGTAAGTAAGGGACCTCGAAAGAATATTAATAAATTTAGGAACAAATTTTAAAGGTTAGAGCATATATCCTTTAATTAACCAACAACATATTGAACCATAGATCATCGTCGATCGAGTTGTCACTTATCGATCGATTGTTATATATGGATTGATTGGTGATGTTTAAATGATTGCAAGCCATATGTATATTCATTCTATTACCATAATTAATAACGTACATCTATATGAGTGGAGAAATAAAGATAATTCTCCGCAAGAATTATGTACATTAGAACAATAAATGTGAGATCCATTTGTAAATATCTCCTAAGTAAGCTAAAAAAACGCATGTCTATGCATAATGAGCATGTAATTTTCGGTGGGACTGAGGTGACGCATCCGTCCTATTGTAGCGAGTAGTTATGGCTCAATGCGGACATTTCTCAAGCATGTTGGAGCCCCTATGAACACGTCCAGTGGGATATCCATCTAAGGTTGCCCCCTCCCTTCCACACATTTTTTTCAGGAAAAAAACATGTAATTTTTCATGAGTTGTAAGTTTAGTATGAATAATGTAATTATCTTTACCTATATATAGATACTGAGCCGACATTATGATGGAAGAAGAAAGATATATACAATCTCGATTAAAAGGAATTGAGTTACGAACACTACATTTGAGAAGATTTGTTATAAACTCGTGTTAATTAGACTTGAACATAGATGTACCATAATAAACATATAATTATCTTTATATGCATGTCGTTCTAAGTTTATTACGAATAATCTAAACTAAAAGTAGGAAAATATCATAAATTTGAAAGAAATTTTGTTTTTTTCGATAATGGTTGAAAATAGGGTTGGAAAAAGTCAATAAACATGTAATTATCTTTGGGAAATTAACAGCTATAGAACCGGCTCCACATTTTCATTCAAAAATAGAACACTTTGAAAATTATTTGCAAAAATAGAACCTATAAATACTAACTGTTAACCCTGTAGTCATGTAGTGACCAGCCGAAAGAACTCACGAAACCTCCCACCGCGAAATCGAAGTGCGACCCAGCGACATCTTCCAGACGTTACCTCAACGACCAACGACGAATCCACTCATCTTCGTCGATTCAAACTAATTCCTGCACCCGTCTCAGATCGATCGCAACCTTCACAAAGATGATCGCGGCGCCGTACGATCTGGTGATGCAGACGAAGCAGCTGGGAAGGCTTCTGGTGGTGCACTTTGTGGCGGGAGGGGTTGCGACGCTGGCAGATGATGATAGCCTTTCAAACAGTTAGTGATTCATTAGTCTATTTTAAGTCTTTTCGACACCTCTTCTTCGGTCTCTCTTCTTTCTTCGCTCTTTTGCTTACTTTTCCATATCTCTTCTCTCTTTGCAGTCTCACTTCAGTCATCTTCAGCTTTTTTTAGTCTCTTCTCTGTCGTCTCTCCCTGCTCCGCTTTCGGGAAGAAGAAGAAGAACATAATTGAAGTTGTGGTGCATTTCGAACTATTTCAGGTATGGTTTTCTATGATTTTCAATGTTTTTATTTTGAATGGTCTTTTGGGTTCATGAATTTTCTATGGAGTTGTGGGTTGGGTGCGATGAATAAGTTTTCAAATTTGGGTGTTCGAATTTGGGATTTCAAAATTGGCTTCTTGATGGATTTTAATCTTGGGTACGAAGTTAGGATGTTTCTTTGAACTCATAGAAACTAATTTGGGTGCTGAAAGGGATTAAAAAATTGATTAACAATTCTGGAAAAAAATTTGGGTTTCTTTTCTGGAAAATTTGTTAGTTCATGAGCCCTGCTTTGGCTCTGTTTCCTGTCCAACCCTTAACATTTTTCTGAAAGGATTTTAATGACTTCAAAACTAGACATGAAAAGCTTCAAAACAAGTATAAGTTTGTTGATTTCTGTTGAGAATGTAGCTACCTAAGTTTGATAAAATGTTGGGGGAAAAACTGTAAAAATCTGGGTTGAATTTGTTCTTGTCAGTTGTTCATCTTTCTCCTTTCTATTTATCAACTCTTTTTCTTAATCATTATTTTTGTGGGTTGAATTTGTAGGTTTTTTGTTTAAATATATGGCATGGTCATGGGCTTTTTTTTGTTGTTGATTAATTTTATGGGAATCTGAAGGATGAATGATTTGTTTTAGTTTTCTAGGGTTTCATGATTATTCTGGGTAGTATGATGTTTGGTTTTGTGAGGTTATCTTAACTAGGTCAATTTGCTTGAGAGAAATATGGGAAATAAAAAGAAGAAAAGGGTTCCTACAATTTTTATACAAATTCTTTGTTTATACTGTATATTGCTTGGAGCAAGTGAAAATAGTTGTGCTTAGTAACAATTATGATTTATACAATCACTAGTTTGCAAAGTGATTATGATTTGGACCGTAGAGCATCCAAAACAATTAAGCACAAGAAGAAGCAAAGTAGTAGAAAGAAAAGAAAAAGGCATCTATCTAATGGTGATGAAGTTCTCACGTCTTTGCTTTTGAAGTTTCAGAATATTAACATAGGTATTTGTGTATTCAGGTGGTCTGTTGGCAGCTGGACTGATGTTGGGTCTCTATAAGAAGCTATACCTATTACCAACTCGAGGGATAATGCAGATTAATGTGTATTTTGAGTAACTACTTTGCTTATTATGTAGTGTTTTTACTACCAATATGTCTTAAGTGTTAAACTCCCTTCTATGCTTATGTACTGTTCCGCTACCAATATATCTTAAAGGTTAACTTCATACATTTGTGTATCCAGATTGTGACCAAGTCGCATTAAGGGTGAATAAAATGTTTTTTACAGACCCTTCATCCAAATAACACATATGATGGCTATGTTTGTTTTTACTTTTGTAAAAGTTTCTGCATAAATGTATTATTAAGTGGCAGGTGGTAGTGAGGTTGCATCATGTCTCTTTTTTATCAAATATTGATGTGTTGGTTACTCTACTGGCAGGTGGGCCATGAGGTAAACCACTTCACATTCCCAGAAAGAATACCAAGGGTTCCAGAGCAGATATTATCGACTGGATGAAAGTCACAAGGTAGATACTAATGAGACATCAATAGCAGAAGTTGTGGTTAGGCTGGAGAATTATGAAGAAATGGGTTCCATGAAAGATGGCAATGATAGTGTAAGGAACATAAGAGAGGGGCTAAGGCTCCTTAGATGACTGAAATGGCTATGTGTAAATGTGGGTTGTGAATAAAAATAACAGGATTTGAGTATGTATATATTTTGGATCCAAATGGTTTGACTTCAGTGGTAGGGACTACACTATGAAGTGAATGGCCTTATCAAACTTGACACCTAACTCTATTTTACGCATTAACCTCGTAGTGCCTTCATAGTGCCCCTATAGTCAGGTAGTGCCTTCATAATACCCTCATAGTCATGTAGTGTCATCATGGTATAATATCACAGAGTTTGGTTACCAACTTAATTTTACAAATTGAGCATGCATAAATGTGAAAGGGCTCCCATTAAATCTTAATAAAGTTTCTGTCATCAGTGAACAATACATCCATGCTTGACTTCAGTGGTAGGACTACACTAAGACTTAAGAACTAACCGAATAAGCACTAAAAAATCTTTCTAGAAGATAACTCAAGGATGTTAGACAATTGTCATATGCATACAGAAACCTCAAATCATGGTTGGATCTAATACAAACGTCAAATCATGAGCCTAGTAGCAACAAACCTAAACTATGAGAACACTACATGACTATGAGGACACTACATGACTAAGAGGACACTACCTGACTAAGAGGACACTACCTAACTAAGAGGACACTACTTGACTATGAGGACAGAAAATAGCATACTTTGATGAAAATTCCAGACCAAAACATCCAAGTACGAAAATTCCACATTTAAAGTATCATCATGCTCTTCTCTCCTAGTCAATTTTGTCTTTAATCTTCGTTAGGTCAAAAGGAACAAGATCAAAATTTGGAAAAGGTTGAGGGTTCTCAATCTCTGTTGACTCAAACGGAATCATGTCTGAATGGTCAAAACTTAGATCATCATAGTCGACCAAGTCATAGTTTAGAGTCTTGATGGCACTACCGGACTATGAGGACGCTACCGGACTATGAGGACGCTACCGGACTATCGGGACACTATGAAGGCACTACCTAACTATGGGGCACTATGAAGGCACTACGGGGTTGACCTGCGCAGTAGAATGAATTCAGATAAACATATGACATGCTCAGTAGAATGAATTTAGATAAACATATGGAATGTAAATTCTCATAATCAAAGTTGTCTTGTCTGTTGAATCAAATGCCCAAATTAGTTGTCTTGAAGAGGATGCGAGTACACGAATAAGTCTAGAGTCCAAAACAAAAATCAAATAGATGTAAGACACAACCAAGCTAAATATGAACACATAGGGAATCTGCTTACAAAAGAAAAATGCAAGACAACTACACTCGCATTGATTCATCACAAGAAGAATACCATTCGACTAGACTAGAAAGGAAAATGAGAGAGAGTTCAAGTTTGACACTAATGAAACAAAAGTGAAGAGCCTGTTTGCCAAAGTCAGCTCTTATTTCTACCACTCAATTATGGATTGAATATCACTAGTCAGCTCCACAACAATCTTCACAAGGACTTAGGCTACCATGCTACCAATAAGCCTCCTTGCGCATTGTTTCAACTGCCAAGCAATACAAACAAAAACCAAGTACCACCTCATATTCCTTCCAAGCAATACAAAAGTATCTTCAAATACAAGGCTTTGAGCTGGATAATCTTTTGCTCCCAATTAGAAATGTAACCTAGTACCAACAAGGAAAAACAAAAAAAAAACAACAATCAACAATTCAAGTCCACACAATAACACAAACCAGAAAACAAAAATCATCAATAGCAATAGTAAAACAACAAAAACCATCTAGTTAGAGTTGGACCAAACTAAAACCAATGTTATGTATGGTAGGAGAATTGTTCATGTTTAAAGCAGTAGTAATAGTAGTGGACCAAAAGCGTGCATATCATATGTAGCCTAAGCCCTAGAATTCATACAACTTCACTTCACTTCACTTCCATACCAATTTAAAATATTGGAAAAAAAAACTCAGTCCATACAAACAATACCACTGCTATCCAAATGAACAATGGTAGAACCAGAATCGTAAACCTGCCAAATTTGCAAGCCCCTCGTCATGTATCTTACAGGAATCAGGGTTCAAGCTCTCCAATTTCGTTAAACCTGGTAGAACATATACCGGATATAAATCAAATTTATGACCACGATGAATTTTTTTATAACAAATGTAACTCATGCCATGCATTTGGGCCAGCAGTGACCGAAACAAACGATATCTAGAACAATTCTATAAAATAAGTACAAGAGCATTATCATCTTAGAGCAGAAAGAAAGAGGCTTTCCTCTTGACCAAACATTCAGCCATTCCCAGTCAAGTAGGCTTCCTAATTTTTTAATTCCAAGGATTAAATATAAGATTTGTGGAAGAATGATTCATGATATGGTGTATACCTTGGTACACCCATATGGATTCAAAGCAACAAGGGGAAAATCCTCAATACATGGAATTTTTTCAGGTTGCCCATACACAGTAGAAGATGATGAGAAAACCATCTACACAATATCATACTCATCATGTTAGCAGGGAGCAAAAAATTAGAACATTTTACAAAAACAAAATGCTCAGATGCTTTGAAACTCCTATGGTTGTTCATCACAATTACCAAAATTAACAATTACCCACCAAAACAAATATAAAACAAAATCAAACCCATGAAATTGAAATGATAAAGCATAGAAATTCAGCTGACTTGACCAGCCGAAATCCCAACCCAATAGCAAATCAAACCAAAAAAACCCCAACCCAATAGCAATTCAGCATAGAACATTCGAATAAAGGCCATAAACAAAGCAAAGAAAAGGTTTTGAGAAAGCAAGTGGTATAACCTGACATCGATAATGGCGAGACCTCAAACACGAGTCCTTATAGGAACATAGAATGTCGTCTGACTTGAAATCGAAGCCCTGTGAGCCCGCGTTTGCCCCACCCGATGATGCTGAAGCCATATTGGATTGGAAATTATCGGAATTGTAGAGAGACAAAGTTAGGGTTTTCTAGAGAAAGAAAATAGAGGTGAAGAAGATAGAGAGATTCAGAGAATGATAAAAGGAAAGATATGGAAAGGAGAAAATACCACCTCCGCAAGCTGGTATGTCTTCGATAGCAGTGGGGCAAAGCGTGGAGTTCTTCGGCGAGGCGTGAAGGTCTGGTATCGTCGAAAACGTGGGAGGGTTCAATTATTTCGCGAGTTCTTTTTGGTGGGAGGGTTCAATTCTTTCGGCTGGTCACTACAAGACTACATGGTTAACAGTTAGTATTTATCGGTTCTATTTTTGCAAATAATTTTCAAAGTGTTCTATTTTTTAATGAAAGTGTGGAGCCGATTCTATAGCTGTTATTTCCCATTATCTTTATATGAAAGTTTATTACAAATAATCTATACTATATATATTAGAAATATATTATTATATTATTTTCTCTCACTTGCCGTATGATGGGCCTGTGGAGTTTCATTGTAATTGGGTCACATCATTAGGATGATAGAGTCTGATGTTGACTTTTGTTCAATTAGATAGGTTTCTTTCTTTATATTCTGTATATATGTTTACTCCTTACTCTTGTTAACGACTTGTGTTCAATTAGATAGGTTTCTTTCTTTATATTCTGTATATATTATTACTCCTTACTCTTGTTAACAATACGTCGCATTATTCAGCCAATTATTTTCTTGACATGTATCAGAGCAATTACGATCCTGAGACACAAATTCGCTATGCTTCCACCCCTGTGGGTGTTTGGAGCCTAATTCTTCCGTGCACCCACGGGACACATACTCAATCTCACGGGACACATAATTGATCCTACATGACACATACTTGATCCCACGCACTTTTCAGGACATCCATCCAATTCCATTCAAATAGCGGCAATAGCAAGCGCATCTTCAAACAGCAGCATAGCACCAACAACATAGCACCGACGACATAGCACCGACGACATAGCACCGACGACATAGCACCGACAACATAGCACCGACAACATAGCACTGACGGCATAACACTGATGGCACAACACTGATGACATAGCACCTTTAATCAGCAAGTTGAGACTTCACAACGGTCACTCTCCAATTTGAGGGGGAGTGTTAGAAATCAAATTCTAAATTGATTTGGTATCCTAGTTTGATTTGTCTACTAGATTTGATTACTTGATTTACTTGTTATCTTTACCAATAAAGTTTCCAATTATTTATAGGAGTTCGATTATTATTAGATTTTCTATCCCTATATAAATGCATTTTTATTAAATTTTTTATTATAACCTCAAAAACCTATAAGTTGGAAAATTCATGCAGTTGGAAAATTTGCATGAATTTGAATTAATTTTGTTTGTCAATATCATGGTTGAAACTTGGATTGGAAAAAGTCAATAAAGGGCGTTGTAAATAATTGGGATTTAGAGAATTTTTGCTATGAACTTTACTTTGGATCCTTAGCTGAGGTATAGGTACCCTAATTGAAGATAGAAGTTGATTTTCTTTTTTTAAACAAAGCTAAATAAGGTACAAGGTGGGTGGATCTCCAGGTCCCGAGAAAGAGAAAGAAGATAAATTATGGCGAGTGAATTTCTTGAGCTCTGAAACTTACTGATCCAATGGATATCTACACAAGAATCTATGATCAAAAAGTCCTCTTTGCCTAGCTTATGACTCATCAACATCCCTTTCTCTTTTTCCATGAATTTAATTAACACGTTTTAGTTCGTGAAATTAATTATAAACGATTAAATTGTAATATTAATTAGTTAAATTTTACATATTTTAGTTTGTCAAATCAATTATAAACAATTAAATTGTAATATTATTTAGTTAAATTTTACGAAGAACAAATTAAATTTAATATTAATTTTTGAATTACATGCAATGATAAATAATTTTGTGAGTAATTTTCATCGAACAGATAAAGATGTACAATGATTCAAATGGCTAGTCTTGCATGTTATAATGCAAGAGACATGAATATTGAATTGGAAGCCCTAATAATGGCAAAAGAACCCAACATTTTAAAAATTATATGTACATATATATATATATAAACGTAGATATATAGTTATTTCGCCGGCTTCATAGTTTATATGTCATTATATTGATATCGATATGCTTTTATTATAATTAGCATTTATATAAATGCTTGTGAAAGACAATCTGCTGATATTTTAAGTCCATATTATTAACGTCGATATATTATTAAAAATCTTAACTACATTTATAATCCAATTTTACTCTGATTACTGTAAAACGAGATATATGAGTAAGAAAATCTCACTCCAGCTGCAGTAAAACGAGATGTCCAGGATCCACAGCCTCCACACAAGAATCATAGGATAGATAACTTGCATATATCACACACAGTGGTGTCGTCACGTACCCCAGCAAGGTTATAAAAGCCAGCTCACACAGTCTGCCACTTGGCACAGACCCATTTCGGGGGTGTATAGTGCACTCATTCGCATATTAATAAGGACGCCAGCCCAACACACACCCTCCTTAGCAATCCTTCCCACTATTATTATTACCCAAAACACATTTCATCAAAAACCTTTGCAATTCAACATCCAGTAATATTTTAGAGAGAGAGAGAGAGAGAGAGGAAAAAAAATCAAGAGTTTGGAGAGAGAGAGAGTAATAAGCTAAGCTATAGCCAGTTAGCAGCTAGGTGAGATCATTATCGTGATGGGGTTTGAAGAGACGGAGCTGAGGCTAGGGTTGCCAGGAGGTGGAGGTGGAGGTGGCGCTCGTCATGAAGGAGATCAGGTAGTGGCAGTGGTGAGGAAGAGAGGCTTCTCTGAAACTGAAAGTGAGATTAGTAGTGATGAAGAGACAAGCTGTGTGGATTTGAAGCTTAATCTTTCTAATAATAATAATAATTCTAAGGAAGCTGCAGTTGGGAAGGATGGTGGCTCAACTGAAAAATCCAAGATCAACAAGGACAAGAACAGCCTTGATCTCCCGCCCGCCGATCCGGCAAAGCCTCCGGCCAAGTAAGTTGATGATGATCATGATGATATTATTATTTTTTTAAGTGTACATGTGTATATGCTTGTTATTTTTGGTAGATAATAATTGATGGTCCTGTAATTATATATAATTGATGCCATAAAATCATAATGTATATATGTTGGTCATATTCCTCACTCTCGAGGCTTTATATGTAGTTTAAGATTTGTTAGATGAAGATTGTGATTTTAGATGCGTGTTACTCTTTTTCTTTTTCGATTAATGAAAGAATCGAATATAATTTGAGGTTTGAATTAGGCTTCTTAGCATTTTTTACAATTCTTTCTCCTTTTTATCAATAATATATCATATTTTTCTAAAACACGGTCAATAATAATTTAGCTCCATTCATTTCTACTTCGATTATTTTTTGTTATGAAGTGAATCTAGAAATTGAAGGGCCAAACTTAAAAATAGATATACACACATATATATATATATATATAATTCCTCTAATTTAATTTGAATATATAATTAAGACTATATATAATTTGCTTTCATACATGTAATTTTAGGCACTTATTAAATAGAAATTAGATCTTGCACAAACTAATTGGGAGCTATAAAATTTTAATGAAGAACAAAAAAGACTTTATTCATATCATGCAGAGAGATTTAGTAAAATTAGATTAAATTGTTAATTGCTATGAAAAATTATATAATTAATTAATGGAGAAGTACTGGATATTGATTATAAAAAAATAGGGCACAAGTTGTGGGGTGGCCACCGGTGCGATCATTCCGGAAGAGCATGTTTACTCCGGCGACGAGAAAGATGAGCTCGAGTGAGGTGGAAGAAAGTGAGAAGAAGCAGAAGAGCACGAATATTGCAGTGACCCTGGTGAAGGTTAGCATGGATGGAGCACCATACCTTCGAAAGGTGGACTTGAAGATGTACAAGAGTTATCCTGAGCTCTCTGATGCCCTAGCTAAAATGTTCAGCTCCTTCACCATCGGTAACTTTATATATATGCAGTAATTTAAAGCTCCGTTAACTTTTCTTTTTTCCGATAAGATTGATATTGAGAGTAATATTTCAATGATCGAAGGCAATTGTGGATCCCAAGGAATGAAGGATTTAATGAATGAGAGCAAGCTGATGGATGTGCTCAACGGTTCTGATTACATCCCAACTTATGAAGACAAGGACGGTGATTGGATGCTGGTTGGTGATGTCCCATGGGAGTAAGTTCATAAACTTCATACATTCTTCCGAGCTTCCATGCAAATAATACATAACATTATTAGTTACGAAAATCCTGTAGGGCACTGAATTTTCAGCGATTTTAGCCCACTTAAATTAACAGATCAATATTCACACGATGAAAAATCCGCATAAAATTTGGTTAAGTTTTGCTCTTATATATGCAAACTGCAGGATGTTCGTTGAATCATGCAAAAGATTGCGCATAATGAAGAGCAAGGAGGCTGTTGGACTCGGTTAGTATATATTGATCTCAATCGCTAACTATACATTAATTATAAGATCATGGTTAATTATTATCATTCAATCACTAAAAAGTCTAAAATATATAATCTCTATTTTCGTGTGGAAACTTTCAGCACCGAGGGCCATGGAGAAATGCAAGAACAGATGTTAAAGTACAAGCTTGAATCACCACAGCTTGCTCTTTTGATCATGTCGCGATTGATAAGTAAAAAATTTTGACCGCGCATATGGATTGAGCAGGCTGTTCTGGATGATTCATTGGAGGAGCATGCATGTTTGTTGTAATATTATTAATGAATCGTGTTATTATGGCTTGATGATATGTGTAATTATTGAAGGACTATGATCTGAGACAATATTTTGAGCTTTTGTTTTTATTTTTATTTTTATCATGGACAGCACCATCAAAACTCAATCTTAATTAAGTACGTCCAAGGACGGCTTAGCGTTTGCTTGCTTAGTTTTATTAATAATTGGCTTGCTTAAGTTAAGCATCATAATAATGTACGTACCACTTAATTATACTTTCTTCGTATTTCGTACTTGTTTTTATTATTATTTTGGTCTATTTTTATGTGGATTTTTTTTTTTTTAAATTGAAAAACAAAAGTATTAATTGGGAATGGTTGAAGTCTGGACGTGGATGATTGAGGGAACAAGAGCATGTGCATGTTCATGGTGCATTTATATTTGCATGCCCATCCTTTTCTTTCATAGATTTATTATTAGCATTATTATTGCTTCCAGCTTTTGTTTTTGGTAAGTAATTATTGCTTCCAACTTTGGAAAGTGATTGCTCATTACTGTTTAATATCTGTCGGATTAAGATAATATTATTGTAAACCCTCGACATGTATAGAAGACTAAAACATTATTAATTTATTCGATTTTTTATCAAGATAATTTTTAACTGGTGTTTCAGAATCAACAATTTTGATTATTAGATTCGTATATGGGATAATAATAATCAAACAGTTTATTTTATGTTGTTCATATTGTGAGGCCTTGAGTTTGCAGACATGGGATGCAAAACAGTCTCAACCCAACTTCTTTGACTGGAGCAATGCCGGGCAGTCACCTTGAGACTTCAGTAGTCGACTGACCGGATTATCAGATCGGAATACTTCTTCGATTTGTTCACCGTCTCAGCGTTCGGCCGGTCATTGTTCTCAATCTACAGGATGATGAATCAAACAAACAATCATATGCAACTTCTAGGGAAAGCTTGTTGACTAAACAACTTTAAAACTGAAAATGAAGTGCTCCCAACTACATGAAACTTGCGTACCCGCCATTTAGCAACATCCGGGGGTTTTCCTGAAATGCAGAAAACGAACGAAGCAATCACAACACTCGGTGTGCCATTTCGCAAGAAGTAGAAAGGTGTCAAAAACTATGGACCACAATACCTGTTGAAATATGTCTCTTTCGAACCCGTTCCATAGCTTTGTCAATATCAACGTCAATAAACCTAGAGGGCGAAAGCATCAAACAACAGCCTTAAGATCGAAAGGAATAATTGATCGAACAAGGAATGCATATCAAAGACTCAAAGACAGGGTAGCCTAATATCTTTAAATCAATAATAACAATTTGAGACGTAAGGACCGATGGCTTACCACTTCTCATCAAACATAGACGATATTTCCTTCCAAGCCCCATCGTCCAACAATAAGTAATTTCCTTCTACTATGACCACTTTATGCCTGCAAAGAAAGACCAAGGAGTTACCCACATATTCATCGATTATGCAAAGAATCAAAATGGAAATTTTAAAATCATCTATAAGGCATAAAGTTCTTGGCATTCCCAAATTGCCCATATCAGCTCGCCGGTTTTCAGTATAGCCTCTCCTGAAAAAGCAAATTGGGTTTCACTACTTTCAATTCATTATTTCCAAACAAATAGAGAGCTCTTCAAATTTTACTTTCAATCCATTTTCTCCAAGCAAATAAAGTTTTACAAAATTCACCTTGAAACTAGAATTGTTATTATAATTTGTTCGGATCCCAGGTGGGTTTCTTCTGTTTTTCCGATACTCATGTTTCTCAAAACAAGACACATGGTTTGTAATAACATTCAAAATAACTGTTCACATACCGCTTTATCTGGTAATAGAAAGGCAATTCATGTGAAGGAACAGATTACTCACTGAAGGCTCACAAAGATATCATCTTCTACTGGATCTCCAACACCGTGGTCAAATGACGGTGCATAAACTGATCCCTGAAACAATCTTTCATTTAGAATGCATCATGTTTCATGTATGATTAAACTTGAGGCGAACATAAGTTGTGAGCATCGACTAATCACCTGACTTCTTAGAGTCTTGAGACACTTGAGTAATAGCTCAGGCCTAAAGGTCCAAGGAGCTGAATCACGGATTTGTAAGATCAAAGCTTTAATGAATTGAAGGCGTTAAATCATCAATCACGATATAGAAACCTCACCTCCCCTTCTCGCATGAGCTTCCTCGGGATTCTAAGATGTTATAATATTATAAAATATTGGGACCAAACTAATATAAAACCGAAGAACAATAAAACCGGACAAAATGATTCTAAGATGTTAACCGAACTTGCCGGCCTAAACCGACAACCGAAGACCGAACCGAACTAGTTTAACATCTCAGAACTTGGGAACCAAAGCCCAAACCGATTTGTCCAGTTCGGTTATCAAAAGTAAAAAAGGCGGGCAAAAAAATAATGTAAAACATGACCAAAACAGGATAGGCCAGTTCTGTCTGATTTTTCAGTCCAACTTGCCCATTTCTAGTTTCTAACACAACATGTCCCCCATTTAAATCTTAAGCTTACGATCTTGATAATTTTATATTTGACAGGTTCTTAGAAGCTATGGCTAGGACTGTCATCCACCAGAAAAGCAATATGCAAATGATGAAAAACGAAAATCAAAATATCAGACGGGCTACGAACCTCCATTGCATCCAGCTGAGAACGATACAGATGGAACCCATCCATCGGAAGAATGGCTGCCACAGCTGGGGGTGTAACTTGAGAGTCCAATGCGCAAGCTTTCTGGGGCCATAACTTGTTCACACGCTGCACTACTTCATTAGCAACAGTGCTCTTTCCAGCTCCAGGAGAACCAGCCAAACCCACAATATACCTGCATAGTACAAAGAAAATTCCACAAGATAATCGAATAAATTTCAAAAGGTCAAATTGATACTAAAATAAACCCAGACAACCGGAAATTGTAAAATTTATTGTCTACTCATGCATCCCCATTTATCTTTTCCTGACCGGAAGCTAGAACTTACTTCAAATTTGGGTTCACCATTGCTGCGGCTGTAGGAATGAGACGTTCAGCCAAAGCATCATATACTTCACACATAGACCTTAAAGGAAACAAAAACAACTGCACTAAAGCCAAAACCGCGTCAATACATAAAAGGAAAGTTTAGAGGCAATACCTGCCCTCTACCACGGTAACTTCCTTCTTTAGAGAAGATATAACCTGTAGACAGAACAAAAATTTACAACAAAAGAAACCCAAATAGCGAAAACTACAAATAAAACTTAATAATTGCCCAAACTAAAAGAGAATTAGCACAACCTTAGCGGAGTTGTCCTTGGCAGACAGAGGGCCAGTTCGAGCAAACAAAGGTTGTCCTATTCGTCTATTTGAAGAGAGTGACATCAAAGATCGCTCCCATGTTGGAATTTTTGCACTTTTAAGCAGAAATGGCTCTGCAGATTAAGCAAATCACAGATCATGGAGACAAATTTTTATGCACGTTACACATCACCAGCAATCAAATTTCGAAAAATTGCACCAATCAGAGTTACAGCAAGAAACATTGACATAAACACAAAATGATATAAATCACTGTAAAATTTGATACCATCAAAATGATGGAGATAACTTCTTATGCACACTACACATCAACAGCAATCGAATTTCGAAAAATTGCACTAATGAGCATGGAGAAATTATAAACTTGCGGCCCTCCCTCCATAACTTAATCAGATTTCGTTTCAAGTGGGCACATGAAGATTCTTTCTTTTTTTCTAAAGCAATTTAATTTAACAATTTAACTAACAGCATAGTATAATTAGGTGGGTCAAAGCTTAAATTTTGAATTTACAAGAAATTGCAGCTGAAATTTTAAAAATAAATTATCAAAAACTCATAATCGAATAGAAATTAAACCGTCGGATAAGGGTTGATTGTAAGAACCCACGGAAAATAAACAAATAAATCATAAGAATTGAAAGAGAGACCTGGTGAACAATTACAGATGTAACCTCGCGACCTTGCGGAAGACAAAGAGACATCCATGGACGAATCAAAAGAGACAGAGACAGTGAGAGTGAAACTGAAAAAGGAGAAAGCTTTCGAGAAGACGATGTCGAGGAGAAACTTGTTGTCGATCGGCCAGATGAGATGAAGACAAACAAACACGAACTAGGTTTCAGTGACATTAACGTACTTGAAGTCTTCAACGTCCCTCAAATCTTAAGAAATCCCAACCAAAATCCACGTGTTTCTTTTTCCAGGCAATTATTTTAATTTCGAGGTTTATTAAAAATACACGTGTAATGTTGCTTTCTATAATATCAAATAACATAACAATCGATTGATTAAAATAAAAAAGAAGATTTTTTACTCAAGAGAATTTGTCCTCCTGATTGATTGGAATAACTGGAGAAGTTTTTGTTGAATTATGATGATGCTTTTGTGCCCCCAAGAGTTTCTTATAATCTCAACATCTAAAATTACTAGAATGTTTTACTGAAAGGTTATATACTTATTAAAACTCTACAATGGAAGTTTTCTTTTTTGATAAAAGGATATTGGGAGAGGGGATTACATTATATAAACATTAGGTATCAACTTCATTCGACAAGGTATCAATTTCACTTGACAAGAGTCGAATCCGAAACCTCCCACATAATAAATAGAGAGAAATATTATTAGGTCATAACACTTAGTGACCTACAATGAAAATTTGATTTTTCAAAATATTCCCTTTCCCTATTCGATATTACTTTTCATAAGTTATAGCATATTGAATTGTCAAAAACATTTTATTTATTAACTTTAAATTTCTTAAAAATGAGGTAAAAAAATCAATATCACACCAATTAAATTCTATATTTAACTGTAATTTTTCAGAATGAACCAACTAGCATTTACACCCAAATGATGACAAACTTTTAAGGAAACTTCAACTTTTAAACACAAAATTACAAATTATCACTCATCATGGTCAGATTAAGACTTAAAAGTTTTCCAAATCTTCCAACATTGTTTCTATATTTTCCTTACTAATATCTTTGTTGCCACTTAGTAATTATAAATAGGCTTATTACTCAAAATGCTCCCCGAACTAGATTTTGAGTCTCAATTTGCTCACCGAATACGAAATCGTAATAATGTGATCCCCGAACCCCCTTATGTCAGCTCCGTTGCACCAAAAATTAACAGCGTTATTAACGACGGTTAGAGTGCTTACGTGGCAGCAAGGGATTAGATGTTTTATTTATTTTGTAGCAAAATATTAAAACTAAATATTAAAAAGAAAAAAAAAATGAAGAAGAAGATGATGAACACCATCTGGGTTTCTCAACTCATTATCATGCCCACCGCCCGCCCACCCAATATTTTATGCAAATACATCCGCTCCTCCACCTTACTCTCATCCTCCTCTCTCCTCCTCAATGTTCGATTACGATTACTTCGACTGCTGGGACAAGACCCGAGACTTCAAAATCAACTATTTTCTCTTTTGAGGGCTTCTTCTTCTTCCTTTTCCCACAAAGCAAAACCTTTTCCTCTATGTAACAAAATGGGTCCAATCCCAAAACTAATGTTCGTCTTCCTCATCGCCACCCTCTTTTTTGTTGCCGCATTCACTGGGTTATCCGAATCCAAGTCGGACCAAGTCGCATAACTCATATCCATCCAAGCCCTATCCAAATCTAGGGTGATCCACCTCGACGACCACTCATTCACTCTATTTCTGTCCTCCGTCAAAACCCCAAGACCCTACTGGGTTCTTATCTTCTCCGACGCGACAAAGCTCCACGACAAGCATGAGCTCCACCTCAAAGAGCTCCGCATCGAGTTTGCTCTCGTCCCCGAGACAGAAATAGTCACCGCCCACTACTTCCCCCAGAACAAATTACAAATTGAAAACGAAAAGCATCATAAATTGTCCATGTCACCACCACCAACATCAACATATGTATAACCGGACGAATTCAAAGTCGAAACCAAATCGACTCCGTCCCTTACGAGCCTGAAACTTTCTCTCTCTCTCTCTCTCTCTCTCTCTCTCTCTCTCTCTCTCTCTCTCTCTCTCTCTTTCTCTCTATCTCTCTCTCAGTTGTCTGTCTAAGAAAGATAACTGAAGAAATGCTCGAGGGAAATGAAGACTGGTCGAAGCCCAAAAAGTTTGAAAGCCCACTGAAGCTCATAAAATCACGGATCGTCATAACCACCACAGTCGACGACGCGGCCCCTATAACCCCAATCTTCCCGGGGCCACTCTTCCCCGCCGTCTGACGCAACTCCACTAGCCTCACTCCCTCCCGCAAGTGGCCGTCGTCCGATCGCCGCGAATCTTTCACCTCTAATGCTTCCGCCGACAACCGAGACTTCGCCGACCGTGACTGGGTCTTCCCGTCCTTCGTGCTCCCGAAAAACACTTCCAAACGCGGCAAGAGGCTTCCCTCCTCCTCTGATTCGCGCGCCGCGCTTGCTAAGTTAGCCGACTCATCGCACCATATCGCCTCCCAGCCTCAGCCCCTTTCTAATTTTTTAAAAAGATTTTTAATATAAAATTTAATAAAATATAACAAATATCTTAATTACCCCTATAAATTTTGTAAATATTACTACAACGTCAACACTTTTAACGCCGTTAGTAACTGACTATAACTTTTGGTGCAACGGAGCTGACAGAAGGGGGGTTCTGGATCACATTGTTACGATTTCGCGTTCGGGAAGCAAATTGAGACTCAAAGTCTAGTTCGATGAGCATTTTGAGTAATAAGCCTTATAAATATACTAAATCATAAGCTTGTTTTTACTGTTCATTCACAGTGCATTTCTAATTTGACCTTTCATGCTGTAAATGCCCAATTTTGCCCTCCTTTTAATCTTTTCTTATTCTGTTGTTTGTATAGTGTTCTGCCCAAAATGCCCTTGATTTACTCTCAACTGCTGCCTCATCATTTGTTCGATACCTCTGCGATTTCTCAATCTCTCTTCGACACCTCCATTCTCATCGTTCTTAAGCAGAAATCAGATGATGGAGGTTCCAAAAGCAAAAGCATTATCACCCAAAATCAACAGCAGCAGTGCGAGAAGCTGGAATTGAACCATATCCATAAGGTATTGATGTTCCCAAATCATGTATAGATGAAGATAACCCTCTGAGCGTCTCAGCTTTCTCCACTGCAAGGCCCTGTTATCACTTTAGAACCAAAAATTTCTTCCGAATTTGAACAATGAAACATAACACTGGAAAATAGATGTTTCTTTCCTTCATTGCTTCCACTTGCTTCCTTTTCTTCTCAAAACTCTCAAATCCTTCACGGACAGAGCATGGTCATGTAATTGTTTGCTTTCAATTTCCCATTAAGGCAGAATTTCAACAAACTTGCATGATAAGAATTTCAACAAACTTGCAAAGTTTCAATGTAATGGCGAATGTGAATTTGTTAGTGCACACCAACTGTTTGATAAAAGTTCTTAATGGATTCTCTGAGTTTTTTTACAATCTTGCATGTCTTTTTTTTCCAAGGATTTGAGGAGCCACTATCGGGTCTTCAAAGAATTGTGAGGTATATTTTTGTTTTATAAAAGTTGTTAATTGATTTTGAGAGCTGTTTCTAAGTGTTTTGCGTTGTTTGTTTTTTTGCAGGGATTGGAAAAAATATTATTCTGTTTTGGGACAATCCTGAGGTACATTTTTGTTTTAGTGTAGAGAAAATTTAGGCTGTCAAAATATTGGATTTGAATGTAATTCATGAATTGGAAAAAAAAAATGTAATTCATGAACTACAGAGTAATTGATCATGAATGTGTAATAGTTTCCTCTATAATTAATGAGGAGCCTAAATTTAGTATTCACATATATATATATATGAGTATCGATCAATTACTCTTCATTTTGTTCATTTTTATTTTGACATTGTCCTTGCTAAAGTTCAATGGACATCGAGCTTTACATGCAATCCAAAAATGTGTAACTTTGGTATACTGGTATATATTACATGGTTGTCATGAACTTTGGCTTAATGTGTAAGGTCAATTACAGCATAGTATCATATAGGCTTATTACTCAAAATGCTCCTCGAATCGGACAGCAAGTCTCAATTTGCTCCTCCAACATGAAATCGTAACAATGTAATCCATGAACTCTCCCTTTTGTCAAGTCCGTTGCACCAAAAGTAGGTATTCGTTACTAACGCCATTAAAAGTGCTGATGTAGCAGTAATATTACAAAATTTATAGGGGCAATTAATACATTTATTATATTTTATTAAAATTTATATTAAAAATCGTTTTAAAAAATTAAAACAAATTTTAATTACCCAATTTTCCCCAACACACCCAACCGACCGATGATCTCCTCTTCATCGTCTTCATCGACGACGCCAGCCACAAAATCAAACCCTAAAAAACTCCCTTCACCATCTCAACAGCTCCATCTTTCTCTTTTGCTTCAAACCTACTTCTCTCAATCTCACACTCATTTCCCAAATCAAACTACTGACATCAAATCCCAAATTAACAAATTTGAGAAAAACTAGCCAAACCCATCAAAAAGCCCAAAATTTAGAGCAACCCACCTCCGAGGCCAGAACAGAGAGCAGGGAGCCGGAGAGTGTAGGCTTTGTTGGGCGGGGGAGTGAAGCCGCCGCAGGCAAGGATGGGATGGCCGGCTACGTGAAGCCGCCGCATGCTTTCACGGACTCTTCTCGACCTCAACATCCCTTCTTCTGCTTATCTTCCTTTTCTTCTTTGGTGCAGAAAAAGATTAACTTTGATTCAATTATTAGAAGCTGGGGTAGATTAAAGTTGAATTTCAAGCATTTGGACTCAAAATCTCATATGGGATTTGGGCACTTTTCGTTTTGGTGCCACTGGTTTTTGGCTCACAAAGTGCCAAAATCTCATATGGGTAAGATTTTCAATTTTACTCCCGGTCAATTTAATTATTTGTGCTTTTGTTTATATTGGGTGATTTTGGTTGAGACTTGAGAGTGGAATTTTGGATGGATGCTTGAATTGAGTTTTCCTTTCTTTTACTGCTTTTGAATGAATGCTTTGTTTGGATTATGGAGTGATGGTATTGGGCATGCTTAAGAGATAAGTTGATCTTCATAATCTTCTTCGAAACTCATATCTTCATAATCTTCTTCGAAACCCAGACTGTAGGGTGGGGTGGGCGGGCGGGCGGTGGGCATGGGAATGGGTTGAGAAATCCAGATGGTGTTCATCGATCTTCTTTTTCATCTTTTGTTTTTGTTTTTTACTAATATTTAGTTTTAATATTTTTCTACAAAATGATTAAAACATCTGATCTCTTGCTGCCACGTAAGCATTTTAAATAGAATTTGTAACGCTGTTAACTTTTGGTGCAACGGACTTAACAGAAGGGGGTTCAGGGATTACATTGTTACGATTTCGCATTGGGAGAGCAAATTGAGACTCGATACCCGATTCGGGGATCATTTTGAATAATAAGTCTATCATATATCAGCTTATTGACTGCTAAAAATATATCCACATATATAGTAAGCGTGGATTTAGTCAATTATATCTCAATGCATATCATAATAAATTGATTTCATTGAGAACTAATAGGAAGTGGAAGCGTCAGCCAGGTATTATTGTTTAGCATTTGGGATATACAATTTGAAGCTGTAACTTGATACAATTTGCTGTTATATCTCATTAGTCTATACAATTTGCTGTCATCTCATTAGTCTATACAATTTGAAGCTGTAACTTTTAAGTAGTAAAACCCCATGGCATTAATTTTTTACTAACATTCCGTGACGATTCGAAATTATCTCTGAAGATATTTCTTACTTTGCCCAGTGTTATGTGACAAAAGACTCCATTGAAGCTTCATCATCTTGTCCTACTCAACAACCATTCCATCAATGAACTCATAAAGGATCATTCACTACACAACAACCAAGAGCACAACACAAGCATAATTATTTCGTAAAAGAAAATGTTGACAAGTTATGATTGATTCACTTTCAATTATTTTCCAGCAGTTTTTAATTGTATCTCTAATTGTAATTAGCTAGTAATTAAATTAATATGATCAGTTAATAGCAACATAGTTTATAGTTAATCCATGTCAATTAATTGTTGAAAGTGATCAATCAAACAAGAGAACTAAACCACCTCTCAATTAATCCCGATTAACGTCATACACTATGCGTCACTAGTTCGAACAATTTGATCCGATGGCTTATATAAAGTGAGGAAAAAGTTTGAAAATGACCTATAGCTCATTATATGCGGGTCATGGACTTTTTTGTTTAGTAACACATCAATTCATCATAGACCCCCACTGGTGGATTGAAAACGGAAGTCCCTATATTTAATAAAGATTTGAATTTGGTGGATTTCAAAGGAAGGGATTTGACCTTCATTTGAAATCTCAATATTTGACAAATTAATTATGTGCTTGAAGATTTGAATTCTTGCATCTAACATTATTTTAGTTGTCTTTTTCAAGCCAAAATTCGCACAATTGAGGGTTTAATTGGACTGCGTCTTTTGATGGAAAGATAGAGCTTGAAGAGATTAACGTTTTGATCCAAGAATGACGGCGATTAGAGGCCAGACGGCGGAGATATGGCCATCCAAAGTTGGGGTGGTCGGTTTTCATCAAAATCCGGAGACGGATATATACACACTGTTACAAGTTATCTGAAATTATAAAATTGCCACTACAACTTCAAACTTTCATAATCTCTAACCATGGGCCAAAAACTCAAATTGTAGGAAAATTTGGTAAAAAAATGGTCTTCAAACAAGAAGTCAAAGGACATGGACATATTTTGGTCAAAGGCATAACGTTTTCTCAAATATGTCCAAAAATTTAGGAATTTTTCTACTTTCTAAATAAAAAATGGGGCCCAATTCCTTATTAAATTGGTTGCCCACATACACTCTATGGTATAAATTTTAAATTCTCAATCGAAACAAATAATTAGTTTAAAAAAAATCATATCGTTGACATAGAGAACTCTACAAAAATAATTACAATGTACTCACTTTCTTTCAAATAAAATTTTAGAAAAACTAATGCAGTATTTCGTTGTCATAATCTTTTTAAATTTTGATTAGACGCTAGGAGGAATCGGACCCATAACAATGTAAAAAAAAACCGAATAACTAGAATCGATTCCTACAACCAAATGGAGAAAAGTCAAGTAGCTAGGGTTTTGGTAGTGTGACCTTGAATCGTATTTAATATGCTTTAAAATGAGTTATAAGACATGAAAGGAACAAGATATATTTTGTGTATTTAGAATATTGATCACGTGATGTTTATAAATTAATAACATTTCGTGACGATTCGAAATTATCTCTGAAGATATTTCTTACTTTGCCCAGTGTTATGTGAAGCCGCCGCATGCTTTCACGGACTCTTCTCGACCTCAACATCCCTTCTTCTGCTTATCTTCCTTTTCTTCTTTGGTGCAGAAAAATATTAACTTTGATTCAATTATTAGAAGCTGGAGTAGATTAAAGTTGAATTTCAAGCATTTGGACTCAAAATCTCATATGGGATTTGGGCACTTTTCGTTTTGGTGCCACTGGTTTTTGGCTCACGAAGTGCCAAAATCTCATATGGGTAAGATTTTCAATTTTACTCCCGGTCAATTTAATTATTTGTGCTTTTGTTTATATTGGGTGATTTTGGTTGAGACTTGAGAGTGGAATTTTGGCTGGATGCTTGAATTGAGTTTTCCTTTCTTTTACTGCTTTTGAATGAATGCTTTGTTTGGATTATGGAGTGATGATGGAGTGATGGTATTGGGCATGCTTCAGAGATAAGTTGATCTTCATAATCTTCTTCGAAACTCATATCTTCATAATCTTCTTCGAAACCCAGATTGTAGGGTGGGGTGGGCGGGCGGGCGGTGGGCATGGGAATGGGTTGAGAAATCCAGATGGTGTTCATCGATCTTCTTTTTCATCTTTTGTTTTTGTTTTTTACTAATATTTAGTTTTAATATTTTTCTACAAAATGATTAAAACATCTGATCTCTTGCTGCCACGTAAGCATTTTAAATAGAATTTGTAACGCTGTTAACTTTTGGTGCAACGGACTTAACAGAAGGGGGTTCAGGGATTACATTGTTACGATTTCGCATTGGGAGAGCAAATTGAGACTCGATACCCGATTCGGGGATCATTTTGAATAATAAGTCTATCATATATCAGCTTATTGACTGCTAAAAATATATCCACATATATAGTAAGCGTGGATTTAGTCAATTATATCTCAATGCATATCATAATAAATTGATTTCATTGAGAACTAATAGGAAGTGGAAGCGTCAGCCAGGTATTATTGTTTAGCATTTGGGATATACAATTTGAAGCTGTAACTTGATACAATTTGCTGTTATATCTCATTAGTCTATACAATTTGCTGTCATCTCATTAGTCTATACAATTTGAAGCTGTAACTTTTAAGTAGTAAATCCCCATGGCATTAATTTTTTAACTGAATTTTGCATATGTTTCATCTGTGCATATTAAGATGTATATATCTAACTTATTCCAAATATTAATTAGCACATCAATCCATAAATTTTCTATTTCATTCTCACATGTTTAAATTTTGTACAAACTCGCAGTATCGTGCAGATTCAACTGCTAATACAATCTAAATTCGACTCTTGTAAAATACAAAATCAATATACAAGATGTATAAGGTAATTCCCTCCCTCGAATCATTGTATAGAAAAAATAAAAAAAATATTATCTTTGTTTTTTTTGGATGCAAAAAATATTGTCTTTGTTAACCAACTAGTCCAAGGCATCCTACAACCGTTTATACACAATTTACGAGCAAAAGTATTCATACAAAAATAAACCTCAAGTATTGAGAATTTGAGATTCTGAATAAGAAATGTAACAATGATATGAATGCTTTAGGCTCACTGAAAATGAAATACAAGTACATATTACTTAAAAAACAAATGGTTCATCTTTGAAACATAAATGTTACAAAAATAACAACTTATTTGAAATGGGGTTTATAAATAAATCCCAGGTATGCTATCCAATGTGTCTCCAATTTGGAAGGCCTACTAGTTTGAAGCTAAAACATAACATGAAGTTTCTTTAGAATTATCGTAAGTATAAAAATTAAAGTTTATAGGGAAAATACAGTCTTGTGAAACCAATATGGCAACAAACAAGAGATGATTGCACAGGTATACACCAACGGGAATGTCCCGGGACATGTCATCGGATTCAGAAGGCAAGAACATTACACTTACGCCGATCAACCTTTCTTCGTTTCTTTTCATCATCAGACGACTGCAAAAGAAAACATTGAGAGATAAATACACCATGTACACCCATTCACGCAATCATAACCAAACTTACATAAAAGGAAAATACTTGTTTCTCCCTAAAGGATTGCCAAGTCCAAAGCTAACTATTAAAGACTGATTTTACTTGTAGACCTTAGGGAAATCAAAGTTTTACTTGTTAACAGAATGATGTTATCTGAGGTAAGCTTCTGAAAGTTTTGGGAAGGGAAGAGGGGTATTTGGGTAGAGGTAATGGTGGAGAGCCCAAAACTGAGAGCAAAATTCTAAATTATAAGCTATTAACTAGATTATATTTGTTTAGGGATATTGTTGAAATTTCAAATTTGACAGATATAGATATTTAAAATTGGGTATTGTCTAAATTGTCAAATTTTGTGACCTTGTGTGCTAAAAAGAAGATAATATAATCAACACAAGTATAAATCGGAATCTATATTAGAATTTCATAGCATGAAATCTTTTACTGCCAAATAAAAGAGACGCTATAGATTTACCTGTGCAGCGCTGACGAAATATGGCACCCTAACCCTCTTTGAGCCATCAGCTAGACGCTTACATGGTAATAGGCTATCCACACCAGCAGCGTTATTATCAACCTACAACAAAGATGCAAAGATCAAGAACTTCTCGGGTTTCTTTGAGCCTTATATCTGCATTTCCCAAACGCCAAAAAGACCCCCTACATAATTAGTTTTCAATATTGTGGTGGGGAATTATGATTTACCTGGCTCTGAATGGCACCAATCAACAATTCTTGGCAAGCTGATGCATGCACATTTTCTAAGTTGAGACACTGAAGCACCAATCTCTCTGGATACCAAAAAAGAAAAACAACCATCACTTAATCATACAAATAATTTTTTTTGAAAAAATCTATGCAATGAATTGATATAAACCTTAGGAATAGAAAAACATGTCATAAGCAACAAGCCTGTACATACCTGGATGCAAATTTTTACAAGAGTTCAGATTCAGATCATTGAGTTCAGGGCAGTTTAGATATAGAGCCTGCATTTGGATGGAAAGATTAAGATCCATAAGAGAAGCAATATGAGGACATAATTAACTTGTTTTAGTTTAAGAATCTCACGTCTAACCCAGAACAACCCCACAAACTGAGTTTTTTTAACCGTCCATGTTTGATAATCAGCTTCTGATAATTAATATGTACTTTGGCATTGGATGTTTCTGGTAATTCACATCCACTTGCTTCCTCGAATGTTGAATCAGGAGAATTGGGATCACATATGGTCATGCCACAGTCCAGGAGTTCAAGAAGAGGAAGTTGAGCTGTGGCAAATTGAATAAAACCTGAAAATTACAGACGACAGTCAGTAAACAAAAATTTATGTGAAACCAATACATGATTGACTTCAGTCTCTGGAGTAGGTTATTACTTGAGCTGATGTTAGGACAAAAAGCAACAAGTAGCCTTGAAAGAGTATCAGGATACACATTGCAAATCATTCCAATGCCACTATCACTGATGCTAGATCTGTAATCAAAGTGGAGAGTCAAAAAATTGCATCTCAAAGATGAAATGAAATAAAGAAGGTACCATTTTGAATGATACATATACGATATATCCCACTATGCTATTGGTAAATATTTATCTTCTGCTTTCATTAGAAATGCTACAGTTGAGAACAACTCATTCAGGAAAAAAAAACTAGAGGCGAAATTAAAGCCATCACATCTCATACTTTACTATAACGTTTTAAAATCATTACAAGTCATCTGAAATTTGATTACTGAGTCTGTTATTGTTTTGGTGACAAGGTCAAGGTCGGTATTTTAATAGAGGGAAGGCTGGCTATTTCTTTTATCCTAAACTGAATGACCACTCTTCAGGGACTGGGATCACAAAGGGCATTGCTCTAATATTCAAATCTATTGATGGAACTTTCTCTCAGAGCGCATCTTGAAATAAATCCATTTTAAGGGAAACACTGAGAACAATCAGAACATAAGAATAACCAATCAAATGCAGTTGAAAAATAGGACTAGAAAGCATACCCACTCAGGTCAAGCAATTCTAAGTTTGGGTAACTTGAAGCAATGGCAGCAACAGAAGCATCAGTGATATTAGATCCAAGAACAAGAGAAAGCATTCTCAGCTCCCTGGATAATGAAATGAACAAGTAATCTTCATGAGACTAGGTGTACATTGATAACATACCAAGAAATGCAGTAGTCTAATGAAATGATAAGATTAGCCTCACACAAATCAGTAGACAACCTTAATTGTGCAGCTGTAAGGGCAAGGACAACAGCATTGGAAAGCCGGATTGATGCAATGTGTATGTTTTGCAACCTTGGGCAGTTCCTTCCCAGAACATCGACCATGGTAACAAGATCGGTATTATCATTTTCTTGGTTCAAAAAGTCTACAGAAATCTCTTTTAGATTGGGGCAGTTGAAAACCTGTGATTAAGGGATCTGAATAAGTATACCAAAAAAACACAAAACAGAAAAATGCCACAGCACGAGACAAAGAGGAAAGAGAAAAGCAATCACCATCTTAGAGAGTGACTGAAGACCAGAAAGCCAAATTGTAGAAAGACTTGATGAACACAGAGAAAAGCCACCTAAATTGGAACAACCTTCCATCTTAAGGCTTTTAAGTAATCGTCTATCAGCAACGAAACGACCCAGTTCATCGCTGTATTTTCAAAATCATAAAATGGAAGCAAAACTAATCAGTCATCGCAAGCATTATTTTAAGAATCACCATTATCTCCATACTATAAAAGAGAGAGTATCAAACAGGAAATAGCCAACAAAACCAATCTAACATCCAATGGAAAGACCAGCTGAACAGTTCATTATTTAAGCGTATAACACGGAAAAGAAAGATGAAAGTTTGAAAAGCAAAATAAACATGACTGCACCAGCAGATGCAGAAGAAGATCAATCATACCCAGTGATTCGATTGATAGCCGTTTCAGAAGTAGAGATCTCCATGAATTCAAGATTTGGGCATGAAAATGTAATCCAAGCTAGCAATGTTGCATCCACATCACTGCAACAGCCAAATATTCAAAGATCAAATTCCATATTATTTGATTCCAGAATTTATAACCTAACTTGTTTTTAATCAAACTTCATATCCTCACAGAATAATGCTGATTTATATCCTGACAGAGTAATATATCAAACTTCATTTCGTTCTTTGTTTTTAAAATTTAATATAATTCCAATACAGAGTGTAGATCGAGTTACATTTCTTTGTTTTAGATTTTTTAATATCTCAACTTCATTGTTGTAACCAGATCCATCCAATAAAACCCTAGATCTAATAGAAAAAAGTATAGCCTCGCCGTCAATGGGCTATTATACCTTTCCATTCTAAGATAGAGGTTAACGAGGCTCGGGCACTTCTGCAACACCGATCCAACAAGCCCAACCTGTGCCCTCGCGGGAACCCTAATCCTAAGCATCTCCGCTGCCTTCCACAGCCTCCGCGACGTATCCCTCCACCCCTTGCACACCATCGCCGCCGACAATAGTCCAGGCGGTGGTAATCTCTTCAGTATCTCCCACAGACAGCTCGCTGGCAGACCGCCTAAACCCGTACCCCACTCCAAACCCATCGCGAACTCATCGTCCTCATCGAGGTCGAGATCTGGCGAGTCAAAATCACTGCCATCTCCGCCGAAACCGGAGCTATCGCCATCGTCGTCAAATGAAAGCGCTCGGCGGAGATGGGAGTAGGGCTGGCGCGGCGGTGGCGGGGTGGATCGGGTGACGGAGATAGAGGGAGATGGAGAGGGTGCATCATCGACGAAGTACTCATCGGCGGCGGAGTTGGGAGGGAGGTGGCAGACGTGGCCCTTCTTGGGCTGGCCACATCGGCCGCAGTTGTAACTGCCTCGCCTTTTTGCAGGCTTGGCTTCGGAACAGGCAGTGGGGGCGGAGGTGGTGGAGCCAAATGGGGTGGCGGGGCCGACGGCGGGTGAGAAATGCGGTTGGGGCTTGGGGAGGTGGTGGTGTTTGCGCTGCTGCTGCATATTTTGAAGATTCGATGGCTTTGAGAGAAATAAGAGAGGACCGAGTGAGTGAGAGTGAGCAATAGAAATATAGGGAGAGATAGAGAGAGAAAACAACGCGCGTGTGGGCCCGGAAAGGAGCGGGAGATAAAAGCGGGGTTTGGCGCGCGGGTTTTCAAAGATTAAATAATGGGGAGGAGCCTCCCTGCGGCTGACGCAAACATCGTAAATGACCAAAATGGCTTTCCTAAGTTGGTGGGTGGGTGAAGAGCACGCGATTATGGTTTGGTCAAATTTGTAATGTTACTCATTAATTAGAATCAGATTCGCCGGATGGCGTTTTCCCGCGTTGGATTTGGGAGTATAATTACCGGGAGATTATTTAGTTTTTATGGTGTGTATAATTAGGACAATCCGATTTAAATACGACGAAAATGGCGTAATGAAATCAATGTCTCAGTTATTTGGAAAAAGAAAAAGTTTTTAAAATGGAAGATGCCGTTTGGTGGGTTGTGGACCGTTGATTTCAAGTTAAAAGGAATTGAAATTTATAGGTTTTGTTTACATATAAGTATTTCTCCAATGGATGGAGGCAATTTTGAAATATGAATTTAATAATATTACCTATTTGAAAAGAAAAAAATTTGAGAAATTAGGATTTCCTTTCTTTTCAATCAATTTTTTTTATTGAAATTTAATATATTTAAATATTTTGGTTGAAATACATAAATTATTTTACATGGCAGCATTATTCCATAAATGTATTTACATGTAAATTTACATTTCATTCAAAATAAATATTTTGAGTTTCTAAACATCCTTAAAAAATTGAGGGACTAATTATCATTATAAATTTTAATTTTAAAACATTTATAAACCTTTTTTATTTTATATTGGTTTATATATTTAACCAAGTAAATAAAAGAAAAAGCAATTAATATGTATATAGATACAATTTTGATAAATATGGGGTAATATTTTTATTTTTATCAATTTAAAATGTTTAATATTATGAGATTTTAATTTTTCTCAAGAAAATAATATTATCAGATTTTAATAATTTAAATTCCTTAAAGCAATTTGTTGATTTTATTATCTTAATCAATGTTAAATGGTAACTAAATATTAGGGCTTTGATTGTTTTAGGCTATATGGGCTTAGTTTGGAATTTTTGTTAATTTTAGTAATGTGAGTTATTTAGCTGTTTGTACGGCTATTATCCGCCTCAGTATTGATTACTTGATTTGTTAACTTGTTGGTTTTATTATCTTTTCATATTTGATGTTGACGATGATTATACCGTATGTTATTATACATTGAAATTTTCATTTTAATAAAAATAAATTATTTTGTTTCCTTATTTAAAATTCAAAATGACATAAAATTTGAGTCTAAAAAAAGTTAATACGAGAAAGAAGAATCAAAATACCCAACTTGATCCCCACGCGTTTGTGAATGGGCGGCAAGTTGATTTTAGACATTTGATACCACTAACTCTCTAATTATGAGGAATTGAAATTTCATGTTTATACCAATACCACTTATGAAAGATCTACCATGTGATTTAGTTATTTTAGTCCAAGTAAAGAAAAATAGAAAAATATTATTTGACTTTTAAGATAATTCCCGCATATTACGTCATATCTTGTATGAATATATTTGTTCAATATTTTCCTTTTCTATTTCTCCACACTTTGATGTTAAATTAATTTCCGTGTCTTTCATGAGATATCGGGTAAATTTCATATGCTAATAGTCAATTCATGATTCATGGAAATGCATCTTAAATAGGCATGTGGTCAGTTGGTCCCAAACATGAATACAAAAATCGAATATTTATTTAAAATTTATATCTAAATTATCATTCACAATAACGTCATTTGGAACTTAATATGAAAGTAGTTGTCAATTTCGCCTTGTTCTCTATTTCTTCTTCTTGTCCCTACTCCCCAGTCTTCCGTCTAGGACAAAAAAGAAAGGAAGCGTTTTCCGTCTGTATTTGACCAGAAAAAAAAAAGTTAAAGGTTGTTAAGAGCTACAGAAGCATTTATTAGCGATTTTCTTGAAAGCACCGAACCTCTGCTTTTTCAAAAA
The DNA here is from genome assembly GCA_037349345.1 of Oemleria cerasiformis. Taxonomy (NCBI): domain Eukaryota; kingdom Viridiplantae; phylum Streptophyta; class Magnoliopsida; order Rosales; family Rosaceae; genus Oemleria; species Oemleria cerasiformis. The sequence goes on along the minus strand of JAZGTL010000007.1, from coordinate 35,900,308 downwards.
GCACTTCCAAAATGCAGGTAAAAATTCTTTATACTGGGCCTTTTGGGTCACCATCAAGCAAACAAAAAAATGAACTATAGTCACTTCCAACATGGGCCCTATGGGTCATGGTGTGTGTGTTGTTATGTATTGCATTGGGCCTCGTTTTTATTGAATATCGACAGAGAACAATATTTAAAAATAAAAAATTACCCCTAACATGCCCAAAATGCAGTAATATAATATTAAATTCTCAATCGAAACAAATAATTAGTTTAAAAAAAATCATATCGTTGACATAGAGAACTCTACAAAAATAATTACAATGTACTCACTTTCTTTCAAATAAAATTTTAGAAAAACTAATGCAGTATTTCGTTGTCATAATCTTTTTAAATTTTGATTAGACGCTAGGAGGAATCGGACCCATAACAATGTAAAAAAAAACCGAATAACTAGAATCGATTCCTACAACCAAATGGAGAAAAGTCAAGTAGCTAGGGTTTTGGTAGTGTGACCTTGAATCGTATTTAATATGCTTTAAAATGAGTTATAAGACATGAAAGGAACAAGATATATTTTGTGTATTTAGAATATTGATCACGTGATGTTTATAAATTAATAACATTTCGTGACGATTCGAAATTATCTCTGAAGATATTTCTTACTTTGCCCAGTGTTATGTGAAGCCGCCGCATGCTTTCACGGACTCTTCTCGACCTCAACATCCCTTCTTCTGCTTATCTTCCTTTTCTTCTTTGGTGCAGAAAAATATTAACTTTGATTCAATTATTAGAAGCTGGAGTAGATTAAAGTTGAATTTCAAGCATTTGGACTCAAAATCTCATATGGGATTTGGGCACTTTTCGTTTTGGTGCCACTGGTTTTTGGCTCACGAAGTGCCAAAATCTCATATGGGTAAGATTTTCAATTTTACTCCCGGTCAATTTAATTATTTGTGCTTTTGTTTATATTGGGTGATTTTGGTTGAGACTTGAGAGTGGAATTTTGGCTGGATGCTTGAATTGAGTTTTCCTTTCTTTTACTGCTTTTGAATGAATGCTTTGTTTGGATTATGGAGTGATGATGGAGTGATGGTATTGGGCATGCTTCAGAGATAAGTTGATCTTCATAATCTTCTTCGAAACTCATATCTTCATAATCTTCTTCGAAACCCAGATTGTAGGGTGGGGTGGGCGGGCGGGCGGTGGGCATGGGAATGGGTTGAGAAATCCAGATGGTGTTCATCGATCTTCTTTTTCATCTTTTGTTTTTGTTTTTTACTAATATTTAGTTTTAATATTTTTCTACAAAATGATTAAAACATCTGATCTCTTGCTGCCACGTAAGCATTTTAAATAGAATTTGTAACGCTGTTAACTTTTGGTGCAACGGACTTAACAGAAGGGGGTTCAGGGATTACATTGTTACGATTTCGCATTGGGAGAGCAAATTGAGACTCGATACCCGATTCGGGGATCATTTTGAATAATAAGTCTATCATATATCAGCTTATTGACTGCTAAAAATATATCCACATATATAGTAAGCGTGGATTTAGTCAATTATATCTCAATGCATATCATAATAAATTGATTTCATTGAGAACTAATAGGAAGTGGAAGCGTCAGCCAGGTATTATTGTTTAGCATTTGGGATATACAATTTGAAGCTGTAACTTGATACAATTTGCTGTTATATCTCATTAGTCTATACAATTTGCTGTCATCTCATTAGTCTATACAATTTGAAGCTGTAACTTTTAAGTAGTAAAACCCCATGGCATTAATTTTTTACTAACATTCCGTGACGATTCGAAATTATCTCTGAAGATATTTCTTACTTTGCCCAGTGTTATGTGACAAAAGACTCCATTGAAGCTTCATCATCTTGTCCTACTCAACAACCATTCCATCAATGAACTCATAAAGGATCATTCACTACACAACAACCAAGAGCACAACACAAGCATAATTATTTCGTAAAAGAAAATGTTGACAAGTTATGATTGATTCACTTTCAATTATTTTCCAGCAGTTTTTAATTGTATCTCTAATTGTAATTAGCTAGTAATTAAATTAATATGATCAGTTAATAGCAACATAGTTTATAGTTAATCCATGTCAATTAATTGTTGAAAGTGATCAATCAAACAAGAGAACTAAACCACCTCTCAATTAATCCCGATTAACGTCATACACTATGCGTCACTAGTTCGAACAATTTGATCCGATGGCTTATATAAAGTGAGGAAAAAGTTTGAAAATGACCTATAGCTCATTATATGCGGGTCATGGACTTTTTTGTTTAGTAACACATCAATTCATCATAGACCCCCACTGGTGGATTGAAAACGGAAGTCCCTATATTTAATAAAGATTTGAATTTGGTGGATTTCAAAGGAAGGGATTTGACCTTCATTTGAAATCTCAATATTTGACAAATTAATTATGTGCTTGAAGATTTGAATTCTTGCATCTAACATTATTTTAGTTGTCTTTTTCAAGCCAAAATTCGCACAATTGAGGGTTTAATTGGACTGCGTCTTTTGATGGAAAGATAGAGCTTGAAGAGATTAACGTTTTGATCCAAGAATGACGGCGATTAGAGGCCAGACGGCGGAGATATGGCCATCCAAAGTTGGGGTGGTCGGTTTTCATCAAAATCCGGAGACGGATATATACACACTGTTACAAGTTATCTGAAATTATAAAATTGCCACTACAACTTCAAACTTTCATAATCTCTAACCATGGGCCAAAAACTCAAATTGTAGGAAAATTTGGTAAAAAAATGGTCTTCAAACAAGAAGTCAAAGGACATGGACATATTTTGGTCAAAGGCATAACGTTTTCTCAAATATGTCCAAAAATTTAGGAATTTTTCTACTTTCTAAATAAAAAATGGGGCCCAATTCCTTATTAAATTGGTTGCCCACATACACTCTATGGTATAAATTTTTTTTAGGCCCACCAAATGGTTGAATATTGATATAGTAATAACTTAGTCCCAAATGGTTAAATATGATAAAAAACTATTGTTTTTTATGGCTAAATTTGGACTTGGCTCTCAAATTTAACCCAATTGTTAGAGATAGGACTTAGTTAGCAATCACATCAATATGATCAGTTAATAGCAACATTGTTTATAGTTAATCCATGTTAATTAATTGTTGAAAGCGATCAATCAGACAAGAGAACTAAACTACCTCTCAATTAATCCTTGTTGATGCATAAAATGTACCAACTTATAAGTAGAAAGACACGCACTCACTCAATAACACAAACATGTACGTAGTTCACCCAAATTGGGCTATGCCCACGAAATCAAACCATTCTCATTAATATGACAGTGTTTGTTGTAAATGATACAATAGGCTTAGAGTCTTTTAGAGAGAGAATGAGAAGTGTAGAGAAAAGGGAGAGCTCTCATGGGGCTGATGTGATATTTTGAGTCTTCTACATGGACTATTGCTTGGTCAGTCACGGTACAAACAATCTCGATTAACAACACACAATATACGTCATTAGTTCGAACAATTTGATCCGATTGATTATTTAAGGATACTACTTGCATCCCACCCTTGGTGGTACCTCCTCGTACCACCAATTCGTTTGATCTAATACTTTGTATACATATATCATAATCGGAACCGTTCAACTCCTAAATAATCTTTTAAAGATCATTGCTGCAAAAAATCAACAATTTTGAAGGTTTTTTAGTCACTTATATGTATAAAATAAATTAATAATAATGGTAACGATAACGATCCTTATGGTGAATCATCCATTTAATTTACACATGTGAATAATTAAAGAACCTTTAAAATTGTTGATTTTTTGCGGAGATAATTTTGAAATTATTATTTTAATTAAATAACCTTTAAAATTGTTGATTTTTTACGGAGATAATTTTGAAATTATTATTTAAAAATTAAACGATTCCGTTTATAATATATGTACAAGACTTATTCAATATATCGAATAAGTGATATTTAGGATAAATGCAAATATTACCCATTGCTTAAACCTCAACGTAGCAACGGAGAAAAATGTTTGAAAATTTGACCTCTAGGCTCATTATATGCGGGTCATGGACTCTTTTTTGGGTTTAGTGACGGATCAATTCAACATAGACCCCCGCTGATCCGATCCATTGGTTAGAGATGATTGATTCGACCCGGGGAAACTGTAGCGGTCGAGAAAAATCATCCACTTCTATTATTTCCCCTGGGTAAATTACATTGATATAGACTTTGAGCAAAGCAAAATAATTGCTCTGAAGTTTCACTCTACTTCGAGAATCCAGATCATCATTTAATATTATTATATGATACATTGTCAGATATTTGTGACTGCATGATTTTTTTTTTTCTTCATAAAAGTTAAGATAGAAAACAAGAAATCTCTAATAAATATTAGTTTTATATAATCGAAGATTATCCAACTTAATCAAATCTTACACAATCTATATAATTTACGAAAATGACAAGAATCCGCTCCATGTGCTGGACAGGCACTCCACAGTCCACACCCAGCCGGCTATGTGTATTTGCAAAACTAATATTTTGTTATATTGTTTTCCCTAAACTCATAACAAATGAAACATTGATACATTTTTAGATTCAATTTGTATTTATACTATTGATTATTTTTAATTTGATTTAGAAGCATAAGTTTTTCATTGTTATTTCATACAAACTAACACAATGCATATTTGATAAGGACGGTAAGTCTCAGCATTTACCTTCTACGTATTTATACGCATTTAAAAAAATTCACCATTGATTTAATCTAACGTAGTTAAATTACATTATATCAATCTTATTGTATTAAATAAAAACTTTACACAACACCTCATCCCTACCCATTGATCTCTCATTCCCATCTCTTGCGCTTTCCTTTCCCTCTTCTCTCATGCAATTACATATTGATTCATCCAATTTGAGTGTTTTTTATTGCTCCATCTTCATCTTTCTTGCTTCATTTTCTAAGTTTTCTCTTTTGAGTACATTTATTATTCTTTCGTTTATGTACAAATCCATTTGGAGCAATTTTTAAGGTATGAAATCAATGAACTCAAATTCCTTCCCAATCCAAATTTTTTAGGAACATTAATATCCATTAATTAAAGATAAATTTTAATTTCAAATGATAAACGCTCGAAATGCTTTGATTAAAATCAGAAATCGTTCTAACAACAAAATCCTTCTATAACTAAGATTGTAAATTCAACAAATTTTGGTCTAATCCTAATAACCTACCATCTTAACCATAGCCTACCAAGAAAATAGTTATTTACCAATTTATAATTATGACAAAATCAAAGATCAAAAAATTAATTAATAAGATCTCATATCAATAGCTTACCAAAAAAAAATGTGCAGAATTTTTTGTCCTCAATAGTTTATCTGACACAACTTTTTTTACCCCATAACTCCCGTAGCGGGAAAAGTGTCTTAAGAAACTCAAAGATGGTCGCGTGGGCAATGTTGCATGACCAAGACCATGTATCGTGAACCACGTGGTACTAAATTATTATTATTATCTTTTTCTTAGATGGAACTAAGTTATTCATTAATATAAAAGAAGAACTAGCTTGCTACTTGCAGCAGCAACATCATTTTCTCTTCGTTTAAATACCTATTGTTTGATCACTACCTTCTACATATAAAATTGCTCTCGTCTTCATCCACTAATGAAGTGCTCACCACATGTTTGATCATTGTCCCCAATGGCCATCTCCCTATCCAGTACAGCCCTTCCCTTCTCTAAACTCACCTTCTCAAACCAAAAATGTAATCCCTCGACCAACCCATCAAAGCTCACCACCCAAACCTCCACCGTCTCCACCAAAGCCCTCCACTCAAAAACCAGCGACTCCTTAACCTCCATCATCTCCGAGCTCGAAAAGGAAAGAGCCATTAAAGTCGACGATCGCCAAAATCAACGACAAGAAGATGTTAATAATATTACTACCCACGATGATCAAAGTCGTTTATCCGATGTATGGCGGGAAATCCACGGTCAAGACGACTGGGTCGGGTTACTCGACCCGATGGACCCGATTTTGAGATCCGAACTCATCCGCTACGGCGAGATGGCCCAGGCCTGCTACGACGCCTTCGACTTCGACCCCTTCTCCAAATACTGCGGAAGCTGCCGCTTCATGCGTCGGAGCTTCTTCCAATCTCTAGGTATGGCCCACCAAGGCTACCATGTGTCTCGCTACCTCTTCGCCACCTCCAACATCAACTTGCCCAACTTCTTCAAGAAATCGCGGTGGCCGAAGGTCTGGAGCAAAAACGCCAACTGGATCGGATACGTCGCCGTTTCGGACGACGAAACGACAGCCCGTTTAGGCCGACGCGACATTAGTATTGCGTGGCGGGGTACCGTCACCCGGCTCGAGTGGATCGTGGACTTAATGGACTTTTTAAAGCCCATTTCCGGGAATAAGATCCCGTGCCCGGATCCTACCGTCAAAGTCGAATCCGGGTTTCTGGATCTTTACACCGATAAAGACGAGACGTGCCGATTTTGCACATACTCGGCGAGGGAACAGATTCTAACGGAGATCAAACGGTTGGTGGAGAATTATTCTCACGAGGAATTGAGCATTACGATTACAGGGCACAGTCTCGGGAGCGCCCTAGCGATTTTGAGCGCGTACGATATAGCTGAAACGGGTTTGAACGTGACGGCTGACGGTCGGGTCGTGCCCGTATCCGTGTTTTCGTTTTCGGGTCCCCGGGTCGGGAACGTGCGGTTTAAGGAGCGGATTGAGTCGTTGGGGGTTAAGGTGCTGAGGGTGGTGAATGTTCATGATGTGGTCCCCATGTCGCCTGGGCTGTTCTTTAACGAGCACGTGGCGCCGGTGCTGATGAAGTTGGCTGAGGGATTGCCGTGGAGCTACTCGCACGTCGGAGTACAGCTTGAGTTGGATCACAAAAACTCACCGTTTTTGAAGCAGACGAATGACCCCGGTTGTGCACATAATTTGGAGGCTCACTTGCATTTGCTTGACGGGTAAGTGGATAATGTAATTAGTAAATATTAAAGAGAAAAAATATAATAATAAATTAAATTATTACCACATAAAATTTAAAATAAATAGAGATAAGGAACATGGGAGAAATTAAAAATAAAAAGATACTCTCAGCATTATTCAGTTGTAGGTTAAATGATTGGATGCGCTTGAGTTGAAATATCCTTGGAACTGCGAGTATTAGTTGGATGGAAACCAATTTAAAAATAGATGGTAAGATCATGTGGCTTAATTTAATTATAGTTTAAGCAAATAATAAACACATATATTTCAATCCAACTACTTATATTAGTGTTAATTATCTAAAATAATAGATGTTAGGCAGCAAGCCAATCTAGTCCCCGCTTCAGAATTTAGAAAATTTAATCATCTAAACTAGTCCCCATCTTTGCCTTTCAGAGACAAAAAATAAAATGTGTTTCCCACATGTGAATATATGTCATTATAGCTGTTCTTTCTTGACTCTGGTGCAGTCTTGGAACACTGCAGCAAATTAAGAAATTAATAACAACATCAAAAGATGAGAATAAAGATGCATAAAGGAATTGTTAGAAGAGTATAAACTCAAGTTAGAAACTTCGAAATAAATAAATAAAATATATAATAAATGGTTCATATCTAATACCGGACTGAAACTCCCCTTAATATCCTTGAATTAAAAAAAAATACCGGACCGATTTATGGTATGTGCAGATATCATGGAAAAGGGCATAGGTTTGTGCTGGCGAGTGGAAGAGACCCAGCATTGGTGAACAAAGCCTCTGATTTCTTGAAAGACCATTACTTGGTTCCGCCTTACTGGAGGCAAGACGAGAACAAGGGCATGGTGAGGAGCAAGGATGGCCGTTGGATTCAGCCCGAACGTCCGAAACTCGACGATCATCCCGAAGACATGAACCACCATCTCAAGCAATTAGGGCTCGCTTCAGATCATTAGAAATTGGACCTACTATCTTCTTAATTCCACTGTAAATTATATATATGTAAGATGCAAGGGGGTGCCCTATATATTTTTCTGTAGCAATTAACGTTGAGTTCTTGGATTTTTATGGTTAAAAAAAGTGACTGTGAGTACTGTATGTATATGATCACTTGACATGGGATGTTTTCTTTATCAATTTTCACAAAATAAGTACAATTAAATTCTGGTTGGTACTTGATGATATGGTTAGCATGTACAAAATTTCACATTACATCTTTTGTTGCGTTTTAAGTTTGGTGTTTGAGGTTGAATGGTTTTAATTAAATTCTTAATTATGTAGGAGTGAGATTGATATCAAATGTATATAATTCTTATATTAAAAAAATAAATGGATGATTTTTTTTAATGAATACCAATAATGCCTTTAACTTAATGGATAATTTAACAGTGAAATAGGTAGATGGAGTAAATTGATACGATCTAAGAACCATATGGAGTATAATGATGAAATTGAAATTAAGTGGTCTATTATGAAATTAAAACTGAAACCTTGGGGCGTAAAGTGATGATTGTCCTTATTTTTATGATGTAATAGGAGATATTGGGTTTGACTATTGAAAAAAACAGAGTCGATACTTAATGTACATAAACTACTCTCTTAATATTTTTGTATAAAAAAATGATATTTTAGGTAAGTATAAGCAAAATAATAAAACCAACTAGATATCGAACTTCATAGAAATATACCTTTATTATTATTATTGAGATATTCTCGTGACATACATAATTCAAAACAGAGACTTCTCGGATTGAAAAATAATACCAGACCATAAATTATGTAACAACCCGAAATTTTAATTATCGGATTTACGTAAAATATTATTGTAAAAAGACTATTTTACCCTTGGTAGTTAAGGGTGTGGAAATCAAGTTTTATTTCGGAACTATTTAGGCTGTGTTTTGGATACCGTTGCGTGGGTCTCGAACTCATGGGTTCGTAGATAGGCGGCACGAGGGAAACGGAGTTCGTATACGAAAATTACGGGTAAAGATTTTCAAAGGCATTTTGGTAATTTTGGCTTGGGAGTAGATATTTTAACCCCAAACCATTATTACATCTTCATTTCATCATCTCATTCTCATCCTCTCTTTGAACCAAATAAACCCATCCCGAAACCGTGAGAGATAATCCCGAAACCGTGAGAGATAATCCCGAAACCGTGAGAGATAAACACCCCAAAACCCACAAAAGTCAACTTTGATTCAAGGCATAAACTTCCATTTTTGTTCCACTAATTGGATTCTACTCCTTCCCACGATAACAACCGTACCAACCATCGGAGGAGACACCCACGGGGGAAGTCGAACCGAGGAAAAGAAGATTCGAACCTTCTGATCGATTTTTCGGCTAGCATAGGTACGAGTTTGATGTTTTGAGGTCATATTTGGATTCCTAGGCTCGAGTAGATAGATTTAGACGTAAAATTTGTGAAAAAAGGTTGAGTTTTGAAGAAGTTAGGAAAAAGATTGGATCGGCCGGAAATGGAAGATTCCAGCGACCCAGACGGCGGCGGCTCGGTCATCTTCTCCGGCCTGACTCCGGCGACGGTGGTCCGGTCGTCTTCTCCGACGAGTCGCCGGTGATGGGTTGGGTCGAGTTAGGGTGGGTCAGTTCGAGTCAGGCCGGGTCGGGTCAAGTTAGACCGAGTCAGGTCGAGTTGAACATGTCGAGTTGAGTGAACCGGTCGGGTTGAGTTGGACCGATCCAGGCGCGTGGGTATTGTAGCAGACATGTGACCTGCGAGTGACGGCGCGTGGGGCCGATTATGAGGTTACGTGTAACGACTTGGACCAGAAATTAAATTATTTTGCGAATTGGACGATTTTACCCTCAATTTTGGACGAGTTCGGGAGTCACTTTTTTGACTGGCAATACTTTTGGGAATTTTTCTTAGGTCGTTGCGTAGGTCTCGAACTCACGAGTTCGTAGACAGACGACACGCGGAAAACGGAGACCCGGTGAGTTCGTTACGGGTCTAGAAGCTTCAGGGGCAATTTAGTAATTTTGGAAAAGTTGGAACTATATATCAGATATTTTTCTCTCTCCTCGAGAGATTGGTCCATTCAGTCTCTCTCCTACCCGAAATCCTCCCCATGCAAACACCGAACACCCCCTTTCATCAGACGAATTTGGGTCCGATTCGACTGAAACCAAGGTCGGGAGGATCTTCCTTGGGACCCCACGAGCATTTTGGGGTATTTATCGGAGCGGGAGGACCGCTGTAGGTGACGGACGGAGGAGGGAAGTGGACCGAATTTTCTCGGCCGTTTTCTGACCAAACCAGGTACGATCTCTGAACTTTGACCTCATATTTGGATTCATGGTGAAAAGTAGATGAATTTACATGTGTGGATTGTGAAAAATGGTCAAGAAATGAAGAGGTTAGAAAACCTTGAAAATTGACCGGAATGGTAATTTCCGGCGAACCAGACGGCGGCGGAGGCGGCGGTCCGGTCATCTTCTCCGGCCAGCCTCTGGCGACGGCAACGGGCCATCTGGTCGTCTTCTCCGGCGAGTCACCGGCGATCGGTCGGGTCGAGTGGATCGGTCGGAACGAGCGGACTGGTCGAGTCGAGTGGACCGATCGGGTCGAGTGGATTGGGTCGGGCTGGACCGGGTCAGGTCGAGTTGGATCGATCCAGGAGCGTGAGTCACTGTAGCAGCGCGTGCCCGGCGCGTGGGCGCGTGTTCCGACCTTCCGGCGGCGCGTGGGACTGTTCCCGATGTCACGGCGACGCGTGACTAGGATTTTGGGACGTTCTGGATCAGATTTTGTTGGTTTCGAGGCCATAGAAGTTCGTTTAGGGCCCGGTTGGGCAATTCCAGCGATAATGGTTGACCGTGGAACGGGTTTTGAGCTCGAAAGGTCAAGGTAGTTGGATCATTATTGTGTCATGTGTTCCTTGGGGCTAGAGCGTACATGATTTTGGGTTGGATGATATATGTGAGTGGACTTTTGATTTATAAATTGAAATGCATGCATCAATATCTTTGTTTAAATACTGTTATGTATTGTTGCATTGAATTTCTGGAATTTAGAAATGATTGATGGATGCATGTTTTCCAATATTTCAGTTAAAGTGTATGTTGAGAAATGTAATGGTTTTTGGACTCGGTTTTGATATCGTTTTGACGTGGAAATTATTGAGTCCATGATTTGGGTTTTGACCTGTATGTATGAGTTTATCGGATTTGGCCATATTTGAGGGAGACCAGGACCCGGGACTAGGATCCGTTATTAGTGGTGAACCTCCAAGATAAACATTGATTTGAGGGAGGCCAGGACCCGAGACTAGGATCCGCTTGTGACGGTGAACCCGGTGATCCTCCAAGATAAACACCAATTTGAGGAGAATCAGGATCTGGGATCAGGATCCGCTATTGACGGTGAACCCAGTGAACCTCCAATAGAAAAGGTGATTGTAACAACCCGGAATTTCAATTATTGGATTTAAGTAAATTATTTATGTAAAATGACGATTTTGCCCTTACTTGTTAAAGGGCATGGAAATCAAGTTTTGTTTCGAAACCTTTTCGGTGGTGTTTTGGGTACCGTTGCGTAGGTCTCGAACTCACGAGTTCGTAGACAGGCGGCACGCGGAAAACGGAGTTCGTAGACGAGAGTTATGGGTCTAGATGTGCAAGGGCATTTTGGTAATTTTTGACTTGGGGTAGATATTTTTAACCCCAAATCAGTGTAATCTGATCCATCTTCATTTCATCCTTATCATTATCATCTCATTCTTCTCTCTCTGGAACAAACAAACACAAACCACCCGAACCGTGCGAAAATCATCCAAAAACCCACAAAAGTCAACTTTGATTTCAAGGCTTCAACTTCCAGTTTTGATCAACTAATCGTGTTCTACTCCGTCCCGCGATCACAACCGTACCAACCATCGAAGGAGAGGACCACGGAGGAAGCCGAACCGAGGATAGGAAGTTTCGGACCTTCCGATCGATTTTCCGGCTAGCACAGGTACGTGTTTGTGGTTTTGAGGTCATATTTGGATTCCTGGGTTTGAGTAGATAGATTTAGACGTAAAATTTGTGAAAAATGGTTGAGTTTTGAGGAAGTTGGAAAGCTTGGAGTTTCGGCCGGAAATGGAGGATTCCGGCGAAACCAGACGGCGGCGACGGCGCTGCCGGTCATCTTCTCCGGCCAACTTCCGGCGACGGCGACGGCAGCCGGTCGTCTTCTCCGGTGAGTCGCCGGTGACCGGTCAGGTTGAGTTGAACCGGTCCGGTCGAGTGAACCGGTCGGGTCAGTTGAACCGGTCGGGTCGAGTTGAACCGGTCGGGTTGAGTGAACCGGTCAGGCCGAGTTGGACCGGGTCGGGCCGAGTTGGACCGGGTTGGACCGGTCCAGGCGCGTGGGTACTGTAGCAGGCGCGTGACCGGCGCGTGAGGGCGCGTGGCGGCGCGTGAGCGCGTGTTCCGACCTTCCGTCGGCGTGTGGCGGCGCGTGGGGCCGAGTCTGAGGTCACGGTGATGCGTGACAGTTAGTTTTTGACGTTTCGGACCTGTTGGCGCAGGTTTCGAGTCGATCGGATGTCGTTTAGGGGTTGTTTCGGACGTTTTAAGGTTGCTGCGTTTTCTAGGACAACATCGTTAGACTCCCGGGATTTATGGGGTTTATAATTAAGATTATTATTATTAGCTGGTAATCCCGATTATTAATTTGGACAGGCGATACTGCTCCAGGAACCTCAGGGGAGCGTACAGTTCGGGATTGAGCGTGCTTGAACAGGTTTGTGAGTGGACTTTGATTTATAAACTGTAATGCATGCATAAACGTATCTTTGCTTTAAATACTGTTGAGTATGAGTGCAATGAATTTCTGGATTTTAGAAATGATGCTGGACACATATTTTACAATATTTCTGTGAAAGTATGTTTTGAGAAATGGCCTGATTTTGTACTCGATTTTGATATCGTTTTGACGTGGTGACTATTTGAGTATGTGATTTGGGTTTTGACTCATAATTGTGATTTTACCGATTTTGGCCATAAAATGATATTTTAAAGAATTTGGCTTAGGCCGCGAAACAAGATTTCGAAGTATGGATTTGATTCACTGATTCCCGTCCCGATGATTGTTGTTGCTCTGACTGGTGTTGAGGAGCATGACTCTACCAGTTGTTGAGGGTTCGGACCTTAGGTGTTGAGGAGTATGTCTCCGCCGGGTCGCGAAACTGTCTATGCATAGTACAGATATTACAGACAGTACATATGGTACACAGAGTTGTACAGATTTGAACACATCTCAAGGGATACCCTGATGTGTTATGAATATGTCGGGAACAGTGAATTCTTGATTTTGAGATATTTGCCAAATGGAACCAAATGATTTGAAATTGAGATATTCGTGAGTTTGAACCAAATGATTTGAATTTGAGATATTATGTGTCCGATTGAACCAAACGATTTGGATTTGAGATAATTTGTGTCCAGATTGAATTATATGATTTTAAACTCCTTTGAAGAGAGTTTTCAAACCAAATTGTGGATTACGAGGTATTTTTATTATACAGATTTTATGTGAGTCCAATTCATGATTTTAAAGATAAATGTGAATTTTGGATGATTTACATATGATGCTTTTATATGATAAATTGTTTTATGTTATGCATGCATGATTTTATAAATGGAGGGGAAGAAAGGTAATTCTTCGAAAAGGAATTTATAAATGATTGTTTTTGTCCACTCACAACTTTTGTGTTTAAATCCCCCTTCAGGCAGTTGAGTAGAGTTGACGCGAACATTGATCTCGAGGCTGAGGCATTAGGATTTCGACTGCGCTGTGTTGTATATTTGAGTAGGATATCTAAATTTTACTCTTGATCCTACTTAGACGCTCTGATATTATGTTGTATTTGTTTGGTCGTTAATTACGGGAATTATTGAGTGCTTAAGTCCCTTGTCTGACAAGAGGAAGTATTTATCATGGTTATTATAATTTGTATGGATTGAAAGGTATTTTGGGAACCTTTTCTTAGGTTGTCAGACGGGATCAGGGTTCTTCCCGGGTTTCGAGGGGAAATTCGGGACGGGTCCTGACAATTGGTATCAGAGCACTAGGTTAAATTCCTGCAGACTGTACACTACGTGTACAATTATTTTGGTATTGATGAGTTATAGTTCTTTTCAGCGTAATGCCTCCGAGACGCGAGTTCCGTCAACCGTCGGAAAATATGGGGGACACACCTGAACCTACAGTGGAACCTGATATGAGGCAGACACTGGAACAATTAGGTCATGCGTTGACTTCTGTACTTCAGAGTAGGACTGCTACTGAAGGTTTAGACATTGAGAGAGCCCAGAGATTAGGGGCTATAATATTTATGGGCGAGTCTAGCCCAGAGGATGTAGAGAATTGTCTCCGATTGGTTGGGACCTACTGGGAATATGTTAGTGGCGAATCTCGTGATTCGTAGTTGCCCAGTGTTAGTGGAAGGTCATGCATTAGAGGCAGATTTAATTCCCTTAGATATTTTTGATTTTGATGTGATTCTGGGGATGGATTGGTTGACTTTGCACCGTGCCTCTATTGATTGTTATGACAAGAGAGTGGATTTCCGGAGTACAGGTTTACCGGAACTTACATTCAGAGGAGATCGTAGGGTACTACCCTGTGGAGTGATATCAGCTTTGACTGCTGAGAAATTGCTGAGGAAATGTTGTGAGGGTTATTTGGCTCATGTGTTTGATTCTCGGGATACTCCGATGAGAGTGGAGGATATTCCAGTGGTGAGTGAGTTCTCTGATGTGTTTCCAGATGATCTTCCGAGATTGCCACCTCACCGGGAGATTGAGTTCACCATCGAGCTTTTGCCAGGTACTCAACCTATCTCACAGGTACCGTATAGGATGGCACCGGCAGAATTGCGAGAGTTAAAAACTCAGTTGCAGGACTTGGTGAATATGGGATTTATTCGCCCAAGTGTTTCACCTTGGGGTGCACTAGTGTTATTTGTGAGGAAAAATGATGGTGGTCTGAGATTGTGTATTGACTACCGGAAGCTAAACAGGGCTACGGTGCGGAATAAGTATCCTTTGCCAAGGATAGATGATTTGTTTGATCAACTTAAGGGGGCAAGATATTTTTTCGAAAATTGACCTTCGATCCGGATACCACCAGTTGATGATCAGAGAAGGGGATGTTGAGAAAACAGCTTTCAGGAGTCGTTATGGTCATTATGAGTTCCTGGTGATGCCTTTCGGGTTGACTAATGCTCCAGCAGCATTTATGGGTTTGATGAACAGGGTGTTCCAAAAGTATTTGGATCGGTTTGTGATTGTGTTCATTGATGACATCTTGGTGTATTCGAGGAGTGCTAAGGCACATGAGAAGCACTTAAGGTTGGTGCTGAATATGCTTAGGAAAAAGCATTTGTTTGCCAAATTCAGTAAATGCCAGTTTTGGTTGACTGAAGTTGGATTCTTAGGTCATGTGATTTCGGCTGAGGGTATCAGCGTAGATCCCAAAAAGGTCGAGGACAGTGACAGAGGTGAGGAGTTTTCTGGGTTTGGCAGGATATTATCGACGGTTTGTAGAAGGATTTTCTACGATAGCAGGGCCGTTGACTCGGTTGACTAGGAAAGGAGTCAAGTTTGACTGGGGAGCTGATTGTGAATAGCGATTTCAGGAGCTGAAGAGGAGGTTGACTTCTGCTCCAGTATTGACCCTTCCTGATGATACTGGGGGATTCGAGGTGTATATTGATGCCTCATTGCGGGGTATAGGCTGTGTGTTGATGCAGCATGGAAAGGTGATAGCGTATGCTTCTAGACAACTTAAACCCCATGAGTTGAATTACCCCACACATGATTTGGAGTTAGCTGCAGTGGTGCATGCATTGAAAATCTGGCGACATTATTTGTATGGGGAGACGTGTCGGATCTTCACCGACCATAAGAGTTTGAAGTACTTGTTCACCCAAAAAGACCTGAATTTGAGGCAGAGAAGATGGCTTGAGTTAATAAAGGATTATGATTGTACTATAGAGTACCATCCAGGGGAAGCCAATGTTGTGGCGGATGCTTTAAGCAGGAAATTCATGGGTTCTTTAGCCCATTTGCATACAGTCTACTTACCGTTACTGGTAGAGTTCCGTAGAGCAGGGATAGTACTGGACACGGATAGTCAGGGGGCTTTGTTGGCTAGTTTTCATGTGAGGCCTGTTCTGATTGATCGGATTATTGAGGCTCAACTCCAGGATCCTACGTTGTGCATTATCAGGATGGAGTTGGAGGCTGGAACCAGGCAGGACTATGCGCTTAGGGATGATGGAGCCTTGGTTAGGGATGGTCGGTTGTGCGTACCGAATGAACTGGAACTAAAGAGGGAAATTCTTGATGAGGCTCATAGTTCGGCTTACGCTATGCATCCAGGAGGTACCAAGATGTATCATACCCTAAGGAAACATTATTGGTGGACTGGGATGAAAAGGGAAATTGCTGAGTTTGTGAGTAGATGCCTGACGTGCCAGCAAGTGAAAGCAGAGAGGCAGAAACCATATGGGGCACTTCAACCATTACCTATTCCGGAATGGAAGTGGGATCACATTACGATGGATTTTGTGTATAAACTTCCAAGGACACAGAAAGGACATGATGGGATATGGGTAATTGTTGATAGACTCACGAAGTCTGCACATTTCTTGCCAGTGCGGGAAGATTTCCGGATGAGTCAGTATGCCAAATTGTTCATTGATGAGATCATACGGCTACATGGGACTCCAGAGTCCATTGTTTCGGACAGGGATCCTAGATTTACCTCCAGGTTTTGGCGGAGTTTGCAGAAGGCTTTTGGCACTACATTGCATTTTAGTACAGCTTTTCATCCTCAGACGGATGGTCAGTCTGAGAGGACAATCCAGATTTTGGAGGATATGATGAGAGCTTGTGTACTACAGTTTAAAGGAAACTGGGATTCACACCTGGCTCTGATGGAATTTGCTTATAATAATAGTTATCAGTCGAGTATTGGGATGTCTCCTTTCGAGGCACTGTATGGGAGACAGTGCAGGACACCATTATGCTGGAACGAAGTGGGTGAAAGGAAATTGTTAACACCAGAGTTGGTTGATACGACTGAGGAAAAGATAAGGATCATCAGAGAAAGGTTGAAGACAGCTCAGGATCGCCAGAAGAGCTATGCAGACCGCAGAATTAGAGACCTTGAGTTTGAGGTTGGTGACAGGGTGTTCTTGAAACTATCTCCTTGGAAGGGAGTTGTACGTTTTGGTAGACGAGGAAAACTGAGTCCTCGCTACATTGGTCCATATGAGATTCTGGAGAGGATAGGACCAGTGGCATATCGTCTTGCTTTACCATCGGAACTATCCAGAGTTCATAATGTTTTCCATGTATCTTTGCTCCGGAAATATCTGTTTGATGAATCTCATGTATTGGGAGAGCAACCACTTGAGCTGAAGGATGATTTGACCTTTGAGGAGCAACCGGTGCAAATTTTGGATTGGAAAGAGAAGGTATTGCGCAGAAAGAGTATTCCTCTAGTTAAAGTGTTATGGAGGAATCATAACGTGGAGGAAGCCACGTGGGAAACTGAGGAACCAATGCGGGCGCAGTATCCTTATTTGTTCCAAGGGTAGAGTTGAATTTCGAGGACGAAATTTCTTAAGGGGGGTAGATTGTAACAACCCGGAATTTCACTTATTGGATTTAAGTAAATTATTTATGTAAAATGACGATTTTGCCCTTACTTGTTAAAGGGCATGGAAATCAAGTTTTGTTTCGAAACCTTTTCGGTGGTGTTTTGGGTACCGTTGCGTAGGTCTCGAACTCACGAGTTCGTAGACAGGCGGCACGCGGAAAACGGAGTTCGTAGACGAGAGTTATGGGTCTAGATGTGCAAGGGCATTTTGGTAATTTTTGACTTGGGGTAGATATTTTTAACCCCAAATCAGTGTAATCTGATCCATCTTCATTTCATCCTTATCATTATCATCTCATTCTTCTCTCTCTGGAACAAACAAACACAAACCACCCGAACCGTGCGAAAATCATCCAAAAACCCACAAAAGTCAACTTTGATTTCAAGGCTTCAACTTCCAGTTTTGATCAACTAATCGTGTTCTACTCCGTCCCGCGATCACAACCGTACCAACCATCGAAGGAGAGGACCACGGAGGAAGCCGAACCGAGGATAGGAAGTTTCGGACCTTCCGATCGGTTTTCCGGCTAGCACAGGTACGTGTTTGTGGTTTTGAGGTCATATTTGGATTCCTGGGTTTGAGTAGATAGATTTAGACGTAAAATTTGTGAAAAATGGTTGGGTTTTGAGGAAGTTGGAAAGCTTGGAGTTTCGGCCGGAAATGGAGGATTCCGGCGAAACCAGACGGCGGCGACGGCGCTGCCGGTCATCTTCTCCGGCCAACTTCCGGCGACGGCGCCGGCAGCCGGTCGTCTTCTCCGGCGAGTCGCCGGTGACCGGTCAGGTTGAGTTGAACCGGTCCGGTCGAGTGAACCGGTCGGGTCAGTTGAACCGGTCGGGTCGAGTTGAACCGGTCGGGTTGAGTGAACCGGTCAGGCCGAGTTGGACCGGGTCGGGCCGGGTTGGACCGGTCCAGGCGCGTGGGTACTGTAGCAGGCGCGTGACCGGCGCGTGAGGGCGCGTGGCGGCGCGTGAGCGCGTGTTCCGACCTTCCGTCGGCGTGTGGCGGCGCGTGGGGCCGAGTCTGAGGTCACGTGTGGCGCGAGACAGTTAGTTTTTGACGTTTCGGACCTGTTGGCGCAGGTTTCGAGTCGATCGGATGTCGTTTAGGGGTTGTTTCGGACGTTTTAAGGTTGCTGCGTTTTCTAGGACAGCATCGTTAGACTCCCGGGATTTATGGGGTTTATAATTAAGATTATTATTATTAGCTGGTAATCCCGATTATTAATTTGGACAGGCGATACTGCTCCAGGAACCTCAGGGGAGCGTACAGTTCGGGATTGAGCGTGCTTGAACAGGTTTGTGAGTGGACTTTGATTTATAAACTGTAATGCATGCATAAACGTATCTTTGCTTTAAATACTGTTGAGTATGAGTGCAATGAATTTCTGGATTTTAGAAATGATGCTGGACACATATTTTACAATATTTCTGTGAAAGTATGTTTTGAGAAATGGCCTGATTTTGTACTCGATTTTGATATCGTTTTGACGTGGTGACTATTTGAGTATGTGATTTGGGTTTTGACTCATAATTGTGATTTTACCGATTTTGGCCATAAAATGATATTTTAAAGAATTTGGCTTAGGCCGCGAAACAAGATTTCGAAGTATGGATTTGATTCACTGATTCCCGTCCCGATGATTGTTGTTGCTCTGACTGGTGTTGAGGAGCATGACTCTACCAGTTGTTGAGGGTTCGGACCTTAGGTGTTGAGGAGTATGTCTCCGCCGGGTCGCGAAACTGTCTATGCATAGTACAGATATTACAGACAGTACATATGGTACACAGAGTTGTACAGATTTGAACACATCTCAAGGGATACCCTGATGTGTTATGAATATGTCGGGAACAGTGAATTCTTGATTTTGAGATATTTTCCAAATGGAACCAAATGATTTGAAATTGAGATATTCGTGAGTTTGAACCAAACGATTTGGATTTGAGATATTATGTGTCCGATTGAACCAAACGATTTGGATTTGAGATAATTTGTGTCCAGATTGAATTATATGATTTTAAACACATTTGAAGAGAGTTTTCAAACCAAATTGTGGATTACGAGGTATTTTTATTATACAGATTTTATGTGAGTCCAATTCATGATTTTAAAGATAAATGTGAATTTTGGATGATTTACATATGATGCTTTTATATGATAAATTGTTTTATGTTATGCATGCATGATTTTATAAATGGAGGGGAAGAAAGGTAATTCTTCGAAAAGGAATTTATAAATGATTGTTTTTGTCCACTCACAACTTTTGTGTTTAAATCCCCCTTCAGGCAGTTGAGTAGAGTTGACGCGAACATTGATCTCGAGGCTGAGGCATTAGGATTTCGACTGCGCTGTGTTGTATATTTGAGTAGGATATCTAAATTTTACTCTTGATCCTACTTAGACGCTCTGATATTATGTTGTATTTGTTTGGTCGTTAATTACGGGAATTATTGAGTGCTTAAGTCCCTTGTCTGACAAGAGGAAGTATTTATCATGGTTATTATAATTTGTATGGATTGAAAGGTATTTTGGGAACCTTTTCTTAGGTTGTCAGACGGGATCAGGGTTCTTCCCGGGTTTCGAGGGGAAATTCGGGACGGGTCCTGACAATTGGTATCAGAGCACTAGGTTAAATTCCTGCAGACTGTACACTACGTGTACAATTATTTTGGTATTGATGAGTTATAGTTCTTTTCAGCGTAATGCCTCCGAGACGCGAGTTCCGTCAACCGTCGGAAAATATGGGGGACACACCTGAACCTACAGTGGAACCTGATATGAGGCAGACACTGGAACAATTAGGTCATGCGTTGACTTCTGTACTTCAGAGTAGGACTGCTACTGAAGGTTTAGACATTGAGAGAGCCCAGAGATTAGGGGCTATAATATTTATGGGCGAGTCTAGCCCAGAGGATGTAGAGAATTGTCTCCGATTGGTTGGGACCTACTGGGAATATGTTAGTGGCGAATCTCGTGATTCGTAGTTGCCCAGTGTTAGTGGAAGGTCATGCATTAGAGGCAGATTTAATTCCCTTAGATATTTTTGATTTTGATGTGATTCTGGGGATGGATTGGTTGACTTTGCACCGTGCCTCTATTGATTGTTATGACAAGAGAGTGGATTTCCGGAGTACAGGTTTACCGGAACTTACATTCAGAGGAGATCGTAGGGTACTACCCTGTGGAGTGATATCAGCTTTGACTGCTGAGAAATTGCTGAGGAAATGTTGTGAGGGTTATTTGGCTCATGTGTTTGATTCTCGGGATACTCCGATGAGAGTGGAGGATATTCCAGTGGTGAGTGAGTTCTCTGATGTGTTTCCAGATGATCTTCCGAGATTGCCACCTCACCGGGAGATTGAGTTCACCATCGAGCTTTTGCCAGGTACTCAACCTATCTCACAGGTACCGTATAGGATGGCACCGGCAGAATTGCGAGAGTTAAAAACTCAGTTGCAGGACTTGGTGAATATGGGATTTATTCGCCCAAGTGTTTCACCTTGGGGTGCACTAGTGTTATTTGTGAGGAAAAATGATGGTGGTCTGAGATTGTGTATTGACTACCGGAAGCTAAACAGGGCTACGGTGCGGAATAAGTATCCTTTGCCAAGGATAGATGATTTGTTTGATCAACTTAAGGGGGCAAGATATTTTTTCGAAAATTGACCTTCGATCCGGATACCACCAGTTGATGATCAGAGAAGGGGATGTTGAGAAAACAGCTTTCAGGAGTCGTTATGGTCATTATGAGTTCCTGGTGATGCCTTTCGGGTTGACTAATGCTCCAGCAGCATTTATGGGTTTGATGAACAGGGTGTTCCAAAAGTATTTGGATCGGTTTGTGATTGTGTTCATTGATGACATCTTGGTGTATTCGAGGAGTGCTAAGGCACATGAGAAGCACTTAAGGTTGGTGCTGAATATGCTTAGGAAAAAGCATTTGTTTGCCAAATTCAGTAAATGCCAGTTTTGGTTGACTGAAGTTGGATTCTTAGGTCATGTGATTTCGGCTGAGGGTATCAGCGTAGATCCCAAAAAGGTCGAGGACAGTGACAGAGGTGAGGAGTTTTCTGGGTTTGGCAGGATATTATCGACGGTTTGTAGAAGGATTTTCTACGATAGCAGGGCCGTTGACTCGGTTGACTAGGAAAGGAGTCAAGTTTGACTGGGGAGCTGATTGTGAATAGCGATTTCAGGAGCTGAAGAGGAGGTTGACTTCTGCTCCAGTATTGACCCTTCCTGATGATACTGGGGGATTCGAGGTGTATATTGATGCCTCATTGCGGGGTATAGGCTGTGTGTTGATGCAGCATGGAAAGGTGATAGCGTATGCTTCTAGACAACTTAAACCCCATGAGTTGAATTACCCCACACATGATTTGGAGTTAGCTGCAGTGGTGCATGCATTGAAAATCTGGCGACATTATTTGTATGGGGAGACGTGTCGGATCTTCACCGACCATAAGAGTTTGAAGTACTTGTTCACCCAAAAAGACCTGAATTTGAGGCAGAGAAGATGGCTTGAGTTAATAAAGGATTATGATTGTACTATAGAGTACCATCCAGGGGAAGCCAATGTTGTGGCGGATGCTTTAAGCAGGAAATTCATGGGTTCTTTAGCCCATTTGCATACAGTCTACTTACCGTTACTGGTAGAGTTCCGTAGAGCAGGGATAGTACTGGACACGGATAGTCAGGGGGCTTTGTTGGCTAGTTTTCATGTGAGGCCTGTTCTGATTGATCGGATTATTGAGGCTCAACTCCAGGATCCTACGTTGTGCATTATCAGGATGGAGTTGGAGGCTGGAACCAGGCAGGACTATGCGCTTAGGGATGATGGAGCCTTGGTTAGGGATGGTCGGTTGTGCGTACCGAATGAACTGGAACTAAAGAGGGAAATTCTTGATGAGGCTCATAGTTCGGCTTACGCTATGCATCCAGGAGGTACCAAGATGTATCATACCCTAAGGAAACATTATTGGTGGACTGGGATGAAAAGGGAAATTGCTGAGTTTGTGAGTAGATGCCTGACGTGCCAGCAAGTGAAAGCAGAGAGGCAGAAACCATATGGGGCACTTCAACCATTACCTATTCCGGAATGGAAGTGGGATCACATTACGATGGATTTTGTGTATAAACTTCCAAGGACACAGAAAGGACATGATGGGATATGGGTAATTGTTGATAGACTCACGAAGTCTGCACATTTCTTGCCAGTGCGGGAAGATTTCCGGATGAGTCAGTATGCCAAATTGTTCATTGATGAGATCATACGGCTACATGGGACTCCAGAGTCCATTGTTTCGGACAGGGATCCTAGATTTACCTCCAGGTTTTGGCGGAGTTTGCAGAAGGCTTTTGGCACTACATTGCATTTTAGTACAGCTTTTCATCCTCAGACGGATGGTCAGTCTGAGAGGACAATCCAGATTTTGGAGGATATGATGAGAGCTTGTGTACTACAGTTTAAAGGAAACTGGGATTCACACCTGGCTCTGATGGAATTTGCTTATAATAATAGTTATCAGTCGAGTATTGGGATGTCTCCTTTCGAGGCACTGTATGGGAGACAGTGCAGGACACCATTATGCTGGAACGAAGTGGGTGAAAGGAAATTGTTAACACCAGAGTTGGTTGATACGACTGAGGAAAAGATAAGGATCATCAGAGAAAGGTTGAAGACAGCTCAGGATCGCCAGAAGAGCTATGCAGACCGCAGAATTAGAGACCTTGAGTTTGAGGTTGGTGACAGGGTGTTCTTGAAACTATCTCCTTGGAAGGGAGTTGTACGTTTTGGTAGACGAGGAAAACTGAGTCCTCGCTACATTGGTCCATATGAGATTCTGGAGAGGATAGGACCAGTGGCATATCGTCTTGCTTTACCATCGGAACTATCCAGAGTTCATAATGTTTTCCATGTATCTTTGCTCCGGAAATATCTGTTTGATGAATCTCATGTATTGGGAGAGCAACCACTTGAGCTGAAGGATGATTTGACCTTTGAGGAGCAACCGGTGCAAATTTTGGATTGGAAAGAGAAGGTATTGCGCAGAAAGAGTATTCCTCTAGTTAAAGTGTTATGGAGGAATCATAACGTGGAGGAAGCCACGTGGGAAACTGAGGAACCAATGCGGGCGCAGTATCCTTATTTGTTCCAAGGGTAGAGTTGAATTTCGAGGACGAAATTTCTTAAGGGGGGTAGATTGTAACAACCCGGAATTTCACTTATTGGATTTAAGTAAATTATTTATGTAAAATGACGATTTTGCCCTTACTTGTTAAAGGGCATGGAAATCAAGTTTTGTTTCGAAACCTTTTCGGTGGTGTTTTGGGTACCGTTGCGTAGGTCTCGAACTCACGAGTTCGTAGACAGGCGGCACGCGGAAAACGGAGTTCGTAGACGAGAGTTATGGGTCTAGATGTGCAAGGGCATTTTGGTAATTTTTGACTTGGGGTAGATATTTTTAACCCCAAATCAGTGTAATCTGATCCATCTTCATTTCATCCTTATCATTATCATCTCATTCTTCTCTCTCTGGAACAAACAAACACAAACCACCCGAACCGTGCGAAAATCATCCAAAAACCCACAAAAGTCAACTTTGATTTCAAGGCTTCAACTTCCAGTTTTGATCAACTAATCGTGTTCTACTCCGTCCCGCGATCACAACCGTACCAACCATCGAAGGAGAGGACCACGGAGGAAGCCGAACCGAGGATAGGAAGTTTCGGACCTTCCGATCGGTTTTCCGGCTAGCACAGGTACGTGTTTGTGGTTTTGAGGTCATATTTGGATTCCTGGGTTTGAGTAGATAGATTTAGACGTAAAATTTGTGAAAAATGGTTGGGTTTTGAGGAAGTTGGAAAGCTTGGAGTTTCGGCCGGAAATGGAGGATTCCGGCGAAACCAGACGGCGGCGACGGCGCTGCCGGTCATCTTCTCCGGCCAACTTCCGGCGACGGCGCCGGCAGCCGGTCGTCTTCTCCGGCGAGTCGCCGGTGACCGGTCAGGTTGAGTTGAACCGGTCCGGTCGAGTGAACCGGTCGGGTCAGTTGAACCGGTCGGGTCGAGTTGAACCGGTCGGGTTGAGTGAACCGGTCAGGCCGAGTTGGACCGGGTCGGGCCGGGTTGGACCGGTCCAGGCGCGTGGGTACTGTAGCAGGCGCGTGACCGGCGCGTGAGGGCGCGTGGCGGCGCGTGAGCGCGTGTTCCGACCTTCCGTCGGCGTGTGGCGGCGCGTGGGGCCGAGTCTGAGGTCACGTGTGGCGCGAGACAGTTAGTTTTTGACGTTTCGGACCTGTTGGCGCAGGTTTCGAGTCGATCGGATGTCGTTTAGGGGTTGTTTCGGACGTTTTAAGGTTGCTGCGTTTTCTAGGACAGCATCGTTAGACTCCCGGGATTTATGGGGTTTATAATTAAGATTATTATTATTAGCTGGTAATCCCGATTATTAATTTGGACAGGCGATACTGCTCCAGGAACCTCAGGGGAGCGTACAGTTCGGGATTGAGCGTGCTTGAACAGGTTTGTGAGTGGACTTTGATTTATAAACTGTAATGCATGCATAAACGTATCTTTGCTTTAAATACTGTTGAGTATGAGTGCAATGAATTTCTGGATTTTAGAAATGATGCTGGACACATATTTTACAATATTTCTGTGAAAGTATGTTTTGAGAAATGGCCTGATTTTGTACTCGATTTTGATATCGTTTTGACGTGGTGACTATTTGAGTATGTGATTTGGGTTTTGACTCATAATTGTGATTTTACCGATTTTGGCCATAAAATGATATTTTAAAGAATTTGGCTTAGGCCGCGAAACAAGATTTCGAAGTATGGATTTGATTCACTGATTCCCGTCCCGATGATTGTTGTTGCTCTGACTGGTGTTGAGGAGCATGACTCTACCAGTTGTTGAGGGTTCGGACCTTAGGTGTTGAGGAGTATGTCTCCGCCGGGTCGCGAAACTGTCTATGCATAGTACAGATATTACAGACAGTACATATGGTACACAGAGTTGTACAGATTTGAACACATCTCAAGGGATACCCTGATGTGTTATGAATATGTCGGGAACAGTGAATTCTTGATTTTGAGATATTTTCCAAATGGAACCAAATGATTTGAAATTGAGATATTCGTGAGTTTGAACCAAACGATTTGGATTTGAGATATTATGTGTCCGATTGAACCAAACGATTTGGATTTGAGATAATTTGTGTCCAGATTGAATTATATGATTTTAAACACATTTGAAGAGAGTTTTCAAACCAAATTGTGGATTACGAGGTATTTTTATTATACAGATTTTATGTGAGTCCAATTCATGATTTTAAAGATAAATGTGAATTTTGGATGATTTACATATGATGCTTTTATATGATAAATTGTTTTATGTTATGCATGCATGATTTTATAAATGGAGGGGAAGAAAGGTAATTCTTCGAAAAGGAATTTATAAATGATTGTTTTTGTCCACTCACAACTTTTGTGTTTAAATCCCCCTTCAGGCAGTTGAGTAGAGTTGACGCGAACATTGATCTCGAGGCTGAGGCATTAGGATTTCGACTGCGCTGTGTTGTATATTTGAGTAGGATATCTAAATTTTACTCTTGATCCTACTTAGACGCTCTGATATTATGTTGTATTTGTTTGGTCGTTAATTACGGGAATTATTGAGTGCTTAAGTCCCTTGTCTGACAAGAGGAAGTATTTATCATGGTTATTATAATTTGTATGGATTGAAAGGTATTTTGGGAACCTTTTCTTAGGTTGTCAGACGGGATCAGGGTTCTTCCCGGGTTTCGAGGGGAAATTCGGGACGGGTCCTGACAGTGATGGTAGTACATGACTAGCACACCCCAAGGGATACCCTGGTGGTTAGCGGATATGCCGGCTGATGATATAATATGTCAGTCGAGGGATATGCCGACTAATGTGATATGACAACCGAGGGTTATGCCAACTGATGATATAATATGTCAGTCGAGGGATATGCCGACTAATGTGATATGACAACCGAGGGTTATGCCAATTGATGATATAATATGTCAGTCGAGGGATATGCCGAATGATGTGATATGACAGCCGAGGGTTATGCCGGCTGATGATATAATATGTCAGTCGAGGGATATGCCGACTGATGTGATATGATAGCCGAGGGTTATGCCGACTGTTGATTTAATATGTCAATCGAGAGATATGCCGACTAATGTGATATGACAGCCGAGGGTTATGCCGACTGATGATATAATATGTCAGTCGAGGGATATACCGACTGATGTGATATGATAGCCGAGGGTTATGCCGGCTGATGATATAATATGTTAGTCGAGGGATATGCCGATTGATGTGATATGACAGCCGAGGGTTATGCCGGCTAATGATATAATATGCCAGTCGAGGGATATGCCGACTGATGTGATATGACAACCGAGGGTTATGCCGGCTGATGATATAATATGACAGTCGAGGGATAATGCCGACTGATGTGATATGATAGCCGAGGGTTATGCCGACTGATGATATAATATGACAGTCGAGGGATATGCCGACTGATGTGATATGATAACCGAGGGTTATACCGACTGATGATATGATATGTCAGTTGAGGGATATGCCGACTGATGTGATATGACAGCCGAGGGTTATGCCGGCTGATGATATAATATGACAGTCGAGGGATACCCCGACTGATGTGATATGATAGCCGAGGGTTATACTGGCTGATGATATAATATGTCAGTCGAGGGATATGCCGACTGATGTGATATGACAACCGAGGGTTATGCCGATTGATGATATGATATGTCAGTCGAGGGATATGCCGACTGATGTGATATGATAGCCGAGGGTTATACCAGCTGATGATATGATATGTCAGTCGAGACTGATGTGATATGACAGTCGAGGGTTATGCCGGCTGATGATATAATATGGCAATCGAGGGATATGCCGACTGATGTGATATGACAGCCGAGGGTTATGTCGGCTGATGATATAATATGACAGTCGATGGATATGCCGACTGATGTGATATGACAGCCGAGGGTTATGCCGGCTGATGATATAATATGACAGTCGAGGGATATGCCGACTGATGTGATATGATAGCCGAGGGTTATGCCGGCTGATGATATGATATGTCAGTCGAGGGATATACCGACTGATGTGATATGACAGCCGAGGGTTATGCCGGCTGATGATAAAATATAACAGTCGAGGGATATACCGACTGATGTGATATGATAGCCGAGGGTTATGCCAGCTGATGATATAATATATCAGTCGAGGGATATGCAGACTGATGTGATATGACAGCCGAGGGTTATGCCGGCTGATGATATAATATGACAGTCGAGGGATATGCCGACTGATGTGATATGATAGCCGAGGGTTATATCGACTGATGATATGATATGTCAGTCGAGGGATATGCCGACTGATGTGATATGACAACCAAGGGTTATGCTGGCTGATGATATAATATGTCAGTCGAGGGATATGCCGACTAATGTGTTAGGCCAGCCGAGGGTTATTCCGGTTGAGGATATGATATGATAACCGAGGATATTTCCGGCTCTAATATGATTTGACGACAATTGTCATGTCCTTAATCAACCTATGAAAATACTTCGTCATCCGGGTCTGTGGGTTGGTGTGGGCGGTGACCTAGAGTGACGAATTATTGTTGGTTCACAAGTAGCTGACTAGTCGGTTGTCTTGTGGTATTCCAGTAGAGGTGTAAGTAGTGTCTGACCTACTGACAATTGGTGTCAGAGGGTATTCCTATTTGGACCACCATTATTCCGAGGTCTTGGCTTTGACCTGTATGCTATCCTGCGTCTGACAGGTAGGAGTGGTCAGTAAGTACAGAGGTTATGTCGGGAAACCTGTAAGGTTTACTAAAAATTATGTAAGGATAAAGGGTATTCCTAGTATTTAATTTTTGAGGTAAAGAGCTGTCAGACGGGATAAGGGTTCTTTCCGGGTTTCGAGGGGAAATTCGGGAAGGATCCTTACATTACGGCGGCGCGTGTTGACTAGTTTTCAATGTTCCGGATCTGTTAGCGCAGGTTTCGGGTCGATCGAAAGTCGTTTAGAGGTAGTTTTGGGCGTCCGAAGTTGCTGCGTTTTCTAGGGCAGCGTAGGTGGATATCCTGGGGTTTAGGGAGTTGTTATATAAGAGTCTTATTACTAGCCGGTAATCCCGATTGTTATTATTGACATGCGATACTGCTCTGGGAACCTCGGAGGGACAAACAAGTCGGGATTGAGCTTGGTTGGACAGGTGGTGAGTGGACTTTTGGTTTATAAACTGTAATGCATGCATCAATGTATCTTTGTTTAAATACTGTTATGTATTGTTGCATTGAATTTCCGGAATTGAGAATGATTGTTGGACACATGTTTTCCAATATTTCAGTAAAAGTGTGTTTTGAGAAATGACCTGATTTTTGGACTTGGTTTTCATATCGTTTTGACGTGGTAATTATTAAGTCCATGATTTTGGGTTGAACTATTTGAGGATGGGGGTGGGGGGCCAGGATCCGTTGTCGGCGGTGAACCTCCAATTTAAACAATAACTATTTGAGGGGGGCTAAGATCCGGGGCCAGGATCCGCTGTCGGCGGTGAACCCGGTGAACCTCTAATTTAAACAATACCTATTTGAGGGGGGCCAGGATCCGCTATCGATAGTGAACCCGGTGAACCTCCAATATAAAAGGTGATTTTTCAATGAATTTGGCTTAGGCCAAGAAACAAAGATTTCAAAACACATATTTGGTTTTCACTAGTTTTCTGTTATGACGATTACTGTTTCTCCGACTCTGGCATCAAGGAGTTTTGCTCCGCCGGGTCGCGAAGCTGTCTACGCGTAGTACATGGCTAGCACAGCTCAAGGGATACCCTGGTGGCTAGAGGATATGTCGGGAATAGTGGATTGATATCTTATGTGTCCAGGTCGAAATAAATGATTTTAAACTCTTTTGAGGATAACTTTCAAACTAAACTGTGGACCACGATGTGTTTTCATTATACCGATTTTGCGTGGGTCCAACCAAGTGGTTTTACAAGAGAAATAGAATTCCGGTGATTTTCAGATGATGTTTTATTATCATAAACTGTTTTATGTGATGCATGCATGGTTTTATTCGTGGAGGGGAAAATGTAATATTTCATCGGAAAAGGTTTTATAAATGATTATTTTTGTCCACTCGCAATTTTTGTGTTTAAATCCCCTCCAGGCTGTTGAGTTGACACATGCACTTCTTATAAGGCGGAGACATTAGTTTTTCAGCTGCATAGTGTATTTAAACTTCGAGTAGAATATCTAAATTGTACTATTTATCCTACCTAGATGCTTTGATATTATATCTTAATTGGATGGTTGTTATTTGTTGGAAATGTTGAATGCTTTGAATCCCTTGTCTGACAAGTGAAGTTGATCATGTTATATTTGTAAAGATTGAAGGGTATTTTGGGAACTTTTCCTTAGATTGTCAGACGAGATCAGGGTCCTTCTCGGGTTTCGAGGGGAAATTCGGGACGGGACCTGGCAAATTACACTATGTTTTCCTATCCAACTACATTATAGAAGTAGTGAGGGCACCATTGACTCTCCCAATTCCACTATTTAAAGTTTATTCCTATACGACATTACTTTAGTTTATCGTCGCATCAACCCAAAGGTTCCAAATAGTGGGGGTGGGCAACCAAATCTGAACCAACTCGAAACTAACTTGATCCGATCTAATTTGATTTTGTTTTGTCAATCAATTTAAAAAACCGAACCGATCATATTTATTAGGATTGGTTTGTGGTTTTCAAGTTAGAATCCGCTAAAATCCGACTCCACCCGACTATATATATTTATTTAATTTTTGGTGTTTATTTATTTTATTATG
Organism: Oemleria cerasiformis; assembly: GCA_037349345.1. Taxonomy (NCBI): domain Eukaryota; kingdom Viridiplantae; phylum Streptophyta; class Magnoliopsida; order Rosales; family Rosaceae; genus Oemleria; species Oemleria cerasiformis. The sequence goes on along the minus strand of JAZGTL010000007.1, from coordinate 35,869,711 downwards.
TTTACGTATTATTATTTATCAAAAATACATAACATAAACATACTATTAAATGTTTAAAAATATATAATTATATAAAGTCTCTTTATACCTATAAAGTATAATCACAAGCACCCTAACAATTAATTTTCACACTTGCTTTGTTTTTTGTTTTTTTTAAATATATATAAAGCTTTTCAAAGCAATAACTAAGTATAAAATTACCAACTTGAACTATTTCTGCTACTTTATATTTTATAAAATTATTAAAGTACGAGTCTTTGAGACATTCGGACATTTGAAGACTTGTGGACATTTGAATGAACTTATATCTTTGAGATTGATATTTGTTAAATTCTTATTAATTTTTGAGTTTCTATTGAACGCATTGATAGTTACAATTATTTCTGTTTATGAATAAGAATTTCAATTTTCATCATAATTGTTTGATAAATGATGGCTACATAGTTATAAATAAATAATTTTTTTTCCCTTTAAAAAATGTGGAAGGGGGCTACTTTAGATTTATATCCCCCTGAGCGTGACCATAGGAACTCCCATTCACACGCTAAGGAATGTCTGCATTCAGCCTAATCATCTAAATACTCTACCTAGAATTTAGTGAGTGGTTTGTTTAGGTATAAATTTACTATAACAGTTTAAAAATGTGAAGAAATTTTTATTTAAACAATAAAACAATAACCTCCAATTGAAACAATAACTATTTGAGGGGGGCCAGGATCCGCTGTCGGCGGTGAACCCGGTGAACCTTTAATTTAAACAATACCTATTTGAGGGGGCCAAGATTCGCTATCGACGGTGAACCCGGTGAACCTCCAATATAAAATGTAATTTTTCAATGAATTTGACTTAGGCTAAGAAACAAAGATTTCAAAACACAGATTTGGTTTTCACTGGTTTTCTGTTCCGACGATTACTGTTTCTCCGACTCTGGCATCGAGGAGTTTTGCTCCGCCGGGTCGCGAGGCTGTCTACGCGTAGTACATGGCTAGCACAACTCAAGGGACACCCTGGTGGCTAGAGGATATGTCGGGAATAGTGGATTGATATCCTATGTATCCAGGTTGAAAGAAATGATTTTAAACTCTTTTAAGGAGAACTTTCAAACCAAATTGTGGATCACGATGTGTTTTCATTATACCGATTTTGCGTGGGTCCAACCAAGTGGTTTTAAAAGAGAAATAGAATTCCGGTGATTTTCAGATGATGTTTTATTATCATAAACTGTTTTATGTGATTCATGCATGATTTTATTCGTGGAGGGGAAAAGGTAAGATTTCATCGGAAAAGATTTTATAAATGATTATTTTTGTCCACTCACAACTTTTGTGTTTAAATCCCCTTCAGGCTGTTGAGTTGATACATGCACTTCTTATGAGGCGGAGGCATTAGTTTTTCAGCTGCATAATGTATTTAAACTTCAAGTAGAATATCTAAATTGTACTATCTATCCCACCTAGATGCTTTGATATTATATCTTAATTGGATGGTCGTTATTTGTTGGAAATGTTGAGTGCTTTGAATCCTTTGTCTGACAGGTGAAGTTGGTCATGTTATATTTGTAAGGATTGAAGGGTATTTTGGGAACTTTTCCTTAGGTTGTCAGACGGGATCAGAGTCATTCTCGGGTTTCGAGGGGAAATTCGGGACGAGTCCTGACAAATTACACTATGTTTTCCTATCCAACTACATTATAGAAGTAGTGAGGGCACTATTGACTCTCCCAATTCCACTATTTAAAGTTTATTCCTATACGATATTACTTTAGTTTATAGTCGCATCAACCCAAAGGTTCCAAATAGTGCGGTTGGGTAACCAAATCCTAACCAACTCGAAGACTAACTTGATCCGATCTAATTTGATTTTTTTTTGTCAATCAATTTAAAAAACCGAACCGATCATATTTATTAGGATTGGTTTGTGGTTTTCAAGTTAGAATCCGCTAAAATCCTACTCGACCCGACTATATATATTTATTTAATTTTTGGTGTTTATTTATTTTATTATGTTTACGTATTATTATTTATCAAAAATACAGAACATAAACATACTATTAAATGTTTAAAAATATATGATTATATAAAGTCTCTTTATATGTGAAGAAATTTACTATAACAGTTTAAAAATGTGAAGAAATTTTTATTTAATTAATTAATACCTTCTATTACTCTTTGTAGCTGGAAAGGTAAACATAACTTTTTAACCGAATCAGATCTCTGTTTATGTGTTTCGAAAGTAACTTTAATATCTAAACCCTAAACTCTATATGTACATATACACATGAGCTTACATTATTGTACATATACACTATAATCTCTGTACCTACATGTCATATACTTTGTAATGTGAATACTAAATGAGCTTACATTGTTTTAAGAATGCCCATTTGGTATCAGCACTGATCATCATCAACAGCAGCATCAAGCCTCATCCTTCTCCTACCCTTTTGTTGATGGGCTCTGCTCAGTTCCCGAGAGCAATGGCAGTTCTGCCCCCCCTCTATTTCGATCATAACCTCAAGATTACCCTCCAATGGTGAAAAATGAGGAGTTCGGTGCTTTTCTTGAGAGTGAAAACCAGAGCAGCTGCTTGGAATTGGAAGAAACCAAGAATCATAATACTAAATGAGGAGTTCGGTGCTTTTCTTGAGGAGTTCGGTGCTTTTCTTGAGATGTCTAGCACAAATCATCATCCTATAATTCCTTCAACTTTGAATGTGGGAATGTGTGGTGGAAAAAACACAACAAGGCCAAGAAGTTAAAAGGTCAGCCTTCAAAGAATCTCACGGCAGAAAGAAGAAGAAGAAAGCGCCTAAAAGACCGCCTTTCGGTCGTCAGAACAATTGTATCCAAGACAATCAAAGATGGGTATATATTGATCTAAAATATAAAATATGCATAAAAATATATCGATCGAGTTTGATCATAAATTAAGCATGCCAATATATGCAAATAAAGGTTGTCCATCTGTGTCATTAGCCATTTTACACTACATGGTGTGACTGATAAAAACATTCCATAGAATCCATCTCAATAAAAGAAGCAAATAAAGTAACAAAATTTCACACCTACCAATTTGCAGAAGATTTTTTACTTGTGACGAAGACGAAGACGAAGCAAAACAGTGTTAAGATCGAGATTGCAGAGCAGTAGAGAAGAAAATAAAGAGAAGACAAAGATGAAAACACTCATATATTGAAATGTGGAGTCTCTAATAAACTGCACAAAATTCTACATTTGCAACATGCGTAAATGGTGTGTTTATTTATCTGTGACAAGCAGTCTAGAGATTTAGTGATACCTATGTATCACCGCCTCCAAGAAGTTCATATTTTCCACTTCAATATAGTTGGGTTATGTCCATCTTCAATTCCGTCTTCTTGCAACTTATTAATCCTTTCCAAAAGCTCCTTCATGTAATCTATTGTGTCTCCAAGTATAGATGTTCTGTCCATCTGCAGATAACAATTGCCTTTAGTTTTCTTCTGCTGAATTCAAACTAAATAAAAGAAAAAATTTCAATAAATTTATAAAAACATCTTAAAAAATTGAGAAGGCGAGGATGATTTCTTTAGGAATGAGATGGACGGAAGGCTGTTTTCACGGGTTGATCATGGTGAAGCTTATTCATCAGAACCATAAATCAAACTAAACAACAACAGTAGATTAAGCTCAAATACAGAATTAGCACAACTATAATCAAGATTACTCTGTAAAAAACCTATGCAAAAGCATTTAATATCAAAATTTTGTGTGCGGTAAAATGTGGATGAAAAAAAGGCGCAGAATGGAGCAGGAATCATAAAAATCTTCAATGAGGTAATCAGAAAAACCTGGAATGTCCACCGGCAGCAACAACTGCAGGTATCAATGGCCTCATAGCTGTTCCAGCATTTCCAAGGAAAAGTTGCACTTCATCACTTGATTCATTACTCAAAGGAAACTGACCACGACAACTCTCCATGACTGCTCGCTTGTTTATCTTGTCCTCTTCCACACAGAACCCAAGGGTTTTCAATGCACCAAGCATACAATGAAAATCATCACTATCTAGCAGTTGTCTACAATAGTTGTTTCCTGAACAATAGCATGAAGACGATAGTTATGCCCAATGGCATACCTTGATAATACAATTCTAGAAATTTAATTTCTTTCTGGTGTTTCTGATCAAACAAACAGAACCACATTCTAGTCCAATTAATTACTGAACAGATACAATCCCGGTCTCATTCTAATTTTATTACTTTAATCATCAGTACATTTCTGATATGAAAACAGTCCATTTTCACTCATTTTCCATCATCCTTGTCAATTTCCAAGTCAACCAGACATAATTCTTTTCTAAATAGAAAAATTTAGGAAAAAATTCTTCATTTTCTCTGCAACATCTTTTCAACAACCAAACAAAGCTTGCGATCGCAAATACAATCATCACAATTTATAAAACCTGTAGTTAAAATCAAAATCAGCTATAAAGCCACAATCTTTATGTACCTCAGAAAGAGCAGCAATAAGCAGAATTCGATTCAACCGCTTCGAATTTGGCAACTTTATGGTGCCGGAGATTTGTTCGACGGGTTGCAACACAATGTCTGGAACCGTCGACGGCTTCTCAGCTGTGGCAACTGAGCTGAAACTCTAAACGGAGCAACCCTTTTTCTCCCCCTTAAAATCACCCACAGACCCATTTTTGAGCTTTAAACTCACAGAATTTGAGCAACCCAAAATCTGAGACTTCAATGCGAGTAAATTTGAGGATTTGGGAATGTAGGGTTTGGAACCGTTGGGCAAAAGATTGATGCTTTGAACTCCATTGCTGCAGATTTTATTCTAAATGGAAAAACTGAATAAGCAAAATTTAGGAAAATATTCTTCATTTTCTCCGCTACAACTTTTCAACAACCAAGCAAAGCTTAGCAAATATCAAACACATCAACATTTATCAATCTCTTGCACTTTATGAGCTTCTAAATTTAATTAAAAGACCATAAGAAGATCTCAGAAATTTATCAACTTTTGCATTGAAAAATGTTGAGAGGTACAGTGAACAAACACATCCACAACCGTTACATGATGTAAAAAAACATCACCTTTAAATTTTCCCACACCACTTACTTTCCGTCCAATCCTACACAAAAAGAAGAAGAACTTTCAAACAGCAGAATTCAAACTAAATAAAAGGAAAAATGTCAATAAATTTATTTAAAAAATCTTAAAAAATTCAGAAAGAAGGCGAGGATCGTATCTTCAAGATTGAGATGGACGGACGGCTGATTTCACGGCTTGATGATATCAACCCACCAAATCTAACCCAATAATCTAATTCAATCATGAATTAATTAAAAACTCTAAAAATCAAAATTATTAACACAAACAATAAAACTTCACCTCACAAATCACCCAAACCCATCGTCAGCTTCTTCTTCCTCCTTACCCTTCAAAAAACCAACATACAAAGCAATCAACCCACCAAACCTAACTCAATCATATATTAATTAAATCAAAACCTAAAACCTTCCTGTATTTCCTCTTTTTTCTTTCTTCTTTCTTCCGGCGACTCAGACACAGACACGTCTTTCTTCTTTCTCCCGGCGATACAGACGCAAAAGCAAGAAGGACGAAAGAAAATCGAAAACCCACCACCTATATTTAATTACATTTTAGAATAATATTACATTTTAATATTTAATTAAGCACCAACAGCCAAAACCCAAGCCCAAGACCTATATTCCATACCCAACATCAAAAATTCAAACCCAAAGTCCAATTGCCCAAAATTTTTATAAACCCTGGCACCATAATAGTTCATATCTGAAATCTCTTAACCTCTCTCTCTTACCAACTCTCCCCAACCAAGCAGCCGCACCCAGCAAGCTCTCTGTATCTCTCCGCCCAACCCAGCAACTCTAACCTAAGTGTTTGTTCTACATCGCCGGTTGCCCTCCAATCTCCAGCCGTCATCAGTTCACGCTCCCATTCACTCTCTCTCTCCAGAAATTTCCACAACCACGGTCGTCCATCTGACAGAATCCAGCGGGTTGCCGTCCCCCTCCCCATGCTCTCTCGCTCGAACCGAACCCGAACTTAGTACTTCCGTCCGATTTCGGTATTGCCCATCTCTAGCCGCCGTTCTCTGTCATCCTGCGCTGCCGAAGTTCACTGTCCTTCGGAAGACATCTTCTCTCTGGTAAGTTTACTTCCCCTTTCCTTTCGTTCCTTTATCAGTTTATGGCTAAAATTGAATTTATATTTGTTGTTGTTTTTTTCTCTCTCATTTTGTGCACGAGGAATGTTCGCATGCATGATTTGTCTAGTTTTTCTCTTCACTTACCTTAGGTTTCAATTACCTAAATTCAGTCTATGCCATGAATTCTTTCACTCTTGTCCTAATTTACATATTGATTTGCAGCCATATCTGTAATTTAAATATTATATTTTATTTCAAATGTGATTTCCTTTACTTTTTTCGGGAATGTATGTACATAGCCAATATTTATTTATTTAAATTATTACCCTTTTTTTGTTACTTATTTCCACGTCCGATTTCGTATTGACTATTTACTAAATCTTGTTTTTCACCTATGAATGTGAAGAGAATCCAACAAATATTTATAATTAGATGAAATCATTCTTTGAATTTATATGCATATTATGAACAAATATGAATGGGTTTAGGGTCATTGAAAGTTAAAAAAATTTCCCCAGTTTCTGCAAATTTTTAGTTGTCTACAAATTTTGGAACCCATTTTGGCTGCTAATATTGTTTGTGACTTAAGTTTCACTTCTGTTATTTTGCAGAAGCATACAGGCATTGTTTTTGTGAGAGATGAGTTTGATATCTCAGAATGCTCCCTCGGCTTTGAAAGCCAACAAGGCTAAATGGGATGATACTGATATGCCTTCAATTCTGCAAAGGAATGAAGACAGTGGTGCAGATGGGGACGCATCTAATTTGGATGTTATGAAGACGAAGAAGCGAAAGAAAGGGGAGCAGCAGGATGAGAACGTGCCTATCGAGCAAGAAAAGGAGATGAAGAAGCTTGAGAACTTTTTGTTTGGAGCCATTTATTCTCCGGTTGAGTTTGGGAAGGAGGATGAGGAAGAAGCTGGAGATGCAGTGGATAACGGGTCTTCTTTATTCTTTGTGGACCGTTCTGCAAATAATGTGATTTCGGTTTATGATGAGGAAGGAGAGTTACCGGAAGAGGAAACTAAGCAAAGGAAACCTGTCTGGGTGGATGAGGAAGAGGAAAAGACCAACATAAATATCGCCAAGGTTAACAGATTAAGGAAGCTGAGGAAGGAGGAGGACGAGAGTTTGATTTCTGGTTCGGATTATGTGTCAAGATTGAGGGCTCAACATGCTAAGCTGAACCCGGGTACAGAGTGGGCTCAACTCGATCCACAGTTGAGGAACAGTAGTCATTCTGACGATGAGTCATCAGATGACGAAAGTGGGGTGACAGTGGCCCGGGGCTACAAGGGTGTAGAATCTGTTGATGATATCCTTCGAACAAATGAGGATCTTGTCGTGAAGAGCGGTGCAAATTTGTTGCCTGGGCTTCTCGAATATTCAGTACTTGTGGATGCAAATGTAGAGGAACCTTCAAAGGGTCCAATAAACTCAGTGCAGTTTCATAGAAATGGGCAGTTGCTTCTTACTGCTGGATTGGATCGAAGGCTTAGGTTTTTTCAGATTGATGGCAAGCGCAATACTAAAATAGAAAGCATCTTCCTTGATGACTGTCCCGTTCGGAAGGCGTCTTTTACACCTGATGGATCTCAGGTTATTATAGCTGGAAGGAGGAAGTTCTTTTACTGCTTTGATTTAGTGAAGGCAACCGTTGATAAAATCGGTCCTCTGGTTGGTAGAGAAGAGAAAAGCTTGGAAACTTTTGAAGTTTCGCCCGATTCTAGTACAATTGCTTTTGCGGGAAATGAAGGTTATATCTTGTTGGTCTCCTCTAAAACAAAGGAATTGATTGGAACACTAAAGATGAATGGAAGCGTTCGTTCTTTTGCTTTTACGAATGATGGGAAGCAGTTGCTGAGCTCTGGAGGGGATGGACAGGTTTACCACTGGGATGTGCGAACGATGGCTTGCTTCCACAAAGCTGTTGATGAAGGTTGCATTACTGGTACATCTCTTTGTACATCTCCAAACGGTGCATTGTTTGCTGCTGGTTCAGACAGTGGGATTGTCAACATTTACAATAGAGAGGAGTTTTTGGGAGGCAAGAGAAAACCCATCAAGACCATTGAGAATCTTACAACGAAAATCGATTCTCTCAAATTCAACAATGATGCTAAGATTTTGGCCATCTGTTCGAGCATGAAGAAGGACAGCATGAAGTTGATTCATGTTCCATCATTTACTGTCTTCTCCAACTGGCCTCCGCCGAAAAAGTCCCTGTATTATCCCCGCTGTCTGGATTTTAGTCCTGGCGGGGGTTTCATGGCTGTTGGAAATGCTGGTGGAAAAGTGCTGTTGTACAAGTTGCACCATTACCATAATGCATAGAGCAAATGCATTGAAAAATTTCTGCAGTTTAGAGAAAAGTTTTGTAAGGCTATGGTGGCTTTTTATTGCCAGTTTTTTTACGCTTATGTTTGTTGAAAGAATGTATTGAACCAAGTTTTAAATTACTTTTTTTCTGTCAATCTTAGTTCTAAACTTCTAAGCCTTTTTTATTGACATTACTTTGATTCAAAGAAAAAATTAGCTAAACGGCCTACAGTATTTGTTGAAGAAAACTATACGAATTTACTTGATTATTTCAGGACACGATCGCATTGATAAAATATCAGAAATTTATTCACATTTATTTGAGTATTGTTTTCTCTTATAATGTACACGTTGTACAGAGAAGCTCAAAGAAACAGAATAATGACGAAAAATAACAACTCATTAGCATCAAAACCATGTAGAAGTACAGTAATTCGTTGTAAATACTGACGCGAAAATCATGAATTATACTAAAAAGACGCGCTTTTTAAGGTTTGACGGCCTGCTTTTGCTCAAGTTCGCTGCAAGAGGAAGATTGCAGCATCCATGCTCTCTCCAGACCTTCAGCTCCTGTTGTATATCTGATGCTGTGTTTTCCAGCAACTGTTGCAAAACGATTTTCATGTACAAAATGCAGGAGCCAAGCAGAAGATTGGTCAACTACAATCAGACACCGGCAGCAGCCTTAACATCAGAATCAGTTTTCTCCTGGAACAGGTTCATAAAAAAAAAAGGATAAGTGATATGTAGGTCACTTATTTCATGGTTAACAATGGTTTTGAATGCCTAAGCAAACCTGAGGTGGAGGGTCTTTTCGTATCTTCCGAGTGGGAGTCCTCATTGTGACAAGCTCCTCTGCGGCTGTAGGGTGAATACCAATTGTGGCATCTAAGTCCGCCTTTGTCAAGCCAGCTTTCACTGCAACTGCGAATCCCTGAAATTCAACACATGGACTACACACCTGAGATCCAGAAATTAAATTCTGATATGAAAAGGAAAACTGAAAGGTAAATGCCTTAACCTGCACAATTTCTGGTGAATCCTCTCCACACATGTGCAACCCCAGAACTTTGTTTGTCTTTGCACAAACTATAAGTTTCATGAAGACTCGATCTGGCAATCCTGACAGTGTAGCCTTTAAGGGCCTGAAGTTTGATGTGTAGATATCAACATCACCGTACTGTTCTACAGCCTGCAAAAGTAATTGCATTTTGAGACAAGAAGCCAATTTCTGGTAACTGCAGATACACCAAATAATTCTCTCACCTGTTCTTCGGAAAGACCAACTTGCCCAATCGGTGGTTGGGAAAACACAGCAGAAGGAACAGCTCTACTCGAAGCATAGAAATAATCAGAAAGATGTATGCATAATTCAATCAATAGAATGTGAAAATGCTGATTCTTTAAAAGAAAAGTGTTAAGAGCATCATTCATTTATTGTATGACTATATTAGAATGACATATCTTAAATATAAAAGTAATTCTTTACATAATGTTGCCTACATCCTTTTCTTCTACTCTACTTGAAGAGATATTTATGGAGTTGCCTTAAAACTTATAGATGATAATAAGAATCCAAATCTTATCAGCTGGCTAACAAGGTAGCTTAGGATACCTGTAATCAGGTTTGGTTGGCTCATTCAGAAAAATTGTTTTTGCTAATGCCCCTCCCTCCATCAAAGCAACTGGAGTAAGATTTATTCTGTCTGTAACGTCTCCTACGGCCCAAATTGAAGGAACTGATGCACGGGAGAACTCATCGACCTGAGAAGCAAAAACATTCAGAGCACAACTCTATGTCTGTTTCCCAGTTTATGGTAATTTTCAACTCAAAAGCATGTAAGAAAGGAAAAGAAGAATGAACAAAGCAAACTTGAATATACAACGGAACAATACCTCAATTGCTCCATTCTTGGTCATCTTCACCCCTACTTCCTCCAAACCTAAATTCTGCAATCCAGCAGAAGTTCGAATTAATTAACCCATATTTAATACATCATTGTCATTGAAATTTCAGTATTCACAGTAGCTTTGACAAGGAAAATACGAATAGCATAGACTGGCATCTTCAATTTTGTAAACTTGCACTTGCAAAGTGCCTCCGCATCAAGGCAGGAAGTCCTGATCAAATTTTCAGACAGCTTTCTTTCATTCCAAGGATGGTTACAATCATGCCTTGATGGGACACACTTTGACTAGTGCTGATGGACATGAAGACTAGGTAGAAGCTAACCAAAGAAATAGACACTTCAAAGTTCAAACCTTTGTATTAGGTCTTCGCCCTGTCGCAAACATAATATGTGAGAACCCTTCAACTGTCCCTTTGTTGGTCTTCAAGGACAACGAACCATCAGCTGACTTTACGATAGCCTGGGGAGACTCCTCTGCGTGGAACTCAATTCCTCGCAGAGACATCTGCTCTGCAACAAAATCTCTAACCTGCAGGAATATGAAAACACATATTACACCTATAAAGAAAAACCTTTTTCATGGTACTGTGTTAACGAACCAATACTAGCATTATGCATGGCTCCTCACCTCTTCATCAAAACCCCTCAAAACTTTCTTTTGCCTTATAAATACATGGACTTCACTCCTCAAACCATTGAAGATGCCAGCAAACTCCAAGGCAATGTACCCTCCACCAACTATTGCAATTTTCCCAGGCTTTGCAGGCAAATCAAGGGCAGCATCGGAATCTATTGCATACTCACTTCCAGGAATTTCTGGAATGAAGGGTCGTCCCCCAACTGAAACTAGTATATGTCTAGCCGAATATAGCTTCCCATCTACATCAACCGTGTGTGGATCCACTATCTGTGTTATTGGTGAAAAAAACACAAAATTTTCAACAATATTTCGTGTATATCTATATCTATAGCTTTGCATAATTTACAATGAAATAGTTTTTACCTTTCCACGACCTTCTATTAAAGTTACACCGGCATTTTTAAGAACATTTTTATAAATTCCAGTGAGGCGCTTCAACTCAGCATTCTTATTAGCCACTAATGTGCTCCAATCATGCTTTGGCTCAGTCTCATATCTCCATCCAAATCCATTACTCTCTTCAAATTCATGTGCAAATTTCGAAGCGTAAACGAGTAGTTTCTTCGGCACACACCCACGAAGCACGCACCTTTTATTACCCAAAAAAGCAAATAAAAGATACAAATATCATTCACAAAAGTAAAAAGGAAAAGCAATAACATTTCATTAAACCCATAATTCTGATCATTGAAAAGCTTAATAATCTAATTCCACAACCCCTAACTAAAGCTGAAATCACTCACGTGCCGCCGACGCCGCCAGTGGTATCGGAAGAGATGGTGGCGAAAGGGAGCTCACAGACGGCGACTGAGGCCCCAAAATTGGCGGCGAAGCGGGAAGCTCGAACGCCGCCGCTGCCGGCGCCAATGGTGAAGAGGTCGAAATCGTAGTGGCGGGTGGAGTCGGCGCCGTTTCCAGAATCGGCGCGAATGGAGAAGGCATGGCGGCGGTGGTGTTGGTAGTGAGAGATAGAGGTGCGGTGAAGGTGAGGGACAGAGGTTAGGGTTTTGCGGAGGGAGAGAAACGTTGGGACTTTTTGGGAGAAGAGTAGGTTTTGAAGTGTTGGGGAGGAAGAGATGGTGGTGAGCTTTGGGGTGGAGAAGGAGGTGGCCATGGTGACCATTTTAGACACCTCAGTTTGCTCTGTTTCTGTCAAACGATGTGAATTGGGAAGAAGTATCTTCCGTCCCAATTTTATCTTATTTTGTTCACTGCAACTGTGTTACCAAAAGTTATTCCGTTATCTCTGTTAAGAAATATACATATATATATATATATTATATTCACAATTTATATTAACTTAATTAATTGCCAAGAAAAGCATGCCACTTGGCTTTTTTCTACTGTTATTTTTTTTTTTGGATGTTTTCAAAATTATTGGGGGCATGACGTATACATTTGGAATCAACGATCAAATATCAAGGGTGAACTTGAGCATACTACGACTAGCTTTATAGGTGTCGAACTTGAGTGTCAGGAGGTTCAATTCGAAGATGTAAACCTCCAATTACATAATAGAGGAAGAATATTGCGGTATCACTCCCTGTGAGGGTTAAGTCGAACCTAAAGGGATATAGACCTCACCAAAGTGGAGAAAAACACTACTAGATTATTGTACTAGTGAAATTAAAAATTAGGATAAACTATATAAAAATACTCGGATTATTTTAAGTTCATATTCCAACTATTGAAATTTTCATATAGGTACACAAACTATCAAAACACAACATCTAGATACCCACAGTTAGCAATTTGTTAAAAAAATCTGTTAAGTGCTCAAGTAACACTTTTGGGGCCTTTTTATCATGTTGATATGGACGCGCCAGGTAGACAAAAAAAAAATTGAATATATTAAAAATAATAAATAAAATCTTAAAATAAATAAATAAATTAATTAAAGAAACAAAAACAAAACCCCTCCCCCTCACTGAGAAAAAAACCCAGAAAATCTGATATGCCTTCCACAGCCTCCGCCTTGATTCCGTTATTTATAGAGCCAACAATAAAATTGCCCACCCCCTCACTGACACTGATGAAATTGGCCCAAATTCCTTAATACCCATCTTCTCTCCCTTCCTCTCCATCTCGTTCTCTCTCTCTCATCTGCAATTTCATGAGTAAGAAACCTAGAAAATCTGAAATGACCATTGTGAAATCACATGCTTTTCTCCACCGTGCCAACCCTACTCCCACCTCTGTCGAGCGCTTTCATTTGACGACGATGCCGATAGCTCCGGTTTCGACGAAGATGTCAGCGATTTTTACTCGCCAGAACTCGACCTCGATGAGGACGATGACTTCGATGTGGGTTTAGAGTCGGGTTCCGGTTTAGGCGGTCTGCCAGCGAGCTGTATGCGGGAGATTTTGAAGAGATTGCCACCACCTGGACTGTTGTCGGCGGCGATGGTGTGCAAGGAGTCGAGGATACGTCACGAAAGCTGTGGAAGGCAATGGAAATACCAAAGAGCTTACGACAAGGTTCGGGAATTTGGAATCGGTGGCAATGTCTCCGCCGCCGAAGTTTCATACAAGGGATTGGATTGTGAGAACTTTGTGGAGGATACGATTCAAATGGAGCCTTTCAACTTGGAGAATGAGAGGGAAGAAGGCTACTTCGATGCCAATGGGAATTTTGTCGAATTTGCCCCTGATGAGAGTAACAAGGTCAAAGATGCTTGGCTTGATAGTATTGAAGATGGTGATACAAAAACTGTATGATGCTCAGAAAACAACAAAAGATGGCCATGGCGATGAGAATGGTCAAGATTTAGCAGCTTCTGATGATGAAGATATTGCGAAGATCAAGAGGCGCATTGCCGAAGTGCTTAAGGAAGGAGAGACTGTTTTGGAATTTTTCTTTTTAATTTTTTTTAATCTTATAAGGAATTTTTTTATTAATTATTTGGTTATGTGGATACTTATAATCATAAAAATTGATCCCACAAGTACCACTTGGACACTTAATATATTTTTTGAACAGAATGTTAATGATAGGTACATAAATGTTTATTTTGATAATTTAGGTACCTAGATAAAAATTTTCATAATTGGAGTATGAATTTAAAATGACTCATATAATTTACGTATTTTTATGTAGTTTATTTTAAAAATTATTGTTTAAGAAAAAATAAAAGAAACTCCCTATGTTGAAGGGAGAGTGGAGTGGAGACGTAACACATTGAAAAGGAAAATTCTTGCCTGACTTATATTTATGCAAATTGTGGTGTACCTACTTTACTTACATCCGTCTTACAATGAATATACTCTTTCCAAAAAAAATATAAAATTTGGCTTTAACAAAAGCTCACAAAAACAAACAATTTTTTTCCAAACAAAAACAAACAATTCAATTTAATTTACCTTGAAAAAAAACATAAAATTTAATTTCAAATTTCAAATTTTGCTACAAATCGTTTATCGAATAAAGTGCGTTGTTACTCCACCTGGAGCTTGCGTATTTACTATCGTGTTTTATCCGACTAACTTAGCCTGGGTAACTTTTATCTAACTTAACCTTGTGTAATTACTATTTGATCCCAAAAAAAAAATACCTTGTGTAATTAGACACGAAATGAACGAAATGGTTGATATATCAGAACACAAGCAGCTAAGCTTTGGAAGCAGCAGCAGCAGAAGCAGAAGCCGAAGCTGAGGCAAGAATCATGAATCTATGCTAGTCCTAACATCGCAAAAACACCGATGCTAGTCCTGAGCGATCGAAGTAAAACTAATCGTGAGATCATGAACATTACAATGCTTTTGGGATCATCATCATTCATCATCATTCATCATCATGCCTTCATGTTCCTAAAAATCACTTACTTGCGGCTTCTGGGCGGCCTTCTGCAGCTTCTTCAAAACAGCGTCTCGGAATCTTTGATGCCCTTCAAATACTTGATGGTCTCCCCCAACCTGACTACTAACTGGTTCGGGCTTGTCTGACTTGTGAACCGGGGGAGTATCAGTTGGTGCAGCAACTGGTTGTAGAGGTTCAATCAGCAATGAATTAGGAGGATCACCAGAAAACGTTCTTGCAGCAACCTCCAAATACGAAAAACCATGATAATATAAGTAACTATAACAACGTTATAATCAGATGTTAAGGGCTTGTTTGGTCAATCATATTAGATTGGATTGTATAATTCATCAAATTCAAGGATTTGAAGGTAAAAGTGAATGTTTTTCATTGCAAAGAGATAAAAGGGAATTAGATATAGAAGGAAATTTGGATAAGTTTCGTTTTATGTCTAATCCCTTCACAACGAAAAACCAACCACTTCTATCTTCAAAATACCTTGAATTTAATGAGTTCTAATCAAATCCAATCCGACTCATCAAACAAGTACAAAAGTTCAAATTGAAAAGTACAAATATAACAATCATGGAATACTCACAGCTGCATCTTTAGTGGCCATCACAACAAGGGCTCGGCCTCTCTTCTTAGATTCCTTCGTGACAATATCTTCAACCTCACCAAACCTGGAGAACAAACGTCTCAACCTCACGGCCGTATAACCTTCACCAACCTTTTCCCAAGAAACTTTAAGCACCTTCTCCTTCTCCTTATCCAACTCCTTAGCAACTCCACTAGTCTCTCTCTTGGGAACAGAAAAAGAAGCAGCGGCTGCTGCTTCCGCCTGTTCTTTCGCAATCGTCACACGTATTCTCTCAAGGTCTTCTCTAAACCTCCGTTCACGTCTCTCCTCTTCGTCTGCCTTATCTTGGGCAGCGGAAGTAGCAGCTCGTGCTTCTGCTCTATCAAGATCAGAGACCATCTTCTGTCGCTTGGCATCACGTTTCGAATCGCGGAATATCTGGGTTCTCTGCTGGGCTCTCTTAGAATTTAGTTTAGCATCAAAGATTGCCCTCTCCTTTTCATCCTTGAGTATCTTATAGGATGTATTGAGACTTTGGAATTTATCATGGGCATTGGGATCATCTGGCCTCTTGTCCGGGTGCAACTCCAAGGCCTTTACTTTGTATGCCTTTGAAATCTCTTCTTTAGTCAGCTTGGAGCTTTCCTCCCCAGACGGTAAACCAAGTACCGTATAATGATCGATAAAGCCATCCATCTCTAAATTACAAATTACAAGATTCTGTCGACGAAAAACAAAAACAAGAAAAGAAGATTGCAATCAGCAAATTAGTCTAACAATTCATAGAAATTGATGACAAGAAAAATTTACACAAACACATTAGATATACCCAGTGATAAATGAGAAATCTAGAGAGACAAAATCTACAGAATTATTAAAGCAAACTGGATACCAAAATCTCTTAATAGTCTATAATTTATACTAGAGTACAACAGCCTTGTTCATTAAGGAATCCTACACAATAAATCCTAATCCTATTAGGACGACTACTGAAATAAAATAAAATAAACGCAAACATGTAGCCTCGATTTCATGTTTGGGACTGTTTTTATTTTGGTAACTGAATTTCGTTTTGTTAACAATTTTGGTCACTGTGATTACGTATAATTTCAAACTCTATTTTCTCATATCCTCCCTACACATTTCGGAGCAATGCCATCTCCCACATGCTGAATACACATTTGACACGAGCATGTAGGTAGACGGATCTTTAGGCTCCATGGCAAGTATACTTTTCACAACCCTTTTTCCAACAGTTGTATTCATACTGATTCTACAGCTATCAAGCAAAGCTCGCCAGACAGAAACATGCGGCTCAAAAGGCATCTTACAGATTGTTTCCTCTGCTTCATCCAATAGACCCCAGTATCCTAAAACACCAGTGAAGGCGGTAGAGTACTTCGAGGTGGGTTCGATGTCATAAACAGTTTACATGGGGTGAAACAAACTACAACAATTATCGACTAAATTGGAGTTGGTGTGCCTGTATACTGAAATTATCAAAATAGCCTAAATGTAATCTTGTCAGGTGAGGAACAATAGAAAATGTTGTTTGGAGATTGATTGAAGAACCAACTTCTTGCCTTCCTAAAACTAATATCAAATTTATGCTTATATGAAATTGAAATTGAGTCTGAATGAATTTCTAGGTTTTAACCAAAGTTTCAGATTTCATTGATTTCTTGTTTGAAAATCAAATTCAACACTACAGATATGATTTTCAACAATTCTTGCGAGCCTTTGAGTCTAAATAGAGAAAAAATTTCAGAAATTTCTACAAAATTGGCAACGAAACCAAACAAAACACAGCAAAGAAATTGAGACACAGTTGACCGTGAAATATATATTATCAGGATACCAAAAACAAATTGAATTACAGAAACGGGAGAAGCAGAAAGCTTTACCTTCACCGGAAAATCACTATTAGCGTAGCATCCCTACCTCTGGGGAAGTTATTCTGAAGATTTGTCAGAAACCCCCAATTTGAATTTCAGCTATCAAACCCCCAACAATTTTTTTTGGATAAATATGCATAGAAAGAAGGCAGTCGGCCTCAAAGAGATAGGAAAAGGACAGCGACGAGAGCAAAGAGGGAGGGAGAGGAAGATGGAGGTGGCTGGAGAAGACCGACGCCGGCAGTAGATACAATAGAGTTCGCCATGTGTTTTCTTGCGGGTTTTTTTTCCCTTTTAATTCTAAAAAGAATAAAACAGGAAGCTTAAATGCAAAACATAACATAGGGGTGCTATTTTTTTATTGGAACATAGGGGTGCTTTTAAATAAAATTTAAAAATTAAGAGACAGATAAGCATTTTCTTGAGATTAAAATTGTGTGTACACTGTTATTTTTTACCATTTGTTTCTGTTTATTTATGCTGGTTGGTTGTTTTTGAAAATATTCGTAAAAATTAAATTGGTTTCTATTACCCATATCCTGCACTAGTAAACATCAAATTTTTAATATTTTGCACGACTAACGACCTAATCTCTATTCATTCATTTCCTGATATCCTGCACAATCATATGTTTCAAGAGTTAAGGAAAATCCTTCACAAGATATATGTCTTCTAGTTTTTTTTCCCCTCAGATATATTGTCTTCTAGTTAAGTTATTTGGTTCTAGTATTGGTTTAGAACTTCAATCTTGTCGTTCAAGAAATCATAACGGTAGCTTTTTCATAGCTGAACTAGACATGAAGACTTAAAGTTCTGTCTTTATGCTGTGATTATTATGATGGTGTTGATAGCATGCATATTGGGTTGTTGTCGGTCATTTTTGGTGGTCGTATTGGATTGAATTGGATGACGGTGGGTTGGGTTGTTGTGAAAACCTATCGGCCACGTTTGGTGGTCGTATTGGATTGGACAACTCATAAATTAAATGTATTTAAAGGTAAAAATGTATGTTTTTTCATTCTAAGGGAATTAGAGGACTAAACAACAAAGGAAACTTAACTCTTTTTATCCTATACAATCCAATAGGACTCACCAAATGGTGCTATCATGTCTAGCTACCTTGCGTTGCTTGTTCTTTGTTTCGGTTGTAGTACACTAGTACATAGTATGGCTGTGATTTGTTAATATTGCCTTATCAATCTCTGTTCTTTGCAAGGGCAGGATAGGTTCTATTAGGGTATCCTTAATTGTTTAGGTTAAAAACTTAAAACTAGGTGAAGAACCAGCCTATTCTCTCTGTTCCGTCACCGTAAAACCGCTCATCTCCACCGTAAAACTACCAGACAGGGCCTCTCTTCTCCGATCGCTTCGAATATGAGCACTGGTGAGCTTCTCAGCATCGAGCCCCCCCAAGAGCTCCAATTCCCTTTTGAATTGAGGAAGCAGAGCTGTTGCTCTCTACAACTCTCCAATAAGACCGATGACTATGTAGCTTTCAATGCAAGGACAAGTTCCAAAAACACCGGGGTTGTATCGCCAAGGTCCACATGTGATGTTATAGCAACAATGCAAGGACAAGTTCCTTCTTCAGAGTGTGACCAGCCCTGGGGCTACCTACAAGGATATGACTGCAGCGATGTTCAATATGGAGTTGGGGCATAATGTTGAAGAGTGTAAATTAAGGGTTCTCTATGTTGCTCCGTCTCGGCCACCGTCTCCAGTTCGCCGGTTCATCGCCCCGCCTTCTTCGTTAAAAAAAAACAGCGTTTGGCTTCCTAAAACTAATATCAATTCTAAGATGTTTATATGTAGAGAAATTGAGTCTTAAGGAACTTTTAGGGTTTTAGGTCCAAGTTTTGGGTTTCTGGTTTGAAAATCAAATTAAGACTAAAGACATGAATTCTGAGAAGTTCAAACAAGTTTTGGTTGTGATTTAAATCGAGTTACACTCAAAATTTCAAAAATTGGTAACCAAACCAAACAAAACACAGTGACGAAATTCATAGGGATGAAAACACAGATCAGATGAATCGAAAAACTGAGAAATAAAAGAAAGAAATAACGCATAGTATAAGAAAAGATGATTGCTGCAAAGAGAGAAGAAGAAAGCTTTACCTTACCACTGGCTTTGGAAATCACTAGTAGAGCGCAGCACCCTCTGGAGAGAAGTCTCTTCCTGTAGATTTGCCAAAAACACCCAATTTGATTTTCAGCTACAAATCCCTAATTAATTACGCCTCCATCAGGCGTTTTATTCTCAGCCGTCTGTGGTTTTGGACAGCGAGAGAAGGGAACTTCTCCGTTGTGTTGTTGGTGGCTGGGTCGTCTCTTTGAGGGCCTGGTCTGTTTGCTTGATGATTTACCTCTTCGACCCAAAAAAAACTCAGCGGCTCGATTGATAAAAAAAAAAATCAGCGGCTCAGCCGTCCATGTCCCATCAGGAGAAAAATGCCTCTTTTCTTCAATTAGATATTTATCTCCTCATGTTCCGTAGGAGTTCTAAACGGAGTGGAAATTCAATATGTATATATAAAAAAAATTCAGCAAACAAGTTATGTTTTCTTTTTTAAAAGTGCGGTGGTTCTCTTAAAAAAAAATAAAATAAGCAAATACGGAACTTCATATTTTGCAGGGTTAGAAGAGATATTATTAGATATTTACAATCACGCGTTTGGACCTACATAATAAAGTTATTTCACAATAATAAATCGTTACGTTTTAAATTCTCATTAAAAAATCATCCATATAAAATATTTACACAAATTGGTAATGTGAGGTAGCATGAAGTGGGACTTTCGTAAAAATTAAGAGTGATGACTACTATATATAATCCTTATTATAATATCATTATATAAAAAATTGTTGTAATAAATAAATATATAAAAAAAGTATTTTCGATAATACAATATTAATGAATATCTGCAATAGTAATCGTTATATATAAAAAAAATCAGCAAAAAAATTTCTCGAATTTCGAGTTTTATTAATCCAACTTTGTGGCCTTTTATCTTGCTCATATTTCATCAAAATAATTCGTATGAGGTATTGTTTGTAATTTCTCCTGACAAGAAACATACCATAGTAAATAAGTAATGCAAACAAAAAAACATTAGAATTGCATACAAAAAAATCCCAAAAATTGAACAAAAAAACCCAATTGTGGGCTGAAAAAATTGTTTTGTTTTTAAAATTTTCGGGGTTCTTTTTTATGCAATTCTATTGTTGGTTTGCAGTGTTTCTTCGATGATATGTTACTTGTCATGAGAGCTTTCCAATGGTACCTCATATGCGTTATATGGATAAAATATGAACAAAATACGAGGCCACAAAGTTGGTTTCGTGAAACTGAAAGTTCAGGAATTTTTTTACCGAATTTTATTTTTCTTTCAATTTTTGAGGGTTTTTTTTTATGCAGTTCTAATGTTGGTTTGCATTGTTTCTTTGCTGGGTTATGTTGCTTGTCATGAGAACTTTCCAACGGTTCCTCATACGCATTATTCGGATGAAATATGAGTAAAATACGAAGCCACAAAGTTGAGTTCGTGAAACTAAAAATTTTAGATACAAAATTGAATGGAAATGTTAAAACAATCAAGGGGGAATTTGGCTACTAATAAACGATCCGGGGAAAATTGGTTGGAATAAAAATTTAAGGGGAAAAATGGCCAAACCGTCTAAAAAAAGATTGTAATAAATAAATATGCAAAAACCAATGAGATAAAAGAAAAACCTCACAATAAAACATTTATTAAGTATCGAGTCTTTTGAGAGCTCTCACTTACAATTTTACAAAGAAATGGAAACCATGGTCCATAGTACTGCAGACACTATTGAAATGGATGTCTCAGAAACCTCAATTTCTTTGGTTGTCAGTGTTGTATTTGTATCAAAATAGGGAGGAATGTAACTTCCTTTTGTTACAATCAAATTTACCAAACTCAAAACTGATTTAGAAAATTTTTGAAACCAGAAATTGAATTGAGCTATTAGAAAATTGGTTGATTGACTTGATGATATGCACAAGATACATATTCTTCGATACAAATTGAAGCTGAAATAGCAACCTTGAGCCTCCTCCATATGTAACCAAACTCGAATCAGCCTTTCCACACTCAAGATTCAATTGAATAGGCTGGTCTCAATCCTTATGAGCATATTCTGTAACAAGGTTACAACAATGAACACACTTGATACCAACTGCAGCATATTTTCAGTTAAAACAAGTCGATCAAACACTTGTCTCAAAAACAAAACAAAAAAACTCGATCAAACAATTGTTTTTCCACTTGGTACACACAAGCATGACACAAAAGTAAGTAACTAACATTTAATAAGACATGGGATAACAAAACAAAGGTTTAGGATGTTACATGTTTCAACAAGGAGCCCTTGGAGTTACTTTGTTTCACAGAAATCAACTCCAACAGTTGATTTTTGTAGCCATTGCGGTAATTAATTGCTTTCTGCAGCCCTTCATTTTGCCTCACCTCCTCCTCTCTTCTCATGGTAGAAATCCTGATCGATCGTGTATTTCCAAAATGATGATCGTGGAAGAAATCCTGTAACTATAGAATGATTATTATTACGTTATTAAAAGATATTTTAAGATGATGTTTAAAGAAGGGCAAGGCAACAGAGATTAACATATTTCAAATGGAAAAACTACATCATTCAAAACCCATAAGCTATCAAGATTCAAACTAAATAGCATAAACAATTTGGTCCATTCAATTGAGAAAGCAAATAAAAGAACAATGGCATAAATTGAATACACTGTCCGTGAATGCAACCACTCTTGCGGACATAATCAAACCATTGTAACTATTATGGTAGCAATTAATCCAAAATGCAAAACTCGGTTGATGTAGACAAAGTAAATAAGAACATATACCGAAAATCCCATCAACTCTTCAAAAGGGCTCTTTCTAAAACTCAATATCTTTCATCCTATCAACTTGAATATTTGGACTACTACTTCTTGCACTAGGTGACATTCTAGCAGAAGAAATAGACATTCTAGCAGAAGAAATAGAAGCTCTTTCTGATATTCGTAAGAGGCTTTAATTTGATTCTTGGCTGGCTGCAGCAAGTACAGCATTTCGTTGTTTTTTTTGCTTTATAGGCACCTAGCTTTGAGGACTAAAATAAACATAAAAAGTTAGAAGATGTTTATACCCTTCCGATCGACCACCAGGAGGAAGACCAAACGTTACAGGACACACCCAACAGAGTCAATAAACACCTACCGTCCGACCAGGGCACGGCTGGTCGGCCCCTCTCAGTCTACCATCTTCGGCTACAATTGCTACAAGGCGCCCACGGTCGGCACCTCGGGTGGGCACTAGTGGTTGGCACCCATCACCGATACGCAGCTATGGCAATCCAACATGCCACATGTGACGCCGCTACTCCCTCAAACACCCTGAAGTCTCGGGGCACATGTCAAGATCATGAGGGTGGCTTGGGCATCACACCATTAGGGTTCCAACCACTATATTCATTGCTACTTTAAATACATGACACCTTTCCCAAGAAAGGTAACTATCCCTTGCCCTTATGCTGCCTAGTCCATCATTGATCTCCCACTCGCTTACTGACTTAAGCATCGGAGCCTACTAGGCCGGCACCCCACCGGTGTCAAGTGCTCTTCTTGTCCTGCAGGTCTACCGGCGGACGGGAAGAAGGCATACCAGCATCCAGCAAGACTGTCTTCCGTTAGGACCATTTTTGGATCAAACAGAAGACATGAAATGGATTATTCAATCTAATGGATTATAAAACACAAGACTAGACTTTGATACACAGCTTTTCAAAAGTTCTCTCTTGTTCTCTATCCGTGTTCCTTAATTATCCATATATAATTGCAGTTTTTGGGTCCAAGAATGACTGTTTGTGGATTATTCTTTCATGCTTGTTTCATATATCATTCCATGTGTGTTAACTGTTTATTATCCTTCTTATCTATTTTTCATTTATTAGCTTAATGAGGACTACTACATCTTTCTTATCCGAAACACAAACACTGGATTCTTTGATTACTATATGGATTTTACTCTTCAATTTTTAACCTATATCTTAAATACATTATTGGAAGTTCCTATCTAAAAATAAAAAACTTAGACGTTGGAAACTTGAAATTACTGTATTTTATTGATTCTCGAATACCAATTATCCTAACAAGGTCTAGTATAAATCTTGGCCGTCATTGACAAAGAAGGAAGCAGAGGCAAGACTAACAGAGGTCACATAGCCAAGGTATTTTAGTGTCGAAACTTCAATATTTATAGATTTATTCTCTATTTTCCTATGAAATAAAGTCACTTCCTTTTATCAACAATAACTTTATGGCTACCTTATACAGAGTCAAGATCAGTCACTTCCTTCAAATAATTACTTGTAATCTCCATTAATGGGCAGCCCAAACCAGGCCATGAGGCTCTGTCACTTGAGACTGGATAAGGTTTTTTGTGCCATTAAAAATCTATCCTACTTACCTCAAGTGTTTTTTTTCCCAGATCCTGCTTAAAAAACAAATTTAGTGACAAGCCAAGAGGCACTTAATGACTCAGTCTCTCTGGCTCTTTGTGCCTCAACTCAAGCAATTGAAGCAAAAACACAAAAAAATGAAATGAGAGAAAATTCGAAATCCAATCTAATGCACATGTAACAACAGCAGAGCTCAGTATCTAATCTAATTCAAATTCTGTTCTGCATATCTGCACCTGCCTCATATCTTTATCATACGCAGACAAGTATTTAAAAGTCAAGTTTCAGCTGTATTGAGTTACAAAAAAAAAAACAATGAATTGAAAATAGGAACTTACCTCACTGCCAGACATGATTTAGTAACTGGCACATAATTGAAAAAAGAAATAAAACACTAAAACCTTCAGACTTGGTGGCCATACCCGTAGAGGTACAGCTAGGAAAGATGCAGAAACATCATCAATTCAATGATCAAATGACAGCAAATATGGAATGATTATTACATTACTAAAAGTTATTTTAAGATAGTGTTTTAAGAATGGCAAGGCAACAAAGACAACAGATTTAAAATGGAAAAACTGCATCCTTCAAAACCCATTAACTATCAATATCAAGATTCAAACTAAATAACATAAACAATTTGGACCATTAAAGCAAATAAAAGAACAATCACATATACTGAATACACTGCATGAATGCAAACACTCTCGAGGACATAAATCAAACCATTGTGACTATTATGGTATGAATTTATCCAAAAGCAAAACTCAGTTGATGTTGACAAAGTAAACATGAATATATACCTCACATCTTCATCAACTCTTCGAAGGCCTCTTCCTAAAACTCAGTATCTCCCAATCTTTCTCTTGTGCAAGTCAAGCAACCATTCAAGACTGTCGACACTGGACCAAGTTCCTTCTGTTTGGGCATAGACGCGTTGATTAAAGGAGTCCACTATTATATTTACATTACCAAAGCCGTGTATCTGGTGGCCATCATGCATCCTCCCAGGCTTTGGCTTAAACACCAAGCCATGTTGTTGTGCAAGATATTCAATAATATCTTTCAAGCTTGCTGCTTGGGGGGCTGCTGTTTTCTGCTGCACCTCGAATTGCTTTTGCGTGGCAGCAGCAGTGGTTTTTTGCTGTGCCTCAAATTGCCTTTGCTCAACCATCCTAGCGTAGCTCACACTCTCTTTCAAACCAGGTTGGACCACCGGCAAACCTTTGATAGCCCGACCCATCATTTCAAGACCACAATCAAACTGACTTCTGATGATTTCATTCGCTAGAAGCTCATCCGGGAATCTTTCCATCCAAAGCATAAACCAACTCTCAACCTCTGCGTGGCTTGGGTTAGAAAGCAACCACAATTCCAAAGCATTGATCCATTTCGGGAAGAAAAACCTCCCTAGCAAAGCTACCATCAGATGAACAGGAATAGCAGAAGCCCAACTCATGACCCAATTGAACTGATCAATCCTCTGATTTGCAGTATAAACTTGGAACTCTTGTAGCACAAGCTGCAACTTAGGAACTATAAAACTATGCATAAGCTGTTCCCAACTAGCAGTATCAAACACATCCTTCCACGGTGAGAGTATGATATAAGCCGACTGGTCACTTGGGTGCCAGGCCCCAAGAACATTGCACAACTTGAAACGTATTGTCGGATACAAGTCCTCCAATTTGTGTCCCAAGAGTGGTAGCCATGGATGCACCCACAGATGAATGGGAACTTTGTCCTGGAGGGGTTCCCACAAATCTACAGCACTCTTCAATTTAGGCAAGACTACCATATCCAATATGGCATCAAGGACACAAGGTGGTAGCAACTTCTCCCAAGACTCCAGAAACCGAAGCATGCTTTCTGGGTCCTTGGCCTGCCAAGTGTTAACACCAGCCATATTCACCGCAGGGACCATAACCTCAGAAACCAATTGGGTATAGGGTGATGACATTGAATAGTTCCCACCCTCTCCCCATTGCAGCAAAGCCTTCCAAGAGGACACCATGTCCTTGGCATGGAAAGGATTCCCAAGAGGATCCCAACTCCTAAACATTGTCCTAAACAAAGGCATAGCAAAGGAACAGGCAATGCAAGATAAATTACATAACTTGTAGTCATCGGCATACCTTTCCTGCAAATCAGAGAAGTCTTTTATCAGAGAGTCCAGCGTCAGCGTTCCCATGGTGCTCTCTTGTTCCAGTCGGTCCAACACAGTGGTGATACCCTCCAAGCTATCTAGCTGTTGCTTTTGCCTATAAGCCTCTGCTTCCAACCTCTCTTTCTCATTCTTTAAGCTGATGGCCGTCTCCCTCTCGGACCTCAAATCCCTATCAATCTTAATCACATCGGATTCAACCGAGTCTACGATCAACTTGATGTTGTGCAGCAGCTCCGGCGTGAAGGCATCGTCGTCTTCTCCGGGGGATGATGTCTCTTGGTCATTCAAATTCTCCAAATTGGTCAAAATTCGAACTTGAGGTCCTCTCATATCAATAACCTTGCCCACATACGCCGCCAAACCCTCCTCCTCCTCCTCTTCCTGCTTCTTAGCTAACAGGTCCTTGGCAGAGAGATGTTGCTTACCAGTCTTCTTGTTCCTGTTCTTCTTCCAGGAAAGATCACTCTTCTTCGAGACCGAGGTAGTTGTTGCTGTGGCGGAGG
Organism: Oemleria cerasiformis; assembly: GCA_037349345.1. Taxonomy (NCBI): domain Eukaryota; kingdom Viridiplantae; phylum Streptophyta; class Magnoliopsida; order Rosales; family Rosaceae; genus Oemleria; species Oemleria cerasiformis. The sequence goes on along the minus strand of JAZGTL010000007.1, from coordinate 35,843,232 downwards.
TTGTGGCCGCCGGAGCAAGCACATCTTCCAGCTTGCTGGCAGCCGTCTCCTTGTAATCATTGAAACCCATACCCATGTTCTTTGGCCTCAATTTGGCTTCAATTGGAGCGACGATGCCTTGGGCGTTCTTGCCAAGTCCACCTCCTTTGTAACCCATCTTCTGTAGCATCTTCATCCCAATACCTTTGGTGTGTTTCTCGAAACCCCCCAAATCAGCTCCACCCCCACCCCTGCCGCTTCCGATTCCGATTCCAATCCCTCCCATTTGTCCTCCTCGAGTTTCAGAGCGGCCTCGTTTGAGCTTTTCTTCCTTCTCCCTCTCCCTCTCGTTGTATCTCCTTTGCAAACCCTCCTTTATTTTCTTCCCAAGCCCCGTCCGAAGAAACTCATCCTCGTCTACTTCCATGGAATTCGAATTCGCATTACTGTTTCCCAGGCCAGGGGTATTAATGGGACTGTCGTCCATCTCCTTCTCTTTCTCCTTCTCTTTCTCTCTCTCCTCCTCCTCGTTTGGCACGACGGTGCCGGTGGAGACGAAATTAACGGGCTTGGTGAGATCGCGCTCTTTCTTCCAGCGTTTTGATTTGGAGCCGCCGTTGTCTTCGTCAGAGGAGTCGCCGGCGAATACGCCGTAGAGGACATCATCTTTTGTCTGGACGGGTGCTTCCTTCCGCTTTCGGCGATAATAGAACTCGCCGCCGATCCACTGCCCGTCCTCATAATCGTTCTCCACTCCAAACCTATCCGTCTCCTGATATGAATCCATCACCTCCCCCAAATAATCTTAACAATCGGTGGTGGCTGTCTCAGAGTTGTCGTCGGCGGTTACCCTCCTACTCAGTTTCGAGCTTAATAATATGCAATTTGAAGTCTGGAAAGTGGGAACCAACCAATTTATATTTCTATAAATTATTTTTTGATAATTTTTGTTCACCCTAATAATTTCCAACCCTTTTTTACCTCATCCAAATTTCTCTTTGAAATGTACGGTACAAAGAAAACTCATAAATCTCTTTATGGATCAAAAGAATAATTTTTTTTTAAAAAGAAGAAGCCTAATAACAATCCAAATCCTATAAGGAATAGAGATTTCTCCAATCCAAATTTTATATGGAATGAGATGAGATTTCTAAGAAGTATGAATGTGAATTTTTGAAAAGATTATTGATCTAGCAGTTAAAAGTTTATGTTAATTTTGCGTTTTCTTGAATTAGGTGACAATTTCAATTCCATGGCAATTCTTAGGTTGACAGTTCTGTAGTAATTTGGGGAAGATACTCAATTGCCAATTGACAATTCAAAGAGTTACCAAAACTAAGAATCGCGGGTTGCTCAAGCTCATTCTCGGAAGATTTGATCAACGAGAACATAAGAAGAACCCCCACTAAACTAGTTAGTTACTAAATTTTGATCAATTTTTTTTGATTTGTGATTCAATTTCGATCTTTTTGTTTGTTTTTTTAGGGTTAGTGAGTTATGCTAATGGAAAAATCATTTAATTTTCACTACTTAATTTACAATTCCTACCTAAATTCGAAGTTTTATTTACTAAAATGTAAATAGTTTGATCACCCAAGCCATGCTCTTATATAGCTTGATTAACCCACTACCCACAAATTTAACATGACATGTTTCAATATGAGGAAGCTAGCTTGGAGTCAAAATGAGAGAATAAAAGTGAAATTCTAAAGTTTATGTTGTGGTATAGAAATAACACTTATGTTTTATAAAAATTATGTTATTTGATGTTTATAAGATATTGGAGAAAATTAAAAAGTAATGATAGGCATATCAAATTTATGTATCAAATTGAGTTAGATATATCTCTCCCTCACATGTTGAATGTAGGTTGGGGTGCATTCTTCCGTCAGCGCACAACAATCACATTTCACAAACTCGATTTCAGTTTAGGCTTGTGGTTGGGCCGCGCCTAAAAATACGGATATGAATGAGGTGGCAAAACTAGTAAGCTATATTCAATTTGTAATCGTGTGCATTTCTATATTTGATGTGAAATATATTTCACTTTTATATTTGATGTGAATTTGAGGGATTTGAGTCTCTGCAAATCTACTCACACGCATGCTTTCAAAAAAAATGCTCCCAAACTTCTTGGGTGATTTTGCTCTTTAGTCAGCCCACAACAATCACATTTCACAAACTCGATTTCAGTTTGGGCTTGTTGTAACGATCCGGGAATTTCAATTATTGGATTTACGTAAATTATTTATGTAAAATGACGATTTTACCCTTGGTTGTTAAGGGCGTGGAAATCAAATTTTGTTTCAGAACATTTAGGTGGTGTTTTGGATACCGTTACATAGGTCTCGAACTCACGAGTTCGTAGACAGGCGGCACGCGGGAAACGGAGTTCGTGTACGAAAGTTATGGGTCTAGACATGTAAGGGCAGTTTGGTAATTTGCCATAGAGGGGAGATATTTTTTAACCACTCAAATCAGATTAATTTGATCCACATCAATTCATTATCATCATCCTCATTCTCTCTGTGAAACACGCACCCATTTGAAACCGTGAGAAAACACCCCAAAACCCACAAAGTCAACTTTTGATTCTAGGCTTTAACTTCCATTTTTGATCCACTAATCGTATTCTACTCCTTCCCACGATCACAACCGTACCAACCATCGAAGGAGAGGACCACGGGGGAAGCTAACCCGAGTATAGGAAGTTTCGGATCTTCCGATCGATTTTCCGGCTTACACAGATACGTGTTTGTGGTTTTGAGGTCATATTTGGATTCTTGGGTTTGAGTAGATAGATTTTAGACATAAAATTTGTGAAAAATGGTTGAGTTTTGAGGAAGTTATAAAAGCTTAAAGTTTCGGCCGGAAATGGGGGATTCCGGCGGAAAACCAGACGGTGGCGCCGACAGCCGGTGTAACAACCCACCCCCGCTCGTTAGCCTTACGAGATGGCCATTGTTATGGCTGCCGGGAATCCTCCCAAAGCGAAGCCCAAGGTTCACCACTTTTAACAGTGGAATCTTACCTTCACAAAGGTATTGTTAGCGAAGTCCCCATTCAAATCCCCTAGCTGCAGCCTTTGAGGATTGAACCCTGGACCATGCCTTTTTATTCCACTCAAGGTGGACCCCATTTCCGCCCGAAAACTTCAAGCTTTATAACTTTCTCAAAACTCAACCATTTTTCACAAATTTTACGTCTAAATCTATCTACTCGAACCCAGGAATCCAAATATGACCTTAAAACATCAAACACGTACCTGTGTAAGCTGAAAAATCGATCGGAAGATCCGAAACTTCCTATACTCGGTTTGACTTTCCATGTGGTCCTCTCCTTCGATGGTTGGTACGGTTGTGATCGTGGGAAGGAGTAGAATACGATTAGTGGAATAGAAATGGAAGTCTTGGCCTTGAATCAAACTTGGAATTAGTGGGTTTTGGGTATGAAAGTCACACACGGGTTCGGGGTGGTCTATGTGATTCAGAGAGAAAGATGAGAATGAGATGATGATATGAAGATGAAACAATGATTTGGGGTTAAAAATATCTACCCCAACTCAAAAATTACCAAAATGTCCCTAACAATCTAGACCCGTAACTTTTGTACACGAACTCCGTTTTCTGCGTGCCACCTGTCTACGAACTCGTGAGTTCGAGACCTACGCAACGGTATCCAAAACACCACCTAAAATGTTCCGAAATAAAATTTGATTTCCACACCCTTAACAAGCAAGGGTAAAATCATCATTTTACATAAATAATTTACGTAAATCCAATAATTGAAATTCCGGGTTGTTACAATCCACCCCCCTTAAGAAATTTCATCCTCGAAATTCAACTCTACCCTTGGAACAAATGAGGATACTGCGCCCGCATTAGTTCCTCGGTTTCCCACGTGGCCTCCTCCACGTAATGATTCCTCCATAACACTTTAACTAGAGGAATACTCTTTCTGCGCATCACCTTCTCCTTCCAATCCAAAATTTGCACTGGTTGCTCCTCAAAAGTCAAATCATCCTTCAGCTCAAGTGGCTGCTCTTCCAATACGTGAGACTCATCAAATAGATATTTCCGGAGCAAAGATACATGGAAAACATTATGAACTCGGGATAATTCCAATGGTAAAGCAAGACGATATGCCACTGGTCCTATCCTCTCCAAAATCTCATACGGACCAATGTAGCGAGGACTCAGTTTCCTCGTCTACCAAAATGTACCACTCCCTTCCAAGGAGATAATTTCAAGAGCACCAAGTCTCCAATCTCAAATTCAAGATCTCTGGGTCGACGGTCTGCATAGCTCTTCTGGCGATCATGAGCTGTTTTCAACCTTTCTCTGATGATTCTTATCTTTTCCTTAGTCGTATCCACTAACTCTGGTGTTAACAGTTTCCTTTCACCCACTTCGTTCCAGCATAACGGTGTCCTGCACTGCCTCCCATACAGTGCCTCGAAAGGAGACATCCCAATACTCGACTGATAACTATTATTATAAGCAAATTCCATCAGAGCCAGGTGTGAATCCCAGTTCCCTTTAAACTGTAGTACACAAGCTCTCATCATATCCTCCAAAACCTGGATTGTCCTTTCAGACTGACCATCCGTCTGAGGATGACAAGCTGTACTAAAATGCAAGGTAATGCCAAAAGCCTCCTGCAAACTCCGCCAAAACCTGGAGGTAAATCTAGGATCCCTGTCCGAAACAATTGACTCTGGAGTCCCATGTAGCCGTATGATCTCATCAACGAACAATTTGGCATACCGACTCATCCGAAAATCTTCCCGCACTAGCAAGAAATGTGCAGACTTCGTGAGTCTATCAATAATTACCCATATCCCATCATGTCCCTTCTGTGTCCTTGGAAGTTTATACACAAAATCCATCGTAATGTGATCCCACTTCCATTCCGGAATAGGTAATGGTTGAAGTGCCCATATGGTTTCTGCCTCTCTGCTTTCACTTGCTGACATGTCAGGCATTTACTCACAAACTCAGCAATTTCCATTTTCATCCCAGTCCACCAATAGTGTTTCCTTAGGGTATGATACATCTTGGTACCTCCTGGATGCATAACGTAAGCCGAACTATGAGCCTCATCAAGAATTTCCCTCTTTAGCTCCAGCTCATTCGGTACGCACAACCGGCCATCCATAACCAAGGCTCAATCATCCCTAAGCGCATAGTCCTGCCTGTTTCCAGCCTCCAACTTCATCCTGATAATGCACAATGTAGGGTCCTGGAGTTGAGCCTCAATAATCCGATCAATCAGAACAGGCCTCACATGGAAACTAGCCAATAAAGCCCCCTGGTTATCCATGTCAAATACAATCCTCGCTCTACGGAACTCTAACAACAATGGTAGGTAGATTGTGTGCAAATGGGCCAAAGAACCCATGGATTTCCTGCTCAAGGCATCTGCCACAACATTGGCTTTCCCTGTATGGTACTCTATAGTACAATCATAATCCTTTATTAGCTCAAGCCATCTTCTCTGCCTCAGATTCAGGTCCTTTTGGGTGAACAAGTACTTTAAACTCTTATGGTCGGTGAAAATCCGACACGTCTCCCCGTACAAATAATGTCGCCAAATTTTCAGTGCATACACCACTGCAGCTAACTCCAAATCATGTGTGGGGTAATTCAACTCATGGGGTTTAAGTTGTCTAGAAGCATACGCTATCACATTCCCATGCTGCATCAACACGCAGCCTATACCCCGCAATGATGCATCACTATACACCTCGAATCCCCCAGTATCATCAGGAAGGGTTAATACTGAAGCAGAAGTCAACCTCCTCTTCAGCTCCTGAAATCCCTATTCACAATCGGCATCCCAGTCAAACTTGACTCCTTTCCTAGCCAACCGAGTTAACGGGCCTGCTATCGTAGAAAATCCTTCTACGAACCATCGATAATATCCTGCCAAACCCAGAAAGCTCCTCACCTCTGTCACGGTCCTTGGTTGCTCCCAGTTTGCCACTGCCTCAACCTTTTGAGGATCTACGCTGATACCCTCAGCCGAAATCACATGACCTAAGAATCCAACTTCTGTCAACCAAAACTGGCATTTACTGAACTTGGCAAACAAATGCTTTTTCCTAAGCATATTCAGCACCAACCTTAAGTGCTTCTCATGTGCCTTAGCACTCCTCGAATACGCCAAGATGTCATCGATGAACACAATCACAAACCGATCCAAATACTTTTGGAACCCCTGTTCATCAAATCCATAAATGTTGCTGGGGCATTAGTCAACCCGAAGGGCATCACCAGGAACTCATAATGACCATAACGAGTCCTGAAAGCTATTTTCTGAACATCTCCTTCCCTGATCCTCAACTGATGGTACCCGGATCAAAGGTCAATTTTCGAAAAATATCTTGCCCCCTTAAGTTGATCAAACAAATCATCTATCCTTGGCAGAGGATACTTATTCCGCACTGTATCCCTATTTAGCTGCCGGTAGTCGATACACAATCTCAGACCACCATCCTTTTTCCTCACAAATAACACTGGTGCACTCCAAGGTGAAACACTTGGGCGAATAAATCCCATATCTACCAAGTCCTGCAACTGAGTCTTCAACTCTCGCAATTCTGCCGGTGCCATTCTGTACGGTGCCTGTGAAATAGGTTGAGTACCTGGTAAAAGCTCTATGGTGAACTCAATCTCCCGGTGAGGTGGCAATCCCAGAAAATCATCTGGAAACACATAAGAGAACTCACTCACCACTGGAATATCCTTCACTCTCATCGGAGTATTCCGAGAATCAAACATATGAGCCAAGTAACCCTCACAACCTTTCCTCAACAATCTCTCAGCGGTCAAAGCTGATATCACTCCACAGGGTAGTACCCTACGATCTCCCTTAAACGTAAGTTCTGGTAAACCTGGACTCCGGAAATCCACTCTCTTGTCATAACAATCAATAGAGGCATGGTGCATAGTCAACCAATCCATCCCCAGAATCACATCAAAATCAAAAATATCTAAGGGGATTAAATCTGCCTCTAATGCATGACCTTCCACTAACACTGGACAACTACGAATCACGAGATTCGCCACTAACATATTCCCAGTAGGAGTACTAATACCCATGTCCCAACCAATCGGAGACAATTCTCTATCAGCAAACAATGTAAAACCCCGAGAAATGAAAGAATAAGTCGCCCCTAAATATTGTAGCCCCTAATCTCTGGGCTTTCTCAATGTCCGAACCTTTAGTAGCAGCCCTACTCTGAAGTACAGAAGTCAAAGTGTGACCCAATTGTTCCACTGTTTGCCTCATATCAGGCTCCACTGCAGGTTCATGTGTGTCCCCAATATTTCCAGACTGTTGACGGGACTCGCGTCTCGGAGGCATTACACTGAAAAGAACTATAACTCATCAATACCAAAATAATTGTACACTAAGTGTACGGTCTACAGGAATTTAAACCTAGTGCTCTGATACCAATTGTCAGGACCCGTCCCGAATTTCCCCTCGAAACTCGGGAAAAACCCTGATCCCGTCTAAAAACCTAAGGAAAGGTTCCCAAAATACCCTTAAATCCTTACAAATTATAATAATAATACATACTTTCACTTGTCAGACAAGGGATTCAAGCACTCAATAATTCCCGTAAATAATGACCAACCAAATACAATATAATATCAGAGCGTCTAAGTAGGATCAAGAGTATAATTTAGATATCCTACTCAAATATAACTACACAGCGCAGTCGAAAGTACTAATGCCTCTGCCTCTGCCTCGAGATAAGTGTTCACGTCAACTCAACTGCCTGAAGGGGGTTTAAACACAAAAGTTGTGAGTGGACAAAAATAATCATTTATAAATCGTTTTCCAAGGAAATATTACCTTTTCCCCCCTCCATTTATAAAATCATGCATGCATCACATAAAACAGTTTATGATATAAAAACATTATTTGAAACTATCATAATTTCATTTCTCTTTAAAACCACTTAGTTGGACTCAGATAAAATCTGTATAATGAAAATACCTCGTGATCCACAGTTTGGTTTGAAAACTTTTTTCAAAGGAGTTAAAATTCATTTAATTCAGCCTGGACACATAATATCTCAAATCCACTGTTCCCGACATATCCACAACACACCAGGGTATCCCTTGAGATGTGTTAAAATCTGTACTACGCGTAGACAGCTTCGCGACCCGGCGGAGCAAGACCCCTCAACACCAAAGTCCGAACCCTCAACAACCAGCGGAGCAAAACTCCTCAACACCAGTCAGAGCAACTGTAACCATCGGGACAGAAAACAAGTGAGCCAAATTCGTGTTTTGAAATCTTTGTTTTTTCGCCTAAGCCAAATTCTTTCAAATATCATTTTACGGCCAAAATCGGTAAAATCATAATTACGGGTCTCAATCCAAATCACATGCTCAAATAGTTACCACTTCAAAACGATATCAAAATCAAGTACAAAAACCAGGCCATTTCTCAAAACACACTTTCACTGAAATATTGGAAAACATGTGTCCAGCATCATTTCTAAATTCCAGAAATTCATTGCACCCATACATAACAGTATTTAAATCAAAGATACATTTATGCATGCATTATAGTTTATAAACCAAAAGTCCACTCACAAACTTGTCCAAGCAAGCTCAATCCCGAATTGTACGCTCTCCTGAAGTTCCTGGTGCAGTATCGCCTGTCCAAATTAATAATCGGGATTACCAGCTAATAATAATAACCTTAAATATAAACCCCCTAAACCTCGGGAGGTCTACCTATGCTGGCCTAGAAAATGCAGCAACTTCAAACGCCCAAAACAACCCCTAAATGACGTTCGATCGACTCAAAACCTGCTCCAACAGGTCCGAAACGTCAAAAACTAGCTGTTACGCGCCACCGTGACCTCAGACTCGGCCCCATACGCCGCCACGCGCCGACGGAAGGTCGGAACACGCTCCCACGCGCCCTCACGCGTCCTCACACGCCTGCTACAGTGCCCACGCGCTTGGACCGGTCCAACCCAGCCCAACTCGGCATGACCCGATCCAACTCAGCTCGATCGATTCACTCAACCCGACCGGTTCACTTGACCCGACCGGCCCAACCAGTTCACTCGACCCGATCGATCACCGGTGACTCGCCGGAGAAGACGGTCGGCTGCCGGCGCCGCCGTCTGGTTTCCGCCGGAATCCCCCATTTCCAACCGTCATTTAGGGGTTGTTTTGGGCATTTGAAGTTGCTGCGTTTTCTAGGCCAGCATAGGTAGACCTCCCGGGGTTTAGGGGGTTTATATTTAAGGTTCTTATTATTAGCTGGTAATCCCGATTATTAATTTGGACAGGCGATACTGCTCTAGGAACTTCAGGGGAGCGTACATTTCGGGATTGAGCTTGCTTGGACAGGTTTGTGAGTGGACTTTTGGTTTATAAACTATAATGCATGCATAAATGTATCTTTGATTTAAATACTGTTATGTATGGGTGCAATGAATTTCTAGAATTTAGAAATGATACTGGACACATGTTTTCCAATATTTCAGTAAAAGTGTGTTTTGAGAAATGGCCTGGTTTTTGTACTCGATTTTGATATCGTTTTGACGTGGTAATTATTTGAGCCTGTGATTTGGATTTAGACTCGTAATTATGATATTACTAGTTTTGGCCATAAAATGACTTTTCAAAGAATTTGGCTTAGTCCAAGAAACAAAGATTTCAAAACATGAATTTGGTTTTCACTGGTTTTCTGTCCCGATGGTTATAGTTGCTCTGACTGGTGTTGAGGGGTTTTGCTCCGCTGGTTGTTGAGGGCTCCGACTTTGGTGTTGAGGGGTCTTGCTCCGCCGGGTCGCGAAGCTGTCTACGCGTAGTACAGATTTTAACACATCTCAAGGGATACCCTGTTGTGTTGTGGATATGTCGGGAACAGTGGATTTGATATATTATGTGTCCAGGTGGAATTAAATGATTTTTAACTCCTTTGAAGAGTTTTCAAACTAAACTGTGGACCACGAGGTATTTTCATTTTACAAATTTTATGTGAGTCCAACTAAGTGGTTTTAAAGAGAAATGGAATTTCGATGGTTTCAAATGATGTTTTTATATCATAAAAAGGAAACCAGTTATTTAAATCCCTTGTCTGACAGGTGGAAACCAGTTATTTAAATCCCTAAAAGGAAATTATGCCGAACTCTTGGTAGAAATCTCATGATTTATTTTTAAGGATTAAAGGGTAATTTGGAAACTTTTCCTTAGGTTGTCAGACGGGATAGGATTCTTCCCGAGTTTCGAGGGAAAATTCGAGACGGGTCGTGACATTGTGGTTGGGCAATGCCCGTGTTGTTGCTACATCTCACGTAGCAGCAAACGTCTCGATACGAGGAAGCTAGCTTGGAGTCCAAATGAGAGAATAAAAGTGAAATTCTAAAGTTTATTTTGTGGTATAGAAATAACACTTACGTTTTTCACAATTTCCGTTATTTGAGCCATATCTTGTAAATATAGGAATTATAATACTTATAGGAATTGTAATTATTTTCCTATTTGGTCTAGTTCACCTTTTGTCTTGTAACAATATAAATACCTCATAGTGAGAATAATAGAATTATTCAGCCATAATTAAAACCCTAGCAGCCTCTTTCCATTCTCTTTGACATGGTATCAAAGCGGGTTTGACTGGGCCCAAGATGGGTCTTACCTAGCCCGAGTGATCGGGTTTACTACATACCCTTGCTTCCGCGCTTAATGACCGATGTGGCATTAGCTCCACCTGTGACCCACTAAGTGGTCCTCCCATGTGAGGGGGAGTGTTGAAGAATCCCACATCGGAAAAATAAAAAAAGAAAATACAATATATAATGAGTAGTTCTACTCCTAACAATGCCGAGGCTTTTGTGATAAAATCTCACACATGTCGGACTATACAGGTGATACTTGCATATTGAGGACAATATCGGTGTTGGAAGGAGTCGGGCGACTCTGTAATCTTGACAAATGCTAATTTGGTATACCAAATGGAAGGTGTTATGTCGAAACCCTAACTCCTTCCTCTAGTGTTTTCGGACACCAACCTCCAGCGGTCGCCCCTCACATCCAAGTTATATACCAAACTAAGTCAAATTAAGTTCCAAGTTATATACCAAATTAAGTTCCAAATGATGTGGAAGGTGGACTCCAACCTCTAGCGGTCGCCCCTCACATCCAAGTTATATACCAAATTAAGTCAAATTAAGTTCCAAGTTGTATACCAAATTAAGTTCCAAATGATGTGGAAGGTGGAAGGTGTTATGTCGAAACCGTGACTCCAGCCTCCAGCCTCCAGCCTCCAGCGGTCGCCCCTCACATCCAAGTTATATACCAAATTAACCCTCACATCCAAATTATATACCAAATTAAGTTCCACAATATATACCAAATTAACTCTCACATCCAAGTTATATACCAAACTAAGTTCCAAATGATGTGGAAGGAGTTATGTCGAAACCTGACTCCAGCCTCCAGCGGTCGCCCCTCACATCCAAGAATCAAAAACCCTAGTTATGATTTAAAACAAGACTCCAAACTCCAGAGTTTTGTTATGATTTAACTCGGGTAGACCCTATGATCTTTCTGTTTAACTTTTTTTCATTTTCGGGTCTTTCATTAACCTCCGCGGAGGATAGTTGTAGAACTGTTAACACTCAAAACCTAAGGGCTAGTAGAGGAATAGATGCTATGCTGCAATATAGCATAAGCCATAAGTTGTTCAAAGCAACTAGTTGGCATTTATGCTGAAAAACTCAGTCTTTTCCATATTTGATTACAAAATTCCACCTTTTCTTGTGTATCCGCAATCAATATCTCACTGCCATTTCAAGATTTCTAGAAGATTTGAACTCAGCCATGGAGGAAGTATGCGAGGGCAAGGACTTCTCCTTCCCCAAACAAGAGGAGATTATCCTCAAGCTCTGGTCCGAAATCAAAGCCTTCGAAACCCAATTGGCACGCACTGAGGGCCAGCATGAGTACGTCTTCTATGACGGTCCTCCATTCGCCACCGGCCTCCCGCACTACGGCCACATACTGGCCGGCACCATCAAGGACATCATCACTCGATTTTTCTCGATGACGGGCCACCACGTCATCCGCCGCTTCGGCTGGGACTGCCATGGCCTGCCCGTGGAAAATGAGATAGATCGAATGCTCGGAATCAAGCGCCGGGGCGATGTCTTGAAAATGGGCATTGATAAATATAATGAAGCGTGTAGGAGCATAGTGACCCGCTATGTGGGGGAGTGGGAGAAGGTTGTTACCCGAACCGGGCGGTGGATTGATTTCAAGAACGATTATAAGACCATGGACTTGAAGTTTATGGAGAGTGTTTGGTGGGTTTTTGCACAGTTATTCCAGAAGGGTCTTGTTTATAAAGGCTTCAAGGTCATGCCTTACAGCACTGGTTGCAAGACACCGCTCTCTAATTTTGAGGCTGGTCAAGAGTATAGGGATGTACCTGATCCTGAAATTATGGTGGCTTTTCCAATTGTGGGAGATCTCGAAAAGGCAAATTTTGTGGCTTGGACAACCACTCCTTGGACACTTCCAAGCAATCTAGCCCTTTGTGTCAATGCTAATTTTTCTTATTTGAAGGTCAGTTAGCTGATATTTGATTTTGATATGTTTTATGACCAGCACTGAGACTTTGAAAATGATTTAATCTGGGGTGATATCTGTTTCTTTGTCACAGTTTTCACCTCTAGTTTTGTTTTTGTGTTTTAGATTTTGGGGTGTATGTATTATTAGTTTGCATTGCCTAAACCAAATCATACAAATTTGAACCCATATTGGAGCCACAACAATTTCCTTTTAATTTTTAAATTTTTTAATTTGGCCTGTGATTTTGTGGCTTGGTTATCATTCTATTTTTTGATGTCATGGGTTTTTGTTCCACTTTATTGAATATAAGCTTATGGTATATTACGTGAGGATCTAATTTGAGGTGGAAAGAAAATCAGGTTCGCAACAAGTACTCCGGAAAAGTTTATGTTGTTGCTGAATCTCGGTTGTCAGCTCTTCCTAGTGAGAAGCCCAAAGAAAATGTAGCAAATGGATCTGTTGATTCAAAGAAGTTCAATTCGAAGTCCAAGGGATCCTCAGGTGGGAAAAAGGAAACTGTGGACACTTCATATGAAGTATTGGAGAAAGTCTCCGGGGATTCATTAGTGGGAAAGAAGTGAGTGCTTATGTTACTCATTTTTAATTGTTTCTGTCAGTTTAGAGTTAAAGGTTGTTTCTTTGTTTGATTTTTTAGGTTATGTGGTTTTTGATGCGTAGTGCAAATCTAAAGAGATTGTGAAATGCAGGTATGAACCACTATTTGACTACTTTATGGAGTTCTCTGATGTGGCATTTAGAGTTATTGCCGACAACTATGTCACTGATGATAGTGGTACTGGTATTGTCCATTGTGCTCCTGCATTTGGTGAGGATGATTACCGAGTTTGCCTTGAAAATCAAGTAATCAATAAGGTATGAACCAGATCCATTTTAATATAATTTCAGGGGTTGAAATTTTCTGGTTTATTATATAAAAGATTATAGAAGGGTTTTGCACATTAAAAGTCAATTATTTCTTTTTTCCTCCAACACCATTTCTGTAGATGGTGTTGGTGCGTTTCTGAAGAAATTTGATTTGTTGTTTCAGTCTTATCAACTTGTCACTTACAATGTGAATTTTTAAGCTTTTTGTGATGGGGTGTGTGGTCCTCTTCATCATCTCATGAGTTCTAGGATTTTTTTTCCCATAGTCAAGAATGATCAAAATCTACTTGTGCTGCCCCGTCACCATGAACGTTCTTAATTTCATTTCCAAATATGTGGTGTAAGCAAAATATTTTATTAGTGTACTTCATCTTGCTTCTTTCAGTCCTCTTTCATTTTCAATGTTCTCCTAAATTTCTTTAATACTTTAACGGTGTTGAAACCCCATAGAAATTTTCCCCTTAAATGGCTTAGAAAAGTAAATAAAGTTTTTCGTAATAAATCTGAGCATCTACGTTTTCGCAAGAAGAAGATCTTGGTATTCTCTTAGAAAAGAAGTTCTGAAAGAACGCTCCATTGGGTCAAAACGACAGTGCTTTCACGCCCTTATTTTTTACGTTTTCCTTTGTTTTATTGGCATGTAGGGTGAGAATTTGATAGTAGCCGTCGATGATGATGGGTGCTTTACAGAAAAAATCACCGACTTCAGCAAGAGCTATGTCAAGGATGCGGATAAAGATATTATTGAAGCATTGAAGGTACATAACTGAGTATATGCACACACATAAGCGGGTAGGTTGGTTTACTTGCGTAACCCTCCACTCAAGGAGTGTCATTTTATCTTTTACAAGAAATCATCTAACTTCCATAGAAACGTTCAGTTTTAGTTCCATCCTCTAACCTTATGTATTACATCCAAGAATAAGCAGGCTCATTCTTATTTTTTTGGTTATTTCATCTCTATTTATCGTTGTTGCTCTTCTTTGTCAACATTAGTTGTAAAGATCTTGATAAAAAAGTAGAAATCAGAGTCCTATTTGGGATGTGAGATGTTTCTGTCCTTATTGCACTCTTGCATGTTGGTTCGTATCCTTTATTCTGATTGAATTCTTCACGTTTGCTCAGGCAAAAGGAAGGCTAGTGAAGTCCGGAACTTTTACTCATTCTTATCCCTTTTGCTGGAGATCTAAAACTCCACTTATTTACAGAGCTGTTCCTAGCTGGTAACTACAGTTTTACAGCTTTCCTTTACTTCAGTTTTATATTATTTTATTTTTGAATAACATTTCAGTCTCCACTTAGGTTAACTGATGTCTAGTTAGATATTTTTGCATCCATGGTCAAATATATTGCAATTGGTGTTAAGTAGGGCACTAAAACATGTATTGTATTTTGTACTGTTTTCTTCTTTCTCATTTCAACTTGTAGTCTCATAATAAATAACTTTTACCATTTGATTACAGGTTTATCCGTGTGGAGCAGTTGAAAGAAAAGTTGTTAGAAAGCAACAAGCAGACTTACTGGGTTCCTGATTTTGTGAAGGTTCAATTTTTTGAACATTGATGACTTTTCTTTCCTTCTTTTTCCATGAATGCGTAAAATTTTATACTAATACTGAGTTTGGTAAGCGTTGAATTTTTTTAGATGGATGGTGCAGCCAATGACGATAAATAACAAACAATTTAGGGTGACCAATTGGGATAGATATAGTGTGCACATGTAATAGAGTCTCAGAGGCGCTTGAACATGGTCTCTTGTCTTCCCTGTTTACTATTTTAGAATGTCTTTTGAATCCTATGTTGTAGGGGGATTATTCTATCAAATAATTAGGATTAGACCAAGTTTGGTTGAATTATACATGTGCTTAAACTTTTGAAAATAAAAAGTTAAAAATAAAAATTGATGCTGCTAACTTGGATTCGTTGTACCTTGATTTGATTTTTGTTCTCAAATGGCTATTTTAAAAAGTGAATCAAATTTGTGTTACTTTTTATTTTACAAAAAATAGGCACTAACTTGTGAATGGAGAATTATATGAATCTTTAAAATTTGGTGGCAATAAGTCTCTGTTTTCTGTTGTCATGTCTCAGGAAAAGCGTTTCCATAATTGGCTCGAAAATGCAAGGGATTGGGCAGTTAGCCGAAGTAGATTTTGGGGCACTCCTCTTCCCGTGTGGATTAGTGAGGATGGTGAGGAAATTGTAGTCATGGATTCCATTGATAAGCTTGAAAAACTTTCTGGTGTTGAGGTTTGATTCCTCTCCATGTCTGAATGTTTGCAATTATTTGTGAATGATTGTTTAGTTTTGAAAGCCATGTTTACTTAATTGATTTACATGAATTTAACAAATTTAAAATTATAAACTAGTTTTATATCATTTTTCTTCATGATTAACTAATCTAAAGAACATTTCTCATGCTGGTTTAAACAGGTTTTTGATCTGCACCGCCACAACATTGATCATATCACTATTCCTTCTAAACGGGGTCCTGAATATGGTGTTCTTCGACGTATAGATGATGTAAGGTTACTGATATCAGGTTACACAGTATATTTCTATCTGTTCTTAAATCATAATGCCCTCGTAATCAGAGTGTATTTTGTGATGATTTCTTAAACTTTGTCTAAAAAAAGGGAAAAAAAGGTACTGCATATCCTGGTTCAAGGTGTTATGCTTTGATAATGTTCTCTATTCTGACATTGATCTGTTTTATCATTTCAGGTGTTTGACTGCTGGTTTGAGAGTGGATCCATGCCTTATGCTTATATCCACTATCCTTTTGAGAATGTTGAACTTTTTGAGAAAAATTTTCCTGGGCAATTTGTGGCGGAAGGGCTAGATCAGACTCGTGGGTGGTAAGTTTGTTAGATTTTGTATGTCCAACTTTCCAAATTTGAATGTCTTCAGACAATATGCGATATGATTTCTGATCCATATCTTCGTAGATAGCAACCTTGCATGTTGATTCACCTATATCTATGCCTTTGTCAATATGCAATATGTTGTCTAATTTATATATCTAGGCCTGATAATCTTAATCTATTAAGTTATGTTTGGATGAAGAATTTCAAAGTATGAAGGAATTTAGCTTAAATAAGTTAAAAATGAGGAAGTTAACATTAGCAGCGATTTTAAATAAGTAGATGCAATGCAATTAGAGGGATTTGTACGTGACTAGTTGATAGGTGTTACTTTTGAAATCAAGTGTTCAGTGGTTTTGTTATGCTCAACTGGTGCATGTGTTCCCTTACTAGTTGCTCAAATAAGTACTTACAAATCCCTGTATTAGTTGTTTGTAGTGATTTTCTTAGTAATATATAGTAAATCCCTTGGTACTTTGAAGTTCCTCATCCAAGCATACCCTAAGGAATTGCCTATGCATATCAATTTAATATATTATCCAGATTGCTATTGGACACGGAAAAACCATAGCTGTGAATTTTGTGAAGCAATTGTATGTGCTCCTAATGGAACATTTTAATTCTGGCTTTAACCAACAAATATAATTTTGAGCCTGTGTTGTATAGTTATCCTTTTTTCCATTGGTTAAAAACAAAGTTTTGTTAAAATCAAAACACCCATAAATATATTTTGAACAATTAAGTAGTATAATTTTCTGGTCTTAAGTTTTTCTTATGTTAATCAAATAATGCTTGGAACAACTAAAGTTGGGCTGCCTTTGTGGGATGAAATTGCTGTTTGCTTGTTTTATCCCAAGATCCTAACTCTAGGAACCTGTGTTTCCTCAAATTTAGCCAGATCTTGTTCTAAATTTTGATTATTTTCATTCTCATCTGCAGGTTCTACACCCTTATGGTGTTGTCTACTGCATTATTTGAGAAACCTGCTTTTAGGAACCTCATTTGCAATGGACTTGTCCTTGCTGAGGATGGAAAAAAAATGAGTAAAAGTTTAAAAAATTACCCTTCACCAATGGGAGTTATCGATGAATATGGGGCTGTAAGTTTTTTGTAGTATATACACTCTTTTATAATTTCATTATTCATTATGATGTTTTTGTGGGGTTCTATGGTTAAATTTTGGATGCCTTATTAGATATTAAATGTTTACAATGTTTGTTCTATTTCCTGTTTCTATTGTTGTGCAGGATGCACTACGATTGTACCTCATTAACTCTCCAGTTGTGCGTGCGGAGACATTACGTTTCAAGAAGGAAGGAGTTTTTGGTGTTGTAAGTTTTTTCTTCCCTGCTATTTTGGTTTTGGCATTGGAGTTCTCTTTGGCTGAGTATTTTCTTCAATTGATGGGCTCAAACATGTTCATAGCTGGTTCACTTGAACTGATTTAGAAGTACCTTTATCTTCATTATTTTTTTTCAGGTCAAGGATGTATTTCTTCCTTGGTACAATGCATATAGGTTTCTTGTTCAAAATTCAAAAAGACTTGAAGTTGAAGGGTTTTCCCGTTTTGTCCCTATGGATCTAGGCATTGTACAAAAATCGTCCAATGTCCTTGACCAGTGGATAAACTCTGCTACACAGAGTCTGGTGCATTTTGTCCAGCAAGAGATGAATGGTTATCGCCTGTACACGGTTGGCCATCTATCATTAGTAGTACTTTGTATTTACTGTAAAGCTATGCAAACTGACAACTGAATAAACGACTTTATAGGTGGTTCCATATCTTTTGAAGTTTCTTGACAACTTGACAAATATATATGTGCGGTTCAATCGGAAGAGGCTAAAGGGTCGTACTAGTGAAGAAGATTGTAGGATGGCACTCTCAACTCTTTACAATGTATGGTGGTAACTTTCTAGAGTTCTACTCTCCTTATTGTGCTTTCCGTTGTTTGACCAATAGATAGGTTTTTTATGAGTGATTTGCTTAGTTGATTGAGTTGCATCTTGAATGTTAATAGTGCTTCTTGGAATGTGGTTCTGGTTTTTCTTATTTCCTTGTTGATTTTTGTATCTACAGTTTCAAATTACTACGTAGTTTCTTTTTTATGTATTTTAAGATTCAAGTATCCATATCTTGATAGGAGTTGGAACTTTCACCAAGATTTACAATTGTAATGTGTGTGTATCTTTCATTTTCTGTCTCCAGGTCCTCTTAGTGTCATGTAAAGTAATGGCACCATTGACACCATTCTTCACAGAGGTGCTGTATCAAAATATGCGGAAAGTTTTGAATGAGTCAGAGGAAAGCATTCACTTTTGCAGTTTTCCTCAAGCAGACGGACAGGTATTGGTGATCATTATATCTTTTCTGGTTTTTCAAGCCATGAATTTGTGGAAACTTGTTCTATTCAACAGTTTTTCAAAATTGTTTATTTACATTATATGTAAAGTGGAAACTTGACATAATTCCACCTGGTTGCGTTAACTTTACGAGTAATATTTCTTCACAAAGGTATATAATTTCCATCTGATATTGAAGAAGTACTTCTTGCAGATCCTGAAACCTTGTACTTTTAGAGTCGTATGTTCCTCTATAAAATTTTACATGATATCACTAAATTTTACTGCTATTACAGAGGGATGAACGTATCGAGCAAAGTGTTACAAGAATGATGACAATTATTGACCTTGCCCGTAATATTCGTGAGCGTCACAACAAGCCTCTTAAAGCACCCCTCAGGTGTGCTTATAGCGTCCTGTTTGTACCCTCGTTTTTGTGTTTCAACTTTTTAATATTTATCTGAAGTACTTTTTTTTTTCTTCTTAAAATACATTTAGGGAGATGGTTATAGTTCATCCTGATGCAGATTTTCTTGATGATATTGGTGGAAAGCTAAGAGAGGTACATGAACAATTGCGGAACCTTATATTGTGCTTATACCCTTTTTTTATATCCGTAGATAATTGTTTCCAGTTAATCTATTGTGGGACCAATTAATACTATATGTTTGTGCAAGTCTCTTTCCCGGACCAATTAATACTATATGTTTTTGCAAGTCTCTTTCCTTCGATACACCCAGTAGATCGAGTCAAAATCAGCAATCTTTTACATCTAAACCATTAGCCCTCTACTAAGGAATTAGAGATTCAAAACCCCAATTTCGTAGTCTTTTAAATAAGGACCAATCATCTTTATTTATTTATTTTTGTGTGGAGATTTTAGCCATCTTTGTTATATTTATTAGTTAGAACTAATATTTACTTGCAGCTGAAAGTTTCATGCTTTAACCTCGTTCTTCCTCTCACTTCACGATTTGTGTACATTTCTCTCTGTTTATTTAGCTTTCAGAAAGGTCCCTTTTCTATCAAAAGTTATGTTATTACTAATTATTATTTGTTGACAAGTAATTCCGTGGAACTTCTAACTGCCCATACAATGTATATAGTGTCAATAATTATGTTGTCATTAGAAAGAAACTGAGAAATACATCAGTCAAATTATTAGATACTGAGCAGTTTATGAGTTAGCTACTAAGCAGTTTATGATTAACATTTTAACACGGTATATAAGCAGTTTTACCAACTTTATTTTGGTTAAAATGAATGATAATTAATTACGTAAATATCCCCGAAGTTTCTTCTAAAATCTCCATGTCCATATCCTAATATATATAAACATCTTTTCTATCTCCAATATTTAATATTAGGTTCTCCAAGTTTGTAGTTTTCGTCAACCCCATATTCCATTATGGCTAATTTTATGGTCTTAGTTTGTGGATGGGTGTATTTGGTGTGTCAAGTTATCTATATTTTCTCCTTGGTATCTGTGTCTTTAGTCTCAAAACTTTTTGGGAAATCAAAGAGGATGCCTATTTTGGGGATAACTGAATGTATGATCTCTTGTCCCCAAGTCACTCATAATATGTTTCCTTATGAATATCAGTTCGTCTTGGAGGAACTCAATGTGCGATCTCTTGTCCCATGTAACAATACATTGAAGTATGCTTCTTTACGCGCAGAGCCTGATTTTAGGTATGCAAATTGTGTACGTGGGGAAATTTTTGAAGGAGGGTTCCTTCTTTTTATTTATTTTTAATGCGGAGGGGTGTTTTTGAACACTATATATTGTGGCTTTCTATTTATATTTGATGGCTTTGTTTTTCATTGTCATATAGTGTATTGGGTAAGCGGCTTGGAAAGTCTATGGGACTTGTTGCCAAAGAAGTCAAGGCCATGTCCCAGGAAAGCATTTTAGCATTTGAGAAAGCTGGAGAAATCACTGTTTCTGGTCATTGTTTAAAGCTAGCTGATATTAAGGTGCTTTCTTTCTCTTTTTGTTGAATATCTTGTTCCTTATCAAACAACTATATATCCTTCCCTTGCTAAGAGAATGTCCTCTACCTTCTAGCTCCCATCAACTTATTTTCCATGTCATTTCCCCCTCTTTTGACATTTATTTTAAATTTTATTTGCAATAAAATTTTGTCACAATGCAATCTATTTCATCCTTGCATTGCCATTTTATATTCTCTCTGTGAGTTAAATTTCAAGGTATTATGAATATTAGTGAAGCCTCCGACTGCAAACAAGAGCTTGCCTTTATAATATGAATGATGAATTGCTTTCCATATTATGATTAGGTAGCTTTTTTATATTAACAAGATGGCGAAAATAATAAAAAATGCTTTGATTTCAAGAACTCCATTGACAGCATAACTCATTTTTATTTTCTTTCCTTTGATTTCCAGGTTGTCAGGGATTTCAAACGTCCTAATGGAGCGACAGAAAAAGAGATTGATGCTGCAGGAGATGGTGGGAAATTTTAGAGCATCCTGTAATATATCTTACGACTACTTTTATTGTCTTAATTTATTTCTGTTTTGCATTTCAGGTGATGTCTTGGTGATTTTGGATTTACGTCCAGATGACTCGTTGTTTGAGGCTGGTATTGCTAGGGAGGTAATTTTACTACTCCTTATTGTGTTTATGGTTGGTAAATAGTTTTGATTGTGTAGGGTATGTCTTCTTTTTTGCAACATTGTTTTAGCGCATGGTTGAAAAAGGTAAGCCCCACTAGGCCCCTAGCTGCAAGCAAGTCTAGTCTAGCAAGGTAGTCTAGTCGGCTATGTTTGAAGTACATGCAGATGCGTCAGATTATGCTCTATAAGCTCATCCGCTAAGTTCATTCTGTAAAAAGTGGGATACTGTGACTCTGAGTCAAAGAAGAGAGTATGGACTCCTCCCCGTTGCCAAAATTTCTTTGCGATCTATTGTGGTTGAAAGTGAGTAGTATTGCCCCATATTCCACCAAGATAGCCAAAATTGAATGGACATGTACTTGAGATTTTCGTTTAAAGACAGGATGAGAAATAGTAGCAACTACTTTCAATAGTTACAGCTTTGTCTACCCTTATAACTAAATTTCTAAAATTCCTTTCTCTTTAATTTTTCATTCAATTTGAGACATAAATACGACCGAAGTTATTGCAAAATTTCGTACACTGCTGAGCTGGTATAAATCATATATCTATTGTATTTTGTTAGAATTTTGTTTTGTAAGACTAAAAGTCAGGGATGCGCGTTGTTTTCATTTTCATTTATGCATATACTATTTATGAAATCTTATGTGTCTGATTGCTTCATAGTTGGTTTGTTAAGTATTTCCTAAAGCTTCAATCAAAATTCCTATGTGGTAAATCATATGATCATTGTTTCCGTAATTTTACTGATGATTGTCACATACTTGAATATTTCCTTAAATTCAGGCTATTTATACTGATAATAATTT
This sequence comes from Oemleria cerasiformis, assembly GCA_037349345.1. Taxonomy (NCBI): domain Eukaryota; kingdom Viridiplantae; phylum Streptophyta; class Magnoliopsida; order Rosales; family Rosaceae; genus Oemleria; species Oemleria cerasiformis. Next base: position 35,821,109 of record JAZGTL010000007.1, on the reverse strand, counting down.
ATATATTTAATCTTGGTTTAGCTCCATGTCTGTATTTTCCTCTTTTATTTCATCAGTCCGGATTATTTGTTATGGATTAAGTGGGCAAAAACTGTCACTGCATTCGTTGTGGTTTGATAGTAATTGATTGTAGGAAGTGATCACATTTCTGATAAAATTTTCCAAACTTGTATCAGATTGTTAACAGAATTCAGAAGTTACGGAAGAAAGCTGCCCTTGAACCTGCTGACATGGTCGAGGCATACTTTGAATCCAAAGATGAGGATAAATCTGTCTCACAACGGGTTTTGCACTCCCAGGTATTGGTTTTCTACATATGGGTAGTGTGTTTGGCCCATTTGTTAGGGATATTTGGGTCCATTTGTTAGGGATATTTGGGTTTACACGAGAGAGGGATTTTACGATTTGCTGAATTTTTTTATTAATATATCATTGTTGCTTGAACATTTTTATGTACTTTTTTCACTTTTTCACAAGGCCTTAAAAACTTTTTGGGTGATAGAGGTGATGCGAAGAAGAGTTAACTTTTATTATCAGATAGAAGAAATACAATCCAATGATTTTAGATTAAGAAATAAATTACAATGATTTCTTTGTATTTATTTGAAACATGCTGTTCTTGTCGCATCTTGCCATGTGATGCAGGAACAATACATTAGAGGTGCCATTGGGTTGCCATTGCTTCCTTCGTGCGTGATGCCATCATATGCTGTAAGTTGCATTTCTTTTCTCGAGTTTTTTTTATTTTTATCTTATGACAATAGTAAATGAGGCATCAGTGGGCACTATAATAGCCAAACCTGATCACCTCTCATATTCTTTTTACAAATCTTGATCTTTAGATACCCATATTATTTTTCTCAGAATATATTTTAATTTGTTCACTCTGCATTACAGTAGTTTCTTACATCTTCTCAAGGAAAACTCCACATAGATTAACTAATATGTTTCTTGTGTCTTGATCCTTTCTATTGTATGTTTTGCAAATTTCAGGTGGTTATTGCCGAGGAGAGTTTCCATGGGATATCTGGCATGTCATTTGTCATCAGTTTGACTGGACCTTCCCCAGTTTTCAACTCAGAAGCAATTCTTTCTCTATATTCGGGTTGGTACACTTGACCAAAAGTTTTGGCCATGTTTGATGAGTAGGATTACAAACTAGGATTTGGTTTGCACAATGGAAAACAAAATAGAAAAGAAGTGATTCCTAGGCACATTCATATGGTGTGATGCTTGTACAAGTGATTTTACCTGTTTTCATTCTCTGTTACTAATGTTTCTGAATGGTTGCAGGAAACGCAGAATTTGCACGGGGTCTGCAAACTTACTTGTTATCAAGGGATTATGCAAATTTGAAGTCCGAGTTTCAACATGGAAAGGGAAAGGTTTGTTCTACTCTATCCCGTTACGCTACTGTTGTCCTGAAAATGTGAGTATGTAATTACATGATACTCATCTGGCCAACCCCTTACCTCTTTGTGCAGATAACTATTGATTGCATTGAAAGCATTCCTGCTGTAGATTTGGTGTTGGAGGAACATGTATTCTTGACTGTCGGGGACTTGCATTCTAGAACAAAATAAGAATCTCGATAGTTTCTCTACTTTTGGTCAACAATCTTGGGGAATCGATTGTGTTTTCCATTTTTTTGAGTTTTGCCACTGCTAACTGCTTTGCTTTGTCTGGAAAAATGAGCAGAAAAGGGTAGGTTTCATCAAAAATTTCAAGAGAAATTGTCATTTCATTAATAACCCTTAAAAAAATAAATGAGTTAATAATTAAGGATACAATAATAAACTATTTAAATTAAATATAAATTATATTATATATCTGTACTGAAGCTCAAGTTAGGGAATAACTATTCAATGCACAGTGATTTACCCGTTTTGCCCTTTGTTTCTTCTTTTCCTTATTTGTGAACAATAAAATGACTATTCTGCCCTGCACATAAGTTCTCTTTCCTTCCTGCTTCCGCGCGCTGTCTTCCTTTTCTCGCGACAAAACTTGCATCTGCCGCATCCAATCGCGAAGACTCTTTTTCCTCCTAGCTTCCGCGTGGCCTTCATTTTCTCGCCACAAAACTCACCTCAGCTGCAACCAATCCTTGCTATCTGCGTCGATCTCAGTCGGAATCTCCAGAAGACGTGGGCTCCCGCTCTTTATTGTTGGCGTAGGTGGTGTATGACTGTTTCGAAGTTGGGTTTGGGCTGAAGGTTGTGGGCTCCCGCTCTTTAGTGTTGGTGTAGGTGGTGTATGACTGTTTCTAAGTTGGATTTGGACTGAAGGTTGTGGGTTTGGAAGCCTTGTGATACCGCGGTTTTTCTCTAGATGAGCTAACCAGAAAACATGCAAGTAGGCTTTAGTTGCCTTCAGAATAGGCGTGTCACTAGTAGAAATTGCTACTAGACACTTTAGAATGGGTTCACATGCGGCCTAAGAACCTGTATTTAATCAAGTGATTGTGAGGCGAGCGGGAAAATTGGTCACGTTGTTCTTTTCTCTACATTTTTCTTAATGTATCTAAGGACTTCAGTAATATTTTCTTCCACTCTAGTCAAAGTTTAAAATGGTCCGGCATATTCATGTTAGTATGTTGTTATTGGTTAGAGTCAGTTAAGTGCTCGAGATTTCTTAAGTCGGGATGGAAGTATTGAACCAATACACATATACGATTTCACAACTTGAAATAGCCGTAAAAAGCACACGGTTGGTATTTTCCAGAATACGTCAACTCCTCTGAAAGAAACCCGCTTAAATGTAAAGAAATGAAATACAAGTGTTGTAAGAAATGCGTAACTGTTGAATGCAATAACAAAATACAAGTGTTGAATATAAATATTTCTTTCTAGACCATGCCTAATTACTTTGAGGGGCAAGATTTTTAGAAATCTTCAACCGAAATGTGCATCAGTCAGAATCATACCAGTAGATGGCAGAGAATTTAAACGACAACAAAATTGCAAAGAGTTGAGTGTCTGGTTTCCTCAATGATTGATTTTGGAGATAGTCGGGATGAGGGAAAGGGTTTGGGTCCCAAGTCGGGAACTGAGAATGGGGTTGAGGGAGAGGCTGGGTCTTGATTCATGATCAGAGACACAGGTTGTGCCTTTTCAGGCGAGCCTTTGAACAAAGAAGCCTTTAAGAAATGTTTTGTTTTGAATTGATTGGTTTGATCAATTACTTGTTTATTTGGTTGATTGATTGGTCTTTTGAGAATATGACTTCTTCTCCCTTTTATAGATGCGGGACTAGTTGATCTGACAAGTGTACTCCTCCGCACAACTGCAGCTGCTTTCATCAAACATCTCTTTTGTCTTCTAACACATCAGAACCGACTTGCGAACTGTGCCTCCAAGTGGCTTTTCGGCTGGGCTTTTAGTGACTTGGGCATTTAATTCTTCACTCCTATTCTTCAGCCCATGAATGAATTTTTTCAGGTGTAAACATTGCCTCCTGAAAACATTTTAAATTCATTTCGACCTTTCCACTTTTGCACTCTTGCGATTTTGTCGGTTCCACTTCTTGGGTTTCCTTTTGGCGATTAAGCTCATTACTCCTCATCTCTGTTACTCTTTCTTCTTTCTGTGAATCACGACTTCTTCCAAATATTTCTTGATCTTCATATTTTCATCAGACAATATGGCCCCTAAGTCAGCTTCGAAAGGTAAAGATAAAGTGGTATCTTCCTGCTCCCTTGCTGCAGATCCGTCCGCCACTACCTCGTGGGTACAGTGGTCGGGATTTTGAAGAGAACGCCGCCATTACCCGGAGCAGGTTGCAAGTTTTAAAAAAGTACAATGATATCATCAATGGTCCCTGTTTTTTGGCTGACCCAGAGCGTCACTTTGTGTTGGGTCCTTGCTGGCGGGGTCCTATTCCGATTGCTGCAGAATCTTTTTATACCCTGCTCGCGACACTTCAAGCTCCGCCTATTTTCCAGCGCTACTTGTTTTTGTGGAAGAAGGTGCATTCTGATTGGGTTCATATCTTCCCCTCAGGTAATGCACCAAAATCTGCTGGTGCTTGTCTATCCTGGGTATAGAGGATGAAGGATTTATACCGAGGTGAGCTATGGAGCAATGGTATCACCACCTGGTATGTCTGTCCGTGATCCCTATTCCTCCTGACTTTCATCTCCTTAGTGAAGCCTTGTGCTTTTGGAACAACAGTACTAACAATTTTGATTTTCGAGTCGTTCACATGACTCTAACTCTTCTGGACATATCGGTTTTGTTTGGGATGCTCCCTCCCTTAGGGAAAGATTGCCGATTTTACCCTTTCTTTTAGCTGGCTTTACTCTCACATTGACCTTGATCCCACAATCACCCCGTTGCCTTCCGAGGTTCCCCACCTGTCTTCTTACTCACATTTCTCAACTGCCTTCTGTCCTTTCAATGACAAGGGTGAACTCAGGGAGGAGAGTGATTTGAAAAACTCAGGCTTTTCAGGCACATGTCTTGGCTCTGTGCATGAGAAGGTCCAATTCTACCATTTTTGGTTGGATTGGTTTGTATTTCCTAACTCTTCTAAAGGCATGAAGACGGAGTGGATTCATCTGGCTGAGGCCCTTGCTTCGTGCTCCAACGTGGCCATGGGTCCCGTTGTTCTAGCTCAATTGTACAATATTCTTTACTCTGTCACTTGTCAGCTTGAAAAACCTTTCCCTCTGAATGGCCCACTGTATATGGTACCACTTAATTGGTCCTTTCCCCAGTTTCGGAGCCAGTCGATTGTCTACCCAGATGATGTTCAAGATAAATGGAATGAAGATCATCAATATATATATATATATATATATATATTCTGTTAGTGTTACAAAATATTTTCGACAAGTCTCCGCAATACTTTTTGTACATCATCAGATCACATTTTACTCTCAAAGGATGAAAAGTATCGTAAATGTCTGGACTTGCTTCCAACTTTACCTGCCATCGGCCAATCAAAGATGAAATGATAAGTTTAAAGTCACTAGCTTGAAACTTCAATTTCTAAGCCTAATCCGAAAGTCTTTTGATCCTGTTTGCTTCTCACATTAAACCAGAAGTTACAAAATGTGAAGGTGCATCACCATGGACTCAATTGCCAATTCAAGTGATGACTGAAAAATGGGCATGTATTAACAGATATCACTTGAAGGGTTTCATTTGGCTGATCTTTAAGAGACCAACCTGAGGTTGTATTTGGTTAGCAGATCAGGGTTTAATTAGTTCCTTTTTTCTTTGGGTGGATTATGGGGATTGTCATCAAGGTAAGCTAATGTGTTTGGTTAGGTAATGATTTTAGTAAACACTAGCAGTGTAACCTGCGTGTTGCTGTGGTGTCCTTGAATGTTCAAAAAACCATGTTAATGAAATTGTTTAGGGAACATAATGGAGCTACTACTGGTAGCTATGCTACTCTTACTCCCATTATACATATTTTAACCATTGTTCCAAAATAACTGCTCTTTTTCTTTGAATAGAGTAATTGCTGGCAGCTACGCTACGTCTACAAATGTTATACATATATACAATTGTGTTCAAAATAGGCGCTCATTCCCCGGCTAATCAAAAAATGTGCTATGATGACCATTGTTCCGAATGTATGTGGACGCTTCCTAAAAGCATTCTACAACACTAAGAAAAAGATGTAGGATTGATTCCTATTATGTATCGACTGATCATCTTCACTCCATCTACTTGCTTTGTTCACTCCTCTTTCTCCTTTGACATTTTGGTAGCGAATGTAGGTTGATTGGAGGGGTTAGTAAGAAAAGGCGGGCACGGATAAAGATTATTCATGGGCTTATTAATTTAAAATCAGAAGAAGATTATATTTACAATCAAATATCTATAGTTAATTCAAGGCACAATTAAGCTAAAAAAACATATTTAAGTTTTTTCACTGCTTGAAATTAATATTTGAACTCATAGATCCATATAATTCAAACTAATTCAATGTTAAACTCATATAAATTAAGCACAGTATTGTTATGTAGCTCAATGAAACATGCAAAAAACAATTGTACTAATCATGAGTTTTAAAAGATTGAAATAAGTTTTGATCAAAGAACACAACAAAGGATACATAAGGGAAATAAAAAAGAAACAACACACCCATACAATGCCAATGCTTCTTTATTCGTCACTTCTGCTTCTAATGTTTTTTTTATTTTTTATACAAAGATATTGGAGGAGGGAGATTACATCATATAAACCTTGGGTATCGACTTCATCCGACGAGAGTCGAGTCGGAGATCTCCAAAATAACAAGTGGAGAGGAATACTACTAGGTCATAGCACTAAGTGACCCATACAATGTCAGTGCTCCTTTATTCGTCACTTCTGCTTCGAATGTTACCCAAACATCATTTATTATTCAATTCAATTCATCAAAATAAAACCAAATTAAACAAAATCTAAAGTAACTGATAACATCATATTTATACGTATTTAATGCCCTTCTTTACTAGGTTTTATTTTACGTTTTCTTGTGAAATTGGTTCTTTTATGAGTTTAATTTTTGTTTTATAGGTTATTAATCCTAATGATGGCTTTAGAGTTAATTTGATGATATGGAAGCTAAGAGAACTGTTGAAGCTGGAAATTCATGTGCAAGAACAACCACTCTTTTGGCCACCATAAATTACTCGGGATGAAATGGGGGCTTGCCTTATATTCTTGGAAAGTTATGGAAGTCTAGTTTCTAAATAATTTTACGGTTCGTGATTCTGACTTTTTTAGAAAACGTTATCTCATTTTTCATACCAGAGGTTCAACTAGAAATTTCTGCGGAGTTTTTGACAATGTGACGTTACAATTTACCAGTCTTGGAAGGGACAATTGAAAGCCTAACGAAAGTAACATCCTAAAGCAATTAAGGATTCTTCAATGTGATGGAATTTGATGGTGTGGAAATGAATTGAATTTGGATGGTTATAAAAGGAAACAGGCAGCAACAAAAAGGGAGGTTCTCAGGAAAAAAAAAATATTCAGCACCCCAATCCTTATCCAAAGTTCTCATAGCCTCCATTGCCATTGAAGATCAACCAAAGGACCAAGCCCGACACCAAAGGGAGTCTCTAAGTTTCTATCCCTTGTTCAAACTTTGTAATTAGGATTTACATAACTTTGATATTTGTTAGTATGGTGATTATGAGTAGCTAAATTCCTTGTTAGGAATTTGATGTAACTTGACATGAAAATTCTATGCCTTAGTTAACTTTCTTTTATCAATTCAATTTTTCTAGTTTCATTCTTTGTGCTTAATTCTATCTATATGTTTATTTTATGGATTAGCCATCTTTGATATGAATTTATTGATTTTATGAGACAATGTATAACGACCCGTAAATTTAATTAGTGAATTTTCGCAAATTAATTTAGGAAATGTCTATTTTACCCTTGGTTTATAAAAGGCTCGAAAGTCACTTTTTGTTTGGAGACACTTTTGGAAGTTTTCTTGGACTGTTGCGTAGATCTAGAACTCACGAGTTTGTAGACAGACGGCACGCGGAAAACAAAGTCTGTATGAGAGAGTTGTGGGTCTAGAAGGTTCATGGGCAATTTGGTAATTTTACTTGGGAGATATTTTAAATCAGACTCCCCAGATTTTTTCTTCATTTCTCTCTCTCTCTCTCTCTTCGCGATTTTTCCTCATCCAAACCGTGAAACACCCAAACCCTCAAAATTTTGATTTTGTGATTTAGGCCAAACCACCACAAACCATTCATATCATCATCTTCTTTTCTTCATTTTGAGCTCAACCATATCCAACATCAAGCTTGACAATGTTAGAAGAAGGAGATACGATGGTGAACAGTAACCGCCACCTTGCCGGCCATTTTCCGGCCACCACAGGTAATGAATCTCAATTTGGACTTCATATTTGGATTCCTTGGCTCGAGTAGATAGATTTCCATGATTAGAATATCAAATTTGGTTGAGAAATTAGGGAGATATTAAACTTTGAAGTTAGGGTGGTTATGGAGGATTTTTCTGCAAAAATGAATAGTTACCGTGTCTGAGGTTGAAAGCGAGTATGCCTTGCAGTAGCAGCTGCAGGCGCGTGGGGGGAGGAGTTCCCAGCTGTCCACTGGCGCATGGGGCTTCTCCTCGAGCTCCGGCTAACACGAGTGTTTAAGTTCTCGATGTTATGGACTAGTTGGCGTAGGTTTCGGGTCAATCAGAATTCGTTTAGGGGTTGTTTTGGACGTCTGAAGTCACTGCGTTTTTAGTTTAAATGCGTGCATACTTCTAGGTTTTTAATTATCGTTGGTAACTCCCGATTGTTACTTTTGATAGATGATACCGCTCTGGGGACTGCAGAGGAGCGTACAGCTTGGGATTGAGCTTAATTGGACGTTCGGGGAGTGGATTTTGATTTTGTAAATTATAATGCATGCATAAATGTTTATTTTAAATAAATTCTTATTAAGTATGAATTTTGATAAATTAGAATAATTATTCTAAAATGATTTATTAATTTTTGATGAATTCCGGAAGTTTAGAATAATTATTCTAGTAATTTATTATTAGATGAGAATTTCAATAACGAATTTTAATATGATTTTTGGGCATAACCCGGTTTCACGGACTTTGAAACGACTTTGAATTATATAATTTGGGTTGAGTCTGGTTTTCAAGGTTTAGGGGCTATGGCCCGATTTTAAGAATTTTGGATTTATTGGATTATGGTTTTATGGACTTGGATTTTACGGATTTATGGATTTTGGCTTTGACCAAGCTTATGATTTGGGCTTAGCACCAGAATTTCGATTTAATAAATTTTGGGCTCTAGGCCTGGGTTTTCTATGATTTTAATTAAAGGCAGGAAACAAAGATTTTCAAACGCGGATTTTGGATTTACGAACGGTTTTCACTATGTATACCATCCCTGGGTATCATGGTTTTCTCCGACACATAACTTGAGGTAATATCGGTTGTGTGCTCGTTGAGACTTATTTCTCCGACGTTTGGCGTTAAGGTGTTCTTCGCCATACGATCGTTGTGGTTGTCTATGCGACGTTGAGACTGCCATACGATCGTTGAGGCTGCCATACGATCGTTGAGGTGTTCTCCGACACATGACTTGAGGTAATATCGGTTGTCTATGCGACATTGAGACTGCCATACGATCGTTGAGGCTGCCATACAATCGTTAAGGTGTTCTCCGACACATGACTTGAGGTAATATCGGTTGTGTGCTCGTTGAGACTTATTTCTCCAACGTTTGGCGTTAAAGTGTTCTCCGCCATACGATCGTTAAGGTAGTACAGCGTTACGTCTGCACATCTTGAGGTAATATCGAGTGTGTGGAGAGTAGGTTTCCGGGTTGGACCTCTCGGGTTCTAGCCATTGCTTGAGTTATCATCGGTGGTGGTTAGGAGGGCTTGTTTCCTCATTGGACGGCCCAAACCTCGAGCTACGACTCGGAATTTCTTTCGGGGAATGGTGGGGTATTTTTCTACAGTTTTATGTCCAGGTTTTTCTTATGATTTTAAGCTCCTTCAAGGAGGGTTTTCAAGCATGGTTGTGGACCACAGGTTGTTTAATTTTTCTATCGATTTTCATGGGTCTTGCCGATTTAAAATTGCTAAATGATTTTCCGATATGTCCTTTCTTGCTTATGCTTACTTAGTAACTATTTAAAAAAGGATTTTACATTATGCATGCATGTTTTAATTATGGAGGGGAAAATGTATGTTTTCCTCGGAAATTATGTTTTGAACCTTTATTATTTTTATCCACTCATATTGTTTTCCTGGTTTTACGTCCCCTCTAGGCCGTTGAGTTCGACGAGGGCACATTCCGAGGTGGAGGCATCCCATTCTAGCTGCGCTGCTACCGTACCTCTTTCGAGAAGGGCTTGTTGGACTTATTAATCTACTTTTGCAACCTAGTGGCTCTGGTGTACTATTTGGGATTATCTATAAATTATTCCGTAGTTTTGTTATTTTGGCATTGTTTGGTTGTGACTTTGATATGGTTTACTTGGATAATAGATGAGCATTTAAATCCTTCGTCTGACAGGAGGAAGACGGTTTGGTCAAATTATAGGGGAGATTTGGCCTAATTTTCGGTAGAATTCTCGTAGTATAGTTACGAGGTAGTAAGGGTATTTTAGAAATTATATTGGATTGTCAGGCGGGAGCAGGGCTTTTCACGGATTTTAAGGGGAAATTCGGGAAGGGTCCTGTCACAAGGTTATAGTAGACACCATATGCTTAGCCTTGAGATAACTCTATTGAATGAAAAAATTGTTGTTGATGCAGACACCATGCTAAGACACCTTTTGATTATGTACACTCCTTTTGAACTTAATGGATTTTTGATTTTTGACTTAGACTAGACACCATGGTTAAATTGATGATTAAGAATTGTAACGACCAGGACCAGAAATTAAAGTAATTTGAGAATTTAATTAAGGAAATGATGATTTTACCCTCAGTTTCGGAGGGATTTGAGAGTCACTTTTTGTCTAGTAGTACTTTTGGAAGTTTTTTTGGGTCGTTGCGTAGGTCTCGAACTCACGAGTTCGTAGACAGGCGACACGTGCAAAATGAAGACCCGATGAGAACGTTGTGGGTCTAAAAGTTTCAAGGGTAGTTTGGTCATTTTGGAAAAGTCCAAAATTAGTGGGATATTTTTCTCTCTCTCCGGGAGACTTTGCTCAGACCGGACTCAGACTCTCTCTCCCTCCTCCCTCGAACATTCTTTCTCCCCGTGCGAGCATCGCTCATTTCCACCACCATCGACCCATTTTGGAGTCGATTCGACCCAAACGAAGGCCAGGGATGGAATCCCCTCGACATCACGAGCATTTTGGTGTCAGTTCGAGCCTCGATCACCACCAGAGATGTCGGTTCGATAGTCGATGATGAAGCCGAAACTTTCCATGGATTTTTCGACCGATCGAGGTATGTTTTCTCAATTCTAAGCTTGGATTTCGACTCCTGGGAAGGAGTAGATGAATTTGCACGGGTGGATCGTGAAAAATGGTGGAGTCTGGAGGAATTTGGGAAGCTTGGAGTCTTGGTCGTTAATGACGGATTCCAACCACCGTCGACGGCGGCGTTGACGGTGGTACGCTCATCTTTTCAGGCGAGAATTCCTAGATTTTGGCCACTGAAGACGGCGACGATGGCGACGATCCGGTCGTCGTCCTCGAAGAACTCTGATGACTGGTTCGAACTGCGATTACTGACATGGCATGCCATATGGCGACCAGTCAGCAGTTGATTCAGTTGCCTCGTGGAGCGACGTGGTAACATAGTCAGCGTCCAGTCAGCAGTTAGTTGACCGTTAGGTCAACTAAGGCCGTCAGGGTTTGACAAAATATGCTGACGGCATTAGCATGTTCCGTCAAAAGGTAATAGCGTTATGACGGAACCCTAATGCCGTTAGTTTGGACGGAATATTCTGATTCCGTCTGGATATTTCGTCAGAGCGACAGAATATTCCACCGTGATAGTACAGACGCGCCTTCTATCGGCGCGTGGCGGTGAGTGGGGGAACTTCCCGGCCCACGACGGAGTGTGTCTAGGGTTTTGAAGCATTTTGGATCAGATTTTGGCGGATTTGAGGCCCATTGGAGTCCGTTTAGAGCTTCGTTTGAGTAATTCCAGCTATATGGGTGACCACATAGTGGGTTTTAGCCCTGAGAGGGGGGGGGGGGGGGGGGGGGGGGGGTCAGGGAGCTGGGTTATTCCTTGGGGCTAGGGCTTCCTTCAGTTGGTACTTTGGATATACTGTGAACGGACTGAGTTTCCGGGATTGCGTGGCATATGTACTTCTATGTGTTATGTTATACCACGGATTGTGATTTGGGTTTTGACCCTAATGAATTATCTGAGGTATGTTATGGAAGATTCCATCATGCTCTTGGGTTATTGAGCTACGGTTCAGGATGAGCCGGGATATTGAGGTATGGCTCGAGTTGAGCCGGGATATCTGGTACGGCTCAGGATAAGTCGGGATATTGAGCTATGGCTCAAGATGAGCCGGGATATTGAGGTACGGCTTGAGTTGAGCCGGGATATCTGGTACGGCTAGGGATAAGCCAGGATAATGAGCTACTGCGGATGAGCTGGAATATTAAGTTACGACTCGGGGTGCTCTGGATGAGCCGGGATATTGAGCTACAACTCAGGATGAACCGGGATATCGAGTTACGACTTGGGGTAAGTTAGTGAGACTCAATTCAACCAAGTATGGTACCTTCGTCATTAGGGTCAGTGGGTGGTGACCCAGATTGACGAGTTGTTGACGGTTCACACGAGGGTGACACGTTAGTTGTCTTGTTTGCTTGCGGTGGAGGTCCTCCGAGGTAGTTTGTGAACTATTGGTCTATCCTTTGTCTGATAGGTAGGTGAAGGTCAATCAGGTACAGAGGAGGTTCTGTTGGAACGCCTGTAAAGTTCATTTGATGTTTCCAAAGATTAAGGGTATTTCAGGTATTAACTTTTGTGGTTAAAAGTTGTCAGATGGGAGCATGGTTTTTTGCGGATTTCGAGAGGAAATTCGAGAAGGCGCCTATTAAGAATACTTGGTTACAACCGGACACCTAACAGATAATCATAATACGATGGAACGAATCCTAGAAACTAAATTGAATCTTTTTCCCTAAGTTAATTAGAGGCATAGAATTGGATTGTTATGGTGAAATTAAATACCTAGTATTTTTATTCATTGTTTAAACAAATCAATCATAAAAAGTTCTCTTTCATTTAATTGCAAATTAAATTACTTGTTCACAAAAACCAAAAATCTTTGTTGATCTTTTATTTTTCCATTTAGCAACTGTGTTTAATATTTAGTTTTCTTTAGGGCATTGCATAATTGGATTTATTTAATAAACTTTACAAGTTCTAGTGGGTATGACACTCTTATTTGCTTGCTATACTATCACATTTATTCGTGCACTTGCGAAAAATATAATTTTGTTCATCAGTAACTAATTATTACCATTGGCTCTGATATTAAATTGATAGGACCCACCGTAAATTTTTCCTCTTGGAAATTCAGAAAGTTCTGAGGTGATTCTGAAGCGTCTCTAGTGGAAGCTACGAACTCGGATGCCTTCACACAACACGAGATCCCACTTCTTTACGAGAATTGAATATAAATTTCCCACTAGAATGTGGAAAGAAATATTATTACCATTGACTCTGATACCAAATTGAAAAAATCCACCTCGGATTTTCCCTCTTGAAAATTCGAGAAAATCATGAGTTGATTCTAATGCGTCTCTAGAGGAAGTTATGAACTAGGATGCCTTCACACAATGTGAACTGACCTCACTTCTTAGGATAACATTGGGGCGGAAAAAATGAAAACTATGAGATAAACTCAGTGAGTGGACAAAAATAAAATTTCTGAAATCATTTATAATCTAAATATGCTAACCCCATTGTAAAAACGCTAATATAAATTTTATTAAAAGAATTACTATTTAACTTGTATTCTCCGTATTTTATAAAGACATGTTAAATTCGAACCACTTAAGAAGCAAAGACAATCCATATTTATGTTAATTTTAACACCTCTAAAACCATATTCCCAACAAAAGAAGTTTTTTTTTATACAAACAAAAGAAGTTGTTAGATTGATTATTTATGTTTGATAAATATTTCATTTCTATTTAGCCAAAAAAAATATTTTTTCATTTCTAGAAAACATTTTTATGCAAAATTTGATTAATAGAAACTGTAATAATAGTAAAAAAGGAATGTAGATTTTTCGGTAAACAACATTCAAAAGTACCCATTCCTAAAACGGCGCCTCCTCCATATTTTCTGATTAGGTTGGCTGCTCTGCTGAAGCTCTTCTTCTGCTGCCACTACGATGAGCTCGTCGGGAACAGCTTCAAAAGCAAAGTTGTCTTCTTTATTCACAAACCCACAAAGACCCAGAGCTTCTAATTCTCAGACTTCAAGCAAACTTTCATCTTTCTCCTCGAACCAAGACACACCCACCACTTCTTCAAATCCAACAACTCCACCGGGAAACCCAATTCCCAATGTTCAAATCCAAACCCAACGTAAAAAATTCCTCGAGACGAACTGTAAGTCAGGTAATTTTACTCTCAATGAAGCATCGCAGTATTTTGACCACATGATTCAAATGCAACCCATTCCTCCAATTTGTTCATTCAATCATTTATTAGGTGCACTTGCCAAGAAAAATCATTCCTCTCAAGTTTTTTCAATTTATAATAAGCTAAGTTCAGTTGGGTTGTTTCCTAATTTAATGACGCTTAACATTTTGATTAATTGCTTTTGCAATGTGAATCGAGCTCGTGATGGTTTTATGATTCTGGGAAGTCTTTTAAGGAGGGGTTATAGGCCAGATATTGTGACTTATACGTCTTTGATTAAAGGGTTGTGTATGGAGGATAGGATTGGTGAGGCAACCAGGTTGTTTAGGACAATAGTCAAGTTAGGGTGTCAGCCTAATGTTTATACTGTTTGTACTTTGATTAAGGGGTTGTGTCGAACCGGAAATATGAATGTTGCCCTTCGGTTACATGAGGAAATGGTTAGTGGGAATGGTGGATGTGGTGTTGTTCCTAATGCAGTTTGGTATGGGACTATTATTGATGGGCTGTGTAAAGATGGATTGGTAGATAAGGCGAAAGAACATTTTGTAGAAATGAAAGATAGAGGGATTGTTCCTGATGTGTTTGTGTATACTGCTTTGATTCATGGTTTGTACTACAAAGAAAAATGGGAAGCGGGGAAAGCTGTGTTAAATGAGATGGTGGATCAGGGTGTGAAGCCTGATGTGGTGACATTTAACGTGTTGATAGCCGCGCTTTGCAGACGGGGAAATTTGAAAGAAGGCAGTGAATTGCTACAGTTGATGATTCAAAGAGGCATAGAACTTGATATATTTACTTACAACACTTTAATGGATGGTTTCTGCTTGGCGGGTTGGCTTAATGAAGCAAGAGAGTTGTTTAATTCTATGCCGAGTAGAGGTTGCGAACCTGATGCTATTAGCTACACTGTGTTGATCAATGGATACTGCAAGAATAGGAGGATACATGAAGCCATCAACCTTTACAAGGAAATGATTCAAAAAGGAGCTAAGCCAACGGTAATAACATATAGTGCCTTATTAACTGGTCTTTTTAAGATGGGGAAAGTTCAGGATGCACAAGAACTTTTTGGTGAGATGGAAACTCAGAACCTTGCTCCAGATTCAACTACGTATAGAATATTATTGGATGGGCTTTGCAAAAATGGTTGTGTTTCAGAGGCAATGGAAGTTTTTGAGACTTTAGAAGATTGCAACTTCAAACTTAGTGTTGAAATGTTTAATTGCCTTATTGATGGGGTCTGCAAAGCAAGGAAGCTTGAAATTGCTTGGGACTTATTTCACAAAATGTCAAATAGAGGCCTGGTACCGGATGTTATAACCTATTCTGTGATGATGCACGGGCTCTGTGTAGAAGGGGAACTAGAAAAGGCAAAAGATTTGCTTGTTGAAATGGAAGGGAAGGGTTGTGTTCCTAATGTCATCATTTATAATATCCTCATGCGTGCTATCCTCGAAAATGATGACTCAACAAAAGTGGTCGAACTTCTTCACAAGATGAGGGAAAGAAATCTGTCACCAGATGCCTGGACAATGTCAATTGTCGTAGAATTACTCTCGAAGGATGAAAAGTATCGTAAATGTCTGGACTTGCTTCCAACATTTCCTTCCACCAGCCAATCAAAGATAAAATGATAAGTTTAAAGTCACAACTTGAAACTTCAGTTTCTAATCCTAATCCAAAAGTCTTCTGATCCTGTTTGCTTCTCACATTAAACCAGAAGTTACAAAATGTGAAGGTGCATCACCATCGACTCAATTGCCGATTGCTATTTAGTATTCAAAGTGTTAACATAGCTAAAAACTTGTATTTCCTTTGTTCAAATACAGCTGTAAACAGCTATCTTATTTGTTTAGAATCTGTTAGTTTGTTAGTTAGTTATAGTTGTTTAGTAGAAGGTATATATAGTTTGTGTAGTTGGTTATGAAGCAATAACAAAATAGACTCAAGTTCATCTGCTCTATAGTTTGTTGATATTTTTTAGTCTCTTCATCTTCCCTGTCTACAAATCCTGATCCAATTCTATCATGGTATCAGAGCAACAAGATCCTAGACCTACATACACTTCCGCATAGTACATTGGTACAAGCTTCATTTACCTGTTGTGCTTCGGCTTCAAACTTGCGATTCGGGCCTTCGTTTCTTGATTCTCAAACTCACGGTTTGATTCACTGAATCGTCTCGAGGTACCCGCCGTCTTCTCTGGATTTCCGACAACCGCATAGTACACTGGTACACAGCTCCATTTATCTTCTGTGCTTCGGCTTCAAACTCACGATTCGGGCCGTCGTTTCTCGATCCTCAAACTCACGGTTCGAATCGCTGAATCGTCTCGTGGTACCCGCCGTCTTCTCTGGGTGTCCTAACGTTGTCGGAATCTATCGTGTTCATCACTACTTTTACAGGTGAATCACTGATCTTGACTAGTTCATTGTGTATGTGTTCTATATGACGAGTGATGTATGTATATAACAGTTGTGAGACATGTTTAGTTGAGCCAATCTTGAGCAAAATTGAAGAGTATCGAGTAAAATTGGGTATACGAGTGTCAGTTTTGTGGTGTTCTTGCTGTCCAAAATTGGTCCTGAGCTAAATTGGAGAAATTGGGTAAAACTGTGTGTGTGTCTGCTCATATATCTGGTTCTTGAGGAGTTCTTGTTATTTTGTCTCTTAAAGAGCTCTTGTTGTAAATTGGGCAAACTGTGTGTGTGTCTGCTCATCTTTAGTAATGACGTTTAGAAACTCAACCTCTGCTCTGACTCACAATGATGTACATTCATTGATGAGTGTTATTACCATTAGACTTGGAGAACGAAATTTCTTAAAATGGAGTTTTCAGTTCCAATCTACTCTTGCTGGAAATGGCCTCTTTGGTTATTTTGATGGCACTGAGGTTACACCACCGCGGTATGTTCTTAGTCATGAAGGAGAAGTTCTTAATGAAGAGACTGCTGCCTACAAAGCATGGAAGCAAAATGATATGGCATTGTTGAGCCTGCTTATGGCAACCCTGGATGAGGACATTGTTGATGTTATAATTGGGAGCAAAACCTCTAGATAGGCTTGGCTTGCTCTTCAAGAACGTTTCTCTGTTGTGTCACGGGTGAATATCATGCAGCTTAAAACTGAATTGTAAACGATGAGGAAATGAGGTGAATCCATTGAAAAATATCTTCAACGTGTGAAGAATGCTCGTGATCAATTGGTCTCTGTTGGTGTTGTTATTCCAGATGAGGATGTCATTATTGTTATTCTGAATGGATTACCAGATGAGTATGCTACATTAAGGACATTTGTTGAAGGACGGGAGACCTCAATCACTCTTCGTGATTTGAGGTCTCAAATGCTAGCTGCTGAGAGACGTATTGAAGGAAGCTTTTCTCTTCATTCATCTATGAGTGCAATGGTGGCTAAAGGGGAGACCAGGACAGGTGCAAGCAATGGAGATAGCTCAGACTGGTTGACTGGAAATATAGGGAAAGAAAGAGGCTTCAAAACTGGCAATCCTAGTGTTGAATGTCCTGCATGTGGAAAGAAAGGCCATTCTGTTGACACCTGTTTTCGTATTCATAAATGTTAGATTTGTGGTAAACATGGTCATCTGACGAGCAAATGTTATCAGAACCCTGAGTACAAATCTGGAACATCGTCACAACCTAGACAAGTGGCCACTGGACCATCCCCTGAGTGTCAAATCCGTTCCAAGAAAGGGCATACAGCTGCTAACTGTTTTTACAGAACTGATATACCTGCTGATCACCCCTCACTTTCTATCCCTACCTGTCAGATTTGTGGACTTAAAGGACATGTTGCATTGAACTGCTCACACAGAACAAACTTTGCTTATCAAGGATCTGAGCCACCAGCTTCTCTCACAGCTTTATCTGCTCATACAACTACACCTTATGGTAATGGTACTTCTCGTGGTACATACTTTGTTTCCACTGGTGGTGTCTCTAATTCTAGCTTTCCTGGTGGTTTTAATCCGAGTGCTGGTGCTTCTACATCAAATAGTGCTCTCTCGTCCAATCCTCATGTCAATAATGAAGTATGGATAGGTGACTCTGATGCCACTCATCACATGACGTCAGACCTTCGTAATTTGACTATTGCTCAACCATATACTTCAGATAACACAATCACCATTGGTAATGGAACAGGTTTGCATATTGCTCATACTGGTTCTAGCTATATTAAACCTGCTGATCATGTTTTAAACCTGCACAAAGTTCTACATGTTCCTGCTCTTGCTATGAATCTATTATCTTTCACCAAACTGTGTCGCGATAACAATTGTTTCATCACACTTGATGAATCTAACATTGTTGTGCAGGACAAGGCATCCAAAACAATTCTCTACCAAGGAAGGAGTAGTGAGGTAGGCTTGTTTCTTTTCCATACTCCCCATTTATCTTCCATTCCACTATTATCTCATTCTGCCTTTGTTAGTCCAACTTCTACATATCCTGTTTGGCATCAGCGTTTAGGTCATCCTACTCACTCTATAGTGTCTAAGATGTTGTCTAACTCTCAAATAAGGATGTCCAATTCATTACCTAGTCAAGTTTGTACTCATTGTTTAGAAGGAAAAATGCATAGATTACCTTTTTCTGAATCTGTTTCTAATTCTTCTGTGCCATTTCATAAAGTTCACTCTGATGTGTGGGGTCCTGCCCCATGTTTGTCCATAGAAGGATACAAATACTATGTTACTTTCATAGATGAGTGTACTAAATTTGTGTGGATTTTCCCACTTGTCAATAAATCAGATGTTCTTGCTCATTTTGTGAAATTTTGTGCCTTTGTTCACACACAATTTGATTCTTCAGTTAAGATTTTTCAAACAGATGGGGGTGGGGAGTTTAATAGCAAAGCTTTTCTTAACTTTCTTTCTTCGAAAGGTATACTACATCACATCACTTGTCCATATACTCCTCAGCAAAATGGGGTTGCTGAGAGAAAGCATAGACATATTGTTGAAACTGCTATTTCTTTGCTCTCTACTGCTGGTATTCCTAAACTCTTTTGGTTCCACGCAGTTGTTCACTCATGCTATCTTATTAATAGAATGCCATATCGATCCTTACATATGATTTCCCCTTATGCTGCTTTGTTTCATAAACCTCCCGATATCTCACAGCTTAAGATCTTTGGTTCCTCCTGCTATCCATATCTTAGACCATATAGTCATGACAAGTTCGATCCTCGAACAACTCAATGTGTTTTCCTCGGCTATGTCTTAGGCTTCAAGGGGGTTTTGTGCTACATCATCTCTCATGCTAAGCTTTGGGTCTCTCGGCATGTTGTGCATGATGAAACATGTTATCCTTTTTTGTCCTCTTCTCAACCTCAATCCTCTCCTGTTAAGCCTACTATATTTTTTCCCTCTTCTGTCCACCTTACTACTCCTCCTCCTCATATGCCTGTCCATGCTTCTAGTCCTTCAAGTGAGAGTTTTCCCGTATTGACCGGGTCCAATGATGCCAGTAATCTTGTCGGTTCTCAGAATGTTGCATCAGCCCCTAGACCTCCTGATGACCGTTTGGTTGTCTCTGATAATGAGCCTAGTGGTAGCCTTGACTGTGCTGTAGTTCCTGTGTCTCATGCTGCAGCTGCTGGTGAGATCATTCCTCCTCTTCCTGAGGTGACTCGTGTGTCTTCCGACAGTCCTGTTGCTGGCCTTACTAATGTGTCTAATGGCTTGCAGTTTGATGGCGATATTGATGCTCCTAATCTTCCCCCGGAGTTGGAGTTTATTGCCTCTCAAAACTATGATGCTCATTCCATGATGACCAGGGCTAAGAATGGCATCATCAAACCAAAGAGTTTTGACGACTTCTATTGTTTTTCGGTTGTCTCTCATCAGAAGCTGTATGATGATTTTCCTTTCTTTGGTGGCTTCACTGCCATCATTGACATTTGTGATGTGCTTGAACCCAAATCATTCAAGGTTGCTACTGGCACACCTGAATGGGATCTTGCCATGCTTGAGGAAATCGAAGCCTTACAACAACAAGGTACATGGTCTTTAGTTCCCTGCCCCAAGGACAGGAATATTGTTGGCAGCAAATGGATTTACAAAATCAAGAAGCATCCTGATGGTTCTATTTCCAGATACAAGGCTAGATTGGTGGCTCAAGGGTTTAGTCAGTCCAAAGGTCTGGACTATGATGAAACTTTTAGTCCAGTTGTGAGACATAGCACGGTGAGGGTTATTTTAGCTCTTGCTGCCATGAATGACTGGGAACTGCGCCAGCTAGATGTTAAGAATGCCTTCTTGCATGGTGACTTAAAAGAAGAAGTGTTCATGACTCAACCACAGGGTTTTATTGATCCTGTTCATCCTGATTATGTGTGCTCTCTCAACAAAACTCTCTACGGTCTCAAGCAGGCACCTAGAGCATGGAATGAAAAGTTCACTAGTTTCCTGCCAAGTTTGGGGTTTGTTTTCTCTCATTCTGATCCTAGTCTATTCATTAGACACTCTTCTAGCGGTATTGTTGCATTATTACTGTATGTTGATGATATTGTCATTACTGGGTCTGATACTTCTGGTATTCATGAGGTTATCTCTGAGCTGAGTATGGTTTTTGACATGAAGGACCTTGGCACCTTGTCTTACTTTCTTGGCTTACAGGTTACTAAGCTTCACGGTGGCATTTTCCTAAGTCAAACCAAGTATGCCACTGATCTGCTTAACAAGACAGGAATGACTACCCTTCGGGCTTGCAGTTCTCCTTGTCTTCCTCATTCTCAAATGACAAAAACTCAAGGTATCCCTCTCAGAGATCCTTCTTTGTATAGAAGCATTGTTGGGGCTCTACAGTATTTGACTTTCACTCGTCCAGATATTGCCTATGCTGTCAATACAGTGTGTCAATTCATGACATGTCCCACTGATGTTCATTATACTGCTGTCAAACGTATTCTAAGGTATTTACAAGGCTCTTTACAGAAAGGGTTATTCTTTAGCTCTGCTGGTTCTCTAACTAATGCTGCTCATATCATGGCCTATTGTGATGCTGATTGGGCTGGTGAGGTTATTCAGAAAAGATCAACTACTGGTTTTGTTGTGTACCTTGGTCTCTGTCCAGTGTCCTGGCAATCAAAGAAACAAGGAACCGTATCTAGAAGCTCCACTGAATCCGAATACAGGAGCTTGGCCAATACAGCTGCTGAGGTTAGTTGGCTTCGTCATTTGTTATGTGATCTGCATGTTTCTATTCCTCAAGCCCCTCTGCTGAGATGTGATAATCAATCTGCCATTGCCTTGGCTTCTAATCCTGTCTTCCATTCCAGAATTAAACATTTGGATAATGACTTTCACTTTGTTAGAGAACGTGTTCAACACAATGATCTTTGCTTGGAATATGTCTCTACCACAGAACAAACAGCTGACATCTTGACCAAGGGACTGCCTTCTCCTCTTTTTCGGTCCCATTGTATCAATCTCAGACTAGTTGCCCTAGCTGAGCTTGAGGGAGGGTGTTAACATAGCTAAAAACTTGTATTTCCTTTGTTCAAATACAGCTGTAAACAACTATCTTATTTGTTTAGAATCTGTTAGTTTGTTAGTTAGTTATAGTTGTTTAGTAGAAGGTATATATAGTTTGTGTAGTTGGTTATGAAGCAATAACAAAATAGACTCAAGTTCATCTGCTCTATAGTTTGTTGATATTCTTTAGTCTCTTCATCTTCCCTGTCTACAAATCCTGATCCAATTCTATCACAAAGCAAGAGGGCTCACATACATGGTGTAATGATATCTACGATAGTGGAAGAGAATAATATAATTTGAATATCGACCTTACTATTTATGAGAATCAAAATTAAATTTCTCACTGTAATGTGTTTTATTACCATCGGCTCTGATATCAAATTGACAGGATCCACCTCGGATTTTCCCTCTTAAAAATTCGGAAAGTCCCGAGGTGATTTTTATGCGTCTCTAGAGGAAGCTACAAACTAGGATGCCTTCACACAATACGAGTTGATCCCACTTTTTTACGAGAATCAAATACTAAATTTCTCACTAGAATGTGGAAAGGAATTTTATTGCCATTGGCTCTGATACCAAATTGACAAAATTCACCTTGGATTTTCCCTCTAGAAAATTCGAGAAAGTCCTGAGTTGATTCTGATGTGTCTCTAGAGGAAGCTATGAACTAGGATGCCTTCACGCAACGCGAACTGACCTTGCTTCTTAAGATAACCTTGGGGGGCAAAATAGAAAAAAACTATGAGATAAATCTAAATACACTAACCCCATTTTAAAAACAATTGGATTTTTCGCAGGTGGAAGTGTCTCCCTTGAAGATCTTCTTACTAGCCTCGTTATTAGGTAATGTTTTCCTTACAAGAAGCTTCAAGAAGACTGGACATCACATTACTAATGACATTATCAACTAGTACCCTTCCAGTAGACACCTACAAGCTAAACTTTGATGGATTAGTCACTCCCACCGGCCTTGCTGCTTCTGGTTGTGTTATTAGAGGCAAAAATGGTCTTCCTTTCTAGGTGGGAACTAAACAAACTAGTGATACTGATGTGCTCATTGATGAAGGAATGGGTCTACTTGATGGCATTCAAAGAGCTGCTCTATGCAATGTAAGATCAATTGAGGTTGAAGGAGACTCCAAAGTCCTGATTGATGCTGTCAACAAAAGTACACCACCACCCTGGAGGCTCAAGACAATTGTCCAAAATGTGCTTTCCCTATCAAGCAGATATCATCACATCTCTTCCAAACATGTTTTCCCAGATGCCAACTTTGTTGCCGATTCCTTAGCCAAGATGGGTCACTCATCACCAACTCCAAGAAAGTGGTTGCCTAAAGGGCTTCTCCCTTTAGGTACCTTTTCTTTCGTATAAAAAGAAACCCCCATTTTAAAAATGCTAATATAAATAATACTACAAGAATTACTATTTAACTTGTATTCTCCCTATATTGTAAATGAGACAGGTTAAATAAGACAATATATTTATGTTAATTTTAACACCTCTAAAAACATATTCCCAACCAAAGAAGTATTTTTTTATACAAACAAAAGAAGTTGTTAAATTGATTATTTATGTTTGATAAATATTTCATTTCTATTTTGCCAAAAAAAAAATTATTTTTTCATTTCTTGAAAACATTTTTATGCAAACCCCACTTATGAAATTCAACTAGATAACCGAAATATCGGGATGCTAGACAACACCTGGACATCGAGTCCATGTGACAAAAGTCGAACTAAAACGTTGTGTTTTAGGAAGTTTAGTGAAAGGTAAAATAGTAACCTGTTACCGTTTCACTAGGACAGCGGGCAACCCAGTGCATAATTAAAACTAATGATGATGATAATTAAAACATCGGCAGCTTAACCGATTGTTACCTTTTTACACCCTTCACGGGTGGTGTCAGAGCTGTCAACCCGTGACTTCCTCCTAGTATCCACAAACCTTCTCTTGCAAAACCTGAGGGGTGTGAAACAAAAAGGTTAGTGGACCTTAGTAGTTTTTAACACATCATAGCACCGCCCCTCATTTTATTTAGAACATCAATATGCTCAACCCAATCCTATAGGCATTTGACAATTTAATCTTGACACTTGATGGTGACACATCCAACTCATGGATAACGTGACAAGTAGTTTCTCGATATCGTCGTCTCTCTACGAATGATATCGATCATCTCAACGTCGCACTCGTGCGTACGGATCAATATTCTCGTCAACCGGATCAGCGCCCATACCAAACTCACTGACCTCGATAACAAATGTACCCTCATTGGTACCTCAGAACTCTGATCACCCTCGATGACGACACTCATCATTTGGTAACATATATATGCCGACATGTCGATCCCTCGGCTATCATCATGACTCAATCATATCGCATATAAGATGTCAATCCCTCATCTATCACATCACATAAGTCGGCATGATCCTCGACTATCATATCACATAAGCCAGCATGATCCTCGATTATCATATCATCATAAGCCGACATAACCCTCAGCTATCATATCATCATAAGCTGGTATAACTCTCAACTATCATATCATCATAAGCCGGCATAAACCATCGGCTATCATCGTATCATATCATCCGGCATAATCATTAACTGTCATGTCATCATAAACCGGCATAAAGCATCGACTATCATCGTATCAAATCAACTTGCATAATCCTCGGCTATCATCATGATAGGTATCCTAATGGCACTGTAGTCGCATGAGTCACGCACACATGACATGACTGGGTGTCTTCGTTAGTACGACGACCACGTGAAGGACTAGTTGTAAGCACCATCACCACTAGTCCCCCTAGGAGCCCTGGGACCACATGTACTCATAAGGCTCGGGGACAGAACTGTCACTATTTAACTAGTATAGAGCGAGCACAGGTGAAAGATCACGTGGAGGACTGGTCTGTGGCCTACAGACATGTACGACACCAGCGACCACCATATGGGCATACCAAGACTCAACACTGACACACTACTCAATAGGACTCGACAAGACTCCACAAGACTCCACAAGACTCATACATGACACATGACACATGTACTCGGCCGGCATGCCTCGGCCGTAGTATCTCAATCATATTCACCAACTGTCTCGATTATCGAAATCATTGTATTCTTTATTTCACATCGATATTCACCCATAATTAGTGATTCAATATCGTAATTCAGATCTCGGAATCGACCGTCAAGATACCCTACTATAGTGTTAGTTTATACTCATTCCGGAGTATTTTACCTTTCATAGGGTTCACGATCCTCAACTATCATAATTAGTAGATGTCGGTTCTTAATCTGACCCCTGACATAGTCTATAGTTCCTATTAACACCATTTCATAGGGATTAGTACCCTCAAACTAGTACATCACTCATATGAAGGCTCTCAATCTAGCTCATAACATCGTCTATGGTTTCTAATATTATCATAACACATATAATTAATCAAACATTCCAAAGCATCATAATCAAGTCGTAGGTTTAGGGAAGGATGTCCACTCACAGTAAGTTGTGGGTAAATCACCTAACAGGATCCATTATTGCATGTACTCCGAGGCACTCATTCCCGAAAGTCCCCACTAGCTTTCTCTCGACCCATATGGCCCTTCGAACTCTCCAATACTGTAACGCCTTGTAAATACGGTAATTAATATTAATAATTAATCATTTAAACTATTAAATCTAACTCCCGATCCCCGGGAGTTCACACGCTCTAAAAACACATTATAAGCTACTAAAACTATCCAAAACAGCCCCCAAACGAACTCCGATAGACCCGAAACCTACGTCAAAGGATCCGGAATATCAAATTACACAAAACACGAGTCATTGGAACCGAGGGAGGGGCCCACGTGCCCTCGTGCGCTCCCAAGCACCTCTACCTCGTCTCCCACTCCCGACTGCAAGGTGCAGTCTCTTTCAACCTCCCTCACTGGAGATGCCACCATCGGTCGGAAACCCCCATTTTCGGCCGATTCCAAGCTTTTTCTCAAATCTTCAAAACTCAACCATTTTTAACAATCTAATACTCTAAATCCATTTACTCACTCCCAGAAATCCAAATTCGAGGTCCAAATCGAGAACACATACATGTGGTGGCCGAAAAATTGCCTCGAAAGCCGTGAACCCACTTCCGTTCTCACCGTTGTTCTGTCGTGTATGATGCTTTGAATCTGCTATAAGTGCTTTGCGTGAATGTATCATGTTATTCATATATTGCATAATTCATCTGATATGAAATGATTGAGAATGCTTGTTGTTTTTTGCACACACCATCTCACTTAGAACTAGCACAAGGCTTTTACCTTGGTTGTTTAAATCTATCTAAATGTTGTAACTTCCAAACATGATCGCTTAATTCACCTACGTTGAAGCGTAATTTGTAACCTTGATTGTGTAAATCTACCTTAACGATGTAACTTTCATCCATAATTGTGTAATTCCAATCTTACTCCATAGAAATTTAGGGTATGGATACCCTTTTTTAATAAAGGACACCCTAGAATTTTCCAAAAACAAAAAACAAAATGAAAAGCAAATTAAAATGAAAGTGTTAGAACAAATTTTGAATAAACGTGTTAGAAGACATTTTGAAAAGCAAATAAAACTATGAACATAAAAAAAAATGAAAAGCAAAAAAAAATTAGGATAAACTACATAAAAGTACCCAAATTATAGGGGTCATTTCAAGTTCATACCCCAACTATGAAAATTTGTATCTAGGTACCCAAACTATATGACCATAAACAAATCACTACCTCCGTTACATTTTCCATCCAATAAGCCGTTAAAATGACACGTGGCAAGTAATTGATCAAGTCAGGTGATGTGGCAAAAATTAGAAGGGCAATTTCGTCATGTCACTATTTTATCCCATTTCCCTTCTTTCCTTCGTCTTCTTCTTCCCTTCTTCCTCTTCCCCAATTCATCATCTTCATCAATCATCATATCATACTTCTCAACTAAAAGTACCCAAACCCAAACAATATTATTTGGAAATCAACCAAGTTTTGTATTTTTCAGAATTAAGATTTTATTTCCGACAATGAACCCGCCACCGTCTGTCAACATCTAACCCCCCCCTCCTCCTCGCCGCGCTTCCCGCTCACCTCGACCACCCTAACTAGTGGGTCCCAGCAGAAGGTCGCGATCGCTGTGGATGTGAGCGAAGAGAGCGCCTTCATCGTTTGATGGGCCGTGCAGAACTACCTTCGTCCCGAGGACGAAGTCCTTCTCCTCCACGTGCGACCCACGAGTGTCCTCTACGGCGCCGACTAGGGCTCCGTCAACTCCAACATCGAAGTCGTTTCTTCCTCCTCTGAGTCCCAGCAAAAATTGGAGGAAGAATTCGATGCCTTCACCACGACCAAATCTGGCGACCTGGCCCAGCCGCTAGTGGAGGCCCAGTTTCCGTTCAAAATCCGATTTTATTTCTGACAATGAACCCACCACCGTCTGTCAACATCCAACCCCCCTCATCCTCGTCGCGCTTCCTGTTCACCGCGACCACCCCAACTAGTGGGTCCCAGCGGAAGGTGGCGATCGCCATTGATTTAAGCGAAGAGAGCGCCTTCATATTTCGATGGGCGGTGCAGAACTACCTTCGTCTCGGGGACGAAGTCCTCCTCCTCCACGTGCGACACACAAGTGTCCTTTACGACGTCGATTAGGGCTCCGTCGACTCTAACATCGAAATCGTTTCTTCCTCCTCTGAGTCCAAGCAAAAATTGGAGGATGAATTCGACGCCTTCACCAAGACCAAAGCCGGCGACCTGGCCCAACCGCTAGTGGAGGCCCAATTTCCATTCAAAATCCACATAGTGAAGGACCACGACATGAAGTATGATATGATGATTGATGAAGATGAGCTGATGATGATTGATGAAGATGATGAATTGGGGAAGAGGAAGAAGGGAAGAAGAAGTTGAAGGGAAGAAGGGAAATGGGATAAAATAGTGACATGACGAAATTGCCCTTCTAATTTTTGTCACATCACTAGCTGACTAGATCAATTACTTGTCGCGTGTCATTTTAACGACATATTGGATGGAAAGCGTAACGGAGGTAGTGATTTGTTTATGGTCATATATTTGGGTACCTAGATGCAAATTTTCATAATTGGGGTGTGAACTTGAAATGACCCCCATAGTTTTGGTACTTTTATGTAGTTTATTCAAAAAATTAGAAGCAGAAAACAAAATGAAAACCTAGAAAAGAATTAAAAAAACAAAAAAATAGGTTAATTTGGGATATGGGTAAACCCTTCAAAATTGAAGATAGATATAAATGGGTATAATGTCCATTATTACCCATGTTAGGTAAGAATATACTCATGCTCTCTAAATTACTCATTTGACCATCACTAAATTTATTTGAACATAAATTTAAAAATATAAAAACTACCATACTAATTAGAACCATTACAAATTTAAATTAACAACAAAGTAATCTACTTGGGATAGAGATAGAGAAACAGAAATGGATTTGCAACATCATCAATTTGATCATATTTGCAAGGGCATTCCAATTATCAACAAGAGAAAGTTCAGATGAGATGGATGATATGACTTAAAAATAAAAATAGTTGATAACAAGTAGACAATAAAGTTTTTTGATCCACAAATGGAACTTAATAACATGAGCATCTGCCAAAGGGCAATTAGAAATTTTTACATGACTCCATATATGAGGAACAATGGGGTTTGGCTTAGAGGGACAATCCTGACTCTTCATCTTCTTCAAGAGAGGAAGCATAGATGAAGTACAAGGCCCAGATGAGACCAAAAACACCAAAGAGGATCCAACCCAGAAGGTTGTTGCTCAGTCCAAAGGGAAGCCCTGTGCCTTCAGTGCTCAATCTGTCATCCACCAAGGCCATGGCCGCTGGGCTTGACATGGTTGCAGCCATAGCTGCTGCCAAAGATGCACCTTTCCCCACGTTTGAGCTGCTGCTTTCCTTCTTTCCCTCCATTGAGCAGCTCACCTTTCCCTTCCTTGCAAGTGATGGCAAAGCTGGAATAAATTAAACAAACATTTTAACACCAATTAGAGACCAAACAAATGGGAGGGCGTCTTTATGTCGCGATCTTGAAGACCTCGTTTCAAAAACAAATAAAAAATGGGCCTTCTGGGCGTTTACCGGAGTTAACTACTAAACAAAGTAAGGAATTAAAACGAACTTAGAAACCAATCACCGGCAAAGAAATCTCAAATATCATAATCTTTAAGAAGAAAAATAAATATTGCTCTTTTATTATGGTCATACATAACAAAAAATACTTAAATACGTTTGTATCGAAAAGTTAAAATGCTTGTGCGTGGAAATGAGCCAATATCTACGATATCTGGGTTTAATAAGATAAAAAAGAAAGGGATGCAACACGTGGACTTCATATATTGAATTGAAGATTAGAAAGCAATTCAACCAATCCAAGAATTACTTTCTCTCAAACTCGCTTAACTTTATAGAAATTTATGCAGAAGAAAAAGCCGTCTTACCCAAAACAGTTGCGGATGGAGCCCCAACAGAAGGCTTGTGGACAAGGCTTGACCTGGTGATAGATGAGGTTGGGGTGCTGGCTGTAATGGTTGCCATTTTGCTTCTGTTTGAAAGAGGATTGGTGAGAAGCAAGCTTAATGGGCAATCTGCTGCAATGGAACTCAGCAGTAGTAGTAGTAGTAGTCTAATGACAGAAGTTGCAGTTACATAGGGGTTGGGAAGAAAGTTACAGATTAATATGATTGGGCCAAGGTGTGCCCCACAGCACCACACAAGGTGGATAGATTGGGATTTGGCAGCCCCTCATTAGGAAATCCCCTATCTGCATTAACCCAACCATCTTTCTCCACGTGTCACATAATCTGTCTATAGTCAGACAAACAAGTTTACATCTATCTTCAATTCAAGTAATGTAAATGAAAATCAAACTCGTCAATTTTGAGTGCGAAAATCACTACCCGTCGATTAAGGCTTATAACCAAAGAATACCAAACAAGAAGTAACGCTGTCTATGTGTAGCTAAGGAGTTGAAAGTAGTATGTATGTACAAGAAATGCAGACGACCAATACAAAATCCCCGATCCCCGAGGGACGCTTATTTGATTCCAATTATTTTCTATATTTTGACTCAGCAGCAGCAGCTCTCCTAGAAGATTATGCCCCGAAAAATTTGGGAAAAAAAATTGAGCGGAACTTTACATTGAAGAATCGTTAATACGAAAGAATTGTGTGAACCAGTGCAGCAGTTCCATCATCATCATCAATTCATCATCCATCAGCAAATAAGTATCATGTGGTAACAGGGTACTATTCCAGCTACTTTACCAGTCGACTAGGCATGAATGTTGCACCGTTGCAGATGAGAGTCGTCATAGTTGACATATTTGCTCCAATAACGCTTGTACCTTCCGATTGCTATGTCCTGCCATGGCTTCATAATTCCATCATAGTGTATTACTGCCGCTCTACCAATGTCATCGCGAACGACACCTGAGTCATAACCTAGCCCAAGGTGGTGCCATCGCCTGTCCAATGCTACTGTCTGTTTGTAGAAGGTGACCCAACCTAAGGGCAAACTCCCAGACACCCACAACGGCCTCTTGGAACCCTGCAACGAAACACAACAGGCCCGAAACACATTAGACTATAATTGCATAATAACATTTAAACATACACAAGTAGAGGTGCACATAATACATTAGGGATTGTAAAGTTCAAAGTCATACGTACCAAATGCAAGTATTTACGGTACACGGTAGTTAGATTTTGTCTCCTCCACTCTTTAAGATCAAACAAATTCATGCCAAATGCCCATGTACATGTATTTGCATGAAACTTCTTTGCCACAAATGGATCTGAGAAGTTGATGAATGTATCCATCCGAAGGAACGGAGGTTCACCTTCCCAACAAGTCTCAACTGCTGCATTTACTTTCCCCTTCATATTGACACTCCATAAGTTCCTTAAATCCTTCTGCACCACCACATCATGGTCGAAGAGCACAATCTTATTCAATGTGGGGAAGATTTCTGGCAGATAGAATCGGAGGTGGTTGAGTTCAGAAGCATATCTAGGGTCACTGGAGTTTTGCCTTAATGTTGTATTGTATTTAGTGGACAGCCATTCGAAATTCTCTATGCTCTGAACTTGGATTGTGGCTTTGCCTGGAGGATTTAATAAGAACCACATTGAGACTGCTGGAAAATTGAGTGCATCAGTCACCACATGAAAAACAATCTTCTCTGGTTCCTGCACATTGTTATGCCAAAAGGAAAAAACAAAAGTCAACAAGCTTTCAAGCTACTATGCACTGAGTCTGTGTATGTGTATTAAGGAAGAATGTGAACATCAGCGACAGAATCAACTGTGGTGGTTTTGGGTTAGGTTGCGTGAATAATCCTATTTAACATTGACTTTAAGTAAACATAAAAATCATGGGAATTGGGAAATCAAACAAGGAAGTTGAAACAGAATTGTGCAAAGGCCAACTCAAATTACCATGGCTGTGGAAACAGTGGAGTTCACAACCACTGTACATGCCAGAACATTGTCGGAGAAGACAGCATAGTGATAGAGCTCCGGATCAGACAACTTGTGTTGGTTAGGAAATTGCCTCTCCTTGGGATTCAGAGCAAAGTATTCCGCAGTCAGCTGCATAGAAAGACAATGAAGGCCTTTTGGGGTTGTGCTTGCAGCAAGGTTAAATAGAAAAGTGACTTGCTTCTTCTGCGCCCGAACTTGGTCTTCAGCAACATGAGTCATAGCACGGAGTTTCATGGCCATCGAAGTGCAGTCAGGGTAAACACGGCTGGCTTTAGCTAGTGTAGACTCCATGTTTCTCATTCTCTGCGAAGCACTGCAATTTAATTGGTTTTGAGAGTAGATTAATGCTTTGTGACTAAACAAGAGCTCAAGATGTAGTTCCTCATCCTAGTTTTTTTCTGATACAATTGTTTACATCCCTCTATTTCGTCAGAATGGTGGCTTCCACTTCCACACTTATTTTTGTATTCAAAATCTTTCGTTCTTTCTTTTCCTCCGTGGTGTGTTTAACATATTTGAAAACTAAAGGAATGCAGGAAAAAAAAAAAAAAGATCATTGTTTTACCTCTTTGATAAATCAGAATCCTTGGTGGCTCCACCAATTGCTCGTTCCACCTCTTTAATTCCCAGTTTCAAATCCTTCACCAAATGTGAGTTACTGCCGGGTGGTGCAAATGCCAAGTATGCTTTAGCTCTAATCACCTGATCTTTCATCTCATTTATCTTCACTGTCACTTTCTGCGTATTTGAATTTGCATTCTTATCGTGTTGAACTGGATGGTTAGGTTTTACATCTTTCGTCCGTTTTATTTTCTCATCAATTAGTTTCCGTGACTGAGTGTGTACTCTTTGATCCTGTTGGTCCAATTGCTTCTGTAACCAATAGAATACAAATATATAGAGTCACAGACTGCAAAAGGTTAAAACATATTTAAAGTTCAGCCAAATCTTATGTACGCTTCTTAAGCTTGCAGTCACAATACTAAATCTTCTTGCATAATTCATCAGAAAATATTACTCAACCTTTATAACAAAAATCAGAACAAAAAACATTCTTGGAGTGCTCCTAAACTCTTATATCTAACCAATTCCCAAACTCAACCAAACTACAAACTCCTGTTAGACTTATTAAACAAAAAAACACACATGTTTTTCTTTTCCCATTCAATTTTTCCTTTTAAATCTAGTGGTCATATAACATATAAAAAAACATACCTTTTCTCCAGCCATGGATGATATTTCTCTCTGCTGAAATTGCTTATCTTCGTTGCTCTCATGCTCGGTTCCTGATATTTGCGTGAAGCAGATGCACAGTAAACAATATGAGAATTAGAAAGCAGTATAAAAAGATATAGAATACAAACACCAGCCAATAAACACCAACCATTTATAGTTCTTCCTAATACATCAGTACTATCCCCAACATTTCCAGATTCCTTATTATCATGATTCTCTTTAAGAGTGTAACCAACAGCCGAAAGCAAATCCTTGTCTTCATACAAAACGTTTCTCGGTTCCTTCAAGCCTTCAATCGCTTCCTAAATCGCACAGAATATCCAAAATTAAGGCACATATTGTAAACCAACCATCTGATATAATCCAGATTGAAAAGAAAAAGAAAAAACAAAGGTCATCCTTCACTACCTGCTCAACACTAAGTTTCAAACTATCAGCCCTGTATTTCTGCACCAAGTAAACAAAACAACCTTCAATCTCCACTATGGACAGAATCCAAAATCCAATTGGTTGCGCAAAAAAAGAGAGTTGAACTTAGAAACATAGCCAGTTACAATCTTTACTCTTCAACATTCCATACAGAAACAATTTTTCTAAGTTTGACTAAGCCACCCGGCATAAAAAAAAAATGCACAATAAGCATTCAAAAGTTCCACTTCTCTCAACTTTCTCAGCAACCAAACACATGTTAAAATCACAAAACAAAACAAAAAAACTAGATTTGAGATGAAAGATTCATACGATATTCGATAAATCCTCTATGAATTCCTTCCGCCCTGCAACAGTTCACAAATCACTCACTATCGATTATTGATCAAATCAAACAAATACACAAATAAAAACGATTACGAATATCTAAATGTAAATTACCAGCAGATGTGAGATTTTTGAGCCTTTGGGAGACGAAAACGATGGGCGCGAAAACAGAAACGCAGAGCAGAAAGAGGATGAGGATCCTCTGGCATCGACGAAACAGCTTCATCAATGGCGCCTAGGGTGTCCACTCCCTCCAACAGCACATTTCACAGATTTCTCAGATCACAAAAAGAAATTCGATGCTTCAATTACAAGAAACAGCCGCAATATAAAAAAATTTAAAACAAGAAACGAATCGTGAAGAAAAAAAGAGAGAAAAAAGCTAGGGTTTCGAACAGTCCTTTTGGTAGTTTGAGATTTTAGAGAGAGAGAGAGAGAGAGAGAGAGACCGAGATAGAGAGAGTGTGTGTTTACAAAGAAATAGCTTGTTCGGCCATGTTCTTGCCTGTGAGGGAGGTTGGTTTTTTTTTTTTTCCTTTTAAATCTTTTATTTTATTTTTTATAAAAATAAATCGGATTTTTTTGTCATTTTTCTCATTGGTGGCTTATATAGTTATGGGAGAGAGTGGGATGGGGACGGTGGGGATGACGAGGAATGATGGCGACGGTGCGTGCGCGTCCGTGGTGAGTGGTGCGGATGATGGCTACGGATGGTCGATTAATATGACAATTTTGTCTGACTTAGTTTCCTTAACACGTGTAGGACTGACACGATGGACAGTCCTATTATAATTTTTTTTTTTGCCAAAGACAGTCCTATTATACTGAAGGTAATAACAATGTGGAATGGCCTTGAGGATCTTCTAAAAAATTATTTATGCCTAATTTTTTTGTTAATCATTTATTTTCTAAAGAAAAAAGGTTCATCATTTGTTTGTTGGAAAATAATTCAAAGTTTTGTAACTGAAAGAAAGATAATGAAAAAGTGTATTGGAACTCAATCATATATTCATATAGTCTAAATTACCCTTTTTATGGATGTAAAGAAAAAAAAAAACTAGTCTTTCGGATATTCAAATATTTGTTTATACAAACATCTTAAGAGAGATTATACAATTGAGTAATTGAAGAGGGAATTATATGTCATTAGTACTACTATCGATTAGTGATATTCTTCTTTATTTATTGTGTATTGAGTCCAACGACAAAAGTTAACAGTCAAATATATAATTTACTCATTATTATCATTGTATAAAAAACAACGAAATTATAAATAGTGAGTAATTAACAAAAAAATTTAAACATAAATCTAAATTATTCTAATTTAACAAGAAAAAGGATTGAATTCGGATGCAAAGAGAGGAGCACAACGTATTAGTCATAAGGAGTAACCCAAGTGTGCATCGTGATCATGATTATGAGTCCACGTTAAGCACTGAAACATTGATTTATTAATGAGAATTGTGGATTTGGAGTTAGGATTAAGCTTTGCCGAGACTCATGGGTTCAATTAATAACTTGGAAGGTCAAGGTCAACGTGGATGCCCCAACTTTGAGGTTGAAAACTTACTCTTAGTGTGGACCATTTTTGTAACCCAATCGATGTGTTGTTTTTGGTGATCCAACTCCAACCTAGAATTGAAGGATTGCAAAGTTTTCAATTTTATATAAATATGTGGATTGAGTGAAACCCAAGCTCCCAAGTTGTACAAGTTGACCCAAAAACAAGGAAATTGCTACAAATATTTACGGACTATATTGTATCTTATGTCTTCAATATAAATTGGTTATACTGTATCAGTAATGTGGTTTTTGTGGTTTACAAACGTAGACTCCGAGCTTAACATTATCCAAAAAACTATTAACAACCTCTCAATTTGAGTATAAAATTTGTACCACTCAAAATAAACCTCTAAATTTAAAGTGTTATTATTTGAACACTATTTATTGATTACATTACGTATGTAATTTCTCTGATATAAATTGCCTGCATACATGATGAGACCTAACCACCTCTATAATCTCTATTATAGGAGATGGCAGAAAAATGGTAAATAAAGACAGTGCTTAAAATAGCATTATTTTGAAATTTAATATTTAATCAAGAGAAGAAAGAGAGACTAATCCGCGTTTAAGGGTGAAATTTTGGTAATAAACTATTGACCCATTTGAAGTCTAATTTCTAATAGTGATCATTTAATTTTGGTTGAAGTAGGTTAAAGCCGTTGCAGTCGAGAGAAATTTATGTGTTTGTATATGCATTTTTCTTTATATCAAACAAATTTGTTTCTATCTTCTATAAACTCGAGATTTTACAATGAAATATGAAAACTTTGATAGTAAATAGTCCAAGACTCCTACTTCTAAGGAATTATAGGGTTACTTAAGTGGTTATTGACTCACCTGGTGTCTAACTAGCAGATATGAGGTTCGAGACCTGCTGAATGCTACTCGTGATTAAGAGTGGGTATGAAAACACCTTTAACTTCTTTAGACTCCGATGAAGATTAGTTTTATCCTTGTAGGTGTGGACCACCTCAAGGTTTGGTGAAAAATAAAAAACTTCGAATGTTTATTAATTGAGACATTTGTTCAGATCCTCACATGACTTATAACTCATCAATACTTTAATTAGATAACACGAAATATACGTGAGTGTTAAATTTCACGTGTGAACAAACTTATATATTTTACAAAAAATTGAGATTTCACTTCAAAATTCATTAAGAATGAGGAAATTAAGTGAGCTGTAACTCCTTACCTTATGTAGCCCATTTCCTCCATCCAGGCTGTTTTGTAAGAGGTTGGGAGTAGGTAAGTTTGTTCCCTCGTCACTTGCTTCCGTACTGAAATGAATTCTGACCAGACCCAAAATAAAAATCATTATGGAATTCCGGTGTAAAATTAATCATAATGAAGCATGATAATTAAAGTTTTTTATTATTTTTTATGCAATAACATTGCTTGAGAAAATTATGTAAAATATATTAAATATTGATTTTACCATTTATAAAAGGGCTTTGGAGAAAGTACCTAGGAGGGATCTATCTCAAATAATACAGCTCTTCGTATGAATATGAGATCTCTAACCACATAACGAATACATACGCAAAGAAAAATGCCCCTAAAATCATGTACTAAGCATCTCCAGTAGAGTTCCTAAAACAAAATTTTTAGCTAATTTAGGGATTTTCAAAGAAAAAATAGCTCAAATAGAGTTCTTATCTGACTCCCTATTTTAGAATTTTGATATTTTTGGGGTTTTAGATCCCTAACAAATAGGAGAGAGAAAGTAGAGATTTCTATCTTTTCACAATTGGATGAATTTCATAAATAATAAAATAATAAATTTAGGATATTCAAATGTTTCACTTGAAACATATAATAAAATATTTAAGATTTGTCAAAATAGGGAACATTACTGGAGTAAACTTTTTTAAAGAAGTTTGCTAAAATAATTTTCCAACTATTTTAACTATAATTTAGCTTAAATTTAGGGACTCTGCCTAAAACACATTTTTTTAGTTAATTTAGGGATTTTTAAAGAAAAAGTGGCTCTAGTAGAGCCCATATCTCACTCTCTACTTTGAAATTTTGTTATTTTGGGGTTTTTGGATCCCTAAATTTAACAAATATGAGATATAAAGTAGGAATTCTTATCTCTTCACAATTGGGTGAATTTCATAAATAATAAATTGAAGATATTCAAATATTTAACTTGAAATAAATAATAAAATATTCGAGATTTGCCAAAATAAGGAATACTATTGAAGTAAACTTTTTTAAAGTAGTTTGCATAAAATAACTTTTTAACAATTTTAATTAGAATTTAGCTTAAATTTAAGGACTCTGCTGGAGATAGAGATGATGCATGATAAAGTTATCAGTTGTGACTACAATGATTCAAAAGTGACCAAAAAAGGTACCAAAAAAAGATGCTCAATGCATCAAATATTTAGCCTCAAAATGGGTCATGGCGCTCATGACTTTTACTCCTGTTTTAAACTTTAGCCTGAAAATTAGTCATTTTTTTTCAACTCGAATATCTCATTTTAAGAGTTAACTGGTTTGGAGCAATATTTGCATTATCTCAATATTGATGTTTTTATTTTTTTCATGGTTGATTATCAAATGTTTTCATATTCATAAGGATTACTGACATCTATATAAATCAATTAAAGCGATGGTTCACACTAAGCAGCTTAATTGTTATGAAAATTGTCGATGATTTTTATATAATATGGAATATCAAACAATCTCTAATTTGGTTTACTTTTGCTAAGATGATGTTTCTATAATATTGTAAGAAATTAATAATTATAATTATTACGCTTACAACACGAAAAATTTAGTAATTAACCTTGAATGAGAGAGTACATCTATACTAGAAGATGCAAACAAATGCAAGTACTTTTTTTTTGGGTGATGTTGAAAGAAATTTTAAATCATGACGAAAAAGAAATTTTAGATGGTTTAACGATCCGGACAAGAAATTAAATTAATTTGAAATTTTAATTAAGGAAAAGACGATTTTACCCTCGATTTCGGAAGGGTTCGAGAGTCACTTTTTGTCTGGCAGTATTTTTGGAAGTTTTTCTTGGGTCATTGCGTAGGCCTCGAACTCACGAGTTCGTAGACAGGTGGCACACGGAAAACGGAGACCCGGTGAAAACGTTGTGGGTCTAAAAGCTTCAGGGGGAGTTTGGTCATTTTGGAAAAGTCCAAAATTAAGGGGATAGTTTTCTCTCTCTCCGAATACTCTGCTCAGACCGGCCCATAATCTCTCTCTCTCTCCTCCCTCGACCACTCTCTCTCTTCCCGTGTAATCACCGCACAAACCTCACCTTCATCGTCCCATTTTGGGACCGATTCGACCAAATCCAAGGGCGGGGAACTCTTCCCCTCGACTTCATGAGCGGTCTGGTGTCATTTTCGAGGTGGGAGTGTCGCCGTAGACTACGGATAGAGGAGGAGAGGTGGACCGAAACTTCTCAGCCGAATTTCGACCGAACCAGGTATGATCTTTAACTCCCGACTCCATTTTTGAGTTCATGGTGTTGCATAGATGAATTTACAGGTGTGGATCGTAGAAATCGGTCGAGTTTGGGAAGAGTTTGAAGCTCGCCGGAAATGGCGATTTCAAGCTACCGGAGACGGCGACGATGACGACGGTTCGATCATTGTCCCCGACGAGCTCCGATGACTGGTTAGAACTGCGGTGGCTGACGTGGCATGCCACGTGGCGACCAGTCAGCAGCTGACTCAACTTCCACTTGGAGCCACGTGGCAACATAGTCAGCTTCCAATCAGCAGTTAGTTGACCGTTGGGTCAACTGACCCTGTCAGGGTTTGACGGAATATGCTAACGGCGTTAGCATATTCCGTCAAAAAGTAACGGCGTTATGACAGAACCCTAATGCCGTTAGTTTAGACGGAATATTCAGATTCCGTCTGGATATTCCGTCAGGTTCGACAGAATATTTCGTAAGAGTGACAGAATATTCCATCGTGAATAGTACAGACGCCCGTGGCGGCACGTGGTGATGCGTAGGGGTGAGTGGTCGGCACGTGTCGCGTGGCCCTGCCTTCTACCGGCGCATGGCAGCGCGTGGGGCTAATTTTCAGCCCACTGCGACACGTATATAGGGTTTTGGAATATTCCAGATCGGATTTTGACAGTTTTAAGGCCGTTGGAGTTCGTATAGAGCCCCGTTTGAGTAATCCCAGCGGTAATGGACGACCACGGAGTGTGTTTTGGCTCGGGAAGTCAAGGGAGCTGGGTTATTGGTATGTCAAAGGGTTCCTTGGGGCTAGGGTTTCCTTGAGTTGGTACTTTGGATGTATTGTGAACGGACTAAATTTCTGGGATTGCGTGACATTCGTACTTCTATGTATTATGTTATACCACGGGGTTCTCCGATTAGCATTAGAGGGTATTTCTCCGACACATTGTTGAGGTTTCTTCGACTGACGTTGGAGGGTATTTCTCCGCCAGATCGTTGATTAGGGTTTTGATCCTGGTGATTGATATGAGGTATGTTATGGAGGATTCCATCATACTCGGGGTGCTCAAGATGAGCCGGGATATCGAGCTACGACTCGGGGTGCTCAGAATAAGTTGGGATTTTGAGTTATGACTCGAGGTGCTCAGGATGAACCGGGATATTGAGCTACAACTCGGGGTGCTCATGATGAGCCAGGATATCGAGCTATGGCTCGGGATGCTCAAGATGAGCCGGGATATCGAGCTATGACTCGGGGTGCTCAAGATGAGTTGAGACATCAAGCTATGACTCGGGGTGCTCAAGATGAGTCGGGATATCGAGCTACGACTCGGGGTGATCAAGATGAGTCGGGATATTGAGCTACGACTCGGGATGCTCAGGATGTGCCGGGATATCGAGCTGCGACTCAGGGTGCTTAGGATTAACCGGGATATCGTGCTATGACTCGGGGTGCTCACGATGAGCCGGGATATCAAGCTACGACTCGGGGTGCTCAAGATGAGCCAGGATATTGAGCTACGACTCGGGGTGCTCAGGATGAGCCGGGATATCGAGCTACGACTCGGGGTGCTCAGGATGAGCCGAAATTTCAAGTTACGACTCGGGATGCTCAAGATGAGTCGGGATATCGAGCTACGACTCGGGGTGCTCGAGATGAGTCGGGATATCGAGCTACGACTCGGGATGCTCAAGATGAGCCGGGATATCAAGCTACGACCGGGGTGCTCAGGATGTGCCGGGATATTGAGCTACGACTCGAGGTGCTCAGGATGAACCGGATATCGAGTTAAAACTCGGGGTGCTCAGGATGAGCTGAGATATCGAGCTACGACTAGGGGTGCTCAAGATGAGTCGGGATATCTAGTTACCACTCGGGGTAAGTCAGTGAGACTCAATTGAACCAAGTTGGGTACCTTAGTCATCAGGGTCAGTGGGTGGTGTAGGCGGTGACCCAGATGGGCGAGTTGGTGACGTTTCACACGAGGATGACACGTTAGTTGTCTTGTTTGATTGTGGAGGAGATCCTTCGTGGTAGTTTGTGGACTACTAGGCTATCCTTCGTTTGACAAGTAGGTGAAGTCAGTCAGGTACAGAGGAGGTTCTGGTAGAACCCCTGTAAAGTTTATCTGATGGTTCCAAAGTTTAAGGGTATTTCAGGTATGAACTTTTATGGTTAAAAGCTGTCAGACGGAAGCAAGGCTTTTTACGGATTTCGAGGCGAAATTTGGGAAGGGTCCTGTCAAATGGTAATTGTACGAGTGCCAAACAACAAGAAAATGGATTCGTATGTGTGAGAATGTGAATGAACAAAAATTTCACATTGGCTCAGAAAAAAAAGTTCCATATTAGAAAGTTGCACAATCTTGCAAGAGCTTATAAGGAGTTGGGCATCTCCCCCAATTTCCAACTAGTTTTTAGGTGAACCCTCAACTTCTTTCATTGTATCAAAGCAGGTTATTCTACTTATGAGGTTAAACGGTGACAAGTGCTCCACATCACCCAATCGAAGTTGTCCACGTATTAGGTTTGAAAATTCACCACACGTGAGGGGGCGTGTGAGAATATGTGGGAACAAATATCCCATATTGGAAAGTTGTACAATACTTTCACATTATATAGTTACATAACCTTATAAGAGCTTATAAAGAGTTAGATCTCTCCCTCCCTTTTGAGGTGGAATTTCAACTTCCTTCGATAATGGGCTAGTAATTTATTACATTTGTATAAAAACAAAGAAATATGATATAAATTGAGAATTTGTGACCAGGTTCTAAAATATGGCACATCACATATGATATATTATTCAACATTTATTTAACCTATTTTTAGAATGCATGTCTGCGCATCGTGCGAGGAGGCACCCACATTTTATTTATTTCTTAATCCTTAACATGCATGTAATTAGAACATTAAGAATTTAAAATAATTGCATAATAATTTGCAAGCATCTTTGTTTTTAGTCAAAACAAACCAAGTTGTCTACATAATTTCCTTCCTTTAATCGTAACTTAGCAAGAACATATTGAAAAACCATTTTTGCACTCTCATTTATTCATACGTAATAAGAGAAAAATTGAATAAATCAAAACAAAATCAACGGAAATAAATTAAACTAAAAAGTATAAAAGAATAAATAAAATGTGAAAAATGCTTTTGCAAGATATTTGGCTATGGTTATCATTTCTAATGTATGTTCTTCAAGAACTCCTAACATATTTTTTCGATTGGCTGTCCAAATCTAAGAAACACCAACTCATGTTATCGATGTATTCAAAACATTCAACTTACCATGCATGTACACATGCAATAATCTTTATTTTCTTTTATTATAAACGTAGACGGATAATCATGTACTTTCAATTATGTTCTAAAAATCTCATGTAATTACAAAAAATTAATTCTTATCAAACTTCATACTCATCCTTAAATTTACCTCACAAACTTAAATTGAAACTCGCGAACCAAATGGAGGACCAACTTATCATGTTTGTGCGTAATAGATTTCACTTTCTTTTGTTACCAATGTGCCCGGACAATCCCCCAATTCCAATTATTCTTAAGAAATCTTATGCAGTTACAGCAAACAAAATTTATATACTCATTCTCAAATTATCTTACCAATTAAGACGGAAACTCGCAAACTAAACGAAGAACCACAGATAAAAATAATATCTAAAAGAAATGTGAAAGCACGAGCCGTTATATGCGAGTAAAACTAATTCCAACATAACTTTTATTTCCCCAACTTTTCACCGCTAAAATTTTTCTTACACAGTCACGATCACACTTCCACTAGCAACCACCAAGCCATGCAAATATCTTCCAAAATTTTAAAAGCTCCAAACTTTTCACCATTGTTAATGTTACCACTCCACCTCCGAACCCAACCAACTTTTCCTCCAAAAGCCCATGAATTATCTGCCACTCTCCACACAATCACCAAATTTCCCAATTTAGCAACCACCCACAATTGATTGATTTTCAAAAAGTTGAGAACTTTCCCACTCAATTTCCACATTTGCTAAGTGATTAATCAATTGGGAGGCCAAAGATGTTGGGTTTGGAGATGACTGGAGATGGGTTGGTAGTTCCTGCGGAGAGTGCTCAAGCTCTAGTCAATAATTCTGCAGCTAAGAAAAAGACTGCAGCTTTGAGAAGCTGGATTTCGGTGGACCAAGATGGAAAAGGAACAATCTTGGATTTGGACAAGTACGCCATTATTCGCCGGGTTCAAATTCATGCCAGAGATCTTCGCCTTCTTGATCCCTTGTTGTCATACCCATCTACGATTTTGGGTCGAGAGAAAGTCATTGTTCTGAATTTGGAGGTCGGTCTGGTTCGGTTCAGTTCCCAGATTTTGATTTTAATTTTGTTCTTTGAGTATTCACTAAATACTGTGTTTGTTTGGTATGCTTTTGGGATCTGGGTTCCAGCACATTAAAGCAATAATCACAGCAGATGAGGTAATGAATTATTCCAAGTGTTTATTAATTAGTACTGTTTCATTTGTCTTTACTCTAATTATTATTGTTAATTATTTTTAAGCACAACTAGTGAACTTAAAATTCAACATTTTGTGTTAGTTAATTTGTTCTGGTTTGACTCATTAGTATCTTATTATATGTAGTGTTGAAGTTAAAATGAATTTGGATCGAGGAAATGTAAAGATTTGTTGTTGTTTGTGTACATTAGGTATTGCTTAGAGACCCTTTTGATGATAATGTGCTGCCTATTGTTGAGGAACTTCAAAGACGTTTACCTCCGGTAAGTGCCAATTGCCAAGGCCAAGGAGAAGAAGAAGACACTTCAGGTGTACAAAAGGATGTCGAAACCGATGAAGAAAATGGTATGATTCAATTCCATCACCGAATGGTTGGTGATCAATGGAAATTTTCATATATGTTCTTTTACAGTCAGTATCGTTTGCTTAATGTCCTGTTGGTTAATTTGTTTGGTTCATGTCATGATTTATTAGAATTTCCATTTGAATTCCGGGCATTAGAAGTTGCACTAGAAGCTATTTGTAGTTTCCTTGATGCGCGAACGAAAGAGTTAGAAACTGCTGCTTATCCGGCCTTAGATGAGCTCACCTCCAAGGTAAAGAAATATTGCTTAGAGTTTCTTCCCTTGGTGTGTTAGATGAATGAAATTCCTGATTGCATAAGAATCATAATGGAATTTGCAGATTAGCAGTCGTAACTTGGATCGTGTGCGTAAATTGAAGAGTGCAATGACCAGGTTGACAAATCGGGTTCAAAAGGTATGCTAATTTCATATATGGAGTGACTCATTCCCTTTACAATGTTGCATTGTTGTTGTTGCCAGTCATAAATGCACGTACAAGTTCCTAACAATAACAAATAAGTTTATTAAATTCCGTTTCCAAAACATGGACTTGTATATTGATTCTAGGTACGGGATGAACTTGAACAACTTCTTGATGACGACGATGACATGGCAGACCTTTACTTATCAAGAAAGTTGGTTGGAACTTCACCGGCCAGTGACCCTGGTGTCCCGAATTGGGCTCTCACTTCGCCTACTATAACCATAGGCTCAAAAGTATCAAGAACAAGCAGAGCAAGTGCAACGACAGCGCAAGAGGAAAATGATGTTGAGGAACTTGAAATGTTGCTCGAGGTTATATCTCTATACAGGTCTTATTGTACTCTTGTAAAACGAAACCAAACAAAATCCTCAAGTCTGTTTTGAATTCTGTTATCTTTTTGCAGGCTTACTTTATGCAAATCGAAGGCACATTGAACAAATTGACCACGGTATGTGCTCTTACACTACTATTTCAGCAAGCTAGCATCCCACTGTTGTTAACATAAATGGTATCATGAGATCCACTCTTTGTTGTGCTTACCAGCTTCGCGAATACATCGATGACACAGAGGATTACAT
This sequence comes from Oemleria cerasiformis, assembly GCA_037349345.1. Lineage (NCBI taxonomy): Eukaryota > Viridiplantae > Streptophyta > Magnoliopsida > Rosales > Rosaceae > Oemleria > Oemleria cerasiformis. Next base: position 35,777,076 of record JAZGTL010000007.1, on the reverse strand, counting down.
CAATATCCAGGTAATTTTTCGGCAATAAGTTACCTTAATAAAAAATTGTGCACAATATTGACATGGCTAATGGCTGATGGCTGATCAAATGCATATTTATCTATGTTTTTGCAGCTTGACAATCATAGAAATCAGCTAATTCAGGTAATGTGTTGAATTAAGGCCGAAATTTTCAAAGTACAATTCCCATTTGGTTAACATAAGTTCCCCTGTGACAGCTAGAGCTGTTCTTAAGTTCTGGAACTGTTTGTTTATCTGTATATTCTTTGGTGGCTGCAATATTTGGCATGAACATCCCGTATACATGGAAGGAAGGCCATGGCTATGTATTTAAATGGGTACGCATCGTATATTTTTCTTCATTTTACAGAAACATATTCTTCTAATTCCATTTTTTTTTTACCATGAACTAGGTTATCATCGTCACGGGGATTGTTTGCGCCTCCATTTTCTTGTCTATAATCTCCTACGCTCGACACAAAGGCCTTGTTGGATCTTGATACTCACCGTATCAGATTATATATTCGAAAGTATATACATAGGAGCGACACAAAGGCCTTGTTGGATCTTGATACTCACCGTATCAGATTATATATTCGGAAGTATATATGTAGGAGCGCTCGAGTGCTAACTAGAAATTATCGTTGTGTATTTTCATGTACAAATGTAAACAACACTGGCTCATTAGCAATTGTAGACACTGAACCAAGTTGAATGTCAACATTATGTTGGCATTATTGAGAAGATTTCAGATTGTTGTGGAAGTCATCATGCTCTTTTTGGTAGTAAATGTTCAAAATCGATGAATGTCGTTTCATTCTCTATGTTTTATCTTTGCCGTTAGTTTTCAGTTAAATTTGAGGATGTCAACAAATTAATATGGACCCTCACAATATTGTTCTGAATTAAACAGGTACCACACACACCTAGAAAGACCATGCTGCATGTGGCAAACATGTTTTTCATGTTCAACTTGGTTATTGTTATGCTGCTGCCTACGTAGGTGGCATTTTCATTTCACTTTGAATGATTGCCTCGTTGGGTCTTTTGTCTATAATTAAGATATACTCATAATCTAGGTGTAATCACTTAAATAAATAGTTTTAGACATGACTAACCATGAGTTTATGTTTCCATCTTAAAACTAATTTTATTGGCCATATTACTGGTACTACGGTTTATTGGTATTTCTCTTTATTATGTAGTGAGTAGTCTCGATTTCAATTCTTTTAAAGTGCAATGTTGATGTTCAATATACAGCGTGTATAATCCCCTCCCTTGATGTCGTCATATTTTAAAAAATTCATTCTCACCATGAGCTTAGGAATATTGATATTTTAAATCGAAGGTCAAAAAACGATTAACGTTAGTGTATAATATGATGTCAAGGAAATATTATGAGAAACTAAAAATCGATTAATATTAATGAAATATTACGAGACATTAAAAACCAGAATAAGTATAAAGTCTAATGGTAAAAAATCCCGTTTATTTGTGAAAATGAGGACAATGATCCTTGACCAAAGAAATGAGACTTGTCAAGTATTTTCGGATTGACTCATTGATTTGGCTTGATTGAACTCACTTCACTTTGTGTAGGGGTAGAAAAATTGAATGTAAAAAAGTGAAAAATCTGATTTTGAGCAGACGTGTGAGCCCTTAGGTTGAAGTAACTTTGACTCAGTTCACCATGTCCTTGCAAATCTAAAGGGAATCTCAAGGACTCTTGTTTACTTATGGCTATTTTTTTCTGAGCAGACTATGTTAGATTTTTTATTGTTTTACTTTAAATACCAAAATAAGAAAATAAATAAAATATTTCATAAAAATAAAAAATATATAAAATCAAAATTCACTGCGACCGCATGCAAATGCACAGGTGGACACAATAAGATTCACACTTCCCGCAAGAGTCGCCGTCTGGGGCACGAAACCCAGTGCGCATTTTCACCCACAATGCGCACTACGGCGCACGTTAGCGATACTCCCCATTCTTGAATTGAAATATTGAACCCGTATTTAAATCCAATTTATCTATTGCTTTTAAAATAAGAAAATAAATTACATAGACAAAAAAAAAACAAAGACAAACAACTCTTTTGGTTCATGCTCTTTATGACGAACAGCGAGCCTCTCGATTCAGATCAATAATCCGCGACCCTCCGTCCAAATCCATCAAAACCCACGTCGAATCTTCAAAATCCGATCAAACCTATCTCGGAATCTCGCCGTCCCATCGCCCACCGCAGCCTCTCGTCTCCATCTTTCGTCACCAATCGAGACAGGGTATCCATTTTTAGCGTCCTCTCTGCATTTTGCTGGTTTTTCCTCATCTTATTTGCTCCCTCTGTTGCCTTTCAGATGTTCTGATTTTTGTGTTTTTCGGGTCTAATGCAGGTGGATGTGAAGAAATGGACGTAAATTTTGTGTGTGCGTCGTCAACATGCAGTGTGTGAATCACGTGGCGGAGGTGGGGTTACAGAGTTGGAGTGTGAGAGGTTTTAAGGGTTTGGAGATGGCGAATCAGGCGGTGAAAGTGAGGAGGGAGACGATTATAGCATGCATGACTTGCCCTCTTTGTCATAAGCTCTTCAGAGACGCCACTACCATATCTGAATGCCTTCACACGTGTGAGTCTTCTTCTTCCCTCGTGTCAAAGAATGCCTCTGCATCTCTAATTTCTTTGTCTATCTGTTTCTTCTGGTTTGCTTTCTGATTATGGGGATAAAGATGTTATCTTTTTGACATTTGATGATTTTAGTGATATGGGTTTTTTTTATTTTGCATTTTTCTTATCTGGGTTTGGCTTAGTTTGTGTCTAGCTTGTTTTGGGATGTGAGGTTTTGAAGCTCCATTGTTTCTGCTGGAAGATCTGAGAAGCATCTTGTTTCGTTTTACTGGTATCATGGCAATATACATTATTTTATTACTTTTGTGGCAATGGAATTGGAATCCAAGTTTGTAATTAGTTCTTCTTTTCTCTCTTTAATTTGTTATGCTGATATCTTTGTTGGAGTGGCCTAAGTAGCTTTGCGTGCATATGATGCGATTCTAAGACTATAATTAATGCTCAGACATAACATTATGCTCAGAATCTATATCATTTCTCAATTTCCATGAATGGTTCTTTTTATTCTAGTTTTCTTTTTTGTCTCTTTGATTATGAATCTTGTTTACTTCAGGGTTCTGGATCTACGCATTCTTATTGCAAAACAATTCTGCTGGATAAATTCTGATAGATTTTATTATGTGAACTTCTCCAGTTTGCAGGAAGTGCATATATAGTAAGATTACAGATGAGGAACTAGAAGTCTGTCCAATATGCGATACCTATCTGGGTTGTGTTCCATTGGAGAAATTAAGGTTTCTTTTTCTTCACTTACCATCGGATTAAGCAAAATAAGTTGTTGTATGGATTATAAATGTTGATGCATTATTTGGAAAAGTTGGATTCCTTCATGTTTTCCGAGTGGAATCGTTCATTTTTCTATTTTAGTCAGAATGCAATGGTTTATGCCTTCAACATGCAACTTCCCGTATTGCTTTATTGGAAAAGGACTATCATTTGATAACTGAGTTTATTATGGTTGGTGACAGAAGAAATGTTTAATATGTTTTTGGTGAAATTGGGGCTTATGCATATATGTAGTGACTTCGCTCCGATGGTCTCTGGATATTTTGAATCCTTCAGTCCTTGTAACCTTATCATGCAACATTCGTTATGCCGAATAAACCACGGATTGGAGTAATGTTGAGATTTTATGATATATTGATGTGTTCTAATTTATCTTGGTTATCAGGCCAGACCACAGTTTGCAAGATGTCAGGGCAAAGATTTTCCCTTTAAAAAGAAGAAAGGTAAACGCACCTGAAGTTTTGCCTTCAGCTACATTACCAGCTAGAAGAAAGGAGAGATCTCTCTCGTCGTTGGTGGTCAGCACACCCAGAGTATCATCAACCCAGGCTACTCTGACTGGAAGGAGAACTAAAGCTGTTGCAAGAAAGGCTTCTGCTTTACAGGGATCCAGTTTTTTGGTTGAGAGGCCTATTAAGAAAGAGGAAGAGTCCTCGGAGGATCATCCAGAGAGCAACAGCTCACCCAATGCCTCAATTAAGTCCAGTCAAAATAGCAGGCATGTAAATGAGGTAAACATTCTGCAAATCTAGCTTCCATGATATGCATTCTTTAGATTTCCGAAAGTGTTGCATTTGGTTAAATATACTAATGCATATATTGCTCTCAAATTTGATCGTCGCAGAGTTCATTTTCTGCTGAGCCTAGCCAACCTGTATCTATTAAAGAAACTGAGAGCGGCGGAGAACCGTGGGAGGGGAAATTGGATCTTTGGAAGCCATTAAATTGTTTAGTGGAAGTTGCAAATAGGACCAAGTCTCTCAAACCCAATTCACATGGATCTGATGAGAAAGTAGAACCGGTTCATGTCATTGCCAGTGAATCTCAGGTTCGCAAACCCAAAAATAAGGAAAACAAGCAGAAATCAAAAGTTGAAGATCAAAAGAATAGTACTAATCCTACCTCACCAGAACTAGTAAAACCTAAAAGGCTGCGTAAGGTTCGCCGGAAGAGGGAAGATTTTGGAGAATCAAGCCTTTCGCCCCAAGCTGTTCTGGATGCAGCAATTGCCAAACATGAAAGAAGAGTTGTTGGTCCAGTTTGGTTCTCACTTGTAGCTTCTGAAGACCAGTGAGAAACACCTTTAACTTTGAAAGATTCTTACTTTATTTAAATTAACAAGTTATTTTGCTTCTGTTCATATATTAAGTCTTTAAATGATGATTTCAGGGAAGGAGATGAACCTTTGCCTCAAATTTCTACAAGTTACTTGAGAATAAAGTGAGTCTTTCTCTTTTACTTTAATGCGTGTTCGTATCCTCTGTCCTCATTGTTGGTATACGTTATGTTCAAAATCCATCACATCCATTACTTATAAGCTGTCTTCTTAAGATTTTGAAGATTCGAGAATGATTTTGTTATGTGAAGATGCTTTAATACTGGTCTCGTTTATCTTATGTTTGGTTCATTTGTCGCAGAGACGGAAGTGTGCCCGTCTCGTTTATCCAGAAGTACCTAATGATGAAGCTCCATCTCAATAGTGAAGCTGAGGTAAGTGAATCCCAATTTTCGTTTAATCTTAAAAAAAAAAGGCCTTGAAATCTTAAAAACCAGGTCGTGTAAAGTTCGATTAATAATTCTTGCAGGTTGAGATCAAATGTATGGGACAGCCAGTGGTTCCTACATTACAGATGTATAATTTAGTTGATTTGTGGCTACAAACCGCGTCACCTTCACAGCGAGTCACAGCCTCCATAGGGTCGTCTGCAAAAGATTTCGTGATGGTGCTTGCCTATTCTCGAAAGGTCTCAATCTCTTAACACCCGGTACTATGATGATCTTCGCTTCCCTCAGAATCGTTCGTGACGTGGTTTCTGATCCGGCATGTATGTAATATGTATGAGTACGTATTTCAGTCACCCATAGTTGTTCTTGGCAACTGGTGATTTCGCCGATTGTATTATACCTGATCAAAAGATTGTACTTTTAGAATATTCATTCCCGTTATGTAATGAACAAGAACATCGTATAAGTCTGATTGATACACATTTTGTGTTCGCATTCTTTACTTGTCTGTAACAAAATGCTTGCAAAATACTTGATAATAACAAAATGCCAGTCCGTTTGTCGATTTAGTGCCCCTTTATTGACGTCTTAGCATTGTTCAGGTTCCATTTGCATATATATATATATATATATATATATATATATTTGCATATAATATATATATATATATATATATATATATATATTTCCATAGATAATTGGATTTATTTTGAAGAGATGAGCATTCGTCTAATGATTCAAGTGGGAGACAAAAACACGATCACGTGCGCACGTGACTGTACAGCTATGTCTTCCTCCCACGCCTGGTTATACTATTCTAGGCTTCCCTATGCTAAAAGGCTGAAAACTTTCTTGCCTGCGAGGCCATAATGTGTCTCATGATACCTAAAGAGCATTTTACGATTAAGACCGACCTCTTTGGCTAAAGCTACTTATAACCCTAAACCGCCGGACTGAGCCACAGCTACCTGAACGGTTCGGATCAGATCGAAACAGTATAGACATCACCTGACTCAATAATATAAGAAAGTTGCAATAAGGAAACTGATCAGTATGTCTAAAGGCCTCAAGCATTCTCAATCCCTTTCAGCCAAATCAATAATCTAATGGATTGACGAAAAGATAGTACAAATCCATCGTTATCATTCATAACATCATATCCACAGCAAGAACAAGAACCCTAACAGGGTTCCCACGAGTAAGCTAACACATTATTGAATCAAAACTCATCCAAAATGGAATTCGTTAAAGAAGGTGCATGTGCAAACCAGCTGTAGATTCAAGATCTTCTGGAAAGCATTGTGATAAAAGGCATTGGCTTTCTATGGACCATGGTGGCTATAATTCTTGCTTTTCCCTTTCCAATAATAAATTCGAAGACTTTATATTCGCCAGAGAATTGCATCTCTCTACTCTTATCATCCCAAACTGATAAAATTAAAATTAGTTCCCTATTAAGACTTCAAATGTCCAAACATGCCGGTCCCATACAAGTGTGAAACATCTATTAACAACACCCAAATGAACACTAGTGACAATATTATGGGGTAGACATGGCCATTAAACCAAAACCTTCCACCAATGGGGTTTAACTCAACCTAGCTTCTAAAATTGATTCAAGAAATAACAAAGGCTGATAATAGAAGAAGCAAGATATCGAAGAATCAACAGTTGAATGGTAACAGTGATAGCTGGGAGCAACACAATTTTCCAATGCAAGAATCTTACAAGCACTAAAATACCAACAAAATCAAAATTAGCAACACTTGGAATCTAAATTCAAATAGAACTAAATCGTTTCACTCCAATATCTCATCAGCGCTAAAATGTTTGACTTTGAAAAGCACAATCGAATTCAACACTATATTGGCAGAAACCAAACCAATCTGATACATGTTTGACTAAGTATAAAATGAAACCTCTATAGGGTAATCAATTCACACTACATTTACAAAAATTAAGAGAAAAAGAAGCTGAATTTGAAAACTAAAAGCAAAGAATAAAGATCAAGATTCAAAGAAATGCTAACTAAAAGCAGATCAATGAAGAGCTTACAATGCCAAAAAAGTACCTTTTCCTCCTACCCATCAAGATCCATATCGAACCAGAATAGCAAGAATCAGCTAAAAATTGGTGTAGCCAGCTCGGGTGGGACTGCCCACAACCGAAGACAACCCACCATCTCCCTCTTGCTCGTACAAATCCTCTGTGCCCCTAAACGCTGCGTGTAACCCAACAATTGCAACCCCAATCAGAACCGAGACCAACACATTCAACCAGACGTGTGTGAAAACCAGAGCGACGATGGTGACGGCACCAAGAACGCCCAAAACGATACGGTCGTCAACAACTCGATTAAAAACGACGATTGGGTTGTCGCGGAAGAAGTAGAGGAAGAACCAGGCGACGAAGACGAGGAGGAAGACGATTAATGAAATTGGGTGCCACAAGAGGCTAAGGAAGAGGACGAAGAGGACGAGCATGGTGTAGTTGACGAGGAAGTAGCCGAGATTGCGCTTGATTCGCTTTGTGGCTTCGCCGAAGGTGTAGGGGCGCGTGAAATTTGAGATGGGCTGGACGAGCTCGAGCCATGGGCGGCGCGTGGCGAAGAAGGACTGGGTCGTTTCTCTGGCTCGCATGAACGTTGAGGGTGCGGTGGTGGTGGCAGTGGTTGAAGGGAGAGAGCCATAGCTTGCTGGTGACTCGTAAGACATTGAAGCTGAAAAATTGGGCTTGAAATCTTGAATAGCTTGAGGATGAAGGTATCTGAGTTGAGCCAAACCCTAGGGGAGAGAAAGTGAGAATCTTTTGATATATGGAGATCGGAACGAAATCGCAGAAAGAGAGACGTTTCTCTGACTGTGTGTAAAAGACTAACTACTGTGGCGCTGGTTTGATATTTGTGCTTGGGGGTTGGGTGTTGGAGGTTGGGGGCAAGAGAAACTTGATTTGATAAAAGATGAGACGACGCCGTTTCGTTTTTTACTGGCAGGAGCGTTTTAGCAGTTGGGGCATGTGACCAGCTTTACTAAAGAGAAAACGACTTACCGCGAGCTAGTGGCGTGAATTTAGTTACGACGGTAAAAGCAGAGTTTAGTGGCATGAATTTAGTTGTGACGTAAAAATACACGTGAATATAATTATATTGATATAAATGATGGCATTTTTTTTTTGAAGTAATGATGGTATTCTTTTTTACGTATTCAACTTTGAATTCTTTTTTTAGTTAACTTGAAAAGAGAAAAATAATTTTTTGAAAGTTTATTGACGTTGTTAAAACTAGACGTGAATATAATCATATTAGTAAAAGTTTAACCTTACAACTTCAAATGCTCTTATTTACTTTGAACTTTTAAGGAGAGAAAGTGACTTATGGTGACTAGAGTGACGACTTAGTTATGATATTAAAATTAAACATGAGTATAGTAACATCAATTAGTATAAAATATACGAGTATCGAATGCATGACATTTCATTACACAAATAAGTAAAAAATAGTATTAGACCAGTAATATTAATGACAAATGATAGAATAATATCTTTTGTATAAAAGATAAATTTAGCATTATATTGATTAAGTTAAATCAACGACGTTTAATATAAAAATACTACTAAATCAGTAATAATAATGACAAACGACGCGATTATATATTTATATAAAAGATGAATTTAACATTATACTAATTAATTTATAATAGAGATTAAAATAAATCAATCACGTCAAATTTTTTTTTTCACGTAAGTGTATTAATTTTTGATATAATGATATGCGGAGAAGAGAATTAGATTATACAATTGGGTATTGACCTCATTAATTACAAGAGTCAAATTCGAGTCCCCCCACATAAAATTTAGAAAATAATACCACTAAATCATATTATTAAGTCGCAATCAACCACAGTCAATCTATTCCATTATTTTCAGGTGGTCACCTCATATATAAAGCATACCTTAAACCCTTTGGGTTAGTAGACACCACACCCATCACCCATCTTAAAAGAGAAAATGACTTCAATTGTGAGCAACTATTTATATTTAGGTACCGGTCTACTGGCTCAAATTTGGCCTTTGTCCAAAATGAATTCAAAATTTAGACTTTCTCCAACAAGCTTTGAAACAAGAAACATCAGTAGTGGTTTTACATATCATGAAAGAACTTGTAAGCCTTGATATCTTCCACAATGAACTTGACTGCACCAATGCAACCCAACACTGCAACGATCGAGAACCAAACGACGATGGATAAGTTAAGAAGCAACAAAGAGTGGTACATTTTGGTATTTTCTGGCCGTCGCCGAGCTTTCAGATATGCTAACGCCGGGAAGACGAAGTCGAGCGGCGTGAACCCGATTGCTCCACAGATTGACACAAAGTCCCCAAAGAAAGGCATGGCTGCTGCAACAAGAGTTATGACAACCATGTACATTGAGGTAAAAACAAGACGAAGTAGATTGGGTTTGAATGGAAAACGACTTGTCGTTTTGTATGACAACAGTCTTTCCTCAATGTAGGCATATGTTGGCCTGCAATATATCTAGCAAAAGGAAACATAAACAAAGTTTACAAGAGAATTCGAAGTTTGGGAAAATTTGGAAAATTTAAAACTTAGGTTATTTAATTCGGTTTTTTAAATGAAAATACTCTTATGGTTGAATAAGATTGTTTTCTATGTAAGTGTGATAATCGGAACGGTTGAAATCTTCTAAATAAATTTAAATCCTACTTTCGTCTAAGTACGTCATTTGTATATCTTCGTTCTTCCGTCCAGTCGACTTTACCCGGACATAAAATATTCAAAAGATATGGAACAATTGTCCTAAAAGACTAAAGTGGTGCATGTGACACAAATAGAGAGACCGAAAATTTAGAAGTTGGATGATCAAAGTGAAACACGAGTATAAACTCAAGGTACCTGAAAACATCCAGATATTTGTATGACTGCAAAAAGATTGGCCATGACAATGGTCCATTGAGGAACAGATAGAGAAGACAAGATGTAAGGTTGGACTTGTGATCCAAAAGCCCAGTATCCAGTGAAAGCCAATTGCCAGTAGCTCAAAACAATCACACCATATGCAGCTGATACACCTTTATACGTGTTCTTCTTTGCAGGTTCTCTGACAGTATTCTTAAGAAGTAAAAAAAAAAAAAAAAAAACTAATTTAACAATTTAAATATTATCATCAAGTTTCAAAATTTTCCACCTTTAAAATTAGTATGTAAAAATACAAATAAAGAAACCTGTATCTCTGGAAGCATTGCATCTCCAAAGGAAAAGGCAATGGCGCCAAGAGCATTGAAGGCTCTAAATGCCTTAGAAGATGAGCTTCCATCCAAACTGTAACTGATTGATTTTCTGTCCATCTTTTTTCCTATCAGGGATATAGGAAACCAATTAGCTCAATTTTTTACGGAACAAAACTTGAGAGATATATATATATATATTTGGCAAGAGCCTGGCCGTAACAGAGTTGGTTAGGAAATTGAATTGAGCTAACTGTAAATTCAGAGGTCAGTTTCCGCTCTGGTTTACCGCTACATGCACTATGAGACAAGGAATGTGCGACGAAGTTTTACTTAACAAGAGACAATCCACTTTGATCCTATCTTGGAGGAATTCCGTCGATTAAAAAAAAAAACTTGAGAGAGATTGGTAAATGTTGTGAAGTAGCCTACCATTATAGATTGTGACACCAATTGTTGTGGCAGCAAAGCCAACGGTGCTGAAAGTGCACAAAGCATTTACCCATCTCAGTGAATGAATGTCTGGGAGCTGAGAGAGAAGGAGCTCAAAGGCTCCAAAGAAGATAATAAAATGCTGCAGGGTTAAGCTGCCATCTTCGTCGTAATATTTATACACAGCCTACATAAGAACGAACATTTGTAAACATTGTATCAATGTTGTCGAGAATGTGTAGATAACATGTCGGTTATTGACTAATTATCAAACCTTGAGGCTGCTTCCAGCTGCAATATGAATCGCAATATTATTGCCTACGGAAGCTACCTGTTGAAAAAATGCAATAGACCAGTAACCCCAGAACCCTTCAAAAGAAAATAGAAAATATAATAAAAATATAGATAAAATTGTGTATTAAAAAAAGTAAATTAAGATTAAGAAATAATTAAATTAAAAGATTATAGTTGGAAATAATTGGTACCAAAAATACTTTGTGCCAGGTGGCGATAGGTGACATGTTTCTTCCCATCCCATTTCCACAGAGATGCAATGAGAAAACTAGAATACCATGTGGCTAGTGTTGCACCCACCAAACTGCTTACCCCTATAAATTATTGTAACACCAATAAATTTCGCATAATCAGTAATTGATATTCCCAATCTGATAACATCACGAATTATTACCGAGAGGCCAGCCGAGAGAAGCTAGAGCGAAGGGGAGCGGAGCATAGGCGGCGGGCGTGGCAATTGTGGTGGCCACGTGGAAAGCGGCGTGCTTCCACGTCCCTTTGCCATGCTTTGCTTCTTGTTCTTCTGCTGCTGCTGCTACTACTACTTGTCTTTCTTCCTCATCTTCTCTTGCTTCTCCTGTTGAAACATATGTCGGTGGAGGTGACATTTTTTTGGGCTGTTGCCTTCCGAGTTGAAGCCGGCTTCTTGGGCTTTCATTTGTTTATGTGTTTGATTGCAAATTTGTTTTTGTCTTTCTTAGTTTATGTGTTTGTGTGTTTGCGAAGTGTGATACTCTTGACTTTTATTTTTTGAGTCCGTGGACTATTTTGGATGCTGGAAGACTTAGAATTTAGAATCTTTGGGATTTTAGTATCATTCTATAACTTCATCTCTTTGAAAAATCATAATAGGACAATGATGGTGGGAACCCCAGTTCTGTTCTCATTGGAAGGTGTACACAAGCACAAACCAAACAAATTCTTCGCGAAATTTCGAGCTTGACTTTTCATACATACGATCCGAAATCATTGGCACTTACAGTACCGACTAAACAAAAGATATGGACAGTGTTGGGCTTGTAAGGCCCATTTTAGCATCCTAAACAATGAATCACAAGGCCCATTGTTAACACCAAGTCTGAGGTGGCTGTGCACTGAAGTACACCCTCTGGCCACTCACCGTCTCTATATAACTCGCGTTAAAACGTCAAATCCCATCCCAAAATTTCTCTTCTGCAATTCAACTCCTTATTGAATCCATCGCTCTCCGATCTTCTTCGCTCTTCGACGCAGCCCTAACAATGGTGTACATTACTTCCTGGGATGAGTTCGTCGAGCGATCCGTGCAGCTTTTCCGTGCCGATCCCGAATCTGTACGTTACGTTTTCTTATTTTCTGTTTGGCTTCACAGAAAATCAAAGAAAATCGATTGCAATTCACTTAGTTCATAATTTCGATATTTGTTTAGGGTCAGTGGACTGGGATGAGCTCAATTCAATTTTTTTTTTTACAATTTGTCTAATGATTCTGATGGATCTTTTTGTTGATGTAGACTCGATATGTGATGAAGTACCGGCACTGCGAGGGGAAATTGGTTCTCAAAGTCACTGATAACAAAGAGGTAATAATTTCTCTCCTTTTCCTACTGTGCATTAACTCTTCTGTGTAATTGTGTATGGCTGATATTCTCATTGATTTAGCTAATGTTGTAGGTTAGAAGTTGTGAGTCTTATGCAATCTTACAATCACTCTAGTCATTGTTTGTTATAAATGAGTTGAATTACCATAGCTTAAAAAGCCTAGAGCCGCCCGGGACATTAAGTATTCATAGTTTTGTGTTGTTAGTGCTCTTTCGAGTGACATGTTAATTGTACCTCTGGTCTTATAATGTTATAGTTTGATCAAGAAAGTAATTGTATCATATATTCATATGCTGGTGAGTGGTGAATCTGTTGCTCCTTAACATGTAATCAAAATAGGGGTGATCCTTGGGTGCACAAGTTAGTTCTTTCTGGAGGTGTTAGGTGCACAAATTTTTTGTTGATCGATTTTTTATTGTCACAAGTGACAAGACTAGTGTGGTTGTGTTTGGTGATGCTTGGGGTTTCAAATTTGCTTTGTCTGTTTCTCCTATTAGATAATAATCAAATTAGTTCTTTATGGTATATGGCTTGTTAAGTGTATATTTTCGATCAAAATGGCCGCGACTCTCTATCTTTGTGAACATTCCTAGAAATACTCTAATCACCTCCTTTTTTGACTTAGATGCTAAGCTTCCTTTATCTCTGTTTTCTTTATTACACAAGTCTGTTAATGTCTCCGATCCACCTCAAACTGTTATGTCTTTGTTATTGTTTTCACTGTTGAGTATAGGGATTGATACTTGGTACAGTTCTATTTAGGAAAACTTCTTGGAACATAATGATAATAATTTAGCACTTGAAGGACCCCTTTTTCATTCCAAAATGTTCAACAATTCAGAATGGCTTTACTTGGAACGTGGGGACTTTTGACGGTGATTTTGCATACCTGCATGGGAGTGCATTTCCTTTATCTTCTGTTTTCCGTTTTCTTTTACTTCCTTTTTGTGGTGGAGAAATCCTAATCTCCCAAATTTGGTGCAAGTATATGAGAGACGTGGCTGAAATTTAACATTATTACAGCTGTTGTTAGGCATTATAGGAATAGGATTATACGGAAAATCACCTATGCATATGCTTTTACGTAGAACATAGACTATATGGCAAGCTTCATACTTGGGATGTTATCGGCAGACTCCTTTTTGGATACAAGAAAACAGTTGCATATCATTTTGCATCGTCAAATTAAGATATATTTGCCTGAATTACTCATGTGATGGATCCTTTTGCATTTTGCAGTGTCTGAAATTTAAGACAGACCAAGCACAAGATGCGAAGAAGATGGAAAAATTTAACAACATATTCTTCACTTTGATGTCCCGGGGCCCTGAAGCGGATCCATCAGAATTTGCTGGGAAAGACCAGGTGGATGCACAGCCAACTAAGAAAGGAAGGGGAAGGAAACAATAGTTTCGTTGTGCTAGGGCTATTAGGATTTTGTATTAGGACCCATTTTTCATCGAATATAGCTTCTTACAAAATTCTATATGTATCTATGAGATCGAGTATATTCTGTTTACTCACTTTAAATTGAGTATCCGTTTCTGTCCTTTTCCTGTTAGGATTTGAGTGTTTCGAATCATTGCTATTTGACTCAGACCTGTTCTAAAAAAGTCGAGGCATTTGGTCAATAAAACTTGCCTCCATTGACCTGCTGGGCATAATAACGGTTTGTGTGATTTGGGTAGTTTTGGGCCGAATTCTATTGGCCTCGAACCAGTTGGACCTAAACTACCTTTTAAATGGATATCGCCTCTCGTTTAGTTCACTCGTGCCGTGGACGCAGTTGGACATTGCATTTCTTTTACAACACGTTTATTTATTAAAAATGTGAAACTAAGGTATGGGAATGGAGGAAAATGTATGAGCATCAAATAAAAAACTCTCAACTAGTTGATTTACTTCTTGTAACTGATAAGTAAACATTTTAATTCAATTCTTACGGATTTTAGAAGATTTGTTCTCCGATTTGTAAATGCTCAATTATAAGAAAAACTGAATTGCGTAAACAATAAATTTCTAAGCTTGAAAAAGATAAAAAATGCTTAGACATACGAGAAAATCTATTATGTAACCAAGTATCTATCCATTCTACAAGAGTATTATACGAAAGGAGCTCTAGACCAAACCAAACCCTTTGCCAATCCATTGATAGCCGTAGTGTGTTACCCAGATCCCAAGAAGACATCCTTTGCCGAGTTCTTTACTATATTTTTTTAGCCCATTAAAAAAGTTAAAGTGTAAAACTAAACCCATGTGCCATTAGAGCTCTGTGGAGAAGCTGATGAACCTCTTAGCCTTTCATTTTGCCCCAAGAAAGTATTTGTAAAAGAGAACAAATTAAAGCACTCGGGGTTGGGACAAATATTCCTCAATCTCAAAATAAAGAGACAGTACAGATGGACAAATATTAGTTTTAGGGATTTCTTTATTTATTTATTATGCCTCCTGCAGATTCTCATGCTGCCATGCAGACACATATAGCTTGTGAACATGTAAGCTTGCATAAGGTGGCATATGGGTTAATGAGATCATTTTGTTATGGAAGAAGAGTGAAGGAGAAGGGAAGAAGAAAGAAAAACAAAGAAAGCTCTGAGATTCCTTAAACATCTTTACTTATTTGAAATGAAACAAGTAAAGTCATTAATCGGGAAAGTTAAAAACTAAGAACAAATGAATGAGTATACATGAGATGATCATATATAATTCCTTATCCATTAATATGATTTACGACTTTCAAGTATTAGCATATTGTAACGTGAAATTCGATTGCATGTATTTTTGTTCTAAATGTTTTAGTAATCACATAGAAAATTAGAGATTTAATGAATGCACATTGTCTACATAAGAACGTATTATGAAACATAATTAGGAAAGTTATGAATAGAAAGAAAATAAATAAATATGAGACCAGATACTTCTCATTCATCAATCTGAAGTCCGACTTCAGGTATATCACTTTTATAAGCTGTAACGTGAAACTTAAACGTGAAAAAAGAGCAAAATATATGGTGTTTTTATGGGTGTAGATTTTGGATAAAGTTAACCTTTTGTTCCATAATATCTGAATTGTTCCCTAATTTTGAAGGTTGTAAAGTATGAATTCGTGCACTTTGTGAAGGAAAAACCATGCTTTATAACGGGCTTTTTCTTTTTCTACTTTTTTCTATAACTCATAATTATGTTTTGATTCTTCTTCCTTTTCTCATGCTTTTTTTTTTTCACACGTAAAAAAAAAGAGCCTTGTGATCACACCATAATGCAATATGAATCCTTGAGCACAATATGATTGTGTTAAGCTCGTGCATAATGAAAGTGTTGGAATTGCTTCATTTTCTTAGGGAAGATGGAGAAGAAAGAATCGAATAAAAAAAGTATCAGCAACAACCGCTTTTATTTTGAGATAATTATTGTAAGGACCCTTTCCGAATTTTCCTTCGAAACCCGAAAAGAACCCTTATCTCATCTGACAGCTCTTTTATCTCAAAAATTAAATACCAGGAATACCCTTTATCCTTAAATAATTTTTAGTAAATCTTACAGGGTTCCCGACGGAACCTCTGTACTTACTGACCACTCCCACTTGTCAGACGTAGGATAGCATACAGGTCAAAGCCAAGGCATCGGAATAGTGGTGGTCCAAATAGGAATACCATCTGACACCAAATGTCAGTAGGTCAGACACTGCTGACAACTCTATTTGAATACCACAAGACAACCGACTAGTCAGCTTCTTGTGAACCAACAATAATTTGTCACTCTGGGTCACCGCCCACACCAACCCACTGACCCGGATGACGAAGTCTTTTTTTAGGCTGATTAAGGACATGACAATCGTCGTCAAATCATATTAAAGCTGAAAATATCCTCGGCTATAATATCATAAAAGTCGGTAAGTATCCTCGACTATCATATCGTATCCTCAGCCGGAATAACCCTCGGCTGGCATAACACATAAGCCAACATAACCTTCGACTATCATATCACATCAGTTAGAATATCCCTCGACTGACATATTATATCATCAGTCGGCATATTATATCATCAGCCGGCATATTCTATCATCAGCCGGCATAACCCTCGACTGGTATACATACAAGCCGGCATAACACTCGGCTATCATATCATTATTATTCATATTGGAGGTTCACCGCCTACAGCGGATCCTGGCTCCGGATTCTAGCCCCCACACATATCATCCAACCCTAAATCATGGACGCTCTAGCCCCAAGGAACTCATGACACACTAATGACCCAACTACCTTGACCTTCCGGGCTCAAAACCCGCTACATGGTCATCCATTACCGCTGGGATTGCCCAACCGGGGCTCTAAACAAACTCCTATGGCCTCAAAACCATCAAAATCTGATCCGGAACGTCCCAAAACCTTAGTCACGCGCCGCCGTGACATCGGGAACAGTCCCACGCGCCGCCACGCGCTGGTAGAAGGTCGGAACACGCACCCACGTGCCTGCACACGCTGGTCACGTGCCTGCTACAGTACCCACGCGCCTGGATCGGCCCAACTCGGCCTGACCTGGTCTAGCCCGACCCGATCGGTCCACTCGACTCGATCGGTCCACTCGATCCGACCGGTCCACTCGATCCGACCGATCCACTCGATCCGACCGATCCACTCGACCCGATCGATCGCCGGTGACTCGCCGGAGAAGACGACCGGACGGCCGTCGCCTTCGCCGGAGGCTGGCTAGAGAAGATGACCGGACCGCCGCCTCCGCCGCCGTCTGGTTCGCCGGAAATTACCATTTTCGGTCGATTTTCAAGGTTTTCTAACTTCTTCATTTCTTGACCTTTTTTCACGATCCACGCATGTAAATTCATCTACTTTTCACCAGGAATCCAAATATGAGGTCAAAGTTCCGAGATCGTACTTGGTTTGGCCAAAAAACGGCCGAGAAGATTTGGTCCACCTCTCTCCCCCGTCTGTCGCCTACGGCGGTGCTCCCGCTCCGATAAATACCCCAAAATGCTCGTGGGGTCCTGGGGAAGATCCTCCCGACCTTGGTTTCGGTCGAATCGGACTGAAATTCGTCCGATGAAAGGGGATGTTCGGTGTTCGCACGAGGAGGATTTCGGGTAGGAGAGAGGCTTAATGGACCCCTCTCCCGAGGAGAGAGAAAAATATCTGATATATAGTTCCAACTTTTCCAAAATTACCAAACTGCCCCTGAAGCTTCTAGACCCGTAACGAACTCACCGGTTCTCCATTTTCCACGTGCCGCCTGTCTACGAACTCGTGAGTTCGAGACCTACATAATGACCTAAGAAAAATTCCAAAAGTACTGCCATTCAAAAAGTGACTCCCGAACCCGTCCAAAGTCGAGGGTAACATCATCAAATTCTTAAAATAATTTAATTTCTGGTACGGGTCGTTACAAATTTCCCCCCTTACAGAAATTTCGTCCCCGAAATTTCACTAACTCAGGTTAAAGAACCAACCTCCTGTTCAGTTCCTCTCGCGTCACCACCGGCACGAACTTGGCCCCAGACGCGATTCTCAAGAGAACCCAAGCACTCTGCACACTTCTTCATTCCCATCTCGACAACAAACCGTAGGCGAGAACTACATCCAGGAGACATCTTGGAGGCACCAATATCCATTCAACACGGAACATACCTCGAAGTCAGGTGTCAAATACGGTTACGTGCACTACGTGCAGTCAGCCTCAACGCTCTAGCGGAGCAATATCTTACAATGCTAGCATCGGAAAGCCCGTCAACGATCTAGCAGAGGACTATCCTCCTATGCTAGTCGGAGAAAACCTTGACATATAGGTGCTGGAGAAGACCCTTCATGATGTATAAAACAATGCGTGCATACACAACATTTCTTTTCAAACCAGTTCATAAGGATAAACCAAAATCCATCTTTTGTAAATCTTCGGTGGGACCCACGAAATCCAAATAATGAAACATTTCGTGGTCCTCAACCCTGTTTTGAAAACCCTCATCAAAGGAGTTCAAATCATGTAAATCAACTTGGACACACATAATATATCAAATCCACTGTTCCCGACATATCCACCACACACCAGGGTATCCCTTGAGGTGTGCTAAAATCTGTACTATGCATAAATAGGCTCAACGATTCGACGGAGCAATAGCCTCAACAACCAGCGGAGCAAAACCCCTCAACGCCAGTTGGAGCTACATCCAACTACCTCAACAACTAGCGGAGCAAAACTCCTCAATGCTAGTCGGAGCTAACTCTATACAGGCTCAACGATTCAACGGAGCAACAATCTCAACAACCAGTGGAGCAAAACCACTCAACGCCAGTCGGAGCTACATCTAACTGCCAAACAACTAGCGGAGCAAAAATCCTCAATGCTAGTCGGAACTAACTCTATACAGGCTCAACGATTCAACGGAGCAACAGCCTCAACAACCAGCGGAGCAAAACCCCTCAACGCCAGTCGGAGCTACATCTAACTGCCTCAACAACTAGCAGAGCAAAACTCCTCAATGCTAGTCGGAGCTAACTCTATACAGGCTCAAAGATTCAATGGAGCAACAGCCTCAACAACCAGCGGAGCAAAACCCTTCAACGCTAGCCGAAGCTAACTCTATACAGGCTCAACGATTCGACGGAGCAACAACCTCAACAACCAGCGGAGCTAAACCCCTCAACGCTAGCCGGAGCTAACTCTATACAGGCTCAACAATTCGACGGAGCAACATCCTCAACAACCAGCGGAGCAAAACCCCTCAACGCTAGCCGGAGCTAACTCTATACATCGGAACAGAAAACTAGTGAAACCAAATCCGTGTTTTGAAATCTTTGTTTAGTGGCCTCAGCCAAATTCTTTGAAAACTCATTTATGACCAAAACCGATAAAATCATACATACGAGTCTAAACCCAAATCACATACTCAAATAGTTACCACGTCAAAATGATATCAAAATCAAGTCCAACAATAAGGTCATTCCTCAAAACACACTTTCACTGAATTATTGGAAAACATGTGTCCAACATCATTTCTAACTTCCAGGAAATTATTCCAACCATACATAACAGAATTTAAATCAAAGATATATTGATGCATGCATTACATTTTATAAACCAAAAGTCCACTCACCAGTAACAGCGACGCCAACCTCGCCCGTGCATCACAAGACTTTCGTCTCCCTTAGTTCAAGGTCGCTAAAGAGGTAAACGTCTCGGAGGCATCTTGTTAACACGAATCCTTAAATAATTTGCACACAAGTGTGCGATCTGTAGGAAGTTAACCTAGAGCTCTGATACCAATTGTAAGGACCTTTCCCGAATTTCCCCTCGAAACCCGAAAAAAACCCTTATCCCGTCTGACAGATCTTTTACCTCAAAAATTAAATACCAGGAATACCCTTTATCCTTAAATAATTTTTAGTAAACCTTACAGGGTTCCTGACAGAACCTCTGTACTTACTGACCACTCCCACTTATCAGACGTAGGATAACATACAGGTCAAAGCCAAGGCCCCGGAATAGAGGTGGTCCAAATAGGAATACCCTCTGACACCAAATGTTAGTAGGTCAGACACTGCTGACACCTCTATTGGAATACCACAAGACAACCGACTAGTCAGCTTCTTGTGAACCAACAATAATTTGTCACTCTGGGTCACCGCCCACACCAACCCACTGACCCGGATGACGAAGTCTTTTTTTAGGCTGATTAAGGACATGACAATCGTCGTCAAATCATATTAAAGCTGAAAATATCCTCGGCTATAATATCATAAAAGTCGGTAAGTATCCTCGACTATCATATCGTATCCTCAGCCGGAATAACCCTCGGCTGGCATAACACATAAGCCAACATAACCTTCGACTATCATATCACATCAGTTAGAATATCCCTCGACTGACATATTATATCATCAGTCGGCATATTATATCATCAGCCGGCATAACCCTTGACTGGTATACACACAAGCCGGCATAACACTAGGTTATCATATCATTATTATTCATATTGGAGGTTCACCGGGTTCATCGCCTACAGCGGATCCTGGCTTCGGATTCTAGCCCCCACACATATCATCCAACCCTAAATCATGGATGCTCTAGCCCCAAGGAACTCATGACACAATAATGACCCAACTACTTTGACCTTCCGGGCTCAAAACCCGCTCCATGGTCATCCATTACCGCTGGGATTGCCCAACCGGGGCTCTAAACGAACTCCTATGGCCTCAAAACCATCAAAATATGATCCGGAACGTCCCAAAACCCTAGTCACGCGTCGCAGTGACATCGGGAACAGTCCCACGCACCGCCACGCGCTGGTAGAAGGCCGGAACACACGCCCACGCGCCGGTCACGGGCCTGCTACAATACTCACGCACCTGGATCGGTCCAACTCAGCCTGACCCGATCCAGCTCGACCCGATCGGTCCACTCGATCCGACCGATCCACTCGACCCGACCGATCCACTCGATCCGACCGATCACCGGTGACTCACTGGAGAAGATGATCGGACGGCCGTCGTCGTCACCGGAGGCTGGCCGAAAAAGATGACTGGACCGCCGCCTCCGCTGCCGTCTGGTTCACCGGAAATTGCCATTTCCGGTCGATTTTCAAGGTTTTCTAACTTCTTCATTTCTAGACCGTTTTTCATGATCCACACATGTAAATTCATCTACTTTTCACCAAGAATCCAAATATGAGGTCAAAGTTCCGAGATCGTACTTGGTTTGGCCAAAAAATGGCCAAGAAGATTTGGTCCACCTCCCTCCTCCGTCCGTCACCTACGACGGTGCTCCCGCTCCGATAAATACCCCAAAATGATCGTGGGGTCCCGGGGAAGATCCTCCCGACCTTGGTTTCGGTCGAATCGGACCGAAATCCGTCCAATAAAAGGGGGTGTTCAGTGTTCGCACGGGGAGGATTTTGGGTAGGAGAGAGACTGAATGGACTCCCCTCCCGAGGAGAGAGAAAAATATCTGATATATAATTCCAACTTTTCCAAAATTACCAAACTACCCCTGAAACTTCTAGACCCGTAACGAACTCACCGGTTCTCCATTTTCCACGTGCCACCTGTCTACGAACTTGTGAGTTCGAGACCTACGCAACGACCCAAGAAAAATTCACAAAAATAATGCCAGTCAAAAAATGACTCCCAACCCCGTCCAAAGTTGAGGGTAAAATCGTCAAATTCTCAAAATAATTTAATTTTTGGTTCGGGTCGTTACAATTATAATAGTAGTTGTGAATGTTAACAATAAATGAAGCATATGGAAAAGAGAGTTAGAAAGAAAATAATGCTGGGTTAAGTTTACAACGTTATATAAAAGAAACTTGTTTTTGGAATTTCACAAATTACTTGCTTTACTCCACGTTTTTATTTAAATTTTTTTTTTACAAATCAAACTTCCAAACTTACCCCTTTATCTCTTAATTTACTTTATTTTATAAAAATTTAAAAATTCACAATAATTTAATAGTCTAACTATAAACCATCACCAAGCATTACTATTTATTGCAGCCTATGCGTCTTTCTATCATATTGCAACAAATTTTTTGATCATGTACACATGCAGTAAAGTGTCCATATAATTTAAACAGCTCAAAACTGCCATTATACCTTAATAGCATAAACATAATACTCATAATTGTAAAAATAGAAAGCGGGAAAGATATGAAGCGGGAGAGTAGGGTGACACGACATGTCCCGGAAATAAAAGTTGAGAAATGAAATTAATTAAATAACAGGTAATTATGAAATTTGAGGATCGTGTGGATTTGGGCTAAAGTATGAAAATGGACCTTAGAAAAGGCCCAAAGAAGGTTGTTGGGTCGTGAATTAAAGTTTAGAATTTCAAAACTTACCATTTTATCCCTGAAATTCCTGAAGGCCCAGAAGTCACTTTTTAATCGAGTACTACTTTTGGAAATGTCCTTGCACCATTACGTAGGTCTAGAGCTTGCGAGTGCATAGACAAGTGGCACATAGAAATCAGAGTTCGAACGAAGAAGTTAGGGTTCAAAAACGATCGGGGTGTATCGGAAATTTTGGAAAAGTTTAAATTATAAAAAGGGGCACTCTCTCCTCTCCCCATTGGTCCGTGTCTCCATCTCCCTTATCTCTCTCTCTTCCTTCCGCGACTTCTCGCGGAAGCCATAAAATCCAGCCACCATTCGACGGTGACCCAGGGACCACCACCATCACCATCCTTTTCGTCTTCCCCTGGCGAGTACAACCGTACCATCGAGGGAGGTCATCGACCACTATACGCAGCGCAGCAAGCAGCCAGAGAAAATAGGTCACTACGCATTTCGAGGCGATTTTCGATCCCCATAGGTATGGGTTCTTGATTTGGACCATGGTTTTGAATTCCTGGGATTGAGCATATAGTTTTAGGCTATTAAAACGTAAGATTTGGTGAAGAAATGAAGGTTTTGGAAAAACTCCAAAACCGGCCAACAATGGCCGTCTCCAGTGGGCACCGGCGATAAGGTCTGCAGGAGGTAGGGGGCGACTGAACCCCACAGTCGCACCCCCGTTTGCACACCAGGGAGCGTGGGTGAGAGTGAGGGCGCATGGGCCCCACCCCCGGTCTCCTATGACTCGTACTCCGTGTAATCCGACGTTCTGAACCCATTGACGTAGGTTTCGGGTCCATCAAAAAATCATTTGGGGGCTCTTTTGGATAGTGTTAGTTGCTTTAAATGCATTTGTAGGGCGTGTGAACTCCCGGGGATCGGGAGGTTGATTTAATAGTTAAAATGATTATTTATTAATATTAATTCCCTTATTTGTGAGGTGCTTTGGTATTGGAGAATTCAAAGGATTGTATAGATAGAGACGAAACTCGGAAAGGCTTCTGGGAAAGAACGCCTCGAAGTACGTGAAATAGGGAATCTTGTCGAGTGATTTCTCCCCGATGTACTGTGATTGGACCTCTTTCCCTAAACTTAAGAATACATATTGTTATATGATGGATTACGTGTTGAATATGATTGATAATGTGATGGGTGGATTGTGTTGAATGGTTGATGGTTAAATTGGAATGCCTAACTTAGAATGATTATATTATAACTATGGGTTTATGGATAGGACATGATTGAGTCTAAGATATGATGAGTTAATTCTTGTCATTTGCCTAAGTGTCATGCTAAATGTTATATGATTGAGTAATTATGGAATTAATAGTGATAAGTGTACTTATTTGTGATGCTTAGGGTCGTTTAAATTAGTTATTTGTGTTACGATGATGTTAGGAACTATGGATGATGCCACGAGTTAGAGTAGAGCCTGGCACGTGTTGCTTCATAATTTGAGACATAGAATATGCCAAAGAATCAATGATAAGACCAGGCATTCTGGATTATAATATTTTAGGATTTTGAATCTTATGAACAATAAATGCTCCGAAATGAGTATAAACTAATACTATAAGGAATATCTCGAGGTTTGAATCCGAAATACAAGTTTAGATATTCGAACCGCGAGTAAGGGCGAATATCGACATAAAACGAATACTATGAAGACTTTGATTATCGAGGCAGACTGGGTATACGATTAAGATGCTATCGTCGATGAGTCATGCCGACTTAGGATATGAGTCAGAGTTGAGATGCTATCACCAAGGAGTCATGTCAGCCTAGCACATGAGTTAGTGTCGACATACTATTACCAATGAATTATACCGGTGTAGGGCATGTGTTATGTGTCATGTATGAGTCATGTGGAGTCTTGTCGAGTCCTGTTGAGTCGTATGTCTGTGTCGAGTCATGGTATGCCCTAATGGTGGTCTCTGGTGTCGTACATGTCTGTAGGTCACAGACTAGTCCTCCACGTGATCGTTCATATGCGCTCGCTCTATACTAGTTAAATAGCGCCAGTCTTGTCCCCAAGCTCTTATAAGTCTATGTGGTCATAGAGCTCCTAGGGGGACTCATGGTGATGGTGCTTGCACCAAGTCCTTCACATGGTCGTTGTACAAGCGAAGACACCCAACCTTATCACGTGCGTGTGACTCGTGCGACTACAGTACCATTGGGATACCTGAGATGATGATTGAGTCATGATATTCCAGTCGAGGGATATGCCAGATGATGATGTGATATGCCAGATGGTTCCATGGTTTGGACTTCGAAGGGAACAAAGGCGAGTCGGTGGTGGGAAACATGGTCGCGGACCTCGTCCATGACCCCAGGAATGGAGACCAGCTTGTCAGCACAATTGTTGAGGCTTTCTCCGCCTTGAATGATGGCATTGGCATTGACTATTGCACTGCAATGCCCTTAGAGGACTTGCAACTCTCCAGAAATACTTGGGTTGCGGCGTTTGAGTCCGAGTTCTTGGGTTTTGGCTCTGTCTGCTTCTTCACTATGGTGCTCCAGCTTGAACTTGGGGCTGGGTTTGGGTTCTGCTCTGAAGCTGGGGTTGGGGCTACGATGTCATCCATGGTTGATTTTCAGTCAAAATTGAAATAATTTCATATCTCAAATGACGATTTGTATTATGGTTTTGTTTTCGATAGTTTCATATCTTTTCATCCGTTCGAATTCTTCACCGCTTGCCTATCTTTTTCAGGAATGGAATTACCATCCACGCTAATTTGGGTTTCAGTGATGGGGAAATTCGAACCTTAGGGAACACTAGTGGTGGAGGTGTTGGCGATTACAATTTTATTGTGAATTGCACAGACCACTGCGAAATTGAATGGAAAGGTGAAGGGAGGTTTTAGGAGGAGGGGTCGATGGTGTAGAAGATGAGATCGCCAAAAGTTTCAGTTGGGTTGATGTGGCCCTCATCATCCGAGTTGATTAGTTATGGCGATGGTGTGTCGGGGTTGGGTTATGGGGGAGGTAGGGCGATGGTTGGATTTGGTTTTATTTTTTGATTTTTTAAACAACTTGGGTTTTTAATAATTTTGTTAGGAAGTTTATTTCAAAATTTTATTAATGGTTTTTAATAATATTTTTAATTTTTAATTATTTTTTTATCCACATGGAGTCCAACTCAGCATAAACAGTTGACTAAAAAATGACAGCTCATCATTTAACTCTTTGACTAACAGATTGACTAACGGAGGGTACTTAGATGATGTGTTTTCATAGTTTGGGTATCAAGATGAATTTTCATAGTTAGACTATAAACTTGAAATAACTCTTATAGTTTGGGTACTTTTATGTAGTTTATCCTTATTTTAATTATGCTCTGAGTTGTCCGCTTTCGCGGTGGAACGGTAATTTAGTGTTTACTATTTTACCTTTCACTAGACTTCCTAAAACATTTCGTTTTAATTGGGATTTCGTCACCTGGACTCAGCGTCTAGGTGTCCAAGTGTCGGTCAACACCCGGTATCCGGTTGTATATTCGGGACGGGGTGTAACATAGAGTTTATCAAGAACAAAAAAAGAAGTCCAAATGTTTTACATAAATATAATAAATAAAAATAACATATATTAAATACAAAATGAAGAGGGATAAGTTTGGAAGTTTGATTGATGAAAAAATTAAGAAAACATTGAAATAAAAAAGTGGGGTACATCAAGTAATTTATGTAGTTCCAAAATCAGCTCCCTACATAAAATAGAACTTTGCATTGATTGATTCGTTTAGGTCTTCGGAAAAAGAGATGATCAGTTTAATGGGAAATTGTTTAATTATCTATAGACTAAACGATATTTTTTTTTTCTGGTATAGATTATCTTTTGAGGGCAATTAAGTAAATGAACGATTTCATTATGATACTTCAATTGAAACATCGTCATTGACATTTCAATGGCAAAAGGGGATTCAAAATTTCGTACTTCTTCCATTCCAATAATAAGAATATATACGAAATTTGAAGGTGATTAAACCAATGAATAATTTTGTTACGACATTTGTATTGAAACTTTGTTTAATCTCAATAACAAAAAGAAATTAAAATGTGGTACAACTTTATAGTAAAAAGAAAACTACTAGTAGATGAATAAGAGTGGGTTGGTGTTATTGGAGTTATAATTATAATTACTTGCTCCTCAAAAGGGAAAGGATCTAAAAACATAAAAAAGAATGTTGCTTTCTTGCAATCCCTCAAATAATTGTAACCAAAATCAGAAACATCCACATTATTGCTAATTCAGATTTAGAGCTCCCAAGTACAATTAAAACACGACTTAAAAATATGGAATGTTTATGACGTCAACTAATTTGTTTCAGTCTCCCTAATTACATTCATTATTATATGTAAATATAAATATATATACATATCACTTAACATTTATCACTATTACTTTGTGATCACCGTTAATTATGACAAATTTAAATTTGGGTGATTGAAAAATATTATAAAAAATTAATGTCTTTTTTTTTATTATAATAATTATAAATCAAATATTTAGAAGATCCAATTCCACAATGATCATATATAATTAGGTTTTAATTAAATAATTAAATGGGGGCTTTTTGATTTATTTATTGAAAGTTGAGTTGATTACGCCAATGAGAGAGGAAGTCAACGTCGCTGGGACCGTGGGCCCCATGATATGTCAGTCACCGAAGTAACAGTGTTCCCCCCGGCGGAGGATAGGAAATATGAAAGAGGCTTTAGGGGCTAGGGCAGCCAAACAATAACATCGGTCCACGTGTCAGACTTTAGGGATGAATTTTCACGTGTCGAGAGGCGATTCGCTGTCTTTGGCAACGGCTATACTGGACGGTCTGTCGAGTGCTGCTGTGCTGGGCTGGGCTCGGGCCCCGCTTCTCTACGAACGTTGGGATAAACCGCGCGACAGAGGATAATAAAGAGGCTTCAAAAACAAAGTAAGCAGAAGGAGAATTTTAAACTAAGTTTTGAAAAACGAGGTGAAAGGAGTCGAAATAAAAATTTATCACGATTTTAATTTATTATTTTCAAAATAAAAAATAAAAAAATTATAACGGATTAATATGTAACTCATGATGGTCATATTATGCATTCAAATTCAATTACCTTATAAATTTGGAAATTTGTTATGCAAGTTTGTTTTTATTATTTTTATTTATTTTTACGAAAATTGAACTTAAAATTTCTTTTCCTATAAAAATATATTCAATAACAAGGCATATGTAAGTATTTATTAATAATTAAAATTAGTATAACTGATTAACGGATAATTTACACGTAATAAGGAGAGTGCATGTGAAGACTTTCAAACAAGTGTCAATCTATACAGACATGCATAAAAGAAACTGCAGTGGATATGAAATCATGAGGCGCACACAACCCAGAAATCCAGCTGCAAAACAAAAAGCCTCAACAACCTCATCACAATTTGACAACCCAACAAAAACTGCCAGTTACAAAAGTTAAAGTTCTCAGAAAGGATCAAAAATTTCAAATTTCAAAAATTGAAAATTTTATTTTATGAGATTGGAAATTGGAAAATTAGAGAAGAACAAATCAAATCTGAAAAAAGTAAAAGTGCGAAGACAAGGAAAAAGGAAAAAAAAAACTTCGTGCACAACGAAAATCAAAGGCTCACTTTAACATTTTGTGGATAGAGGAAGACCAATTTTCCCAAAAGAGAATAACAAAGGTCTTTGTGTGGGACCCGCTTTCAAATCTGTGACATAGACGGCAGTTTCATTCATTTTATTTCTGAGCTTTCCCTGCTTCACTGTTTATTTAAATCCCTCTCTCTCTCCCTCTGTGGCTTTGGTTAATAAATTTTGATTTCAATGTTGCTTCCTTCATTCTCTCTCTGTTGAATTCTTTGGATTTTCTCTCCCTCTAGAGGAAAAAAAGAAATTATATAATTAAATAAAGATGGGGGCTTTGTATTCTTATGGCAGTGTGAATTCTCAAGCTAAGCAAAAGTCTTCTCCTTCACACCTTTCAATCTCGAAAGCATGAATTCAGAATCTAGGGTTTGACAGCACCAACTCCAACAAGGTCAGTTTTTGCTTCTTTTCTTCCCTCTTTCACTCATGAATTTAATAATTTCTATCTTGTAATGTCTTGATTTTCATCTGGGTTGCCCTTTTTCTCAATTAATTTTGAACAGGCCCAGTTGGTTCTGATCTCCCGTTTGAAATTTCACCAGAAAATTCTTAGTTTTTAGCTTTAGCTTGTTGGGTAAAAACAAAAATGGGGTTTTGGCTTTGTGGGTAGTTTGTTTTATCTGATGTAGGTTCAATATCCTATAACTTAAGTTGCTTTTGAGAAATTTGGGTGAAGTTTTGGCCTTTTGAGGATTAGGATAGGGGTTATCTTTTGGTTGTTTGGTGGGGGGCTGCTAACATGGAGGGAGTGGAAGAAGCTAACAAAGCAGCTGTTGAAACCTGCCATAGAGTCCTGGGTCTCTTGTCTCAGCCCCAACGAGATCAAGCTCAGTATAGGAATTTAGTGGTGGAAACTGGGAAGGCTGTGTCTAGGTTCAAGAAAGTTGTTTCCCTTCTCAATAATGGTTTAGGTCATGCTAGAGTTAGAAAGCTCAACAAGCTTCAAATCCCTTTTCCTGAAAGAATCCTCTTAGATAATCCTAATTCTATTACAGACCATCAACCCAAAACTCCTCACTTTCTTCAATCTAGCTTTCCTGAAAACCCAAGTCATGAATTTGGTTTAAATGTTAAGAATTCCTTGTGTTTGGGAAACCCATCATTGGAATTGAGCGCTAATGGGAAAACACCGATTCAACCGGCCCAACAAGCACCCCCAGCACAATATCATTTCCTTCAGCAACAGCAGCAGCAGCAGCAGCAGCAGAGGTTGTTACTTCAGCAGCAGCATATGAAGCACCAAGCAGAAATGATGTACCGTAGGAGCAACAGTGGGATAAACCTGAATTTTGATAGCTCTAGCTGCACACCCACAATGTCCTCTACAAGATCCTTCATTTCTTCCTTGAGCATAGATGGAAGTGTGGCTAACTTTGATGGTAATGCCTTCCATTTGATTGGGGCGCCTCTCTCTTCGGATCAGAATTCACAACATAAGAGGAAGTGTTCTGCAAGGGGAGACGATGGGAGTGTGAAATGCGGTACCAGTGGTAGATGTCACTGCTCAAAGAAGAGGTAGGATTTGCCTGCTTATGTTGTACTTGGTTGATTTAAAACTTTTCAATTAATCACTTGCGATGTTTCTCTCTTTCTTGTCATGGCGGAGCAATTATGTATGGTTTTAAATAA
Organism: Oemleria cerasiformis; assembly: GCA_037349345.1. Lineage (NCBI taxonomy): Eukaryota > Viridiplantae > Streptophyta > Magnoliopsida > Rosales > Rosaceae > Oemleria > Oemleria cerasiformis. The sequence continues at coordinate 35,747,266 of JAZGTL010000007.1, read as the reverse complement.
CTTTTGTTTATTATGCTTTGTTGGCAGGAAACATAGAGTGAAAAGATCCATTAAGGTACCTGCTATCAGTAACAAGCTTGCAGATATCCCTCCGGATGATTATTCATGGAGGAAGTATGGCCAGAAGCCAATCAAGGGTTCTCCTCACCCTAGGTACACTATATTTTTGCATTTTGAAATGAGAACTTCATTTTATAAATTAATTTCCCAATTGTTTATGTATAATGTGCAAAATTGACGCGTACTGATTGATAGTCAAGGTTATGGGAATTTAGGAGCTTGAATTATAAATTAAGTTGATGATTAGCATAATTGAATATTAATTTCTAGTGAATGTTGGTGTTGTTAACTCTCTATTTAGTTGTTTTGCATATACATGATAGAGTCGTCTATTCCCCGAACTTAAAAATGAGTTGGGAAGTGTATTAAAAAAAAAGAGTTAGGAAGATTGTTCAACAGGACTGTAATATGTTGATAAACAGCTAGACATCTTGTGGGTTAGTCTATTGTTGGTATTTTTGAATTTGATGTCATTGGATTGTTTCGTTAGATGTAATTTCCAGTAGCGTCCATTGGAAATATGGCCTGCATTTACTGATTTGATCGTGTATGGTAATTATGACCTCTGATAGAAAGTATTCTAGTCTAAATGGGTTAAATTTACCATCTTGGTTCATTTGTTGCTGAGAAGAGATGGTAGTCGAGAAAGTTACATTTTTTGTGCACTCCTGTATGTTGCAATATGCATGTTTACCCGAGATGGTTGTCAGATTCTAATTCTTCTCTTTTGTATAAATATTCTCGCAATCAAATGAGGGTCAAGATTTGTTCGAAGAATCAAATTTGAGCAAGAAATGTGTAATATATTGATAATCCTTGTTGATGCACTTTTGAGTTTATTCGATACTGCTATGCACTTTTGAGTTTATTCGATACAACTATGCACTTTCGAATATAGGGGTCAAGATTTGATCAAAGAATCAATTTCGAATGACTTGTAATTGATATTTGATGATGCTTGCTGATGCACTTTCGAGTTTATCAATACTGGATTGGATTCTTATGCTTGTAGAAAATCACAAACTCAAACTGTGAAATTCTTAAAGGCTCCTTTTAACTTGTGCAGGGGATACTATAAATGCAGCAGCATGAGAGGTTGTCCAGCAAGGAAGCATGTGGAGCGGTGCTTGGAAGAGCCCTCCATGCTTATCGTAACCTATGAAGGTGAGCATAACCACCCAAGGATACCATCACAATCGACAACAACATGAAATTCAAGTGGAGAGCCTCACCAAGCTCAAGCCCGACGGTCAATTTGTGATACCTCTATCTCTCTGTTCGGCTTGAGATGCTCCTGTACATATTTTGCAAGCATGGCATACAATTGGAGCCGTTATTTTGGCCTTGGGGAGTTGGCTTTTCGATCGTTTTGTCAAACTTAGGCAAGCCCCGGGCTGGACTGAAAGAAGCCTCTTAAATCCGGTGGACCTTTAAGAACTTTCATGTTTTTCTTTTTTTAGCAATCAATGCTTTGAACAATTTAGGTGTTAATGAAATGCCTTTCATGTGACTTGTACTTCTAATTCTCATTCATTTATATTTTTTGGGTACAAAATCTTATCATGAATGGTTTGGGCAAGTGGCGTTTGCAATTTGGAAGAAGGGTGGCGCGGCTAGTTTGATATGTCTCCGTGTGTTTATATCCCGGGAAGAGGTATATACTCATTTTGATATACAACCGGTTACATCCACGAATTATAATTTTTTTTCTTGGGAAGGATGAATTAGAAGCCTAGTGACATTGGCAGTTACTGTTGCTTTCAATTGTTGTGAGGTAGAAAAGGAAGTTAGGTGTGAGTAATGAGGGGGACCAAGAAGCAGCCATTCAAGGTCTTTTTGATTTGATATTATTATTATTCCTTCATTTAGAATCCAATCCAGTGTGTTTTCTTTTGGGTCCAATTCTAAACCTCTTTTAATAAAAAATAAAAATTCTCTTTGGCCTCACAACGACCTAATGGATGGGGAATCAGTATATATTCGTTCATGCTCTGGTGGGGATTCTTGGGACCTTGCAAATACACAAGTAAATGATTGCTGCTGAGCTATGCGTGCATTCTACTAATTCGAGAAACGCCTAGCCGTCGCCAATGAAACGATTCACTCTTTCATCAATCCTTCATTCACACGTGAGTTGAGCGTGAGCGATTAAGCCAATCACGAAAAGACGATTTTAACTAAAAGTTGCTCATTCACGCGTAACAACTCAGCCTATTGTAACGAAAAGTTCGTGTATTATATTCCTGTGAGATTGGTAGGGCAGAGAAAATTGAATGTTGGTTACCCCATTGATTCAAAGAGTGGGATTTGAAGGTCAATGGCGTGTTACAACAGTAATGAGAAGACAGTCAACAAGATTGGAATTACACTCTAACTCAATTGTTTTAGAGAGAGATTTGTAATTAGTAAATTATAGTTGCTGCAACATTTTCCAAATCTTTGATTAACTGCTGCCTAATAAACCAGCCTAATACTAAAAAATGTCTAAACTTTGAATCCTCTTAACGTGTAAATGTGGACCTGGCTGAATTTGATAGAGAAATACTTAGCCTTGTGACGTAGCCAAAATTTAAATTGTGGGGGGACCTTTCACAAAATACTAAATTCAAAAGCTATGGAAATTTGGGAACTCCAAATTCAAAAGCTTTTTATCTTAAATACACCATATTCTCTCATGAAAATCTCACTTTGCACCATATTCTCATTATTCATTCAAAATGCACCCTGAAATTCTGAAGTCGTTCCACTTATATACTTTTCCGTTAAGTTTATCTATTTGTCATAAAAAAAAGTCAAAAATCTAAAAACAATAGACCTAAATACCCTAGAAACTAAAAAAGAGACCCAACTTCATCTTCATCATTTTCCTTGGAGGGTGGGGATGAGATTGAGCGAGCTAGTGAAAAACAGAAGATGGGGGTTACCGATGGACACTCAAGAACACCAAACCCAAAAAACCCAGATTGGCTCACTGCCAAGAAAATCCCTTATTCATCTCTCGTTTTACATGAAAAACAAAACCCTCTCCAGTCAAAAATCCATCTCAACACACTCAGTTTCTTTGCCAAAATTCATCACAAGACAAAAACAACCACATTCATCTTCACCCTTTGCTGGGACATTGAGGAAGGAAACAAAAAGCAAAATAAACACAAAACCATTATTCTGACTTTTATGGATTTGGCATATGGATTTACATTGCATCTACCTGGCATCTACAAGCATACAAAACAAAAAGAAAAAGGCCCATGGATGTCAAAGGCTGCATATCAGCCACCCGAGAGGGAGAGAAGAAGAAACACAGAGTAATTGTTCAATCCCAGGCTTTTTGGGTTATCAGATAAAAAACCTAGATTTCTTTCAACCAAATCAACAATTGTATATATTCAATGGCCCAAAATTATAAACAAGAGTAATTATAATGTTTGCCAATTTGAACTACAAATCCCAAGAAAAGTAAGAGAAAAAATAAGCTCCTTTTCTGTCTATTAATATATGATACTCACCAGTCACAACTCAACCTCGCAAGGTTATGACCCACCCGTCAAAGTTTCGGTCCCATTATTTTGGGCAAACCCGAAATTGATCGGATCGCATTAGACCCACATCAAACGGGTTCTCGATTGAAATACTCCAGACCTAAACCAAAGTAAATACTCCCAAACCATGCTCACCGACCTATGATCCTTCCCATCGGAGATTCCCTTTACCACCTTTTTGCCCACGTACTCCCTCACCATCGTGAGCGTGAAGCCGAGACTAGTCTGGTTCCTCTTGGATAGAATAAAAGGAGACAACTCCGTCGTCGCGAGCCGGGCATCGTCGCCGAAAAAGAACGCGACCTGGAGTGAGACTCTACCACTCGCGCGCACCACCACCTACAACATTGTGGTGAGGAGGCGACGACCTGCAAAACCCTTGCAGGACCATTGGGCGACCGCCGCTCGAGATTCCTTCCGCCACCAAATCAACGACGACCAACCATTGTTTCTTGACGCCACCAACACCGTTCAACTCGCAACGGTTTGATCTACGAACCCCATACGACGTCAGCGCCGTTCGTCATCGTCGGACCGCTGCCGATGCGTCATCGGAGGAGGATGGGTCTTAGGTCTCTAGTTTTGAGCATTCAACGATGAGAGAGAGCGAGAGAGAGACTGAGACAAAGTTGTTTTGGGTTGGGGGATGTAAATTCCAAAATTAACCTTAAAATTGACGTTTACTTAACAATTTTAATGGAAAAGTACATAAATGGGACGGCTCAAGTGTTTCAGGTGCATTTTGAACGAATAATTAGAATATGATGTAAAATGAGATTTTCATTCGAGAACATGATATATTTAAAATAAAAAGTCTTATTAAAAATATACGTATGTTATATTATAAGTGAATTCAAATACGTCCATGTAACACACAAAGACTAGGAAAACTACTGAAATTTACAAAACTAGCACGGCCTAGTGCCAAACTTTTTTTTTTGGTCGAAAAAGGGGGCCAAAAATAAAATAAACTAAAAAATTGACATTAACAAAAGATTGACACATTTTCCAAAAAAGGAGCTAAACCTCATTATTCATCCTTATTCTATCAGAATTACCATTTATCACTTACCTCTTACACCCACCACATGCTAATTTGGGTGTAGAGACCAAAAGATTACTCGATTTTGATGTAGGATTGGGATTTAATGCAAGAGAAAGTTGTAAGTTGCGACTCTGCCAGCGTAGTCTAGACTCGTTAGAATTTGGGCTGGGACCAATAAACGTTCTTTGGAAAGTTTGGGCTGTATCAAGAATAATAAGGCTAAAGGGTGTTGGGCCTAGAAACAAATGGACCACCCAATTCCCCCATAGCGGATGTATTGCTCAATAGGTGATAATCAAGTTTAATATTAAGGAAATCTTAAATTTGAGCCAAAATTAAGAGTATAGCAAGTCTATTGCATTCGACCTAGTCATTTATGATAATCGAATTCGAGACCTTCCACATATCATGGGGAGAAGAATGTCACTAGACTATAACACTAATTAATTTTATCATTAATTATAAATACATCACTAAAACACGGATACGAGATTGAATCTTAACTAGGATTCCCACATTTGGAGTCTTCAACAGTCCAACTACACCACTTGTGGTTAAATGAAAGCTTAGTATCACCGTACTAAGCCTATTCGTGCGCTTAAATAACAGTCTAATGACTGTTTTATTAGTGATAGTCAAATAGCAAATTTTGTAAACATTTCTCAACAAATCAGATCAATACGTAGATGGCATTGTTACTTTGTTAGTGATAGTCGATTGACTACGAAATGACAAATAATATAACGGTCAAATTAAAATTTAGGTCGTCATGGAAGTTGCGACAAATTTCCAGTCAGCCTAAAAGCTCAGAGAAACGCTGATGATGGAAAGTTGGAAACCATTGCAACAGATTTCTAATAGTCGTTAATTAACTTATCAACTTTAAACCCCGCCCTTAACCGCCAATTTTCTTTCGCGTTTTTACAAAAATGTACACACGTGACTCGGAAATTACGAGTAACTGCAAAGGGCAAAAATGGAATGTCACCAAAAGGTTCACGAAACTACCTCGGCGGCGGCTCAGGACAGCGGCGCCGGCAAATTCAGATCAAACAACAACGGCTTCTTCTCTTTCTTCATCTTCTTCTCCTCCTCGCTCACCACCACGTCCACATTCTCAAGCTTGTACCCCTTGTACTCCGACCTCACCGGCGGCACCCCCGGAGCTCCGCTGAAAAAGTACATCGGCGGCGTAGACCAGATCATCTCGGTGCGCCCGCTGAACAAAACACCGTGAGGCGGAGGCGCAGATCTGAAGTTGGTCTTTGCCTTGTCACCGCGGAGGCTCCGAGCGGCCTCGTCGTACGCAAGCGCCGCCTCCTCGGCGGTGTCGTAGGTACCGAGCCACTTGCGAGTCTTCTTCCACGGATCCCGAATCTCGGCGGCGAACCGTCCCCACGGCCTCTTTCGCACGCCTCTGAAATGCGCCTCCTTGGCTCCACCGCTTCTAACCTGCGCCGAGGCCTTAGACTTATCCGGAGACTGAATTGCTGGTGGCGATGGTGACGGTGATGGTGGTTCCACGCTAAGGGAGAGGGAGGTCTTGCGAAGGTGAAGCGCGTCTACAGCCATATGCGGCGGTTGGGCGAGTGGACTCTACGGACAGAGAAATGCGATGGAGAGTGAGAGTTTAGGGTTGAATTGTTTTTGGAACGTATTTATAGGGGAGGAGACAGTCTTGGTTATCGCCGACAGGATTGGCCTTTGGGTCGAATTAAAAATATATTATTTTTAAAATGTAATTAAAAAGTAAATTAAAGTAAATTCAATGGTTTCCTTTTTGTTTTTTGGTCTTTAATAGGGTGGAAATGGGAAACTTATTTATTCAATAGGTTTGACTCATTAATGTGAATGGGTCTAACGATGGGATTTGGTCGGGCATAATTAACCTTAGTTTTTGCACAAATTCACACTACTTTTAAATTTTTAATTTCACTTGAATTATTTTTTTTAAATTTCACTATATATATGTAAAAAAATATTCTAAATTTTTCTCTATAACAATACATAAGCGCTTTAAAAAATAAGACTAAAAACTACCCATGCAAAGTATTTACCTAACATTAGCATTTTACATGTAATATAAAACACGCGTAATTTTATGATGGGTATTAATCTACATAAAGCTCTACCATGAAATCAATGAGTAGATTCTACTTGTGCACACTTGTTTATTTTGTTCCCTTATTTATATATTAAATGTGTATAACATAATCGAGCACTCCATTTCAGTGTAATAAAAAAATTTATTCATTTATAGGGCTAGGAATTAAGAAAAATAATACATAATAATAGTTATAGCAATATCTAGTTTTATTTTTGTGCTAAATAATTGGTGAACTTTTTTTTATTTTTCATATAAATATAATTTTATATATATTGAAAGAAAAACAGTTGAATCATTTGGTATGCAAAATGTATTACTTACATAAATCTTTTTTTGTTAAAGAGAGAACTCTTTCCAAACAACTTCATATTAAATATATTCTCGTCAAATAAAATTCCGAAAAGACTAACAATTACCACATATTGGCGCAACAATATACTACTAGAACTTATTATTGATCGTACAAAATTAATAGGGTGAAAATAGCGAAAGACGAATTCCTAAAAGTAGTACAGATTGGGTCAACATTAACATTACATGCTGAATTGCTGAGTGAAGGGGAAGCGCGGGCAAGGGAAGTAATTGAAACGGCGTCAAAGGCGTGGTGGGGTCGACGGGGTTGAAATATGAAAGATTAGGAGCACGTGGGCTGCGTACGATCGCGGTGAAGTTAAAACGAGCGAAGAAGAGGAGAGGAGAGTGGGCCCAGTGACGGTGGCGGGGCTCATTATGGTCTCACTACCTGACAACACTGACAACATCATTGTCAGGACCCGTCCCGAATTTCCCCTCGAAACCCGGGAAGAACCCTGATCCCGTCTGACAACCTAAGTAAAGATTCCCAAAATACCCTTCAATCCTTACAAAATATAATAACAATAATAAATACTTCCTCTTGTCAGACAAGGGACTTAAGCACTCAATAATTCCCGTAATTAACGACCAATCAAATACAACATAATATCAGAGCGTCTAAGTAGGATCAGGAGTAAAATTTAGATATCCTACTCAAATATACAACACAGCGCAGTCGAAATCCTAATGCCTCAGCCTCGAGATCAATGTTCGCGTCAACTCTACTCAACTGCCTGAAGGGGGTTTAAACACAAAAGTTGTGAGTGGACAAAAATAATCATTTGGTTCAATCTGGACACAAATTATCTCAAATTCAAATCATTTCGTTCCAACCGCCACATAATATCTCAAATTCACTGTTCCCGACATATTCATAACACACCAGGGTATCCCTTGAGATGTGTTCAAATCTGTACAACTCTGTGTACCATCTGTACTATCTGTACTCTCTGTACTATGCATAGACAGCTTCGCGACCCGGCGGAGCAAGGCCCCTCAACACCTAAGGTCCGAACCCTCAACAACTGGTAGAGCAAGGCCCCTCAACACCAGTCAGAGCAACAATAACCATCGGGACGGGAACCAGTGAATCAAATCCATACTTCGAAATCTTTGTTTCGCGGCCTAAGCCAAATTCTTTAAAATATCATTTTATGGCCAAAATCGGTAAAATCACAATTATGAGTCAAAACCCAAATCACATACTCAAATAGTCACCACGTCAAAACGATATCAAAATCGAGTACAAAATCAGGTCATTTCTCAAAACATACTTTCATTGAAATATTGTAAAATATGTGTCCAGCATCATTTCTAAAATCCAGAAATTCATTGCACCCATACATAACAGTATTTAAATCAAAGATACATTTATGCATGCATTATAGTTTATAAACCAAAAGTCCACTCACAAACCTGTCGAAGCAAGCTCAATCCCGAATTGTACGCTCCCCTGAAGTTCCCGGAGCAGTATCGCCTGTCCAAATTAATAATCGGGATTACCAGCTAATAATAATAATCTTAAATATAAACCCCATAAACCCCGGGAGTCTAACTATGCTGGCCTAGAAAATGCAGCAACCTTAAAACGTCCGAAACAGCCCCTAAACGACATCCGATCGACTCGAAACCTGCGCCAACAGGTCCGAAACGTCAAAAACTACTTGTCACGCGCCACCGTGACATCAGACTCAGCCCCACGCGCCGCCACGCGCCGACGGAAGGTCGGAACACGCTCCCACGCGCCGCCACGCGCCCTCACGCGCCGGTCACGCGCCTGCTACAGTACCACACGCGCCTGAACCGGTCCAACCCGGTTCGGCTCAACTTGACCCGGTCCAACTCGACCCGACCGGTTCAACTCGACCCGACCGGTCACCGGTGACTCGCCGGAGAAGATGACCGGCTTCCGTCGCCGTCGCCGGAAGTTGGCCGGAGAAGATGACCGGCAGCGCCGTCGCCGCCGTCTGGTTTCGCCGGAATCCTCCATTTCCAGCCGAAACTTCAAGCTTTCCTAACTTCCTCAAAACTCAACCATTTTTCACAAATTTTATGTCTAAATCTATCTACTCGAACCCAGGAATCCAAATATGACCTCAAAACCACAAACACGTACCTGTGCTAGCCGGAATATCGATCGGAAGGTCCGAAACTTCCTATCCTCGGTTCGGCTTCCTCCGTGGTCCTCTCCTTCGATGGTTGGTACGGTTGTGATCGTGGGAAGGAGTAGAACACGATTAGTTGATCAAAACTGGAAGTTAAAGCCTTGAATCCGACGTTGACTTTATGGTTTCTCTTGGTTTTTTCTTCGGTTTCGGGTGTGGTTTGGGAGGTTTGTCACAGAGAGAAAGAAGGAGATGAAGATCAAATGAAGATGAGGATGAAACAAATCAGATAAGTCTGATTTGTTAACAAAATATCTCCCCTCCATGGAAAATTACCAAAATGCCCTTGCACATCTAGACCCATAACTTCCGTCCACGAACTCCGTTTTCTGCGTGCCGCCTGTCTACGAACTCGTGAGTTCGAGACCTACGCAACGGTATCCAAAACACCATCGAAAGTGTCTCGAAACAAAATTTGACTTCCATGCCCTTTACCGACCAAGGGTAAAATCGTCATTTTACATAAATAATTTACTTAAATCCAATAATTGAAATTCTGGGTTGTTACAACATCATTACCTTAGCTTGAAAATTTGAAAAGCTGAAGAGGCTTTCCCTCCCGCCTCGTAGACTCGTAGACTCGTAGCCCACCACCGCATCGACTACCCTACAATTCCCGCGCGTACTCTTTTACCCTTTTTATCTTATCACATGAATCATAAATCACCGTCTATTTTCACAGGCTATTCAAATTGGTTATACACAAGTTTGATTTAAAATTTATCCAAAAATTATCAAAAAAGTAATTTAACAAAGTCTTCATTTTTAAGATTAAATTTGACCAAATGCATATTGCTAGCTTCAAATAACCAGTTACTATTAACTATATGAAAATTTTCATTCAAATTAGAGATTCTACTTAAGGGCTCTTTTCATATTTTTGAACAAATTTCAAGTTAAATTTGTCTAAAAATCAAATTTGAATAGTATGCTATTAATAGAGATATAGAGAGCATTTATTTTAGTACTTTTCAGACAAATTTTCACTTTTCTCTTTAAAATGTAGAGAGTATTTATATTAGTAGCATTAAAATTGGCTAACTATTTATAACTTTTAAGTAACTTAATGTCAAATTTGACCCAATATATATATATATATATATATAGATTGAGCTCGGAGATCCTTTTAAGGTTTAGGATTTAGAGCATCTCCAACCATGCTCCTTATTTTAAAGTTAAATTTTAACTAAAATTACTAAAATGTTATTTTAGGAGCTCCGTAAAACTTTGTTGCTCAAACCACACTCCTTAATTAGAAAGTCATAATATATATATATATATATATATATATATATATATATATATATATTTGTATACAATAATATTGGGGAAGAGGATTACAATATACACATTGAGTATCGACTTTGCCATTTACGATAATCGAACCCGATACCTCCCAGATAACGTGTAGAGAGAAATATCACTAGGTCATAGCACTAAGTGGTACCGTCATAATATTAATACAACTAAAATTCCCTAAAACAAATACACCTAAAATAGATTACAAAAAATGAATTTATGTTTTTTTAATAATAGTAGAATAATATTATTAACTATAATATCAATACCATTTAATTTTAAAGAGTCACCAGGAGTTCCTTCTCCCTCCCAAGATTTAGGAGTTCGAATTATTTTAGGAGGTGGATAGCTAGTATGGTTGGAGACTTGGAGTTGAACTTTTGAGCATTATTTCTACAATTTAAATTTGGAGCTCATTTAGCTAATCCATTGGAAATACTTATATCGGTATCAATAAGAATTCGAGATATATTAATATGAAAGATATATTGCAAAGTAATAATATATAAAATAAGAAATAAGTTTGTACATAAATTAACACCAGATAAAGTGGATATTTTCTGAACAGGTATCTTCTCATGTTAGAGTTGCAATACTATCTACCTCCTTGGGCCAAAGCTTCTTGGAAGGAAATCGTCGAAAGCAAAAGCGAAGTAAACATATGGAAGTAATTAGGTGGACACCACCTTCTAAGGTGCCTTACAAATTCAACTTTGATGGTTGTGTAAGATTTAGGGCTTCATGCTTTTATATTAGAGATGAGCATGGTCTTTCAGAATGGGTTGGGACTAAACAAACTGGAGACAATGATGTTCTCACAGCCGAAGGTTTGGCTCTTCTAGATGGGCTTCAGACGATTTACAACAATGGGGGGCAAGATATTAAGGCGAAAGGAGACTCTAAAATCCTAATTGACACTATCAGCAATGTATCCTTGCCACCTTGGAGACTTCAAAATATTTTGCACAATGTGAAGAAAATCCCCCGAAGATTTCACTTTATCTCTTTCAAGCACGTGTTTAGAGAGAAGCGAATTTTGTGGTTGACTCTCTTGTGAAACTGGGGCAACAAGCTACTAATCCGATAAGAGGTGGGTGCAATTCGCAAACTATTCATCTTAATCGAAGCAGGCGTGGTATTTTGATATTTTAAGTAATGGTTGTTTTAGAGAGTTTACCCTCTAGTTGTTTCTTACTTGCCTTTGTACCCAAAAAAAAAACACGAGACAAAGTTTTGAAGGTGGTGAGCCAGCAAATGGTGGTTTACGCGGCCGAATTGATCCGTCGGTGGACCGTTAGTATATATTGAAGGAACTGTATTTGTACAGGTTCTTACAATTTTTAAGGTGGAACCCTAATTGACTTTCTATTGATGGATTATTGCAGGTGAGATGCCGCTGCTCGTTGCGGAATATATATTGCATCATCTACTGGATTTCTGTGTTTCTGGGTTTGTGTATATATTGGATCTTGTTATGTGTTTCTTGTCTATTGTAGGTTTGCTTGTTTGTTAAATGGTAGATCTCTTGAATTGCAAGCAAAGATGATCCGTCTATGCAAATGGAACTATACAATGTTAAGGGTTTATAACTAACCGGTAAAGGCATTAAAGTGATTGACGGGCTAGAGCTTAATTAGACTCAAAATGGCATATATATGTTACTTATGATAGATAGATAGTAAACAACAAATAACGATTGATTATACAAAAATAAATGTAAAATGTTACTCAATTTTAATAGATTGCATACCTACCATGCATTGAAAAAGTTTCCGCCATTGTAATACACTCATATTGATATATATATATATATATATATATATGTATATATATAGGATGGTTTGATTCACATGCTATTGTTGTGTGTGTAGATTGTGTTGGTTAAGATGATCAAATAAGTTGTAATATGAACATACTGCTTTTTCATTGGATTAAGATACGTGCCGATACTCTATTAGAGTGATTTTTTTTTTTTGTTGAAAATTTGAGTGAGGAATTGAATAGCTTTGTTGTATTTCCGGGAAAAAAAAAAAAAAAAAGCGTTGTTGTATGAGTGTGTTCTGTCTAGGGATGGGAGAAAAAAAATCGTGGTTATGATTAACCATGATTTTCATAATCATTTATATTAAATGAAGTAGTTATTGTTTAACTATTTATGGTTATAACACAATTAAATGGTATGGTTATGGTTATTAACTATTTAACCAATGAACAACCCATTTAACCATTTATTACATAACCATATAAAAAAAATTTGGTCATATTTATTTAACCATTTATATAGTGATGTTTAATTAAAGTCATTTGGAAAAAAAAAAATTTAAAAAATCATCACAAACCCGTGGGTGCCCCGTGACGTCGGTGGGTCGACCCGACTTTTCCGGCCACCTTAGGCGGAAATTTTGGTAAGAATTTGTTCCTCTCTCCAAATCTTACAAGGCTATATTCTTAGATTTCTTATATTTTAGTCCATTTTTGTGGATCTAACTTGAAAATTTTCGTAGTTTCTGAGTGTTTTTCACATTTTCCGACCACCTGTGGCCACTTTTGGTTGTCGACCCAAGAATTAAAGTTGTTCTACACTCGTTGAGCTCTTCACGATGATATAAAATTTGTTGATATCCGAGATGGTCAATTATCCCTTGCCATTTTACATATTTTTATTCTTTTTTGGTTTTTTTTTAATTTTTTTGTTAAATATTAATTTTAGTTATTTTAGTCTTTTAAAAAAATAGAAATAATAAAAATTGAAAATAAAAATCATTTTCGTGGTGTATCGCGGTTAACCATATACGAATGGTTATCTCCACAAAAAAAATATATTAATGATTATGATAATGGTTAATAACTATTTAGAAAAATAATCAATGGTTATAAATAACCGCGATTAATCATAAATGGTTATAGTAAAAAATAACGCGGTTAATAACCATTTATTTACTCATATTTAATTTTGTCATAATAACTTTGGCCTTCTTTTGTGCATATCTTTACTTTGTCTATTTTCTTTTATAGGAAAATGGAGTCACAAAGCAGAGAACTCGGTGGATTCCAACTTGTATGAATCATCAGAATCCACACCTAGTTTTATAGTCTTTGTAATCTTTCATAATTTAAATGTCTTATTAGTTTTAAATCGTAACTCATGTGACAATATTGATTTGGGGCCAATTTGGTATTGCTGTGTTTTTTTTGAAATTTTCTTTTAATGTTGTGCTTTTATAATAAGCAGATGTATATTAAAGGAGTTAAACATTTGGTAAATTTTATTTTTAAAAATGTTGTGAGTATGAAAAGGAATGTAAAAATGTTTGGTAAATTTTAGTATAAAACTATGGTAGACGTGAATAATGACAAAAATTTATCTGATATTGAAAATTTGAAAGTGTAAGAGGTAGTTTTGATGGTGGTGGAGGTGGAGGTAGGAGTGGATGAGGAGCTCATGGTGGTTGTGGAAGTGAAAGTAGAGCTAGATGAGGTGAATGTGGAGGCGGTGATGGAGGTTATGGCGATGAAGGTGGAAGTAGAGGTAGAAGAGGTGGTGGTGATGGTCGAGGTAGGGGACAAGGTGGTGGTGGTGGTGGTGGTGGAGGTAGAGGGGCGAGGTGTTGGTGGTAGAGGAAGGGGGACGAGGCAGTAGTGGAGATGGAAGTGCTTGCAGTGGCGGCGACAATAGTGGTGGTCGTAGAGGAGGAAATGAAGGTTCAGGTGGAAGAGGTGGAGGTAAAGGTGGTGGTGGTGGTGGAGGTGGCAATGACAGTGGTTGCCATGACAGTGGTGGTGGCTGCAGTGGTACCGGCGGCGACTGTGGTGGTGGCAGTGGTGGTGGAGGAGATAGAGGTTGGGGGAAAAGGTAATGGTAGATGAGGTGGAGGTAAGGGTGAAGTAGGTGGTGGAGGTGGTGGTGGTAGTGGTGGAGGTGGTGGTGGCAGTGGTGGAGGTGGAGGTGGTGGTGGTGGTGGTGGCGGAGTAGGGCATGGGGTGGTGGTTCGTTCTTTCTCTCCTCATTTTCCTCTAGGGTATGTTTGGATGAGAAACTTCAAAATTTTATGAAATTTAAACTACATTACTAAGAAATGCACCATTAGTAATTGAATAGAGTGCTTGTACGTAACTAACAAGGGAATGGAGCATATGCACCACATGAGCATAGCATAACCACTAAACAAGGAATTTCCAAAGTAACACCTATCAATGTGTAACTTACAAATCTTATCTAAATTCCTTGCATCTAATCATTTTCAAATTCCTTGATACTTTAAAGTTCCTCATTTTTTAACTAATTTGCCTAAATCCCTTGGAACTTTGAATTTTTTCATCCAAACAAACCCCTACCGTCGCCCTAGCCTTCCCTCTCCCCCATCATGCTCCGTCTTCTTTTGGCCTTCCCACTCTCCCCATACTCCTTATCCATCCCTTGGCCTTCCCTCTCATTTCCTCATCCTCTGTCCTTTTATTCGCCTCTCCCACTACCAAGACTTCATCCTCGTCACCGATGTCCTCCGATCTCTCCTCTCCTACATTGATGACCTCAAGTCTTTCCTCTCTGATTCTAACGCCAAACTTCAATTGGTAAGGCTCCCTACCCTCTCATTCCTCAACACCTTTGTCAAAGTTTGAAACGCTAATCTCGCTCTTGACTTGGTTCACAAATATATTTTTCTGAAGGAGCTTTGCTCTTGATCCAATTAGGCATCGTCAATGGGCTACACTTTTATTCAATGGGCAAAGTGGACCTCTGCGAGCCTATAGGCTTATGGGCCAAATGATGAGGGCTAGGTCCAATCACCATCACTCTAGCAGCAAATTCTACATGATGCTCAAGTGTGTCGACACCATCGAATCTGAATCCCTAGATCAAACGTCGTCATCTATGCTCAATTAAATGCTGGAGAAGAAGATTTCATAGATTCAGTGGCATATCGAGCAAATGATTTTTTGTTCAAATCCCTCATTGAAGTTGGACATGATGCTAAAATGTGTTGACACCATCGAATCTGAATCCCTAGATCAAACGTTGTCGTCTATGCTCAATCAAATGTTGGAGAAGAAGATTCCATCGATTTAGTGGCATATCGAGCAAATGATTTTTTCTTCAAATCCCTCATTGAAGTTCTACATGATGCTCAAGTGTCGACACCATCGAATCTGAATCCCTAGATCAAACGTCGTCGTCTATGCTCAATCGAATGTTGTAGAAGAAGATTCCATAGATTCAGTGGCATATCGAGCAATTGATTTTTTGTTCAAATCCCTCGCCGAAGTTCTAGCATCAAAGTTAGATATCTAAATGGGTGGATTTGAAATGAAATGATTTCAAATAAAGAGATTTGAAATGAACATATTTCATAGTAGACTTGCCCAAATATCCCAAAATAAGACACGTATTAAATATAATAAAGAGGGTCAAATGCATTATTAGTCACTATGATTTTACTCAAAAACGATTTTGGTCACTTCGATTTCAATTTGGTCACTATACTTTTCTTAACTAGCAAATTAAGTCTTATAGCCAATTATTATTATTATTATTATTTTTGAACATTGCATTTGCTTTGCATTGCTTTGCTGCACTAAAAATTCCAACCTCATGCATTCTCTTCTTGACTGGGAAGGGGGACAAAGGAGGAAGTGAGAGGAAACGTGAGATGATCAAGGAGGAGGAGGGAGCGGAAGGTGGTTGGTGGCTGCGATGGGAGCAAGATGCAGGTTTTTTTTATTCAAATTTTGTTATACGATAAAATTTCTAAAGTTGACAAAAGTACGGTGACCAAAAATTATAAAATTTAAATCACGGTGACCAAAATCATTTTAAGCAAAATTACAGTGACCAATAATATATGTTATCCTAATAAAAATTTATATCAATTTAATCAGATTGTTTCGGTTTGGTTTGGCACAGTTCTGATTTCTTGTAATCGAAATCATCTCGTTTGAGTCCGGTTCCTTACGTTTTCAATACCAGTTCTTGAACACCGTCATCATTTCACACGAAATGAGTACAAATTGGCACGAAACAATATGACACCAGTATTTTCGAGATCAAATGGCCCGGGCTATTTAAGAGAAGAGCCTTTGTCACCCTTTTGGGAAAAGGCCTCTTATGTCATCCATTTTTGATCAATTTTACCTTAAACAAAGGATTTTTTTTTGGTCACTCATGCCTATATCTGATTAGAGCACTTATGAAGTCTAATCACTTTGAAAGTAGGCAAGTCCTAGTTGTAGGAGGTGAGTGTGCCATGGATGAGGGCTATATTATTGCCACACATGTACAATTTGCAAGCATGTGTCTTTATCTTTGAGATTACAGGCCATTTGAATGACCCAAATTGAGGATCAAAGTTGAATATTGTACTAATTTAAACATCTTCACGCAAACTTTGAATCCTCTATATTTTGGTCATGCGTTTATATCTAGAGCTGTGGCGTTTTAGACTTGTAGGTAAGTAATCATCTTTGATCAGGTAGAAGAAAACGAGGTTCTGGATATAAGCACAATAGTTTGTGTTAGGATTAAAGTCCAAGTTGAGATACAAGGCAGATTGCTACTACTAATCTAATATAATTGTATGATTTTGACTTAATTTGTAACACATCAAGCTTCCCTTGTGATATGGTCTGTTCACAATTGATCAAGATTAAACCATAATTTCTTCCCTCGGATTTGTGTATAAGGTAGAAAAGAGAAGAGATATTCGGAAATTGAAGCACGGATGTGACCTCTAAACGTATATGTTTGGAAGATGAAAATTTGCATCCATGATCACGAAGAGCAGTTTATTCGATCAACCACGAGCAAGGAAGCATTCTGTTTGTTTGGTTTGTCAAGAACAAAATTGTTGAAGAAGGGAAGGTTAGAAAGTTGTGTGAAGCCTGGGGAGAAATTGACTGTTTGCAATAAGAGGGCAGGTTGGCTTGGGTCGATATGAACTAAGTTTATGTGTGTTTTTGTTGACAAGAAAAATTTAGTATAATTCATTTTGAGAGATGTGGTAACAAATTTGTGTTATGTCTTCTTGATTTTTGATACACAAGTTAGTATAAATTGATGATAATGTTACAATACAGCTAAGTTGCAACAAGATATCCAGGTAAGTTGTACTTTCCTTTGATCTGCATCCTCTCGTCCCGTTTTCATCTGTCAATCTGTTTTGATGATCGAACCGTCTATTTTTTAGATCACCATCTAAAGATCGTACTTACAAAAAAAACGAATCAAAACGGGAATTGTTTAGTCACCTAATTGTTACCATCCAAATAGACGCACAAGATGGTTTGATGAACCAACGAATCATCATGCTGTTGATTGAATGACTAAATGATTTTCGATTATGCTGATTTTATGTAGGAATGATCCTTGAATGACGATCTTGAAAACAAACAATTTCGATTACTATACAACATCGCGTATTAGGGATGAGAAACAAGAATGTACAAAAGGAAGGTAGCTAGAAGTTCCCCATAGTTAAAAGTCAATTGGCTGGATGAAGACCTAACTTCTTATACAGAGTTGTTAATTTGCATATGAGTTCAATTCTGTTACATGATTTAGAGCAACATATTTGGGATCTCATGGATGATAATATAAGCTGCAAGCAACTTCTGCTTTGCTGGGTATCTAAACCCTTCTTATTGGTTGATGCAGATTGGTGCAACTAGCAATTCATTGAGTGAGGTAAGCAAAAATAAGAACAACTGTGATACTATTGGGTATTTTCAAATGAAAACAGATCTTTCAGATGGAGAAATAAACAATTTTGTCCTCAATTTTGCAGGTCTACAAGGATAAGGAAGATATGAATCTCAGGTTGCTAGTGGCACTACGTGTCAATGTTCAACATTACTAATCTTACCACATCTACTTCTAATTGTACACATACCCAATGACCATTAGGTTAAAAACTCACTAGGATTTATGTTTCAAGATCACTTTTGATGTCATAAAATGTGTAGATTTAGTGCTCAATTGTTAGGTCATTTTATTTTTTACTAATAGGATACACACCACAAGTAAAATGTCACACCTATGCACAAAGAGAAAAAAGTTGTGCAACTTCATTCATGTTTGGACCCACATCTTCGTACCCAAATCTGGTCGGATTTTCGCAATTCTTGAACCAATGTGTTCGTTAACTACGTTTCTATCGGATGAGGCGAAAAAATCTGGATTTGGTTCCAAGCATTCTCTTAAAATGGCTTGAAACCACAATAACATCACTAAAAGCCCTAATCCTGACCATTGTGGCTTCAAACCCAAATGTCTCCCAAACCCATATTCAGAAAAACTTGAAAAAATACTCATTGGAAAGCTCATATAATTTCCTACAATTTGAAAAACAATATACTCAAATCCATCAAGTGTAGCTCAAGTTATGATCAAATCAATTGGGCACAAAAGCACACCCAAACCATGAATGAACAACTCATTTTCCAAACCCTGTCATTTATACCTCCCCACCCAAAGCGTTGGCAACCGTCCACAACGCTTGATCCGAAGGCCCACATTCAAACTTGAGAAAGAGAGCGATCCGAGTGCTAGGCCTTTCTACCAATCAGCGCTCAGCGTTGAGATATCGTCCCTCAAGCACTTGACTATTTAAACCGTCCAATTTCCGTCATCTTCTCACAACGAAATTGCCAGTAAACACACATTGTTGTGGATCCAGATCTCCCTCTTTCAAATCCAGTCCCAACTTAATCTTCATTTCAATCCCTAACCCTAAATTTATAATCCCAATCTCTCTTTCTCGATCCAATGGCAACAGAAGAGCCGATCGTGGTTGCGACCGAGACGGTCGAGAATCCTCCCCCGGAGCCGGTTAGCACCGAGCCGATTGAGGACAAACCGGCGGCGAAGACTAGCAAGCCGACCAAGGCCAAGGAGCCCAAGGTGAAGAAGTTAGCCGCTCCCAGAAAGGCTAGAACCCCTCCAGCTCACCCTCCTTATGAAGAGGTACGCATTTTCTTCGAATTCGAAAGCGTTAATTATCAATTGGTGTTCTTTGAGCTTGAAATTCTAGGGTTTCCAGTCTGATTATCATTTCTTATTGTTTATTCAGATGGTTAAAGATGCAATTCTGAGCCTCAAGGAGAGGACTGGTTCGAGTCAGTATGCAATTACTAAATTCATTGAAGAGAAGCAGAAGCAGCTGCCTCCAAACTTCAAGAAGCTTCTGCTCTTTCATTTGAAGAAGCTCGTTGCTTCTAATAAGATCGTCAAGGTCAAAGGCTCATTCAAACTTCCGGCTGTAAGGTCTGCGGCACCGAACCCCGCTTCTCCGGCCAAGAAGAAGCCTGTGACCGCCGCTAAGCCGAAGGCTAAAGCTGCTGCGAAGCCTAAAGGAGGAAAAGTTACTAAGGCAGCAAGCAAAGCTCCGGCGAAGCCAAAGGCTGCTGCGGCTAAGCCAAAGCCAAAGCCAAAAGTTGCTCCCAAGCCAAAGGCTGCTGTAAAGCCTGCTCCAAAACCTAAATCTGCTGCTCCGGCTAAGTCTAAGCCTGCTGCAGCTGCCAAGCCAAAGGCTGCTGCTGCCAAGCCGAAAGCTGCTGCAGCTGCCAAGCCAAAGGCAACAGCTCCAAGGCCCAAGCCTAAGGAGAGGCCAGCCAAGGCGGCGAGGACATTGACAAGGTCGTCTCCGGGAAGGAAAGCTCCGGCAGCCAAGCCTGCGCCAAAGAAAGCTGCGACTCCGAAGAAAGCTGCGACTCCGAAGAAAGCTGCGGCTCCTACTAGGAGCGTGAAGCCTAGAAGCGTAAAGTCCCCGGCGAAGAAAGCCCCAGCTAGGAAGGGAAGAAAATGAGAGAATAGAAAGGAAGAGAGTCTAGTGTCTGTAGGGGTAGTATTGTAAATCTCTTCATCTTTGCAGTTAAAAAAAAATACATTTCGGATTTGTGTTAATTTATGAGTTTTCTGCCTGAAAATCAATCTGTTTTTTCTGTCTAGGGTTTGTTGAACAGAGTTTGAGAATGTAACAAATTTGAGTTGAATTAGAGAAGATGAGTTATCGTGTTCACCCCAGCGCATTTTAGCAATTCATGCCTTAACTCCTCTATCTGCGTGTTCGGTCCGAAAAGGAAGCGTCTGCGTTTCACAGACGTTAACTGTGGATTGCGTGATTGAAGCTTCAAAGCTTTGCCTCTATGCTTCTTTTCTAAGCTTGGTAAACTCATAAACCATCTTTCTGCTTAGACTTTGCTGCTCTTCTTGTCCAATTTGTTTGACTTCATTTGGAGTGTTTAAATCAAAATACGTTGTTCCTAATTGGATTGAAAACCCAATCAAACTACGTTGTTCATAATTGGATTGAAAACTCTCTTGAATTTGGTGGTGTTTAATTCTTTTGCTGTTCTTTTAAATCTAAGAGACAGTTGGAGGCTGAGATTACATTACTTTTCTGACAGTTTTAATTGACTTGAATGGGATATTGAATGTTCATCTGCCAAGTTAATGAGGTATGGCTGTACTTTTATTTGATGATGCGGTTTCTTTCATAGTCTTACAAGGAAACAAATATCACCAACATGAGCATGTAAATCCGTTGATAAAGACGATGTTATCAAATTAGGCAGGAGAAATGAGGGGTTAGAGACTTAAGAGTTAGCACTACATCCATAGACATAGAAGAAGTATCATAGTATGAGATGATTGTTGGGACACAAACATCCGATAATCTGCTGGTGAGATTATACTGTACAATGAAACAATCGAACCTGCATACCCTAGATTTTGAGGTGGGACACATGATAAGTTGCTTGGGGGTTGATGAAACAAGGTTCTAGCGTGACCTGCTCAGTGCCTGCTTATGCCAGGGTTTTATAGGACCAAATGTTGATAATTGGTTGCATTTGGGAAGTGTGATTCAAGAATTTCAAGGCATGAACTTGTGGCCTTATGTAAGCTGAACGGCGAAGTAGGATTTCCTCAATGTAGCTAGAGTGCAAGTCTTTCTTTTTGTCTTTGATTTGGTGCACTGTTCTTTTTTTGAGTAATGGGCGCCCTGAAAACTTTGGGCACCTTTCACTTGAATAAGTTAAGTAAGTGAATGCTCAATCTTGTTTTCTTGCATGTAAGAGGATAAAGATGTATGAAGATGAGATTGGAAAAGAAATTACAGAGAGCTGTTGCTCATTTTTCAATCTCGCATTCATTGGCTCTGATATTGGTAATTGTTGGAAGTGATAGATATATTTCCATTTACGGTAGTAATTTAGAATGAATAGAGTAATAGCTATATTGTTGATGATGATTCTATAAGCCATAAGAAGTTAAGATGCGTGAGGAGCTTTAATGTAATTGGATTCGTTCCATTGCAAGTCTTTCCTTTTGTCATCAAATGGATTGCTTGTAGAATGTTACTCAGGAATAGGTCTAGTTTAGGTGAAACAAAGGAGGTAGCGGAGTTTGAGATCGATCAATATGTTGATTGATTGCTGATATTTCTCATTTATGTTTATCACCCTATTATTTTCTGCTGAGAGTTCCTAATTGTTATCTGTGATTTGGTACACTGGCATTTTTTGAGTAATGGGAAGGGTGACCCCCTAAGATTTGGGCACCTTTCACTTGAAAATGCTCACTAAATGTTCAATCTTGTGTTCATGTATATGAATAAATGGAGAATCTAGGAAGATGAGATTGGAAAGGAAAGCAATCTCCCATTCATTGGCTTGATATTTGGAAATATTGTTCTTGGAAGTAATAGGGTTTGTATCTAATTACATTAGTAGATTTAAATGAACAGAACACATTGCTTCATTAAGTTACGATGATGATTCTATAAGCCGCAAGAACATAAACCATGTTTAAAGTAGAAGGTAGCTGACTGAGATCCAACAGCATTCATATCATTCATGTCATCTATACTTAGTTGAGATCTAGTTTAATGCTTCAAATCCATGGTTCTACCTTGGAAAATCCTTCTTGTTCCTTCGAACTAGAAGATAGCATTGTTTTTCTGTAAGAGGATTTCTTTCTCCTCATGCAATCGTTAATTTATACTGTTTATCATTGGATTGATATTTAAATAACTCATGCTCTTACTATACATAATTACATATACATATCTAGTTAGTTGAGGTGAGGCCTCAACTTATAAATGCCGTTGACATCAAAGATTTCCTTTTCTCCTTTTGGTTCCTTTTGGGGCTTGCTAATTTTATAGTCAGGTAACATATATGATTATAATAATTAGGCTTGCTTCACAGCCATATACAACATCCCTACTCTACACTACATTGGAGTTAAAGTTTTATGTTCATTTTGTGAATAGTTTTAGGCTTCCAAAACAAGAAAAAAAAAACAAAAACATCTTCTCTACACTGACCTAATGAAGTTCATACAACAAGGAAATTCACATATTATCAATCTCATTGACACATCTGACTTTTGAGCTTCAAATCTTCACTTTCTCTAGATATAAAATCTTAGGAGTAAGCTCCTCATCTTTGGTACAACAAAAACAAAATACTCATTGGTGTCAAACTTGTGAGATGTACTTTGTTCGGTCTCCATCTCCATATCTTGTGTGCTGTGAAGATAAGAAGTTTAAAACACTATCTGGCCTTATTGTTTCAATCTTTCAGCTTTCTGGATGGAGTACTTGAGCTCCTTTTGAATGTTTAATCTTGAAGGTGATAAGACAATGTCCTTCCAGACTGACCCACATTCACAAGCTGGGTTAGGGTGCTTGTAAAGTTCGTATATGGAATTCGCTGTGTCATTTAATCTGCCCACCCTTTTTAAGCAATCAATTTCGTCTGGATCAACAAGCAGGGTTCTGTCTCTTTCTTTCCATCCTATCAACTTCACATCAATTACTATCTTAGTATCACATATGTAATGTTAGAGTAATATAAGCTACTTCCAAGCACAACTTTTTGTTATATATAATCTGGTCCTGTATGCATCAGTGTTTTTCATCCAGGATTGATTTACTAAACTATATACATATATACAAATATATTTTTGTATACCTAATTACATTTTAGGACTCTAAATGGCTAAAGCAGATCAGTTGTTTCAGTTTGGATGGAGGGCCACAAATGTTGTATTATACTTTCGAGGCTACTTGATATGGGAATCACAGCGATCATAGGAAATTGTAAGTTTTTACTTTTATGTTAAATACCGGATCCTTATTCATCGAGGTTGGCTATGTGGAAGTCTGTCTGCAGGTGCCTAGGCTTTTTTTGAATTCTTAATTAGTTCCATATGAATAAGGTATATATATATTTATGAAGTGATAGCATTAGCAGGTGTAGGTACCTTTGGTTGATATGGGAATCAAAGCGATCAAAGGAAATTGGAAATTTTTACTTTTATGTTAAATACCGGATCCTTATACATCGAGCATGGCTATGTGGAAGTCTGTCTGCAGGTGCCTAGGCTTTTTTTGAATCCATAATTAGTTCCATATGAATAAGGTATATATAAATATTTATAAAGTGAAAGCATTAGCAGGTGAAGGTACCTTTGGAGGGCCTTCCAATGCATTGGTGCAATATAGTCTTGCATTGTCAACCAGTCCACAATATGTTAGAAATGCATTTGCAAATC
Organism: Oemleria cerasiformis; assembly: GCA_037349345.1. NCBI lineage: Eukaryota > Viridiplantae > Streptophyta > Magnoliopsida > Rosales > Rosaceae > Oemleria > Oemleria cerasiformis. The sequence goes on along the minus strand of JAZGTL010000007.1, from coordinate 35,723,145 downwards.
TCTTGTGGGATTTCAATTGTGAGTTTACTCGTACAGCTCTTCTACACATGATCGCTCTCCTGTTGTTGACATTGAGGATTTCAATTTGTGTTTCTTGCTAAAAATTTGGAAGTGAAAAAGATTGAAAACGTAGTGTACTATATGTACCTTATGCCTCTTACAACAGCTAGGTAAGCATCACACACAACTCCAACAAGCTCTATCCTGTATGGTTTTCTCTTTCTCCCTCCTACTTGTTCTGGTTCTTCATCTTCAAGACGTTCCCAGTAGTTCTCAATGACAGTTCCATCATCATTCTCCTTGTAACCAGGTCCCATGCGATAACGGCGGCGATGGACATTTCTGGCCATTGTTACTGTCTGCACCACAAATGGTACCCAAGAGAGTGTGCCATCCATGATCACATCCCGCCCTTCATTAAGCGCTGTGACCAAAAGGGATGATGCTGCATCAGTCGATGATTGGTGTACCTGCAGTTTTAAAATGAGGATTTTAAACATCACCCATCAACAGCATATGAGTTATCAGTTAGTTGGTTGGCATGTTGAGATAGGATTACCAGTTCAGCAGTTTGAAGCATGTCATGATGTCCTCTAGAGCTGAGGGCTCGGTATATGACATCTGATTCCTTGAAGGCATCTGCCTCAATAACTACTGCATTTCCAGCTGCCCCGGCCCAGAACGGTCTACATCCAACAACACTATAAGTAGGTTTCTTAATTGGTGTTTTTGTTTTTCGTTTTCGTTTTCAATTCAATTGAATTATGCCTTCTTTGGCCTGAAAATGATGGTTGAATTGAATTCAAGAATGAAGATAGAGAATTTGGTGATCTATGAAGTTGGTTTATTAGCTAGAAATGTTCTTACTCTTTGAGAATGTCCTTCAGCACAGTGCTCTTCCCTGCTCCCATTCCACCTCCCATGAGGAGGAGGACTGGACTTCTATCAGCATGGGCCACGGGCGCCATCACCTCTGTACATGTCGAGTCATCCATTGCTGCCAGTCCCATTGCTTTCATTTCTTCCACTAATGTTGTGAAAACTCTAGCCACCTTCAAATTTTTGGTCACCCTCTCAAATCTCTGCTCTCTATGTATATCACAAGTGTTTAACATAATATATTAGTATTTCCTTTATCACAACTCCAGCAATTTTCCCATAACAATTGCCACAAAAAAGATAAATTATTGACAGCTGAGTAATGAAATAATAACTCCCACCTGGTTGCTGCCATGACAATGCTCTTGAGCTTCTTTTTGGGTTCAGCATCACAACTCAAGACCTGAAATTTTATAAATTTTATAAATCATCATATAATAGGATTCTGCATTGCATAGTAGTGATATACATATATATATTATGATTCAATATTTTGATAATCTTAATTACAGAATAACCTGACTAATCATGAGATCAGCTTGGCTCCAATGGAATGCAAAATAACTAAGGATGCATCTCTCAAACTCTTCCACAAGCTTCACAAAGAGCGAATCCGCATCGGGTTCACTGGAAAAGAAGTTATAGATATCATCCTCGAACCCCTCAAATTTTCTTATGAATTCAGTGGCTAGCTTGCACAGTTGTGGACACTCTCTTCTGTCTTTAAATCCCAGCTGCCTAGCTGCACCCACACAGAAGACGTATACAGGTAAAGGCAATATATTATTCAATAATTAATTATATTTATATATGTATATTTATGTATATATATAGGACAATGACCATGCACGAAAATAGAAATATCAGTGGATCATATCAGGTGGTGGTGGACATTACCTACATAATGAGGGAACCTTTCAGGCTTTTGATGAAGACGGTGAGGATCAGAAACTTTGATGCGTGGGATGATCTTCTGATCCTTGAGCTTTCGGAGACGATAATGCATTGCAGCGGCGATTATGATGCCGATGGAAGAGGCTAAAAGGATCTGTGTGAAGGTGGGTTTGCTGCTGTTGTGATCTGATGAACAAAATTGATGATGATAAGATGTGAAGAAGGAAAAAGCCAATAATATAGCCATGGAAAAGGCCAATATCAATAAGCTTCTTACTTTGGTTCCATGATAATGCTTACCTTTCTGCATGTTTTTCTTATGAATTCAATTCCAGGAATTACTTTTTATTTGATCCAGGTCAGGTGTGAAGAAGAAGGAGAACAAGAGGAAAATTTGGAGTTATCTTTTTTTTCTTTTTTTTTGTTACTTTTGTGATGAGACTTTTGAAGTTGCATGTTAATCGTTAATATAGTTACTTGTTTGGAGTTTGAGTGGTGACACGTCTAATATCAAACATTTTCAATAACAAATTTATAAACTACTGTCTTAATTATCCATTAACTAAATCATTAATAATTTCAACATTATGTTCTTTAAAAGCCATATGAAATTTATTTTCTATTTTTTTGTACAACGATAGGGGACGAGAATAATATAATTTGAATATCGACATCGTTCTTTATGAAAATCGAAAAATAAATTTCTTACTATAATGTGAAAAGGAATATTATTACCATTGGCTCTTATACCAAATTGACAAAATCCACCTTGAATTTTCTCTCTTAAAAATTCGAGAAAGTCTTGAGTTGATTTTGTTGTGTCTCTAGAGTAAGCTATGAATTAGGATGCCTTTACACATGAAAACCGACCTCATTTCTTAAGATAACTTTGGGGCGCAAAATAGGAAAAATTATGAGATAAACTTAATGAGTGGACAAAAAAAAAAATTCTGAAATAATTTATAATCTAAATAATACAAAAAGATTTGCTATTTAACTTATATTCGCCCTATTTTGTAAATGAAATCGGTTAAATTTGACTCATTTAAGAAACGTTTGACAATTTATATTTATGTTCATTTTAACACCTCTAGAACACATATTCCCAACAAAAGAAGTTTTTTTTTCTTTATACAAACAAAAGAAGTTGTTAAATTAATTATTTATGTTTGATAAATATTTCATTTCTATTTTGCCAAAGAAAATATATTTTTTCATTTCTAGAAAATATTTTTATGCAAAATTTGATTAATCGAAACTGTAAAATAAAATTAAAAAAGGAATGCTAAACTGCTAAAGGCACCACACTGTAGAATTTTCGGTAACAACATTCAAAACCCAACCCTAGTTGTTAGCTCTAAAACGGCGCATCCTCCATATTTTCTGATTGCGTTGGCTACTCTGGTGAAACTCTTCTTCTGCTGCCACTATGATGAGATCGTCGGCAACAGCTTCAAAAGCAAAGTTTTCATCTCTATTCACAAACGCACAAAGACCCAGAGCTTCTAATTCTCAGACTTCAAGCAAGCTTTCATCTTTCTCCACGAACCAAGACACACCCACCACTTCTTCAAATCCCACAACTCCACCGGGAAATCCAATTCCCAATGTTCAAATCCAAACCCAACTTAAAACATTCCTGGAGACGAACTGTAATTCAGGTAATTTTACTCTCAATGAAGCATCGCACTATTTTGACCACATGATTCAAATGCAACCCATTCCTCCAATTTGTTCATTCAATCATTTATTAGGTGCACTTGCCAGGAAAAATCATTCCTCTCAAGTTTTTTCACTTTATAATAAGCTAAGTTCAGCTGGGTTGTTGCCTAATTTAATTACGCTTAACATTTTGATTAATTGCTTTTGCAATGTGAATCGAGCTCGTGATGGTTTTTGTGGTTCTGGGAAGTCTTTTAACGAGGGGTTATAGGCCAAGTATTGTGACTTATACGTCTTTGATTAAAGGATTGTGTATGGAGGATAGGATTGGTGAGGCAACCAGGTTGTTTTGGACCATAGTCAAGTTAGGGTGTCAGCCTGATGCTTTTACTTTTGGTACTTTGACTAAAGGGTTGTGTCGAAATGGAAATAGGAATGTTGCCCTTATGTTACATGAGGAAATGGCTAATGGGAATGGTGGATATGGTGTTGTTCATGATTCAGTTTGGTGTGGAACTATTATTGGTGGGCTGTATAAAGATGGATTGCTAGATAAGGCGAACGAGCTTTTTGTAGAAATGAAAGATAAAGGGATTGTTCCTAATGTGGTTGTGTGTACTGCTTTGATTCATGGTTTGTACGACAATGAGAAATGGGAAGCGGCGAAAGCTTTGTTAAATGAGATGTTGGATCAGGGTCTGACGCCTAATGTGGTGACATTTAACGTGTTGATAGGCGCGCTTTGCAGATGGGGAAATTTGAAAGAAAGCATTGACTTGGTACAGTTGATGATTCAAAGAGGCATAGAACTTAATATATATATTTACAACACTTGATGGATGGTTTCTGCTTGGCGGGTTGGCTTAATGAAGAAAGACAGTTGTTTAACTCTATACGAGTAGAGGGTAACCTGATGCTATTAGCTACAATGTGTTGATCAATGGATACTGCCAGCATAGAAAGATACAGGAAGCCATCCACCTTTTCAAGAAAATGATTCAAAAAGGAGCTAAGCCAACGGTAATAACATATAATGCCTTATTAACTGGTCTTTTTAGGATGGGGAAAGTTCAGGATGCAAAATAACTTATTGGTGAGATGGAAGCTCAGAACCTAGCTCCAGATTCAACTATGTATACAATATTATTGGATGGGCTTTGCAAAAATGGTTGTGTTTCAGAAGCAATGGAAGTTTTTGAGACTTTAGAAGATTGCAACTTCAAACTTAGTGTTGAAATGTTTAATTGCCTTATTGATGGGGTCTGCAAAGCAAGGAAGCTTGAAATTGCTTGGGACTTATTTCACAAAATGTCAAATAGAGGCCTGGTACCGGATGTTATAACCTATTCTGTGATGATGCACGGGCTCTGTGAAGAAGGGCAACTGGAAAAGGCAAATGATTTGCTTGTAGAAATGGAAGGGAAGGGTTGTGATCCTAATGTCAGCCCTTATAATATCCTCATGCGTGCTTTCCTCAAAAATGATGACTTAACGAAAGTGGTCGAACTTCTTCACAAGATGAGGGAAGGAAATCTGTCACCAGATGCCTATACAATGTCAGTTGTCTTAGAATTACTCTTGAAGGATGAAAAGTATCGTAAATGTTTGGATTGGCTTCCAACATTTTCGGCCACCAGCCCCAATCAAAGATGAAATGATAAGTTTAAAGTCACTAGCCATGTTTGAAACTTCTGTCTCTAATTCTAATCCGAAACTCTTCTGATCCTGTTTCCTTCACACAAACCAGAAGTTATAAAATGTGAAGGTGCTTCACCATGGATTTAATTGCCGATTGCTATTTAGGATTCAAGATTAATCTACTTTAACAACCACCCATGGTTACTTTCTCTCTCTCTCTCTCTCTCTGATCTGGATTCGGTGCAACCATGTACTACTTACAACGATTTTATATTAATATAAAATTTAACTGTTTAAAAAAAAAAACTTTTTTAGAAAAGAATAAATAAATAAACACTTTAAATTGAAATTAGAAATCTAAAAGCTGGTAAGTTGAGTTTTACCTGGGGCTATTTTAGGAATTCGAATCAACTCACACGCAATTATTCCTTTTTTCTTCCTATATTGGTTAGTAGAAAACTCAACTTTTATATTAATATAAAACGTAACTTTTTTTTTCTTTTTTTTTTAACTTTTGGAATAAAGAGTAAATAAATAAACACTTTTAAATTGAAATCCGAAATCTAAAAGCTGTGGTAAGTTGAGTTTTACTTGGGGGTATTTTAGGAATTTGAATCAACCCACACACAATTACTCCTTTATTCTTCGTAGATTGGTTAGTAGAAACCATGGAGAAGATGATTGTTGCTGAGGGAAGGGTGAGGGGGAAACTCGTTCTCGTCGCGCTCTCTTCCTCATCCTCCTCGTCGCCAACTAGATAGTCATCATCCTCCATCTTCATCTCACTCTTCATTAATTATCATCTTCGCCGTGATTTGGGATTATTGACGGCGGAGAGAGGGTGATTAGGGCTCTCATCATCATCAATGGCATCCACCCTCGCCACCAAGCTTGAGAAGTCCTCTCTCCTCGAATCCTCCTTCCATGGCACTTCCATCGTCTGCGTGCAGCCCGTGAAGGCCGCAAGCAACCATGGTCTCTCTGTCTCCATGTCCGCCAACGGCTTGACACCATCTACGACTTGACCGCCTTCAAGTTTGACCCCATCAAGGAATCGATCGTTTCCCGTGGAGATGACCAGGCGCTACATGACCGATATGATCACCTACGCTGATACCGACGTTGTCGTCGTCGGTGCCGGATCCGCCGGGCTCTCATGCGCCTTTGTTTCTAATATTTCTGTCATACCCTTGCTTGACAGCTGCCGCTTCATTCGTTCGACACTGCTGTTTTTCTCTTCGACATTCAGAGCGAATTTTGACGCCTCTTCCTCAATTCTTCCCCAGCCCGGCTGCCTTCGACCAACAAAGCTCTTTAGTTCTCGCTGACGGAAGCGTTCGATCCTACTACAGGTAAGGTTTGTTTGTGAATTTATTTAAAATTGCTTTTAATTAATTGATGATTGAGTTGGGTTATTGATTATCTTGCATGTTCATTTTCTGGAAGGATTGAAGAAGAGGCGTTGAATGTTGGAAGAGTTTGGGGAAATTTGCAGGGTAAGGTTATAGGTTCTAATTAATTCATGATTTAGGTTATTGAATTCGTTTTCTGGGTTTTTTTTAACTCATGTTAATCTTCTTCTTCCTCTCTTTTCTGTTTGGCTTTCTGAATGATATATTATTATTATTTTTCTCCTTGACAGAACTTCATCTGAGTCTCTTTGGGTTGTTTACCTTAGTAGGTTATACCCGTCCTCTTTTGCTTAGCCATTTTGGGATGTGGAAATTTTTGTATTCTTGCATTGGTTGTAATTGTTTAGTTTATATATTAATTTGACCTTCTGTAGGTAGATGAATCACTATATATATGTACTCCATATATATTTATATATATATATATGTAATGATAATGGATCTTTAGAGCTTCGGATGTAATGGACAGATACTTGGATGATTGTAAATCAGCATGTGCTCTTTTTGATGATCTTCGGCGTTGGAGGCGGTGGTTTCTGAGCTCTCTTCATCTTCGCCGCGCTTTCTCAAGCAAGAGCATCTGCTGAACCCTTTTGATTCTGACGATGAAGATGACCAATCGTTGACAACTGGTGTCGAATTGGAGTTAACTTCTTTCTTGAGCGTGGCAGTGATCTCAGGCTTGGATTTGGTCTTCTTCTTTTTCTTCAATCTGTATATGTACAAGAAAATCATAGCCAGAATTGAAATCCCAGCTATGTCTCCGGCTATGATTCCGACAATGGCCGCTGGTCTGAGCCCGGTCTGGCTCTGCTGCGAGTGCCCATTTGATGATGTTGGTGAAATCGCTTATGAGTTCGATGAGTTTAGAGTCCTGGGAATTACAGCAAATGCCGGAGGTGAATTTGGGGAAGAACCTTTGGGTGAAGAAGATGGTGAAGATGAAATCGGACATGGGTCCTTGGTCAGTTGGCCGCACAGAACAGGGTTTCCGGCAAACGACTCTGTTTCTTGGTTCAAGAAAACTGGAGTTTCTGGGACTTCGCCGGTGAGATTGTTGTACGAGAGGTCGGTTTTCGCATTACCTGGAAATTTTTCTCAGAAAATTGAGGTGGGATTTTCCCGGAAAGTGCGTTGTGGGAGATGTTCAAGTAACTGAGGCTGTTGCCGCCAAAATCAAACGGCAGAGAGCCGTTGATCACTTTCGAAGATAGATCCAAAATCTGTATGGACTCAAACTCGACCGACAGCTCACCGAAAAAGTGGGGGTGGGTTGAGAGTGAGACCGGAGATGAATGAGGAAGAAGATGAGCAGTGTTCATCAATTTTGGTAGGTTTATTTTGAAGTCAATGAGTTTTGGTGAAATTGTCCAAAATTCCCTTAAATTTTTGTTATATAATTGACACATAAGCATTTTAAACAACGTTATAAATAGTATTAGTAAAATAGTGCAAAGGTGTTAACGATGTAACTGTTCAAGGAGCAAAATGAGGTAAATTACAATTCTGAGTGTATTTTGAAACTCAATGGTATGTTCTATGTGCATTTTAAGTAATAAACCTAAAAAATAGGAGTCCATTCCCCATGCTTCCTATGAACAGTCTACAACACTAATAAAAAGATGTAGGATCGTTTCCCTTCCTCTATTAAATGATCATCTTCTTTCCATCTATCTCCTTTAGGTTGATTGACGGGGATAGTAAGAAAAGACTGGCATGGATAAAGATTATTCATGGGCTTATTAATTCAAAGTCAGAAGACGATTAGATATACAATCAAATATCTATAGCTAATTCAAAGGCATAACTAAGCTAAAAAAATATATTTGAGTTTTTTCACTGTTAAAAATTTATATTTGAGCTCATAGATCCAGAGAATTCAAAATAATTCAATATTAAACTCATATAAATTAAGCATAGCATTGTTATGTCGCTTAGTGAAACATGCAAAAAAACAATTGTACTAATAATCATCATGAGTTTTAAAAGATTGAAATAAGTTTTCAGCAAAGAACACAACAAAGGATACATAATGGAAATAAAAAAGAAACAACCAAACCCAAATCAATCCAATACAAAATAGTACCATAAAAGCCTTTTTGCCCTGATAAATCCAACACGCCAATACAATGCCAGTGCTCCTCTATTCGTCACTTCGATTTCTATCTCTCTCCAATTGAACCCAACTGAAAGAAAAGGCTTTACCTGAAATTGAACCCAGAGCCGACGAATTCTCTCCAATTCCTTGTAAAAAAAAAAACATGCGCACAATTGCACCAAGTCAACGACATTAATTGGTAAAAACCAAACAACAAAACGACACAAAAGGATTTGGAAACCATGTGTAAATTAAGTGAAGGGACAAAAATATAATTAAAAAAAGAATTCTAAAGGCAGTAAGGCACCATATTGTAGAATTTCCGGTAAACAACATTCTAAACCCAACCCAAGTCGTTAGCTCTAAAACGGCGCCTCCTTTATATTTTCCGACTATGTTGGCTGCTCTGCTAAAGCTCTTCTTCTGCTGCCACTACGATGAGCTCGTCGGGAACAGCTTCAAAAGCAAAGTTGTCATCTTTATTCACAAACCCACAAAGACCCAGAGCTTCTAATTCTCAGACATCAAGCAAGCTTTCGTCTTTCTTCACGAACCAAGACGCACCCACCACTTCTTCAAATCCCACAACTTCACCGGGAGATCCAATTCCCAATGTTCAAATCCAAACCCAACTTAAAAAATTCCTCGAGACGAACTGTAAGTCAGGTAATTTTACTCTCAATGAAGCGTCGCACTATTTTGACCACATGATTCAAATGCAACCCATTCCTCCAATTTGTTCATTCAATCATTTATTAGGTGGACTTGCCAAGAATAAGCATTCCTCTGAAGTTTTTTCACTTTATAATAAGCTAAGTTCAGTTGGGTTGTTGCCTAATTTCATTACGCTTAACATTTTGCTTAATTGCTTTTGCAATGTGAATCGAGCTCGTGATGGTTTTGTGGTTTTGGGAAGTCTTTTAAGGAGGGGTTATAGGCCAAGTATTGTGACTTATACGTCTTTGATCAAAGGGTTGTGTATGGAGGATAGGATTGGTGAGGCAACCAGGTTATTTAGGACAATAGTCAAGTTAGGGTGTCAGCCTAATGCGTTTACTTTTGGTACTTTGATTAAAGGGATGTGTCGAACTGGAAATACGAATCTTGCCCTTAGGTTACATGCGGAAATGGCTAATGGGAATGGTGGATATGGTGTTGTTCCTAATGCAGTTTGTTATGGGACTATTATTGATGGGCTGTGTAAAGATGGATTGGTAGATAAGGCAAAAGAACTTTTCTTAGAAATGAAAGATAGAGGGATTGTTCCTGATGTGGTTGTGTATAGTGCTTTGCTTCATGGTTTGTACTACAATGACAAATGGGAAGCGGCAAAAGTTTTGTTAAATGAGATGGTGGATCAGGGTGTAAAGCCTAATGTGGTGACATTTAACGTGTTGATAGGCGCGCTTTGCAGACGGGGAAATGTGAAAGAAAGCAGTGACTTGCTACGGTTGATGATTCAAAGAGGCATAGAACCTGATATATTTACTTACAACACTTTGATGGATGGTTTCTGCTTGGCGAGTTGGCTTAATGAAGCAAGAGAGTTGTTTAATTCTATATCGAGTAGAGGGTGTGAACCTGATGCTATTAGCTACAATGTGTTGATCAATGGATACTGCAAGAATAGGAAGATACAGGAAGCCATCAACCTTTACAAGGAAATGATTCAAAAAGGAGCTAAGCCAACGGTAATAACATATAATGCCTTATTAACTGGTCTCTTTAAGATGGGGAAAGTTCAGGATGCAAAAGAACTTTTTCGTGAGATGGAAACTCAGAACCTAGCTCCACATTCAACTACGTATAAAATATTATTGGATGGGCTTTGCAAAAATGGTAGTGTTTCAGAGGCAATGGAAGTTTTTGAGACTTTAGAAAATTGCAACTTCAAACTTAGTGTTGAAATGTTTAATTGTCTTATTGATGGGGTCTGCAAAGCAAGGAAGCTTGAAATTGCTTGGGACTTATTTCACAAAATGTCAAATAGAGGGCTGGAACTGAATGTTATAACCTATTCTGTGATGATCCACGGGCTCTGTGTAGAAGGGCAACTGGACAAGGCAAATGATTTGCTTGTAGAAATGGAAGGGAAGGGTTGTGATCCTAATGTCATCACTTACAATATCCTCATGCGTGCTTTCTCCGAAAATAATAACTCAACAAAAGTGGTCGAACTTCTTCACAAGATGAGGGAAAGAAATCTGTCACCAGATGCCTGTACAATGTCAGTTGTCGTAGAATTACTCTTGAAGGATGAAAAGTATCGTAAACGTCTGGACTTGCTTCCAACATTTCCTGCCACCAGCCAATCAAAGATGAAATGATAAGTTCAAAGTCACTAGCTTGAAACTATAGTCTCTAATCATAATCCGAAAGTCTTCTGATGAAGTTACAAAATGTGAAGGTGCATCACCATGGATTTAATTGCCGATTGCTATTTAGTATTCAATGCAAGAGGGCTCACTTACATGGTGTAATTATATCTACTAGCGCCTGCAGTGCTTGTATGACTCCCCTGAATCGTGGTTGCAAGGAATCTAGACTTAGTGCATTTTACTTCTGCACGTCAAAGTTACATTTTTCTCCTGGCCACGCTTTCTAGAAGAGAGCCTCGAATCAAAACGGTGCAGTTCTATGGATGCTGCTCAGATGCTTCTCTTTTGTCAATTAATGAGAACATGATCCGTGGGGTGATCTATAACCAGTCGGTCTGCTGTTCTACTTGATAATTTTGTAATACAGGTATTGAATTTCTTGTATCACATTGAACCTTTTGTCTTGTGAAATATTCATTTTGAGCATCTAATAAACATTGTAGATTTTTCTGCTGCAATACCTTTTCTAGCCTTATTTTCACTTATGCTTTCCTTTTTTGATTGGAAAATATTTCCCAGCTGAAGAGTGCAGTGCAGACTCTTAAATTTCCATTTCATTTTGGAAAAGAAATGGTTTAGAGTCTGGCCTCACTGGCTGGTCCATGATGGGGAAATCTATAGAGTATGTCTATGAATCTATGAACCTGTGTACAGATTAATACATGTATGTATTATGTTCAGTGTATTTATAGGATACTTTAGCATTTACAATTGTGATATTTACCTTAAAATACACCATATAGGATAACTGGTAGGTATGACTCCTGATTCCTTTTGCTAAATGGCTCTGTTTGGTAAGGAAGAAGAGGGTAAACTTGGTTCCAAATAAAACTCAATATGCTTTTACTTGTACTATCGACCACATCATAGATTGAATTTGGATATTCACCATGAAGAATGAAAACAACCACATAAATACAACTAGTTTCCATCTTTGAATGAAACAACAATGCCAGTAATTTTTGGATGCATGGATGGCAGCTAAAAGAGACTAGACAAACTCTTCCCAAAAGATTCAAGCTTAATCTACTTTACCAACCACCCATATTACTCTCTCTCTCTCTCTCTCTCTACACCTGAAAAATTCTTCCTATCATTCAGAAATAAAAGTAGTTCAAGTGATGACTGAAAAATGGGCATGTATTAATAGATATCACCTTAAGGGTTTCATTTGGCTGATCTTTAAGACACCAACCTGAGGTTGTATTTGGTTAGCAGTTCAGGGTTTAATATGTTCCTTTTTTCTTTGGGTGGATTATGGGGATTGTCATCAAGCTAAGCTAATGGGTTTTGTTAGGTAATGACTTTTGTAAACATTTCTTTACAGCATAGAAGATGGCAAAGCTTTGGAAAATGTTCTCTCTCTCTCTCTTTCTCTCTCTCTCTAATGTATTGAGATTTTTCTCTTTTTGTCTCTTGCTTTCCAGTCAGAGATAGTGAGACCCAAATGTTTGGGGTGATTAATACAACTTAATTACCATCTTATTTATTGGGTTGATTACAGCTTAAAAGATGATATGTATATATTTTGTTTTTTCATGCAGGCCAGCCTAGCTTTACTTAAGTTGGCAAGTGATTGTGATAGAACAGAAAAATTTATCTTTTGCTTGGATTTTTTTGTTTATTGTTGTCTGCTTTTGAAGCATCACTAGTGGGTAAGTCAAGAAAGTAATACATTATATGGATATGTAATTATATGTATATATATAACTATATATTGCTGCACTATTATGCATAATTTATGAAATTTAATTTGTCTAAAAGTCACTATTGATTGTGCCATGTTTGTTTGTGGAGGACCTAGAAAAATGTCTAACTTCACCAACAGGATAAATAGGAGTTGCATCATAAACCAGTTGATTGAGTACCTAGCTTTTGGCTTACCCTCATTACTAGGATTTGTAAACACTGCTTGTTAAGGGCAGCTATGGTCCGGTTCGGTTCGGTTCGGTTTAGACTTCCTATTGAACTTCACCAGCAGGACATATAGGACTTGTATCATGAACCAGTAGATAGAATAGCTGGGTTGTGGCTTACCCTCATATATCTGGCAGCACCATTTGTTAGGCGCTGATGCGTTTTGGTTTGGTTCAGTTTATACATTGAATTTGTTAACCGAACCGAGTATTTGTTGAAATTGAGGCATAATAGTAGTTCTACATTAATGATTCATGTAAAACAAAAGTGTTAATAGAAATGCAAGAGTAAATAGGCATAAGCAGACAAGGTCCTATTGGTTGGCACCCCCTCCTTTTTCTCATTTGTCATCTTTTCATCTCCAATATATTTCTCATCACCCATCTTAAGTCCAATCAAACCCCACAAAACAAACAAGTACTTAGATTCCATTTTTTCAACATTAGAATCAGAACCAACCACAATTATAACTCTTAGACATTCATATACTTCCTACACATCAGCATACAGTACACACATTTCCAGTTGCATTCATTTCTCTTTAGCTTGTTTTTTTTTCAATTTTCTGACTTTAATTATTTTTCCATGATGACAAAGTAAAATCATATATGAACCAGCCAATTACGAAGCTACAGTTTTCAAAATCCCAGGATGTCTGTCCCACTTGATATTATGAACTTCACATGTTAAATCTGAACCACATGGAATTATCAGTTTCTTGTATGGTAGATAATATGAAGGATTTGCATATAGAGCATCCTAAGGGTATGTTTGGATGAAAGTTTCATGGAATTTGGGTAAAATTAGTTAAAATGTGGCACTTCAAAGTACCACGGATTTGCAAATGGTTAGATGTAAGGCATATAGTGGTTTGTTATGATCATGTGGTGTATATGCTTCCTTACTACCTACTTACAATCCCCATATTTTTTTGTTTTTTAATGCATATCTTAGTAATTAGCCTATATTCCATAGAACTTTGAAGTTACTTATCCAAACACAGCATAAGAGAAATGCTAACTTCAAGCTCTATCTTTCCCAGAAAACATTAAATATATGTAAAGGAAAGCCATAATTTGCAGTCATATATATGTTCACATTGGCACTATATATATATATATATATATATAGTGAGAGAGAGAGAGAGAGAGAGAAAGAGAGAAATTAAACATGTTCATACCCATCTGATGTTGCCTCAGGTCGCCAATTCCAGCTGCAGATAGCATAGCTAAATTGGTCAATGGAAAAATGCAGTTTCTGCATAACTTATGATGATAAGAGCTCTTCATCACTGCATTTTAGTGCATATATGATATATGACTGAATTGAATTGCTTCTCGGTGTTGAGGGGAATGAAGCCTGGTCCGAAATCATTCAGTTTAGGGTAAATTCACAGAAAGATCTCGAACCAGACGACATTCCCCTCAACCGTTAATTTCTTTGAGAGAGATCAAAGAGAGATTAGAGAGAGAGAGAGATGGCATAACTAGAGAGATTTGATATGGCCATGATATATATATATATATATATATATATATATTGATGGGGTCCTTTATAAAGTTTATATACGTAAGGATGAAACTAGATTCTTTCCCCATGTCACATGACATGGAGTCCACTATCTACACTACTACTACTGCTGACCTTGCTTTTCAATTTCACACATAGCCAAGACAATATCATCTACTTTATTATGCATACACAAGATAATAGACAATAACAAAGAAAAAGGAAATTCTTAAGATATTTTCCCTCTTCAAAGCATATATTGGTATATATTGGTGAGTTCTGATAGCAAGGTCAACTCAAATAGCTTCTTTAGGGACCTAAATTAGATTATGGAACAAGCTATACCCTCTCAGAGTCTCACCTCTATACATAAGAGTTCGGCATAACATTAGAGTTCAATTTCAATTATTGAATTATCAAATTAATTTACTTTTTCTCCTACTCAAAAGGATTAGAGGGATCCAAGTTCCGGATAGAAATTAATTGACAATTGGTGACGTGATTAATTAGTTTTAGGATGGTGCTCCGTTCATGCAAGGATCTTGACCTTGTGTTGATTATTGCAGCTCACAAGTAAAGGATATGTCTTTTGCTTGCCGCTTGGGTAAAGGCAGGTGGAGAACCTGCATATATCAAGCAATGATGGAATGCATATGTGCAGCTAAGCTAGTGTGATGCCAAGCTTAAATCCCAAGCTTAACACAAATTTGCTTGCTAAAGCTATTGGACAACCAACAAACAAAATTTAAAGAAGAAAAGGAAAAGGTCATAAAAGAAAAGTGGAATATAAAGTCATTATGCATAAATAATGCATTGCCTAATCCTTGTCTTGACTTGATCATATTTTAAGATCTACCCATGTCAAACTTACACATGCATACAATGTGGAATGCAAAATTAATAATAAAGTTTATATTTTTTCTTAATTAAAAAAGTTCAAATACAAAATTTCAAGTGCATGATAACGTTAATAATTATTTAATTTGCATAACCTTTAGAGATATCAAAATCAACTTTCGAATTGGGACCTATGTGTTGTTTGGAATTGCTGGCCTGATAAACAATAGATAAATACTGTATCACGAATCAAAGATTTTAATGCAAGAAGTTAATGAAATCATTAGCTCTATGTATATTGAAGATTTTATGCTGAGCCTATAAGTCAAAGTGCCTTTTCTTTTGCTAGTAGGCATGCTGTTCCCACATTTCAAGCATGTTCTTCTCAAAAAGTGGTGTCAATTTTCATCTGGGTATTTGAAAACTCATACAAAGTAGGTATCTTTTTTCCGATTTTGTTGAAGGATTCCTTAGTGTTAGGGTTGGGGTTAGGGATAGGGTTAGAGTTAGGGTTAGGGATAGGGTTAGGGTTAGGGTTTGGGTTAAGGTTAGGGTTAGGGTTTGGGTTAGGTCATACATGAACTATATGGTCACCTATTGCCTAATTGTTATCTTTATTTATAGTTCTCAAGGGCAACAACCATTGGGTAAATTAAACAGTAAGATTGCGTTTGGTATGCCGTATTAGACACTAGATAGGTTAAATAATCTGAAACCTGTGTTTGGTACACGCATGTATTAGATAACCACCGTTTTATTTAAAAAGCTTAAGGGAGCTTATCCGGCCTTGACCTACTTATTTCATACGGAAGAAAAAGACTGTATAATTTTGTCGAACACGTTTTTCTCTCTCATCTGCTCTCTTCTCCATCGTTCACCATCTCCTCCCTTGTTCTCGATCTCATATGCTCTCGCTAGCCATCTTCTTCTTCGATTAGGTAATTTTTCTTCTCACTTTCTCTTTCTTTTCCCTGTCCTATCTCTTTCAATTTGAACCCAATCTTTAATTTTCTTTTTCTTCTAAGATTAGGGTTTGCTATTTTGTCCTTTCGTAATGGTGGTATGATTCGTTTTGCAGGGATATCGGGATGCTAGTTGTCTATTCATGGAGATGATGATCAAAAAAGATACTGCAGCTTCCAGTTCCAGATATTACGAACCTACGAAGAGTGAATAGCCATTCATGCCCCTCGAAAGGGAATTGTTGAGGTAGTTTCTTTTACGACTTTAGGACTGCATAATACCTATCCTCTTTTCTTGAGAGCAGCAATCCATATCTGGAACTCTTTGGCAAATTCTTACTCATCAAAGAATAGGATGAACAACTGATAGTGTACTTTAGAATTCAGATCAATTTTCTACCTACATTTTTTTGAAAATCATATTTCAAATTTAGTTAAGATGAAAAAGTTCTGTTTAGTTTTGGACCGATGTGGTCTTCTTTTTGCATTTGTTGAAACCAATTACCACAGTGCTTAAAGTGATTAAGATCAAGCTCACTTATACATAATTACTCGTGACAATATCATGCAGATTTGGCAGATGAGAACTGGTCCAAGGCTTCGAACATTTCAGTGTGCCAAAGGTAGTAAAATACTGCAACCCGCCTACAGATTTGGATCATCAGTGGCGTCTCCTTACGTTCCTTTGGAGGTTTTCTTGTTGAACGTTGACTCAGATCAAATATCAGTTTTAAATCGAACTCTTTTAACTCCGAGTAAATATCAGAGATTTGTAAATCTTTTTATGTAATGAAACTGTTGTGATATTTCTGATGGAATGAAACCACTTCTAACAATACAGCATATCGGCACAAGATTACAGAACAATCTATTCACCTGCACCTTATGAACAATATGATACGTTTTGCACTGCTCCAAAACCGGCTGAACGGTCTGAACCAAATTCCATTGAGTCCAAATTGTTAAATAAGGTGAATGTAGTTGTCTCAACAACTTTTGTTGCATCTTTGTTTTGATTATTGTATGAACACTTTCCCTTATGCATTTGGTTTGTAATGTTGCATTTTTCGATGTTATTTAATGATGTTGAACATGTGAGAATATTTGTAATTTAATGACATTATGAAGCTTCTTTGTTTCCCTATGCAATTGTTATGTTTGATATAGCCAAATACTTGATCAAGATGAACACTTGAGATGCTGTATAAAAAAAATTAAATAAAACGTGTGCTTGGACTTAATTTTTATTCTCCTTTTATAATAAGAAACAAATGATTTTATGTAAAAAAAAAATTGTGAACTTGCACTAGGCACAGTATAATATGACTAACCGGTATAATATAATCCGACCAGTATAATATAGTCGGCATTTTAATTCGATAGAGCGTCAAACGCCCGACTAAATAGTCAGTCTATCCGGTGGACAGATTAGTCCATCCGACTGAAATAGTCAGTATAATACGGCGTACCAAACGAGGCCTAAAAGTAGTGATTGATTGAGTTTTCCTAGTTTATTTGGACACTGAAATCATCACATAAGACAAGCAACATAAGTACTAATTTGGCTGCATTTTAACACTCAAGAGTACTCTATCCTATATTCGGTCGTTAGTCATGCTATCGCTAGTCGTACGTGATGCTAACTCAATTATTTAATATTGAACTAGCTTAGATCATGTCAACGTTTCATGTACAACTGATGCTAGCAAAACTACGCTACTTTAACCATTTTAGCATTAAACTAACGTAGATTAGGTCACGTTTCATGTACAATTGATACTAGGAAACCAACGCCAGATCAATCATTTTAACATTAACCTGATGTAAATCATGTCACGCTTCATGTACAACTGATGCTAGTAAAATCGATACCTAACTGAGGGCAGCAATAATTGTGTGAATGTGAAAGGACATGTTGATGATTAGATGAGCTTTTATGTCTCAGAAATCCAGCAGTGTTAGGCATCAAGAGTACTTTTGAGTCTCCTCTCCCTTACATCAAAATCTATAACTCTACCAGTTCTCAAAATGTTTCCATTCAAGCTCTATACTTCTCTTCTTCAACTGTTATTCAACAAGCAAAATTAATTAATTAAAAATGGCTGAGATATTTGACTTGCATTACCTTCCTCAAAGTACTTGACTTTCTTTTCTTCCCCAACTCTCTGCTAAACTTCTTATATAACAAGATAAATGTGTACATGTTTGGTTGGGTGTGGCCGAAATATATAGTCAAAACTCAAAAGAGCCTCATCTTTAAGACATAAAGCAACAAACTGGACATTGATTAATATGCAAAAAAAAAAAAAAAAAACCCTAAGGAAGATCCTGTGTCTAAGAAACCCTATGAACACCGACAAAGAATACAAATGCAGAAAAATAAGTAAAACTAACTTGGCCCTGCTCCTGCTGGTCACTAGATGGGGGCTGCACAAGTTGTTCGGAAATGTCCGGTCTGATTACACCGGCTGCAATGCACTACTCGTTTTGTGCGATTCCCGTCTTCTGTTCGAATTCGCCTCTTCCTTGGTCGCCCTGGTGGCCGGAGTGACTTTGGTGGGTTTATAATCACCCACTCTGCATTCCCTTCATTTTCAAAGCCAACCATTTCCTTCCACAGAGTTCTATCTGGAATGGGATGAATCGTCTCTGAGTATGCCTTGCGATAATTTGCAACTGTGAAGCAACTTTCAGTGAACCGATAAACATGTTGCCTACAAGACTCTAGAGCTGCTGCAGCGTGAGAACATGGCAGGCCACATAGCTGCCACCCACGGCATTCACAGCAACGTGTACGAATATCCACGGAATGTACTCCTTCATGGGATCTAACATCAAATTGAGCTTCATTTGCCCGGGTCACACTGTAAGTGCGAGCAAGTGCAAGTGCGTCCAGCACACACTTTTCAGCAGAAGGAACAAGTATGCCTGTCCACTGCATGCTCATTTCACGGCGCTCATTGAACCAAGTCATCAGATGTCGTCGGATGCATTCCATCATCTGAATTATTGGAAGTCCAGAAGCTTCTACTATCCAAGAATTTATAGATTCAACCAAATTAGCTGTCAACTGCCCAAACCTAGTCCCCTCAAAATATGATGTTGCCCACAAGCGAGGATGGATTTGTTCAATCCAGAGGGCTGCGTCCTGTGATATAGCTCGAATCTCAAGCATTTTTTGTTCATACCCAAAAGTAGTAAGAGCATAAGCAGCCTCCCAGAGAAGGTTAACAAGCAAAGTATTGTTGAATTCCTTCCGTAAACTGTCACTTAAATGGCGCATACAAAACCCGTGAAAAGCAGTTGGGAAGTTAACTTCCACTCCATCGACAATGCCCTTTTGTCTATCCGACAGAATTGTAAGCCTTGGCATGTATTCTGCATAATTTTCAAGCAAGACACGCAGCTCGGAGAGGAACCACATCCAATTCTCCTCATTTTCTTCGTCAACCACCCCAAACGCTAATGGAAATAGAGCTCCGTCTCCGTCAAACCCAGTAGCAAAAAGCAAAGTACCAAGATACTTGCTTTTCAGATGAGTTCTGTCAAGTCCAAGAAGAGGCCGGCATGCATTCAAAAACCCATATATTGATGCATGTAGTGAAACAAATAGGCGTTGAAAGCAGTTATCATCCGGGTTCCCATACACCTGCGCAATACTTCCTGGATTAGTCCTTCTGATCTGGTCACAATATTGAGGAAGGAGTCGATAATCTTCCTCAAAAGATCCACGAACAGCAGCCATGAGCCGTTCCTTTCCCCTCCATGCCTGTTTATATGATAATGCAATCCCATGGACCCGGTGAATCTCTTCGAGTATCTCTTTTGGTTTGTAATTAGGATTTTCCCTCAAGCGTTGTTCCACAGAATCTGCAACCCATTGGACTGAGGCTTGTTGATGACCAAGATGGGTGATTCCACCACACGTGTGTTCTTCATGGATGGTCCTTATTGTGAAGGTAGGAACACCCGGAAGCTTTGCAGCATGAATTCTCCATGAGCATCCTTCACTTGCACATTTAGCAGTGAAACGAGTCTTGTCAGACTTGACCGTCTGCATCTCAAAGCGAAGCGCAATAGCTGCATCTCTCAGTGCCCTTCGACAGCTCTGGACATCCGGAAATTCTTGCCCAACAGCCAGCTGGTGATTAGTAGCTACAGCTAGGGAACGACACTGAAGGACAGGTGGACTATCTAAAAGCTGGGAGTGCTGCAAACTCATGTCGGAGTCAGGTACCATACGCATATCCTGGTTTTGATCCATTGCTAAATCAAGATTTTCGTGAAGACCATGGCCCTCTACTACAGCCAATTCATGATTATCTGATAAACCCAACTCATGATTCACCACAGTAAGAGAAAGTTGGTTATTATGGTCGTCGACATCAATATTCTCTTGATCAGTTTCAAGACCAATATCTTGCTCCAACTCCAAACCTTCTTCTTCAAGACTTTGTATACGAGAATGCTGAAGAGCTATCTCATGATCATTTGTCTGATCAAAAGCCAATCCATGATCAAGGACATGTCTAAAACCCTGCTTATTTTCATCATGACCATGAGTGCCCCGACTTAATTCCAAATCCTGATCCTGGGCATGCCCCAATGCAAAGTCATGACTTTGACCTAGACCCAAATTCTGATCATGCCCCAGTCCAGGATGTGAATTCTGCCTCAACGGTGAATCACCATTCTTCCCGAGAACCAAATTATGGTTTGCCATTGCAGCTCCAAAGGCTAACAGAATCAGCCCCACCAACTCAATCAAATGCTGAAATTTTTCTTCCCACTTTGTATTCCGAGTAGACCTGAGTCACAGAGAATTGATTTCAGATCAAAATTATATTCATTTTACCATTATGCTGATCGGGGGGATACATAGTCCACGCTAGAGAACCAGGGCATAATAAAAAATTATTTCTTTATGCAACTTTCGTTTGCAAATCAGTGAAATGAAATTACAGTCGGTATAGATTGAGACCATGACACACACACTCATAATATCCTCTAGTACATAAATTCCTAAACGAATAATCTGAAAAAAGTTTGTAACTTGGAAGTAGGAAACACAATTTCATAATATATTATACTCTAATTAGCTGCTCAGAAATCTAAACGAAAAGAAAGAAAAAATCTCAACAGAAACCAATTCGACTGAGGCTCACTAGAATTGAGTAACTCAATTTTCTTAACACACAAATGAAATTTTCCTGAGATTTCTCAGCAACCAAACATACATAATTTAAAGCCAGAAAAACAAAATAAATACAAAAATGAAAATGAAAAAAGTAGGAGAGCGATAGAACTCACTGAATTGAAGTCTGCCCAGAAGCCAGCAGAACATCAAACCTGCAAACAATTAAACAAAATAATATAATTAAAAACAGGTCAATTGGAAACTTTAGAGATGGACAAGAACATAACAGTACACATAGATTCATCTAACAAAGTAAATAAGCAAACAAATAAAAAGAATTGTTCGGAAAAACAAAAACCAAAATAAAAAAAAAGAGAGCAGAAAGAGAGGGAGGTTTGAGTTTGGCGGGTGGGCGAGAGGGAAAACCTGAAAGGAAGAAGGGTAGAGAAGTTGAAGGCACAGAAATTTTGCAGGGGCAACAAGGGCAGCGAATGGACTTCAGAGATTCTAGGGTTACGCAATTTCGAGGGTATTTATGTCATCCCGATTTCCTTTCTCTTCCATTTTTATGGAATTCCCATATTACCCCCACCTCTTTTTTTATTTTTACAAAAGAAATTCCTTTGGTATCGACTTCTGAAAATATTTTTCACAAAAAATAGTTGTACTTGACACTTTGTCACTTGAAAGATCACTAAGATTCTTAACGTTCTATCAACGGTCAATAGCTGGATGCATGTTATGGGGTTTATGTAAAGATTACTAAGATTTTTAAAGTTGTACATAATTGAACTTATAATATGAAATTCACGTAAATTAAAAGCAACTAAGAATTTACGATTATGTTAATTTTGTATTTATGTTAATAACTAAAGTTTTAGACCGAAAACTCCTTAAATTGACATGTTCAATAAATTGAACAATAACAAAGTTACTATAATATATTTGTTTTATCCAAGGTACGTATGATTAGCAATTAAGGAAATACTTAATTTTTTATATCGATTTTACAATTTTAGGTAATTTCGTTATGTAAAACGTACTCAGATAGTGAGATATAGTTCAATAATTAATTTCTATTTTATTTTTAGATCGAAATTAAGATTCTATTTGTTGCTTCAAGATACACACGAATAGCAATTAAAGAAATACATCAGTTATAATAAGAATTTTTAACAATTTTAGGTAAATTTATTATGTAAAACTTACCAACATATTGAGATGTAGTTCAACAATTACTTTCTATTAGGTTTTTTTAGTTATCAGAATTTAGATTCGATTTTATTGAAAAAGATTAGAAGTTAAAATTCAAACTCTCTAAAATTTTAAGAATAAAAGAGAAAAACAAAGAGTGTATTTTTTTTTGGTCAATAAAAACAAAAAGTGTTGTTGTCATGAGAAAGAAGAGTAGGCAGTGGGGGGGGCATAAAAGGAAGAGAAGAAAAGTTGGAATGGTATGGGTGTTGTTTGGTGGAAGACGAGGGCTACGAGCAATAGGGGCATTTAGAAATTAGGATACACTGAGGGCACTTGTGTAGTTGTCTCATCTTCTTCTCGGCTTTTTTGGGACTTTACCTATTTTACAGTTTCTGTTTTTTTATATATAATTTTTATTTACTTTTTTACTTGACGACATGTCATGCCAGTTGGGGGAGAGGCCAATTCAATTTGGGCCCACATTCAAAGGTCTAGTCGTTTTTAACTTCCAGGTTAAAGGTTTCTATGGGCCAAAGCCCAAATTGTGTTAGCTGTCTGTCTCTTTCTAATATTTATCACCATTAATTATTCCACACCTACAATATTAATAACTTCTTCTATTTTTCACCTTTTAATAATTACTTTTCAGCTAAGGATAATGATTAATGACATGTCGGCACGTCTCTCCGTATTTGTATGTACTAGTCTTCTAGCACGGTACGTGTATTAATTTATTTTTTATTTTTATTAAAAAAAATAAAAATAAATAAACTGTTAATTAAAAAAAATATATATATATATATATATAAATGGGAGGAATAACTACTTGAGCCTATTACCTATTCACTTCTCTCATTAATCATTAATATTTAATAATTTATAAATTTAATATTTTATTTTTATTTATTAAATAATTTATTTGTTTGAAGATAATTGGTCGAATGATATTTTTGTCAAAAAAATTAATGAGATTTTTTCACCATTTTGACTTTATAATAATAGAGATAAGTAGATATGTCTAAAGTAACTATAAAAATCAAAATTTGAATATCGAGTAATGTAGAGACATTTAATGTATATAAAATCCACTTTATTCACAACCCGCATAAAATCAAATTACATTTGAAATGAGAATTTGATACCGAAATTTAATACGTCTGTCAATTTTTGAATTTCTATGGAAAGATTGAACTTCAGTGCATATATGTAATGTAAGATCCTTTGCTTTTTTCTTTTACACGACAAATGAGGCAAAAAGTTTACAAGGCACCCGCTCAAAGACAATATACGTTGAAAAGGTACAAAGAATGGAACCATCCAAAATAAGCCAAAACATCCTATAAGCACCAAATCAGTACCCTCACATCACCTACAATATTCTTCACTAAATCAAAAAGATATATAAACTTCAAGCTATGCAAGCTCAAAAATAAATCATCGGCATATATGCTTTCACTATACTTAACCCGGGACTCATTTTGTGTTAGGGCGAAAAATCTACCATCATAATGTTGTCAGCATGCCACTTTGCTCTCTAGCTGTGTGGATTGGAGTTTAGGAAGCAATTCTGATACCACCTTCTGCAAAGATACACAATTCAGTCGGTTGTCGATTCCATTTATGACCAGTTTTGAGAGAGATGTTACTTCCTCAACATCTAAGCTTTCATCAAATAATTCCTTCCAAAATTCATCGTCCTCATTGAGGTTTGACGCCTTCATGAGCTCTATTACTTTCTCCAAGGTTGCCACATTCCTACCGGCACCACAACCCATGGCAGTTGCAGCACCCACAGCATTTGCAATTGCTAATGTATTAAGTGATGGCATATTGTGGATGAAACCATATGCAACGGCAGCTACAAAACTGTCTCCACATCCGACAGTGTCTATGACATTTACCTGTCACATTTCGGGGTAAGTATACAGTTTCACCGTTGGATTAGCCATTAAGAAAGCTGGAACTCAATTTAGATATGCTGGAACAACATAATATAGAGTAGTTTGTAGATGTATAATTACTTTAAGCTAAAATATGAAAAACATGAAAGGGAAAGGGCTTCCCTGGTGATGCAACCACAAGCCAATAAGTACTAAATACAGACTCAAATTTTATATTAAGAGAGGCAGAAACCTAAGAAGAGTAATAAACAGGCACCAGTATCATATCATAGAATAGATAAGCTCAAAATTTCACAGCAGCATCGCAAGGGAATGTCAAGTTAGAAACTGATACCTTGAATGCGGGTGCGCAAGAGATACTTGTCCTAGTTATTAGAATTGACCCCTTTGGACCCATTTTCACAATCACCCATTTTGTGTGCACCCCTTGTTTGAGCAACTCCTGCCCAGCTAATATTGGGCTTTTAACCCCAGTCAATGATTCAGCCTGGAAATCATTAATATCAGTACAATGGATTAGCAGAGCAGCAAAAGACGTTCAAATATATTTTGCAGCACAAAATAAGATGGAATATCTAATGTTTTTTTTATTGGAATAATGGACTATCGTAAGAAAGAATAGCCATTAAAGATGTGGCAAACCTCATCCGAAGTCATGACAAGAACATCACTCATCCTCAACAAATGGCTAAGGGCTGCTCGTTCTTCAGTTGTACCAGCAGAAAGGCTCTTTCCACGGGGTCCCGGGTCGAAAAAAATTGTTGTACCAACTTCAACAGCATACTCTACAGCTGAGACTATTATACCAGGAGATAACTCATCAAAGCCATAACCATTACAGAACATAATCTTTGACTGTTTTATAGCGGTCTTCACTTGTCCAGATAAATTGCTCAGCCAACTGAAGGCAGGCTCCTTACTGAAATCAGCTCGACTGATAAAGAAACCAGATTGATTCAGATTGCTATTCTTTACAAAAGGGATGATAAAAGTAAATAAATCCTATTCGCACTCCGCATAAGTCAATCAAGTGCAGACTTTTACACAACACAGGAGTTCAGCAATACATTGGTAATAACTACATGGAAATGAATTGGTACCACGCATATGACCACTTTCTATAGGACAGCAATCCGAAAGCATATCCCATAGGACCATGGAAGTACCAAAAGGAAAGAAAAGGTTGGAAAACATTTACCTGCAAAAACCATGCCTTTGCAATGGATCCACTAGAACCCAGCATAGAAGTGTTTCATAAGATGCACTTGAACTGTCAACATCAGTATTTTCACTCATGCCAACCATACGAATCCCTTCATCTTTAAGAACATCTAAGAGGAATTCTCCATATACTTCATTACCCACATGGCCAATTGCGGTGCAACCAAGTCCTAATCTCGCAGCTGCTATAGCCATATTGCAGTTTCCACCAGCTTCCCAATATTTCTAAGTTTCAGACCATACAATCAAATTCGAAGAATTTATCAACAGACATAAAAACAATTTACCTTAAGACTGGAAATAAGCTATCAAAGGTTCTTTACAGACACTACATAATTTCATAATGCAAACGATATAACACAAGAAAAAAAGGAAAAATTCAAAGTACGAAACAAGAAACAAAACCGTACTTTCGACTGCTAGGTCTGGTAAAATCAGAGAGAAAAGCAAAGAGGAATCGAATGAAATTTGGGAGAAAATAGTAAGCTTAATACAGGAAATAGAGACTATATTACTGAAGCATAAATTAGTAGGGTCTTATCAATCATCATTGACAACCCATTAGCAGTAATCACTGTACTTGTCGAAGTTATAAGCTTGAGCAGAAAACAAGCTGTACAAAGAATCTCAACACGAAAGACTCCAAATTTCACCAGAGTGAAACGAAATTACCATCTAACAAACTCAGCTCTTTTATTTCAAGTTTACAAAGAAAGAAAAAGTACAATTCTACCAAGAAAAAATTTCTACGACCAAAGCAAAAAAACTCAAATGGTTAATTTCAAAGGTATAGTTCAAGAAATACAAAGATTTCAAGAAAGCATTTAACTAAGAACCAAACCTACCTTATCAGGCGGCGAGGCCGATAAGCGGTCCATAAAAGCTTTGCGGTCGTGGACATCGAGCGGGGGCAATTTGGGAACAT
The DNA here is from genome assembly GCA_037349345.1 of Oemleria cerasiformis. Lineage (NCBI taxonomy): Eukaryota > Viridiplantae > Streptophyta > Magnoliopsida > Rosales > Rosaceae > Oemleria > Oemleria cerasiformis. The sequence goes on along the minus strand of JAZGTL010000007.1, from coordinate 35,696,578 downwards.
TGAGAACGATATCGACGCAGAGGTTGCCTAGAGTGGCGACGTCTATGTCTTTGACGTCAACGCTCTTGGACTTCAAGCCGGGGACGGAGCCATTGAGGGCGTGGGAGCCGAAGTTTTGGGTGCGTTTATGGACGGAGATGTCGAGCCCTCCAGCGCACTTGAAGCCGGAATGGGAGCGAATACATATTGGCGCGAAAATGGATTGGAATTGGGTCAGCCTAGGGTTGTGGGTGGCAATTGGGTGAGACTGAGGGGAGGGTACATGGTGGGGAATTGGGGATTTCAGGGTTACGGTGCACTGATGCATTCAGACTCAGAGAGAGAGAGAGAGAGAGGAAATGGTGGAATTGTTGAAAATACAAACGAGAGGTTTTTGGGTGGGCAAGGAAATGAAAATGAAAAGCTCAAGTGGCGCTGGAAATGGCGGAAGGGAAGTATCGAAAAGATTGGTTGCAGTGGAGTTGAGTAGCTGAGGCTGACTGCTGCATATTCTTTTCCGTCGTTTGCTCCCACCACCCTTTGGCCTTTGTTACCTTGTTCTTTTCTTTCCTTTCCTGTTTTCTCCCTAGAAAAACATTACAACCATTTTAAGAAAGGAAAATTGTATATTGGCGATCAATTTTGTTATTTATGAGAGATGAACACGTATAATACAATTCAATTTATATAATATGTTCAACATATGTATAGATGGTCACGGTTTGATTCAGTTGACTCCATTTTCAAAATTGAACCTGTTGGTATTACTCATCCAATTTGCACGAGAAGTTCGACTCTTATAAAGAATGAGGTTGATCCTCAAGATGTATAATTCTCTCTACCCAATATCGTTGTATAAAAAAAAGACATTTATGAAATCAAAAATCAATCTAATCGAATCGGATTTATTTAGTTCAAATCTTTTACTCTAATTTTCTTCTTCTTCTTAGGAGTGTCCTCTCTTTGAAGACCATGCTCAAACTTAATAGTTCTACATACTCGAAGAAAAACAAAAGTAAGACGATGAATAACGAATTGAGAGGGGGATAAAACTTTAATGCCCAGCTCTACATAAGTATTCCATTCAGTAACATAATTTGAGGTCCATACGGAAGATGCATATTCTAGATATTCCTTTTCACTTTCCATTCAACTGAGAATATGAACCCGGTTCTACCATGATGACAATGACTGGTACAACTACAATAATAACACTTCTCATAATTCAATTGTTCTTCAGTTTTGAATCAATTCCACCACTACAATTTGAAATTTTCAAGGACAAACTAAAAAAGTATGAACAAGTGGATCTGTCACTACATCAGAAACTACATATATCAAAGGTTTCTCATTCATTTGCTGAAGTAGACAAACACAAACAAACTCAAAGCGAAATCTGAGGACGGGATTGTTCTTCCTTTGACAACTCTTCAAGCCTGTCCACAAGTTTCCGAGCCACATCGACGTATGCTTTCGAGACATCAGAATCCGGTGCTGATATTACGATCGGGATGCCACTGTCGGAGCCTTTTCTGATCCCCACCTCTAACGGTATCTGCAACATTATGCGGATTGATTAAAACAGAAGCAAATACAAACACGTAATGTCATCAAAGCTTGTTTCGATTGTCAGGTGTCATGTGCCTGACCCAAATGGAGTTAACACCTAATGGATCAACTTTAATGGTATGTTTGGACGAGTAACTTCAAAGTACCAAGGGTTTGAGCTAAATAAAAAATGCCCCGAAAACATCATATAGAAGGATTGCAAATGATTAGATGCAAATGCACTGCACTTATAGGGTTTTGTAAGTAACTACTAGATAGGTGTTACTCAGAAATCCTATGCTTAGTGGCTTCGTTATGCTCATGTAGTTACTTAAAAATCTCTCCATTTAATTGTTTGTAGTGCATTTCTAACTAATTTAGCTTAAATATCTTCGTACTTTGAAGTTCCTCATCCAAACATGAGATTTAAGCTAAATAAGTTAGAAAAGCACCACATAACACTAGATAGAGGGATTGCAAATGACTAGATGCAATGCACTGAATGAGATTTGTAAAAAATTACTTGATAGAAGTCATTTGGAAATTCTTCATTAGTAGTTTTGTTTATGCTCGTGTTTGCATTTTCAGCTCCTCTATTTAATTGTTTGTAGTTCTTAGTAATCTAAGCAAATCCCTTGGTACTTTGAAATTTTTCATCCAAACAATACCCTAAAGGAATGTACTGAAAGTTATAACAGTAACTATTCATGAAACAGATGATTCTATATAGCGGCATACCTCGCCAGCAAATTCAACACCCATCTCTGTTGCCGTCTTACGAGATCCCCCTTCCCCAAAAATGAACCAGCGCTCAGCACAGTTAGGACACTTAAAACAGCTCATGTTTTCTACAATTCCCAAAATCTACAAAACCAACATAATTTAGTTGTGTTTGATGATCTCCACAAACTTATGATAATCAATGCAGACAATTCAAAAGATGATATGAAGAATAATCATACAGGAACTTGGACTTTAGAGAACATGTTAATTCCTCTAATAGCATCCATTAATGCAACATCCTGAGGTGTTGAAACAATCAATGCCCCTACCAAAAAACCAACAATTGTTATGAAAAACTAAACGGCAGTTGCGAAATCAAAATTATTATTCGAATGGTAAAAGTTCTGTCTGGGTGGGGAGAAGCCTTGATGTTCACAGAAATACTATCAGTATATTTTATGACAAATCTGCTAGTTTACTTCCAGTAAATGATTGGACCAACCACGCTGAAACACTGAAGATTACACAAGATACGAATCTCAGCTATTAAAGATTAAAATCCAATATGAGGAAGATTACGCAATACAAGCGTATTTGAGATTTAATACTTCAACTACCTGACAATTGGAGCCTTTGGGATACAGTTATATGAGCATCACCAGTGCCAGGAGGCATATCTACCACAAGAATATCAAGATTTCCCCAGTCAACACCCCTTGTCATTTTTTCGAGAGCACTTGATACCTGCAAGAATCAAAACCGAACCCCTATGAGAAACAACGAAAGGAAAATCACATTGTGCTTGGCACATGTAATCATTAACAGACTGCAGGTATAAAGACTTTGAAATCTGATGACCAATTGGTGTTCTTGAAAATATAAGATATAAAGAAACAACATAACACCAGCAGATGAAAAATGTTTAAGATTTCTGATCATTTAACACCATACGTTGCATGAGAAGAAAAACACATTTAAACTGTCACAAAATGAAAATCCTTTATCTTCTTGTCAACTCTAACAAATTACTGTTTGTATCATATCATCCTCAAGATTTTCCAACTTAAGTTAACAATTTTGCTGCTACCTTACCCCTGGTCTTCAATTTTTCCATTACTTTTGAGTTTTACCTATCAATTAGTTTCCATTCTTTTATGATTATGAGGACAATTATATCAGGGGGTTGGAAACAAATCTCTTATAAATTGCTTATACAACGCCGCAGTCAGATTTTGAGACGGACCATGAAAGTAAATAAACGTTTAGGAAAGAAAAGACTTAAAATATGCAAAGTTGTACCATAGGACCTCTCCAAACAAGTGGGGCATCCTTATCAACAAGAAGTCCCATTGACATACACTTGACTCCATAGCTCTCAATTGGAACCATTTTTTTATCTGGTAGAAGATGACCATAACGTTAATATATCCAGTGTAGCATTAAAGAACAAGATAAAAGAAAAGGGGGGAGGGGGTGGTAAAGGCAAGAAATGCATATGTCTGCAGCTTGTGCATATATTAATTTAAGTCCTTGCTAGATGTTTGCTTCACAATAGAGAAATTTACCAGATTTAACATAAGATGCAGAATCATGAACTCGTTATCTAATGTGTATGTACAGGGATACTTGTTTATAGAACTTGACTTAAATCTCAAATAGAAGCTCATGCCTCAAATCATGTGGATTAACAAATATGCAGACCTGAATTCTCAAATTTCTTTATAATTTTTGGTTCAGCAAACAATTACTTAGACTATGAAGTACAAAAACACGTACAGGAAATTTTTTGACACACAAAAACTGATTGGAAATTCTAGTAACCAGGTTACCTCTGTTTAGAACAAATTTCATTACTGAACAGGTAAATTATGCATCTTTCAAGTGATCTGAAGAGAATAAATAAATAAATAAATACCCAGACTGTAGATACCTTCGGTCACTTCGGGCTTTCTATCGAGCTTCATCATAATAGGAACATTTGGTCCGTATACATCAGCATCAAGCAAGCCAACCTTCATTTGGCACTTGTTAGCAAGTGCAACAGCCAGATTAACTGCAATTCACACCGCTATGCATAAGTTAAATTGAATCAGCAGAATATGAAAGTAAACATTGCTATGGAGGTCATTGCATTAGGTTCATTTGCAACAATTAGGATATTAAAAATGTGAAATCAAATAGAAGGTAAACCCAGAATTATCATATCTATGTTGGCCATCTCAAATTGGTGCCACTTAAGGCAAAGGCTCTCCCTTTTTCAATGGAAAATTAACCCAGAGAACTGAAATCAACAAAGAAACTTGATTTCAAAACTCACCCACAATCCCAGAAAACTACTCTGGTCGAGACTAGTTGTATTCCGAAAAAAATCCATATTTACACAATTTTAGTACGACCCAGAAGACTAAAATGTCCAAAACCTAAAGAAACGTCAATCCTTTCAGACTTTAAGTATTAACATTTAGAAGAAAACCATATTACAAAAAGCCAACGGCAAGGATACCTGCAGTGGTGGACTTGCCCACACCGCCTTTACCAGAAGCGACGGCTATGGCATGCTTAACCCCCTCAATCCGAAGGTCCTTTCTCCCTGCGCTATAACCCCTAACATCTCCAAGCCTCTGCACATAAATCAATTCTTTCACCAAATTCCAAGCAAAAAAAATAGAAGCAAACAACTCTGGATATACCCAGAAGCAGAAAACTTACAGTGATGGTCCTCAGAAGCCCCTTCATCAATTCCCAGCCTCTTCACCAAATGACGAGCTGAGCTGAGCTGAGCTGAAATTTTCAGCGATTGTGTGATTGTGAGTGTTGTTTGATTTTGGTTTGTTGGGGTTTTAGAGTTAGAGTCGGTTGTGTTTGGATCCCACATCGAAAGAGTAGAGAAGAAAGGGAGTGAAGAGAGAGTATAAAGAGAGTGGAGTGGGGCTAGAGATCCATACTTACCTGGACGGGGTCTATGGGTGATCATGAAGGCCCATGGCCTGGGCTGGTGACCTCCATTGCACTGAGGAGGGGTGCCAGCCTATGGTCTCCCCAAGTGGGAGAGCCAACGTCATAATTTGTTGCAGAGGGGGCCAGCGTTCGCGCGGCCCCTACCAAACTCCCACTCTAAGCTTTTTGCCAATACTTCAATGGTCCTCATTTAACTTAGGATGCTGGTTATTCGGCCCAAATCATCCTATTGCTTTGCTTTAAAACCTTGACATACGTCGCATTTTGTGTCGTGTGGTATTTGGCTTCGATCTAAACTAGTTTGGGTTCGGCTAAGTTTGTGTGTTTTGATTCTTGTAAAATGAGAGATTGCAGCATATTTACTACCCTAAACTAGTTTTAGTAAATGTGAGATTGCAGCATATTTACTACTCTGAACTAGTTTTAGTTAGGTTACTAGTTATGAGAAGTTTCGGTTGGATTCTAGTTTAGTTACTTTGTTGTGAGTTTGAATTTAGTAAAATGTGATGTCGATATACAAAATGCAAAGTCGATACTCATATAAGACTGAGAGTGGGAGATCTCGAATTTGACTTGTGATATAGTTCGAATTGGTATATGCTTAGATCGTTACATAGCCTAGTGTTAACCACCAAAATCATATTCTGGTTTTTACGTCTTTCTTCGATCTAAACTAGTTTGGGTTCGGCTAAGTTTGTGTGTTTTGATTCTTGTAAAATGAGAGATTGCAGCATATTTACTACCCTAAACTAGTTTTAGTAAATGTGAGATTGCAGCATATTTACTACTCTGAACTAGTTTTAGTTAGGTTACTAGTTATGAGAAGTTTCGGTTGGATTCTAGTTTAGTTACTTTGTTGTGAGTTTGAATTTAGTAAAATGTGATGTCGATATACAAAATGCAAAGTCGATACTCATATAAGACTGAGAGTGGGAGATCTCGAATTTGACTTGTGATATAGTTCGAATTGGTATATGCTTAGATCGTTACATAGCCTAGTGTTAACCACCAAAATCATATTCTGGTTTTTACGTCTTTCTTCGATCTAAACTAGTTTGGGTTCGGCTAAGTTTGTGTGTTTTGATTCTTGTAAAATGAGAGATTGCAGCATATTTACTACCCTAAACTAGTTTTAGTAAATGTGAGATTGCAGCATATTTACTACTCTGAACTAGTTTTAGTTAGGTTACTAGTTATGAGAAGTTTCGGTTGGATTCTAGTTTAGTTACTTTGTTGTGAGTTTGAATTTAGTAAAATGTGATGTCGATATACAAAATGCAAAGTCGATACTCATATAAGACTGAGAGTGGGAGATCTCGAATTTGACTTGTGATATAGTTCGAATTGGTATATGCTTAGATCGTTACATAGCCTAGTGTTAACCACCAAAATCATATTCTGGTTTTTACGTCTTTCTTCGATCTAAACTAGTTTGGGTTCGGCTAAGTTTGTGTGTTTTGATTCTTGTAAAATGAGAGATTGCAGCATATTTACTACCCTAAACTAGTTTTAGTAAATGTGAGATTGCAGCATATTTACTACTCTGAACTAGTTTTAGTTAGGTTACTAGTTATGAGAAGTTTCGGTTGGATTCTAGTTTAGTTACTTTGTTGTGAGTTTGAATTTAGTAAAATGTGATGTCGATATACAAAATGCAAAGTCGATACTCATATAAGACTGAGAGTGGGAGATCTCGAATTTGACTTGTGATATAGTTCGAATTGGTATATGCTTAGATCGTTACATAGCCTAGTGTTAACCACCAAAATCATATTCTGGTTTTTACGTCTTTCTTCGGTGACGTGGAGTTGTTGATTGTGAAATTCCGAAACACGTATCGACTTGTGCGCAAGGGGATTTATCACTCACGAGTGCATCCGACACAAGAACGATCATAATTTCTTATAAGCAACTTAGAATCACATATCGTAAGATCCTATAGAAATTAGCTGATTTCCGTATTTTCCCAATAGTATACGAAACATAAGCAGAAATTAGTATAGGATCAAGGTCATGTAATGCCACAAGGTTAATATTCAGTTGTGAACGAAAATTGATATTTTTTAAGTCACACGATTGCAAAAGCACCCCAAAAACTTTGAGATAGTTTAAATATTAAAAAGTTAAATAAAATGTAAAAAACAAATCGTCCTAAACAGATAAACATACTATCTTAGCTAGTTATGAAATTGAGCTAGTCCACATAAATTGTTCGAGTGAGAGAGCAGCTGTGAACATAAACAATGTGACAGATAAACATAACATCTTACCAACATTATCAGAAACATATTATTATAAACTCAAAAGAAGCTTTATTTGCTGAGAAATTATTAAAATAATCATCCTATTCTCAAAATTCACCCAATTAATTATTGGTTGCCACATTCTGAAATTTTCATTTCGCTTTTATTGGCATCCAAACAAATCCCTGACGGTTGGTTTCAACCGTCAGTCACTTTCCCACACACAGAAAGGACCTACTCGTAATTCCCCCAAACTCCAATTTCATTTTCATTTTTATGTTTTTATTCCATAGTTGTATTTCTTCCTCTTTCTCTTTGATCCTCCTCCATCAAGCTCCATATCCATACCACCAGGTACCTACATTTCTTTTTTTTTCTTTCCTATTTCTCTTTTTTCTTTTTTGTTAAAAAACAATTGCTTAATGGTTGAACTCCAGAAACAAGAAAAAAAATGTAAATTTTCATGCTATTTGGATTAATTTGTTTCTGAAATCGCAATGCCATTGCGTTGGATATGGCCCTTTTCATGACCATATCAATCTCTCGGTTTTTTTCAATAAAGTTGAAAATTTTATTAGAATGATCTCTCTCTGTGTTAAAATCGCGTAGAAATTTTATGTGGGTGATTTTTCATTTGCCTGGAAAATTAGAATCTGCAGAGAAAATTTCTTACCTTGTTTATGAATCACGCCTTTGGGTTTCTCTCGTTTAATTAGGTTAGGTGAGTTTCGTTTGGTTTTATTTAAGTTTATTGTTGTTAGTTGATTCGTCATTATATGGCACTGTTGGGGATGGTTAGCATTTGATGTGTGATTAGATTTTTGTTCGGAGACTTGCATGTTGGTAGTCTCTGCATTCAATTTAGTTATTAATTTTTGTTAATTTCTTCTGGTATTGTTTTATTTCTGGGTGAACTGCAAATTGGTGTGATTTAATTGGGATTTTGATTTTCCTAATTGCTTGAATTGTTTCTTGCTCAGGCCGGTTAAAGATGGGATGCTTAACTTTGATTTGGGAGGATAAACCAGTGATTTCAGTTACGTTTCGTAACTGGAAGGTGATGAGATGTTAGAGCAATTGTTAGGCAGATGGCAGCAAAGGCAAATTCATATGTGCAAGTGCAGAAGAACTTTGATGGGTTTATAGCCATTCTAAGATCTGCAGCATGTGAATGGTTTTTGATATTTCTTGTGCTTATCGACGGGCTCTTATCCTATCTGCTCACTAAATTTGCAGGTTATTGCAATTTGCAAAAGCCTTGCATCTTCTGCTGCAGGTTTGAACATGTTATAGGCAATGCAAGACCTCAACTTTATGAGGATTTACTTTGTAGCAACCATATATCGGAGCTTTCGTCTTGGTTAGCTTGTCAAATTTCTGTTAAGGATGATAATGGCAATGGAGTGTCTGGAGATTGTCTCTTGTCATCCACCAAAAAGGAGAGGCCAGACCCAAAAAAGCACATTTTGGTTGGGAAGTCGGAGTTGGACCTTGGAAGTTCCAGGTCTAAGAGGTCTACACAGAACAGAAATTTTGTTCACAGTTCTGTGGGTGCAAAGCCATGCTCATTTTGCAGTAGGCCTTTCAGACCTAGAGAAAATTCTCAGGGACTTCAACGAAAACCAGCTATTGACAAACCTAATATTCCTTTACCACGCTATTCAATCCGTAGCAGGGCACATCGTCGTGATGGTTCAAAGAAGACCAGGGATAAAGTTTCTGCTTCAGTGACTCCTGGTCGTCCTGAAAAAAATGGTTGGGATCCCTTGCCACAGGAAGGGTACAATGAGTTGAAGTTTAGCTCCGATACTGACACCACTGGGCGTCGTGGAAAACTTGGCTGGGGCCCCTTGCCAAATGGAGGGTGCAAGATAGGGCTGAAGTTTAGTTCTGATACTGACTCGAAGCGGCGTCCTAGAAAACATGGCCGGGCTCCCTTGCCACATGTAAGGTACAATGAGTTGAAGTTTAATTCTGATACTGACTCCAATCGGCGTCCTGGAAAACATGGCCGGGATCCATTGCCACATGTAGGGTACAATGAGTTGAAGTACAGTTCTGATACTGACACCAAGCACCGCCATGGAAAGCATGGCCAGAATCACGTGCCACTTGTAGGGTACAAAGGGTTGAAGTTCAGTTCTGATAATGACTCCAATCAGCGTCCTGGAAAACATGGCCGGGATCCATTTCCACATGTAGGGTACAAAGGGTTGAAGTTTGGTTCTGATCATCACTCCAATCGGTGTTCTGGAAAACATGTCCGGGGTCCCTTTCCACATGTGCGGTCCAAAGGGTTGAAGTTTGGCTCTGATACTGATTCCAATTGGCTGACTGGAAAACATGGCCGGAATCCCATGCCACATTCAGGATACAAAGGGTTGAAGTTTAGTTCTGATACTGACTCCAATAGGCGTCCTGGAAAATTTGGTTGGGATCCCTTATCAAATGTAGCATACACTAAGTTAAAGATGAGTTCTGATACTGAATCCACATGTTGTACTCAAAAAATTGGCTGGGATCCCTTGTCACATGTAGGTTACACTGACCTGAAGTTTGGTTCTGATTCTGACTCAGAGTTTCAGTTTTCTGATGATGACTGTGTTGTCAGTTTAATCAGTGGAACCATTGAGTCTGAGAATGAAGGTCCTGTAGTGCAATGTGCCTCAGATGATCCCTTCAAAGCTTGTCCTAATGGTTTGGATCCAGCAAAGCCGAGCTTTGTTTCCCCCGAACACAAGCCTTTTCTTTCTAATCCATTTGTGCAACCAGATGGTAGTGGCAAGGCCTCTGATGTAAAATTATTGGAGTTTGATTTTGCTTTTGAGAATGGCTTGGGTGAATCTAACTGGCAGCAAATGAATCGAAATTCCAACCCTTCTGCATTACCTGAGCTTATCTCACTAGTTGATATCCTTCCATCATCTAATGTCGCTGAAAAGAGTAAGCTCAACTTTCCTCTTTCTGACTCTCATGCTCTCTCTCTTATGGATGCCATTAATAAGTTAATAACTATTACATTGTTTCATTTTTTGAAGTGTTTTTTGCAGATTTTACTGAGACAAGTTACTTTGAACATGCATCCATCAGTAAGAATGATGAGCCTTTGAAATCAGTAAGTGCCACGGATGGAGCATCTGCTAAAACTGATCCTATCATCATTGATCCAGCTGTTACGGAACCAAATCATATCGGTGTAAATGATGTGTCTGAGTCAGCAGCCACCAGTAAGGAAGGAGATGCGTGTGTTATTATTAAAGAACAATCTACAGTGAAGAAACCTGATAGACTTGATGGGGATTTGAAATCATGGGATTCAGAAAACCCTTCTGCTGAGGAGAGTAATTTGAAACCACCACATAATACAGTTTCAGGAGTAAAAGGTGTTGGTGATGAAAAGCAGGTAACTGATGCTTCGAACTCTAATGCAAAGGCGGTGCTTTATACATCAGTATCTATAGATTCGGGTCTTGAAGCTCTGGATGAAGGGTATGTAAGTGAAATTGAAGGTGAAAGTATTGTTGATCAGTTAAAACGACAGGTTGATTATTACAGAAACAGCATAAAGGAGTTGTTTAAGGAATTAGATGAGGAAAGGAATGCTTCTGAAATCGCTGCAAATCAGGCAATGGCCATGATCACAAAGCTGCAAGAAGAGAAAGCTGCAATCCATATGGAGGCCCTTCAGTACTTAAGAATGATGGAAGAGCAGGCTGAGTTTGATGTCGATGCACTTGAAAAGGCCAATGATCTTTTGGCTGAAAAGGAGAAAGAGATACAGGACCTGGAAGCAGAGCTAGAATTTTCTCAGTTAGATGTCCCCAAAGAATTGACAATGGAGAAGATCCCGGAAAATTTGAAGGCTGAGATTGACACATTGGTGAGTACTGTTGCACCCGGTGTAAAAAATGAGGTTCAAGTTTCTAGTAACTCAAGTAGGGCTGTGCCCAACATAGAAGATGATTCCGGAGCCACTAATAACTCAGTGGCTGTGGAGGTACCCGAAGCTAGTAATGATCGTCTATTTTCTGAAACTACACTTTTAGAGTTTGAAGATGAGAAATTGTACATTTCAAACTGTTTAAAGAGCTTGGAAAGGAAGCTTTCTGAAATTTCTTGCAATGGGGTTTCCTCCAACAAGCCTAATGGTGGGCTGAATCAAGGAGAGACTCCTAGAAAAGAGAAGATTCTATTAAATGGAATTGAAGAGAATGTTGTGCCCGGGAAAAACGATCTACATATATCTAATGGAACCGCTGCTGCTCAAGAGGAGTCAGTTCATGCTCATAGTTTAGACGGAGAAGAAAAAGATGATTCTGGTTTCCCTGGGCAAAAAGATTTCACGGATCATGGCGAAAATGATTTGGTTATTCTGGAAAATGAAATCTCAGACCTCAATGATAGGTTGGAGGCGCTGGAGACAGATCACGACTTTCTCGAACACATGCTTTACTCTCTTCAAAATGGAAATGAAGGACTTCGATTTGTTCAAGAGATTGCTCAGCAGCTGCGTGAGTTGCGAAAAATTGGCAGTGCTTTGAGAAGCCAGACTGTTATGTAACTTCAAATGCGCCATCACATTGTAAGTATGGCATCCCTGAACTTCAAATGTGCTATCTGTTGCTGCCCAAGCTTTCCTACATTTTCATAACCGAAGATGAATTCTTTTGTCAGATAGTGCAAACATGAAGAAATCGAATCGTTACTTGAGTCACCTACAAGGCTACAATCATGAAAAATCAAAATGATTTGATGTACACGTACCATTTTAAAACTCTTGGAAGGAAAAAGAAGAAGGAAAAAAAAATGGTCGAAGACTCTTACACTAGGACAATTTTCCATCTTTTTTCCACTGTTCGATTCTAATTTTTCCCTTCACTTTCGTTTGCTGTAAAATTAGCATTTTTTCGGTAGTTTCTATTACTTGTTTTCCAAGTTCGGCTCCATTACATAGTCAAACCACTTCCATTGTAAATTCAAGGAGATATGTTAGAGTATATGTAGAGTTTTTCCCAAATTGTGTCATGAACATTAGGTTTGCAATTTCGTATTGCTCGTGACATTAAAATCTATCATTGTAACATGTATATCATTTCACGGGAAAAATCATTTATAAAGTAGCATTTTTCTCAACTCGCTACAAAACTAAGCCTTCACCCTTAAAAAGGAGTGAAAGTGATATATACAAAGCCAAACTGAATATTATAATTTATAGGTACCATTTCTTCACTCAGGCATTTTGTCAAACATGTAAAATACTTGAATTTCTTTAATTTTCTACAAATAATCAGCCATTTTGCTTGAGCCCTTGGTCTCCCTTCTCCTCCTTTACTTACTTTTCTTCGTCATCTTCAAGGTTTCAGACTCAACAACCAACAATGGCAGGGCCGGCCTGAGATTTTGAGGGTCCAAGACGAACCTTTAAAATGGGACACTGTAATTTTTCAACCCTTCAAAGTGCCTTATATATATAATTGTAAAAAAACTATTTCTATATCAAAACTTCCACAAACTATAATTATGAAAAAATAAATTCCTAAATTAATGTAATCAAATCGGTACTTAAGGACTTTAATAATTTCTCAAAAAAAAACACATGTACTTAATAAATATAGGGAAATATTACTTAAATATCACACGTCTTACGTTTTGAGAGGCAAAAACTATCAAATGGAGGATGCTAGGATTTAAGAAAGTAGTAGAAAAAATTATTTGGTTCAAGTTAGGATAATGGGGAAAAAAAGAGGAAATAGAAGAAAAACAAGAAAGCAAAAATTATTTGGTTTAAGTTAGGAAAATCGGGAAAATTTATTTGGTTTAAGTTAGGAAAAAAAGAAGGGAAAATAGAGTTATTGTGGTTTTAGGGAAAAAAAATAGGGTTATTGTGGTTTTAGAAAAAAAAAACTGAAAGAAGAAGGTTGAAAAAATAAATTTAGAAAAGAGGAAACAGAAAGAACCCAACAAAAAGTCTTGAAGAAAACAAGAAAACCAACTCAACCAAGTAAGAAACTATGACCATTTATGAATTACATTAATTATATATTATATCAACACATCAATTATGTATAATAAAAAATTTCAAGCCCCTTTGAAGTGAGGGTCCGAGACACGACCGTCTTGCTCAGCTACCCTCAGGACTGGCCTTATAATTGTATGCAGCAAAGATTATTTTTGTTTGAATAACGTCATTGAATCCTAGTTTATAATGTCCTCACTAATTCCATCGGCGACCGCACGTAGATTGACCATATATATGAACGGTGAAGTTGAAGCTTCGTTGCCATGTAACTTAAATGTGTCATTGTCATTTTGTCGGACTCATACCTGATCTTCACTTCATTATCTTCCTGACGCTTTCGCTTACGTAAGGATCTATATGGACCCGAACCCGGACCCATTTTAGAAAGAAATAGAAAGGAAAAAAAAATGAACGCAAACTCATATTACATGCATAATTAAATTCACTTAGTGCCTATTATCGCTAAGGTCGTTCGCAGTCGAAAAATTTGAGTTTCATTTTTATCTATAGGAATCAAACTCCTACACTTATCGAAAAATTTGAGTGAAATGGGGTTAACTATTCTTTATGAGAGCAATCTCATGAGTTTGATTCTTATTGTGGTGGATCTCATTATTTAATAGAAAGAAAAGGAAATAAAAATAAAATATAATGACCGATAAAAATGAGTTGAGTCTCACAATTGATAGATAAAACTCACTAGTGTAAAATAGTGTTATAGGAATCAAACTCACTTGAACCATTGCCTTCCACAGTGGGTCCGAAAATTTGAGCTTGATTCTTAGATATAAGAATCAAACTGCTACATTTGGTCGGAAAATTTAAGTGCAATGGGGTTGATTCTTATATGTGAGACTAAGAACAATATATGGCTCTCATGAGTTTGATTCTTCTTGTGGGGACCACATCATTTACTGGAAAAAAAAATAAATAAAAAAATAACAATTAAAATATAATGACTAATAAAAACAAGTTGAGTAGATAAAAAAAAAAACAAGTTGAGTCTCACAATTAATACATAAAACTCACATATATTACACTGACTAATGTAGAATTAGTGTTATATGAATCATACTCATGTGGCATAATTTTTATAATTCTTATATACGATGTAAAAAGGGGATTGTGAAAATTAATTATCTTATTTTTTTTTTATTTTTTACTCCGAAGTTAAAAAATAAATAAAGACGTGTATGGAAATGCAGTTGGGTGGGTACAACGCAACTTGCATTTAGATGAATTTTCACTCATAGTTCTCACAATTTAGCTTTTAGACCCTCTATTGGAGATGGTACTGCCATTGGTCACTATCACTAATGAAGCTTCCCATCAATCCCACAGATGACGACTTTGCTTACGTAATATTGGAAAATCTTTGCCAATTATCATGTCTTTAACTCGTTGGAGTAAAAAATACATCCGCCCTGGAGGGTATGCTAATATTTCTCTTATGACAGGTGAATCTACCCTTGTTAAAAAACAAATTCTTCCAAATGTGAAAGTCCTTATAAGACAAATTCTTCCAAATGTGAAACTCACATTGTCATATTCATGTCTCCATTGTAATGTTGAAGGGAAACTATTAACAGCGTCCATGAATTTTACATTTATTTTGATAATCGTCTATTAACTTTATTATTAATAGCAAATAAATCCATAACCATATCTAAACGTGCAAAGATAGTTCTTCTATTAAAATTATTAACTATTTATGTTAAAAATAAGAATAAAATTATTATATTATATATGTGTGTATTTTTTTAGAGGCCGAACAACAATAACAAAAAAAAAAATACACAAGTTACAATGAAAGGTACGTACATATGCCCCAGTTCGCATGGTTTTGTCGCACCGATCATCAAAGTCCTTCGCCTTCAAGGCCGCGATCTCATCCAACTCGTACTGAGACCCACAAACAACTGTGTTCATGAAATCCAGCTGACAAGGATGGAAGGCCGTCGACAGCTGCCTCCACGTCTCGTCCGCCTCCTGAGTCCTCACCATATTCGGCTCCTCATCGGTCTTCAAAAAATACGACCGAAAGGAAGCGTCAAGATACAACTTCCTCATCTTCTTGGGAACCCTTCGTGTAAGGACCCTTCCCGAATTTTCACTCGAAACCCGGAAAGAGCCTTTATCCCGTCTAACATCACTTTTACCTCAAAATTTAAATACCAGAAATACCCCTTATTTTTAAATAATTTTTATTAAACCTTACAGGGTTCCCGACATAACCTTTGTACTTACTGACCACTCCTACCTGTCAGACGCAGGATAGTATACAGGTCAAAGCCAAGACCTCGGAATAGTGGTGGTTCAAATAGGAATACCCTCTGACACCAAATGTCAGTAGGTCAGACACTGCTGACATCTCTACTGGAATACCACAAGACAACCGACTAGTCTATTACTTGTGAACCAACAATAATTCGTCACTCTGGGTCACCGCCCACACCAACCCACAGACCCGGATGACGAAGTATTTCCATAGGCTGATTTATCACATGACAATCGTCGTCAAACCATATTAGAGTTGGAAATATCCTCAGCTATCATATTACATCAGTCGGCATATCCCTAGCCACCAGGGTATCCCTTGGGGTGTGCTAGTCATGTATCACAACTCTCTGTACTATGCATAAATAGCCTCGCGACCCGGCGGAGCCAAACCTCCTCGATGCCAGAGTCGGAGCGCTCAACGAACCAACGGAGTAAAACTCTCGATGCTATTCAAAGAACAGTAACCAATTATATTGAAGGTTCACCGGGTTCACCGCCAATAGCGGATCCTGGCCCAGATCCTAGCCTACCTCAATCAATGTTTATCTCGGAGGTTCACCGGGTTCACCGCCAATAGCGGATCCTGGCCCAGATCCTAGCCTACCTCAATCAATGTTTATCTCGGAGGTTCACCGGGTTCACCGCCAATAGCGGATCCTGGCCCAGATCCTAGCCTCCCTCAATCAATGTTTATCTCGGAGGTTCACCGCCAATAGCGGATCCTGGCCCAGATCCTAGCCTCCCTCAATCAATGTTTATCTCGGAGGTTCACTGGGTTCACCGCCAATAGCGGATCCTGGCCAGGATCCTGGCCCCCTCAATCAATGTTTATCTCGGAGGTTCACCATCTCAGCGGATCCTAGCCCGGATCCTGGCCCCCTCAAAACAGTATTGGATCCAAAATCAAGTATTTTATAATCACAAATACGGTTTCAACTCAGAATCATGGACTCAAATAATTACCACGTCAAAACGATATCTCGCTGTGAATCCTGTATTTCACCGACTGTATCATACCTCACGACTTGATATCGTGATAGGTATCTCGGAATTGACCCTCGAGATACCCTAATCTAGTGGTAGTTTATACTCATTCCAGAGTACCTACTTCTCATAATTAACAATGCTGGGTCCCAAAGCTAACCCTGGCATAGTCTAGATTTCCTATCATCATCTGGCATCATTCTCATTCCATAAATATATTATTAGTCAACCAAACATTCATCACCACACATACATAATTACATCAAATACTACTAACACAATTAAATCAATCATCATTCAATTGAAATCCCAGTCATCACATAATCTATCACATAACAGTACATAAGTCATATAGGTATGAGTTTAGGAAACTTTTCGAGCTCAAAATCAGCTTCAAGGTCAACCATTACTGCTGGAATTGCCCAAAACGACCTCTAAACGACGTCCGATCAACCTGAAACATGTACCAACAGATTCGTAACGTCGAAAACTAGTTACCACGCGCCGTCGTGACCTCAGACTCGGCCCCACGCGTCCACACGCCCTCACGCGCCGGTCACGCGCCTGCTACAGTGTTCACGCGCCTGGACCGGTCCAACCCGGCCCGGCTCAACCTGACCCGGTCCAACTCGACCCGACCGATTCACTCGACCCGACCGGTTCACTCAACCCGACCGGTTACCAGTGACTCGCCGGAGAAGACGACCGGACGGCCATCACCGTCGCCGGAGGCTGGTCGGAGAAGATGACCGGACCACCACCTCCGCCGCCGTCTGGTTCGTCGGAAATTGCCATTTCGGGTCGATTTTCAAGGTTTTCTAACTTCTTCATTTCTTAACCGTTTTTCACGATCCACACATGTAAATTCATCTACTTTTCACCAGGAATCCAAATATGAGGTCAAAGTTCCGAGATCGTATCTGGTTTGGCCAGAAAACGGCCGAGAAGCTTCGGTTCACCTCCCTCCTCCGTCCGTCGCCTACGGCGGTGCTCCCGCTCCAATAACTATCCCAAAATGCTCGTGGGGTCCCGGGGAAGATTCTCCCGACCTTGGTTTCGGTCGAATCGGATCGAAATCCCTCCGATGAAAATGGGGTCTTCGGTGTTCGTACGGGGAGGATTCAGGTAGGAGAGAGGGACGGACCAATCTCTCGAGGAGAGAGAAAAATATCTCCTATATAGTTCCAACTTTTCCAAAATTATCAAACTGCCCCTGAAGCTTCTAGACCCGTAACGAACTCACCGGGTCTCCGTTTTCCGCGTGCCGCATGTCTACGAACTCGTGAGTTCGAGACCTACGCAATGACTCAAGAAAAATTCCCAAAAGTACTGCCAGTCAAAAAGTGACTCCCGAACCCGTCCAAAATCGAGGGTAAAATCGTCCAATTCTCAAACTAATTTAATTTCTGGTCCGGGTCGTTACACTTCGGCCCTCCAAGTCAGAGTTGATATTGGGACAGACCATCTGGCGCACAATCTCAAGGACTTCAATCTGACCTTGCTTCTTCTGCTGCTGCAACACATCGTCAGCGTCGGAGGCCAACCCTTTCTGCTTCTTCCCCTTCCTCCTCCTCTCCTCGACCATTATACGGTGACATTTGTCGGCCTCAGCGTCCAGAACAATAGGGAGAGGCACATGAGGCCGACTAGCAGAAGACGCAGGTACATCTGTCAGCACGACAGGACCCTACCCCGAGGCACTTGGAAAGAGCTGGGCCAAAGGCTCCCCAATCACCAGGTCTACGACCTCTTGACCGCCCTGCTCAGCCATAGGATCTTCCACCCACAGAGTGACCTTGGTCGTCGACTTTGTCCTGATCGGCTTTCAATAGTCTCCCTTGCCCATGGGGGCCCCGGCCTTCTCCGCCTCAGCCTTCGTCTTGGCCGCTTTCTTCAAAGCCTCAACAATCTTGGCCATCCTCTTTGTAAGTTGTTCGGTTGCAGCTACCACAACGTCCGGATCGGCTGCAACACACAAACATATCAACCACCTGAAACAAACTAGTACAAGGTACGGGTGAGGAACACTTACGTAGAGCGGAGATTATACCAACTTGAAGAAGGTGGGCAGGCAGCCGTAAGTAATCCCTACTCATTTCTGCTCTGTCAAGCTTCCGGAAAACTTATGCGCAATCGGTTTTCTCCTGCTCACTGATGTTCGGCCGCTTAAACACCTCTGCACAAATAGGAAAGGTCAACTCATATCGGCCATATTATTAACAAACAAAAAAAAAAAGAACAAACAAGATTATCCTACGGCCACCACCTTTCGACTGATACAAGCGGGGCATGCGTCGGTCGAATAATGGCAACTCAACACCCTCCCAATTCCCTGACACGAACTTTTGTTTTCATGCCTTCTAGGAGGTCGACATATCTTCAATGAAAGGCCCGCTTTCCCACTTCGTCCTGGACTCCACATACACCTAGCCAGTCTTGCCCCTCACAAACTTATAGAGATGGCATACGTGACCCCAAGTCGGCTCTCCTTTCCCGCACAACTTGAAAGCAGTGTATACCCCAGTCAACATGACCCATCAGTAGGGATTTAGCTGGCCGAGGGCAACACCCACTTCCACGGCCATCCTCTGCAGCCACTGGTGTAGAGGCATCACCACCTCATTACTGAAGTTATCCGGATGAAATGTAGCCCAACTGACTGGCGGATTGCTCGGCCTCTCCCTTCTCCCAAGAAGCCTCATCATCACGGAATTCGGAATATTGAATACCCTTCGGTAGGCCATAAGGTCATCCTTATCCAGGGTGCTTACCTGTCGATCAATTTCATAGGCCGAACTGGCCACTGTCACCAGTTCCATGGCCTCTTCCACGTCAATTTCCATCGGCCTAGGAATCGACGCCATTTCCACGGACTTTGAACTTGAAGCCATCGCCGTACCCTTATCGACCGGTGACTTCAACAAATCACTTTGTCCAAATGATGACACCTCGGCGTTAGAGGCCTCGACCCCATAACCAGCCGAGACATAAAGGGTATCAACGAACTCGAAGGCTTTCTCAAGCTCATCTTGCAACTCTTGGGCCGATAGTCATTGAGACACCTCAAGGATCAGTCCATCTACGTTTGGATCCACCTCTGGCTCTACCAAAGGGTTTGGCCGAGGGCAGCCATAGGCTGATTCAGACGCGTTTAACCGGGAATCAGAGTTAGTCGAGCTAGCATCTGATTCACCGTCAAACGTATAACAGGACCGATCCTCGGATCCTTCTGAAGCACCAAGTGAACTTGACATCTACAGACATACAGATAAATTCTAAGAAGGGAAAGAACAAGACAACTACTATTGACATACAAACAAATTCTAAGAAGGGAAAGAACACGAACAAGACACATGTGTAATTGACTTTTGTTTAAACTCATAATAATCAGAAGGTTACAAGTAATTGAAGTAGGAAGGCACGCGTTGAGCTTTGACTTTACTTAGCTACCATTTCTCAACCATTCTTGTATCATTTCGTTCTTCCTCTACATATCGATCTCTAGTTTTTATTTTCTTAGCGGTTACCACTTAGCACACACGTGGACGGTGGACCACTTCCCAGAAAATTACAAGGCAATTGCATATATATAATTTGAGTGTTATAATTTTTATTTTTATTATTCATGAAATTATCTCAAATTTTCAGTGAATTGACAATAATCGAGTGTTTCATATATATGTGTGTCAACTCCCTTTTTCCTACTAATTTCCAGTTTGAAATTCCTGGGAAAATTTCACTTCCACTTGCTCCATCTCTATATATATAATATTTTCCTCATCCATTACACACAAAATCACAAAAAATAATTATAGGGATTTAAAATAGAAATTAAGAATTTCATATTTTGTATATAAAAAAAATGGAACAGAAATAGAAATAGAGTTGTTCTAGATTATGACCTATTCTTATATACTTAATATTGACCTATAAAATTAAAATAAAATGAAAATTAAGTAACCGCCGTGGGCTGGTGAATTACATAAATAATGAAAAACATGTCAAGTCAAATCGGATCGGAGTCTCTCAATCAGTCTGTGTGTGTCAAACTATACTAATCAACGGATAACTCTATTTATATTGATGTCGTGTAAAATGTAAAAAAATGTGTTATTTAAGTTTAAATTGAAGTACTAATTAATATATTTTATAAAAGTACTAATTAATATAGCTATAAAGTAGGTGATAATTAATACGGTACGTGACGACCCAGTTGCTTACTGTGGGCATGAGGACCCATTCCATTTTTCCAACCCTTCAACATAATATATATCGTCAAATAGTCAAAACAAAGGAATAAACTCAAATATATTGAAATTTTCAAGTCATATATATATATATATATATATATATATATATATATGACTTGAAATTTTCTTAAATATTAGTTGTAAGACGTTGGTCCATAATGACATGCATATATATATAAACCCCTACACCCCCCACTCAATCATTCATTCATTTTCATATATATCTCCCTTCATTTCTTTGCACACAAATTCAAATTCCAGTTCCAATCCAGAAAGTTAAGAAGATCCAAACAAGAAATTGAAGTTTTTGTTTTCCGGAGAGAGCCAAATCAACAAATTATTGTTAATTATTTTTGTCCAATAAGTAAATAACAAAATGAAGTTTTTGCATCTGGTTTTGGTGGCGATGGTGGTGGTTTTTCTTCTGAGCATGCACTCACTAGAGGCCTGCAGAGTTTTGCATGGCCATGAAAGATTGACGATGAGGAAAGATTTCTTCCCTCTGATCATCCAGCAAATTCTGCAGAGGGGTAAACCCCCGCCCGGCGGCCCGAATCCGACCAAGCCTTGAAGTACGTCATCAACTGGAGATTACTCTGCACGGTGGAGCTACCACTATACATGGTCAAAGTTCAGCCATCAACAGCCGAAGCAGTAGCACAATTAGTTTTTAACTCCAAAATTTTAATAATTAATTAATCCTCTTTTTCTTGCAAGTGAATAATAAGCACAGGAAAATGCCTGAATGCTGATTTTTTTTCCATTCTTTTTTAATTACTTGTGTAGGTTATACAAATTGTATATGGATTTATTAACATAATAATGCCAAGTACAGACGAAATTCTTTCTTTCTTAAATCTTAGCAATTTTTTTTCCCTATATGAGTAAAAAGTGATGTACTATTTTATTCTAATTTAATTATATTTGCGTGTACAATTTTTTATTGAGCGTGAACGGTATCGATATCGAAATTGTCAAATTGATATTTCATAACGAACAAAGTACAAGAAACAGTTCGAATCTGCTCTCATACCATGTCGACCAAACAAATACACGAAACTAAAATCAATGCAACGGAAATCTCAATATGGGAATTCGTAGCCCATGGGTGCACGGAGAAACTAAGCTCTGCACACCCATAGGGTTGCTTGGAGAAACTAAGCTCTGCACACTCATAGGGGTGCAAGATATTTTGGGAACCAATCAATATATTGCTATATGCCATTACAACGGTTACTAAAGGATTACAATTTACAAGTCTACGCTAAGCCTTATATAGGCAACAAATCCTATATCAAAAAGGATAATACAACTTAACTTTCCCAATACTATGCAAACTAATCCTTATTCAACAAGTAACCAAGTAAACCAAAATAGATAAGTAACAATTCCGAATTCTAAACCAAAACTAATTCCTAATTCAAACAATACTTGCCAACAGAAATATATGTCGATATTTTCATAAATTTAACTGTCGATATTTTGTTGAAAAACGATATTTTCATCTTTATATTAAATTAAATATTTATATTTTTAAAACTCAATTTCAATATATAACGAGTACACATGATTAGATTGCACATTGAGGGCAAGATTTCATCTACAATGAAATGAACATCAGACATTGTGCATCATCAAAACATAATCACACTTATTTATTTATCTATTTATTTTGTAAAATGCATTAAGCTCCGACTTATGCGCCATTAGTAATATCATTAAAAACGGATCAAGCTTTTCTATTTAAAATTTTAATCCCACTTCATCCCCGCAATGTTTTTATTGAAAAAAAAAGAAATGCTAAATGTTTGAAATCGTCTTTGAATTTTACCATAACTTTAACAACTTTCCCCATATTTCAATTTTAGCGTCTCCGTTCCTAAATTTTACCCTAATGTTTCCATTCATTCTTTCGTTTATTTTTCAAACGAATTCTGTTAAATAAATTTAATGGCAAAATTCAGATACATTTCATATGATTTTTTTTAAAAGAATTTATTTGAAAAATAGACGGATGGACTAACGGAAACATATGATAAAATTCAGGGACGGAAGAAACTAATATTGAAGTACAAGGACGGTTGCTAAAATCATGATAAAATTTAAGGAGGTTGAAATCATTTAGTTAAAAAGAATTATTTATAGAAGAGACATATATTAAGTATTAATGTTAATATTTGCAATTGTGTTTTCAGAAGAATTTTCACTCATAGTTCTCAACAATTTAGCTTTTTGACCCACTATTGGAGATGGCCCAGGGACCCAAGAGACGCTGTGGTTAAGATGGTATTTCCATTGGTCACTATCACTAATGAAGCTTCCCAGCAATCCCACGGATGACGACTTTGCTTACGTAATATTGGAAAATCTTTGCCAATTATCATGTCATTAACTCGTTGAATAGAATTGCACAAAAGAGAGCCTTTGTAGTTTTTTTGTTCATAATGCAAATATTGAATCCAGGTATAAAAACCAACCAAAACCATTGCAATCTTATTCAATTCAGTCAAGCATTTCGACAACACACATAAAAAGGCTCCACAAACAAGCAGCCACCATGTTTTCTGAGCTCTTAATCTTAGCCTCCCTTCTCCTCCCTACCTTGCTTTTCTTCTTCATCTTCAAGGTTTCATCAGATTCAGACCCAAAAGCCAGTGACAACACCAAGTTCCCCAAATCATACCCAATTATCGGCTCATTCTTAGCCCTCTACAAAAACTTTGAACGCCGACTCCCATGGTTCACCGAACTCCTCCGAAACTCACCATCAAACACCTTCACCGTCCACCACTCTTTTGGCAGGCATGGCGTCGTCACAGCCAACCCCACCGTAGTCCAGCACATCCTCAAGACCAACTTCCCCATTTACCAAAAAGGTGAGATGTTCCGCACTACTCTCTCCGATCTCCTCGGCGATGGCATCTTCAATGCCGACGGCGACAACTGGAAGTTCCAGCGCCAAGTATCCAGCCACGAATTCAACACCAAGTCTCTTCGCAAATTCGTCGAACAGGTGGTCGACATTGAACTCTCCGATCGCCTCATCCCCGTCCTCTCCAGCTCCGCCGCCAACAAATCAATTATAGACTTCCAAGACATTCTCCAACGCTTCGCTTTCGATAACATCTGCAGAATCGCATATGGGTATGACCCGGCTTACCTTTTGCCCTCTATGCCCCAAGCCAAATTCGCAGTGGCGTTCGACGACGCCATTCAAATCAGTAGCAGCAGGTTCAAATTGCCAACACCAGTATGGAAATTCAAAAGGGCTCTCGGAATTGGGTCCGAAAAGCGTCTCCGATCAGTGGTCTCTGAAGTTCGCGAGTTCGCAAACACCATTGTCAGGCAAAAGAAGCTAGAGCTGAGCGAGACCAAGGCTTTAGAATCGGTGGACCTCCTCTCCCGTTTCTTGAGCTCAGGTCATTCAGATGAAAAGTTCGTCACCGACATCGTCATCAGTTTCACCCTCGCCGGCCGCGACACCACGTCGGCAGCACTGACATGGTTCTTCTGGCTACTCTCAAAGAACCCAGATGTGGAAAATGCGATTTTGAAGGAGATCAACGAGACAACGTCATCGGAGTCGGCGGCGGGGGCCGGCTACGACGAGGTGAAGGAGATGGTTTACACCCACGCGGCGCTGTGCGAGAGCATGAGGCTGTACCCGCCGGTTCCGGTGGACAGCAAGCAGGCGGTGAAGGACGACGTTTTGCCGGACGGGACGGAAGTGAAGAAGGGGATGACGGTGACGTACCACGTGTACGCGATGGGGCGTATGGAGGAGATTTGGGGGAAGGACTGGGCGGAGTTTAAGCCGGAGAGGTGGTTAGAAAGAGATGACGAGGGTGAGAGTGGGGCACACCAGAATAAAAAGTGGAAATTTAGTGGTAGGGACTCTTTTAGCTATCCGGTGTTTCAGGCGGGGCCCAGGATCTGTTTGGGGAAGGAAATGGCCTTTTTGCAGATGAAGAGGGTGGTGGCTGCCGTTCTGAGGAGGTTCAAGGTGGTCCCGAAAGAGAGGGAAGGTGGGGCCCAGCCGGAGCTGTTGGCCTATCTCACCGGAAAAATGAAAGGTGGCTTCCCGATCACCATTGTGGAGAGGGCGGCTTGAGATCGATTCTGCCTATTGGCGCCAATTATAAAAGAGATATTACTGTGTGTTTATATATAGTTTCTTACGACTTTTATTTTTTATTGATGAAGAATTTCTTATTATTTTTTGTTGGTGACTTGTGAGCTTATTCTAATATGTATTTTCTGTCCCATCTTTTTGTTTTATTGAAGCACCAAATTAATATGTTAAGTGAAGGATAGTAAATTAGTAATAACAAGATATTTTTCAAAAGTTTTTTAACAGTTTAAATTATGTGCATGAAAAATATCTCGTAAAAGCTCAATAATTGGATTATTTATCAAAATTATAAGTTATAATTTACAAATTCTTGTCGATTTTTTGAATTTCTAAACAAATATCAAGCCTTATTCCAAAATTCTACAAATCAACATTATTTGTAACAACTGGATTATCACATCAAACCATCAAGATAGTTTATACATATAAATAGGTAGACAATTTCAATTTAGTTTATTTTTGACATAAATAATTTTAAAATAATGATTTTAAAATAATGATTTCAAAATTGAACAATTTTAATTGACATATATCTCAAATAAATGTAAATAAAAAATTACACGTAACAAGCAGCAGCTAGCTATAAAGTAAGAATGAAAATATCATTTTTCACGGAAATATCGAAAGTTAAATTTATGGAAATATCGACGAATATTTTGATATTGATATCGTTCACGCTCAACAAAAAAATGTTGGGAATTTAGTCTAAAATTTGAAAATTTTGAATGAAATTTTGGGGAAAACTTAAGCACCTAATAATATTTATATAAGACGAATACCTATATCATGGAAATTGAGGGGAGATTTTTCTTCCCCCATATTTGTATACCAAGACCCTTAAATACGAGTATATTCATGGAAATAGCACAGATATTTATTCTCCCCTTATTTTAATGTCGAGACTTCAAAATACGGATATATCGACAAAAATTTCAAGAATATTGCAGATATTTTCATTAATGGCTATGAGCTAGGCCCGCACGGCCATATGGCACACATCCATCGTACGTTAGGTATTCTTCATGGGGTTTTCCTTGGAAGCTTTGCATATGTTTCCATTCCCACTAATTATATATATATATATATGTATCACTCCATTCTATTAACATCACTATTGAGTATTGACATATAAGTGAATTATTAATTTTTATGAAATATTATATAATGATAATTTCTACTTATTATTAATTAATTATTGATTTTTTTAATGCATACATTTTAATTGAAATCGTTGATTTTTTTAAAACATTATGTTTATATCAACTCCGCAAAAAATAACTAAATTGGAGATGCTTTGATCATCCATATGTATCAAAACAATCGACGATTTTGGAAACTAAGGGGGGTGTATTCAATTCAAATTTATATAGATAATTATACAGTTTTTTGAAGTGATTAACTTTTACAGATTTATTGATTTTCATAAATTTTTTCAGAGTTAATAATGAAATTATATAGAGTTACATGACATAGTTTTGCAGAGTCATATTGAGTTTTATATATTGTGATTGAGTTTTGCAGAAAATGCTATTGAGTTATATAATTTGATATATATATATATATATATATATATATTTGAAGAAATTTATAATCAAATCATAATTATTTTTTTACTAAAAATTCTCTAACAAAAATAAAATAAAATAATATTTCTAATACTACAAAAATAATTACAAAAATATAAAACTTCTAACGATCAGTGAGTTTGAGAGGCTAGGGCCGCTAGGCATTATGCATGTTTTTTCATTTTTTTTTCATTTTATTAATTAATTATTTATTTATTTTTTCATGTAAAGTTTATTTTATTTAATTACTTATAAATTATAATTCATATAAAGAATAATATATGATAATTGATATCGGTATAAGACTTGGATTTTATTGAGTATTGAAAAATATAAAAATCGCAAATTATTGAGTATTGAAAATTCAATCATTAACAATGGAAGTAAAAAATACATCCCCTGGAGTGTATGCTAATATTTCTCTTAGGACAGGTGAATCTACCCTTCTTAAAAGACAAATTCTTCCCCATGTGATAGACAAATTCTTCCAAATGTGAAAGTCACATTGTCATATTCATGTCTCCGTTGTAATGTTGAAGGGAAACTATTGACAGCGGTCATGAATTTTACATTAATTTTGACAATCATCCATTAATTTTATTATTAATAGTAAATAAACTCATAATCATATCTAAATATGGAAATATAGTTCTTTCGTTAAATTTCTTAACTATTTATGTTAAGAATAAGGGTAAAGTTGTTCTATTATATATGTGTGTTTTTTTTTAATTGAAATGGACAAGAAATTTAACGGATGGATTGTCCTTACACATTTAGACATAGTTCAGGGACATTTGCTACTAATAACAAAATTTAAGGACGATAATGTGGAACCTAAAATCACCCGAAAATTGTGGAGCTGCCACGTGACCCATAATTCATATAATATCCAAATTACCCATGGTAATGACATTAACGGCTCACAGACCCCCACACATTAAATAATGTATTTACCTGCTAAATATGTTATTTAATCGGGATAAGGCCTTAATAATAATAATATTCTCATTGAGAATTAGTTATTATTATTATTCAATTAATAAATAATATTTTTTATTAAAAAAAATATTTATTAATTACAAAATCCATCGACCAATCAAAATGCTACACGACTCTCAAGGTTTCACTATAAATAGTGGGACTCATTTAACTTTCAAAGGTAATTTGTTCTTCGCTTCTAAAGTACTTTCTGATTTCTCTCTCAAAGCTAACTAAAGAATCAGAGCGTTCTTGGTTGAACAAACCGCTCGGGGCTTTAACCTTAACCCCGATTGTTTCCTGTTTGCTATTTGTAGGGATCAAGAAGACTTTTTCAAGCGTGTTCGATTTCTGCTTCAACAATTGGTGCTTTCATTGAGAGCAGAATTGAGAAATACTCAAGAAGTGCTCTCTAATTCTTTCTCAAAAGCTTCAACTTCGTTTGTCGTTCATCAACTTCGTTCGTCGATCTTGAACTTCGTTTTTCGTTCATCAATTTTGTTCGTCGATCATCATCATCGTTCATTGTTCTTCTCATGGAAACAACATGACGATCAGTTCGATCATCCAGAGTCACTGCTTTCGTCTCTGCAGCTCAGGTAGGTATCAAAACGCATGTTGTGAATCCGGATGAACAACTTAGTCATTCCTCCATGCGGGATGCACCAAGTGACAATACTGGCACCCATCGGGACACAGGGACCTAATCCCGTTGTTGGCTTCAAAACCTTTCCTATCCCATCAACTCCTGCACCCCCACCGCCTGCATCTGGAATGGTAACAACTAAGCTTTCCTTCCAAAAGTATCCAAGTCTTCGCCCAGCGAATCATCCAAGCCTTCGGCCAACGAAGCGTCCAAGCCTTCGCCCCACGAAGTGCCCAAGCCTTCGCCCAACGAAGCGTCAAAACCTTTGCCCCACAAAGCGTCAATGCCTTCACCTCGCGAAGCTTCAATGCCTTTTCCTCGCGAAGCGTCAATGCTTTCGCCCTACGAAGCGTCCAAGCCTTCACCATGCGAAGAGTCAATGCCTTCGCCCATCGAAGCATCAATGCCTTCACCCCGCCAAGGGTCAATTCCTTCGCTCGAGTCGCTCCATGCGCCTGGCGCGCCTGCCACATAAACGCCACCCACTAGTGGTGTAGCTAGAATTTAACATTACGGGGGTCAATCAATTTTTTTCTTTTTACAAATTACTCTTAATTTATGATATTTTTTTATTGGTTATCACAAATTTACAAGCATGATTATACAAAATTTCAAGGGCATTTTTTGGTGGTTTCTCAAAAAAGAAAAAAGGTGTTTCACAATTTTTTTTTGTTCTATTTATTTGTATAAATCATGTACACTATGAATCATACTCTTAAATATAAGAAAACAATAACTTAAGAAAGTTTATAAACTCTACTATCACTGTAAATATTCAGAAAAAAAAAGAGTAGGGAAATATTAATTAAATACATAACCCTTTGGAAATATGGAGTAAATACATTTTACGAATATTTATAGTTAGAAAAAAAAAATTAACAAAAGAGGAAAATAAGGCAAATAATAGTTACAAATTTAGAAATTTTAAATGTATGTATGGTAAATTAGTGTAGTATCATATATAAAATAATTTTTTTTTAAATACTTCAAAATTTTAATACAAAATTACAAAAGAAAAAAGTAAAAAAATATGCATTATAAATAAAAAGATCAAAATATATTTATTATTAAATAAGACCTAATTATTATATATTATACATATAAATAAAAGAAATTAAAAAAAATTGGAGTCGGGGCCCAGCCCCCCCCCACCCCCCCTAGCTCCGCCGCTGCCACCCACCCACAGGAGTTGCAGGACCTCTGCGACGTGGCCCTCCGCTGCTCTCACTCCTCCCACCTGCAAAGATAATAAGGTAGCAGACAAAATAAATAAATAAAGAAAAAAGAAAAATGAGGGGGAGCACTCGTCAGGCCGCTCCTCTCACCAAGCCGCAAGCCACCTCGCCTCCTGACGTCAGCGCGTGCCTTCTACTCCTTCCTCCTGACGTCAGCGCGTGCCTTCTACTCCTTCCTCCTTTCCTCTTCCACCAGCATAGAATCATTTGGCTAAATTTGAAAATGGAAGCTACCTCCCACATTCCTACTTTAAATAATAATTTTTTTTACCCAAATCCATTGAAGGGTGAATTAATTAGGGGACCCTTCACCACCTTTATTTTTGCTTCCTCACCAACGGCAAAGCCATGAGAAGTTTTGGTTTTATTAAATAGAAGTTACAAATTCCATTAAATAAAAATAAAAATTCATAAATAAAGGGATTACTTAAAGATGAGCCACAAGCTAAACCCAATCACACAAGCTTAAGTCTAATGCCTACTTATATTAGTTTGATGTTACGTTCCGAGTCCAAAAGAATTTTTTCGACACAAGAATAATACAAGACAAGACGGAGTCCTACTCTAAAATTGTTTACTGGGACTACCAAAAAAACCTACATATTTTAGGATTCTCTAAATTCCTAAGCGATGTGGGGGCATTTGTGGAACCCAAAATCACCTGAAAATTGTGGAGCTGCCACTTGGCTCATAATTCATATAATATCCAAATTACCTCTAGTAATGACATTAACGGCTCACAGACATCCACACATCAAATAATGTATTTACTAGCTAAATATATTATTTAATCCGATTAAGGCATTAATAATAATAATATTCTACTTGATAATTAATTGTTATTATTATTCAATTAATAAATAATATTTTTTATTAAAAAAAATTATTTATTAATTACAAAATCCATCGACCAATCATAACGCTCCGCGACTCTCAAGGTTTCATTATAAATAGTGACGCTCATTTAACTTTCAAAGGTAATTTGTTCATCGCTTCTAAAGTGCTTTATGATTTCTCTCTCAAGCTAACTTAAACATCGAAGGGTTCTTGATTGAACAAACCCCCCGGGGCTTTAACCTTAACCCCGATTGTTTCTTGTTTGCTATTTGTAGGGATCGGGAAGACTTTTTCAAGCGTGTTCGATTTCTGCTTCAACAGATAGCTAAAATTAATATAGAGTTTAGGAACTCAGTCAATCATTTTTCCTAATGTTTAATATTTCAAATCGTGTTTTTTTCTCTCATTACACATACAGCTCTACGGCTGGTAATGGATTTTCCGACCAATATAAAAACATATACAATTTCAACATATTTCCATATGCATGTGTAATTGACTTTTGTTTAAAGTCATAATAATCAGAAGGTTACAAGTAATTGAAGTAGGAAGGTACGCGTTGAGCTTTGACTTTACTTAGCTACCATTTCTCAACCATTCTTGTATCATTTCGTTCTTCCTCTACATATCGATCTCTAGTTTTTATTTTCTTAGCGGTTAGCACTTAGCACACACATGGACGGTGGACCACTTCCCAGAAAATTACAAGGCAATTGCATATATATAATTTGAGTGTTATAATTTTTATTTTTATTATTCATGAAATTATCTCAAATTTTCAGTGAATTGACAATAATCGAGTGTTTCATATATATGTGTGTCAACTCCCTTTTTCCTACTAATTTCCAGTTTGAAATTCCTGGGAAAATTTCACTTCCACTTGCTCCATCTCTATATATATAATATTTTCCTCATCCATTACACACAAAATCACAAACAGCTTAACCCATACGCTTCAATCTTCATAATCTTCCAATAATAATAATAATAATAATGTATACTATTACTAAGCTACTCGTGTTTCTATTGTTTTTCGCTGTCGTCACATACAATTTAGCTCCTGATGTAGCAGCTGCTCGGCCTTTGGCTACCCCGACACCAAAAGTTAGTGGTGTCGGCGGGGAGTTTCTGCCGCAAGCTAGCAGAGGTTTAGCACCTCCGGGAGGCCCCAACCCACGCAGTAATATCCCACGGCCCGGTTAACGATTCAAAACTCATCATTTTTCTCCCTCGATCATCTGATCGAAAACCAGCAACAAGGAACTATATAGGTGCATAGTAATTCAACGTACGTCTTATAATTTGGTGTCAGTGACTATATATATATATATATATATATATGCAGTAAGAAGATAGGTTTGTAACAGGTTTCATGCAGAGATTTACTATCCATTCCATTAATGCATTGTGTAAATATTTTAGACTGTAATATCACTCTCTGTAAACAGATTTTAAGCCAATGCAATGATATGTAATTTTCTTACTTAATTTTTCAATTATCTCAATCTTTGGTACATCTTCAGTTTTTACCAATTTCAACGTACGTACAAATCAGAAAAAAAACACAAGCATTTCACTGTAAGATGACGGAGAAGCCAGCTCTTTCCAGGAAAATTAAATCTGTAAAATATCATTCACAACAAATGCTCATGGAAAGTGTTGGTGGCTTGCTAACAATTGCGCACACAAAAACTAAATAAATATTATAAATAAAATTTAGGCGGTTCGGGCCTACTATTTTTAAAGGGTTTGGGTCTTTGGTTGGGCTTAGAAGGCTATTTGGGCAGCCTGGCCCATGCCCATTAGAGATTCCGTTGTCGTTTTTACCCAAAAAAACAAGGAGCACATGGATGGCTACTGCAACAAAATTTTGGTGGTCATGGTCCAGCCAAAGAGTCACATCTGGAAGAATAAGTAAATATTAAAAATAACAAAAAAGGAAAAAGTCTATCATTTAGATCTCGGATGTTTTGGGAACAAAAAAAATCCAAGTTTCTATGATGAACCCAACTTCCAGCTACAGACCCAAAACTTCATAAGCTTGAACTTGAAGCAGCAAAGTGAGGTTCTTTTAGTTTTTGAATATGAAGTTTTCTCAGGATCTGCTACATGGGTAAGTCTAAATTTCTCGACTTTTTCGAGATTCAGCGTTGTATATTTGATTTAAGATTGTTTTTAGGTTCATATGAGGAGGGGAATTTTAGTTTAGATATCTTATGAAAGATCTGATATTTGTGTGGATATGATGAATCTGTGAGCTGTGTCGGAAATTGAAATTCAGAACTGTATTTTGTGAGTTTTAAGTAGTAGATTGGTTTTCCCGTGAAGGGTTTGGGTAAAGATTGTGAATTTCTGTGGTGGATGTGGAGTGAGAAATTTGAGAGGTGTATTTTGTGGTTCTTAGATAAGCAAGATATACGTGTTGAATTGTTATAGGCTTTAGTATTTTTGCGTTGCTTGAGTTTGTTGTGGAAGGAGAAGTTAAGATGGGTGAGAAATTTTGGGCGAATGAAGAAGATAAAGTCATGGTGGAGTCGGTGCTAGGTTCCGAAGCGTGCCAGTTCTTGATCTCACTGGCTTCTGAAAATGTGTTATCGGACTTGGTTAGGCCGCCCGGTAAGTTGGGTGTGCAGCAGGGGCTAGGCCAGCTTATCAATGGGTCCAATTGGAATTATGGCATTTTCTGGCAGGTTGTTGGGTCGATAGCAGGTGGATCTGCCTTGATGTGGGGTGATGGACATTGCAGAGACACAAAGGGCGCTGGAGTTGGGGAAGAGAGTTCTCGTCTGGATAGCAGTTTGGAGGGAGGGCAGAAGAAAGAGGAGGTGAAGAAGTGGGTGCTTGAGAAGCTCCACGCATATTTTGGTGGTTTGGGAGAGGATAATTATGCAAGGAGGTTAGATGGGGTGTCAGCGGTTGAAATGTTTTACCGCACTTCAATGTACTATGTGTTTCAGCTAGATTCACACTCTGGTCCCGGGGAGTCATACAAGTCCGGGAAATCAGTTTGGGTTTCAGATGTGGGTAGCTGCTTACATCAATACCAGTCAAGATCGTTTTTAGCTAGATTGGCAGGGTTCCAGACGGTGGTGTTTGTACCTATGAAATCTGGAGTTGTGGAGCTTGGTTCTGTCAAATCAACTCCAGAAGAACCGAATTTTGTGGATATGGTCAGAAGTGTATTTGGGGAATCTAGTTCTGTTCAGGCAAAGGCGTTTCCAATGATTTTTGGACGTGAACTAAGTCTTGGTGGTCCGAAATCACAATCAGTCAATATTTCCTTTACTCCGAAGATAGAAGAAGATTCTGCATTTCCTCCAGAATCGTTTGAATTACAATCAGTAGGCACTTCAAATGGATGTCGAAGTGAGGACGGTGAAGTAAAATTGTTTCCTCAATTGAACCAAATGATGGTTGGTGGCGGTTTCAGTTCTCAGGCAATAGTTTCAAGTTCGGACCTGCCTAGGGATGAGTCATCAACACAAATTGATGAGCGGAAACCCAGAAAGAGAGGGAGAAAGCCGGCCAATGGGAGAGAAGAACCATTAAATCACGTGGAAGCAGAGAGGCAGAGGCGCGAGAAGCTTAACCAGAGATTCTATGCCCTAAGAGCTGTTGTTCCTAACATATCGAAGATGGATAAAGCCTCCCTTCTCGGTGATGCCATTACCTATATCACCGATCTCCAGACGAAAATCAGGGTCATGGAAACTGAAAAGCAGATGGTAAACAACAACCAAAAGCAGTTGCCGATTCCAGAGATTGATTTCCAAGAACGACATGAGGATGCAGTTGTGAGGATGAACTGCCCATTGGATTCTCACCCGGTTTCTGATGTCATCAAGACACTAAGAGAACACAAAGTTGTAGCTCAAGAATCCACCGTTTCCATAACAGACAACGATAAGGTTATTCATACATTCTCCATTCAAACTCAAGGTGGTGATGCCGAGCAGTTAAAGGAGAAGCTGATGGCCTCTCTTGCAAAATGACCCAGACTGTAAAATTGTGTTTATATAGCATTGCATCTGTATGCATCTAGCAGGTATAATATTTCTGTTTTCTTATTGTTCACTAGCAGATGTATGTCTTTATCAGGCATCGATGATTTGTTATCCAAATACAGATTCAGATTGTTGAATGAAATGGTATTGCACTAATTTTGAACATGTTGAGAAGATATTGAATCTGTTCATGATTTTATTTGTGCTTGTGCTTGCTTGAAAGGCTTCTGAGTTTCTGTTTTACGGTTTTACTCCTAGGTAAGTCTCATACCCTTTTACTTTTCATACTCTATTTTCTAATTTGGAGCTATTAGGCCTGACTGGTGAATAAATAATCTCTTGTTTTGGGAAGGCATAAAGTCTTGATGGACTTAATCAATCAAGAAAAGGAAATATTTCTGAGACCCCAATTTCCCAAAAATACATCAAAAAATATTGTTTGAATTTGACTCTGCATATTATGCTTCCCTCAGGGCCTGGTCATAATCAACCATGACAACCCACATGTATGTTTACTTTTGATTCTTCTGTTCCGCATAAAATTTACTACTTTAAAAATCACGTGAGAAGAGAGATTGGCATGATTCGTTTTGCTCAGCTTGTAATTCGATCTTGGCTTAATTGTTCCTAGTTTCTGAAATATACCCATACTTATATCTTGGTACATAAACTTAGAACTTACTCATTATGTTCCTCTGATTAAGTGAAGTGTTGCATTCTTGGTCATTTTTGTTAATTTTGTCAGTTTTCCTTCAAAATTAAGGGTAAACTCGAGAATTCAATGAAAACTCGAAAATAGGATCCCTGAAGTAAAGCCTTAGTTACATTTTAGCCAGATGTTTGCTGAATTAAGAATTTAAGAGATGACACATAATTTGTTTGCAGAGCAATCTACTGTTTGTGACTGTTTGGCGCGCCCAAGTAACCGTGTATTGATTCATTCCAAATGGACCGATTATTCCATGGCATGGTTGAAGTTGAAGCTTCAAACAAATGGCCGAGTCAATGTTAATCTCAGAAATATGTATGCGCTTAGGCGCCAGTCAAAGGCATGCTCTTTTGAAACCTCCAACCACACCATCTCCTGCTACTATAAAATTGTCCAAAAAAACAGGAAAACTCGAAAACGAAATGGGTCTTTTTCTTTCATTTTTATTTACTTTGTTCTATTTTGAATTCGTGGGTTCGTTCTTATCTCACATGCTAACAAAATATCTAAAAGAGCAGAAAAACACGAAATTGGCCAAACGGGAGTGATGGAGGAAATATGATGAGGTTCCCTTGTATAGTAACTTTAATCAATGAAATATGGCACTCGTTTTATAACAGAGAAAACACAACCAAACTGGCTATATTTGTCCAACTGGCTTTTTGGGCTCGTTTGGTTGTATTATGTCCTCTTTGGTGGTATCTTCTTATACCACCATTTCGATTTATTGAATTTTAATTATACATATATCATAATCGAAATCATTTAAATTCTAAATCATCATTTCAAAATCATTTACGCAAAAGAATCAATCAAATTGGAGATCATTTAACCATTCATATGTATTAACTAAATGGACGGTTCGCTTGAGAATCTTAATTGCTACAAAAAATGTTGGTTTATTTGACTAAACGACCTACAACCTTATTAATTTTTTACGGAGAAGATATTGCAATGATAACTTAGAGATTGAACGGTTTCAATTATTATATATGTTAAAAAGTAATTCAATAAATGAAAAAATGAGATGGAAGTATTATCTATTATGTAATGTAGAAGACAATGAAAAGGAAATGAAGATTACGATGAATTCATAGCATCTTATTTTCTCTTCATGTCTATCAAGAAAAAAATATATTTATATGGATTTAAAATAGAAATTAAGAATTTGATATTTTGTATATAAAAAACTGGAACAGAAATAGATATAGAGTTGTTCTAGATTATGACCTATTCTTATATACTTCATATTGACCTATAAAATTAAAATAAAATGAAAATGAAAATGAAAGTAAGCGCCGTGGGCGGGTGAATGGTGATGGTGAATTACATAAATAATGAAAAACATGTCGGATTTCAGTATTTTGTGTCTCTTTGTCTCTCAATGTGTCTGTGTGTGTCAAAACATACTAATTCTATTTATATTGATGTCGTGTAAAATGTTAGCACACTCCACGCCAATCCAAGTTCAAACATTAATTCAACGTTCAAAGCCCATGGACTTGGACACGTTTCCAGGCCTACCTCTAAATCTAATCTTAGTTCAAATCTGAGCACATTCGGATCCAAGTAAATAGACATATAGAGAGAGAGAGAGGGCGTCAAGGTCAACATATAAATATACCCACAAGCAATATTGAAAGTTAAAAGGATATTGATATCGCCATTTATAAATGTCAACATAATACTTAATAAATATAAACAACGAAGGTATATCCGTCAGGAGTTAATAATTAAATTGGAACATCAACCCCTTTTGTAGGTTAATCTAAATCACCTTTCTGATCTCCAAATCGTTGTAAATTGTTTATTTTTTAAAAAATAACTCTTTTTATTTTTCTAACATGAAATTGAATATCATATATATATATATATATATGAATATATATTCTACGTGCAAAATTTTGCATGTAAAAAAATGTGTTATTTAAGTTAAAGTTGAAGTACTAATTAATATATTTTAAGAAAGTACTAATTAATATAGTTATAAAGTAGGTGAGAATTAATACGGTACATGAAACCCAGTTGCTTACTGTGGGCATGACGACCCATTCCATTTTTCCAACTCTTTAACATAATATATATCGTCAAATAGTCAAAACAAAGGAATAAACTCAAATATATTGAAATTTTCAAGTCATATATATATTAGTTGTAAGACGTTGGTCCATAATGACATGCATATATATATAAACCCCTACACCCCCCACTCATTCATTCATTCATTTTCATATATATCTCCCTTCATTTCTTTGCACACAAATTCAAATTCCAGTTCCAATCCAGAAAGTACAGAAGATCCCAACAAGAAATTGAAGTTTTTGTTTTCCGGAGAGAGCCAAATCAACAAATTATTGTTAATTATTTTTGTCCAATAAGTAAATAACAAAATGAAGTTTTTGCATCTGGTTTTGGTGGCGATGGTGGTGGTTTTTCTTCTGAGCATGCACTCACTAGAGGCCTGCAGAGTTTTGCATGGCCATGAAAGATTGACGATGAGGAAAGATTTCTTCCCTCTGATCATCCAGCAAATTCTGCAGAGGGGTAAACCCCCGCCCGGCGGCCCGAATCCGACCAAGCCTTGAAGTACGTCATCAACTGGAGATTACTCTGCACGGTGGAGCTACCACTATACATGGTCAAAGTTCAGCCATCAACAGCCGAAGCAGTAGCACAATTAGTTTTTAACTCCAAAATTTTAATAATTAATTAATCCTCTTTTTCTTGCAAGTGAATAATAAGCACAGGAAAATGCCTGAATGCTGATTTTTTTTCCATTCTTTTTTAATTACTTGTGTAGGTTATACAAATTGTATATGGATTTATTAACATAATAATGCCAAGTACAGACGAAATTCTTTCTTTCTTAAATCTTAGCAATTTTTTTTCCCTATATGAGTAAAAAGTGATGTACTATTTTATTCTAATTTAATTATATTTGCGTGTACAATTTTTTATTGAGCGTGAACGGTATCGATATCGAAATTGTCAAATTGATATTCCATAACGAACAAAGTACAAGAAACAGTTCGAATCTGCTCTCATACCATGTCGACCAAACAAATACACGAAACTAAAATCAATGCAACGGAAATCTCAATATGGGAATTCGTAGCCCATGGGTGCACGGAGAAACTAAGCTCTGCACACCCATAGGGTTGCTTGGAGAAACTAAGCTCTGCACACTCATAGGGGGTGCAAGATATTTTGGGAACCAATCAATATATTGCTATATGCCATTACAACGGTTACTGAAGGATTACAATTTACAAGTCTACGCTAAGCCTTATATAGGCAACAAATCCTATATCAAAAAGGATAATACAACTTAACTTTCCCAATACTATGCAAACTAATCCTTATTCAACAAGTAACCAAGTAAACCAAAACAGGTAAGTAAATTTTCCTAATTCTAAACCAAAACTAATTCCTAATTCAAACAATACTTGCCAACACCCCCGTCAAACTCATGATGTTGCATCTTGAGTTTGTCAAGAACGTTGATGCCGATGTCGATGTAGATACCGTTGTTATGCTGATGTCATGCCAATACGATGCCGATGTGTTGCGCTCCCGTTGCGATGCCAATACAATGCAATGCCGATGCGATGTAAATACAATGCAATGCTGATGTGGTTCTGATAAGCGCGCTGCTGATGCGATGCTAATGCCGATACCAATACGAAGACCCATTGCGGAAGCCCAACGAACAAAGTGCCAAAGACGGTCCGAGAGATCGAAACCGTTCTGACAGCATGTAAATTGATACTCCATAACGAACAAAGTACAAGTGACAGATCGAATATGCTCTCATACCATGTCGACCAAATAAATACACGAAACAAAAATCAATGCAACAGAAATCTCAATATGCGAATTCGTAGCCCATGGGTGCACGGAGAAACTAAACTCCGCACACCTATAGGGGGTGCAAGATATTTTGGGAACCAATCAATATATTGCTATATGCGATTACGAAGGTTACTGAAGGGTTACAATTTACAAGTCTAAGCTAAGCCTTATATTGGCAACAAATCCTATATCCAAAAGGATAATTCAACCTAACTTTCACAATACTATACAAACTAATCCTTATTCAACAAGGAACCAATTAAGTAAACCAAAATAGGTACGTAACAATTCCGAATTCTAAACCAAAACTAATTCCTAATTCAAACAATACTTGCTAACAGAAATATCCGTCGATATTTCCATAAATTTAACTGTTGATATTTCGTTGAAAAACAATATTTTCATCCTCACTTATATTAAGTTGAATATTTAGATTTTTAAAACTCAATTTCAATATATAACGAGTACACATGATTAGCAGATTGCACATTGAGGGCAAGATTTCATCTACAATGAAATGAACATCAGACACTGGGCATGCATCATCGAAACATAATCCCACTTATTTATTTATTTTTTTGTAAAATGAATTGAGCTCTGACTTATGCGCCATTAGTAATATCATGAAAAACAGATCAAGCTTTTCTATTTAAAATTTTAATCCCACTTCATCCCCGCAATGTTTTTCTTGAAAAAAAAAAAAGGTTAAATGGATGAAATCGTCTTTGAACTTTATCATCTTTAGTAATCGTCCACATACTTCAATATTAGTTTCCCCGTCCCTTAACTTTATCCTAATGTTTCCGTTAATCCATTCGTTTATTTTTCAAACGAATTCCGTTAAAAAAATGTAATGGCAAAATTCAGGTGCATTTCACGTGACCTTTTTTAACGGAATTTGTTTGAAAAATGGACGGAGGGACTAACAGAAACATATGGTAAAGTTCAGGAACGGGGGAAACTAATATTGAAGATATTGAAGTATAGGGACGGTTGCTAAAATCATGATAAAGTTCAAGGACGGTTGAAACCATTTAGCCAAAAGAGAAATATTTATGGAAAGAGATTGTACGACACAATAATAAATATAGACCTTTATATATATGTGTGTTTTTTTTTTGGGGAAAAAATATATATATATATATATATATATATATATATATATATATATATATATATATTGGTAAGGATCAAGGGACACTCATGTTTATATCTAAATTTACACTTTTTTTGGCCTTTAGATTCGATGTCGACCAAGAACTCTGATTAGAAGTGATGTGGAACCTCATTAATATTTAAATTACATGAATTTTAATTAATCATTTCTTTTTTCAATTAATTTTTTTTTATTTTCTTTCCATTAAAAATTATTTTCAGAATTAAAAACAAAATTCTATAAAAAAAAGAATTAAAAAGAAAAAGATGCCGTAAAGCTAACGCCGGATTAGGTTGGAACCGTCTTTCCATATGAATTCGATCTTCACTTATCTTAATAAGAAAATGTGCAGAAGAAGATGGAAATCTGGAATACAAGGTAAAGATTTCCAAGCAAGCCTGATGATCATCACTTATCTTAATAAGAAAACCTTAATTACCTACTTGTATATAATTGTCACAGATTCGATCATTTACCCCCTTCATTTTTTGAATGCCAGTTCCAACCTAAACGAAAGAAAAGATAAGAATTGAACAAAATCCTATGGCTGCTGGAGGCGGCAGAAGCTTTTAGTTTTCGCACCCCGACCGCAAACCCTCGCGACAACGCCGTGTGTCCTTCCACACAATTTGTGTATAATACCCACACATCTACCCAGCCTTGCAACTATATTCGTCCTGTAATCGTAGAACTTCTTATGTTTCAACCACGACTTCACTGCGAACTTCGCCCCCCGAGGCTCACTCCCGCCGCCCCAGAAGATGTTCTACCCGTACGGCCCCTGGAGGTGTCTCAACTCTGCTAGCTAATCCGGCGTTAGCTTTACAGCATCTCTCGGCGGCGACATCACGTTGTGCGGTTTTTTTTTTTTAGGGTTTTCTTTTTAATTCTTTTTTTACTCTGCCAAAATTAAACCCGGCGAATCTCCGTCGGGTAAATTTCATCGGGCAACTGCCGTCGGGCTTGATGTAAGCCGACGGAAACATTGAATTCGCCGAGCAAATTAAACTTGTTTGACGGAAACAGTGAATTCGTCGAGTAATCCCAAAAGTCGACACATTTTGCCCGACGAATGTGTTTGTTCGGGCAAGATCTAAATATTTAAAAAAATAATTCTAACAATTTATTTAATTAAATATATATATATATATATATAATAAAAATAAAAATATTTTTAAATAAATAAAATTAAAATAATAAAACGAATAAAATGAAAATAAAAAAATATTTATAAAAATTAATGTTATGTTTTTACATAATTAAAACTAAAGTAAAATTTTCTTCGGGCCAAACATTCCTATTTTACGCGCCAACAACTTCTTCTTCCTGTCTAAAACTTGCCTGGCGAACTTCCGTTTTTGTCGGGCAAAATTTACTTAGACGGCGAAAACTACTTGGTCGGGCAAATTGTAATTGATCTTTAACTCTCTCTCTATATATATATATATATATAGAAGTCCATCAAACTCAACAGTTTTGTCACGTACAGCTTGTGACTCACAAGGCTAGTCATTCTAGATTACGACCGATTCTTTACATAATTTTGTAATTAAGCTGGTTGATCTAGTTCAAGAGGTCCTAATCAATAAAAAACGCGCGGGTTCTGGTAGGAATAATTAAGCTTGGATGTCAAGTCAAATGGACTTCAGTCAAACCCTATATATTACACAAATATAAATTATATAATTTTATTATTATGTCGTGTAAAAGGTTAGCAAACATAATTCAACGTTCAAAGCTCTTTTACACGTTTTCCTTCCCTTCTCTGCCTGCAACCTCAAATATATTAATCCTCACTTCAAAACTAAATGCCCAACATTGCGATCCATGCAAGCAAATTAATTATAATAACCATGAAAACATCCACCTGTATAATAATTATCTTTGATTTTAAAAAATAGTTCGAGACGTTTTTCAACATTGAAACATATGAGCAAAGAGCTATGTACAGTTGCTACATTCTATACCTACAATCTGTGTTACGAAGAGTAATTCTAGAAATTAGTAGAAACATAATTAATTACATTGTTAGTCACGTCTCTAATAAATTAATTTCTCATTTATTAAAAAATGTGATTTAGATACTAGTATTATGATTAACGGAATATTCTTTTTTCTTATGTACGTAGTGGAAGGTTTGTTATCGCTCAATGACACCGAAATTTCAAGACCGGCTCTACTCATTAAAAACAAAATTAATACGTCCTATTATATATATCTCTACGTCCTAGTATCATTGTATTAAAATATATATATATAATTTAATACTAATCTGGTGTCCCCAGTACTTTCGTATCATAGGCGCACAATATACAGTGAAACCCAGTTCCTTGTATTGTGGGGGTACGAAGGACGACCC
This sequence comes from Oemleria cerasiformis, assembly GCA_037349345.1. NCBI lineage: Eukaryota > Viridiplantae > Streptophyta > Magnoliopsida > Rosales > Rosaceae > Oemleria > Oemleria cerasiformis. The sequence continues at coordinate 35,654,121 of JAZGTL010000007.1, read as the reverse complement.
ATTCAACTATTCTAACCCTTGGCCATAATCGTCAATAGTCAAAAACGATGAACAAATTAATCAATAGATTAACATTGAAAAATCCAAGTCATGGATCGGATCACATATATATATATATATATGTAAGTTGTTGGTCCATATATATCTGTATATACTAATCCATATAAATATCCCCATAACCCCATATATTTTTTTCATTCTATCATTCATTCGTTTCATTGATTAAGAGAAAAATTAAGAAAACGTACAATTATTAGATCGAGAGAAAAAGAAATTAAAGTAGCAAATTAAAATATGAAGTTCGTAAACATATTTTTGGTGGCTGTGATTTTGGTTTTTGTTGTGAGCATGCACTCCTATGAGGCATGCAGAGTGTTAAATGGAGATCAAAGCTTGATGCAGATGAAGAAAGATGATGAAGGGCCCTTCTTCTTCCCTTTGATCAAGCAAGTATTGCAGAGGGGTACTGCTCCGTCCGGTACCGGTAGTCCGAATCCGACCGTCCCTTGATAGCTAGGTCCACTCATCGATCTGCAGATGATGAGAAAGATGATCAATCAAAGGTCATGATCAACTATCAACCATTGATTTCAATTCATTGTATCATCTGCTTGGCAGTGAATAAGCAGCTAGCACAGGAAAACAACTGAAGCCTGCATGCAGCTGATTTTAATTTACTTTTTTTTTTTTGGAATTAGCGGGTTGTACAAAATGTGTAACAGCTTCACAATGTACATGAATTATTGAATTTATCGACAGAAGAATAATAAGTAAAGAGGAAATATATTCTTTTTTTTCTTAATTTCTTTTTGCTTACGTATTTTCAACTTATATAAATCTACAACATGTAATGAGCATTACGGCACGTGTTTAGGATACACTGAAAAAATTACTCATGATCATCATTGTTTTTAGACCCCGTTTCATAATTATTAGGATTTTTATATAAAGCAAAAAAATGACGAAAAAGTCTGATGGTGTGTAGCGGAAAAAAAATAGTGAAGTGAAAAAATTAAATAGTTTTTAGGTTTCATATTCCTATATATTTTCTCATATTTAAAATATGGAAATGAAAATCTAAAACAAAAGATCAAATGATTTTCGAGGGAGCCCATTTAAGGCAGAACCATATTGGATCTACGTACCCTTATTTTTTTTTTTTTTGACATTGCATGAAATGTTCCCACAAACATTTATATGTAACTAATCCATGCCGACCCAATGAGACGTCAGCGCTCACATGAGGTTGATATTGGACTATAGGGACACTTCTTATGCCATATGATAGCCACAAGAGATAGTTAATGAGATTTGAACCCTAGACCTAGAATCAAGCTAAACTAGTGCTTGAACTATTAGACAATTCCTTGTGGTTGGATCTACTCCTATTAGGTTAAACTCAGCCACATACTCGGCCACACACATGCATGTGATTGTAAATTAGGAAATTCCGGAGAGACAAGATCTAATCGATTATAGTGGTAAATTAGGAGCTTGAAGAGAATGACGAGAGTTGTTCAATTGTGGTGTTAAACCAAGAACTTGCAGAGCTATGAGAGCATCGAACATCAGATTTATGAGTTTGCAGTTAATCATAACTCGACCCCCAGTCAACTCCACTACATTTTTTAGGCAAATTAATATTTTTAAATAGAGATAAATGTTCTACATTCAAATTATGATATATTCAAGGTCAAATCAGACTTTATTCAGTCATCATTATCAAGCATGAAATTCAAATTTTTTTTTCTAGTATTCTTGTCGTGTAAAAGGTTAGCACACAACAATACTACAAACAATTCAACAACACTACAAACAATTCAACAACACGTTCTTGTAGACGCACGTTCTTAGTTTGGGAGCAATGAATTGATCAATTTTTACTCGGAGTACTTTATTTTATTGTTATATATATATATATATATCATCGAAAATTTATAAAAATTATTAATGCTGCTGATTTAGTAGTATTTTTATCGATTTTAATATATGGTGGAACACTAAAAAAAATTGTAAAATAAGATATAGGGTGTACTAAAAATATAAAGGTCAATATTTATATATTGGAGGTGGTTTGTATTCGTAATAATTTAAAATCTTGATGGTGAACTATTCGGCCATTTAGTTAATATATACATATGCATGACTAAACGATATCTAATTTGTTTGATTTTTTACATATATGATATTGAAATGATGACTTGGAAATTGAACGGTTTCGATTAGAATACATGTATAAGACAATTCGATAAATGGAAAGAACAAGTAGCTCCCTCTAAGTAGAATATAAGTATTATTCCAAAATAAATGAGTTTCATACTTAAAAAGAAAATTGATGGGTTAATTAAAATATTTGTTTCCTATAATTAAATAGTCTCGTTCAATTTCTAAGATTTTGACACGACCGTGGATCAATATAGTCAAAGCAAAGAATTCTTATGCCTATAAAAAGCCCTAATACTCCCATCTATCAATTCATTCATTTCCATCTTGCTTTGTTTTAGATTACAGAGAGAAAAATCAAATTATAATTAAAGAAGAAACAAAAAGAATTTCCAAGTTTTTTTTTTTCTCTGCTCGATCTTTTTGTTTTTCGATTCCCGCGATTCACAAGTAATTGACAAAATGAGGTTTTTGCATTTGGTTTTGTTGGGAATATTGGCAGTGGTTTTTGTTATGAGCTCATCATGTGAGGGTTGCAGAGTGTTACGTGATGGGAAAGAAATGTTGAAGAAAGATTACGAATTCCCAGCTTTGATTATCAAGCAAATACTTCAGCGGGGTAAACCTCCGCCCGGCACCGGCGGTGGGAGTGGGACCATCCCTTGAAGTTGCACCATCGGAGATTACTCATGATCTATCTGAAGAAAAGCATATATCACTGATTATTATTTTATTTATTAAGTTGTGAAATACTAATAAGTTGTACAAAATGTGTACACCAGGCTTCGCAATATTGTACAATTGTACATGAATAATAGAATAATACCAACTGGAAATTGGAAATTCCTGTCTTTTTTAATTTTAATTGTTGTGTTTATATATTTGTATATGGGCTAAATGGTTTAAACCGTCCCTGAACTTAATCACAATTTTAGCAGATGTTTTTATACTTCAATATTAGTGTCTATCCTCCATAAACTTTATTTAAATGTTTCCGTTAGTCCCTCTATCTATTTTCCAAATAATTTCTGTTAAAAATAAGGGTATATGTGTCAATCCACAATGAATGATACTATAATCCCTGAATTATACCATAATTTTATCATTAGTCCATGAACTTCAAAATTAGTTACTATAGTTCTCCAATTATGTTATATTTGTACTAATGCTCTTTTTCATTAAACCCATCCAATTTTCTATTAAATTTAAGGGTAAATTTGACAATTCAACATAAATATTTATAAAATAAATTAATTAATAAGATTAAAAGAAAAAGAGTAATAAACTAATTATTTCTTTAAGGACCCTATAAATATTGGTATGGGTTGCAATAGTCTCATAGCAGAAGAAGAAATCATCACTCCTAAATTTTTCTATCTTTTTCCACAAAAACAAGAACAAGATCTCAGAGAAAGAAGAAGATTTCCTTTTTAATGCTCATTTTAATTTTTTTTTCTTAGAAAACACATGGAGAGAGGGAACCATTCTTAAACATAGACGTCTTTTAAGCTTTCATCGTGAAGTGGCGTCGTTTTCTCTCTAATATCCCATCTCCCCCTCTAAACCATGACGAACCCATAGAGAAAATACTGGCTAATTTTCTTGGATTCCGATTTGTTTGTATTATGCTCAATTTTTTTTTGTCCACGTATTATATATGTCAAGTTTGAGCTCTCATTCAACAAAGAAGAAAGGTAGCCAAGAAGAAGAAAAGACTCAAGGAAAATGTCTCTTTTGCCCTTAAAGTTTAGCCCATGCGAGTGTCATGTGATGTTTTTTAACGGGAAACATTCGAAAATTTGATAACCATTGTTGCACATTTGAGTAATGTTCAAGGATGATATAGTCTAATATTGAAGTTTAAGGATGGTTGATAAAATTTGGGTAAAATTCAGGGACGTTGACAACTATTTAACCTTTTGGGAAGATAAAATTTTCTTTTCCCAAAATTTGGATTGACATATCTACCATTATTTTTAACAGAAATTGTTTGGAAAATAGACCGAGGGACTAACGGAAACAATTGGGCCACGGTAAAGTTCAGGGATGACAAACACTAATATTGAAGTATAGGGACTATTATTAAAATTATGGTAAAATTCAGGGACGGTTTAAACCATTTAGCCTTGTATATATATTATATATATTATTTTACACTTTTAGTTTTAGTAGCACCTACGAAATTGGTTCAGTGATACAGTTTTAGTTCTATAATATGTGATAGTAACTTCACGTACAGTTCGCGTTTATGCGTGTGTCAATTAATGTTTTTTTTTTATTAATTTGTCTATAGATAAGTTTTGATTGGATATTGGGTTAGTATGAAGTATTATTACCTTTTTATTTTCTAATTATTCATAATTTTACTGCATGTCCTTCGAGCAAAAGTGAAAAGAATCTAAAAACGGAACGAACAATTATGAAAGATCTATTTATTAGACGCCTACTAGAAAAGATGAACATATTTTGCGCACAACTGAACTCATTAAACATAGGAAGCTATATATTGACACAATTAATTAATAGGAAAAATTGTAGCAGGTATCCCTGAATTTTACAATAATTTTAGCAAACGTCCTTAAACTTGAAATTTAGATTCCGCCGTCCCTTAACTTGTTCGAAATAGTCGGAATCGTCCCTCCGTTAAAGCTACAAACAGAATCCGTTAAAATTAAGGGCAAAATCGTCCATTCAAGGGATTTACTACTTTTTTTTTTGGTAATCAAAAAATTCATTAACCTGCAAAAGCAGGGCCTAAAAAGGGAACAAATGCACCAGCAAACAGCTGGGAGCAAAACCACAGCAGCCACTCGGCTGAACCCAGAACCATAAGCAGCAGACACCAGCAAACCCATAGTTTCCACCCTGAATTGAATTGATTATTTCATCTTCTTTTTGCCTTTTTTTTTTTTTTAATTTTGATCATAAATTAGATGGAAACTCCAATACTCCAATACTCCATAGTTCCCACCCTTATTTTTCTTCATCCAACATCAACTTTCTTCTTCCCTCATTCCTTTTAACATCAAAATTTAACACTGATAATTATTAAACCCAGAAAACATCATCACGATGAAGTGGTAATTCTTAGTAGAGATAATTACTTTGTTGCCATCAATACATTTAAATACCAAAATTCACAACAATTAGTCTAGAATTTCAGCACATGATGAGCTCTGACCCAGTGAAATTCACACAAAATCATCTCAAAATTGAACATCAAAATTCCAAGAGAAGAAAAAAAAAATAGAGTTTGTGAGAGATCCAACTGAAATCAGTCCAATAAAGGTTGAAGAAAGCACAAAAAGATCCAAGAACAAAAAAATACATAAATGAAGAAGATTAATACTTCTTGAGTTTTGGGTTTTCGAACATTGAGCATGGAGGCGAGGTTGGCTTGAAAGAGTCGATTGGATGAACCAGTCCTAAGACTTGATTGACTTGAACGAGTGCAAAGTGTACAAGACCGGAAAGTCGCCGTAAACGCATTGACTCCAATAGTCGGCGAGCAAAGCCATGTGCATTGGAGTCTGATTCGCGAGTGCCGGGCGAGGACGAGGGTGCCATCTTCCTCAAGGAGGTTGTGGGAGATTCGACGGAAGGAAGCTCGAAGGAGAAGCCGAGGAAGCTTGATCGGGAACTAGGAGAAGAGCATAAGCAAGCGGTTAGGCTATTATGTTTTACCTAGACAAAACGAACATGCAATATGTTAGATATCCTCTCATCCTTGAGACCAGTTCGATTGAAGAGCAGAAGCAAGCGGCGATGGAGATCAGACTCCGCACCAAGAACAAATCTAAAAAATGGCTAAAAATCGCCCAAAACGGCGTAATTAAGCCGTTGATTTTTCAGATGGTGGTCCTCGTCTTGACCAGGCGAGGAGGAAGATGGTGGTCGTAGAGGTTGGGTGGTCGTGAGTCGAGGGTGGCGACATAGAATGCCTTGAACTGCTTCGGTGGTCTTCTACCGTGCCCGTGAGAAAAGGGAGCATGCGAGGGAGGGAGGGGGCTTGAGAGTGATTGAGAAAGAGAGAGGCTACCGGTGAGGGTGGCTTGATGACATCGAGGGTGGTGGCGCTAGTGGGTCTCGGCCGGAGACTCAGTTTTGCTGGGTTTCTCGCTTGAGGAAGACGATTGAAGCCAAACAAATCATTGAGAAGGGAAAAGTGTAGGAGAGAGGTGAAATGTCTCTTTTTCCCATTAACTATTCACGCATGAGCAATGCACGTGCCATTTTTTAACGGATTCTGTAACAGCGGGACGAGTCCGACTATTTCGAACAAGTTAAGGGATGGTGAAATCTAAATTTCAAATTTAGGGACATTTGCTAAAATTATTGTAAAATTCAGGGACGCCTGTTACAATTTTTTCTTAATTAATTTATACATAAAACAAAACGTAGATTATTTATGCGTATATTTGGGATTTATCCTTATATGTAATTAGTAATGTACGTAATTGGTAAAAGTAATACATGGCCGGCATGCTCGATCAAGGCTAACATGCCAATTGAAATTGAAATTCAATTGTCTTTTTGTCCAAGTAATTAAATTCATGTCGTGTGATTAAAATGTTAGCACAGACCAATATAATTACAAGCACAAGCTATATAATTAAACAATATTCAAACATTGAAGGTCCTTGCTTAATTTACTTCACAGATTGCAAAGCAAGCAAACGAATTGGTCAAAGGTTTTGATACTCCAATTAAAATAGAATCCCTATTCCATGCAAAACAAATACTAATATATTTCAAACAAAAAAAATATATATTTTGAATTTGAATAATAATGAGGAAATGAAATGGCCGGCATTTTCCAACGTGAACTTGAATATACATATTGCAAACGTCTTTCAAGATAGTTTTTGAAACCCAGTTTTTTGTGGTATGACCGGTTCTATAATTTTGACACAAAAGTAGTACGTCAATAGTCAAAATAAAGGCTAGCTACAAAATTAATGTTGAAATAAACCTCAAGTCCATGTATATATATTAGTCGTTGCATGTATATCCCTATATATATATATATATATATATACCACCCACCAATTATCTATATCATTCATTCCTTCGATCTTTTAGCTTTGCATTGCATATGTAAATAAAGAGAGAGAGAGAGAGAGAGAGAGAGAGAAAATCTATTCAGAAAATGAAGTATTATTTACAAATATTTTTGGTGGCAATGGCCGGTGGTGGTTTTTGTTATGAGCATGCACTCATATGAGGCCGGTAGATTATTGTTACTGCATGGGAATAAAGAACTGAAACAAGAGGTGATGACGATGAACAAACATTACTTCCCTTTCATCATCAACCAAATGTTGCAGAGGGCTCTGGCTCCGCCCCGCGGCCCAAGTCCGATCATCCCTTGATGTCTTGATGAAGTAGCTAGTCCGAAAGAGGAGCTAGCTTGATCAACTCACATTTCAAATTATTTAAGCAAAGACTTTTATTATTAATTCTAAATATTTAATTATTGGGTGTATTAAGGAAGTGAATAAGTACAGGAAAATACCTGATTTAATATATGCAGATTTTATTTAATTTGTTCGTTATTCTTACATAATTAGTTGTGTAATGAGCTTTAAGAAAATGTGTACATGAATCTGACTGAATAATTTATACATATTTCTTTTTGCACCTGAATGTGTAACTTGTTATTTGAATGGCCCCTAGTGAGTTGCAAGTGTGTATATATGTTTTGTTGGATCCTAAGCCATACACTGAGTGAGTGTACTAAATGTGGCAGTGAGGTGTTACTTGAAGAGAGTGTGTGTGCGCTGTGATATTAGCCACAAAAGCAAAACATAATTTGAGTGAAGTGGCATTTCTTGGAGAGCAAGGATTTTAGGTGTCATACCACCATTGGCCTAGATAGGTGCTCAAATGTAATTGGTGCTATGTCATCATAGTGACATCACCATTCTAACCGTTTTCATCATGTACGTAATGTAATGTGTGTGTGATCAATCAATGGAATCAATAGAGGAACATTCATATATTTTTCTCTAAGAAATTAGCTAACAAGCATTTCATCGAACACCTAGTGTGCGCAACGTTTCACAGATAATCACACACAAATTCAATCCAAAATCACCATCCAATTCAATTAGAAATTGAGTAGAAGAAAGACTAATCCTATCCTACACACAATCGGGTTCAGCTAGGAGGTATAGTTTCTCGAAATTACCTTGAAGATTGGCTGTGTTCTTCCTGCACTTCTAGTCCGAGAGCTCAAAATACCAACATGGTATCAGAATGCTTGATCGTGTTGTTGGGGCGTTTTCTCTGTGACAATCATATCACATTGTGATTAGTGGCGGCGTCTGATATGGCATGAGCTACTAGTAGTGAGCTAAGAGCTTCTATCTTTGATGGAGACAACTACGAATTCTGGAGTATTAAGATACGTACCATTTTGAAAGCTCAGGATCTCTGGAAGTATGTGGACACTGGATTGGCTAAAATTGTGCTAGGAAATACTGGAGAAGCTGTGGTGAATCAACCAACTCGAGCCGATTACATCAAGGATGCTCGTGCCTTGAGTCTGATCCAGACTTCTGTTGTGGATTCAATCTTCTCGAGGATTTCAAATAAGGAAAGCTCAAAATCTGCTTGGGATCTGTTAAAAAGAAAATACATAGGTGATCAAAAGGTTAGAGCTGTGAAACTACATTCCTTAAGACTTGACTTTGAATATATAAGAATGAAGGATGATGAATCCTTAGCAGTTTACATGTCTAGATTATATACGATTGTTGACCAAATGAGAACTTATGGTGAAGATGTCACAGAGAAGAGAATGGCACAGAAAATACTGATTAGCTTAACTAAGCCTTATGATCCTATTGTGTCAATTCTAGAAGAAACAAAGGATTTAGACAATATCAATGTGCAAGGCCTAATTGCATCTATTCGTGCATTTTATCAAAGACTTGAGATGCACTCTAAAACAGTAGCTGAGAGGGGCATTTTCTAGCCTGAGTATGAATGCTAAAGCACAATAATTTGCACAAGGAAATCAGGGCAAAGCTAAGCAGAATTACAAAGTGAATAAAAACTGGAAAAACAAGTTCATCATCAATGTGAAGTTCAACAAAGGTGCTGGAAATTCAAAGGGTGAAACCAGTGAGGCATCTTCATCCAAAGATGCTTGCAAAATATGTGATAAGCTTCACTATGGTGTGTGTTGGTTCAAAGGCAAGACTAAATGTCACAAGTGCAACAAATTGGTCATATAGCCAAGGATTGTGGTGTCAAACAGACTGTGAACATTGCAAGACAGGTAGAAGATGATGATGGTGTGATGTTCTTTGCATGCCATGGTTCCACAATACCTAAAGAGATTGGTGTTTGGTATGTGGATAGTGCTAGTGCTTGTAGCAATCACATGACCTCACATGAGTCACTGTTGATTAATGTGGACAAATCCTTGACAGTTAAGGTAAAAATGGGTACTGGAGACCTAGTTCAAGCTATTGGGAAAGGAACCTTGGTGTTAAGCACCAAGAATGGAAAGAAGCTCATTTATGATGTAATGTTGGTGCCTAGTTTAGATGCAAACTTACTTAGTGTGGGTCGGATGGTGGAGCATGCTTACTACTTGATGTTTGGTAACATATGTGTAGAGATCTATGAAGATGATAACTGACATAGTATGTGGCATCCATTCCAATCCTTGGAAATCGATGCTTTCCCCTTTCACTTGAGTATGTGAATACAGTAGCTAGAAGAGCCACTATGGAGGAGAGTGTTTGGTTATGGCACATACGTTTTGGACATCTAAACTACACAAGCTTAATGACACTACACTCACAAGGCATGGTTTATGGACTACCAAATCTGACAGGACATAGTGAGGTGTGTGAAGGATGCATATCAGGGAAGTAGCACATGGAGAGTTTGATAAAGACAAAGCATGGAGAGCAACAACTCCCCTTGAGCTCATCTATACAGATGTATGTGGTCCTATGCAAACTGAGACTATGGGAGGTAACAAATACTTTCTAACATTCATAGATGAATTTTCAAGAATGAACTAGGCTTATTTCCTGGAACACTAGTCTGGTGTAATGTATTCAAGAAGTTCAAAGCATTGGTAGAATTGCAGAGTGGATACAAAATCAATAAGGTCAGAAGTGATAGGGGAGGTGAGTTTACTTCTCAAGAATTTCATCAATTGTGTGAGAATGAAGACATTGAGAGACAACTCACAGTAGCTTACTCTCCACTGCAAATTGGTGTTGCTGAGAGGAAAAATAGGACTGTGGTTGAAATGCCAAGTCTATGCTACATGATAAGAAGATGCCTTACCGTTTTTGGGCTCAAGCTGTCAATACAACTGTGTATTTGCTTAACAGGTGTCCTACTAAGGCTGAATTGAAGAAAACACCATTTGAGGTGTTCAGTGGGAGGAAACCTGGTGTGAAACACTTAAGGGTGTTTGGCTATGTGTGTTATGCTCATATTCCAACTTAGTTAAGACATAAACAAGATGATTCATCAATCAAGTGTGTGTTTGTGGGTTATGGAAGCTGTGAAAAAGGTTACAGGGTGTCTTGAAAACCAATAAGATCATGGTTTGAAGGAGTGTTGTCTTTAATGAGGAAGCTATGTGGAGCTGGGAATTTGACAAGGCAATGAGTGTGTCAATACCAGCTGAGTTTGAGATGAACACATGTGAGGGTATTCTAGAACCTCAAACTCCAATAACTCATCCAAATGATCCTAATGAGGCTAGCACAAGTCAAGGATCTACATCTAGCAGTACACCAGTCAAACTAAGAAGTCTAAGTGAAATCTATGCTAGATGTCATATGTCTATCATAGAACCTGAAAACTATTAAGAAGCTACAAAGGTGAAGGGTTGGAGAACCTCCATGGAGAACGAAATCGACATGATTGAGAAAAATTCAACATGGGACTTGGTGGATAGACCAAGTGACAAACCTATCATAGGTATGAAGTGAGTGTACAAAACCAAGCTTAATCTGGATGGTTCTATTCAAAAGCACAAAGCTAGGCTTGTTGCCAAGGGTTATGCTCAAAAGCCTGGGTTAGATTTCCATGAGACCTTTGCACCAGTGGTAAGGTTGGACACAATCAGGACCCTAATTGCTTTGGCTGCTCAGAAAAGTTGGTACTTGTACTAGCTGGATGTAAAATTAGTCTTTCTCAATGGGGAACTAGAGGAGGAAGTCTATGTTGAACAACCAGAAGGATTTGAGACTCACAGTGAAGAAGGCAAGGTTTACAAGCTTAAGAAGGCATTGTATGGTTTGAAGCAAGCTCTTAGGGCTTGATATGGCGAGATAGATTCTTATTTGCTCAGATGTGGATACCAGAGGAGTCCTAGTGAAGCAACCCTCTACATGAATGCAACCAAGGATGGCATGACCTTGATTGTTTCAATCTATGTGGATGACGTAGTCTACACTGGAAATTGTGACACACTGATGAGGGAATTCAAACATGACATGATGAACAAGTATGAGATGTCAGATTTGGGATTACTACACCATTTTCTAGGCATGGGAGTCATTCAAATTGACAAATGCATATTCATCCATCAGAAGAAATATGCTCAGACAGTGCTTGACAAGTTTGGAATGAAGGACTGCATGCTTGTGAGCACACCACTTGCAACAAATGACAGACTGAGCATGAATGATGGCTCTGAGGCTGCAGATGAAGGTACCTATGGACATATTGTTGGTAGCCTACTTTACTTAACTGCCACTAGACCATATATTATGTTTGCTGCTAGTCTACTATCTAGGTACATGCATAATCCTTCGAAGATGCATTATGTCACAACTAAGAGGGTGTTGAGGTATATCCAAGGGACTATATCCTATGGGATTGAGTATCTAAAAGGAAAGGAACCTACTCTATTGGGTTACTATGATAGTGACTGGAGTGGAAGCTTAGATGATATGAGAAGCACCTCAGGGTATGCTTTTTCTTTTGGGAGTGGAGTATTTTCTTCGGCCTCAGTAAAACAGCATAGTGTGGCACTATCAACTGCAGAGGTAGAGTATGTGAGTGCCTCAGAGGCAACATCACATGCCAAATGGTTAAGGTGTGTCCTAGAAGACTTTGGAGAGGAACAAACTGGACCTACACCCCTCCTATGTGACAAAACCTCAGCTATAGCTATGTCAAAGAATCCAGTATTCCACTAGAAGACTAATCACATAAATAGGCGATTTCATTTCATCAGAGAGGAAATACAAGCTGGGAAAATTGATTTGTTCTACTGCAGATCAGAAGAACAATTAGCTGATGTCTTCAAAAGGCACTAGCTAAGGACATATTTACCTATCTAAGAGAGATGCTTGGAGTTAAATTAGTGAATAGCCTAGAGGGGAGTGTTGGATCCTAAGCTATACACTGAGTGAGTGTACTAATTGTGGCAGTGAGGTGTCACTCGATGAGATAGTGTGTGTGTTGTGATATCAACCACAGAAGCAAAACAAAATTTGAAAGAAGTGGCCTTTCTTGGAGAGCAAGGATTTTATGTGTCATACCACCATTGGCCTAGATAGGTGCTCAAATGTAATTGGTGCTATGTCATCATAGTGACATCACCATTCTAACCATTTTCATCATGTAAGTAATGTAATGTGTGTGATCAATCAATGGAATCAATATAGGAATATTCATACATTTTTCTCTAAGAAATTAGCTAACAAGCATTTCATCGAACACCTAGTGTGCACAACAACGTTTCACAGATAATCACACACAAATTCAATCCAAAATCACGATCCAATTCAATCAGAAATTGTGTAGAAGAAAGACTAATCCTATCCTAAACACAATCGGACTCAGCTGGGAGGTATAGTTTCTCGAAATTACCTTGAAGCTTGGCTGTGTTCTTCGTGCACTTCCAGTCCGACGAGAGCTCAAAATACCAACATGTTTCATATAAATGTAGAAGTGCATACATTTACGAGACTAACTATTATCTAAGCGATCACGATTACTGTATAAAGGAGTTGATTACTACTTCAATTAGTCGCATTAATATTTAAATAAGAAAACGAATAAACAAATTAATTAATAGATTAACATTGAAAAATCCAAGTCATCGATCACATATATGTGTAAGTTGGTCCATATATATCTATATATATTAATCCATATAAATATCCCCATAACCCCCATATATTTTTCATTCTATAATTCATTAATTTCATTGATTCATATATATAGATCATCCTCCCAGCATAATGCTTCTTGCATTCAGAGAAAAATTAAGAAAACGTACAATTATTAGATCGAGAGAAAAAGATATTAAAGTAGCAAATTAAAATATGAAGTTCGTAAACATATTTTTGGTGGCTGTAGACTGTAGTTTTGGTTTTTGTTGTGAGCATGCACTCCTATGAGGCATGCAGAGTGCTAAATGGAGATAAAGTTTGATGCGGATGAACAAAGATGATGAAGGGCCCTTCTTCTTCCCTTTGATCAAGCAAGTATTGCAGAGGGGTACTGCTCCGTCCGGTACCGGTAGTCCGAATCCGACCGTCCCTTGATAGCTAAGTCCACTCGATCTGCCGATGATGAGAAAGATGATCAAATCAAAGCTCATATCAACTATCAACCATTGATTTCAATTCATTTTATGATCTGCTTGGCAGTGAATAACCAGCAGAGGAAAACACCTGAAGCATGCATGCAGCTGATTTATTTTAATTTGTTTTTTTCAATTAGTAGGTTGTAAAATGTGTAACAGCTTCACAATGTATATGAATTTTTGAATTTATTGACCGAAGAATAATACGTAAAGAGGAAATATGTTCTTTTTTTCTTATTTTCTTTTTTGCGTACGTATTTTCAACTTATATAAATCTACAACATGTAATGAACATTACGGCACGTGTACTATACGCTGAAACATTACGTACTAATCATCATTGTTTTTAGACCCCGTTTCATAATTATTAGGATTTTTATATAAAGGAAAAAAAATGATGAAAAAAGTCTACTAGTGTAGCTGAATAAAAAATAGTGAAGTGAAAAACTTAAAATAGTTTTTAGTTTTAATTTATGCACTTTTCTTCGTCCCTCATATTCCTATATATTTTCTCATATCTAAAATATGGAAGATGAAAATCTAAAACAACAGATGAAATGAGTTTCGAGGGATCCCGTTTAAGAAAGGGCCATATTGGACCTACACTTATTTATTTTTTTTGACTTTGAGGTGTTCCCATACACGCGCATTTGTATGTATAACTAATGTTTGCCGGCTTAAATAGACGTCATCACTCACATGAGGTTGATATTAGATCATGGGCATTTCTTACCTACGCCCTTCGATGGCTATAAGAGATAACTAGTAAGATTTGAACCCTAGACCTAAAATCAAACTAAACTAGTGCTTGAATACTAGCTAGACCACCCCATACCACCTTTTGTGGTTGGATATACTCCTATTAGGTAAAACCCAGCCACATACTCGGCCACACACATGCATGTGATTATAAATCAAGAAATTTAAGAGAGACGAGATCTAATCGATTATAGTGGTAAATCATGAACTTGTGGAGAGTGAAGAGAATTGTTCGATTGTGGTGGTAAATCAAGAGCTTGCAGAGAGATGAGAACATCGAACATCCGACTTCTAATTAAGTTTACAAGTAATCCTAACTCGACCCTCATCCAATTCCTCTACATTTTTAGGCAAATTAATATTTTTAAGTAGAGATAATAGTTGTAATTAAGTAGACTTAGTCATTCTACATATTCAAATTATGATATATTCAAGGTCAAACCATACTTTATTCAGTCATCGATTATCAAGCATGAAATTCAAAATTTTTGTTTTAGTATTCTTGTCGTGTAAAAGGTTAGCTCACAACAACTACGAACAATTCAACAACACGTTTGTAGACGCTGTGATACATAAAGCAAATGAATTGATCGATTTTCACTCGGAGTACTATATTTTATTGTTAAATCCACATATATATATATATATATATATATAATATTCGTTAATCGAAAATTTATAAAAATGATTAATACGGTTGATTTAGTAGTATTTTTATCCACTTCAACATACAACGAGACACTAAGAAAAATTGTAAAATAGGATATACGGTGTACTGAAATTATTATATATTGGAGGTGGTTTGAATTCGTGTAAGAATTTAAAATCTTGATGGTGAATTGTCCATTTAGCTAATATATAAATATGCATGATTAAATGATCTCTAATTTGTTTGATTTTTTTACATAGATTGATAATCTTGAAATGCTGACTTAAGAATTGAGCGGTTTCAATTAGAATATATGTATAAGACAAGTCGATAAATGAAAAGCATGAAACAACTAGCTCCCTCAAGATAAAATACAAGTATTATTAATCCAAAATAAATGAGTTTCATACTTAAAAAAGAAAATTGATAGGTTAATTAAATATATTTGTTTCATGCATGTAAGTATAGTCTCGTTCAATTTCTAACATTTTGACACGACCGTGGGTCAATATAGTCAAAACAAAGAATTCCTATGCCTATCAAAAGCCCTAATACTCCCTATCTATTATTCATTCATTTCCATCTTGCTTTGTTTTTGCATACAGAGAGAAAAATCAAATTAAATTATAAGGAAGAAGCAAAAACTATTTCCAAGTTTTTTTTCTCTTCTCGATCTTTTTGTTTTTCGATCCCCGATTCACAAGTAATTAAGAAAATGAGGTTTTTGCATTTGGTTTTGTTGGGAATATTGGCAGTGGTTTTTGTTATGATCTCATCATGTGAGGGTTGCAGAGTGTTACGTGATGGGAAAGAAATGTTGAAGAAAGATTACGAATTCCCAGCTTTGATTATCAAGCAAATACTTCAGCGGGGTAAAGCTCCGCCCGGCACCGGCGGTGGGAGTGGGACCATCCCTTGAAGTTGCACCATCGGAGATTACTCATGATCTATCTGAAGAAAAGCATATATCACTGATTATTATTTTGTTTATTAAGTTGTATAATACTATTAAGTTGTACAAAATGTGTACACCCGGCTTCGCAATGTACAATTGTACATGAATAACAAAATAATACCAACTACAAATTGGAAATCCCTGTCCTTTTTTAATTTTAATTGTTGTGTTTATATATATATATATATATTTGTATACAGGCTAAATAGTTTAAATCGTCACTGAACTTTACCATAATTAATTTTAGAAGCTTTTCCTATACTTCAATATTAATTAGTGTCTACCGTCCCTAAATTTTACCCAAATGTTTCTGCTAGTCCCTCCGTCTATTTTCCAAACGATTTCTGTTAAAAACAAAGGTAAATATGTGTCAATCCACAATGAATGACACTATCATCTCTGAATTATACCATAATTTTATCATTCATCCCTGAATTTCAAAATTGTTGTTATGATCTTCCAATTATGTTATATTTGTACTAAGGCTCATCTTCATGGGAACCGAGCATTTTTATGAAGTGGGTAATTGTGATCGTTAATGTGCTAACTTACCTCTTCATTTGAAAGATAACTAGCGTTAGAGCGGAAGGAAAATATAGGTTCCACTACTGACCCATCGTGCATGTCGGTTCGGGTATACCTATAGAAGGAGCAAAAGTAAAACTACAACAATATTTTCTATTGACAAATTCAAGGTAAGTCCCAATAGAGGGGTTTTTTTAAAACCAAAAGAGTTTTTTTTTTATTGTAACTTGACTCATTTACATAGTAACTATACTTGCAATAAAAGAAGAATCGAAAATTTGATCTTTCTAATTATCCGAAAAAAAAGTCAAGTGAAAAAATTAAAATAATTTTGAGTTTTCATTTATATACTTTTCTTCGTCCCTCATATATATATATATATATATATATATATATATATATATATATATATATATTTGTTTATATCTAAAGTACGGTAGATGAAAATCTAAATAAAAGATGAAATGATTTTCGAGGGATCCCATTTAAGGCAGGGTCATATTGGATCTACCTCTTTTTTTTTTTTTTTGATACATTGCATGAGGTGTTCCCACACGCATTTGTATGTAACGTACTAATCTTTTCCGGCTAATTAATGAGATGCCGGCGCCCACATGAGGTTGATATTAGACCTGGGGCAATTCATACACCCTCTGATGGCTAAAAGAAATAGCTAGTGAGATTTGAACCTACACCTAAAATCAAACTAAACTAGTGCTTCAACTATTAGACCACCCCTTGTAGTTGGATCATCTACTCCTATTAGGTAAAACCCTGCCACATACTCAACCACACACATCCATGTGATTATAAATCAGGTAATTTCGGAGAGACGAGAGCCATTCGATTATAGTGGTAGATCATGAACTTGTGGAAAGTGACGAGTGTTTGTTCAATTTTGGTGGTAAACCAAAAACTTGTACAGAGATAAGAACATCGAATAACAGCCTTCTAAGTTTACAGTTAATCTTAATTCGACTCTCAGCCCACTCCACTAATTTTTTAGGCAGATTAATATTTTAATAGAGATAATAGTTGTAATGAAGTATACTTTTTACATTGAAATTATGATCTATTCAACGTCAAATCAGCTTATTCAGTCATCGATTATCATGCATGAATTTCAAAATATTTGTTCTAGTATTCTTGTCGTGTAAAAGGTTAGCACACAACAATACTGCAAACAATTCAACAACACGTTCTTGTAGACGCACGTTCTTAGTTTGTGACAAATAAAGCAAATGAATTGATCAATTTTCACTCGGATTACTATATTTGATTGTTAAATCCATATATTTCTTGAGGACCCTTTAGATGTTGGTATGGGTTGCAACAGTCTCAAAGCAGAAGAAGAAATCATCACCTACTAAATTTTTCTATCTTTTTTCACAAAAACAAGAACAAGATCTCAGAGGAAGAAGAAGATTTCCTTTTTAATGTTCATTTTAATCAGTTTTCTTAGAAAACACAGAAAGAGATAGGGAACATGTCGGATGACTAGACTTAAGGTGGAATCGCAGGAGATTTGGTTGATCGCGATCGGTGTGGAGAAGAGGATGATGATCACTCTCGGATTGGGATTGGGATTGGCTTGCTGCTTCTATCAAGAACGACTGCAAGCAAGGTATAATCCCTAAACTTTAATATCTAGCTGAAATCCTTGAATCGGGATTAGCCCGTGATGCATTCAATTCAATTGTCTGGTTCTCTGTTTAGATTTAGGGTTATTTGATTAGGGAAGTTTACAGTGATTAGATGATGATCAATGTGATGATCATCTGCACTCTAGGTGTTTGATGAAACGTTTGAGAGAGTTTTTCTGAGCTGAGGGACATCAGATATGACTGATTCTTCCTGTGTATATTCTTGTTATTTTTTCTTTTTCTTTTTGTTCAATTACATAACTGTTTTCACTCACACTCTCACACTTACAAAACGGTTAGGGATGTTATAACAAACTCTCACACACTTCTTCACACTATGCAGTTTCTAACTTCCTCACACACTCACTCACATGTATGCCCTTAGCTGATGACACCTCCTAGCTCGAGTCAGCAGCTTAGTAGACTGCCAAGTCAGCTGCTAAGTGACGCAACTTAGTCACCAACAACCCCTCCTAAGCTAGTCACTGGAACCACTCCCAGCAAACCCCTTAGGTAGTTAAACCTCTCTCTAGGTAAAGCCTTGGTAAATATGTCTGCAAGTTGTTCTTCTGTCTTGCAATAGTGTAGGCTAATCTCTTCATTCTAGATTGCATCTTTGATATAATGATACCTCCTATTTATGTGTATGGTCTTCTGATGGAAGACTGGATTCTTGGTCATGGCAATGGCTGACATACTGTCACACAGTAGAGGGGTAGCCTCTATCTTTTCTTCTCCCAAATCTCCCAAAACAAACCTCAGCCATGCAGCTTGAGTAGTTGCCTCAGAGGCACTGACATACTCAGCTTCTGCTGTTGAAAGAGCAACATTGCTTTGCTTGACAGATGCCCAAGAAAACACTCCATTACCAAATGAAAAAGCATATCCAGATGTTCTTTTCATGTCATCTTCTGAACCTCCCCAATCACTATCACAGAAACCCACCAAAGTTGCTGTTTTTCCCTTCTTATATTCAATGCCATAGGTTAGTGTACCTTGGACATACCTTAACACTCTCTTAGCAGTGCCTAGGTGCTTCTTGGTACGGTTGTGCATGAATCTAGACATTAAACTTGAGGCATACATTATGTCTGGTCTAGTAGCAGTAAGATAGAGCAGACTTCCCACAATCTGCCTATAGAGTTGCTCATATGCTGTTTCACTGCCATCATTCCTTTGTAGCTTCTCTTCTGTCACTAGAGGAGTACTCACTGGTTTGTAGTCTTTGAGTCCAAATTTTTCTAGCAATGTGGTAGCATACTTCCTTTGATGTATGGAGATGCCATTGCTTGACTGTAGATCACCCATCCCTAGGAAATGATGCAGTAAACCCAGGTCTGTCATCTCATATTTGTTCATCATGTCCTGCTTGAACTCATCCATCATAGCAGCACTGTCACCTGTGTAGATGATATCATCTACATAGATTGACACAATTAGGGTTCCTTCATCTTTTTTGCACTTTAGATACAGAGTTGCCTCACTTGAGCTTCTCTAAAAATCACAACTCAGTAAGTAGGAATCAATCTCCCCATACCAGGCCCTTGGTGCATGCTTTAGTCCATATAGTGCCTTGTTTAGCTTGTAGACAATGGCTTCATGTCCTTGGACATCAAAACCTTCAGGCTGATCTACATATACTTCTTCCTCTAGAACACCATTTAGAAATGCTGATTTCACATCAAGTTGAAACAGCTTCCACTCTTTCTGTGTTGCTAAAGCAATTAGGATTCTGATAGTGTCAAGTCTTGTAACTGGTGCAAAGGTCTCATTGAAATCAACTCCTGGTTTCTGAGCATATCCCTTAGCTACAATCTAGCCTTATGTTTCTGAACAGATCCATCCAGGTTAAGCTTGGTTTTGTACACCCACTTGACACCAATAACTGGTTTGTCAGTAGGTCTCACTGTCAGTTCCCAAGTGTCATTCTTTTCAATCATATGAATCTCATCCTCCATAGCTTTCTTCCAAGTTGAATCCCTGATTGCCTCATTGAAACTTTCAGGTTCAATTATGCACATGTGACACCTAACATAAACCTCACTCAGACTCCTTAGCCTTACCGGTGTATCTCCAGTACTTGAGCTGGGTGAATCACAAGGACTAGGACTTGTACTAGGATCAGATTCAGAACTTGAGTTTGAACTTGAGCTGATGATTGTAGTTTGAGGAGTTTGAGTTGTTGGTGTAGCACCATCAGTTCCAATGTCAAAACTCAAAGATATGGAGCCCTGCACTTCTGCATGATTCTTCCAATCCCATCTTCCTTCTTCATTGAATATCACATTCCTTGACACCACAACTTTTCCATTTTCCAGATTATAGATTATGTAGCCCTTCTCACAGCTACCATAGCCAACTAGGACACCTTTGATACTTGAGTCATCCAGTTTCTGTCTCTTCTGAGATGGAATGTGCATGTAGCATATAGAACCAAATACTCTTAGGTGTGACACTCCTGGTCTTCTACCAGAGAACTTCTCAAATGGGGTCTTGCTTTTCACAGCCTTGGTAGGACATCTATTTAGGATGTACACTGCAGTGTTAACTGCTTCACCCTAGAACTCATAGGGTAGATGCTTACCATGTAACATAGACTTAGCCATCTCTACTATTGTCCTGTTTTTCCTCTCAGCAACCCCATTTTGCTGAGGAGAGTAAGCTACTGTCAGCTATCTCTCTATTCCATGCTCTTCACAGAGCCTTGAAAATTCATTTGAGGTGTACTCTCCACCTCTATCACTCCTTAACTTCTTCACATTGCAGCCACTTTGTAGTTCAACCATAGCTTTGAACTTCTTGAACACATTCAACACCTCTGATTTGTGTCTTAGGAAATACAGCCAGCACATTCTTGAGTGATCATCAATGAAAGTAAGAAAGTACAGGTTACCTCCCATTGTTTCTGTTTGCATAGGACCACACATGTCTGAGTGTATTAACTCAAGAGGTGCATATGCACTCCAAGCCTCTTCTGTGTCAAAAGGACTCACATGGTGTTTCCCTGATATACACCCTTCACAGAGTTCTTTGTCACCTTCTAGGCTAGGTAGACCAACCACCATGTCCTTATGTCTTAGCAGTTTTAGGCTTGCATAGTTCAGATGCCCAAACCTCATGTGCCATAGCTCTGTGCTCTCCTTTGCTTCTGCCCTTCTAGCGACTGGACTCACATAGTCCAGAGAAAGCTTGAAACACCTGCTGCTAGTCATAGGAACCTTGGCAATCCTTTGTTTCATGGTGTTGTCTTCATAGACCTCTGCTGTACTGTCCCCAAACACAAGACAGTAGCCATGTTCCACCATCTGTCCTACACTTAGTAGATTTTCATCTAAACCAGGTACAAGCATAACTTCCCTGATGTACTTGTCACCTTGATCAGCATGAACTAGTAAAGAGCCTTTCCCTGTAGCTTGTACTAACTCACCAGTACCCATCTTTACTTTTACAGTCAGATGTCGATCAAGGTTGGTTAGTAAAGACTCATGCCCTGTCATATGGTTACTACAACCACTGTCCAAATACCACACACCCACATCCTTCTCAATGGAGGCTGAATGACAAGCATAGAACATGTTGCTTTCATCTTCATTCACTTTCTGAGCTAGATTAGCAACCTGGTTCTCAGAATAGTCCTTGGCAATATGGCCAAACTTAGAACACTTGAAACACTTCACTTTGCCTTTGAACCAACATTCACCCCAGTGAAGCTTGTTGCAATTCTTGCAAGCATCCTTAGAACCACTGGTCTCACCCTTCTGATTCCCAGAGAACTTGTTCTCATACTTAGCATTTCCTTTGAATTTGCTATTAGTCCATCCTTTGTTTCCACCTTTGAACTGCTGCTTCTTGAACTTTCCCTGATTTGACTGAACCTGAGACTTGTTGCTCACACTCATGCTTGAGAAAGCTTTCTTAACATCACCCTCAGAATGCATTTCCAAACGTTGATCAAATGCCCTGATTGATGCAGAGATACTCTCAACACTAATATGTTCTAAGTCTCTAGTTTCTTCAATTATGGACACAATTGAATCATAGGGTTTAGTCAAACTAATCAGGATTTTCTGTGCTAATCTCTTTTCAGTTACATCCTCTCCATATGTTTCCATTTGATTAACCACATCTAACAATCTACTCATGAATGTAGAAAAGGATTCATCATTCTTCATATGTGTGCATTCAAAATCTCTTCTAAGACCTTGTAATTTAACTGCTCTAACCTTGGGATGTCTTCTGTACTCTTTTTGCAGAATCTCCCAGACACTTTTGGCTATCTCTTCATTTGAGATTCTAGGGAAGATCTCCTCAGAAACAGCATTCTGAATCAGATTCAAAGCCTTGGCGTTCTTGATCTTATCAACATGGCTTGCTGCTGCTACAAGCTCTTTATTTTCACCCTCAAACTTAGGTTCAAGTAAGCCTTGAATGATAATTGTCCATAGATCGCATGCTTTCAGTGTTGTTCTCATCTTTATATTCCAGAAGTCATAGTTTACTCCTGTGAATACAGGTATCTTCGGTTGACCTCCTCCATTACCAACCATGACTTGACAGTGAAGGTAACTCCTGCTCGACTCCTGCTCGGCTTCACCACAGTCAAATGCCCCAGAGATATGATCTCACAACTTTGATACCATGTCGGATGACCAGACTTAAGGTGGAATCGCAGGGGATTTGGTTGATCGTGATCGGTGTGGAGAAGAGGATGATGATCTCTCTCGGATTGGGATTGGGGTTGGGATTGGCTTGCTGCTTCTATTAAGAACAACTGCAAGCAAGGTATAATCCCTAAACTCTAATCTCTAGCTGAAATCCTTGAATTGGAATTAGCCCGTGATGCATTCAATTCAATTGTTTGGTTCTCTGTTTAGATTTAGGGTTATTTGATTAGGGAAGTTTGCAGTGATTAGATGATGATCAATGTGATGATCATCTGCACTCTAGGTGTTTGATGAAACGTTTGAGAGAGTTTTTCTGAGCGGAGGGAGATCAGATATGACTGATTCTTCCCGTGTATATTCTTGTTATTTTTTCTTTTTATTTTTGTTCAATTACATAACTGTTTTCACTCACACTCTCTCACTTACAAAACGGTTAGGGATGTTATAACAAACCCTCTCACACTTCTTCACACTATGCAGTTTCTAACTTCCTCACACACTTACTCACATGCTTGAGTTTATGCCCTTAGCTAATGACACCTCCTAGCTCGAATCAGCAGCTTAGTAGACTGCCAAGTCAGCTGCTAAGTGACGCAACTTAGTCACCAACATAACCATCTAAAAATAGAGGCGACTTTTAAGCTTTCATTGTGAAGTTGGCTTCGTTTTCTCTCTAATATCCATCCCACCCAAACCCCACCCACCTCACCCAAACCTGGTTCTCAGAACAGTCCTTGGCAATATGGCCAAACTTAGAACACTTGAAACACTTCACTTTGCCTTTGAACCAACATTCACCCCAGTGAAGCTTGTTGCAATTCTTGCAAACATCCTTAGAACCACTGGTCTCACCCTTCTGATTCCCAGAGAACTTGTTCTCATACTTAGCATTTCCTTTGAATTTGCTATTAGTCCATCCTTTGTTTCCACCTTTGAACTGCTGCTTCTTGAACTTTCCTTGATTTGACTGAACCTGAGACTTGTTGCTCACACTCATGCTTGAGAAAGCTTTCTCAACATCACCCTCACAATGCATTTCCAAACGTTGATCAAATGCCCTAATTGATGCAGAGATACTCTCAACACTAATATGTTCTAAGTCTCTAGTTTCTTCAATTATGGACACAATTGAATCATAGGGTTTAGTCAAACTAATCAGGATTTTCTGTGCTAATCTTTTTTCAGTTACATCCTCTCCATATGTTTTCATTTGATTAACCACATCTAACAATCTAGTCATGTATGTAGAAAAGGATTCATCATTCTTCATACGTGTGTATTCAAAATCTCTTCTAAGACCTTGTAATTTAACTGCTCTAACCTTGGGATCTCCTCTGTACTCCTTCTGCAGAATCTCCCAGGCACTTTTGGCTATCTCTTCATTTGAGATTCTAGGGAAGATCTCCTCAGAAACAGCATTCTGAATCAGATTCAAAGCCTTGGCGTTCTTGATCTGATCAACATGGCTTATTGCTGCTACAAGCTCTTCATTTTCACCCTCAAACTCAGGTTCAGGTAAGCCTTGAATGATAATTGTCCACAGATCGCATGCTTTCAGTGTTGTTCTCATCTTTATATTCCAGAAGTCATAGTTTACTCATGTGAATACAGGTATCTTCGGTTCACGTCCTCCATTACCAACCATGACTTGGCAGTGAAGGTAACTCCTGCTCGACTCCTGCTCAGCTTCACCACAGTCAGACGCCCCAGAGATATGATCTCAAAACTTTGATACCATGTCGGATGACTAGACTTAAGGTGGAATTGCAGGGGATTTAGTTGATCGCGATCGGTGTGGAGAAGAGGATGATGATCTCTCTCGGATTGGGATTGGGATTGGCTTGCTGCTTCTATCAAGAACAACTGCAAGCAAGGTATAATCCCTAAACTCTAATCTCTAGCTGAAATCCTTGAATTGGGATTAGCCCGTGATGCATTCAATTCAATTGTCTGGTTCTCTGTTTAGATTTAGGGTTATTTGATTAGGGAAGTTTGCAGTGATTAGATGATGATCAATGTGATGATCATCTGCACTCTAGGTGTTTGATGAAACGTTTGAGAGAGTTTTTCTGAGCTGAGGGAGATCAGATATGACTGATTCTTCCCGTGTATATTCTTGTTATTTTTTCTTTTTATTTTTGTTCAATTACATAACTGTTTTCACTCACACTCTCTCACTTACAAAACGGTTAGGGATGTTATAACAAACCCTCTCACACTTCTTCACACTATGCAGTTTCTAACTTCCTCACACACTTACTCACATGCTTGAGTTTATGCCCTTAGCTGATGACACCTCCTAGCTCGAGTCAGCAGCTTAGTAGACTGCCAAGTCAGCTGCTAAGTGACGCAGCTTAGTCACCAACATAACCATCTAAAAATAGAGACGACTTTTAAGCTTTCATTGTGAAGTTGGCTTCGTTTTCTCTCTAATACCCATCCCACCCAAACCCCACCCACCGCACCCCCAACACACCACACCACCCCGCCCCCCCCCCCCCCCCCCCCCATCCCGCTTCTCTAAATCATGACGAAAACCCACAGAGAAAATACTGGCTAATTTCCTTGGATTCCGATTTGCTTGTATTATGTCCAGTTTTTTTTTTTGGTCCAAGTATTATGTCAAGTTTGACTCTCTTTCACCAAAGAAGAAGAGTAGCGAAGAAGAAGAGAAGACTCGAGGAAAATGTCTCTTTTGCCCTTAAAAATTCCGTTCGTGTGAGTGTCATATGATGATTTTTAACGAGAAACATTCAAAAAATTGACAGAAGGACCATTGTTGCACATTTGGGCAACTTTCAGGAGCGACATACTATAATATTGAAGTTTAAGGATGGTTGATAAATTTTGGGTAAAATTCAGGAATGTCGGCAACCATTTAACCTTTTGGGAAGATAAAATTTTCTTTTCCCAAAATTTGGATTGGCATATTTACCCTTATTTTTAACAAAAATCGTTTGGAAAATAAACGGAGGGACTAACGGAAATAATTGGGTAAAATTCAGGGACGACAGACACTGATACTGAAATATAGGGCGGTTGCTAAAATTATGGTAAAATTCAGGGACGGTTTAAACTATTTAGCCTTATATATGGTTTTACACTTTCAATTTTAGAAGCACCTATATGAAATTGGTTAAGTGATATAGTTTTAGTTCTATAATATGTGATAGTAGCTTCACGTACAATTCACGTTTATGTGTGTGTTAATTAATTTTTTTTTTTTTATTAATTTGTCTGTAGTAAATTAAGCAAGGACCTTACATTTATATATAAATACAGTCTTTGCCTTTTTCTATTTGTGTTGTTTTGGTGGGTGATGTGTGTCTCAACTAGTGTGAAAATAATATGATGATAATGACTAGCATGAGATTTTGTTGAGCTCAAGCCCTCAAGGGAGGCAAGTGTGTACGTTGCTAGGGTAGAATGTAGCCCGAGTTCGATTTTGTTTAATGTAATCGAAAAATAATAATTCACTTTTATTTAATAAATATGTGTTTAATGAAATTTATTAATATGCATGTCAAAAATACATATAATATTATATATTTAGAATGAAAAAATGAAAGTAAATACGCGTAAACATTACGCATGCACAATAAAAAAGATTTTGAGACGTATTAGGCACTTAAATCCTCCTGAGAGACTTGAGTGACAATGAGTTAATAGTAAAATTTGGTCAGGCATAATTACCATGAAAATATCTTGATCATTAGATAACTTGGAATAATGGAATGTCAATTATCTAAAAAAAATGGTTATGTTGTAATAACATCCTTAAATAAGAGTTTACTTTTATAAAACAACTTTTATAACCTAATGCATGATTTACAATTGGAACACTTGTGACCATATACCAATTTAGCAATTACATTATCCCATACACACTCATGCATATAACTTATAACTTATAACTTACGCACGTGAGATAATTTTTAATTATCTAATAACAAAATGTCGTTTATACTCTTTTTTTTATTTTTTGAAATTTAATAATATAAATTGTCTCATATAAAAAAATTAAGAAATTTTATAATATTAAATGAATTAGTTATCAATTAACTTTAACATTAAAAGCTCGACTTTCTACGTAATAACAATGCCCACATATAAATTCGAGGTCAAATATTGCATATATGTTTTCTGAATCATTAGATTTGCAAGAAAAAAAATATCTCCTTTATTTCAAGTACAATGATAGTTTGCGATGGCTGAGCCCATCTTGCCTTGTTATGAAGTCTCACTTCCGCACTCTGCTCTTTTCAGCTCAGAGGCCCCAAGTCCTCCAATTTCTGAGACAATTCTCATCATCATCAACTTCCACCAACAAACCCAGATGGAACTCCAAGACCAACGTCATTATTATTGGAAATCAGACTCGCAGAGGATGATGATCTCCTTGAGTGCAAACATAACCAGTTGAACCGATTCAAAGGAAATGCAAAACCACAAGGTACGAATCCCTAACTTCACTCTTAGCTGAATTGAATCGAGACTAGCTCGTGATATCTTCAATACTACTTTCTTTCTACACCTAAATCTGGATTGAAATTGAATTGGAAATTGAGTGACAATCGGTGCACCCCAAGTGTTTGTGTTTTTGCTTGAGTGAATTTTCTGCTTCTAATGGAGGTCAGATATGACTAACGTCTCCGTGTGTGTTTTTCTTTAACTATTTAATGAATGAATTACAATGCATATAGACACTCACTCACTCTCCTTGATTCGGTTAGAGATGATAACAATATGATGTCATCATACATACACTTCTTACAGTTCACTCAAAACTACTCACACACTCACAATTACACTAACCATTTCACACACTTACAACACACACATTCTCTTATTTAATGCTTTCATCTTATGACATTTGTCCTCCTCGAATTAGCACCAGGTGTGCTACCAAATCAGCTACCAGCTTAGTGACCACCAATTATCACCGACCCAACTCTGCTAATTCTGGAATCTTGCACCACCACGCTCGAATTGAAGCCAATTCAAGCCCACATGACTTGCACTGGCCTCATCACCTACGCGTTTCCTTTGAGCAGAGTTTTAGCCTTCTGCGCTCTTGCTGATGGCGGCGACATTCAATATTCCCATCTCCTTTTCACACACATTGCAGAACCCAATACTTTTATGTGGAACACAATGCTTAGAGGCTACTCCAAAGCTCAAACTCCAACAACTGGCTTTTCAATCTTTGCCCAAATGGTCGGCGAACGAGTCGAAATGGACAGCCGAAGTTCTGTTTTTGCTCTCAAGGCCTGCTAGAAGTTGACGAGAATGGTAGAGGGAGATTCGGTCCATTGCCTGATTTGGAAGATGGATTTTGATTCTGATTTGCTGGTACGAAATGGGTTGCTTCATTACTATGCAGAAGGCGGGTTTCTAAGTCTTGCACGCCAAGTATTTGATGAAAGTCCTGTGAGGGATGTTTTTACTTGGACCACGATGATTGATGGGTATGCAGCGCGTTGTTCGTCCGATGAGGCTAGGAAATTGTTCTATTCGATGTTGTTGAGTGATGTTGAGCCAAATGAGGTTACTATGATAGCAGTGCTTTCGGCATGCTCCGAAAAAGGGGACATTGATATTGGAAAGAAAATTCATGAGTATATACGAAAGAATAACGTTCATTATAGTCTAAATTTGCTTAATGCTCTGTTGGATATGTTTGTGAAATGTGGTTGCTTGCTTGCGGCTCAAGAGACTTTTGACAAGATTTAGTAAAGGATGTGTTTTCATGGACTAGCATGGTTAATGGGTATGCTAGATTTGGGGACGTGGACTCTGCAAGCAAGCTCTTCGATGACATGCCTGAAAGGAATGTAGCATCTTGGAATGCAATGATTGCGGGTTATACTCAGAATAATCGACCAAATGAAGGGTTGGAATTGATCCATGGCATGGTGGAGGCCAGTTTGGCTCCGACAGAGAACAGTTTGGTGTGTCCCCTCTCAGCATGTGGTCAATTGGGTTGCCTGGATTTGGGACAGTCGATTCACCTGCGCTATCTCAATCTAAAATGTACTCGGCTCAGCGCGATTTTGGGGAATGCTTTGATGGACATGTATGCCAAGTGTGGGAATTTGAATTCAGCTACAGAAGTTTTCCGTGAAATTCCAGAGAGAAATTTGGTTTCTTGGAATACAATGATTGCAGGTTTTGCTGGACATGCTAAGGAAGCTCTTGCTCTATTCAGCCAAATGAAAGATGAGGGATTGAAGCCTGACCATGTCACATTCGTGGCGGCCTTGTCTGCTTGCAGCCATTGCGGATTAGTTTCTGAAGGAAGAGAGAATTTCAAAAGCATGGCTAGGGATTTCAGACTAGAACCGAAAATAGAACATTATGCTTTACTTGGAAGAGTTGGATTTGTTGAGGAAGCTTATGACATAATTAACAAATGGAGCCAAGAGAGGCTGCTTGGGGTACCCTTTTGAATGCATGTAAGATTCATGGGAATGTTGAGATGGCTAAGATTTGTGCTAAGAAATTATTGGAATTGAATCATGAAAACAGTGGTGCTTATGTGTTGCTGGCAAATTTATGTGCTAATGAGAAAAGATGGGATGATGTGAGGATGGTTAGAAGGTTGATGAAAGAGAGGGGGGTGAAGAAGAATCCTGGGCATAGTTTGATAGAGGTGGAGAGTGAGTTTCTTGAGTTTTTGGCTGCTGATAAATCACATCCTCAAGCACGAGATTTATAATGTATTAAATGAATATTTGTTCCCCATGTACCAAACATTTTGATGCACATACATTAATAATACTATTATAAAATCTTTGAGACATGTTTTGTTATTTATTAAGAGTAACAATTTAATATCTTGAAATTTTTAAACTAAAAAATATTAAACTTAACGAAATATAGTAACGGAATCCATAAGTGACTTTAGGTATAAAAAATTATTAGAAATCTCCTGTGTGAACTATAAAAAAGCTTCTATTGAGATGAGAATGGAGGTAAATTAAATAAGTTTTTTCACATTAATTTTTGTCCAGTTTTCAAAAATCTAATTAAAAATTGTGAGTTATAACTCACAATTTTTACAAAAAATGCGACTATTTAGGGCTTGAGCTCAACAAAATCTCATGCTAGTCATTATCATCATATTATTTTCACAAAAGTTGAGACACACAACACCCACCAAAACAACACAATTAGAAAGCGGCAAAGACTATATTTATATATAAATGTAAGGTCATTGCTTAATTTATTGGCTAAATTGGAGTAACTGTCCTTGAATTTTATCATAATTTTAACAATTGTCCTTAAATTTCAATATTAATGTCCTCCGTGCCTGAACTTTACCATAATAGTTGAGTTAGTCTCTCCGTTAAAATGTCAAACAGAATCCGTTAAAAATAAGGACAAAAACATCCATTTAAGGGGTTTTGGCGCCATCCTACAAAATTGTGGCCGACGAGGTCACTTTTGGCCCCAAATTGAAGAATTTCGTTTGGACTTATATAGATGGTCTCTGACCTAAATGAAGGAGAAGAGAAGACGAAAAAGCAGACGGAAGGAGAAGAGAAGAAGAAGAAGAAAAATAATCGGGTAAATCACGCCAGCCACAAAGCCATCTCGCCACCGCCTTGCCACCACAACAACCAACCTGAAGTTAATTACCAAATTCAAATTGAAGACCTCTTTTTGCATACGGTGGTAAAGAAAATTGCCTTTTCCATTTCTTTATGGTGCACAGAACTCGATAACCCTTTTTTTTCATGTTATGAGTGATCCAATGCCAAGAATGAATTTGATTGATTGAAGTTTGAGAGAAAGAATAATAATAATAATGATGCAGATTGCATATATATAAAATATTCTTGAGAATTTCATTTCACTATATACACCGAGACTTGAATACTATACCCATAAATCATTGAGGGCCCTGAGCTGGCGGGTGGCCTCCGGAAGATCCACGCCAGAGAGAGATGAGAATTAATCGGAGTGGAGAAACACATATGAGTGAGAAGGAAGAGAGATAAACCATTAAATTTTTTTTTTGGCCAAAGATAAACCATTTACTTGGTTTTGTGTGAAAAAAAATGCGAGAGAGTGAATGATTGAATAATTCAATGCTAAAATGTTGCTTTTGCCCTTTAATTTTTGGGCATGTGCCTTGCATGTGACTTTTTTTAACGGAAACCGTTCGAAAAATAGACGGTGTTAATGCACAAAATGTACCAACTTAGAGGTGATACTTTGTCCACTCTGTGTGTGCCACATGCTCTTCGGGAGACCTGTAAAAGAGAGTAGATTGGTCGTCGGTCAAAGATGAGCACTGGTGTGGTGCCGGCCTAAAGGCTCTCCGACGCCCAAGTCAGTATGTAGGTCTGTGTGTATAAGAGGTATGTGGTAAATAGTGGTTTTGACAGAGTAACAATAAATAGTGAATCTTAATTATCTTTTTGGGAAATGTGTCTTTTTTTGTATTGATGTTTGAGGGAGGTTTAATAAATAGTTTCGATGTGGGATAAATACACTTCTACTGTGGTGCTGACACGTGGCATCTGGATGGACGATGGAGATATGTCCATGTGTCAGTGAGTTGTTGACCCCTATTAGGGTTATTTGTTGTGTGGGCTAGGGCCCATATGGTATTTGAGCTTGTAGAATTGGCTTTGAGCTTTGTTTGTTGGATTTTGGGCTTGAGGTATATAACCCATTGAGTCTGGTCCAATATGATGTCAACAGACGGAATGACCAATAATGCATATTTGGTAAAGTTCAAGGACGGGAGACAATACTATTAAAGTATATGAATGATTGTTAAAATTATAGTAAAATTATGCTCCAATTTAGCCTAATTTATTACTATATACCAGTATAATTACAAAGTACAAGCTATTTATAATTAAACATTCAAACATTGAAGGTCCTTGCTTAATTTACTTCGCAGATTGCAAAGCAATCAAACGAATGGATCAAAGGTTTTGATACTCGCATTCAAATAGAATCCCTATTCCATGCAAAACTAATACTAATATATATTTTAAACAAAAAATATATATTTTTTGAATTTGAATAATAAAGAGGAAATGAAATGGCATTTTCCAAACGTGGATTTGAATATACATCTCTTGCAAACGTCTTTCAAGATTGTTTTCGAAACCCAGTTTTTTGTGGTATGACCCGTTCAATTTCTATAATTTTGACACAAAAGTAAGTACGTCAATAGTCAAAATAAAGAATAGCTACAAAATTAATATTGAAATAACCTTCCAGTCCACGTTCATCACAAATATGTATATTAGTCGTTGCATATATATCCCTATATATATCACCCACCAATTATCTATATCATTCATTCCTTCAATCTTTTAGCTTTGCACTGCATAAATAAAGAGAGAGGGAGAGAGAGAGAGAGAGAGAGAGAGAGAGAATTCAATTCTTTTTTGTGTGGGTGTTTTGCAAAATTCAGAAAATGAAGTATTGTTTACAAATACTTTTGGTGGCAATGGTGGTGGTTTGTGTTATGAGCATGCACTCATATGAGGCCGGTAGATTGTTACTGCATGGGAATAAAGAACTGAAACAAGAGGTGATGGCGATGAACAAACATTACTTCCCTTTCATCATCAACCAAATGTTGCAGAGGGCTCCGGCCCCGCCCGGCGGTCCGAGTCCGATCATCCCTTGATGTCTGGATGAAGGAGCTAGTCCAGAAGAGGAGCTAGCACATGGTCAAGTCACATTTCAAATTAATTAAGCAAATATTTTTATTATTAATTCTAAAATATTTAATTATTATTGGTTATATTACGGCAGTGAATAAGTACAGGAAAATACCTGAATTAATTTATTTAGATTTTATTTTGATGGTTATTCTTACATAATTCGTTATGTAATGAGCTTTAAGAAAATGTGTATATGTAACTAACTGAATGATTTATATAAATTTCTTTTGCATCCGAATCCGAATGTGTAACTTGTTAGAACGGCCCTAGTAAGATGCAAGTATATATATATTTATTATAAATGTAGAGGATGAGAGACCCAAGTTAGCTATATTACATATACAACTACTATTATCTAAACGATCATGATTGTCGTATAAATGAGTTGATATTACTTCAATCGATCAGTCGCGTTACTCTTTAAGTAAGTTATGTTACTAATTAACTAAATGGTAACGGTTTCAATTATCATGTCAATAAATCCAATTATTATCAAATAAAGGACCCAAGTTATTATAATATATACAATTAAAATTACTACTTAAACAACCCAATTACCACATTTAAATATATATATATATATATATATACAAACCAATAAGTTACTAGCTAAACAATCCCCTAGTCCGATCATGTGGTAACAAGGCACATTTTTTATGAAGTGGGTAATTGTGATCGTTAATGTGCTAACTTACCTCTTCATTTGAAAGATAACTAGCTAGCGTTAGAGGGGAAGGAAAATATAGGTTCCACTACTGACCCATCGTGCATGTCGGTTCGGGTATACCTATCGAAGGAGCAAAAGTAAAGCTACAACAATATTTTCTATTGACAAATTCAAGGTAAGTCCCAATAGAGGGGTTTTTTTTAAACCAAAAGAGTTTTTTTTTTATAGTAACGTGACTCATTTACATAGTAACTATACTTGCAATAAAAGAAGAATCGAAAATTTTATCTTTCTAATTATCCGAAAAAAAAGTCGAGTGAAAAAATTAAAATAATTTTGAGTTTTCATTTATATACTTTTCTTCGTCCCTCATATACATATATATATATATATATATATATATATATATTTGTTTATATCTAAAGTACGGTAGACGAAAATCCAAATAAAAGATGAAATGATTTTCGAGGGATCCCGTTTAAGGCAGGGTCATATTGGATCTACCTCTTTTTTTTTTTTTGATACATTGTATGAGGTGTTCCCACACGCATTTGTATGTAACGTACTAATCTTTGCCGGCTAATTAATGAGACGCCGGCGCCCACATGAGGTTGATATTAGACCTGGGGCAACTCTTACACCCTCTGATGGCTAAAAGAAATAGCTAGTGAGATTTGAACCCTACACCTAAAATCAAACTAAACTAGTGCTTGAACTATTAGAACCACCCCTTGTAGTTGGATCATCTACTCCTATTAGGTAAAACCCTGCCACATACTCAACCACACACATCCATGTGATTATAAATCAGGTAATTTCGGAGAGAAGAGAGCCAATCGATTATAGTGGTAAATCAAGAACCTGTGGAGAGCGACGAGTATTTGTTCAATTTTGGTGGTAAACCAAAAACTTGTACAGAGATGAGAGCATCGAATAACAACCTTCTAAGTTTATAGTTAATCTTAATTCGACTCTCAGCCTACTCCACTAATTTTTTAGGTAGATTAATATTTTAAATAGAGATAATAGTTGTAATGAAGTATACTTTTTACATTGAAATTATGATCTATTCAACGTCAAATCAGACTTTATTCAGTCATCGATTATCATGCATGAATTTCAAAATATTTGTTCTAGTATTCTTGTCGTGTAAAAGGTTAGCACACAACAATACTGCAAACAATTCAACAACACGTTCTTGTAGAGGCTCGTTATTAGTTTGTAACAAATAAAGCAAATGAATTGATCAATTTTCACTCGGATTACTATATTTTATTGTTAAATCCATATATATAAAAATTACCTTGTCGATACTACTAACATACTTCAAGACTGAGATGCTATTGCCTGGATCAGCAAGTTCCAAAACATGTTCAAGTTCTGTCGATGAATATGATCTTGGTGGTATTTTTCACCAACCTGTCTTGGGGATAACAGCAAATCAGAATCCTCTATATTCATCAGAGGAATCGACATGGTCCATATGAATGGATTGTCGGCTACAACTTTCTCCCTGCCTTTGTTATAAGGGAGAGCAGATGAAATTGGATTTGGATTTTGGGAAGACGAAGAAGAACTTTGCTGAATCGAGGAAGAGCCTATTCTAGCAAGAGCTAGATTTTTCTCCTTCCTTTGTTGGGCCCTGCAAAAATTCTCGGGTCAAAAAATCAGGCAACGAGTTAGTTTCATCCTTAACATGTTCGATATCAAAATCAAATGCTGACAATATCTCCTGCCATCTAGCAAAAAAATGTTTTGATGCTAAGTTTTTAATATCTTTCAACAATATATCTTTAGCAGCTTTGTAATCTACCCTCATCAGGAATCCTTTGTTAAGAAGATCACTTTCAAATTTAGTAACGGCATGAACTATGGATAAGAGTTCTTTCTTAACAGGAGAGCTGTAGGTAGCAATAACGGTTCTAATAACAGTGATAGTTCACGAATAATGAGGGTTAAAAATATTGAAGAAGTAACCATTCTGAACATAGAAAAGGATTTAGAAAATTGGAATATCCCTAAGGTCCCAACTTGTGATATTTATCAAAAGGGAACATTTGAATTTAAGTCGGATTACTCAATTAAGACGGTTGAAAAAACCATTTATGTCACCGATGCTAGTGCAGATTTTCAGTTGCTCTCTCAACAACAGATAAATCAACATATGCAAAAGGGTCATAACTATTTGCATATTGATTTAATACAGGTTGCGGTAAAACCATTAACTAGAACAGGGTTAGACACCTCAATCCTACTCTGTCTGCGGGATAAGCGCCATAGGAACTTTGTTAATTCCATGTTGGGATTAGTAGAGTCTTCTTTAAGTGAGGGGCCAATTTATTTTAATTGTTACCCGAACTTTTCAGTGTCGTTATCCGACCCCGGAGTCCTGAAGACCCTAACTTTAAGTGTGGATACCCAAGGGTATGATATGGACCCTGGATCACAGAATCTCGCTGTGATTTATCGGATTTCATACAAGGTGATGAATACCATTGTACCCCAAGCCAAAATTATGGATAATAAGGGACAAACTATCTTGTTCCAAGCTAACTTGGGAAAAGCACATACTGTGGTACCCAAGATGATTCGGTGGAATGAAATCACTCTACCTGAAAGATGGAGATTGCAGGAGGAAAATCCTCCACATCCTCTTCAGAACCGAGAACCTAGCCGTATTAGCCAATACGATGATGGAGACGTAGAAATACATTTTAATAATGATCGGTTAATCAGGCTAGGTCTAGGTCGAAGAAGTGTTGATTCCCTAAGGCAAAACACTTTCAGAACAAATTCTTTCACGAAAACGGTACATGAATCAAGCTCTTATGAGCATGATCATGAAAGGACTGTCCTCGAAGGTCTTAGAAAAACCCAAGAACAAGTGTATTACCCATCTTATAAGGTTGAAAACACTGGAGCCACAACCCCTTAAAAAAATTCTAGGGATTTACTTTTACAACCGGAATTTACTTGGTATGATGTTCAATCTAACATCTGTGTGATAACAAAATTTGAACCGGATAAGGATTTCATTGAAAAAGATTATCACAGTAAAGAAAATACTCGAAAAAGAGAATGGCTAGAAAAAGCCTATTGTCCAGAAAGGAGAGATTCTCTGAGAAAACTCCATTATACATTCATGATAGAAAAGGGATTTAATACAAGATTCTTTCTGTGGTATGAATGGTGCGCCAAGAAATACCAATTTCATGAATACGCTCAATGTATAAGTACTTTAGAAAATCCATTTAAGACTTATATAACGAGAGAAGGAAAAGAAGAAAGAGCGGTACATCCACCAAAAAAGGTTGTTCAAATCAATTCAAAAGGAACAATTGCTTCTCCCTATAGAGAAGTCCCAGAAGGAACACAAGAAGCCTCTTTAAAAAATGGAGTTAATGCTGTAATACAGCAAAATAATTATACAAATTTGTTTCTTCAATCCTTAGGACAACAAGCGACTAGAATAGAGAATTCTTTAAAAAATGACTCTCTCAAAGCTAGAGTTTGGACACCTAGAGAACCGGGAGCATCTTCTAGTTCTTCTGAAGGAAAGAAGAAAGATAAAATCGATCAACCAATGTTTAAACCAGCGCCTGATCTTAAGGATTATAAGTTAGGAAATAATAATAATTTTATTGATGCTCTGGCTAAAT
This sequence comes from Oemleria cerasiformis, assembly GCA_037349345.1. Taxonomy (NCBI): domain Eukaryota; kingdom Viridiplantae; phylum Streptophyta; class Magnoliopsida; order Rosales; family Rosaceae; genus Oemleria; species Oemleria cerasiformis. The sequence goes on along the minus strand of JAZGTL010000007.1, from coordinate 35,617,161 downwards.
GATTAAGTTCAATCAAACTTTCAGAGCCAAACATCTCAGTCATCTCCTGTGTGAACTATAAAAAAGCTTCTATTGAGATGAGAATGGAGGTAAATTAAATAAGTTTTTTCACATTAATTTTTGTCCAGTTTTCAAAAATCTAATTAAAAATTGTGAGTTATAACTCACAATTTTTACAAAAAATGCGACTATTTAGGGCTTGAGCTCAACAAAATCTCATGCTAGTCATTATCATCATATTATTTTCACAAAAGTTGAGACACACAACACCCACCAAAACAACACAATTAGAAAGCGGCAAAGACTATATTTATATATAAATGTAAGGTCATTGCTTAATTTATTGGCTAAATTGGAGTAACTGTCCTTGAATTTTATCATAATTTTAACAATTGTCCTTAAATTTCAATATTAATGTCCTCCGTGCCTGAACTTTACCATAATAGTTGAGTTAGTCTCTCCGTTAAAATGTCAAACAGAATCCGTTAAAAATAAGGACAAAAACATCCATTTAAGGGGTTTTGGCGCCATCCTACAAAATTGTGGCCGACGAGGTCACTTTTGGCCCCAAATTGAAGAATTTCGTTTGGACTTATATAGATGGTCTCTGACCTAAATGAAGGAGAAGAGAAGACGAAAAAGCAGACGGAAGGAGAAGAGAAGAAGAAGAAGAAAAATAATCGGGTAAATCACGCCAGCCACAAAGCCATCTCGCCACCGCCTTGCCACCACAACAACCAACCTGAAGTTAATTACCAAATTCAAATTGAAGACCTCTTTTTGCATACGGTGGTAAAGAAAATTGCCTTTTCCATTTCTTTATGGTGCACAGAACTCGATAACCCTTTTTTTTCATGTTATGAGTGATCCAATGCCAAGAATGAATTTGATTGATTGAAGTTTGAGAGAAAGAATAATAATAATAATGATGCAGATTGCATATATATAAAATATTCTTGAGAATTTCATTTCACTATATACACCGAGACTTGAATACTATACCCATAAATCATTGAGGGCCCTGAGCTGGCGGGTGGCCTCCGGAAGATCCACGCCAGAGAGAGATGAGAATTAATCGGAGTGGAGAAACACATATGAGTGAGAAGGAAGAGAGATAAACCATTAAATTTTTTTTTTGGCCAAAGATAAACCATTTACTTGGTTTTGTGTGAAAAAAAATGCGAGAGAGTGAATGATTGAATAATTCAATGCTAAAATGTTGCTTTTGCCCTTTAATTTTTGGGCATGTGCCTTGCATGTGACTTTTTTTAACGGAAACCGTTCGAAAAATAGACGGTGTTAATGCACAAAATGTACCAACTTAGAGGTGATACTTTGTCCACTCTGTGTGTGCCACATGCTCTTCGGGAGACCTGTAAAAGAGAGTAGATTGGTCGTCGGTCAAAGATGAGCACTGGTGTGGTGCCGGCCTAAAGGCTCTCCGACGCCCAAGTCAGTATGTAGGTCTGTGTGTATAAGAGGTATGTGGTAAATAGTGGTTTTGACAGAGTAACAATAAATAGTGAATCTTAATTATCTTTTTGGGAAATGTGTCTTTTTTTGTATTGATGTTTGAGGGAGGTTTAATAAATAGTTTCGATGTGGGATAAATACACTTCTACTGTGGTGCTGACACGTGGCATCTGGATGGACGATGGAGATATGTCCATGTGTCAGTGAGTTGTTGACCCCTATTAGGGTTATTTGTTGTGTGGGCTAGGGCCCATATGGTATTTGAGCTTGTAGAATTGGCTTTGAGCTTTGTTTGTTGGATTTTGGGCTTGAGGTATATAACCCATTGAGTCTGGTCCAATATGATGTCAACAGACGGAATGACCAATAATGCATATTTGGTAAAGTTCAAGGGCGGGAGACAATACTATTAAAGTATATGAATGATTGTTAAAATTATAGTAAAATTATGCTCCAATTTAGCCTGATTTATTACTATAGACCAGTATAATTACAAAGTACAAGCTATATATAATTAAACATTCAAACATTGAAGGTCCTTGCTTAATTTACTTCGCAGATTGCAAAGCAATCAAACGAATGGATCAAAGGTTTTGATACTCGCATTCAAATAGAATCCCTATTCCATGCAAAACTAATACTAATATGTATTTTAAACAAAAAAAATATATTTTTTGAATTTGAATAATAAAGAGGAAATGAAATGGCATTTTCCAAACGTGGATTTGAATATACATCTCTTGCAAACGTCTTTCAAGATTGTTTTCGAAACCCAGTTTTTTGTGGTATGACCCGTTCAATTTCTATAATTTTGACACAAAAGTAAGTACGTCAATAGTCAAAATAAAGAATAGCTACAAAATTAATATTGAAATAACCTTCCAGTCCACGTTCATCACAAATATGTATATTAGTCGTTGCATATATATCCCTATATATATCACCCACCAATTATCTATATCATTCATTCCTTCAATCTTTTAGCTTTGCACTGCATAAATAAAGAGAGAGGGAGAGAGAGAGAGAGAGAGAGAATTCAATTCTTTTTTGTGTGGGTGTTTTGCAAAATTCAGAAAATGAAGTATTGTTTACAAATACTTTTGGTGGCAATGGTGGTGGTTTGTGTTATGAGCATGCACTCATATGAGGCCGGTAGATTGTTACTGCATGGGAATAAAGAACTGAAACAAGAGGTGATGGCGATGAACAAACATTACTTCCCTTTCATCATCAACCAAATGTTGCAGAGGGCTCCGGCCCCGCCCGGCGGTCCGAGTCCGATCATCCCTTGATGTCTGGATGAAGGAGCTAGTCCAGAAGAGGAGCTAGCACATGGTCAAGTCACATTTCAAATTAATTAAGCAAATATTTTTATTATTAATTCTAAAATATTTAATTATTATTGGTTATATTACGGCAGTGAATAAGTACAGGAAAATACCTGAATTAATTTATGTAGATTTTATTTTGATGGTTATTCTTACATAATTCGTTATGTAATGAGCTTTAAGAAAATGTGTATATGTAACTAACTGAATGATTTATATAAATTTCTTTTGCATCCGAATGTGTAACTTGTTAGAACGGCCCTAGTAAGATGCAAGTATATATATATTTATTATAAATGTAGAGGATGAGAGACCCAAGTTAGCTATATTACATATACAACTACTATTATCTAAACGATCATGATTGTCGTATAAATGAGTTGATATTACTTCAATCGGTCAGTCGCGTTACTCTTTAAGTAAGTTATGTTACTAATTAACTAAATGGTAACGGTTTCAATTATCATGTCAATAAATCCAATTATTATCAAATAAAGGACCCAAGTTATTATAATATATACAATTAAAATTACTACTTAAACAACCCAATTACCACATTTAAATATATATATATATATATACAAACCAATAAGTTACTAGCTAAACAATCCCCTAGTCCGATCATGTGGTAACAAGGCACATTTTTTATGAAGTGGGTAATTGTGATCGTTAATGTGCTAACTTACCTCTTCATTTGAAAGATAACTAGCTAGCGTTAGAGGGGAAGGAAAATATAGGTTCCACTACTGACCCATCGTGCATGTCGGTTCGGGTATACCTATCGAAGGAGCAAAAGTAAAGCTACAACAATATTTTCTATTGACAAATTCAAGGTAAGTCCCAATAGATGGGTTTTTTTTAAACCAAAAGAGTTTTTTTTTTTTTTTTATAGTAACGTGACTCATTTACATAGTAACTATACTTGCAATAAAAGAAGAATCGAAAATTTTATCTTTCTAATTATCCGAAAAAAAAGTCAAGTGAAAAAATTAAAATAATTTTGAGTTTTCATTTATATACTTTTCTTCGTCCCTCATACATACATATATATATATATATATATATATATATATATTTGTTTATATCTAAAGTACGGTAGATGAAAATCTAAATAAAAAATGAAATGATTTTCGAGGGATCCCGTTTAAGGCAGGGTCATATTGGATCTACCTCTTTTTTTTTTTTTTTTTGATACATTGCATGAGGTGTTCCCACACGCATTTGTATGTAACGTACTAATCTTTGCCGGCTAATTAATGAGACGCCGACGCCCACATGAGGTTGATATTAGACCTGAGGCAACTCTTACACCCTCTGATGGCTAAAAGAAATAGCTAGTGAGATTTGAACCCTACACCTAAAATCAAACTAAACTAGTGCTTGAACTATTAGACCACCCCTTGTAGTTGGATCATCTACTCCTATTAGGTAAAACCCTGCCACATACTCAACCACACACATCCATGTGATTATAAATCAGGTAATTTCGGAGAGAAGAGAGCCAATCGATTATAGTGGTAAATCATGAACCTGTGGAGAGCGACGAGTATTTGTTCAATTTTGGTGGTAAACCAAAAACTTGTACAGAGATGAGAGCATCGAATAACAACCTTCTAAGTTTATAGTTAATCTTAATTCGACTCTCAGCCTACTCCACTAATTTTTTAGGTAGATTAATATTTTAAATAGAGATAATAGTTGTAATGAAGTATACTTTTTACATTGAAATTATGATCTATTCAACGTCAAATCAGACTTTATTCAGTCATCGATTATCATGCATGAATTTCAAAATATTTGTTCTAGTATTCTTGTCGTGTAAAAGGTTAGCACACAACAATACTGCAAACAATTCAACAACACGTTCTTGTCAAATCAGACTTTATTCAGTCATCGATTATCATGCATGAATTTCAAAATATTTGTTCTAGTATTCTTGTCGTGTAGAAGGTTAGCACACAACAATACTGCAAACAATTCAACAACACGTTCTTGTAGAGGCTCGTTATTAGTTTGTAACAAATAAAGCAAATGAATTGATCAATTTTCACTCGGATTACTATATTTTATTGTTAAATCCATATATATATAAATTACCTTGTCGATACTACTAACATACTTCAAGACTGAGATGCTATTGCCTGGATCAGCAAGTTCCAAAACCTGTTCAAGTTCTGTCGATGAATATGATCTTGGTGGTATTTTTCACCAACCTGTCTTGGGGATAACAGCAAATCAGAATCCTCTATATTCATCAGAGGAATCGACATGGTCCATATGAATGGATTGTCGGCTACAACTTTCTCCCTGCCTTTGTTATAAGGGAGAGCAGATGAAATTGGATTTGGATTTTGGGAAGACGAAGAAGAACTTTGCTGAATCGAGGAAGAGCCTATTCTAGCAAGAGCTAGATTTTTCTCCTTCCTTTGTTGGGCCCTGCAAAAATTCTCGGGTCAAAAAATCAGGCAACGAGTTAGTTTCATCCTTAACATGTTCGATATCAAAATCAAATGCTGACAATATCTCCTGCCATCTAGCAAAAAAATGTTTTGATGCTAAGTTTTTAATATCTTTCAACAATATATCTTTAGCAGCTTTGTAATCTACCCTTATCAGGAATCCTTTGTTAAGAAGATCACTTTCAAATTTAGTAACGGCATGAACTATGGATAAAAGTTCTTTCTTAACAGGAGAGCTGTAGGTAGCAATAACGGTTCTAATAACAGTGATAGTTCACGAATAATGAGGGTTAAAAATATTGAAGAAGTAACCATTCTGAACATAGAAAAGGATTTAGAAAATTGGAATATCCCTAAGGTCCCAACTTGTGATATTTATCAAAAGGGAACATTTGAATTTAAGTCGGATTACTCAATTAAGACGGTTGAAAAAACCATTTATGTCACCGATGCTAGTGCAGATTTTCAGTTGCTCTCTCAACAACAGATAAATCAACATATGCAAAAGGGTCATAACTATTTGCATATTGATTTAATACAGGTTGCGGTAAAACCATTAACTAGAACAGGGTTAGACACCTCAATCCTACTCTGTCTGCGGGATAAGCGCCATAGGAACTTTGTTAATTCCATGTTGGGATTAGTAGAGTCTTCTTTAAGTGAGGGGCCAATTTATTTTAATTGTTACCCGAACTTTTCAGTGTCGTTATCCGACCCCGGAGTCCTGCAGACCCTAACTTTAAGTGTGGATACCCAAGGGTATGATATGGACCCTGGATCACAGAATCTCGCTGTGATTTATCGGATTTCATACAAGGTGATGAATACCATTGTACCCCAAGCCAAAATTATGGATAATAAGGGACAAACTATCTTGTTCCAAGCTAACTTGGGAAAAGCACATACTGTGGTACCCAAGATGATTCGGTGGAATGAAATCACTCTACCTGAAAGATGGAGATTGCAGGAGGAAAATCCTCCACATCCTCTTCAGAACCGAGAACCTAGCCGTATTAGCCAATACGATGATGGAGACGTAGAAATACATTTTAGTAATGATCGGTTAATCAGGCTAGGTCTAGGTCGAAGAAGTGTTGATTCCCTAAGGCAAAACACTTTCAGAAAAAATTCTTTCACGAAAACGGTACATGAATCAAGCTCTTATGAGCACGATCATGAAAGGACTGTCCTCGAAGGTCTTAGAAAAACCCAAGAACAAGTGTATTACCCATCTTATAAGGTTGAAAACACTGGAGCCACAACCCCTTAAAAAAAATCTAGGGATTTACTTTTACAACCGGAATTTACTTGGTATGATGTTCAATCTAACATCTGTGTGATAACAAAATTTGAACCGGATAAGGATTTCATTGAAAAAGATTATCACAGTAAAGAAAATACTCGAAAAAGAGAATGGCTAGAAAAAGCCTATTGTCCAGAAAGGAGAGATTCTCTGAGAAAACTCCATTATACATTCATGATAGAAAAGGGATTTAATACAAGATTCTTTCTGTGGTATGAATGGTGCGCCAAGAAATACCAATTTCATGAATACGCTCAGTGTATAAGTACTTTAGAAAATCCATTTAAGACTTATATAACGAGAGAAGGAAAAGAAGAAAGAGCGGTACATCCACCAAAAAAGGTTGTTCAAATCAATTCAAAAGGAACAATTGCTTCTCCCTATAGAGAAGTCCCAGAAGGAACACAAGAAGCCTCTTTAAAAAATGGAGTTAATGCTGTAATACAGCAAAATAATTATACAAATTTGTTTCTTCAATCCTTAGGACAACAAGCGACTAGAATAGAGAATTCTTTAAAAAATGACTCTCTCAAAGCTAGAGTTTGGACACCTAGAGAACCGGGAGCATCTTCTAGTTCTTCTGAAGGAAAGAAGAAAGATAAAATCGATCAACCAATGTTTAAACCAGCGCCTGATCTTAAGGATTATAAGTTAGGAAATAATAATAATTTTATTGATGCTCTGGCTAAATGATTAAGTTCAATCAAACTTTCAGAGCCAAACATCTCAGTCATCACTGAAGCCCAAGTTTCTGAATTAGAAGAACAATTTACAGAATCAACTTTAAACCCACAAGTAAATAGGATAAGACAAGGACAAAGGGTGACGAGAACGCCTATCCTGAAAAACTATTATCCTAGGCCAACCCCTGTAGATCTTCAATTTGAAGATAATGATATGGGTGAAAAGGTTCAGTATGATGGAAGATCAATTGTTGAATGAAACATTGATGGACAAACAGATTATCAAGTTCTCAATACTATGAGACACATGATGATATTCTCATCCGCTAGTAAACTACAAGGAAATTCGGATCACGCCATTGCTCATGCGATTGTAGCAGGATTTATAGGGCAACTTCGTGGATGGTGGGATTTTCATCTAAGCGAAGAAGCAAAAGAGAAATTCTTGCTGCCTCAAAAGTCGGAGAAGTAAATGGGCAAATAGTAGCCCAAGAAGATGCGGTGAATACCCTAATCTATACCATTACTCTACACTTTGTTGGATCTACCAAGCTCCAACAAGATAGATCTAATGAACTCCTGATGAACTTAAAATGTCCAACTTTGTCTCATTTTAGGTGGTATAAAGATGTTTTTATGCCAATGTTTTCCTTAGATCCGATTGCTATGCGGATTTCTGGAAAGAGAAATTTCTTTCCGAATTACCTCCGCTATTCGCTGAAAAGGTGCGAAGTCGGATACGAGGAAAGTTTGGAGGAGTTATACCTTATGATAGGTATACATATGGGGAACGGATCTCTGAAATATGTGTTGAAGGGTTAGCACTCTGCAACGATATGAAACTAAAAAGACAGCTTGATAAGCAGAGGACTTTAGGATAGAAAGAACTAGGAGATTTTTACGAACAATTTGGATTCGAACCAAAAGATCATTCGTCCTTAAAGAAATCCTTTAGGAAAACGAGGAAACTTCCCAATAAATACTAGGAAGATAAGCCACATAGGTCCTCAAAACCTTATAGGTCATTCCGTAAAAACAAAGTCCAGCCTCGAAAACAAAAAGCGGCTAAAAATAGACCTTTTGTTTGTTATAAGTGTGGAAAAGTTGGACATACGAGACCTCAATGTCGAATGAAAGAGAGAATTAACAATCTTAACATATATGAAGGACTGAAACACCTGTTATGTCAGCTAATGCATAATTCATCTGATTATGAAGATAGTGATGATGAAGTTGCAGTTCTTGAAGAAGAAGAATTGTTTACATCATCAACAGAGGACAAAAAGCACAGATTCAGAGAATGATTGTGCTTGTCAAACGAGCCTATGCGTCATTAGCAGAGAAGAAAGTGTGATACTCCTGGTCTTCTACCAAATACCCTTAGGTGTGATACTCTGGGATGGAAAATGCATTTAGCATATAGAGCCAAATACCCTTAGGTGTGATACTCATGGTCTTCTACCAAAAAACTTCTCAAATGGAGTCTTACCCTACACAGCCTTGGTAGGGCATCGATTGAGAATGTATACGGCATTTTTGATTGCTTCACCCCAGAACTCATAGGGTAGTTGTTTGCCATGTAACATAGACTTAGCCATCTCCTCTATAGTCCAATTTTTCCTCTCAGCAACACCATTCTGCTAAGGAGAGTAAGCCACTGTTAGTTGTCTCTCAATATCATGTTCTTCACAGAATCTCTGGAATTCATTTGAGGTATACTCTCCACCTCTATCACTTCTCAACTTCTTCACTTTGAACCCACTTTGTAGTTCTACCACAACTTTGAACGTTTTGAACACATTTAACACACCTGATTTATGCCTCAGAAAATACAGCGAGCACATTCTAGAATGATCATCAATGAAGGTAAGAAAATACATATTACCTCCCAATGTTTCTATTTGCATAGGGCCACACACATCTGAGTGTATTAACTCAAGAGGTGTAGATGCCCTCCAAGCCTCTTCTTTGTCAAAAGGACTCACATGATGTTTCCCTTAAATGCATCCTTCACAAACTTCTTTGTCACCTTCTAGACTAGGCAGTCCAACCACCATGTCCTTATGTCTTAGCATCTTTAGGCTTGAGTAGTTCAAATCGCCATATCTTATGTGTCATAGTTCTGTGCTTTTCTTGGCTTCCGCTCTTCTAGCTACTGGATTCACATAATCTAGAGAAAACTTGAAACATCTGCTGCCTGTCATAGGAACCTTAGCAACTCTGTGCTTCATGTTCTTATCTTCATAAACCTCTGTTGGACTATCTCCAAACACTAGGCAGTATCCATGTTCCACCATCTGACCTACACTTAGTAGATTCTCATCCAATCCAGGTACAAGCATCACTTCCTTGATGTACTTGTCACCTTGGTTAGTATGAACCAACAAATAACCTTTCCCAGCAGCTTGAACTAGGTCACCAGTTCCCATCTTCACTTTCACATTCAGACTTCGATCAATATTAGTCAATAAAGACTCATGGCCTGTCATATGATTACTACAACCACTGTCCAAGTACCACACACCCACATCCTTCTTAATCTCTGTACTATGATATCACATCAGTCGGCAAGTATCCTCGACTATCATATCATATCATCAGCCGGTATAACCTTCGGCTATCATAGCATATCAGTCGGTAAGTATCCTCAACTATCATATCATATCATCAGCCGGTATAACATTCGGCTATCATATCATATCAGTCGGTAAGTATCCTCGACTATCATATCATATCATCAGCCTGTATAACCTTCGGCTATCATATCATATCAGTCGGTAAGTATCCTCGATTATTATATCATATCACCAGCCGGTATAACCTTCGACTATCATATCATATCAGTCGGCAAGTATCCTCGACTATCATATCATATCATCAGTCGGTATAACCTTCAGCTATCATATCATATCAGTCGGCATATATCCTCGACTATCCTATCATATCATCAACCGGTATAACCTTCGGCTATCATATCACATCAGTCGGCATATCCCTCGACTGGCATATCATATCATCAGCCGGTATATTCTTCGGCCATCATATCACATCAGTCGGCATATCCCTCGACTGGTATATCATATCATCAGCCGGTATATTCTTCGGCCATCATATCACATCAGTCGGCATATCCCTCGACTGGTATATCATATCATCAGCCGGTATATTCTTCGACTGGCATATCATATCATCAGCCGGTATATCCTTCGGCTATCATATCACATCAGTCGGCATATCCCTCGACTAGCATATCATATCATCAGCCGGTATATCCTTCGGCTATCATATCACATCAATCGGCATATCCCTCGACTGGCATATCATATCATCAGCCAGTATATCCTTCGGCTATCATATCACATCAGTCGGTATATCCCTCTACTGGCATATCATATCATCAGTCGGTATATCCTTCGGCTATCATATCACATCAGTCGGCATATCCCTCGACTGGCATATCATATCATATCCCTCGACTATCATATCGGTAATCAATTATATTGGAGGTTCACCAGGTTCACCGCCAACAGCGGATCCTAGTCTCTGGTCCTGGCCTCCCTCAACTCAATGTTTATCTTGGAGGTTCACCGGGTTCACCGCTAATAACGGATCCTAATCCCGGGTCCTGGCCTCCCTCAAATATGATCAAATCCGATAAACTCATACAACTGGGTCAAAACCCAAATCATTGACTCAATAATTTCCACGTCAAAACGATATCAAAACCGAGTCCAAAAACCATGATATTTCTAAAATCACACTTTAACTGAAATAGTGGAAAACATGTGTCTAGTAATCATTTCTAAAATTCAGAAATTCAATGCCATAATACATAACAGTATTTAAACAAAGATATTTGATGCATGCATTTCAGTTCATAAAACAAAAGTCCACTCACAAACATCATCCAACCTTTAATTCATGGACGCTCTAGCCCAAGGAACACATGCACAATAATGACCCAACTACCTTGACTTTCCGAGCTCAAAACCCGCTCCAAAGTCAACCATTACCGCTGGGATTGCCCAAAACGACCTCTAAACGACGTCCGATCAACCTGAAACCTGTACCAACAGATTCGGAACGTCAAAAACCAGTTACCACGCGCCGCCGGGACCTCAGACTCGGCCGCACGCTCCGTCGGAAGGTCGGCACACGCGCCGGTCACGCGCCTGCTACAATGTTCACGCGCCTAGACCGGTCCAACCTGGTCCGGCTCAACCTGAACCGGTTCAACTCGACCCGACCGATTCACTCAACCCGACCGATTCAACTCGACCCGATCGATTCACTCAACCCAATCGGTTCAACTCGACCCGACCGGTTACCGGTGACTCACCGGAGAAGACGACCGGATGGCCGTCGCTGTCGCTGGAGAAGATGACCGGACCGCCACCTCCGCCGCCGTCTGGTTCGCCGGAAATTGCCATTTTCGGCCGAAACTCCAAGCTTTACAACTTCCTCAAAACTCAACCATTTTTCACAAAGTTTACGTCTAAATCTATCTACTCGAACCCAGGAATCCAAATAAACCCTTAAAACATCAAACACGTACCTGTGTAAGCCGAAAAATCAATCGGAATATCCGAAACTTCCTATACTCGGTTCGGCTTCCACCGTGGTCCTCTCCTTCGATGGTTGGTACGGTTGTGATCGTGGGAAGGAGTAGAATACAATTAGTTGATCAAAATTGGAAGCTAAAGCCTTGAATCCAAAGTTGACTTTATGGGTTTTTCGGTGTTTTTCGCACGGGTTCGTGGTTTTGTGTTTCAGACCGAGAGAGAGAGATGAGTGTGAAGAATGATCAGATTAATCAGATTAATCTGATTTGGGTAGTAAAATATCTCCCCTCATGGCAAATTACCAAACTGCCCTTACATGTCTAGACCCATAACTTCCGTACACGAACCCCGTTTCCTGCGTGCCGCCTGTCTACGACCTCGTGAGTTCGAGACCTACGCAACGGTATCCAAAACACCACCTAATAAGTTCTGAAACAAAACTTGATTTCCATGCCCTTTACCGATCAAGGGTAAATTCGTCATTTTACAAAAATAATTGCGTAAACCCAATAATTAAAATTTCGGGTTGTTACATAGGAAGCCTTTGGGATACCTTTGCTTTGGAAAAAAAAAAAGTATTTTGATTTGGCTGAAGTCGCCATTAGTATTAGGTACGGATGGTATTTTTCCTAATACGAAGTAATGGTGCCATTTTTACTTGAAAGATATATAATGAAGTAGTTGAAATAAGCACGGTCAGTAATAGTGGTTTAAAAGTATGCGCGTGTAAAAGTCTAAGCCACAGACTGATGACAGTTTACAAATATTTGTAATCTAGTAGGATAATCAGAGTGATCAAATTTTTGATATCCTTATTAGAGCTTATGGGATCTCATATCATCATGATCAAGTGGGAGATGTTGGAATATGATCAAGATGATATAGGCTTACAATGTGTGTGCATATGTATGGAGATACACCATAACATTGGTGTGCTAATATACGGCTTTAAGAGATCTATCTCCATGCAGACACGAGCGTTATATTTGCGCAGTGGTCTTGCCACACCAACCCTATCGTTGGGCCATCGAATCTGAGAGCCCTATCTATCACCCCTGCAATAGATTGTCGATAGTCTGGATTGAAAAAATTAAGGGGAAGGCTTCCGAGCGGGTGCTAATCGAGCCTTTTCCCGAAACCAACACGGATAGCGGTCACGTGAATCAACCGGAAGCAAGGCATGTGCTTATCAAGAGACATATCCTCTCAGAAAGTTATAAATGTTCATAAACAGTTATATCTTTATACCAAATGATATAACTGCTTATGAACATATGTGCATTTCTGAAAGGGTACAAGTGAGTTTATATAAGGACTTACATCAGACAGAAATAAATACAATTTCAATTAAACGTGAGACTGATTCTGTCTTCAATCTTGATATGCTCATTCTCCCTTGGCATCACCACATTATAACAAACAGTCTAACGACAATCAGAAGATCCTAATCCAATAGATGTTGGTTTTTCACTTTATTTTTTTGTTTTTCTTGCCTTATTTTCTTTGTTTTCAATTTTTTAGATAAATTTAGCCCACACGAACTTTAATTCCTAGACGCATGATGTTGGTTTTTCACTTTATTTTTATGTTTTTCTTGCCTTATTTTCTTTGTTTTCAATTTTTTAGATAAATTTAGCCCACCCGAACTTTAATTCCTAGATCCGTCTATGTGTGTAAAACAATTCGATAAATGGCAACAACAGAAGAAGTTGCTCTCTCAAAATAGATACAAGGATTACTCCAAAATAAATGAGTTTCATGCTCGAAAAGAAAATTGATAGGTTAATTAAAAATATTTGTTTCATGTAAGTAGTCTCGTTCAATTTCTAAGATTTTTGCAAGACCGTGGATCAATATAGTCAAAGCAAAGAATTCTTTTCTTTTTTTTTTGATCTGAGTCAAAGCAAAGAATTCCTATGCCTATAAAAAACCCTAATACTCCCATCTATTATTCATTCATTTCCATCTTGCTTTGTTTTTGCATACAGAGAGAAAAATCAAATTATATTATTATAAAGAAGAAACAAAAACAATTTCCAAGTTTTTTTCTCTTCTCGATCTTTTTGTTTTTCGATCCCCGATTCACAAGTAATTAAGAAAATGAGGTTTTTGCATTTGGTTTTGTTGGGAATATTGGCAGTGGTTTTTGTTATGATCTCATCATGTGAGGGTTGCAGAGTGTTACGTGATGGGAAAGAAATGTTGAAGAAAGATTACGAATTCCCAGCTTTGATTATCAAGCAAATACTTCAGCGGGGTAAAGCTCCGCCCGGCACCGGCGGTGGGAGTGGGACCATCCCTTGAAGTTGCACCATCGGAGATTACTCATGATCTATCTGAAGAAAAGCATATATCACTGATTATTATTTTGTTTATTAAGTTGTATAATACTATTAAGTTGTACAAAATGTGTACACCCGGCTTCGCAATGTACATGAATAACAGAATAATACCAACTACAAATTGGAAATTCTCTGTATTTTTCTAATTTTAATCGTTGCATGTGTATATATATATATATATATATATATATATATATAGTTTTAACCTTTTAATTCTACTTAGTACGTAACTTCACAGTTTGTGTTTATGCATGTGTCAATTTATGTCTTTTGCTAATTTTAATCGTTGCATGTGTTTATATATATATATATATAATTTTAACCTTTTAATTCCAGTTAGTACGTAACTTCACCGTTCGTATTTATGCATGTATCAATTCTGAAAGATCTATTTGTTAGACGTCTACGAGAAAAGACGAACATATATATTTTGCTGCTGAAATCATTAAACATCGCAACCTATTGACACAATTAAATATATACATATATATATATATGTAATTAGTAATGTACTTAATTGGTAAACGTAATACAAATAACAATTCCGTTAAATGAAATAATGATATGCTCATGCCAATTGAAATTGAACATAGCAAGCTATTGACACAATTATATATATATATATATATATATATATATATATACAAGGTTAACATTCATGCCAATTGAAATTGAAATTCAATTTTCTTTTAATTGTCCAAGTACTTAAATTAAATTTTACAAAACATTAAAAAATAAATAAATAAAAAGGTTAAACGGGACTTGGTGTGTCATGCAATTGAAATTCAATTTTCTTTTTGTCCAAGTAATTAAATTAATTAAAAGGTTACAAAGTAGAAGCTAAGTAATTAAAACGCTAATTAGCACAGACCAATATAATTACAAGTGCAAGCTATATAATTAAACAATATTCAAACATTGAAGGTCCTTGCTTAATTTACTTCGCAGATTGCAAAGCAAGCAAACGAATTGATCAAAGGTTTTGATACTCCGATTAAAATATATAGAATCTCTATTCCATGCAAAACTAATATATTTCAAACAAAAAAAACAAATATATACTTTGAATTTGAATAATGAAATGGCATTTTCCAACGTGAATTTGAATATATATATATATAATTTCTATGTGGTATGACCCGTTCAATTTCTATAATTTTGACACAAAAGTACGTGCGTCAATAGTCAAAATAAAGCTTGGCAAAAAAAAAAGAAAATAGTCAAAATAAAGGATAGCTACAAAATTAATATTGAAATAATAAACCCGGTTAGACCAGTCGATATATCCCTATATATATATATATATATATATATATATATATATATATATATATCACCCACCAATTTACTTCATAATTATATATCACCCACCCTTCACGGACAAGGTTCGTCATGGATTTGAAAATTTTGACCTCAATACTTGGTGGAAACGTGAACGTCTCAAATTTTGGTCTTAATTTTTGCCACATTCTTTTCTTTGGTCTGAACTTTTTAACGACATTGCTCATCCCGAAAAAGACTTGCCACCTGTGGAGAAAAAGGGCACGAATTCTCAATTTCCGGTATTACACAAAAAAAAGACCGATGGATGAAGACTTGAAGAGGAAGAAAGGTATTTAAAATTGAACACAACTGATACAGATATACGAAACTTACATCAATCCAACTTTAACGTACAAATAAACACTTCACTAACAGTAACACGTAAAAATCTATTTATGCCCGTCAGCTGTACATCGGGGACTATATAGTCACTATACAAATATGCTGGCAGCAATGAACCGGACGAACCAATACACATCAATTCGTACAATTTTTGATACTAAGTACGAACAATAAGAATCGAAATTCACAAGCGAATGGTGCTCATCACTGCGGTGTTAAAGTCCAGGCTGTAATGGAAAGGTGATTTTGTAATGAGAGATCTCCATGTCTTCTTCTTAGGATGGTAGATTTGGATGTAGAGTGCTCCTGCCCTCTTGTGGAGTCGCGACCTTCGGGTTTCTGCTGACTCTACTGCCTTCAAAAGGGTTATGACATGCAACTCTCCATCCAATACTACGAATCCAAATGCAGAGTCGCATGGAGTCTTTCTTGGAATACGCGACTCCTTACACCAACGGTTTGAAGTCATCTCATATCTGCAGTGCAATAGACAGAGTATTTACAGTTAGATGGAAACAACATGAACAATGAACGTCTTAGAATAGCATCATTCAATGATCAAACGCATAGCAGCGGCCACTAAGGTTCTCAAATTCTAATTTCTTATACAATTAGAGTATGTTCATGAAATCGGGAAGAGTATATAGCACTGGAGCAGTGAGATGGGTAGAAATTCAAACGGACAGACAAAATCTGGGGTCGAAAAAGAAGTCAATAAACACACACAGAAGCAAACTTACAAGAATGTGATCATCAAGATTAAATTATGCATCTCTCGGAAATTTTTGTTATATTAGTAACCAATGTGATAATCAAGTTTCCGTCATGTAAACCACAATTAATCCAATAGAAAAGTAAACTAAAGCATAACAGCCATTATTGCCCAGTAGAATCTGACAAAGGAATTCCAGGACCAGGTTACTGAAGTTGTAAACTTTAAATTGGGATAACTGTACAATTCAAATCGTCGGAAATAACAGAAGCATCATAGCCATTATGTCATGCTAGGTTTTATTAGTTTGATATAATTATATAAATTAACAGAAGAATATATCAACATCTGTGTTCTGCATTCTCCTTTTGGTGGAATATAAGATAATATTCAGCCTGAAAAGATACAAGAAAAAACTACATCCACCGGAATCAGAATAGGTTCAAGATGTGCCCCCTCCCCTCCTGTTTCTTTCCACACAAATCCAAACGCAATACTACTAGTGTGTTATATTCAAATATGACTAAGTCACATAAAGATTTCAAGCAAGTCAAAAAACTTTGATAGTCTAAGAAAAATCACCAAGAACTACTTACTATAAGTGGAATAGAATTCTAAATGAAAGAACAATTTGATGTTTCCACTTCTGATGTTCCTCTCATATGCACACATGTTTTCCCTTTGCTTATGTTTGATTAATGAGGGGGGCCAAGGGCACAACGGAGACAAAGTCACACTCAATCTAAGTTCTTACACCATGATTTTACCACACCAATTACAAAGATTTTTTGATGGACGTCTCTGTGTACTTACTGTCTTACTCTAGACTTGACAATCTCAACATCTCTGGGTAATTACACTCGCATTTGTCCAATCTAGTCAACCAACATTTTGAACCCTATATCCCCAGCAATTACACAAATCCAAACATTAGGTTCTGATACAACTCTCAGTCTAAATTTCATTAATCGAAATAGATAATTTAAATTCCTGTTATGTTATTAGTAAATGGAATAAAGTTCTCCAAGAGTACTCGTCCATAAACCGGTTACTGGTACAAATAACATACAGAAATGTAACCAACGTTTATTGGAAAAAGCAACCCCAGAGATTTGGGACCAAAAGCGATTAGCGGTGACCATTGAATAAGTTAATCAATGCAGCCGGAACATGCGGCAGAAGCAAAATTCTCTATCTAAACCAAGCATTTAATCCATTTGAAAACAACATATCCAAAAGGTATGCTCACAATGCACAACAAAAACACTGCAACTTGAAGCTTTAGTAAGGGCATTTAACACCAACACTACATTTACATGAATAATTTCAATCCTATTGAAACAAATGTTCCTAGCAGAACAGAAAATCCTACTTGAAGCCAGAACTTAAACACCATTATTAAGAAATGGAAAATCTTTACCTGAATATATCATTCCCATCAAGCATGAAAACGGAAGGCCGTCCAGGATCATCATCATCTTCGATGACGACAACTTTGCCGAGTCTCACCCTCTCCCCTTCTTCCCACATATCCCCAATCTCCCTCCACTGGGCACCACCATTCCCATTCTTCAATTGCATTACCACGGCGTCTCTGTAATACTCGTCCACCGGAAACACTCCTGATATCGTCCTCGATTCCCCGTACCCGCCCATCACCCAGAACTCCCTCTCCTCCCCATCTCCTACAAAGAATCCCGCGCACCCGGCCCGAAAGCCCGGCAACCCGTCCATCGCAGCCCATTCATTTCTATCAATATCATATCGCTCCACCGAGCTCATTCGACTTCCAGCGGCGCTGAACATCGTGTGCCGCGAGCCACCGCCGGCGACGAGAATCTCGCGGGAGTTGGGTACCACGGCGCATGCGAAGCTTCCACGTGGCGTGAGCATCGGAGCAAGGTAGTCCCACGAGGCAGTGTTGAAGTCGAATCGGAAGACGGCAGAGGACGGCGAGGGACGGTCGATCGGGAACGAGCGAGTATCAAAGAGCGAGCCACCGATGACGTAGAGATGGGGCCCAATGGAGAGGGAAGTGAAGTTGCAGAGTCCATAGACGTGAGGATTGCAAGGCATGGGAGGAAGGGGGCACCAGGCTAGGGATTGGGGGTCGAAGAGGTAAGGGGAGGCTACGGAGGGGTCTTGAGGGAAGATGCAGAGGAGGTGAGAGAGGTTCCGATGGGCTTGCCGTAGAGAAATTAGGGTTTTGGAGGAGAGGAAGAATCTCCATGTTTTGCAGGTGGGTTTGAGGCGGGCCTGGTGAGAGTACGGAATGAAAGATAAGATCAAGGCCGCGACGTCGTTTGGAAGGCCGGGAATCAGAGTTACGGCTTCGTCGATCAAAATCATTGGCGGCGGCGACGACGGTGACGATGAAGAAGAGGGAGATGAAGGTGAAGGCTGGATCATTTCTTCTTGCTTAAGTCTGCAGAGTCTCTGCCGCTTTCTATCTCACTCTCTCATTTTTCTAATCTGGAAAGGGCGTTGAGCTTTTTAACCATTTTTTTTGTTTTCTTTCTAATGGCCAGTTTTTTTATTTTCATTTTGCATTGCAGTTTTCTGACACGTGGATTCGCGGTTGATTATTCATTCATTCTGTCCACATGGACTGTGAAATTAGTTAACAGTTAAATATTCGCGCTTATTAAGGCCATCTCTAGCAAGAGGCCTGTAAACAGTAATATTTTTTATGTGTATAATAAACAATTTTTTTTTAAAAAAAATTTGTATAGTTTTGTGAAGTTATTAAGTGTTTTATACTATAACTCTCGCTTTTATCACATATTCGAAAAACTTATCCTACAACACTACTTAATATTTTTTCTATAGATTTAGTTTTACGTTATAAATTTCGATAATATAATTAAGTTTGCAAGATAATATCATTCTCATATTGAATGTTCCAAATTAAGCTTGATTTAGGTGATGAAAGTCTTACTCCAAATTGATATATCGTGTTTGTGTTGGCTTGAGATGCAAATATGATTCGGATTAACATTAATTTGAGTTTGATTAAATCATATAAAGTTAGAATTATTATTTTAAACACAAAATCTTTAATTAACGTTATTTTACTTTAATCTAATTTAAATTACAAAAAAAATAATTTGAATTGTGGTTAAACGATCCTCCAAACGTACCCTGAATTTAGTTACGTCCTTTTAATATTGAAACTTCTCCCAATTTGAATTCCCCCTTCCCAGTAGGACTAAAAATAAATTGCTTATTCATTTACCAAATTATAAATTTGTTGGTAAATTATTTTACCAAACTCGTTAAACAGTTAAACTAAACGATAACGGAAGAATACAAACGTGTCGGAGTTACGTTAATCGAAACAGCGCCTTAACTGTTAAAAGAAACGTTTAACAGTCATCACTTTGTTCCCAATAGAGTGAGGGTAAGCCGCGAAGGGAGTGACAGAGAGCCATAAGAATGGCGAAATTGTGGGTCGTGCGAAGACTGCCACTTCCACAAACCAAACGACACGAAGCCAACTCTAAACGAACAAAGAAAAAGAAAAAGAAAGAGTAAGCAACTTCTGCAACTTTTCGTTTCCAGCTAAATCTTCATCGTTGATGGGAAATCGGAACCAAAATCGTCGGAAGCTGAATGGGGTTTGATTCGTAGAAAGAAGAGCATCTACGTTTCTGGGTTTCACTTTGAGAATCGATTAGAATGGTACTTGATTTCCAAAATTTAATCTTTACATTACTTGTTTATATATGTGAATTTGCCTGAATATGTAAGTTTGATAAATGCTGCGTCTTTCTAAGAAGAAAGGATATGATTATAATTAATCAAATAAAATTAGAGAATTATGAGGCTTAGAATGAGAAATTGAGATTGCAGAGACTGCCTAGTTGGGTTTTATATCTAAGACTTAGGGGCTAAGGTCTGAGATCCCATAAGCTTTTTTGTCTTGGTTGGTGATCCCATAAGCTTATTATCTACCGAACATGTTACTGTTTGTGGTACATAATAGGCTAGAGAAATTAGAAAAATGGAGATGTAAGCTATTTTTACTTCCATTCCAGCTTTTAACTGCTTACTGAAACGGAAAAGAAGGCATTAAACTGATCATGTAGCAAAATTTCAACTTTCTGCAGGCCAAGCCAGTGACCATTGTTATTGGTTCTCATGTTTGGGTTGAAAATCCAGAATTAGTTTGGATTGATGGTGAAGTGCTAAATATTAAGGGCGAAGATGCTGAGATTCAAACTAGTGATGAGAAGAAGGTAACAGACTTGCTGTTATTGTTATGAATTTCTTTTGTTGGAATAGCTGTTATTATTTCAATCTGAATCGTTTGATCTTATTCATTTACCTTTAAATCCATTAGTTTCCCAGTTTCGAGTTTCAAGGATTTAGGGTGCATGTTCTTCTTAGGCATTTATATGTTTGGTTAATTAGGAAAAGAAAGTAGCTGTTGTGAAGCAAGTTTATTGTTCCAAGAGAATTTAAGCAAGAAAACTTTTCTGAACATCACAGAAACTTTTACTACTTTTTAAACCAGCTTAAGCAGGATTTTTTTCTACATCATTCTCTTCTTAGAAATTTAAAGATGTTATTTAAGAAGAAACCAGACCTTATCTTTTTGTGTTGGATGGGTCTTCCGCATGGTCTGCTGCGTCTGCATGATCATTGTGGTTTGCCCCCTTCATCAGTTTTCCTTCTCCTCCTCTTCTTCTTCTGTAATTTTAAATATTCTCCTGAAAGATTTCACAAGCATATCCTTGTTATATTGTTAAGTCTGTTGCAGTAATTTATGCATTTCTGTTATGTTTTTGGCACTGACAGAAAATCTCTCTTTATAGAAGCTTCTGCTCTACATTTTCACCATTAGTTTCCTCATATATAAAAAAGGACTCCTTTAAGTCACGTGCTAAATTGCATTCACATGCAGCTTTATTGAGAAACCGATTTGTATATTTCTTAAACTGACCTAATTTCATATTGTTCAGGTTGTTGCAAAGCTGTCAAAAATACATCCAAAGGATACGGAAACTCCTGCCGATGGAGTTGATGACATGACTAAGCTATCATATTTGCACGAACCTGGAGTGCTTCACAACTTGGCAACTAGATACGAGACTAATGAAATTTATGTAAAATTTATCTCATCTTTAGTTTTGTATCAGTTAATGTACACCCTGATGGTGAAAAAAAAAGATATATCATTGCAGCTATGTGCATCTCTGATATAATATGTTGGCATCATGGCAGACTTACACTGGAAACATTCTCATTGCCATCAATCCATTCCAAAGTCTCACACATCTGTATGATACTAGTATGATGGAACGGTACAAAGGAGTGCCATTTGGAGAACTGGGCCCTCATGTTTTTGCAATAGCCGATGCTGCATACAGGTGAACTGTGTTTCTTCTGCTTCCTACTTTTTCTCCTTGAAAGATGTCCTTTCTTTACTGACTTTCCCAAATCTAATCAGGGAAATGATTAATGAGGGAAAAAGCAACTCTATTCTTGTTAGTGGGGAAAGTGGAGCCGGGAAGACTGAAACAACTAAAATGCTTATGCGCTACCTTGCCTATTTGGGGGGCAATGCTGCAGCTGAAGGACGGACTGTTGAACAACAAGTTTTAGAAGTAAGCTGGTTAGCTTAAAACTATAATATGGTAGCTGAAAATTTTAGTTAATGGGATCCGAGGCCTTGCATAAGTATTCTTTCCCATCCCTAAAGAACATGATGTTAAGTTCCAATCTTTGATTTTTATCTTATTCTGAATTGGGTAATGTTCCTTTTATTAATTTTACTTGTACCCTTCTAAAAAAATTGTTGTATGGTGCAGTCAAATCCAGTTCTTGAAGCATTTGGTAATGCTAAAACTGTGAAAAATAACAATTCCAGGTAGGAAATTGTCAATTCTTCGATATTTTCTGCTGTTGGTACTGTTTTGTTTCATAAATGTTAAATAAAACCCACCCAGCATGTTTTTCTAGTTTGCGAAACAATTTCTACTGAAAAAAAGGCATGTTTATTGGGGTGGGCGGGGGTTTGGGGAGGAATATTTTGACAACATGATATGTTTCTAACTCTTTCATACCAGGCAGTGAAATTTCCTAAATAGTTTGGCAATCTGTACCTACTGTTTTTCTCTTGAATATGTTGGTGCAGCCGCTTTGGGAAATTCGTCGAGATTCAATTTGATAAACGTGGTAGGATATCAGGGGCGGCAATCAGAACTTATCTATTAGAGAGATCTCGTGTTTGCCAGATTTCTGATTTAGAACGTAACTATCACTGTTTTTATCTCATTTGTGCGGCTCCACCTGAGGTAAATAGCTCAAGTTTGTACTTCAGTGTGCATATGTGATATATCACAGAATTTCAGGTTAACAGATTTTATTTCTTACCAGGAGAAAGAGAAATATAAGTTGGGAGATCCCAAGGCATATCACTATCTTAATCAATCAAATTGCTATGAACTGGATGGTATGAATGATCAATTTGATTATCTCTCCACTAGGAGAGCCATGGATGTTGTTGGGATAAATTCAGTAGAACAGGTATATTCTTTTCAATTGGAATCTAACATTTATTTACTGCTATGTGAAGCATGATTACAGAAAAACCAGGAATAACTTTCTCTCTCTTACATCCAGGAGGCTATTTTCAGAGTTGTGGCTTCTATTCTTCATCTTGGTAATATCGACTTTGCCAATGGGGAAGATAATGATTCATCTGTCCTGAAAAATGATGAATCCCTTTTTCATCTTCAAATGACAGCAGAACTTCTCATGTGTGACTCAAGCTTTGCTAGGGAAATAATCATACTCTTTTTTCTGTCTATCACATTGCAGTTTTCATCTGTCTTATTGGTATTTCAGGTGCAATCCTCGTGCTCTGGAAGATGTGCTGTGTAAGCGTGTTATGGTTACTCCAGAAGAAATTATCACAAGAAGTCTTGATCCCCATGGCGCAACAGTTAGTAGAGATGGATTGGCCAAGACCATATATTCTCGTTTATTTGACTGGTAAGGTGTTAGCGTCTGAATCATTTTTACCTAAAGCTTACTGTGAAAATGAAGCATTTAATGAAGTTTTTTTAAATTATTATTTTAATTTTATAAATGTCCAGGTTGGTGGATAAAATCAATGTCTCAATTGGACAAGACCCTAGCTCAAAATGTCTGATCGGGGTCCTGGATATATATGGTTTTGAAAGCTTTAAGACTAACAGGTAGTGATTGAATACAAAAAATGTGGAATACATAGATATGTTTGGGCTGGGTTCTGCATGATAATGTTTTATGTATGTCGCATCCAAAAACACATTCTTATCTGTATTTGGTATGCGTAAGAAGACCTAATACTGCCTAGCATCAGGTGGCTTGAACTCCTGACCTTGGCTCTGGTGCTTGGGAAATCCTCTAGACATCACGAAATTGAAATTCTAAATTTACTCAGCTACGGATAATTAAAAAGGAGGATCTCAAATTAAGTTTTACTAGAATCCTAGAGTTATTTTGAGTCCTAACTTGTTATGGTCCATTAATGCAGTTTTGAGCAGTTCTGTATTAATTACACTAATGAAAAGCTGCAACAACATTTCAACAAGGTATGAGGTTAGTCAGACTTGACAACTTAAGTTTTAAGTCATTCTTTTCAGTGCCCCATCTAAGTGTTATGATGTGATTCAGCATGTATTCAAGTCGGAACAAGAGGAATACACAAAAGAGGAAATTGATTGGAGCTACATAGCGTTTGTTGATAATAAAGATGTCCTGGATCTCATTGAACAGGTCTTCTTCTCTCTCCCTGTAGTATTTGCTCGATCTGAACCCTCTTTCTGTCTCTCTGTCTCTCTGTAGTATTTGTTTGATCTGAACTGGGTAAACAAAAAAGCACTTACATGGCACTTAAAAGTCTTATAAGCCAGGTCCTCATTGGAGGTGACATATAGCCCACATGTTATAACTTATAAGTTAGAACCCTTAAGCAGCGAAAACTCAAATTCTAACATCAGAGACTCTTTCCTTTCCCATTGATTCATCACCCCTGATGTTAGACTGTTTCATCCTTATGAATATCATCTGTATGGGTCTTCATGTTTCCCCTTGATTTGAGTGCCAGAGTGTCTTTCAAGCCATGCCAATAATTGGTATAACTCTGCATGTGTTTCTCAATGGTACATTGAATCTACTATCCTGGTTTTGTTTGTGTATTTTCTAATCTGTCCATTCAGCAGTTAAACTATGAGGAAGTGATATAAGGAATTTTCTGTCATGCACACATCACTAACTGATGTCGTTTCTGCAGAAAAAAGGTGGAATTATTGCTCTGCTTGATGAAGCTTGGTATGAACATCTCTTTATTCTTGGCTGCAATTACACACACACATTTGTACACACACACATTTGTACACACATAAAGATTTTCCTGCTCATATACTTCATAGTAGGTGAAGTTAGGATGGCAAAAATTATCTTTCTTGACTAAATTACACACACATGCACACAGAGGTTCCTGTTTAGCTACTTCATATTAGGTGAATAGCATACCTCCAGATTTTATGAAATAAAAAACTGCTCATATAGTTTATCCATTTACTGTTATTTTTAGTGTAAATTTGTAATCCAAGTATGGTTTTGTTTTCTATTATTGAAACTTGTAAGATTTATTTTTATATGCAGTGAGTTGGCAGAGCCTACGTACACATTTGTGTTTTATTTCACTTGCTGGAATTCTGCATATAGCTTTTTATCACATTCATTTTTTCCAATTCCACCACTAGATTAAATGTTTTGGCCCTGATTTTCATGAAAGACAAGTAAATCAATGATGGGCCATCTAATCCTATGACTTGAGTATGAAACATTTTGCACAATTAGATGGCTAAAAGATAACCAGTCATTGTGCTTGATAATATCTTGTTGAAGATGCGTTTTTTTAATTCTCCCTTTTGTTTTCATTTAAATATCTGATCAAATCTTTTTTTTTCGGATAACATTGTCTCTTTGCAGTATGTTTCCAAAATCAACTCATGAAACATTTTCACAGAAGCTGTATCAGACATTCAAAGATAATAAACGCTTTATCAAGCCTAAACTGTCCCGCTCAGATTTCACCATTGTTCATTATGCAGGAGAAGTGAGCTCAGTTCCTGTATTTTGCTCTGAAATGTATGATTTGTACTGTGGTTTCCTTTGAAGTATCTTTACAGTTTGCACTTCTTTTTCAGGTACAATATCAGTCTGATCAATTTCTAGACAAAAATAAAGATTATATTGTTCCTGAACATCGAGATTTGTTGAGTGCTTCCAAATGTTCTTTTGTAGCAGGCCTTTTTCCTCCACTTACTGAGGAAGCGGCCAAATCTTCCAAGTTCTCATCTATCAGTTCTCGTTTTAGGGTATCTTCTATTCTGGTTCTCGTTTCTACAATTGTGGTCTCAGAAAGAAAGAATATTATTTACAATTGTTTTCTTACCTAAGAATATCGAAATTGATCAAATTATTCCATATTCCATGAAATGATTTACTATGGAAAGCTGAAACTTAATTTTGGACCTTATCTATGCAGCTACAACTCCAACAATTGATGGAAACACTAAATTCTACAGAGCCGCATTACATTAGATGTATAAAGCCAAATAATGTCTTAAAGCCTGCAATATTTGAGAATATCAATGTCATGCAACAACTACGTTCTGGCGTAAGTATCAGAGTAGCTGTGTGTAGTACTATTACCTTTTATCAGTTGTTAGCATTTATACTTTGTTATTTGCGTAGGGTGTTTTAGAGGCAGTCCGAATAAAATGTGCTGGATACCCTACTTACAGGAGTTTCTTGGAATTTTTAATTAGATTTCGTGTCCTGGCACCAGAAGTTTTAAAAATGGAGTAAGTTTCATTTCCCTTATTTGTTTTATTTATTTGTTCATTTCATATTGTCATCTCCACTCGCTGCTAGATTTCCTGGGTTTTCGTGGATGTTTTGGTTGCATTCCCATTTCTGAACTTCCTATATTTTCAGCTGTCCTGAAAATGAAGCCTGCCAAAAGATTCTGGAGAAGATGGGGCTTAAAGATTATCAGGTAATAAGAACCATTAAGATAATTTAACCAACCTGACCCATGGCTATTGTTGACTGGATTAGCTATGATGCAGAACCCAATAAAGTAACACAAAGAAGAGAGAACAGAAGAGGGGGGAATAGGGAGGGGAAGACTGATAGAAACTCTTGATGGAAAGTTCTTTGTAATTTAATAATGGAGTTTATCATGGCCTATTTATAGGCCCGGTCTGAAAATCACATCAAAATCAAAGATTAGGTCTTTTACTTGCAAGATATCTTTATATATTCAACTAAGCGTAGATACTTTTTTCAGATAGGGAAAACAAAGGTTTTCCTAAGAGCTGGTCAGATGGCTGAGCTAGATGCACTGAGAACACTCATGCTTGGTGACTCAGCGAAGGTGATTCAAACGCGGGGCAGAACTCGTATTACTCGTAGAAACTATGTTTCTATACAGGAGGCTTCTATTCGTATACAATCATTTTGTAGAGGTGAGTGCACAAAAAGAAGGGGAAGCCTTTTTCTTATCATTTTGTAGTTGCACAGTCCCCTAGAACTAGAAGTTAGTGCTCTTATCAGCTATATATTATTTAACACCTTCACAACTGGCTGCATGTACGAGCTAGTTTTATATGTTTTATGTTACGAGTATTTCGCTATTATCATTCAGGAGAACTAGCTCGCAAGTTGTATAAGCTCAAGAAACGGGAGATTGCTGCAGTTAA
The DNA here is from genome assembly GCA_037349345.1 of Oemleria cerasiformis. Taxonomy (NCBI): domain Eukaryota; kingdom Viridiplantae; phylum Streptophyta; class Magnoliopsida; order Rosales; family Rosaceae; genus Oemleria; species Oemleria cerasiformis. The sequence continues at coordinate 35,589,868 of JAZGTL010000007.1, read as the reverse complement.
AATTCAGACGACTGGACGTAGACGCCTGGCGAGAAAAGACTTTGTCAAAGTAAAGTTCTCTTCAATAGTCTTACAGGCAGGTTTACAGGCAATGCGTGCTCGTAATCAATTTAGATCTAGGGTTGAGGCTGCAGTCATTATTCAGGTGATTATTCCCTGCCTGTTCTGCTTACTTTCTGTATTATGAGTTTGTTGCTTTTCGCAGTTCAAAGAATTTGCATTAATGCCCACTGAGAAAAGACACTCAAATTCAGTTCTCATAATTGACTTACAGACAGGTTTACGGGCAATGGCTGCTCGTGATGATTTTAGATGTAGAGTTAATGCGGCAGTTATTATTCAGGTGACCTAGCTTCTGTTTCTCTATATAACACAGTTGGTTGCTTTTCACATCCATAAAGAATTTGCAGGAATACCTGGCAAGAAAATCTCAAAATCAAACTCTACTGTTGTCTGCAGACAGGTTTACGGTCAATGGCTGCTCGTGATGTTTTTAGATGTAGAGCACAATCTCAGCCAGTTTTTATTACTCAGGTAATTACCTAGCTTCATGTGTGGCAACTTGCTTGGTTTTCTGCTTTTCACATTCACAGAATGACTAAAAGAAACATCCAGGGATATTGGCTTCGTCATATAGGTAGGTCTGACAAAACATGAATCTTGTTTTTCATTAATTAGTTGAGTGAATACAACTAAATGTATATTCTGTTCTCACATAGAGCAGTTTAAGCTTTATCAAAGACTAATAGAGTAACAGCTAGGAGCACAGCCATGTCCGACCGTTGATTTGTTGTTTGACCAGGATTATAAGAAACTTAAGAAGCATCAACCACAATATAGCACGGATTTCCTAGTAAATTCTTGTTATGAGATCAATGGTTTGCAGGCGACTATTATACTTTCTACAAGATAAGAAGCACAATGCTAGGTGACCCTTTCTCAAGTCTTTTAAGTGAGAATTTTGGATGACTGACTTGAAAGACGAAAAAGGAGAAAAGGGAACAAAGTTGGAGTCTTCCTTGCAAGCTAACGTAAGCAAAGGATGAAACAGATGTGTAATTTTAATGTCAGGTTGCACAGTTGGAAATTTTAGAAGCATGCCCCATTAATCCTATTCAAAATGCTGCAATAAATGGATCCAACCATTACATGGCATCAAATATCTTTACGTTTAATTCTTGTAATGAAAACCAACGGTATATAGATGGTTATTCTGCTTTGTACAAGATCAGACGCATCATGTTAGGTAATCATTTCTAGTCTTTTACTGAACATTTTAGATAATTTGTGCAGACTGACTTGGAAATAGAAAAGGGAGAAAAGGCAACAAAGGTGGAGTCCTCTGTGCGAGCTATCGTAAGTAAAGTTGACAAAACAGATGTGCCGTTTGAGTGCATGTTGGACGGATAGAAACTGAAAAAGCGTGCCCTTTAATCTAAGAACTCCCCAGTGCTGATCCATATGTTTACATTTTACTTTGTATTGTGAAATCAATGGTCACAGACGACTAATATACTTTCTACAAGATCAGAAGTATCATGCTAGGTATACCTTTTTCAAGTTCTTTTACTGAAATTTTTTGATAATATGTGCAGATTGACTTAGATGAAACAGAAGGAGAAGAGGCAACAAAGTTGCAGCCTTCCATGCAAGCTAATGTAAGAAATTTATTTGAAATAGATTCGCTGTTTGAATATTATGCTGCACTGGTAGAATTTAAGAAGCATTCCCTTTCATCAGTGAATACCTAAGACCTGATCAAAATGCTAAATTCAATGGCACCAAGTATTATTATTTTAAAGACAAGCATTATAATTTGCAGAAGATTAGAAGCATCACACCACGTAGTCCATTTTACTGTAAGCAAAGTTGATGAAACAGATCTGTGGTTTGATGTCTCATTGCACGGCTAGAAATTGGAGCATGCCCTATCATCAAAGAATTCCCATGTCTTGATCAAAATGCTGAAACCAATGGCCCAACCATAATATGACAATTATTTTACTTTAAATTCTTATAATGAAATCGATAAAAACGACTATTTTACTTTCTCCTAGATCAGAAGCATCATGTCAGGTAACACCTTGTTCTTTTACTGAATTCTTTAGATCATTTGTACAGACTGAAGTGGAAAAAGCAAAAGGAGATGAAGCAACTCATTTGGAATCCTCCGTGCAAATTAATGTACACAAAGTTGATGACATAGATGTGTTGACTAAAAGTCTGGTTTCACAGCTAGAAGGTGAAAATTCATGCATTATTACCAAAATCCCAACCCCTGAACAAAATGCTGAAGAAATTAAAATTCTTACTGCAGAAGTTCAGCATCTGAAGGTAATGATTATTGAACCTATTTTTTAGATATTGCCTTTCTTCTAAATTTGTTCCGATATTTTCTTGTCTTAAACTGGATTAGGAGTTTAGTATCTACAAATTAATGTTTCATACTTTTTCACATAGGCCATGCTGCTGGAAGAAAAACAAAGAGCGAATGAGGTTGAAAGGAGATATGTAGAAGCCCGGGTATCAAGCGAGGAAGGACGTAAAAAGTTAGAGGACACTGAAAGAATAGTTCATCAACTTCAGGACTCTTTGAACAGGTATTACTAGTTGATGTCCTTCACGAATTACACCTTGTCACTTTTTCATTTCTTGCTTTCATCCTGTGTATGATTACATGGAACTGAATATGGAATTTCTTCATCAAGTTGGCTTTCCATTGGGTCAAAGAGGCTTGTTTGTAATCCTGCCAAACTTAGAATCTATTATATAATGTGCAAATGAATATATGACTAGTTCTTGGTAACCCATGTTTAGTTTCTGTACTATATATTGTATCTAAATTTTTCCTCTTTAGTTCTTGGGAAGCCGTTGTGCAGTAAAGCTATGTCAAAAAGATAATCACTTTCTTGAGAAAATGAGTAACATTGGAATACCAGAGAGAGACAGAGCATTTCAATGATGCAAACTATTCTTATAACTTGTTTAGATTTCTGCATATATGACAACTTACAATTATTCTGATGATGTTTTTTAAGTTTACTCATTCTATCATTGACTAATATTATGCATGATCTAGTGTGTTTCAGGATGATCTTTTGCATGTCAAACCAAGTCTCGGAACTGAAAACAATCCTTTCTACCGCGTCCAAATCAAATTCCACAACTTCAGGACCTTTTGTTAGACACGAGGGGTTTGATAGCTTTTCCAGTAACTCTGATTATTCATCCTCTGACTCAGATTTCACTTTTCCAGCTCCAGCTACAACTGCAGTCAACTTTTCTACTCCCAATTATCTCCAGCTTATAGTTCAGGACATTTCAGCCGGGGAAGTTTCAGGTTAGTTTGGCTGTGTGTCATTTCATTTCATCCACAATGACACATCAAGTTTCTAAGTGAGTTTGCAACTGATCCCACTTTTTGTATGTGATTGTACCAAAGACATAATATGTATAGTCTTCCTATGAGGAAATTACTTTGCTGCAACTACGCGCAATCTAGATCAGCTTTTTGCACATCTTGTTTTCTCGCCTTGCAACTTGGATCAAAATGGTTTACGTTCTGAACTTGGAACTTCGATGTTGTGTTTCATTGTTTTACGTTTTTCTCCCTCGTTGATACATTTTGCAGGATCTGAAACTGAGGAGAAGGAGGGGGCTTTTGATGACTTCTTCTGATGGAGTCTTGTTCTAATTATTTTTCTTCTTTCTTGCTTTAGATACCGGTCTCTCATAAAACGTCAGACTTTTGGCACTGTAAATAGAACGCCAGATCATGCTTCATACAGGATCATAGATGGACAAACTTCTCTTAGGATATGCTGTAGATCAGTCAGGTAGTTTTTAGCAAACTGAGTCGGATGTAGTAAATTTAGAGGAGTTGGAAGGGTCTGATCTTCGATTCACTAACAACCTTTGTGATTTCGCTTTGCCCCGTTAACTGGCCACAAGCTTAACGTGCGTAAATGTTGATCACGAAACTCTCTTGATTTTCATTTTGTTCTTGCATTGTTCTGTACATTCTCTACTGTTGATCTTGTAGACCAACTGTGTCTGTTGTGGGTAGGGACAAGACCACTTAACTAGAGCAAGCTACTTCCAACATTTTAGTCATGAAACAGACAAAATGGCTTTTTAGCTAATTGGCCCAGTGTAACTAATTCTTTTTTAAGATGCCTCAAAATAGTTTGCTTCTTTATTTATTTTACTAATCTGCATTGTTGTGAGTACTCCCTAGTCATCCAAATTGCTTCCCTAGTATCTCATTTCTCAAGTTCTCAACAATTGCCAAGAATGAGTAACTAGTACTGTACTACTAATTTTTTGGGAGGGAAACTGGGGCGAAACCACCCGAATTTTAGCTCACAATAAATCATTTTAACTGAAATTAGGATTGTTAATTTCAATCCCAAAACATCTCTAACATTTATGAAACTAAGGAAATATTCTTAATCAGCATTGCTCGACCAAAGACTAGCTAGTTCGATTTGGAAATCTCTTTTTATTAATACAACGATATTGGGGATGAAGATTTATATATTAGGTATAAACGTTGTTCTTTACAAATATCGAATCTGAAATTCTGAAATTCGAGACTTCTTACAATTCGAGACTTCTTACAATACAATGAGTAAACTAAATTAGTAGCACTAATAATAATTGCCTTCGGGGAGTCCAAGAAAATTAGAAGAATATGGAAGAAGAGAGGCATGCTTTTTGGTCGTGACTCGTCAGAGGTTTGGCGAGAACTGATTCTGAGCCTAGCCTTACGTACAATGCTCAAAATTTTATATAGGCCAGAGTGTATAAAACTAATTATATGGGAGAAACACGAACTGATTAATAAGGCTTAAATAATTCATAACGCAACTGTAATTAAAAAGGGTAAAAAGTAAATTGTACAAACAAGTGATCGATGATTTTATGCACCTGCAAAATCCTTATTTACAAATTTAGAGTTTGCTTAATTATTAATAGATTAAAGGGACACTTTTCCAAGCAGAAATTTCCGAGTCGATCGTCAGACTTTTATGTATATATGTGAGAAATTTTTCAGTTTATAATCATCACACAATTTTACTAATTTATTCATTTTATTATACCGTTTATCAATTTTATTATCAACGTAACCTATCTTTTTACGTATAATAATTTAATACGCAGAGGAGGGTGTTAATTATTATTAAGCCAAGCAGTCCAGCAGTAATCTCCCAGAACTGAAATGTTGCTCTGAAACTAAATTATAGGAAACATTTATTCTGTAATTAATTCTTTTTAACCCTAATTATCATACATATATTCGTGTATGTATACGTATCAATAGTGCTATTTACTGTCTTTATTCATCACCGTATTGATTACGTATCCTATAGAGTTGAAGCTCCATCTATATACATGAGATTTATACGTATTAAAATGATCAAAAATTTATAATTATTAAATAGCAGTACATTTCACTTTTCCGTACATATTCCATATTCCTAGCTAACCCAGTGAGCGTTATCACAAACCAACCCTAGTCATATAGTTCTCATGATGTCATGATGGATATAAATATGTCTGAAAGGTGTGTGACGCACAGTTGCTAGATAGACCTGCCTAGAATTGGTAAAAAGTTCAAAACACTGTCTTTTTAAGTTCCTACCCTTCCATTGCTAAGTAGTCTCCAGTTTTAGTACCTCCATTTTGCACATATTATTCTTTAGATATATGCCCACCACCACCACTTATCATCATCAGCAAATTTATATATAGCAAAGATCCTTCTCATATTTTCTTCTTCATCTTGCTTCACTTTCATCATCAGTGTGAGTCTCTCTCTCTCTCAAAAGCTGTGAAATTAATTCAAAGATTATGGGTTTTTTCATGCTAATTTGTTGTTGATATTTGATTTGATCATTATTGTGGCAGCTGCTAGGTCATATGGAGAAACCCATTTGAGGAATTAATACATATATATATGCCAAATGGATTGCATCAATTTCAGCTTTGAAGGAGAAAATTTATGTGATATTCCATGGGCTTCAAAAAACTTTGCATGTAGCTTTTGCAAGAGAGAGTTCAGATCAGCTCAAGCTCTTGGGGGTCATATGAATGTCCATAGGAGGGACAGAGCTAGGCTTAGACTCCTCCCTTCAACCTTTTCTTCAGAAATATGTCCCCAAAACCCTAACCCTAACCCTAACTCTTACTTTTCTTCTTCCTCATCTTCATCATCAGCTGCTAAGCCATGCTTTCCACACAATTACTCAGCATGGGCTTCTCCTTCTATGAGGAAAGCTTTGCTAGTGTCTACACCTTCATCAACAGCTTCGATATCCACTGCAGATGAAAATTATAAGAAACCGAAATTCGACTTCTCATCATCTCCTCAAATTAGTCATGCTCATCCTAGTTTTTTGCCCAAGACAGGGAAAATATTGAAGGGTTTTGCACAAAAAGATGTAGATGATGATGAGTTCAACAAGGTTGATCTGAAGAAAGAGAAAAATACTAGTTGGATGAACTTGGACTTGGACTTGGAGATGGGGTTCTTCAAAGATCAGAAGGAGGAGGTGGATTTGGAACTTCGACTTGGGCATCTCTAGGTGCAATCTTAATTTCCCTACTTGTTTGGGAATCTATATCTCCAAGTTAATATATATAATTTAGATTTGATTTCTGCTGAACTTATTTTACTTTTAAATGAATTTTTCTTTATTTTCCCCTTTTTCTTAATTAGCAACCCAACAATTAAATAATAATGAAATAAATGTGAGATATATGCTTGAAGCTTCGACTTCTATATAATAGATCTAATATTTGGAATTTTGGATGATAATCAAACTTGACTAATCAACCAATCCTTCCTTCTTAAAATGCTCTTTTCAAAAAATTTAGTTCATTAATTTTGTTATAGTTTAATTAATCTTGAATTTATTTTCTCAATTTCTTTTTGTTATAATTGATCTGGTGGTAGAGTGGGGTTACTGGTCCCTTTCCCCGGTGATCCATTGATCGATCTGCAGCTGTCTTGTAGTTGTAATTGTTCTCTAGGAAATGCAAACTTGCTGCAAAGTTCTTGGGAAAATTTTCATTTTTCTGTATTTCTCTCTCTTTCTTAATCTATCTTTTTCTCCCTTTAGTTTCTTGGAAATGGAAACTGGAAGCAAAGATATGCATGCATAGAAAGAGGGTCTTTTTCTCTCAAATTTAAATTTTATGGACCAGATTTTAAAGCTTCTATTCTCAAGAATTCGACATATTCCTATATATATATATAGATGAAAATGTATATAATCAAGAATATTTGTTTCAGGAAAAAAAAGAATATTTGTTTAGCAATATATTATTGGTTATCAATGTCCAATTATTCCAAGGCTTTTCTGTTTTGCCATTTTAGTTAATTTTTTATACAAGTGATATTCTATTTTAAATTAATTCAAGTATTTTTTTTCTGTCAGAAAAATTAATTTATTTCATTAACAAATTAATACAAAGTATTGAAAGCCCATGAACCAAACTAGCCCAGAAAAACAAAGTGCAACGGGCTAAACCAACAAAGCCCAAAAGCAAATAAAAACCTAGAAAAAGAAAGAAAATTTGAAGTAAACCCTAGATCTGAAAATTTATTATCCTCTACACTTCCAGCCGCCGTTACATTCGGACACCAAAGCCTCCACAGCACCATGAAACCACAGCCACCAAATAGGACAAATTTGAAAGTCAAACCAAATAACCGATCGGAAAATGGGGGTGGGCAAGCCACCCGCGCATAAAACACTCCCATAATCCATTCATTTAGTGCAACAAGCACTTTAAACACCACCCGAAACCACCATGGACAACCCACCATGGACAACCAACGAAAAGCAGGGACGACGGCACCCGTGGGGTTGAGGGACGGAGCAGAGTGGTGGAGATAAGTTGTGAAGTCAAGGCTGATGTCAAGGAGAGGATAGGAGGTGGAATTTTGGGGATGGTGGAGGATTTTAGAGGTGGGTATGGAGGTGGAATTTTGGGGATGGTGAAAGATTTTAGAGGTGGGTATGGAGGTGGGTGGTCAAATCTGAGGATAAAATCAGAATCACCATTAAAGGTGAAGATACCAACCACTGCAAAGGGTGGAGTTGCAGCCAAAAAGGAAGGTGTGCCGCCCTGAAGGGCGGCATGAAAATTGCATAGGCGAATTTTGAACTCGAATGCAAAATAGGTAGCATGTTTACTCTAGCAGCAATTATAAATTTGAACTCCACTTGGCTTTAACCTAATTCATAAATTTGTAGTACTGTTTTTACAAAGGAAAACTTGAATAATAATTTGAAATGACAAATTAAGTGAACGAACTAAAATGAACCGCTGAAGTGTGAATAATTTGAAATGACAAAGATGCAGCAGCAGCTGCAAGATAGTAGAGTGTAGTACTGTAATAAATATATTCAAATTTTTTCTTGAAAAGATACAACAATATATATTTAGAGTAAGTAGAAATAGAGGATCCACCTCATGACTTGTCAGGACATTTAACATAATAACATGTAATATCTCTATCATGATTCATGATTTCATCCTTCTCCTGCCTGCTGCTGACTGCTGACTGCTGACTGCTGACTGCTGCTGACCCAAATATTTCCATCACACTTGCATTGCCATTCATTATAAAATCCTCTCTCTCTCCTTATTCTCTCTCTCTCTGCAGAGAAATTAATTAAATTGGGAGATGATATAAATAGTCATGAGATATATAGTGCGCATATTTCCCAAGCTGCTGTGAGATGTGTTTGCATGTTCCCAAAATCCCCATGTATCATATATCAGATCAGAAGAATGATGACCTTTCCTCATTTAGAAGCTCATAATTTGGTGAGTCCAACCAAAATAAGATAAATGACACACCCACACGCACTTGTACCTGTCTGCCTGCCCACTGCCACTGCCCATGGCTTCCCATTAATTCATAAAATTAATTATAAATTTTTTTAAAAAAAAATAAAAAATAAACCCAATAGCAAAAACAAGTCATAAATCATAATGGGATTTTTTTTTTTTTTTTTTTGAAAAGGAAATGAGTGAATTGTAGTGATTGAGGAAGAAGAGTTAGAAGTTTGAAATGAAGTCAACAAATTAAAGTGTGTAAAGAGGAAGAGAGGAAAAAAATGGACATCTGGGTGAGAAGGACAGAAGCTGTGAAAGTGCTTGTTTTTGTGAAAGATGAGAGAGCATGGGATAAAGTAGGGCTAGTCTGCCCACGTCACTATCCCCCACCCATTCATGCCCAACCCTTTTTCAACATTTCACTCAACTAAAAAATTAACCCTAGCTAGTCTCTTGTAAATTGTATGTGTAGTCGTGTTAGCTATAGCGATTTTATATTTTTTGTATTCTACTCATGGTGGATTTTGGCTAACGTACAATGTCCAAGCCATAACTAGCGTTAATTAGGTATTGAAACGAACACAATTGTATACTGTTTATATAAGTCAAATTTAAGAAATTTCACTTATAAATTATGAAAAAATGACAGATATGTTATGACGAGAGGGATTTATAATAAGTGGTTCAGTTGAGCGAATAGATCTAAAAGCCGTCAAATTAACGGTCTCATTTGAATATTAACTTTATAGTAAAACCGGTTAAAATTTTCCCTAGCCAATCCTTATTCTAAGCAGCACCTTGATCCACCATATATTTCACCCTCAAAATCCAATGGCGATGGATGATAGGTTCCTTCCTCTCATTTTCTTTCACTTTGCAAATTTTAATCTAAATACTACGATTATATCACACTTGATACAAAAATTTGGTACATTGTTATTTTATAAACACTAAATTATTTCATCTCCCATAAAATAATACCACTTATTTACTATATTCTTGGGCTTGTCATTCAACAAGAAGAGAAAGAGAGAGATTTGGGCTGGTCTAGGACTAGCTACGCCACCATTTTTGGGCTCTATTGGGTTAATTACTACTAACATTTTCATATATTTAGAATCATGCATGAAATGGAGGATTTCAATTTGAGATGGATTTTTATATTGAGAAGAAAAAGGCCGTTACACTTACTAGTTTAATTGGTCCCTCATCTATCCTCTTTAAATTGTCTGAGCCATGAACAAAAAAATTATATTCAATCATGTGGGAGGCGATAAGTCCCTCAGTTCTTGTATTCGGCATTGGTTGGGCATGGAGGAAGCTAAGCCCTTTCTAAGAGACGGGAATGTAAATAGAAAACATCGACTGGGAAAGCCACACGGTATGGTGGCAACCTCAAAAACCACCACTACACCCCGTCTATCTCTTTCTAGTAAAATGCGCCTATCCAGGGACGTGTAAAGTAGCGGTAGATCAACATAGGAACAGGTACAACATCACATTTGACACATGAGGAAGGTACAACCCAACTATGAGGTACACGCCCTAGCATAGCACATCCACAATGGATCCAGTGCGCTTGACAAGATCTCCTTCTTTAATAGCGGTATCACTACCAAAGGGGGGATATGGGTCCCTTTTTTTTTCTAATAAGGAAGTAACGGAAGAATCGACAGTTGATTTCCATATGAGATGCCCAAAGACTCTAATGCCTTTCTTGGACTTGGTGGCAACAACCAGAATGAAATATTATTTAATCGTAGAAATGCCATGTCAGGTGCACCTATCAGAATCGGAACAGACCAACTTCGAAAAGTTTAGCACAACAACTCACCGTTACGATTATCCACTTAAATCTTAATCTGATCTTATAAAAAATCATTTGTATAACACGCAGACGTAATTTTGCTTTATTAATCACTAAGCTACTCAAATATTAAGTTATTAAATCATCTTGAGTTAGCTATTTTTTGCTGATTGAATACTCATCCTAATAGGTAAAGGAAAATAGAGCAGTTGTAGGCAACAAAAAGAGGAGCAATCATATACCATGCAAGTCTCACTCAAGTTTTGGCCGGTCCATTAATGATGTTCATTCTTGTATTTGTATAAGTTAAACTGTAATTAAGACCCACTCACCAAATAATCTGACTTTCTTTTTTCATACTAAACTATTAGAAATAACCTCATAATCTTCAAAATCTCATGACCATCCAAAAAAGATTTGGAAATTATTATCGACATGACATCTTTGTTCTTTTTTTTTTCCCCAAAAATAGGTTTCTGTATTCGATCTCATCAGAAGTCGCAAGATTCAGTTTGAAAAGCTTGACTATTTGATGAGAATGTCCCAAACTGCAACAAGAAATTCAACAAAATTCCAAAACTTTTTTTATATTTTTATTTGTTGATTATGTTTTTTTTTATGCAAATGGTCTTAATTAATAAGCTGGTGGGTCAATTCTTGACTGGTAGGCCGTCTGCTGACTTAGGTTTTAAATTTATTTTGAGGGAACCTCATTAAAGTACGTAGTTATATATTAAACTCGATTTTGTCACTTAAAATTTTGAAAAAACTAACATATATAGAAGTCCCTTGCGGAGATCTCCCACTTAAATAGTCTGATCCTGTGGAGAATATATCGATCGAATTCAAGATATATATATATATATATATATATATATATATATGTGAAATACACAAACGTAAATTCGCCTTATACTTTTGACTATTAAAAATGGGTATTAGGCTTTATAATTTTGCAAATTTTTACGGGAACGATTAAATTAGAGTGCTTATATAAAATTCAATATTCTAATTAATGTGATTATCTAAAATTTTAATTAATTCACTTGATTAATTAACAAACTAGAGGCGTGCAATAGGGATAGAAGATTAAAATTAATTCCTCTGATTAATTAACAAACGAGAGGCAACAAAGCAAACAAAGAGAAAAGGTTAATTATCGAAATTGAAATTAAAAACAAAATGATTTCATAGAGAATTGAAGTTTGTTGCACCATTAATCACGTTGTTGTTTGTTGATGTTGTCCATGTTCATCATCATGTTCTTTTCCTCTTATAATTTTCCTGGAGACTTGGTCATGATAATCACCTTATAATTCCTTAATAAACTCAATCACTTATAATTAAAGACAATATATTAACATTAAAGATTAATATCAATTCTCTGGAAAAAAAAAGATTAATTAATATCAATTCAATTGGGTTTTGTCCACTCATTCTTTGTCGATCACCCACATCATCAGAAAATTAAAGGGAATATATATAACGATACAATTAATTAATGATATTTTAATTAATAATTAATATCCTTCACATGGAAAATTGGAGTTTAATTTTCTTTATTTTGTACATATCCAATAGTTTTAACAAGGTACGTAGTTGTTTCATAGTAAAATCGTGGAAGGAATCGGATGTTTTTGTCAACAATGTTTTAATTAATTAGACAGGTTGAATTTTTTTGAACACTACGTACCTATTGCTGTCGATCGATCACTACTGATCATATATATGTGTTATATATATATATATTATCAAGAATTCATCCCGCACTCTAATTAACTACACGTACACGAGGCTTTTAAGAAAATAATGTTAATTAACTTGCATATATATATATATATATATATATATATCCTGATAAAATATGTATATATACAAAATAAGAATTGATGTCCAGCTTGTTAATTGTGGAAAATAATATTGAGAGAGTTCATGATTAGTCACGACATCTCAGTCCAGTCATTTATCATGTAAACCTCTCATGCTTTGCAAACGACGTCTACCTAATGCCAGTAACCTGCTACACTAATTATATTATTTTCTGGCCTGCAAACATACTAATAATTAAACATATTTATTCATAATATGCACATTATAAGGGATGTAGCTAGAATGTCAATATTATTATCCACGTATGATGTATTATAATATAATTAGACGACATAATATGTTTTATAAATTTCATATGTTGGAATAATATATATATACGACAGTGTCTAAAATTCTCCATACAAGATATCCTATTTCTACTAAAAATTGGATGCATTGTGAAAACCTGACTTATATATAAACTAACATATATACAATTCTTTTCAATTTTAATCGCATTTATTAACAGGCCAGGTTAGTTAGGGTATAGAATGGTGATCATTTAGAAATTTTCATTTTAGGTTTAAAGTATCAAATTTTGGATCGAGTAGCTTAAATTTGATATTTAAAACTTAAAATTGAAGTAATTAATAAACCAATCCGAGACTACAAACTTAACTCAACCTTATCCTGCCTACCATGATGATCAACGATCCAGGTTGAGATTATTTGGATGATGATTTCTAAACTGTTGTTTACATTTTCCCCTTTTAAACAGTAATCAAAGGGAAGCAGAACTGCCATATATAAGCTTGAAGACCTATCGATCATGAGCCACGTACCCAGATTCCCAGAAGATAAATTGAAATTAATAATATTACGAGAGCTTGATCGATGATGTTGATTGTGATGACATAATAAAAAGGTGGTGTATAAAAACTATGAAGTTTCACTTGGGGACGTACGTACAAATGGAAGCTCCAAAAAATGAACTGTTTCTTGCTTATCTATAAATAGAGGAAGGTTCCTCCACTTTTCCTCCTCAATGATAAATCATTATCAAAATTAAACTCTTCGATCTTGTTTAATTCTATCTAAAAACTATTAAAGGTGGGAAAAGTTCTACAAAGTCATGCCTGCAATCATTTTAATTTGTTCATCTTTTTATATGTCTTTAGTAATTTCATTGCATCAGTACTCTCTGATATTTTGTGCAACAATATCATTAATGTATCCAACAATTCAATTTAAATTTTGTAATTTAATTTGAAGTAATAATCAAATCAAAATTCAACATCTATTAATAAGTACTTTCGGTTGTGCATTATATAAGTCTATTGTTTTTCAAAAATGCAAGATTTCTCATATTTACCAAATATTTTTGTACTGCTTCACTTTCAAATAAAGCAGTTTTTTAAGGAAAAAACAATACCAAACAGGCCTAAGAAGTACTTTCAGTTGTGCATTATAGGGTTTGTTCGGATGAGAAAAAAAATTAAATTTAAATTCACATACACAATTTCTCTAGTTTAGTTTGACAAAAAAAATTCCTAATTTGAATTCATAAAGATGAAAATTTAGAAATTCCATGGAGGAAAAAGAACATGGAATTTTAATAGCACAAATTGTAACTTTTTTGATTCAATGCTATTGGGGTACGAGAGTCGAATATAAGACCTTCTACATAATGTGTGAAGATGAATATCATTAGGTCATAGCACTAAGTTGCTGCACAAATTCGATCTTTAATTATATTCCATACAATTTGTCATTTTTGAAATTTCATTTTGGTAAGTAGCATTTATGTATAGATTGCCTTAAAAAAATTGAATTTCATGTTTAAATTTATCCAATTTTACAAATTCTAAAAAATTAATTTATGTTAATTTAATCATTTTATATTTTCTTGATATTCTTAAATTTTTTTATTTAAACGCACTTGATACACCCCGACTCGTTAGGGTTAGCATTAGTCTGTTACAGAATTCACTCGAATTTTATGATTTTACTCCTTTTTTTTTTATTAAAAAAACAAATTTTATAATATATATATATCATCAGGTGTATTAATCAAAAAGGTCTATTTCTACTTTGAAAATGTAATTTTACTATCTATATATATATTTTTTTTATCAATGGATTACTACCTATACCTTCGTGTAACTCCAAAGGTCGCTAAAAGTAAAATTCTAGGAAACCTACTTAATTACTGCTGGGTAAATATTAACCATGAGTAGAAAGCAGTGGGTGAAGCAAATGTGATTTTTTTACTTTCCTTGTGTATCAAGAGATCGATGATCTTAATTTCATTATCCCTTTTTCCATATGTTATATTGTTGAGCAATACAATATATACATCGATCACATTGGTTGAGTCAAATGTTAAGTATAATTAACTAAGCTACGGTTTACATCTTATTGATTAATTAGTCTCTCACCATCTAACATTAACAACCTATATTAGGTATATTTAAATTAACAAAGCAACCATTGTAAGTCATTTTAATTTTTTAATAAAAACTGAAGGCATAAAAGCTACCCACCAAAATATTAAATCTTAAGTTGTGCACTGGTCCATCTACATAAAAACTCAAACTATATATAAAGAGTAAAATCCCCTCTACGCATAAATACATTATAAAATAGTACGATATTACAATCACATGTTGTAGTAATATGAATTATGAATTATAACAAGATTCGTCATCTTATTATGAAGGGACGGAACCATACTTCAGAATGAAGTAAAGTGCCCTAATAAAACTCCAACGTGTCGTACAAAAATTTATAAATTTATTTAATTAGAATTTTGTAATTGTTGCTATTAACATTATTGACCTAGTGGTATTTCTATCAACTGTATAATCCAATGTCTCATATTCGATTCGGGTTCAATTCTCATAAAAACTAACTAGTCCATTTGACAAGTCTCGGATTCGACTCTCGTAGAAGCCCACTCTACATCTGCGATGATCAATGACTCTCATAAACGGTTACTTCCGCATCTTCGATTATGCATGTGTAATTCGAGATCTCGAATTCAAAGATTTTTGTAAAACTGACTGTGAATTTGCAACGGTGTATGTGTAGTTTGAGATCACAGATTTCACTCTCATAAATTATGTACGATTACGTTTGAAAAGCATGTGAGTGTGAGAGTATGTACAAATACATAAAGAAATAGGTATGTATAAAAAATAAGGAAAATGAATCGTGTTTAAATTAACAAGAAGAATCCATTATCAGCCGGCTTGAGAGAAAGCTTGTATCAGCAAAGTTGCAAGACTTTTCCCCCACAACACCTTCACTCCAAACTTCCAAACACTCTCATAGACAATACCTATGTCTTGTGCTTGTCTCCTGCCCCATACCTTCACCAACACCTCCTCTCTATAATACTGCTCTATTTTCATCATATCAATCATCAGCATCATCATCATCATCATCATATCCAACAAATCGAAATCGAAATAAAAAATTTATGGAATCCAATAACCTTCAAGATTCAAAGAGCTCTAGTGAGGAAGACCGAAAATTTATGGAATCCAATAACCTTCAAGATTCAAAGAGCTCTAGTGAGGAAGACCAAGCTGACCACCACCACCAGGCGGAGGCCAACGACGAGGCCGGCACGGGGCGGTCCTATGAGTGTGTGTTTTGCAAGAGAGGGTTCACAACCGCACAAGCCTTGGGAGGTCACATGAATATCCACCGCAAAGAGAGAGCCAAGACAAGGCCGATAATAAGTTCACCACTAGCCAAAGGAGATGATCATGATCATCATCCGAGCATGAGACCGTCCTACCATCATCATCTTCATCATCATGTGAACTATAGGACATATATGCCGGTGGGGCACACGTCATCGTGGGTTGTGAGAGCCCCGCCACATGCAAATTTGATGAGTGATGAGGAGTTGTGTGCAAATATTAATAATATTCCAACGCATCAGAACTTGTTGAGAGATGATCATCAGGATTGGAGGTCGGGGAGTGGCTTGAGCTTGGGGATTGGCAGGCAGCCATCTGATCATGATCATGTGGATATCGATGATGAGAAAGCCGGTACTGGTCATGATGAATTGGATTTGGAGCTTCGACTTGGTCATGATCCTTAGTTAATGAGTCGATCATTAGTACATATATTAAATATTAATTGAGATCATAATATTTTTGTACAGTTAATTATGAATTGATCTGTACATTTTTTTGCTCGATATGTTTCTTTGTTTTTTTCATGTGGGAAAGAAGAGAGAAGTTATTAGAATACCCATCTCGTCCCAATTAATTAGGAGTAGTATTGTACACCATGTCATCGTGTCTACCAATTTTTCATGTACTTAGTCAAGCTAGCCCGGCCGGCGGCCGCCGGATTTTGATTAAAGGCTGCAGGGAGAAGGAGAGAGCTAGCAAATAATGAAAGGTATTTAATTTGCTTATCCATCCATATATACACACCTTGTTATCATCATTTTGTGATGATGTTTTCTTCCATACAGTATATATAAATGTAAGTCACTTTTCCAATATCCTTTGTATTTCACTATTTCGATCCTAATGGCGTGTATATATATATATATATATATATATATCTCCCCTAAGTTTTGCTTATAATTTTTGCACGTATATATCCCGAATTTTCATAATTAATTAATTAGCTTGAATGCTTGGTTAATATAACTATAGATAGCTATTTATACACATATATATATATATATATATATATACACACACATAAGATTATGTTTTATTGCAAATGAAAACTAATGATACCATTGATTGCTCAATTAGTTATTATGAGGGCTGATCTGTGCCGAAATGGTCTCTAAATCATTGCCGTTGCCCTTTGTAGCTCAATCATTCAACCCTAATTTCACCACATGTATATGATCGAGGTGAGTTTCTAAATTATTATGAATTCTCTATTATTAAAAGCACATATATATATATAGCCAATTATATTTGTGACTGCTTATGTTTATATAGTTGAACATCTTGCTAAAATACACATAAATAACAGTGAAATATTCGTACTGGTTTTTTATGAAATTGGTAAACCTATATACATACGTACTTAGCTAATAGTTTTGACTGATAACCATTTGATAGATTTTTAGTTTTCACTTTTTTATATATCTGTTTGAGATATATGCAGGAGAAACTATAAGATGAGAGAAATTAAGAAGGGGTGAAGAAGAGTGGCATAGAGCGAAAGGAATCAGGCAGGAAAAATGAAAATAAAATGTATGGAAAGAGAAACCGTACGTCACTCAAAATTGTTTTCGATATTTAGTTTTCATATTGTGTATGGTTCTTTCTACATTTGTTCTCCATCTTTTCTGCCATATGCTTCCTCCCCTCTTCTATTCATTTCTTCATTCCCCATATCTCAAGCATTTATAAATAATAAAAACTGAAAATAAAAACCAAATAGTTATCAAACCGATATATCCAGTAAGTCTTATTAGGGCTTTCCAATGGGGTTTTATAGTGTCACTCCCCTGTATACTTCCAGTACAAGAATTAGTTTTCGTTGAAAGTCCTGGGGATGGAGAATACAGCTAGAAGTGATCTATATTTCACCTCAAGCAACAAGTATAGGAAAACAATATATATATATATATATATATATATATAATTTCGATCTTTTTTAGCATATGTACGTACGTGTGCATGAAATAATAAACTTGAATAACTAATTAACAAAGAATTTTAACCATTATTTTATATATAATTAAGCATCAGAAAATTCACGAAGTTAAGAATGTTTGTAATATATATATATAGTTAGAATTATTACAAGATTAATGATGTAGCCTAGATATCTTAAGAAATATATGGGAATTCATCAAACGACATAATTAAATACATTGAAATTAGATCCAAGTACTGTTGTAATTTGTAAAATAATCTCAAAAATCGATAATTAGAGCTCTCAGATATGAGATTTTGATTGTGCACAAGGTGGTGGTGGTGAACCTGCTATTGATCTGCACTAGCTAGCAGTACTTTGTTGCACTTGGTCATTACATGTTCTTCATATATATAAACTGTGTGTATATGGAAATTAAATATCTATAATTATTTGAATTTAGCAAGATATATATATAAATTTGCTGCAAACCAAGCCAGGTTTCTTTGCATATATATATGTATGTTCCTGCAGTTAGAATAAGTAGTATTTTCTAGCCCTTTCGATATCAGCAGATCGATAGTACGTATAGTATATATAATAAATATACGTACCATTGATTAAAAAAAAAACAATTAAACCAGGTCACCACAGAAAATTCTTGACTAATTAGTGGCATGTAGTATATTAAACAGAAGCCTAACTTGACCAAGGAATAGTTGAAGGAATCTAGGGCATGCAGGCCATGGAAGGCAAAGTACGTACTTCATCACGATTGACCAAGGGCTTTCACCTTCATCGATCTTAATCCACAACCACAACGATATGTCGATTAGTAGTACGTCTTGTCTTGCTCCTCAGCTGGATATATATTATTCACTATTACTTAATTTTAATTCTTTCTTTGTATTTCTTTCATTTGTAATTGTTTTACTTTTTTTGGATTACAGTATTAACCAATCCCTAATCGGCCAAGGACGAGTCCAATTAATTCTTCAAAGTAGGAGGAGTTGAAATGACCCAACATCTATATACTAATCCGTAATCAGAATTCAAATTCCTCATTTTCATTCTAATTAATGATTATTAAAATAATCAAACCAAACTTCTATTGTATTCCGTAATCAAAATTCAATTCCTCATTTTGATTCTTATTAGTAATTAGTAAAAAAACAATCACTTCTTCTTTGGTTAAATCTATTAGAAATCTTTCTTTAGTTATATCTTGAAAATTTATGGAGTAAACCTTAAACGGTGACTTAATATAATTTATTGAGAAATGCTAACAAAACTACTACATTAGAGATGATGTATACAATGTAATCTTCTGAGCAATACCCTAATTAAGTTAATCTGCAGAAAAAAAAAAAAAAAAATTCTCTGGTCAATTTTACTTTGAAGAGCCTTGGAAGGCATCCACAGTCATCCATAGTAATACAATTTCTCATCAAAAGAAACAGGGCAACTTGATATATTTGGCAATGGCATACAGCTAGTTTCAAGAACAATTTTGAATACATAGGGTACCAATTTCACTCTTTACAAGATTGGAGTCAAAATCATCCACTAAACGGAATATAACTTTACCATAAAAATACAGAAATAAAGAGAGACTAGGCCTGGATTTAACGAAACAGTATATAACAACCTGATACGAATTTCTGGCCGTCAACTCCTATTTCATACATTTAAAACATCTTTACATAATCATACCAGAATATATCTTACAAGCAGAGAAGGTAAACATTGATGATTACGGTGGAACACGCATGCTTCTTGTCTTTGTCTTTCATATTCAATGCTGTATCAAATCCATATATCGACGATGATAAATTACCTAGTGAGATAGTATATAACTAGGAAAATGACCACAAATGATGCCGCTAGTGTAAACATTCTCTTGCTCGACTTGGTCTCAAACACCTGAACAAAATTGAACCCATCATAATGGCCATGAATCAGAAGGGTATGCTCTACTCTTTGCAAGATAAATGCAAGTTAAAGAACAAATTGTGTGATTTGGAAATGAAACGATAAATTTGGAGAGAGTACAACTACAGAATCTAGCATACATACCGTCTTAAACTTGTCCATTGTACCAGATAATACTCCCCTTGATGAATCCATATCGTTTCCCTGAATTAGACAATAAATCACATATTGAAGATGTAAAACTATCTGACCGGTAAAGAATAGACTGTAAATATGGCCTGGAGAGAAAAAAAATGTAAACTATAGAGGAAGAGATTTATTAGCCGCAGCATACATACCATTCTGTCCAACAAGTGATTGTGATTCTCCACCTCCTCATGTATATCACCTGACAACTGTTTAAGAGTAATGGATTAGGATTTGACAAGATGACGCTAAAGCCTATGGGACTAGAACTGCAAAACATATCAGGGCACCTCTACACAATAGTTTATCAAATCTATAGCTTATAACTTCACAAACAAACACAAGAGTGAGACAAGCATTAAGTTCAACAGGGGATGCCTAATTAACACAGAAAATATGCAAAAGAATCATACAATTAGAGGATTCCGAGACAAGTATTTCAGTTTGTCAAACCCCTCATTCCATTTAGTAAGGATTTCATTGTTTATTTGTTTGTTTCCCCGGAAAGCAAAGGTAAATATCAAGAAATAATGCACAAAGATTTTAACCTAGAACCATACTAGAAAATTCAAAAGCTACATTTTCCTCCTCTCAGCCAACTCAATTTAATCATTTGGGCAAAGCATACAGTGACTAAACTACTATACAACTATACAACATCCTATTGGTATCGTTTCGTAGCCTAAAATTGTATATATCAAAGCCAATCAGGAACCACTACATTCACAATTGCATAGAAACTTTTAAGTGGTGAGATGTTAATTGACGAAGGAATGAAGGGTAGGGGAGGGGTCTTACTCGCTTCAGCAAATTGACTCTATCTTGTAATCCATCCACGGCCCTTTCATTATCATGTTCATCAATTTCATGAGAGTAGGAACCTGAGGCCCTGATGCCACCCTCCTCAATGCCATCAAAAAGAGCAGCTTTGTTGCCGCGGTAGTCCCTAATAACACAAAGATTTCATTGTTTCCTTAGAATGACCAGAAAACATACCATTAACAACATACACTTCCTTCCAAATGAGACAAGGAAAAATTCCAGTATTCAACGGAAGCATTTTATGTTAAATAATCAGCAGAAGCTTCAGTTACAAGCATCAGTAATCAAAGAGGTTGCAGAATCCATCAAACTATTACTAACAAATCCAAACAGGAAATAGCATGTCTAATGCATATCCCACCTGAACTTTTACACAATTCCAAATCTCATTTGAGTTTCGAATAATCGAAATCCATTTGTACTTAAACTCATCCAAAGCATAACTTAATGGAAGCACAGAAAGCCCCATAAAACAAACATATTATGCAGAAGAGTTTACATTGACACAAGAATCAACCACCTAATCTAGAACCAAATGGGTTTTCAAGTTCAGAAACAAAAACAAGCAAATTCGATACCATCGCTCGGAGAGGAAGATCGAAATAGGAATTTTATAAACAACAAAATGAAGCACATATATACAAGACGAAAATCACAAAACACCAAAACAATCCGATTTGTAAACGAGCTAACCTTCGAGGATTCATGGCTCACAAGTACCAGACTAATTCAATCGCGTAACAAAATCAAGCAAAGCTGCTTCTTGGATCTCCGAATTCGAGTTACTGTAACAAAATTGGACTTTTCAAAAGAACAATTCGAAACCCAAAACTGAAATGGGCGATCAAAGATATGAGTGAAAGTAAACCAGATCTGAGAAGCAGAGAGATTTGGGAACGAAGAAACGTACCGCTGGGAAGGAGGCCAAGGATTTTTGGTGCAGAGAAAGAACGAGGGGATTTTTTCTTCTTGCTGGGATTTATATTCTTGAGGGACTCATCTAGCGGGGGAAGAAAGTTCACCTTTGTGGGTCCCAATAGAGAATAATGGATAAGAATTGAAATGTTTTTACTATGCTCATTTTGTTACTAACGCAATTTTACTGCTATCATTAAGAATGCACTTTACCTAAGTAAAGACAGCTACCACTAAACTGAAGGTTAATGGGTTATAAGTTTTTAGCTTGTCATGACTAGGGTGCAACTCCGGCGGGTTGGACCGGTTGAAAAGTTGACTTAGTTTTAACTTATTGATTAGACTTCAAATATTACATTTCATACAATATCTTTTTATTATTACACAAAAAATAAATAAAACTAAGCATATGTTATGATCAATCAAAAAAACTTCAAAGAGTCTAGAATTACGTCAAATAATATTAGAATTACATGTGCTTAAATGTATTCAAGATTTAAAATTGGATTAGATTGAGCTAGTAAAAATTCAGGCAGAGTAAAGTCATACTTGAACTAGTTAGGACTTCAATCTAACTCAACCAAATAAGTAGTTGGGTTAAATTGAGTTAACCTCGAACAATTTTATTCACAATTTAAACTCGCCTAATTAAAATTAAATTTAGATTGGAAATAGAAAAATTCGGATGAGCCCAAGTCAAGTTGAGCTAGTCATGACAAAGTATTTAAATTGTGAATTGTTCATGAATATGAATATAAAAGATCTACTAATAATGTTATAGATTAGTATTAAGTATTGGAAGCTAATTTTGGAACTCCACAAAATTACTTGTTGCATTCTACTTTTTTATTTTAATATTTTCTTGTTTTTTTTATGAAAACTTCCAAACTTACCTCTTATATCTTAATTTACTTATTTTATAAAAAATTAAAAATTCACAATAATTTAATAGCCTACTACTAAACCATTATCAAACATTACTATTTACTGTCGCATATGCATCTTTCTATTATATTGCAACAAATTTTTTTGATCATATACATTTGCAGTAAAATGTCCAAGTTTTTTTATCATGTCAATTTAATGGAAGAAGCGCAGAACACATAATTGTGAAAATAGAAAACGGAAGAGTAGGATTTTTAGAAGAAAAAAAAAGAAGTCCAAATGTTTGATATAAATAAAAGAAATAGAAATAAAATATATTAAATTCAAAATGAAGAGAAATAAGTTTGGAAGTTTGATTCATAAAAAAATAAAAAATAAAAACATTAAAAAGTAAAAAAGTAAAAAAATAGAATACATCAAGTAATTTGTGGAATGACAAAATGAACCCGCTTAAATATTAATTTCCATCAGTAGGTAATCTGGGTTTGTCCCTAAAAAAAGAAGGTAATCTCGGTATATCAGATCCCGGACACAGTTTATAAAAACAAAAGGGTATGGTTATTCGATTAGCCTCCTAAATAGAAATCGTATAAAAAGGAAAAAAAGGTGGGAACTCCATCGTCTTCTTCAATTGGGAGCATCTGATTCTGGTCACACTGAGACAACTCGGGCTTTACTCTCCACATAGCAGAAGCACCATCTATCTAGCTCAAAACGCACATCGCAAACTCATGGGTTCATTGAGCGACGAGGGCACCAGCAGCAGCAGCTTCGAGTCCTCACCGGAGATGGTCCAATTTCTTTGCGACCGATTGCTCGACCCCACCCAGCCCATCTCAGAGCGCTTCAGAGCTTTGTTCTCCCTCCGCAACCTCAAAGGCCCTGGCCCTCGCAACGCCCTCATTACTGGTTCGTTTGTTTAATTTGAAGGAAGTTTCTCTGTTGATGTTGACGCACCAAATTAGCTTTAAATTTCAGTACTTTTTGATTCATTTATTTCGGGTTTTTAAATTTTAATTACTAACTACAAAGGGTACTACTTGTTTACTGTTCAATTATAAATTTTGAACTCCTTCCGATCTTGAAGGAAAATTTTTCGTATCTTTCTCTTTGAGCTAAACTAAAAGATTGAATTAATGAATATCATTGACTGGTTAGCCTGTGCAGCTCATTGCAATCATGTTCATGATAGAATGAGAATTGTCCTACTGAACTTAGGAAATTGATGAAAACTGTTTGATTAATATCACTTATGGCATTACAATTATAAAGCCGGGACATGGGTTAGAAACAAGCATGCTCTATGTTGTTATTTTGTTCTTTCTTTTGAAAGTTATTAATCTTTGCGAGGATATACCTTCGTTGATCTACTGTATATCATCATATGTGGTGTTGCTTAGTGTTGTTCTAATTGCACTATGGATTCCTTTTTTTCTCTGCAGCAACAAGGGATTCTTCCAATTTGTTGGCACATGAGGCTGCATTTGCATTGGGCCAAATGCAAGATGCGGACGCAATCCCTGCTTTGGTGGCGGTTCTCAATGATCTATCTTTGCATCCCATTGTTCGCCACGAGGTGAGGTTATACCGCTGTAACTGCTTATATTTCCCCTTTTTTTGGGATTTACTTATAGTAATGTATCTTATTTATCTTTATGCATTTGTGTAGGCAGCAGAAGCTCTTGGTGCAATTGGTATAGAAAGCAATGTTCCTCCTTTAAAGATTAGTCTGGCTTTAGATCCAGCCGAGGAGGTAAAAGAAACTTGTGAGTTGGCCCTTAACCGGATTGAGCAGTTGAACGATGCTGGTAATCAATCCCTGGATGAAAGGTCGCCGTTTATGTCAGTTGATCCTGCCGGACCAGCTACTTCTTCTTCTGTAAATCAGCTAAGGTATGGCTGGTTAACATATATGGCTTAAATTTTTTTCCACTTATTCTAATTTGGTAGATATCTGACTCGTGTTAATCATTTGAAGGGAAGTTCTTCTGGACGAAAAGAAAAACATGTATGAGCGCTATTCAGCTCTATTTGCTCTGCGGAACAATGGCGGAGATGAAGCTGTCACTGCTATAGTCGATTCTATGGGTTCAGAAAGTGCTCTCTTGCGTCATGAGGTTTGTTTATTATCTTATATAATTATATTGAGAAATTAAAATTTAGATTTTTTATTAAAAGAACTTTTTACTAGTCTATTTGAATTTCTAAACTTGCACAAAGACGCTTTAGATATTAATACTTATAATTGCTTTTGGAGTATGATCAGTTGACTCTCTTGTAGATTTGTTTTCAAAAGACTGTCTTTTCACCGTCATAGCTTCTTTCCTGGGGTTTTCAGGTTGCTTATGTGTTAGGCCAATTGCAAAACAAAGCTGCTTCAGCTGCTCTTTCCAATATCCTCATGGATAGAAATGAGCACCCGATGGTTAGACACGAAGCTGCTGAAGCCCTTGGTTCCATTGCAGGTATGGCTGCCTGGATATTTGTCTAACTGTGTTCTCGAAATATATCCGTCTGTGTATATAAGGTTAGTTCATTGAGTTGCTTCTTTGTGTATAGATGATCGAAGTGTATCACTTCTCGAGGAATTCACAAAGGACCCCGAGCCTATTGTGTCACAGAGTTGTGAAGTTGCTCTAAGCATGCTGGAATTTGAGAGATCAGGAAAATCCTTTGAGGTATGCATATGAAACTATGATTCGAACCGATCAAACTCTAGGTTTGGCATATCATCAGGAATATGACTGAAGTGTTTGTGTTATGTGCAGTACCTCTTCATGCAAGCTCCTCTGGTGCAATAGATAATTAGGTTTAGTTTCGCCTGCCGGTCGCATTTCATCCTTAGGCGGAATAGCTCCAATGCAGGCAGACGGTTCACCCCTGTCGTGCAAGCATTAAGTTGTGGACATGGAATTTAATGTAATACAATTACAACCTAAGAGATCAGATCATGATTCTTTCTTAAATGTGTTGCACACTTGTTTGTGTTCTTACCTGTTAGTGTAGTCAATGTTCTTATCAACTATTGAACAAAAGGAATAGTACTTATCATCTTAACAAACAAAAAGAGTCTTATTTAACCTATTTACTTTTTTCTTTAGTTCGAAAAATCTGAAAATTATAAAATAATATGATATAACGCTCATTCCGTGGAGTGAATAATTGGGACGATATTTCCAGCTTTTACTATATTATAAAATATCTACGGTATCATTTGCCAACGAGCTTATTGAACGGGTATGCTTGATAAAAATGATACTGGAAAATCATACACATTAAGTAGAAATGTTTTTGAGTTCAAATGATTATGGGAATCATACAAATTGAGTAGAAATATTATTGAGATCTCTCACGGCAGATCGGGTGGGTATGAATGCACATTGACGAGCACTTTACATCATCATATTGTTACGGATAATGTTAGCAAGATCATATTTTAAATCACATCTCTAATATTATTGACGTGTAATGTTAGAGAGATCATATTGTAAACTATATATTTGATATGGTAATCCTAAGAAGACCATATTGTAAACTACAACGCTAATATAAATAGAATTCCTCGATATAAATATGAACCATTTATATTAGAGATACGATCTACAGATGTAACCTCCCTCTATTTATTTTTTTATTTGCTTTAATGGTCGACATGGTGAGCTGAATTGACTATGTTCCGAAAGCTTCTTTAGCTCACACTACAACAAAAAGAAGACCTTCAGCACGTTGTGATTTATTTATTTTAAAAGAAAAAGTTCAAATATTGAAAGTGCAAACATGAAAAAAGATGGATCGGGTCGGGTAAGTGAACACAAACGGAGCCCTTGGTCCCTTAAAAGCAGAGAGAAACAGTAAGCGACAAGAAACCCGTGGAGCTCCGAGTCCGAGTGTCGTTGGAGAAAGAAAGTTGAATTCTGTGTTATTCCAGTGTGAGAGTCTCACTTCCAACTCGTCACTTTTCAGAGAGAATGGAGAACCCTCAGAACCATAAGCCATGGAAGGTGGAGTATGCCAAGTCCTCGAGATCGTCATGCAAGACCTGTAAAAATAACATTGAGAAAGAGAAGCTCCGACTCGGCAAGATGGTCCAGGCCTCCCAATTTGACGGCGTCATGCCTGTAATTTCCTTCTACTCGCCCTCTCTTTTCCTCTCCATTTACTTACAATGTCATTGTTATTTTTCATAACTATTGCACCAAACTAGAAATTTTGAAGAAAGAGGACAAGAACCCCTGTTATTATTGTGCATAAACACTGATAATGTGTTAATTTTGATTTCGAACAAAGTTGGATTTTGGTCTTCGTATGTATGTTCTGCTCCATTTTCGTCTATGTTGCAGTTTGGTTCATATAAAGTTGGGAGCTTTGGTTGGATTCACATGGGTTATGAAATTGCAAGTTTAGCTCCCTTTGTTTCTAAGCAAAATAATTATATAATTTTTTTTTATATGAAAAAAATAAGTTTTCTTTGGAGGATTGCTTTTCAGGAAATGCTTTTCTTTTTATTAATAAGGAAAAGGGACAAATTTTGCAGTCTTACAGTAAAGTGTAGCCTTGTTCAAAATATAATCAAGAGGAATCTTCTCCAGAGAGAAGTTTCCTAAAATGTACTGTTTCCCCTTTAGAGAAGATGGACCTTTATGGTTTTGTATTGCTGAAATTTTGTTGTCTTAATCAGCCCTCTTTTTATTTTACCCCTTTAACCAAATAGTACTGCATATATAAATATTTGGCTTGTTTTTGTTTTGTGAATCAGATGTGGAACCATGCTGATTGCATACTGAAGAAAGCAAAGCAGATAAAATCGTATGTATCATTGTAATATTTGTCATTTCTCCGTTGGGTTAAGTGCGTGAATGCAGGGATTAGCTACTAACCCTTTGTCTTGCATTTAGAACCGATGATGTTGAAGGCCTAGAGCTCCTTCGTTGGGAGGATCAGAAGAAAATTAGAAATTATGTAGAAAGTGGAGGATCCCAAGATATATCAACAACAACAACAGCAACAAAAACAAGCAAAGTCACCCCTAAAGAATGTGGTATTGAAGTTTCTTCAACTTCTCGTGCTACTTGCAAGCTCTGCAGCCAAAAGATTTTAAAAGCACAGGTTGGTAATTATGTATCTCTGTCTTTTCAATGTTTGGGAAGTAAATTTTTGTAGTAGTTGGGTTTAGTAGATACATTTGGATCTTTGGTGAGAGAAATGAAATCTGTGAATGAAAATAAATTTCAAGTTGATAAACCTGATTGGAAAGCAGACTAGTGTATGATGAAGTTGACTACTCTGCATGATTGATTTTTATTCCATTCTTAGGTCCGTATATCAACCAACGGTGATAAAGCTAGGGGTGTGTCATGGCACCATGCCAACTGTTTCGTGGAATCATCGCCATCCACTGATGTGGAGAAGTTGTCTGGATGGGAGACCCTCCCATCTCCTGATCAGGAAGATCTACGTGCTTTGGTTAAGAAGGTTCCTTCAAGGGCTGGTATGACGTTTCTTTTGCTTTTTTATTGTAGGTTGTTTCTTTGCAGTAGTAACCAGTAATCCTTTGTTTCTTAGTTACTATTGCTTCTCTTATAGTAGTCCTCCTTTCAGGTAAAAAGGCTGAGGAACAAGAGGATAAAGAATCTCTACAACAATTGATTTCTAAAGCTGGCTCAAAACGAAGAAATGATGGTGGTGGCGATGAGCAGTCAAAAGTTGCTAGGTCTGATGTAGATCTTAAAGTAACTGACTTGGAGACTAAGCTGGAGACCCAAACTAAAGCACTCTGGGCACTGAAAGATGATCTTAAAAAGCATGTGACGAATGCAGAGTTGCGTGAAATGCTTCAAGCCAATGATCAAGATTCAACAGGATCAGAGCTTGATTTGCGTGACCGCTGGTAAAATCCCCCATGTTGTTCTTAGTGTGGAACTTGCCTAAAGTTTTATCTTTATATTTTATTTTTTGTAATTTTCACATTTACTTACAGCTGCTTATTCATTTTTAATTTTGTTTTTCCACAAATGCTTTTATGCATATTTTCTTGTTTGAAAAAGGTTGCCTAGGATAGTCTTTTTAGATTTTGTTGCCTGATTTGTTATCATAATGCGGACCACTCTTATTCTTTTTCTTTTGTTTCTTATTCCCTGCTCAGTTATACTTAAATTTGGTGTATTAGTTGTTCATCATCTCTAAGTGGATCACTAGTTATTTATCTAACTCAGCCAAGGATGATTAACTTTTTATTTGTATACTTGTTTAGCGCTGATGGAATGATGTTTGGACCACTTAAGAGCTGCCCAATCTGTTCTGGTTCTCTTCGTTATTCTGGAGGCATGTACCGGTGCCATGGCTACCAATCGGCATGGAGTAAGTGTTCATACTCTACCCAGGAACCTGAACGTCTTGAAGGGAAGTGGAAAATTCCAGAAGATACAGATAATCAATATCTCCATAAGGTATTCAACTATGTTTTATTTCATGCAGGTAGTTGGACAAGTTATGACTCGAGTTATATTTATTTTATGCAGTGGTTTAAGTCACAAAAGGCTGCGAAGCCTGTTCGGATACTGCCTCCTTCAACACCTAACAAGCCTTCTGGTAGTCAAGCTTCCAATGCCCAATCTCAGTCATCTAACAGTTCCAGCTTGGCGGATTTGAAAGTTTCTTTTCGTGGAATACCAAAAGAATCTATGGCATGATCTTTTGTTCCTTTAAATGTTTATTTAGTTCTTATTATCAGCGGAAATTTTCTTTTTTCTTTAGTACCATTTCTGTCTATATATCTCATCAAGGGTGATTGTGCAGGAAGAATGGAGTAGAAAAATCGAGGGTGGAGAGGGAGCAGTTCATTCTAAGATCAAGAAAGGTATTTTTTTTTTTTTTTCATGGACACAATTTTTATTTAACATCCTGCCTTCTTTGTATCTCATCTGTATAAGTGTTGACTTAAAGATGCATAATGTTAGTTATTCTTGCTTAATTATGTGCAGATACTAATTGCTTAGTTGTGAGTGGAGTACTTGATGATAAAGATGCAGAGATGAGAAAAGCAAGGTTAAGATGCTACCAAATTACTGGTTTTGACTCTTCAGTATATACCTTGGTTCTTTTTTATTTGACAAGTATAGGTTACATTTTCAGGAGGATGAAATTACCAATTGTTAGGGAGGATTATCTGGTTGATTGCTTTAAAAAACAGAAGAGGCTTCCATTTGATCTGTACAAAGTTGAAGCTGTTGGTGAAGCCTCTAGCATGGTCACTGTCAAAGTGAAAGGCCGAAGTGCTGTTCATGAATCATCTGGTCTCCAAGATACTGGTCATATACTTGAGGATGGGAAAAGCATCTACAATACAACTTTAAGCATGTCTGATTTATCAACTGGTGTTAACAGGTGCGTTTGGTTTATTCTCTCTTCCTTGTTCACCAATTTCTTTGGAATTAAGTTGTTTCACACATCAATTGGCACTACTCATTTATTGAACTTAAGTTGCTATTGTCAGTTCTAGGCTTGGATCCTCATGCATGCATGAACACCATGTTTTTTCTTAACAAATATGGACAAAATTTGTTGAAATAGTTTCTTGAATTTGCAGTTTTCTTCTGAACTCAAGTTAGGATAAAAGCATTATTGATTTATTGTACTACTTGAATTACAGTAATGGAAGTTTTACTTTTCTGTATTGGTTTATCCATCAATTGCAGTTAGCTGGCCTTTACTTTTCATGCTTCTTTTAAAATAAATTTTTTAACTCTTATACTTACCTCTCAATAGAAATTCATAACATAGGATATAAATCCTAATTTCTAACTCTCTCTCTTTTCTATGTAAAGTTACTACATTCTCCAGATTATACAAGATGATAAGAGTACAGACTGCTATGTGTTCCGTAAATGGGGGCGTGTAGGAAATGATAAAATAGGAGGAAGCAAACTCGATGATATGTCGAGATCAGATGCGATCCATGAATTTAAACGTTTGTTCCTTGAGAAGACAGGAAATTCATGGGAAGCATGGGAGCAAAAAACAAATTTCCAGAAGCAACCTGGCAGATTTTTCCCATTAGATATTGTACTGCCTTTTCTTTTCTTTTCTTTTCTTTCTTTATATATAACTTAAATATAAAGGATCTATCCTATGATCATAAAATATTTGTTTCTGTATTTTTTTTTCTTAAAGATATTTGATTAAAATTGGAATTTGTAGGATTATGGGGTTAACAAGCAGGTTTCCAATAAAAATCAGAACAATGAAGACAGCAAACTGGCTCCTCCCTTGGCAGAATTGATGAAGATGCTTTTCAATGTTGAAACATACAGGTTAAAATAATTCTCTTCTTTAGATTTTTGTTTCTCTCTCTCTCTCTCTCTTTCTCTCTCCATCTTTATATCTTTCCATAAGTTGTATGTATATGAGACTAAGTCTTGAGTTTTGCAGAGCTGCCATGATGGAATTTGAGATAAATATGTCAGAAATGCCACTTGGAAAACTGAGTAAAAGCAATATCCAAAAAGGTAGACATTGAAGCGGGAATCTGTCTATTTTGAAGTTTGAATTCTAGCAGTTTCATAATAAATTATTATGCCCTTTCCTTCGGTCATTTACACTTTTTTTCTTTCAATTTTGTTCTCTCTATTCAGGGTTTGAGGCATTAACGGAAATACAGAATCTATTGAATAGCAGTGGTCATGCTCCTTCCCTAAAGGAGAGCTTGATTATAGATGCAAGCAATCAGTTTTTCACTGTGATCCCTTCCATACATCCACGAGTTATTAGGGATGAGGATGACTTTAAGTTAAAGGTACGTATCTGTGTGGTTACATCTTTCATGTTTTTTGATATTCTTAAGACAGTGGTTTCTGTTGTAAGATGGTTAAATGATGTGTTAAAAGTTGTTGATGCTAAAGTTACCGATGTGATGAGCATATAGATGTTTGGATAGTTACTAGCAAGGCATGAGATGTTTATACAGCCTTCATTTATCATGGCAGGTGAAAATGTTAGAAGCTCTCCAGGACATTGAAATTGCTTCCAGATTAGTTGGTTTTGATGTTGATAATGATGACTCCCTTGATGAGAAGTATTCGAAGCTCCGGTGTAAAATTGATCCGATTCCTCATGATAGTGAAGATTATCGGTTAATTGAAAAATATCTTCTTACTACTCATGCCCCTACACATACGGTGGGTTTGCATCTTGATACTTTGAGTTATGAGCAGACTGCTGGTGACAATTTCTAATTCTTCTGTCTGGAATCTTACGATATTATCAGGAATGGAGTCTTGAACTTGAAGAAGTTTTTGCACTTCAAAGGGAAGGGGAAGTTGATAATTATGCTTCCTATCGAAGAAGCCTTAAGAACAAGATGCTTCTCTGGCATGGTAAGTTTGGACCACTGAATGTATTAGGGCATGGAATCAAGAGTAGAAATTAAACTAATAATTTTATCATCCCAGGTTCTCGGTTTACAAATTTCGTGGGTATTCTTAGCCAAGGACTGAGAATAGCTCCTCCTGAAGCTCCAGCTACTGGTTATATGGTACTCTCTCTTACACATATATATCTATGCTTGTAGTATGTTTTATTAGTCTCTGCATACGCCCAGTTGTTGAGTCTATCTGTTGTTTCTGCAAGACTGAAAGTGTAAACATTTTGCATTACAGTTCGGGAAGGGGATCTACTTCGCTGACCTTGTCAGTAAGAGTGCTCAGTATTGCTATACCGATAAGAAAAATCCCGTCGGCCTCATGCTTTTGAGTGAAGTGGCCTTGGGGGAGATCCATGAGCTCAAAAAGGCTACGGTCAGTACATTTTCCATCATCTTTTCATGTGCTTTGATGTTTGGAATTCGACATTGTGTGTTAAACCCACCATTTCTGCTGTTACTTTCCCTATCTAACTTATTGTATGCCATGTACCGGTCCAGTATATGGACAAACCTCCTAAAGGAAAGCACTCGACAAAGGGGCTTGGCAAGAAAATACCCCAGGAATCGGAGTATGTAAAATGGAGGGATGATGTCACCGTGCCTTGCGGCAAACCAGTGCCATCAAATATCAGGGCCTCCGAGCTAATGTATAACGAGTACATTGTTTATGATACAGCTCAAGTAAGTTTTAAGCTTTGTTCTTGTTCTTGCTGGAGTTTGAGGATCGCATAGTAACGTTTCCGGGTTGATGACATCTGTGGACAGGTTAAGATGCAGTTCCTTCTGAAGGTGAGGTTTCATCACAAGAGGTGAGGGGGGCAGACAAGGATGGATGCGGAGTATTTTTGCGCTGGTGTACATAGCGTGGACGTGGATTGGTGTGCTCGGAAACTCCCGCGACGACTCTCTGCTCTGGATTTTCGGATGTCCATATGGGATAAGATCTATTTTGGGGAGTGTTGGGTGATCTTTGAACCTTGGCTTCTGGGATTGTAGAAAATGCTTTTTAAGTAATGGAAACAGAGACCCTCTCTGTGCATTTGAACTTAAGTATCTAACTGGGCCAAAAAAGAAAACACAAACTCTACTGTTTCTATAGAAACATAACCGTCAAGACAGTTTTGCCAGTTTCCACATGAACCTCTACCTTCTTCCCAATTTTCTGCCACGTGAAATCCAAACCCAAATTAGACGAACCAATTAACATATTAAAACACAATTTTTTGGACCGATAAAAAAAACGAGGGACTGAGTGAATGGAGTTTGTTGGTTTTCTTTGAAGTGTGTATGTGTGGATGTGTTGCATGTGGTTGGATGATGATCCAAATTTGACTCCATACAAATGTAGCTAAGCTAAGAACGTCATGAATCATGTGTGAATTAATGAAATATTTTCATATTTAGTTGCCACCGTTAGATCATTCATTCATGAATCATGTGCTTCTTCTGAATGCAGAAGCAGAAGCTGATAAGGTCAGAGTCAGAAAGCATGAATTTGTGACATGGGAATGTAGGTTTTGGTGCAAAGTGCCATTTTCCTGAGTAAGAATATGACGACATTTCTCATTTCAGTTGAGCCTTGAGATTGAGAGGCTTCTCATCTTTCATTTGGCTTCCCAGATGTCATATGAATATGATGCAAGATGCAAGATGCAAACATTTTATATTTGGGCATGCACTCAAAGGAAAGGAGGTGTGTCGATCTCGTGCCACTAGAGCTGGTCAATATCGAGTCTGATGAGTACTCTCTGAGGCACTTGTTAATTGTGATTCATTATTCTTTGTACTCTGCCTTTGCTCAGATTGGACCATATACTTGACCGGCCAGCTTTCATTTTGGGTTGGTTGTGTCATGTGGTTGACTGAAAAAGGAAAATATTAGGTACTTGTTTGGCCATCTGTGTCCCTTATCTTTTCTTCATGTGAAGAGACTCGAGAGAAAGAGACAGGAATACAGGGGGGTCGTGAAACTGAGAGGAAAATTTCCACATAATTTAAATTATTTGTAGTAAGGATTATCTTAAGGTCTCTTTCACGTGAGATGACGAGATACATAGGGTTCCAGATGTGAAACCGGAACAAGGAAGTTCTTCACTCATAATTTAGACTATTTATAGTAACTACGAATTAATCTTAAAATCTCTTTCATGGTGAGACATCTAGAGAGGTGAGGCTAGTGAAACTGAAACAAGGAAGTTTCTCTCGTTGTTTAGAATAATTGCTGTAATTTAGGATTAACCTTAACATGTTTCACGTGATGTACGGATGTGAGATATATATAAAAAACAAAAACAAAATAGTGAAATCTAAACTAGAAAACTTCATCTCGCAATTTTGACCAGTTGCAAATAATCTCATAACATCTCTTCCACATAATGTGAGAGCCATAGTGAATCGAGACATGAACGTTTTCTTTACGACTTAAACTAATTTTAAAATATTTTTTACACGAAAATATATACTAAAAAAGAGGACCAGTGAAACAGTAAATAAGGAAGTTGATATTGTTCTACCAAAAATGCGATAGTCGGCCCAAGATCACCTTCGGTGGATCTCCGTCGAAATCGGCGCTTGAAGGAGCGGGCTCGTGTGAGTTTCTCTTAGTGATGTGAAAGTGATGACTGTTTTGGAAGTTGGGTTTGGGTTGAAGGTTGTGGGCTTGGAGGTCTTGATGACATGGTCTCTCCTTAGGTGGGCTGACCAGGAAGCAAGTGGATTTTAACTGCGTTCAAAATAGGCGTGTCACTAGTAGAAGCTGCTACTAGACAATTAAAAATGAGTTTGGTTGCGGCCCAATAACCTTTCTTTTAATCAAGTGATTGTGAGGCAAGTAGGCAAATTGCTTGCACTGTTCTTTTATATGTCTTCTTCTTAATGGGTTCAGTTGTGGCCCAAGAACCTTTCTTTTAATCAAGTGATTGTGAAGTAAGCGGAAAAATTGCTTGCATTGTTCTTTTCTATGCCTTCTTCTTAATGTATCCATTACTTTAATAATTTTTCTTTCCAATCTAGTCCAAGTTCAGTTTATGTGATGTCCGATATGTTCATGTTAGCAGCTTGTTATTTAGTTAAGAGCAGTTAGATATACGAGTTTCCTTAAGTTGGGATGATAGTATTGGACCAAAACACATAGATGGTTTTGTGACTTAAACATCAGCCACAAAACACACTTGGTATATTCCGAATACTTATAACTCTCCTTAAGAAAATGAAAGTAAAGTACAAATACTGAAAGAGTAAATGCGTAAATATTGAATGCCGTAAGTAAATTACAAGTACTATAAGTAAATATTTATTTCGAAATCAAGCTTTTGAAGGGTAGGATCTTCTAAAAAACATCAACTGAGTGAACATCGGTCGGAATCATGCCATGGATTGGCAGAGTATTCAAAAAACGCTGAGACGTTAAGGGTTGAGCGTATGGATGCCTCAAGGACTGAATTGGGCAGCAGTCGAGAAGAGGTGAGTGTTTGGGGTTCCTTAGAGACTGGTTTGAGCAGCAGTTAAGAAAAGAGAAAGCTTGAGTTCCTAGTTGGGAACTAAGAGAAGAGGGTTGAGAGAAGAGATTGAATCTCGATC
The DNA here is from genome assembly GCA_037349345.1 of Oemleria cerasiformis. NCBI lineage: Eukaryota > Viridiplantae > Streptophyta > Magnoliopsida > Rosales > Rosaceae > Oemleria > Oemleria cerasiformis. Next base: position 35,554,031 of record JAZGTL010000007.1, on the reverse strand, counting down.
CTAGATCGGAGAAACATATTGTGCCTAAGTAGGCGAGCCTTTGAACAAAGAAACTTTTGAGGGTTTGAAGTTGTTTTGAAATTGATTTTTTTTTTGGTCAAACGGGTTAATTTTCATTTCATAGAAGAGTCCAAAAATACAAGCAGCACTAATAGACCCAATCTAAAAAATAAACAAGCCTAAAGTAAAAAAGAAAAAAAATAGCCCAAAACAAATTCAGCCCATAGCTTAACTAAAGCCCACAACATCCAACCATCAAATTTTAATTTCCACTATATTATTAATTATTAATTAAATTTTGGCCTGGGCTCGAGTTCATAGTTTCACTGAGGGCAAAACAAAAAGTTGTGTACCATAGTCAGTAGCTAGATATGGATAAGGGGGCATCGAATACATATGGTGAGCTACAACAATGGTTAAAGATCCTAACATAGCTAGGTTAAGAGATAATTGAGCATGCCATGACGTTGTTAGGATCTCATATAGGCCTTTATGACCCTGGCCGGTAAATGGTCCTTTATGAGCCTCTAAAATATCTTTTATATCATGCCCAAATAAACCCTAGATGCTAAAGAAGTCTCCACCAGCCGCCGCCGCCTAGCAACCAGCCACCATAGAGGAACACAATCCAGTCTGGAGCCAAAGAGATCGATCAGTAGAGCATGGTTTGGAGACACAAGGCCGCCAAGAATCATCATACTCAAGTGATCAGCTAGGTCTAGACAGACCGACAAATTTCTTAAACCAAACACCCAAATCGGAAATTTGGGGAAGGGATGAGGATGGATGGTGGGAGTTGGAAGGGAATGAAGGGATGGGAGTGGGGTTTTGAGTAATCAAAGGGGCTAAAAAGAAAAGAGCCGAAAGGAAATTAGCCAAAAGGAAAAAAAGCAAAATCGGCCAAGGAGACCGAGCCACCGGCGAAGAACGCCGAGATAGGAAACTTCCCATCTCCAAAAATTCATCTCGAGCACCGGTCATCACCACCGACACCGCACTCCTACGCCAAGGACAACGGAGGAGAGGGTGCGAGCGAGAAACTACCACCTAGAGAGGAGAGGATGATGGGTTACTGGGGAGGGAAAAAGGAAAAATGGGCAGAAGAGGAAGATGGGAGGTGGAAGTTTGCACCAGATCTACCACCAGGAGGTGGAGATTGGAGAAGCCTCCACCTCAGAGCTGTTAGGGCCGGGGGGTTTTTTAGAGAGAGGTTGGAGAGTTTCGATGAAGGAAAAAGTATCGGAAAAAAAACATGTTGATGATGATTTGTCATGCCAAAGTTTTGAAATTGATTGGTTTGATCAATTTGTTTGTTTTATTGATTGATTGGTTGTCTTTTGAGAAGAAGACTTCATCTCCTTTTTATAGGCGACTGGGTAGTTGATTTGGCTTGCCAAGTAGACTCCTGCGGGACCCATACTGCAGTTGCTTGTCTTGACATCTCCTTTACCCTCTAACACGTTCGACACTTCAGAACCGACTTTCTTCCTTCTCCATGTTTCCACGACTCCACGCCCCAAGTGGGCGTTTTGGACTGTACCTTGTGAATTGGGTATTTAACTTAGTTGGCTCATTGCTTTAATCCAGAGTGAGATTTTTTCGAGTGTAAACAGATATAATTATCTGAACTAGTTGCATTGAGGACATCTCAAGATCTAGACTGCAGCAACTAGGATTGGTTACACAATCCAAACTGTTTGCAATACCTTGTGTGGCTCAAGTTGAGGCCAGAAGTAGTGAGTGAAGCAACAAACGTGCATTTAATTTGTGAAGAAAACTAGGCCCTTATTAAACCACTTTTAGACTTGTAGACTTTGGCTTCTATTTTGTCTGATATGATCAAATGCTGTTGCATAACCCACGAAGGACAATACAAAAAACTGCCCTCACTTCGTTGTAAATTTTTTTAAAAAATAATAAGGTGTTCTCACATCCGAAATGTGAGTCTAATTCCTTCTCGGAGTGGAGGGCTTCCTCTGGTCACAAAATGCTCCTAATGAGTTTCGAACTCATACTTGTTAGGAAATAAAAAATTCACTTTCCGAAAATGACAATTTAACAATTGCATCACACTTGATACTTATTTCATTGTAAATTTAACCATAATATTACACTCTGGTAGTTTTATTTGTAATATTTGAGAATTTTCATATTCAAACTTTTATTAATAACAAGAATATTTGTGCAAAATTTTATATTTTATATTTTATATTTTAATAATTTGTTCTTGATAAATTTAAGTGGGATCACACTTTCCGCGATAACAAAAACTTAATCAAATATTCAAGTAAATCCTTCACTTAGAAGACTAGAGCTTAGACTAGTCATCCCATCATCTTCTGACAACCCAATTTCCAAAATCTCAACCAAAACCCAAGCCAAGCCTCCCAAATTGGAGTCTTTCATCTTCAACTTGATTGGACATGGAAAAAAACGTGTCTCAATATTATTCACGACTCTTATTCATTTTAGTTTCTTCATCAAAAAACTTGCCATATTATAAACATTTTCCTCATCTATATTGCTCATGGTAACTGAATCATTAGCAATTGTCGGTAGAAATAGAAAGGGCAGGTGTCCGGTAGCAGCAAATCACAACCTCGCAAAGCGACAAACTGCACCAATATCCAGGTGCGGCGTTCGGCGCAAAATATAAACTTATTCAAACCCCATAACATAAAAAAAAAAAAAAAATAGAAAAAAATATCAATCAAACTCACTACCCATTAATCATCCACATTAGAAAAAAAATGCAAAAAAGAATATATTCATATTGCTTAAACTATTATATTACATCAACCATTAGGAAATGTCCCCCAAGAACCCTACACACAGACCTTCCTTGTCCCCCCGTTCACATTTCTTATAAGACCCCCCCTTTATGTTTCTCAATGCCCCCACTTTCCTCCTTCAAACCCAAAAAACCCATTAGGCTTTAGGCCCCAAACTCATCTCTCTCTGCACCATTTTCTAGTGTGCTCGTGTGCCTATTTTTTTTTTTTTTTTTTCTTTATAAAAACTGAATCAATCTCTCTTTCTTTGTCTCTACCGATGGCTTCTGGGGGTGGGAGTGGAAGTGGGTCTCCTTGTGGGGCATGCAAGTTTCTGAGGAGAAAGTGTGCCTCTGACTGCATATTTGCACCTTATTTTTGCTGTGAGCAAGGGCCGGCAAGGTTTGCTGCCATTCACAAAGTGTTTGGTGCAAGCAATGTGTCCAAATTGTTGCTGCATGTCCCTGCTCATGAACGATGTGAAGCTGTTGTCACAATTGCTTATGAAGCTCAAGCAAGGATCAGAGACCCTGTCTATGGATGTGTGGCTCACATTTTTGCCTTGCAACAACAGGTACTTCATCAAAAACTTTCATTTCTTCCATTTAAGATTAACCCTTTTCTTTTTGGGTTCAATTCAACCAACCCTTTGCTTTTCTTGAGGAATTATGCCATCCCTTCTCTTTCTAGGTTGTTTTAAGCCAATCTATTTCTTATTGGCTCTTGTTTTTTGATGCATCGATATTGGAGCAATTTAAATTGAACTACGCAATGAACCAGCAGTACTAACTATTAATAAGGAAAAAATAATACCATTAAACAGTCATGTTATTGGTGAACCTCTTTATTCAATAGTTATCTAACTTCACATTTCTTTATCATATATAATAATTGAACCTCAGAACTTTCACTAATTATTAGCTAGCGAGTCGGTTTGAAGCGAACCCTTTTCTTTCATGGTTGAAATAAGCAAAACCCTTTTGATGTCATTGTCTAAAAGTTAGTATTTTGAATCATAGGTGGCATGTTTGCAAACACAACTAATGCAAGCAAAGGCTCAACTGGCTCACCAAGGCCTTGCAGCTGATTCAAGGAACATAGAGAGTGCTCAGTGGAATGTGAATGGATTAGCCACAAACTTTCCAAGCTATCCAAGTTACATGAACCCTATTTCACCTCAGAGCTCACTGGATTCAATCGACCACAACAGTAGTGATATTGCTATGAACATGCAAGAGATTCAAAGCAGCAGAGATGAGTTGATCTCATATCAGCAGGCTTATTCTAAGAAGAGACCATATATTAATGGTGACTTGGGTGAGCTTCAAGCACTGGCTTTCAGAATGATGAGGAACTGATGTGGATCGGTGTCATGTTTGTTTCAGATGTTTCTGTGCCCAAATATTGTATATATTGAGCCTGCAGTCTTTTTGTTTCAAGTTCAAGAAACTAGCACCCTTAATCATAAACACAATCTCTCTCTCTCTCTCGCTCTCTCTCCCAAATTACCACTAGTTCAGGTGCATAAACTAGCTAATTTAAGATAATGTAGTTTTTACTAAGAAGACAATAATGGGAGGCAACACATTGATCACATTATTGAAGAAAAACCTTGAAATCTGAGTCATCCACTGAATTGTTAATTGCATCTTTGGTTATCATATATGCAAACTCGACAATATATGATCAACAATGATATGTTGGTTTGGCCTGGCTTATAACTTTAGTGATGGGGCATTTCATGCCCCTCCATTGAACTCAAAAGATGATGCCTTTGAACACACTAGCATTTAAATATGTACAATTTGAAGCACTCTTGGTGATGTCCCATAATTATCTAACACAAATCAAAATCAACAAGTACAAATTTGAACCTAATAACTGGCCGGTGCCTCTACAAAATCGCGTCTCTTCTATTTTATGATATACGTTATTTGCAGTTGTAATGCAAATTAAGGCCAATTTGGAGGTGAATCCCAATATTAGTTAAATTTTGTCCTTAACGATGTTTAACTGTGTCCACCTGTCCTTGATAGTCACTAAGTAACACTACAATAAATAAGGGGTTGCCCAACGAGATTTTGCCCGACGAAGGAATTTTCGCCGTCCCATGTCATTTTTTCCGGCGAAAATGAAGGCTCTTCGGGCAAGGTTTAGGCGGGAAGAAAAAGTTGTTGGTGCGTAAAATAGGAAGGTTTGGCCCGACGAATAAACTATATCTGTCAAGTAAAATAAGATTTAACGACGAATATTTTTCGTCGGGCAAAACTTGGCGTTGACTATGTTTTGCCCAACGAATCATTAAACTTTTCCCCGCTAAACTTCTTCGTCGGGCAAAAGTCTAAACACATTAAGTACCTGACGCCCATTTCTTCTTGTTCCTCTCTGCCTTTTACTCATCAGACTCTCTCTCTCTCTCTCTAGCTATATAACATCAACAATCATCATCTCATCACCATTTTCACTACCAATCAAATCATTTTCTCTCTCAATCACCAATACCAATTTTGAAGGTTTGAGAATTTTAATTTTTTTTAGTTTTGAAATTTTGATTTTTGATTGGAAACTAATTATGTTTTGTGTTTTAAGAAATTTGTGGTTGATTTGAAGGAATACTTATAAAAGGTATGTGTGTTTGCCTCTCAATTTAATTTTGTTAAGAATTTTGGATATAATTATGTTAGAAAATTGTGTATTTATTGTGGAAAGTGTGTAGAAATTGTTTATAATTTGTGGAAATTTGTGTAGGGAATTAGAAAATTTGTTAGGAAAATATGAAAATAGAAAATATGTTATGAAATTAGGGAAATAGAAAATATGTTAGGAAATTAGAAAATAAAAAATATGTTATGAAATTATTGAAATTAGAAAATATGTTAGGAAATTAGAAAATTAGAAAACATGTTACGAAATTAGGAAATTAGAAAATATGTTAGGAAAATAGAAAATATGTACGGAAATTAGAAAATTGTAAACTCTATGATATGCATAATTAATATAGGTTTGTATTTGTGAATTTGTTGTGATATTTTCTGGAAAGCGCTTTATGTAGTTCCGACGGAGTGAAATATGTTCATATTTCATAACCGTTAGTTAATCGGGTTGATTAACTTCTTATAATGAAATTCAATGAAAAAACATAGACGCGTTTGAGAGTCAGTGAATCAGGTTGATTGACTGACTCTTGAATTGTCCATCTATTCGGACAGTTTGGGGGTGTGCAACTATATGTTGTGTAGTTAGCAGTCTACGAGGTTAGGTTTCGATTGTGGAAAATTCGGTTTGTATCCCCTCAATGTTCTCTGAATGCATACTAGATATTTGTTTATAATATCTACGTCGTGCATTTGGGGAACTGTAGGGAGATGCTGCCGAAATTTCCCTCGATCGAAACTTAGCATCATAGGTCACAAACTACACAGCAGACAACGTGCATTCTCGAATGGGATATGGCCAAATCACCGGAGGCATAAGGAGACGAGCGGCTTTTGATATTAACTTGTTCTAATTACAGGACAATGTTAACTCAATTACTTACGTTGATACTATTTTGTGAAAGCATGCATAATGGACAGAGGTTGGATGCAAATGTTGGATAGATGTTCTGATCAGTATTTGGATGGGATCGATAACTTCATTGCCTTTGCACGTAGTCATTGCAATGATGAAAGACGTATCAGGTGTATATGCCGTAAATGTAACAACTGCAGTTGGATGCCATTGAATGAGGTCCAAAATCATATGGAATGGAATGAGATCGTACACAACTACACTAATTGGATCTATCACGTTGAAGAAATATTTGCCACATCAACATCTTCGGTTCCCGGGTCCCGTCTGGACGAAAGTGCTTTGGATGGGCGATGTGATAATGATCAAGTCATTGAGATATTAACCGATGATTTTCCTCCCACATCGGATGATAAGGATGATGAGGTGCTCAAGTTTCAACCTGAAGACTCTAAGTTCCATTACGAGAGATTGTTGAAAGAAGCTTAGCGCGAATTGTACCTCAGTTGTAAATCCTTTTCGGTTCTAGGGGCAGTTGTGGAGTTGATGCACATTAAAGTTTAGTTTAATCAAACGAACAAGCATTTTGATCACATGATGGACATAATCATCTTAATGCTCCCTGAAGACAACTGTCTGCCTAAAGATCATTATAACTCGAAGAAGCTGTTGAAGGGCCTCGATTTAAGGTATGTCAAGATCCATGCATGCAAGGACAACTGTGCATTATTTTACGGTGAATTCGAGCAGTTTGACAAATGTCCCGTGTGCAATGAGCCTAGGTTTCAAAAAAACAAGATTCCAAACAAGGTGTTGCGTTATTTTCCATTGAAGCCTAGGTTACAAAGATTCTACATATCGTCTCACACAACCCGTGATATGAGGTGGCACAAGGATGAACGCATTGATGATGATGTACTGACGCATCCGGCCGATGGAGAGGCTTGTAGGAAATTTGATAAGCCCTATAGCACTTGGCATGTGGTTATGGTTCTGTAGGGCCAAGAAATGTCAGATTAGGGCTCGCTACTGACGGTTTTAATCCGTTTGGGAGTTTTGCAAAGCCCTATAGTACTTGGCCGGTGGTTATGGTTCAGTATAACTTGCCTCCTTAGAGATGCATGAAGAAAGAATTCACAATCCTCAGTACTTTGATATCGGGGCCCAAGTCACCGAGTAATTCCATCGATGTTTATTTGCGGCCATTGATTGATAAGCTCGTGGATCTGTGGGAAAATGATGTCCGAGCATACGACAAGTGTAGTGGAGAAATGTTCACTCTATAAGCGGCCGTAATGTGGACAATTAATGATTTTCCGGCTTACGATATGTTGTCGAGGTGGAGCACCAAGGGCTATCTTGCTTGCCTGACATGTGGACTAGACACAATGTCCTTTTGGCACGCATCGAAGGTATGCTACTTGGGTGCGAGAAGGTTTCTGCCCTGGGATCACCGATGGCGAATGCAATCTGACTCATTTGATGGAAAATCAGAGTTACGAGCTCGACCAAGGGAGAGGTCCAATGATGAGATATTTTCCAAACTTAATAGTATACATGACTTTGTCACACGAGGATCGAAACCAGCTGAACATGAAAATTGGACGAAAAAGAGCATATTTTTTCGGTTGGCATATTGGTCGAATTGAAAATCAGACACATCACGGATCCTATGCATATCGAGAAAAATGTTGCCAAGAGTGTTGTGGGAACTACTTTACCCATTGAAGGCAAGTCAAAGGACACAAAAAAGACTCGTCTGGGTATGCAAGAAATGGAGATTTGGCCTAATTTGTGGCCAAAAGTCGTCAATGGAAAATACATCATGGCTCATCCAAGTTATACATTTACGCCGGATAATAAGAAAAAATTCCTGAAGTGATTGCAGGGTGTGAAATTTCCCGACGGGTACGCCGAAAACATATCCCCAAACGTTAGCACCGACAGTGGCACCATATCTTGTATGAAGAGCCATGACTATCATGTTTTGCTATAATGACTCATTATGATTGGTATTCGGCCCTTCTTGGAGCCTGGTGTTATTGAGACGATAGTTTATTTGTCTCAATTCTTCCAGATACTATGTGGCAGATTGTTGGTAAAGACGGATCTCGAAGCAATTAACGAGGATATTGTCTACATCATGTCCTGACTAGAGCAAATATATCCACCTGCATTCTTTGATGTAATGGTGCACCTACTAATACATCTGCCAGATGAGGCAAAGCTAACTAGCCCGGTGCATCATCGTTGGATGTACCCAATCGAGAGGTTTAACTTATTCCTACTTTTTGATAATATTTCCTTACTATAATATATATATATATATATATATATATATATATATATGTGAATCATAATGTATATTTTCTTGCAGAATGTTAGGTACGTACAAGCGGTACGTACACAACAAGACACGTCTCGAAGGCTCTATAGCGAAGGCGTACATTATGAATGAGGCACTGGAATTTTGTGCAATGTACCTTCGGAATGTTGAAACTTCCTTCAATAGTGCCTCGCGCAACAACGACGGTGGTCAACGTCTAGAAACCCTATCTGTATTTGCCCAACCTGCACGACCATTCGGCACTGATCCAGTGTCAGAGATGTTCACCAATAACGGCATGGAGGTGGCTCATTGGTTCATACTGAACAATTGTGACGAAGTCTGAACCTTCCACGAGCAGCACGAGGAGTTGATGAAGGCCCAATATCCTTCGAATTGGAAAGAAATGGACAAACAATTGTTTACACGTTGGTTTTCTGAGCATAAGTCAAATATTTTATTTGTAAATTTCTTAAATTGTTTTTAAGGCTACCAATTTCGTTTCTTGTGTGTATCTTACCAAATGGCACAACTGAAAGATGACAACTCGCCAAATTTCAATAAAGAATTAATGCAGCTGGCCATTGGCCTATTTCGAGGAGAAACGCATGCTGGTTGTCACGTTAACGAAGTTAAGTTCGTGTGCACAGAGCGAGACGATAAATTGTCTACGTACAACAGCGGGGACTTCGTGCCAGGGGATGGGGAAAATACTGATACGGGGTTCTACAGCAGATTGTTAAGTGTGGTTAAGGTGCTATACACCGGCCGCAAGGAAGTCGTCTTGTTCAAGTGTCATTGGTTTGATACGAACCTAAGTATCCTAGGCAGGGTCATTAAATATCATTTATGTACCTTTGTCAACACAAACACCCGGTGGTTTGAGAGTGATCCCTACATCCTCGTTAGTACGGCGAACCAAGTATTCTATGTGGATGATCCAAAAGTTGGTGCTAGTTGGAGAGTAACTGAGATGGTGAATCATAGAAATATTTGGGACTTGGATGACCGATACCATGAAGAAGATGGGGAAACAAATGATGACCAAATCGTTTACCAGGTGGATTCCTCGGCATCCACCCTAAACGTGGATGGAGTACGGACCAACGACGTCATTCCACCAATTGTAATTGATGACATTTTTATTGATCTCGGGGACTTAGAACAAATTGAAAGTGATTCTGATGAAACAAATAATGTGCACATCTCGGATCAGGAGCGTAATTGGGAGGGGGAGAGCGAATCCGACATCAAATGAAAGTTGTAAATAAATGATTTCATTTATATATGTAATATCAATCTTCAAATCAATAAGTTTGATTTATATGTATGTTTTATGATTTCATTCATAAAAGTTTCAATTAATCTTTTATGTTTTGATTTACATGTCTGTTTTGATTTATACATGTATGTTTTGATTTATACATGTATGTTTTGATTTAGATATGTACTAAAGCCACAAACTATGTACCAACTTTGATGTCCTCATCCCTGATTCGGCTTCCCAACATTTCATCTTAGGCCCTGCCCTAGAATCATCTGTAAGTCATCTTAGGTCCTGCCCTAGCATCCAATCTTCATTTTCACAGTCAAATGTGTTTGATTACATAGAAAATTTAATAGTTATCACCCTCTTCACTATGTACCAAATTCATTCATTTCAAAAAAATGGGTCAAACAATTTGCCCGACGAATATTCATGTACCATTCGTCGGGAAAAGTTTTCCAATGTCTAATTATTAAACAAAGTTTTTAAATTGTTAAACAATTTACCAAATTTTGGGTCAGAGGATTTGCCCGACGATTTTTCATGTACCTTCGTCGTGCAAAGGCGTTCAATATCACGGTGCGCGATATTTCAACGGTTACACAACATTTTTTCACGATCCGACGTTTTTAAATCCTCATAACCTCACGATTTTCGACAGGCAAGATCTAGGTACATAAAACCACAAAATGAACGGTTGGATCAGTCAAATTCAATCGTTTGAATATCAATGGAACCAAAACTTTGAAAAATATATTGAAGTATCCTTGAATATGTTTAAACTCTGGACAACGGCCATAAAAATCCACAGCCTGGTGGTGCATGATATGTGCGCGATTCTTCACACCATGTCTCTGATGATGGGGGATACTTTCATGAATCAACCCCCGGAGGAGATCACGCGCTATTGGGGAGAGTTATCGGTATGTGTTTCTCCTTTTTTTTTACATTATTTTCATTTATTTTACTAATTTTAATAATTATTGCAGATAAATTTTGCGTTCAACCTGGAGGACACCGACGTCAGTAAATACCTGAGAAACCACTAGTAGTTACAGTACGCTGACTGGAAATACGAGCTCCACTGGTACTACAAGAGCTAGCCTTCCCTGGAGGTAGCAAAGGAAAATCCTCCAGAGGAGTTGGAGGGGCCTCGGGTGGAAGGGTGGTTGTGGTTGTGCGATCATTTCGTGTCACCCAACTATCTGGTACTATCCATCTAGTTAAATTATTACTTTCTTTTTTTATGTTATTTTCCATTTGAAAAAATAATGATTTTTTTACTAATAAACAGCAAATAGCGGTTGCCAACACATCAAACCGGGAAGCGAAGAAATTCAACCACCATGGGGGGTCGCGATCCTTATCGGCCGTACAGGAGGATCGACGCAACGTCGGGTCGTTGTTCCCGGAGGTGAATGCCTGGGGGCAAGTGTACGCTAGTCGAGGCAACTAGGAGGTTGACAATATTTATGTAAGTTTATTTTTTACAGATTAAACATTAATTTTTAATTTGATAATTATATTTCTAATTAATATTTATTCAAATTTGTAGGCGGCGATGAAGCAAGACGTCCAACAGACACGAGCTGAGCTGACGCAATAACATCCCGACGTGCCGTTGGAGCAGCAGCTACCTGATCCCGGGAGGTCGATCGCCATCCTAGAGCGACGACTTTGTAGGCGTCCAGGGAAAATTGTCCGGGAGGCGGGCAACGGGATAGTTCGGGATGTCTCCAGTCGCTCTTCGAGTTCTTCCCGGGGAGCCAATCTCGAGGAGATGTCGAAGCTCAAGAGAAACTTCGAGACCCTCTAGGCCGAAAACGGGGAGATCAAGGCCCAAAACACGCATATCCAGCCCAAAACGTGGAGATCAAGGCCCAAAACACGCATATCCAGCCCAAAACGTGGAGATCAAGGCCACCCTCGCCAAGGTGTTTGACCGCTTAGGTGAGCGTGGGTTGGATGAGCTTTAATCACAGCCTTAGCCCTTGGCCCAATAACCCGCCCAGGACCCCGACCACCCCGACTCGTTGTAACAACCCATAATTTCAATTATTGGATTTACGTAAATTATTTATGTAAATGACGATTTTACCCTTGCTTGTTAAGGGGCGTGAAAGTCAAATTTTGTTTCGAGACGTTTTTTGTGGTGTTTTGGATACCGTTGCGTAGGTCTCGAACTCACGAGTTCATAGACAGACGACATGCGGAAAACGGAGTTCGTGTATGAAAGTTACGGGTCTAGATTATTAGGGGTATTTTTGGTAATTTTTGACTTGGGGTAGATATTTTTAACCCCAAATCATTGTTTCATCTTCAGATCATCATTTCACTCTCATCTCTCTGTGAAACACCCACATCGAACCCGTGTGCGAAAACTCACCCAAAAACCCACAAATTCCAAGTTTGATTCAAGGCTAAAACTTCCATTTCTATTCCACTAATCGTATTCTACTCCTTCCCACGATCACAACCGTACCAACCATCGAAGGAGAGGACCACGGGGGAAGCCGAACCGAGTATAAGAAGTTTCGGATCCTCCGATCGATTTTTCGGCTTACACAGGTACGTGTTTGATGTTTTAAGGTCATATTTGGATTCCTGGGTTCGAGTAGATAGATTTAGACGTAAAATTTGTGAAAAATGGTTGAGTTTTGAGGAAGTTACAAAAGCTTGAAGTTTCGGCCGGAAATGGGGGATTCCGGCAGAAACCAGAGGGCGCCGCCGGCAGCCGGTCGTCTTGTCCAGCGAGTCACCGGTGACCGGTCGGGTCGAGGTGACCGGTCGGGTCGAGGTGACCGGTCGGGTCGAGTGAACCGATCGGGGTTGAGTGAACCGGTCGGGCCGAGTTGGATCGGTTCAAGCCGAGTTGGGCCGGGTTGGACCAGTCCAGGCGCGTGGGCACTGTAGCAGGCGCTTGACCGGAGCGTGAGGGCGCGTGGCGGCGCGTGTTCGGACCTTCCGTCGGCGCTTGGCGGCGCGTGGGGCCGAGTCTGAGGTAGCGGTGGAGCGTGACAGCTAGTTTTTGACGTTCCGGACCTGTTGGCGTAGGTTTTGGGTCGATCGGACGTCGTTTAGGGGTTATTTTGGGCGTTTGAAGTTGCTGCGTTTTCTAGGCCAGTATAGTTAGACCTCCTGGGGTTTAGGGGGTTTATATTTAAGGTTCTTATTATTAGCTGGTAATCCCGATTATTAATTTGGACAGGCGATACTGCTCCAGGAACTTCAGGGGAGCGTACAGTTCGGGATTGAGCTTGCTTGGACAGGTTTGTGAGTGGACTTTTGGTTTATAAACTAAATGCATGCATAAATGTATCTTTGATTTAAATACTGTTATGTATGGGTGCAATGAATTTCTGGAATTTAGAAATGATGCTGGACACATGTTTTCCAATATTTCAGTGAAAGTGTGTTTTGAGAAATGGCCTGGTTTTTGTACTTGATTTTGATATCGTTTTGAAGTGGTAACTATTTGAGTCTGTGATTTGGGTTTAGACCTGAAATTATGATTTTACCGATTTTGACCGTAAAATGATATTTCAAAGAATTTGGCTTAGGCCAAGAAACAAAGATTTCAAAATACGGATTTGGTTCACTGGTTTTCTGTCCAGATGGTTACAGTTGCTCTGACTGGTGTTGAGGGGTTTTGCTCCGCTGGTTGTTGAGGGTTCGGACTTTGGTGTTGAGGGGTCTTGCTCCGCCGGGTCGCGAAGCTGTCTACGCGTAGTACAGATTTTAACACATCTCAAGGGATACCCTGGTGTGTTGTGGATATGTCGGGAACAGTGAATTTGAGATATTATGTGTCCATATTGAATTAAATGAATTTTAAACTCCTTTGAAGAGAGTTTTCGAACCAAACTGTGGATTACGAGGTATTTTCATTATACAGATTTTATGTGAGTCCAACTAAGTGGTTTTAAAGAGAAATGGAAATTTTGGTGATTTACATATAATGTTTTTATATCATAAACTGTTTTATGTGATGCATACATGATTTTATAAATGGAGGGGGAAAATGTAATATTTCCTTGGAAAACGATTTATAAATGATTATTTTTGTCCACTCACAACTTTTGTGTTTAAACCCCCTTCAGGCTGTTGAGTTGAGTTGATGCGGACACTTATATCGAGGCAGAGACATTAGTACTTTCGGCTGCGCTGTGTAGTTATATTTGAGTAGGATATCTAAATTTTACTCTTGATCCTACTTAGGCGCTATGATATTATATTGTATTTGGTTGGTCATTAATTACGGGAATTATTGAGTGCTTGAATCCCTTGTCTGACAAGTGGAAGTATTTATTATTGTTATAATTTGTAAGGATTGAATGGTATTTTGGGAACCTTTTCTTAGATTGTCAGACGGGATCAGGGTTCTTCCCGGGTTTCGAAGGGAAATTCGGGACGGGTCCTGACACTCGTCGCCGAGTAGTTAGAACTGAATATGTAAAACATTATTTTAGTTTTAATTATGTAAAAATATAACATTAATTTTTATAAATATATATATTTTTTTTCATTTGATTCGTTTTATTATTTTAATTGTATTTTTTTAAAATAATTTTATTTTAATTATAAATATATTTAATTAATTAAATAAATTATTAAAATTATTTTTTTAAATAGTAGGATTTTTCCCGAGGAACAAGCACTTTCGTCGGGCAAAGTAAGACAATTCGGTGCACACCTGCCGAATTTCTGTAACTTTGCTCGATGAAAGGAGTTCGTCGGGCAAAAGTTGTTAACTTTTGGAATTGCTCGACAAATCATATGTGATGAATGGATCCGCAAGGCAAGCTTGGAATTTCTCGACGAATTCACTGTTTTCGTCGACTGACATCAAGCCCGACCACAGTGGCTCGACGAACGTTGCCCGACGAAGGTTCACCAGGTTTAATGTTGCCCGACAAATTTTGAACTTTGCTCGACGAATCTGTTTCGCCGGACATGTCTGCTTTTCCTTTAGTGTAAGGAGAAATTATGAATTACTATTTACGTACAAAGTCGGACACATGGTATAATTCCTCCAAATATGTTATGAATCTGGCATATGATACATGGTTAAATTTTCTTTTACCAATATAATTTGGTATCAACTTATATAATAATATTATGCACAAATTCGTAATTGAAATTAGAAGTGGACTAATTTGAAATTAATTTTTTTAAGTGAATTTTGTTTTTATCAAAGTTCAACAAAAGTTCTTCTGGATTAAGGATGTTTTTCATATGTTATAGAACTTCTTTAACACATCTAGTACTATATATTTAATTTTTAATTACAATATGCGTAAATAAAAAGTTATCTATATATATGTTGTCTATATGTTCTTGGTTTTAAGATTTTCTTAACATGTTTAAATTAAAGGTTGAATTAATGTTGTCAAATTTATCTATACCAAACATGGAGGACCAAAAATAATTAACGAGCCCCGGCCCCTTTTTGTTTTGTTTGCCCCTTTTTGTTTAAAAAAAGAAGAGAAAAATTAAATTGGAAAGTAAAAGTAAATCTAAACTATTGAAAGTGTATAGATCTAATGGTGTGAAATTTGTGTAAAAAATTATGTCAAAATTGTAGTGCCACCTATCCGCTCCTATATATATAAATATTTATATACTGGACTTATAACGCGATAAACTATCACAATAGACAAGACAAATATTTGAAATTCTATAAAGGAAATGAAAAATTTTTAGAAACTTCAATTAGTATGAAATAAGAGTGAGTTGTACATATGAAGAGTACAGTACTATACCCAAGTTAATTTTTTCCTTTTTCTTAAATTTAGGTCGGTTGTAGCACACCCATTCAAAAACTGAGTTCGTACCTAATTAAAAACGTACACATGAATATAATATTAACTTACGATATATTTATAAATATGAGTATATTCGATCAGCATGCTAAATAACACCATATATATATATATATATATATATGGTGCTAGGGTTTTGACATGGTGATGAGTTTGCTTTGAAATTGCCTGATCATTTACATGGATGGTGATTAATTAGGGGAAGATCAAGTGAATGGTATGATTGTAGTTAAAGGGCAACCAACACACCCTTGCAGAGCCTTGAGGTGAGTATAGTTAATTAGTGGACCCACTTGCTAGCTTGAGGGTTTTTGTTCTAATTAGTAGGTTTCACCTAACATTAGTCCTCTAATCTAATTTAATATTCTAATACCTATGATTTTGTATCCCATATTTAGACAAAGTGTCCCCTTGATTGAATGCAAAACAGCTGCATCATTAGTTACTACCTCGGGCAACTTTAGTTTGTCAAACTAAATAACCAAAATGTATGGCTCTCCAACCCTTCTAAATCACTCATTTTTGTAGTGGATTTCCAACGCTTTATGCTTCTACTTGATCATATACTATAGAGCAAATTACACTTTAGTATCCTCACGTTTGTACTAAATTTTAGAGTTATACTTAATTTTTTAAACTTTACATTTTAGTACCCTAAACTTTTTAAAACGTTTCACTTTTGTCCCAACGATACATTTTTGAGCTGAATTTCTGTTGGTTGATGACGTGACGCGTGTGGGGACCCCACAAAAACAAATTCCACGGTGACTTTTGGCAAATTGCATAATTAGTCATTGGTTATCTCATGTCTAAAATCTCCCGCCGAAATACTGAGTGAGATATAACCAAGAGCTAATTAAGTAATTATGCCTACAGTCACCGTGTAATTTGTTTTTGTGGGGTCCCCACACGCGTCACATCATCAACTAACAAAAATTCAGCCCAAAAATATGTCGTTGGGACAAAAGTGAAACGTTTTAAAGAATTCAGGAACTAAAATGCAAATTTTGATAAGTTAAGTATAACTGTGAAATTTAGTATAAACGTGAGAGTACTAAAGTGTAATTTGCTCTATATAATAGAAACAATATATAAAGACATATTTTTGAACGTTTAAATATATTCCCTTTTAAATCAATTTATAGTAATAAAAATCTGAACATAAATTTATTGTCACGGCATATTTACATACCTAATTTAATAAAAAAAAAACAAAATAGTTATGAGAGGAATAAACAATGGTAGTGAAGTCACAATGGGGTGTGGCGTAGACACTAAATTTGTAGCGACTCCAGTCAATCGGCCTGTAACCACTTTCATACCTTGTCTCTGCCTCTTTGCCATAAAACAAAGGAAAATTGAATTGTTGAAAAAAGAACACAAAAAAATATGCACCTACAGAGAACCATGCATATTTGCATCCACATCTCCACTACTCCACCACTTTGCTCTTAGAAAGTAATTATTACACAAAAAGGAAAAATAAAAAAAATTGAAAAGAAAAGAGAAAGAAAGCGAATTCAATTGGTGAGAGATGAAGTAATGTTGTTTTTCTTTTAATTTTCTCTTATATTTTTTTATAATTATAATCATGGAAAAGATGTCAATAACGTCTTAATATTATCTTTATTATTCGGAAAAAATTCAGTACTATAATACAGACTTAGTCAAAATCAAAACGATCATGACTCGTGACCGAATTTTGTCGCTAAACCTTACTCTAATAGTGACATTATGACATAACTTGTATTTTTTTTTTTTTTTTAAAAGTAGCAAATAAAAGTAGTTTGCTGAGAGGGAAAATATTAGTAAATATGTATTGCAATATTAGATAGAAAATGGGATAATATTTAATTTTAGTGATTGCATAGGAAGAAAAAAAAAAGGATCAGAAAATAAAGTTGAAAGGTTGGAGTCGTGAAGCAAGGTAAAGAAAAGCATGAGGGGACATTGCCTCTAGGGTTTGAAAACATCACAAATTTGACTGTTGACTAAATATGCACATAGACGCACACGTGCAATGTGAGCCATCCGATCTTGGGGATCAGTGAAAGAACTGGAAGTGGGGGTCGGGGTGGGGGCCCCTCTAATTGTCATTACAACAAGTGCATGCCGGCAGCTCCTATTAAAACAAATGCATTATTGACATAACACAAGACGGGAAATATTAACGAGATTTTCTGCAGTGGGAAGAAAGAATTATGTTTGTTAAGAGTACATTTTGAATTGGACCAACTCGTACGAATCTAACTTGATTGTATCCACATTTATTAATTAATACCTAGCCATTCGAAACTACCTATTTATTTCTCAAGTCCAATTGATTGGGTACATCTTAATCTAAATTAATAACAAAAAAGAATTACACGCTCGTGAATTATTATATCAGCTATAAAATATTAGAACTACTTTTATTTGTGAAATTAGTCATGTTTTTTGTTATTATAAGATATTTCAAATAAACATTTCTTGAGTTTTGTCGGTTAATTCGTAAGTCGAATTTTTGAGTTAAACTCGACTTAACCTGAACTGGTCAACCCAAAACTTGAATAAATCCGAACAAATCCAAACTCAAACAAACCCGAGTCAACGCACCCAAAACAAACTCGAATTAAAAAAAAAATTAGGATTAAATTGACCTTCTAACCAGCCCAAGTTACATCCTTATGTTTTATTATAAGATAACAAAACACATGAAAAGGTCTGCTCACATTTGACGACAAAGAGAAAAGAAGAAGAGACGAAGAAGGAAGAAGAGAAGAAAAAGAAGTGTGGCCGCTGAAAGTTTTTAATAATGGCAATAATGCAACATGATTTAAGTAGATCATTGAGCTTTGTGCTGCTGCGTCTTGTGCGAAAATGACCAATTTTTGGTTACTTCGGGTGTTCTTTTTTTACAACTTTTCAAGTCTACTTTTGTATAGTTCACTAAAGTTATACAAAATGTGCATGATTTTGTCTTCTCCTTGTATACAAATGAATCAAACCCATCAAATAGGTTCTTTTGTTTTTTATGAATACTTTGGTGTTGTAGAAAACCTTTGATGGGTCTTTCATCAATTTTTGGTTTAATTTGAATGATGTATATATTTATATGCGCAGTAGTGGACATTTTCATGGTCACATTCCTCCTTTTTATACTTCAAAATAGCTTCGATTTGATATATTTTTGTCAAAATAACATAACGTTATCTAATGCACCCGATTTGAATCATCTTTCTAGTAATTCTTATTTGTTTATTATAAAATATTACAGATGTAAATTCTTCAAATGTTTCGGCTCTTGGATGGGCACATTGATAGATGGCCTTATGAGGCTTTCAATTTGATTTGCTTAAGGCTTGAGAAAGAACAAAAGGCCCATATTGTGTCACCTGTGGACTGGGCTTTGTCCAATTAGATTGAGAGTTTTAATTTTTTTTTTTTAATTTTAACTTTTAAAAGGAAAAAAAGTTAAATAAGGTAGTATTTATCCTCTTTCAGCCAACTTTGAATCTCTCTTTTATAATCACAAGGTGTGGTGCAGTTAGCTGAAGGAGGGATTTGTGGCTTGGGGTAAGTCACACTCCGAGTGGGGACTAAGTCCAATCTTCAGATTGGGTGGGGACTCCTCGTGGTATTTACTAGAAAAAAAATCTCTCTTTTATAAATTAGTATAATTCAAAATTAATAATGTCGAAAAGGAAAGAAAGAAATAAGTTCTCATTGATTGTTAGGGTTTGTTCGTAGAGACAGTAGCTACCTCATATATAGCTATGCATATCAATCATGGTGATCAATGGATTCTGGCCTTGGTTTCAAGTAGTTTTCATCCAAGAAAACAATTCCGACAATCGTTATGCATTAATCTAGTTTTCATTCCACTTGAAATTCCTTTTATTCGGTTACATAGATTCAGCTAACCTATATATATATATATATATCTCCAAGCAAACAATTTCGAAAATCTTAATGCATTTAATTTTCATTTCGACTTGAAATCCGTCACATATAGATTCAGCTAATTAATATATCTTAAACCTGCCACTGGTATTACTTTATTTAATGGTATTCGTATCCATTTTAACGTGTAATGAGAGATCTCGGTTATCACTTCCATAAATGACGAGATCGATACGCAATGTGTATAATTCTTGAAGTAAAAAATTGAGTACTTTAGAAATTTTTCAGTGTGAATATTATAACGTACTGGAACCAGTGCTTTAAATAAAAATCTCTTTTAACTGGAAAAAAAAAAACATACTGGAACTAAAGGCATAGCCAGGCATTTAGGTCAGGAGGGACACTTTATATAGATAAATATTTAGGATTTTTTTCGGCCAAAAAGGAACCCGTATTTTAATTACCTTCTAAATTAAGACGTTAATGTTAAGATCGAGAGACACATATAGACATCATAATGGTAAAAAAAAACACAAAATCAATATATGTCAATGTCAATTGGGAGAATTTAATGGGTATATATGTTTATCTATTTTTCAAAAGCAATTGTAGTACGTACGTATCATCTATTTTGAGTATTCAAATGATGCAAGACAAATACTCATACACTTAGATTTTCAATACTTATGAAGTAAAACTCACATATATTAATAGATAATCAATTATAAAGAAATAAGCAAAAGAAGATAAATAAACTTCAAGAATTTTAACAATATATATATAGGTGTAATTTGCATATACATATACAAGTAAAGATGTAACAAAAAAAATCATACGCAGAGACGGCCCCTCTGATTCCAAGGTAGTTCTGCAACAATATATTTATGACACGAATACTAATGAAAAGAACACAAGAAATGAATGCTAAAATAACTCCTAATTATAAACTACATGCATGTAATCCTTTTATGGGGTTTATATATATATATCTAGCTATTGATCAGTAATTAAGATAGAAATTAAGAGTGAAAAACCAGTTCCTCTTTTTATGGAAGGATTATATATTTATGGTATGGTACCACAAAGCAACAGAGTTTTTGTAACCCACAAAACTTGGGGTAGTGGACTTCTCACTTTGTCTGATTATGATAATTAAGGATGCCTCAAACTACAGGTGCATAATAATATTAAAATATGCACTTAAAATTAATTCAGAATATATATATATATATACAACAATAATCTCATAATTAATCACTTATAGCCATCAAATTTCTTAATTTGTATTAGGTAATGTATATGATGAATATATTTGCAACAAGACGTACTGATAACTTGTATGTGTCACTTACCTAGATAAATTATAATGAAAATGCTGGAGATATATATACTTGATCAAATTATTATCTCCTTTCATCACAAGAGTATATATAGATACAGCTAGGGTTTTGAATTTTGATCAATCTTTTCACTGTAAGTAGCTATATATATCTCAGAGGCTAGCTAGCTAGGTTAATTTGATTTATCATATATATGCTGCAAATATTAGTAGAAAAACAAAATCAGAGACTAGCTAGGGTTTGATTCATTTTTCACAATAACTAGCTGCTAAAACTCAAAGGTTTCATTCATATCTTTAACAATAGCTATCAATCTCAAAGCTTGTACGTATAGATACATATAATATAATTTTCCATACAAAACATGACCATCAAAACCAGATAAACATGATTTTGAAGAAGCCATTGTAGTACTAGCTGCACTTAATTGAAAGATGCTCGATCACACAAATAGCAAACACATATTAGGCTTAACAAAGTTAATATGAATGGTTGAATTAATGGAGCATTAATTCTGCTACATTTTCCTCTTCCTTCAAATGTCCAAGATTAAAAAGTTCAGAAACTTTGCAAGTGTTTATGTAAGAACTTGGGGTGTTTTGCCGTTATATATCAACTGGTTTTCGAGTGAACTCTCAACTTTCTTCATATTCATGAAGAGAGAAAATTCTGACAAAAGGAATAAATAACAGCTAGATAGGGATGGAAGAGGGGGCAGAGCTGGGGGATAATTCCCTTACAAGTTCCAATAAAAGAGAGATAGATCAGAGACTTTTGATTTCATTGGGATCATGGGCATTTCTCTAGATTGAAGGTACACCTTATCTCATGCTATAACACAGAGCTGCAGATCGATCTTATCCTTTCATGAACTTCATCATCAAGCACATTAATCTATATATAGCTATATTATCTCTTTATTTAATTCCTCAGATATTATTCAGAAAAAGGATAAAAAGAAAAATGAACTAAAATATAGCAAGAGTTATATATTTACACACACATATATATATATATATATATATATATATATAAGTAACTAGCTAGCTAGCTAGGTCAGCCATATATTCTTCAGTTTAAGTAAAAAATAAGTAAGGTAGCTAGGTAGCTGCAGGTTGTTGTTGCACCTAGCTAGTAACAAATTAATGTTCATCAATCATTAGATTTCTATTTGATCTCATTGTTTAAGCAATTCAAAGCAGAAGTACGGCTAGCCAACTGTGTGTTTAATTCTTAATTAGGTCAAGAATGTAGGTCAACATTAGATCCAAAACCCAAACAAAATTATTATTAGCTCAATCAGAATATCATGAAAATCTATATATCTATATCCAATTCTGTCAGAGAGACTCACAGAAATCAACAATAATTATTATTATTATCACTCTATTAATATAAAAAATACACTAGCTTAACATATATATAATAGGCAGGTAGCTAGGGTTTCCAAATGTATTAACATTTCTAGGGTTCAAATCAATCCTAGCTTAACTATAGCAACAATTCAAAACTGACATACAATCATTTTAACTGAAGATGATATATAGAACTCGATGTAGCTAGCTTGCATTGATACTCATCGCGGGTAGGTCATAACGATGATCATCACCTCATGAATGCTGGTGAATGTAGCTGAAAGCCACAGATTGAAGCTCATTATCAGCATCAGCCTGATGTTGAAAACCCCATTGCATATTGTCAAAGGAATGAGAAGTGCCCTGATCTTCAAAGCTCCCATATGAAGACACATTTTCATCAGCACCTTGATGAATATTATTCACCGAAGAATTATTCTCATAGGTCCCATTAACAGAGTTATTTGAATCCATAATTCCATTCTCATAGTATGATGTGGTTCCAGCATTATTGAAATTACGGATCGACGAATGGAATTGTGGCATAGTGTTTGATGAATTCTCCATCTCATGATGAAACCAACTTTGAGCTTCATGAGAATGAGGAATTATATTAATCCCATAGAATTTCTCATTAGGGTTTGCTACAGAAGATGAGGCATTCAGGATTTGATGAGCTGCTTGATCCTTGAGAGAAGCTAATTGTGCTTGTAAGTTCACCACCTGAAAATTTCAAACCAAAACGCATATATTAATTCATCAATTGAACAAAAAGAATATAAAAAAGTTAGGTTTTCTATTGTTTTTCACAAGTTCAAGTAAAAGGGTGCTAGATCAATTTATTAACCTGCTGTTGGAGAGCAAAAATGTGAGAGACACATCCATAGATGGGATCTTGAAGCCTGGCTTGAGCTTCATAGGATATCGTCACTGCCGCCTCGCTCCGGTCACTCACCGGAAGTTGAGCTAGGAGTTTGGAGACATTGCTTGCACCAAAAACCTTGTGGATGGCGGCGAAATGAGCAGACCCTTGTTCATGGCAGAAATAAGGTGCTAGAATACAACCTCTCACACATTTTCTTCTCAAGAATTTGCAGGCTCCACAAGGAGAACCAGAACCAGTCATGATTTGATCTATTAAATTAGGGGTTTTTGGTGTTTTTTGTTGTTGCTCTGAGTAGCTTAATTTGTGTTGATGAGCATTATTATGAGCATTCTTATAAACACTAGAGGAAGAGTGGAGTTGATTATAAAATAATGAATACTTAATTGAATTAGGTTCCCAAAATGGGCTACAAACTTGATTATTTTTCTTTCCCTTTACCTTCCATCACAAATTTCTATACTCTCAGGCTCATATTAGATTCCAGTGTACATCCTTATACGACAAAAAGAGCTACCACAAACCAACCCCATTCAGTTTTAGTTTCATATATAAATTCTTTGTAGTTGGATAGTAATACATGTAGAGCCACATTATAAATTTTAAAACCTGTATTTAAACCTCTTTGTGAGCAGAGATTTATAAATTTTGATTTTCGATTTTATTTTTTACGATAATTAAATTTGAAACTTCTCAATTTTTTTTTATTACATAGTCCTATTCACTAGATCAATAATATTAATGATGGTAAGGAGAAATATTTATGTGTAATGTATTATGTTTATCTCTATTATATGTCGCCATCAAGTTATGTAAAGATCGAGATAAGAAAAATATAATAATATATATACAATTTGTTACATGAGTAATGTTCACCACATCCAAATGCAGCATAAATTAACTAGAAAATAATTTTAACTAATAATTAGCCCTCAATCAAAAAAATCAATTCAACAATGAAAAAATGAAGACATTGAATGAAAATTTTGGAATTTGTGATGGGTTCTTTTTTGAAGAAAAAAAAAACATAAAAATTGAAGCTGATTAATTAGCTATACCTCGACAAAATTGTGGTCACTAGACAAGCTCACATCACTATATATAACTATTTAGTTAGCTGGGGATAAGAATTATTAATTAAGTGATAAACCCAGGTTAGGGAACTGCTGGACCCTTTAAACTATAGAAATGGGAGACATATGCACAAGCATTTCAATAATTTATGAGCGTCGAGTTCCACAAATCGATCGAAGAACATTTTTAATCAGATCCAATAAGCCTTGATGAGATCAATTTGCTGAATGTTAAATAATAAAATAAACATATTTATATAAATTTGGTGGAATGTGGCAATGTGGTTCTTGGATTCATTGGACTAATTAAGAAATATATCTATAATACAAATCGTACGTGCAAAAGGCATAAAGAAATTCAAGCATATTCTTAAAATGAATGAAACAAGAGGAATAATGCAACACTTGCTAGTTGCTGCCCAGAGATGAGAAGCACAAACATGAATTAGCATTAGCTAATTAACTAATTAATTAACAAGAAAGAAATAAACTAAAGATGATTTCTCTCTTGTTAATTTGGTTTGTCTGAGTATATAATACAGCCAGTGTATAATATAATTAAGGAAAATATAATCGTAATCACTTTTGCTTTGTAACCCACAGCTACGAACATGTAGACGTGCGCTTAGGCCCCACATCACAAACTTAATAATGACATCCTAACTCTAACCCTAATAACTTAATTAAGTACCCCCTCTTTCCAGCTCCTCCCATGCATTTTTTTTAAAAGCAAATATCATTTTACACGTTAATATATATTTAGGGTCATTTATAAAATGGTCCATGAGGTTTAATTTCATCATTTAATTTTATCTGTCAATTTCACCGTTAAGTGATGACGTGACATAATTAGGGTCCACTTCCGTCATGAGCACTTTTTGTATTACAAATTTTTCACTCCAAACTTTTCACGCTTCCAATAAATTAAGATAATATACTCTAAAATGGAGACATATCAACTATGTCATCTATCCATATTATAACACGTAGATTGAAGCCATTAGTACTACAGGTCTAGTGATATTCCTATCTACTTTAATGTGCAGTGGGAAGTCTTGATTTCGACTTTCATAAAGAGATCGAGATACCAATACCCATAATGTATAACTCCCCCGTCATAACATTCTTGTATAAAAAAAAAAACACATTAATTAAATGCAACAGTACGTATCTATAATACGATGTCATCTAAACAAGAAAAGCCTATTTATTAAGCTTGTTATATTAGTTTTTTTTTTTTTTTTTGAACTTGTGAAATCGATGCATGCACTTGAACTGTTCAGAAAGCGGCGGCTTGTAAATAATAAAGTACAACAGCCCTGAATTAATCTCCCTAGTCTCGATCGTCACAATGCCAAACGCCACTTATATATTTATTAATTTGAATTAGAATTTTGAAATGGCAGGTTAAGTTTGTGCATGGCATGAACTATGATTTAAGCTAATTAAGGCCGCATTATGTGGAGCCATGGATGGACCTGGCAGCCATTCACATGTACGTACATGCATGATGCATAGACAATGGGAAAGGATTTTGATGAGTCCATCATGTGTACTTGTTGGCCATGGAATTAAAGTGGAGAGGTATCTTGGGGACAAGATGGCAAGCATGCATGTTAATTGGGATAATTAAAATAATTCAATCTCGATTAGTAATAGGAATTCAACTAATTAATCTACATGTTTAAAAGACAACACCAATTTGTATACGTGTTTGTGCACAGTCCACGTACAATATTTGTCTATAAAAACTTTTAGGGATCGATGATTAAATTAGAAAAGCTCAAATAGAAAGAGATCGATACAAACATATTTTCATGCATGTGGTGCTAAAACTGTGAGAATGTGAATGTACAAAAAACTCATATTGTAAAATTGCAAAATATTGCAAGGGTTTATAAGGAGTTGAGCATCTTCCCTCATTGCCAATTGGTTTTGGGGTGGACTCTCAACTTTCTTCAAGGTATCATAACGGGTTATCCCACGTGTAAGGCTTAACCGCCACACATGCTCCACATCACTCAATATGAGTTGTCTATGTGTTAGGCTTGAAAATTCGTCACACGTGAGAGGGCGTGTGAGAATGTGAAAGTACGAAAGTCTCATATTGAAAAGTTGCAAAACCTTAAAAAGGCTTATAAGGAATTGGATCTCTCCCCCCATTACCAATTAGTTTTGGGGTGGAATCTCAACTTCCTTCAAAAGCAATACATTACCCTCAGCTTCTCCAGGCACAAAGAATTTGATAAATAATTAGATTATTGAGTGTATAAGTTAGAGGAAATATATATGAATTGAATGTCGATTTCTAAATTTTATTTAAGTTGTGGTTAAAAATGATATAGTTGCTATCAGAGGAAACTTCTAGCTAGGATCTCCAATTTTTATAGCAAATTAAAAAATCAATTGATTTGGCAATAGTTTGGTTATCATTATGTATTAAAAAAATCAATAATTTTGATAATAGTTAAAATATTCATAGTGAATCGTCAATTTAATTGATACATATAAATGAATAAATAATTGATAATTTTAATAATAGTTAAAATATTTATTTTAAACCGATCATATCTTAAAACATCAATTAAATATCAACTCTATAATTTATTTGATTTTTTACAAAAATAATAATTACATCAGATTTTAAAAATTAAAAATTCCGATCATCACAAATATAAAAGAAAATTTTAATAATCAATCATTTGGGTGATTAAACATCCAAAATTTAGGTCGATCCATGCATTATTCTTTATTTTTCATTTATAAAAAACTGAATAAAGGAAGCAAGATGACAAAGGATGAGGAGACAACCGTTAATATTCCTCGGGATTGCGGTGCACGTGGTAAATGAGAAAAGGAAAAATCGAATCTACCCTCCGCAATTATGATGTTGACACGCCGCACGAGTGGCACTATTTTTGCCAAACCCGGAGGGACCCACTTTAGCAATCGCTACGTCGCCACCAGCAAGAGGATTAGCAAAACGATAAAACAAGAGTCCTCAGTCGTGCCTGCTGCCTGCTGCCTGCTCACTGCTCACTCCGAGTTCGCAAACTGTGGGTAGGGAACTATCAAGTTTATTTGGTCAAGAACTTGCAAATTGTTATTACCTATATCTCCATTATAATATTTTCGGGAATATTATAATTTATTGGTAATTTTTTTTTTTAAATTCAAGTATGATCAGAATAATATACATTAGAAATATTTGTGTTTATTTTAAGACACATATACTAGTTTTATTTATAATTGATTATCGAATTTCATAATGAGATAATTGCAATTATGAAAATTCATCTCTGTAAAATATAAACTAAATTAAAGATCGTTTGGTTGTCCATAAATATCAAAACAATCGAGAATTTGGGTAACAATGAAGATGCTTATGGTTACCTATCTTATTATTGATTGATCGATATATATATATATATATATATATATATATATATATATATATATAACTATCTCACCACCAATTTATTTGATTTTTTTTGTAAAGACTTAACGATTTTGATTATTACATTTAAATATGAAATATTCAATAATCAATAATGAAAATAGTACTCATATGCATTAGTGTTAAATTTCATATTTAATTAGTTATGTTCAACTGTCTCATTTGGTGAGTTAACTTAAGCTCACTTCCTTTTATAAAGTAAAATATGTGTTGCAAATTCTCTGGTATTTTTAAGTTACTCATTTTTAACTTATTTTGTTTAAATTCCATAGAATTTTGAATTTCCTCATCTAAACGTACCTTTAAGAAAGATTCGAACCTAAAAAAATTAGAAATGTTGTAGATAATACCTCTTATATAAGTGCAAATTGGAAAGGGAATAGTTTCAATATTTTATTTTTATTTAATAATTTACATTTGGGTTTTGGTCATATTTTGTTTTTTGCTCCTTATTCTTTTGGTTTGATACCCAATGAAATAAATTATTAGTGATCAATTAATTGGTTACATCTATGTGACACCCAATTATTGTGTCAGAAGTGCATCCTTAACACCTATATACAACCAATAATTATCTTATGATTAGTAAATTATTCTCCTTGGTACTTGTAGCAGTAGTCTTGCTTCCAATTCAATCGATGAATCCCCTCAATTTCTCCCACTATTCTTTGGTACTGAAATATTTTTTTCATTTTTCTCTTTGTCTTTATTAAAAATGACATAAGAAAATGTCACCCAAAAATCATAATTAATGACTAAAATTTTGGAATCGTGGGATTCAAAATTGTTTTGAGATCCAAGTAAGTAATTTGCATTAATATTCATATGCTTCTACAATATATTATCAAATTGATACTCAAAACAAACAAACAAAATATAAGAGACATATTGTTGGTAAAAATAAAGAACAAGCAGAAATATGAATTCTATCACTAACCGTTATAAAATCCTTGCATATTAATTTGTACTCTGGTTTTTTCTGCACAGGATGAAACGGGAGTTTACAAGAACTTACTTCAGGAGACTACTCACAGAGCTGAGTTGAACCTTCCTGTTTATACCACTGTTCGATCTAGACCAGGTCATGTTCCTATGTTCTCATGTACAGTGGAGCTAGCCGGAATGAGATTCACGGGGGAACCATCTAGGACAAAGAAACAAGCTCAGAAAAATGTTGCGATGGCTGTTTGGGCATCCCTGAAAAGATGTATGCATTTTCTCATTATTGAAATAAGTATTTACAAAACTTTAACGATATGCCATCTATGTACTTGTTTGTAATTCCGTCGATTAATAAACAATTTTTCTCAATATAAAATGGATGAGATACAAAATTTCATAAAAAGTTATTCTCTAATCCTCCAATGTGTTTGGCAACACAAACTAATTAAGTTGGATTGCATTATTTGGAATCCACTTAAAATAAGAATGGAAGAATTCACAATTCTATTCAACTTGTGAATTAGGTCGAATTATTCAAACTTATGATTATGTCTTAACTTAATTCAATCACTCAATGTTATCTAGGAGAAGTTTGTTCTTCCTATTCCAAACAAATCAACTCCAATTCGATCAATTCTGATAATTATATTTAATCTAATCTAAAATTTTCAACATGAAAAAAAATGTACTTTAAAATGGTGCTAAGTTCTGTCCCTCTTTGACCAGTCAAGCCGACATCCAGGTTGCATCTGGGCCATGGCACGTGTGTGGAAGATTACCACATATCTAGGGCATATAAATCTCTTATATTCGTTATCAATCTAGAAGAAACTGTGTTTACATCGGACTCATATTAGATGACACCTAATAAATCTTGCGGTCACTGATTCGATTTTGAGAACGTGAAGATGATAATCCGACTCATATATATACTTAGTGTAGAAGATGTAAAAGAAAATGTAGGTGTAGCCAAATTTATAATCTTGACGATGATTTATAAAGAGTTAACTTATTTTTTTCATTTTTAACTAGCTTGTAAGGAGTGATATGTCAAATATGCATTTTTTTTTTCAATACAAGAATAATGAGGAAGGAAATTATACGTAGAGAATATTTGTCTCATTCTTTACGTGAGTCGAAGTCGAGACTCATAAGCAGAGTCACTTAGAGATCAGAGGGGTCCCAAGCCCCTCTTGTGATATATATATATATATATATATATATGAAAATTACATTAATATTGTTAAATTTTTTAAAGTTTATTTCTTTATTTTTGCTTACTTATTTCTTATTTTTTATTAACATGTCATACTCACATGATAAATATTGAAAAGCTGAGTGCATGAGTACTTATTTTGTGTATTTTTAAGTACCCAAAATAGATGACACTACAATTACTTTTGAAAATAGATAACTATATACCCATAAAATTATCTCAATAGTTGGAACTACCATTATAATGATTTTGCGTTTTTTACACCATTAATTATGATTTTCTGTTTAAAAAAAAAAACATATATCTTAATATTAATTTCTTATTTCAGAATAGAACTAAAATACTGTTTTTTTTTCAACAAAAAAAAATCCTAAATATTTATTTATATAAAACCATCTCTAACCGTGGTCTAAATATAAATTAAAGGTAAAATTTTAAAATTTTGAATCAAAATTCATCTCCAACAAGTGTCGTAAATGCCAAATTTTAGTCCTCAGACTAAAGGACCGACTATTTTGGGGGGGGGGGGGGGGGGGGGGGGGGGGCCACGGAAGAGACAAGGTCTGTGGCATGCCTTTTTTTTCTTCTAATTTTTTGCGCTCTCTCGCTTGCAGTTTGCTGCTGCTGCAATTTTCAAAAGCTCCCCTCCCCCAACAAACGGATTCTTTTATTCTTTTTAAATTAATAAAAAAAATACTTGTTAATTAATTTTAAATATGTAGTTAATTTACATTTGATGTAGCTAGAGATGGTAAAATATAATTCTATATTATTTATTAAAAAATTAATATTTGATGTCCTAAATCTACATTTAGGTGATCTTTTAGGAGGGTCTTGCTAGAGATGACCTAAAGTACCCCTCCTGACTAAATTTCTAATTATGCCATTGTCAAAACCCCTCATTGCATAGTGAAGTAGATAAGAAATATTATTACTTAGACCGGTAATATTAGTAGCTGATACGTTCCGTGTGTACACGTACCCTACGTGCATTAATTGAGATATTCAACTTTAAGATAGGTACTTAATTAATCTATAAATCATGTTTAATTGAATAGATAATCCTCTTAATTAATGATCATCCTGATGTATCTGACATAAGTGATCCTGGGTCTAGATGCTCAAACTTGAAACACTACATGAAACATCGATCGAGTGATCAGTTGTGTCGACAAACAAAAGGCATTGAAAACACTCTTGCTTGATGATTGAGAAACATAAGTACGTTAAAGCATATCATCACTTTAAAATTTATTAAACTAATTAAAATTAAGAAGATAATTAAGTAATTGATAATGTTGCTTGTGGGGTAATTAATTAATAATAACAGCTAGGGTTTTTATTAAAATTAAATTGTAGTTGGAAGAGGGGGCAATTGTTCAAAGTCCAACTTGTTATAAGGGATGAAGAATGAGTTTAAGTGAAAACAGTGAGGTGGGTTGTCGTCTCATCCCAATGGGTACGTATTACACACAAGAATATGAGAAGGATGGCTTTGTTTTTGTCTGTAAATATATAATCTTGATCACGACCTAGACCCTTTGATCAATGACTTGGGCTGGTCGATTTTAAATTTCAAAATAAAAAAAATAAAGATTTCATCCCTCGTCACGAATTCTTTCTTTTAATTTGTGAAACTTTAACTAGTTAAATATTGGTTTAGCTAGGATGCTAATCACAGATGGAGAGACAACCTGGGAGAACCCAACAGATGAGTCTAAGTTAACTTGATTGAGTCATTTTGAAGATCTTTTGACCAGCTGGAGAAATATATAAATGTGTCTTAGAGATATATGTGAAGCGTATTGCTTTTATTTCAGATATTATAGTATGAATGAACGAAATAGTTGATATGCATGTCTTATATTTAAAGTGCAAATTTTAATATGAATAAATTGAACATGATCGATCACATACATGACGTTCCGAATACACCGAAGAATTATTAAAGAGAGTAGTAATGGAAGAAAATGATATAATGAAGGTCCTAAAATGCTTGTCTAATTGTAACTTTCTGAGTGTGGGAAAGGGGACCAAGCAAGGGTCAAGCTAAGTTTGACTATTAACCTAATTTTTCCTCTGAATTAGTCCTTTTGGCCTTGATTCTCTCCAACCTTGAAAACCCTAACAAGTTCTTATATATTAATCTACATATCTCTCCCACACGGACTACAATATTTGTTCATTATTTTTACTTTTAATTTCACATCTGAATAAGATTAGGTCAAGTATCTTCACGCGTACGTATATATTTAGTTAATAAAAAAAAATAAGAATATACTCAGAATATATATATATATATACGGAAAAAATCTTAAATTTCATACATAATAGCATAAAATTTTGGCATTTCTGATAGTATTATTAGGGTGCTTGTTTACATATGTACGTGTGTATTGTTAGTTGTTTCTTTTATATACTTCCATAATAAACATATTTTGACGCTCTACATATAATTTACAATTTATGCATGAATATTCGTGATATAGAATGACGTGAGCAAACTCTTTAGACACGGATGTGCTTATATTTGTGATTGTTGTGTTACATTAGACACGGTTTGGAAAGTATATATCCCGTGGCTAAAAACTTTTACCTACACTTTATGTGCCATGAATATTCATACACAATACTAAATATTCTGATAATAATCGCATAATCTACATGTAACTACGTCACACATAATTTTTCTGAAAGTGATGGTACGTAGGAATCATGTTTATAATAGTAGCTTTGGGGGTATATATGTCACCGTGTGATTCATCAATTGAGTTGAAAAATTAGTTGGAGTTTGAATTTTTGCTTGGGATCGATCTTTTACGATTATCATCTCGAATATCGCATGTGTCTTGTGATTAACTTTTTTCTGGTGACAACTTGTGATTAACTTTGGATGCTACTATAAACGCCTATATATGGGGCTGGCCTAGGTATATTGCAATCAATCAGCCTAATTTTGCTTTCACATACTTTTTAAAGGTCAGTAAATATGGTGGGGGAGAGCTTCATCATAATTTATTCATCACAAATTCACAATTAATTGGTGCATATATAATTAATTCATTTCAAATATGAAACATAAATGCATTTATCTAAGGATGAATTTGCTTAACTTTTCATTGTTGATTATTGAATTTTACTATGCATGCATGATAATTGAATAATTAATCAATTATGTCTGATTACCACGTCTGTATATATAGGGATAATTTAGTAGTCCACAATGGAGGTATAGACACATTTAGTACTCCATAGTTAATGCAAGTATATTATTCTTAAATTACCGTTACAATATATAACATTTTCGTTATATGTAAGTTTCTCTTATCAATATATAACAAAATTCATCAAGTTACACCACAAGAAAAATAAGCTTGCTCGGCGAAACAGATTCGTCGAGCAAATGTCAACATTCGTCGGGCAAAATTAAACCCGGTGAACCTCCGTCGGGAAAGTTCGCTGGGCCACCGTCGTCGGACTTGATGTCAGCCGACGACAACAGTGAATTTGTCGAGCAATTCCAAACTTGCCCGGAGAATCCTTTCGTCGCCTATAATTTGTCGAGCAATTCTAAAAAGTCAACAACTTTTGCCCGAAGTGTAAGAACCCTTCCCGAATTTCGCATCGAAATCGGCGAAAAGTCCTTATCTAGTATGACAGCTTTTTTTCCTCAAAATTTAATACCAGGAATACCCTTTTTCCTTAAATATATTTCATAAACCTTACAGGGTTCCCGATATAATCTCTGTACATACTGACCACACCTACCTGTCAGACGCAGGATAGCTTACAAGTCATAACCGAGACCTCGGAATAGTGGTGGTCCAAAAGGTAACACGCTCTGACACCAAATGTCAGTAGGCCAGACACTGCTGAAATCTCTATTGGAATAACACAAGACAACTAACTAGTCAGTCTCTCGTGAACCATCAATAACTCGTCACTTTGGATCACTGCCCACACCAACCCACTGACCCGGATGACGAAGGAACCAGACTTGGTTGAATTGAGTCTCACTGACTCGCCCCGAGTCGAACTCGATATCCCTGCTCCTCCAAAGCACCTCGAGTGGTAACTCGATATCCCGGCTCGTCCTGAGCACCCCGAGTGATAACTCGATATTCCTGCTCCTCTAGAGCTACC
Source organism: Oemleria cerasiformis (assembly GCA_037349345.1). Lineage (NCBI taxonomy): Eukaryota > Viridiplantae > Streptophyta > Magnoliopsida > Rosales > Rosaceae > Oemleria > Oemleria cerasiformis. The sequence continues at coordinate 35,520,044 of JAZGTL010000007.1, read as the reverse complement.
TTAGACCTCAACGATATGGCGGAGAAAGATCCCTCGAACGCCAACATTGGAGAACCCCTCGACAATATGGCGGAGACATACTCTCTAACGCCAATCGGAGAACACTCAACAATTTAGCGGAGAAACACACCCTCCACGCCAATCATCGGAGAATCCCATGGTATAACCCAATACCTAGAAGTATGCATACCCATGCAATCTCGGAACCCTAGTCCGTTCATAGCGCGAATAAAATACCAAATCATGGATGCCATAGCCCCAAGGAGCTCTTGATACATTATTGACCTAACTTCCTTGACCTCCCAAGCTCAAAACCTGCTCCATGGTCAACCGTTACCGCTGGGATTGCCCAACTGGAGCTCTAAACGTACTCCTATGGCCTCAAAACCATCAAAATTCGGTCTGAAACGTCCCAAAACCCTAGTCACGCGTTGCCGTGACCTCGGAATCAGTCCCACGCTCCACCACGCGCCTGTAGAAGATCAAACCACGCGCCACTCGCCGGCCACACACCTGCTGCAGTAACCCCACGCGCTGACTCGGTCCAACCCAGCCAACTCAACCCGACCCGGTCCAACCTGACTCGATTCAACTTAACCTGATCGGTTCACTCAACCCGACCGATTCACTCAACCCGATCGGTTCACTCAACCCGATCGGTCACTAGTGACTCGCCGGAAAAAATGGCCAGACAGATGTCGCCGTCGCCGGAGAAGACGACTGGACCGCCGTCTCCATTGTCGGAAACTGGAATTTCTTGACGGAAATCGCCATTTTCGATAAGCTTCCAACTCCTTCATTTCTTGACCGATTTTCACGATCTACACATGTAAATTCATATACTTTTCACCAGGAATCCGAATATGAGGTCAAAGTTCCGAGATCGTATATGGTTTGGTAAGAAAACAACCGAGAAGTTTTGGTCCACGTCCCTCCTCCGTTCTTCATCTACGGCAGTGCTCCAACCTCGATGGTGACCCCAAAATGCTCGTGGAGTCGCGGGGAAGTCCCTCTCGGCCTTGGTTTCGGTCAAGTCGGACCGAAATTTGTCCGATGAGAAGGGGGGCTCGGTGTTCGCACGGAGAGGGTCGGGTAAGAGAGAGAGACTGACATGCACTAATCCCTCGAAGAGAGAGAAAAATATCCTATTTATAGTTCAAACTTTTCCAAAATTACCAAACTGCCCCTGAAGCTTCTAGACTCGTAACTATCTCATCGGGTCTCCATTTTTCGCATGCCGTCTGTCTATGAACTCGTGAGTTCGTGACCTACGCAACGACCTAAGAAAATTCCCAAAAGCGCTGCCAGTCAAAAAGTGACTCCGGAACCCGTCCAAAATTTAGGGTAAAATCGTCAAATACTCAAATTAATTTAATTTCTGGTCCGGGTCGTTACACGAAGAATGAGTTTCGCCGGGCAAAGTTACAAAAATTCGACAGGTATCCACCAAATTGTCTTACTTTGCTCGACGAAAGTGCTTGTTCGTCGGGAAAAATCTTAATATTTTTAAAAAAATTAATAATTTTTTTAATTAAATAAATAAATATAATTAAAATAAAATTATTTTTAAATAAATACAATTAAAATAATAAAACGAATCATATGAAAATAAAAAAAAATATTTATAAAAATGAATGTTATGTTTTTACATAATTAAAACTAAAGTAATATTTTACATATTAATTTCTAACTACTCGGCGACAGGTCGGGGTGGTTGGGGTCCTAGGCGGGCTGTTGGGTCAGGGGCTGAGGCTGTGACAGAAGCTCATCTAACCCACGCACACCCAAGCGGTCATGCACCTTAGCAAGGGCCTTGATCTCCACCTTTTGGGCCTAGATCTGCGCGTTTTGGGCCTTGATCTCGGTGTTTTCAGCCTTTAGGGTCTCGAAGTTTCTCTTGAGCTCTGAGATCTCCTCGGGATTGGCTCCTCAAGAAGAACTCGAAGAGCGACTGGGGACATTCCAAACCATCCCGTCATTACAGTCATTACCGTCGACTGGAGACATATTTTTAATTTAATAATAAAAAATTAAACCAAACATTTTTAATATTAAATATTAAATTCACAAAATAAAAAAAAACCACCTATAAAATTAACCAATATTTTTTTAATTCGAATAATAAATAAATAAATAAAACAAATTTTTTTTTATTGAAAATTAGTAAATTGGCCAAAAAAAAAACCCTCAAAATTCTAATTTTTAAAAATAAAACCAATAATAATATCCAAAATCATAAAATTCACATATCCAAAATTTATAAAACTCACATATCCTAAATCATAATAAAAAATTCACATAAATTTTTTAAAATTCACATATCCAAAATTCACATAAAATTCATATCCAAAATCATAACAAAAATCATATGCAAAATTCATAACATTATACCAATTTCAACATTGTACCAAACATCACAATTTCAACAAATCATCAACATTAACCATAAATCACTAAATCCAAACAATAAATAAATAAATAAAACCAAAATTTTTTATTGAAAATTAGTAAATTGGCAAAAACAAAAACCACCAAGTTCTAATTTTTAAAAATAAATTCACTAAAATTAAAATAAAACTGATACAAACCAAAATTAAACCTAAATTACTAAATTGATCCAAACAAACTTAAACCTAAATTACTAAAATCAAAATTCACAAAATTAAACCTAAATTACTTAATCCTAACAATCTTAATCCTAAATTACTAAATCCAAAATTCATAAAATTCACAAATCTTGAACAAAAAAATTTATTACAAAAAATCATATTTAACAATTATATCCAAAATTCACATTCAACAATCAAATTCTACAATTCAACAATTCATATCCAAAATTCAAAAAAAAAATCAAGTCTAATAATTCATACCCAAACCAACAATACAGCAACCACCATTTTCGAATATTCATACCCAAACATCAAAATTTCAACAATTCATCAGCATTCAAGTTCTAAATTTCAACAATTCATCACCATTCAAGTTCTAAATTTGAATTAATTAGTCATATAATCAACTAATCAAATTAATCAAATAATCCTAGAGATAGAGGGACTTATAGTGAGCGACAGAGAGAGAGAGAGAATCTGAGAGAGAGCGGCGGCCTTGGTGCCTGAGAGAGGTGTTCGAGAGAGACGACATCGGTCTTCGCGGCTGAGATAGCGAGATGGTGAGGCAGATTGGTTGCTGGGTTGCTGAGAGAGATGGAGAGTGCTTGAGAGTTAGTGGCGGCTGGGTTGCTGGGTTTGGGGTTGGGTTTTTTTGCAGAGAAGGTGGAAGAACCTATGCGAGGAAGATCAAGAGGAAAAGAAGAATCGATTATGTTTTACTCTCAGTTTATGACATTGCCCGACGAAGGCTTCGTCGGGTAAACTTTAATGATTCGTCGGGCAATAAAAGGCGCAATTTTCAATTTTTCGCGACATTTTTGGCAGAAATTTTGAAATTTTTACGAAAAAAAAATTGCGTGGCTTTTTTTAATGTTGCCCGATGAATTTTTGAAATTTTACCTGGTGAAATCAATATATTCGTCGGGCAAGATGGTTATATTGATGAAAATCTGACTAATGTAAAACCAGGTCTGACGATAGAATTTTCAAGATCGGGACCGTTCAATTTTTGGTTTTACGTGCCTAATTTTCCATCGGTAGAAATCGTCATGTTTTACGGAGCTTATGTATCTCGATCGATAAATTTGTGAATTTGAAGGCGTTTTTTGAAGTTTTGGTTCAATTGATATTCAAACGATAGAATTTCAAAAAATTGACCGTTCAATGGTTACTTTTAAGTGTGTAGACGTCACCCGTCGAAAATCTTGAGGTTTTGAGGTATTAAAGTTGTCCGATCGTCAAACAACGTTTTGTTACCGTTGAATCATCGCACACCGTTACCTAATCCCAAAAATTCCAAATTGGCTAATTTTTCGCGAAGACGATCTATGAGTACATGCAATAAATGTGGACGGTTAGATCGGTCAATTTCATTTTGTAAATTATTGAAAATCGTAAAATAAGCATATACATCAAGGAGTTTAAACATTTGAAGGAAACTTCAATACATTTTTCGAAGTTTTGGTTCCATTGATATTCAAACGATTGAATTTGAATGATCTAACCGTTAATTTTGTGGTTTTATGTGCCTAGATCTCAAAATTGTGAGGTTTTGAGGATTTGAAGCGGCCTGATCGTGAAGAAACGTTGTATAACCGTTGAAACGTAGCGCACCGTTACCTTATCCCGGGATTTCCAAATTGGGTAATTTTTTGTGTAGGCGATCTATGAGTACGTGCAATAAATGTGGATGGTTAGATCGGTCCATTTCATTTCGTAAATTATTGAAAATTGTAAAATAAGCATATTCATCAAGAAGTTTAAACACTTGTGGGAAACTTCAAAACATTTTTCGAAGTTTTAGTTCCATTGATATTCAAACGATTGAATTTGATCGATCTAACCGTTCACTTTGTGATTTTACATGCCTAGATCTCGCCCATTGAAAATCGTGAGGTTTTGAGGATATAAAGTAATCCGATCGTGAAGAAATGTTGTGTAACCGTAGAAATGTCGCGCATCGTTACCTAATCCCGGGATTTCCAAATTGGGTAATTTTTCACGTAGGCAATCTATGAGTACGTGCAATAAATGTGGACGGTTAGATCGGTCCATTTCATTTCGTAAGTAATTTAAAATTGTTGTTTAAAATTAAATGTACATTGAATTTGGTATATATGGTATGACGAAGATAAATGAATATTCGTCGGGCATGACTTTCCAGTTTCGACAACTGTCCACCGAACAGAGAACCACGTGATATTGGACGTCTTTGCCTGAAGAAGGTACATGAATATTCGTCGGGTAAATCCTCTGACCCAATTTTGAGAAGCCCAAAAATTTAGACCTTATCTTTCATGTGAAAACTTTGGCAAGGGCTCTGTTCTTCCAGTCAACAGTAGCCCGTTGTCACACAATCATACTCATTTGATGTGTTGCAGAATACAGAAGACGAGGATGCATGCATATGTTAATTACCAGATGAAACATATATATCCTATAGAGACGTTTCTTATGCTGCCAGGTGTATAACATGCATTAGTCACTTGTAATCCAGCTCTTCATTACTAACTTTTCACATTCTCAGCTTGCAGATATGGAGTTAGGGAAGTTAAGAATCCGAGGAGTCACAATTAATGTTTAGGAATGAGATTAATGTCGTTTGATGAGTGAAGACACTTCCCCTGGCAGAGAAGAAGAAGAAGAAAGGGGTGTATGGACACTTAATGTGTTTAGACTTTTACCCGACGAAAAAGTTTCATAGAACAAATTTTAATGATTCGTCGGGCAAAATATAGTTAACGCCAAATTTTGCCCGACGAACAATGTTCGTCGTTAAAGCTCATTTTGCTCGAATGATATAATGAATTCATCGGGCCAAATCTTCTTATTTTACGCGCCAACAACTTCTTCTTTCCTCCAAAACCTTGCCCGACGAGCCTTTATTTTCGCCGAACAAAATAACACCGGGCGGCAAAACGACTTCGTCAGGCAACCCTTTTTTTCTTGTAGTATTATAACTTGTTGAATTCACTTAATTACAAACTTGGGTTATATTATTTGGCACAAACAACACATTAATAATTACAGCATGAAACAGGTTGTGATCGATGGGAGCTATGTCTTGCTAGCACTAAAAAGAAATTTGTTGTGTTTTATAATTAATATTGATTTTTGAGATCAAATTAAAGCTTTGTTCACATCTATCATTTAAAAATGTAGACGTCAAAAAAAAATGTTAGAAAAATCATATTTCAGACTATATTTTTAATACAAAAAGATCCTATTTATATTGTTGAATCATAATATATGTGGTTTCCATAATATTAATCCCTAAAAACCTCTGAAGACAACTCTTGAGGCTCACATACCCTAGCTACTATATGCATGTTTTTCACAATATTTCTGAGTACTACAAGCACTCATAGGGTTCCTAGCTAGTTCTGTTAACACAAAACTGCCATATAATCATACAATCATAGCACAGTAATAAATATAATGTACGTAGTACAATAATAGTAATAGTAATACAATCACGTAATATAATTAAGCTGTATTTTCAAAATTTTCAATATCGATCTCTCTTCACATTGACACATACATTAATTAATGAGTTACTTTGGCCAGTGAATATTGCTGATCATCGAACTCATCGGTTGTTCGATCTTCATTGATCTCAGTCATGTTCTTCATCGATCTCAGTCATGATCTTCATCGATCTCTATCATGATCTTCATCAAAACCCCATGACATATTGTTCATTTGCATGTCTAGTGAGCTCATGGAGTTATTAGAAGTCTCTCCATAGCCACCATATATGTCATTTAGAACTTCAGGCATTATGAAACTTTGATTACCTCCAAGAGAGTTAATTACTGAATCGTCGATGTTGGTGATGAGGTTCACACTTTGTGGCATCAATATGTTTGAATTTTGGTTCTGATGGTGAAGCCAACTTTGAGCATTGGCAGAGCCGCTGGAATATCCTTTAGATGTTGCTTGTTGTTCCTTGACTGAAGCTAGTTGAGCTTGTAAACTAATAACCTGCACCAAAGAAATTAATTATTAACACAAAAAATTCATTATAATCTCTGTTGAGAGTAATGAATATTAAAAATTAATTAGGGAATGCTAATTAATTCCAATGGCTAATTAATTAAGCTAATTATAGGTTAATTAATTGAAAAATACTTGCATCCATTCTACTCTTTTTTCCAATAGTACGTTTATTACTGTATTTTCGGTATAATGTAAGTGTGATAATTAGAATTGTTAAATTTTTTAAAATACTATGTTATCATACCGTTCAGTAGTCCGTTTGTATCAAATAAATTGACCATACCGTCAGTTCCTCAACCATACCAAAACTGAATGATCTTGTTTTAAGAAATCAACGATTCCAATTATCACACTTGCATATCGAAAATTCGATAATCAAACATTGTAAACTCGTTCTAGAGTGCGTAAATGCTAGTATTGTTCTAATTAATTACATACCTGTTGTTGGAGAGCAAAAATGTGGGAAACACAGCCATAAATGGGATCTTGAACCCTAGCTTGAGCTTCATATGAGATTGTAAGTGCAGCTCGGCATCGATCAGTTACAGGGAGCTGAGAAAGCAACTTGGACACATTGCTTGCCCCAAAAACCTTGTGGATGGCGGCGAAGTGGGTGGCACCTTGTTCATGGCAGAAATAAGGTGCAAATATGCAGCCCCTAATGCATTTTCTTCTCAAGAACTTGCAAGCTCCACAAGGAGAACCAGAACCTGTCATTTCTAAGACTAGCTAGAGCTTGGTGATCTTGATGATCTTAATAATGTTTAAGTTTTTGCTTAATTAATTTTGGTGATAATTAATTAAGGGTTTTATGTATAGGATCACTACTTGAGGTTTAGGGCCTTATATATAAGGTGTTAATTAGAGTGGGTGCAGTGTTAATCATATTAGAATGAATACTTAATTAAAATAGGTTTCCTTTATGGGCTACAGCCTACAGGGTTTCTCTATTATTCTTTCTTTTTCAATACTCTCATGTCGATCTCATACATACCTGTCAATATTAATTTTTCACGCTCTCGAATTTTTAAGATTCCTTAAAAACCAAAAGAGCCTATCAGCTATCACAAACCTAACCCATATCTTCATTTTCTTCGATTTTGTTGGATCCTTTGTAATTTTTTTACTTAGAAGCAAAATATATCAATCTTATAGTGTTCAATTATAAAATACACAAAACAGTAATAACATTTAAAAGGATTTCTCTAGTACACAAAAATTTCACCTGGACTAGAATTAAGGTATATATATATCTAGGGTTTACGTACATATATATATATATATGTATGTATTCATTCCTCCAGCCATCTCTCATCAATTGTGCCAATATATGGATAATTTTGGTTGATAATTATTTAGGTGGAAGATTTCCATTGGTACATTTGACTTTATTTTTATTTTTAATTAAATGGCCAGAATAAGATGTATATATATAAAGTCATTTTCTATACACAAAATTTAGAGATATATATAGCATGAGTGAGTCGGTGGCAGGCTTAATGGAATAAACTATATACATATATATATATATATAAATGCATAAATGAAATAAAAAAGGCTGGCAAATGGGTGTAGCCTGTAGGATTTCATTCAACAATTGATCATTGAATCAGTACATTTCATTTTTATTTACTCTTTGTTGGTAATAGTATGTAAGTTACATTATCAGTACCATTTCGCTTAACAATTTAACAACGGAACGTCTTAAAAGAATTAACGATTGACTTATTATTATTATTTATTATTTATCTGTTGAGTAATGATTCAGATATGTGTGTGCCAACCAACCTGCCAACTAAAGATTAAAGCTGAAGCTAAATTAGAATAGAGTGAAGTACATATTTGCAGCCCTTGATCTGTTGTTAAGGCTATAGATCGAACTAATTAATAATAATTAAGTCTTTGAGTTTTCAAATAGCTAGGGGCAATGGGCAGATATGAATATTGAATAAACAATGCACAAAATTTGAATACATGAGACCCACAATGGTCCATTAATGGAGGATTATTATGTTACAGTGCTAATTAATGTGGATTATAAAAATGAAAGAGTGTACCAATGGGGTTAATAATAATGTTAAGTACAGATAATCAAAGTTTAAAGTGGCTAATAAAGATAGAGAAAAGAAGTATATATTCTGAAAGTACGTGAATGAATGAAACAAAAGATAGTGACATTGGAATACAACACTTCAGGAGGTCAGAAGAAGAGGGACAATTTTGCCTTTCTAATATTTTCAGCTCATGGCTTGTCGACTACTAATTAATTAACTACCTCAATATATTATACTGTGCTAATTAATGTCATTACCTCACCTTAATTAACTCAATTAATTTATTCATTTTTCAATTCTCATCACTACTATATATAACTGAGACCCCACACCACAACGAGTCTAAAATACTAATTACAATTAATTCGGCTAGTCCTTTCATTTTTAAGGAAAAGATGGGTGTAAACAAAAGTAACAAATACGCAAAAATGTTAACATGCAGAATTCTTTCAAATTAACCACACCAAACATAGTTTTTACTTGAATTTAATTAGACAAAAACCGAGTTAATAAAATATACTTAATTTAATTGGTTGATGAAATTGAGAAGGTTTGTACTTATTTTTTCAATGATTTGATTTCTAATTTTAACTAGGGAGTGATTGATTTTAAGCTATATCATATAATGTGTCGTGAACATGACAAAAATATCAGGCCTTTTTCTACTTAATTACAAAATAAAGAATAATATCGATCACTAAACTATATTGTTCGTAAAGAGAAGATTTGGACTCAATTTCGAGATAATGCTAGGGAGAATATCACATTATAACCACGCATGATCTCTAATACATATGAACTCTACTTATTGTATTAATGGAATTTACTTATATTAATTAGAAACGCAATCAATTTACAATGTCATCTATAAATAGAGTTTGCATAATACTACACTTAGGGCGTGCATTTAATTGAGACTTTCATAAAGTTCAAATGTCTCTAAAAAATTAGACGTATTTAATTAGGACTTTTAGAGAGTTGGTAAAAGTTTGAGGGTATTCAATCTATACTTTTATAGAGATTTATAAAGTCATTAAAAGTTGAGGTATATTCAATCACGACATTTCATAACTCCATAAAAGTTTAGGTGTATTCAAAATATCAATGAATTAATATTGTAGACTTCATTAAATGGAACAGTTTTATGGAGCTTTTCAAACATTTTAGTGTAAATTATGCTTTAGCAAAGTTTATGATTTTTCTAGCATCCCCCCTCATATTTCTACAGACAAGGCTTAATATATAATTTGTGATTTTTATATTTTTCAATAGACTCAATTAAATTCAAGTCTCCTACCAATATCTACTATCATATATTATTCTCTATAGGAATTATAAGTAATTAAATAAAACAAATTTTAGATGAATTTATTTACTATTTAAAGGAAAAAAATAAAAAATTAATAAAATGATTAAAAAAAATCAAAGCATACATGATGCCTAGCGGTCCTAGTCTCTCAATCTCATTGATCGTTAGAAGTTTTATGTTTTTGTAATTATTTTTGTAGAATTAGAAATAACTTCTTCTTTTTTATTTTAGTACGTCAGAGAATTTTTAGTAAAAAAATAATTGTAATTTGATTATAAAATTCTTCAAAAATATATATAGCAAATTATATAACTCAATATCATTTTCTGCAAAACTCAATCACAATATATAAAACTCAGTATGACTCTGCAAAACTCTGTCACGTAACTCTATATATATTACATCCCAACCCAAAAACGCGAAATTGGAACTATCGAATTATCAATTTGCCTTTACGAGGATTTGTTTTTGGGCCTTGAACATTTAGATTAGTTGGAATGGGTGTACGTGTTTCTTTTAGCCCAATTTTATTTGGGCCCAGTTAATAACCAAGCCCATGTGGGAGGCCCAAAACCCATCTAAACTACCCTAAACCCACACCCATTGAGTTCCGCTATATGATATCTCTCTCTTGCCTCTCGACATCATCTCTCCTTCTTTGAGAAAGAGACACCGAAAACACTAGGCACCACCAATGCCCACAAACCCACACCATCAACAAACCAAGGCTCCGACCACCTTTAAGACATCCCTCCTCACGAGCCGAAACAACAGAGCAACTCTCTTCCTCTCCCTCACTTCGTCTTCTTCCCCTATCACAGTCGAAGATTAACAAATCCCACGACCTCGGAACTTCGAACCAGGACCCTAGATGACACACATTGCCTTCGCCTCATCCCCACGAGTCACATGGACAAAGCAGTGAGTCACAAGGACCACCGCGACCCGACTGGCAAAGCAAAACCAGACAAGGATCCGTGAGCTGCTCGATGAGTTCGAGGTCAAACCAGGTGAGATTGTTCCCTGTGAGTTTAATCATGAGGTTATTCATGTTGAAAGCTTCATTCTAAGCTATTTGCATCCTGGTTTGGGTGAGGTTCGATAGTGGTCGACCTCGCCGAAAGTTGCAGAGCCACCGTACTCCCCCTCGTTTCTCGGTGACCCAACCCTCATCTGGAATACCTCAATGAGACCAAGGGAAACGAACCCCTATCGTACCTTGACAATTGCCGTAGAGGGAAAAATCGGAGCTTGAAATCTCGGCGGAGCTGAGACTTCATAGCCAATTCCTGGCCTTCTCAGGCAATATCTGGACTCGATTTAACTCGCTTTGGATTTCTAGTTGGGAATACTTGAAAATCGACTGATTGTATGTTTGTTTTGGGCTTCAATCGACTACGGTGGAGCTTGGCCGGAAACTGGAGAATTATGGTGTTCACCATGTGTTTTCCAGGCAATTTCGAGGGCTCTGAATTGGAATCAGACTTCGAGAGGTTTGTTTTCAAACTCCTAGTAGTTTTTCGAGTTCAGATGTAGTCCTAGAATTAAAATCGAAGTTAGGATAGTTTTTCGACAACCGCGTATGGCGGCGACGACGGCCGTGTACGGCGGTTCTAATCACATGTTTGTGAACTCACGTAGGAGCCCCGTGTCTGCCACGTGGAGCCACCTAGTAGCCACGAGGGTGACACGTGGAGCCACCTGGCAGCCACGTGGGTGATACGTGGAGCCACATGAAAGCCACATGGATGACATGTGGAACTATATGGCAGCCGCATGGCAGCTTACTCAGCAAGTGCGTGAGCGCGCGTGCCGCCTCTGGTTGGCACGTGACAGCGCGTGAGGTCACTTTCCGACCTCTAGGCGGTGCGCGAGGCCATTTTTCGACCTACGGCGGCGCGTGGATTTAGTTTTGGGACGTTTTGGATTCGTTTAAGCACGTTTTTAATCCGTTAGAGTTGTTTTAGTCCCGTTTTGAGCAACCTAAGAGGGGTTTCCTTTAGAATTTACTTTGGAAGTTGTTTGTAACCTTTGTGATTGGTTTTGTTTAGGGTTTTGACAAGCTTGGAGCTTACTAGTATGTGAGTGGAACTTTTTCTCAAATTTATTTTATCATTACTTTTACTTGCACGTTTTCTATGATTACATCATTGAATTCATGACTAACTATACCTTAATCCCGAGTTTGACTTATTTGACTATGAGTGGTGAACTTTAATGCTGGAACATGATGGTAGATGTTAGTTAGTTCACATGCAATTATGGTAATGTTAGATTTTTGGTGTGACTGCAATCATTAGTTAAGACTTTTAGCAGTGACAATTATACCCTCGGGCATGAATTGCTTAGATGTTAATATGTGTTTATTATTATGGAATTGCTCGTGCTTGCATTAGCTTCATGAGATGTGCTTATGAGCATGTGATTGTGTTTCAAAGGTTTTCCTCATTGCTTGACTATGTTGGTTATTTTCCCGAGCATGACTTGATTGAGATTGTTGGTGATTTGCCACTATAAGAGTTGCAATGTATATACATTACACATGAGATGTGTAGTACCCACATAGGAGTCACCGGTATCTTAGTACCCGTCTGTTGGCCACATACCAGCCCCCACGTGATTGATCACACGCGCTCTCTCGAATACTAGTTAAATAGCACCAGCTTGTCCCCGAGCTCTAGGGGACATGAGGCGATGGTGCTTATCACTCAACTTTCACGTAGTCGAGGTACACGAGAAAATCATAAATACCCAGCCAGTCATGTGCGCATTGTTAAAGATTTATGGAAAGAATATTCTTCATATATTATCTTCTTCTTATTTTACAAGTAATCGGTGTTAGTTATATACACAAGGAGTCATATTTTAGTCTACCCTAGAATCCCTTATAGTATGGGATACACAATCACAACCCAATTACATCTCCTAGAATTTCTCCTAGAACTTCTCTAATACAGCTCACGCCAACACTCCCCCTCAAGTTGGTGCATACAGATCTCTCATGCCCTACTTGTCAAGTTAGGTGTAAAAAATCTTGCTGCATACATCTTTTGTGAGTACATCTGCCAACTGGTCTTCAGACTTAACAACATGAAATCAAATTGTCTTGTTCTCAAGATTTTGTTTGATGAAATGTCAGTCCATCTCCACGTGTTTGGTTCGATCATGTTGGACGAGATTGTGTGAGATATCAATGGCAGCCTTATTGTCACAAAACAGTTCCATTTGACAACTCAGAGCAAACCCAATTTCTACTAATAGTCTTTTAAGCCATAGAAGCTCACAAAGACCTTTAGCCATTCCACAGAACTCGGCTTCGGCGCTTGACAAGGCCACCACATTCTGCTTCTTACTCCTCCACGTCACTAGGTTCCCACCAACGAACATGAAATAACTTGAGGTGGACTTTCGATATGATATATTTCCTACCCAGTCTGCATCTGTATATCCCTCGACTCTGAAATGTTTATTTTTTATGAACATAATCCTTTTTCCTGGAGATGACTTCAAGTATCGAAGGATTCAAAGTACTGCATCCATGTGATCTTCACTTGGACAATGCATAAATTGACTCACTACACTCACCGCATATGCAATGTCTGGGCGAGTATTTGAGAGATAAATAAGTTTTCCAACCACTCTTTGTAACAACCCAGAATTTCAATTATTGGATTTAAGTAAATTATTTATGTAAAATGACGATTTTACCCTTGCTTGTTAAGGGGCGTGAAAGTCAAATTTTGTTTCGAGACATTTTCGGTGGTGTTTTGGATACCGTTGCGTAGGTCTCGAACTCACGAGTTCGTAGACAGGCGACACACAGGAAACGGAGTTCATGGACGAAAGTTACGGGTCTAGATTGATAGGGGTATTTTGTAATTTTTGACTTGGGGTAGATATTTTTTAACCCCCAAATCAGAGATTATCTGATCCACTTCATTTAATCTTCATCTTATCATCATCTCACTCTGTGACAAACACTCCCAAACCCGAAACCCGTGTGCGAAAACTCACCTAAAACCTACAAATTCAACTTTTGATTCAAGGCTCCAACTTCCAGTTTTGATCAACTAATCGTATTCTACTCCTTCTCACGATCACAACCGTACCAACCATCGAAGGAGAGGACCACGGGGGAAGCCAAACCGAGTGTAGGAAGTTTCGGATCTTCAGATTGATTTTTCGGCTAGCACAGGTACGTGTTTGTGGTTTTGAGGTCATATTTGGATTCCTGGGTTCGAGTACATAGATTTAGACATAAAATTTGTGAAAAATGGTTGAGTTTTGAGGAAGTTAGGAAAGCTTGAAGTTTCGGCCGGAAATGGAGGATTCCGGCGGTAACCAGACGGCGGCGCCGGCAGCCGGTCGTCTTCTCCGGCGAGTCGTCGGTGACCGGTCGGGTTGAGTAAACTGGTCGGGTCGAGTGAACCAGTCAGGTCGAGTTGGACCGGGTCAGGCCGAGTTGGACTGGATTGGACCGGTCCAGGCGCGTGGGTACTGTAGCAGGCGCGTGACCGACGCGTGAGGGCGCGTGGGCGCATATTCCGACCTTCCGTCGACGCGTGGCGGTACGTGGGGCCGAGTCTGAGGTCACAGTGGCGCGTGATAGGTAGTTTTTGACGTTTCGGATCTGTTGGCGCAGGTTTTGAGTCGATCGGACGTCGTTTAGGGGTTGTTTTGGGCGTTTTAAAGTTGCTGCGTTTTCTAGGCCAGCATAGTTAGACTCCCGGGGTTTAGGGGGTTTATATTTAAGGTTCTTATTATTAGCTGGTAATCCCGATTATTAATTTGGACAGGCGATACTGCTCCAGGAACTTCAGGGAAGCGTACAGTTCGGGATTGAGCTTGCTTCAACAGGTTTGTGAGTGGACTTTTGGTTTATAAACTATAATGCATGCATAAATGTATCTTTGATTTAAATACTGTCATGTATGGGTGCAATGAATTTCTGGATTTTAGAAATGATGCTGGACACATGTTTTCCAATATTTCAGTGAAAGTGTGTTTTGAGAAATGGCCTGGTTTTTGTACTTGATTTTGATATCGTTTTGAAGTGGTAACCATTTGAGCATGTGATTTGGGTTTAGACCCATAATTATGATTTATTGATTTTGGCCATAAAATGATATTGCAAAGAATTTGGCTTAGGCTGAGAAACAAAGATTTCAAAGTATGGATTTGGTTCACTGGTTCCTGTCCCCGATGGTTACTGTTGCTCTGACCGGTGTTGAGGGGTCTTGCTCCGCTGGTTGTTGAGGGTTCGGACCTTGGTGTTGAGGGCCTTGCTCCGCCAGGTCGCGAAGCTGTCTATGCATAGTACAGATTGTACATATTGTACAGAGAATTGTTGTACAGATTTTAACACATCTCAAGGGATACCCTGGTGTGTTGTTGTGGATATGTCGGGAACAGTGAATTTGAGATATTATGTGTCCAGATTGAACAATGAATTTGAGATATTATGTGTCCAGATTGAACAGTGAATTTGAGATATTATGTGTCCAGATTGATTTAAATGATTTTAAACTCTTTTGAAGAGAGTTTTCAAACCAAACTTTGGATCACGAGGTATTTTCATTATACAGATTTTATGTGAGTCCAATTAAGTGGTTTTAAAGAGAAAAGGAATTTTTGGTGATCTACATATAATGTTTTAGTATCATAAATTGTTTTATGTTATGCATGCATGATTTTATAAATGGAGGGGAAGAAAGGTATTTCTTGGAAAACAATTTATAAATGATTATTTTTGTCCACTCATAACTTTTGTGTTTAAACCCCCTTCAGGCAGTTGAGTAGAGTTGACGCGAACATTGATCTCGAGGCAGAGGCATTAGTACTTCGACTGCGCTGTGTAATTATATTTGAGTAGGATATCTAAATTTTACTCTTGATCCTACTTAGACGCTCTGATATTATATTGTATTTGATTGGTCATTAATTACGGGAATTATTAAGTGCTTGAATCCCTTGTCTGACAAGTGGAAGTATTTATTGTTATTATATTTTGTAAGGATTGAAGGGTATTTTGGGAACCTTTTCTTAGGTTGTCAGACGGGATCAGGGTTCTTCCCGGGTTTCGAGGGGAAATTCGGGACGGGTCCTGACACTCTTTGGTATCTTTCCTTGTTTGTTGGCACTTGGTTTGGATATTCTCCCAGTTTGTGGTTTTGGGCAATTGGTGTGTCTGCAGGCTTGCATTCCAGTAGTCCCACTTCTGATAGACAGTCTAGAATATATTTTCGTTGGGAAAGAAATATACCTTGCTTTGATCTGGCAACCTCAATTCCCAGAAAATATTTGAGTCCTCCCAGATTCTTCATTTCGAATTCATTTTCTAAATGCTCTGAAGTCTTGATATCTCTTCTGAATCATCTCTTATAATAATCATGTCATCTACATAGATTATTAAAGCCGTGACTTTGCCCCGTTGATGTTTTAGGAATAGTGTATGGTCCGAGTGACTCTGTTGGTACCCATATTTCTTCATTGCCAAGCTAAACCGCCCGAACCATGCTCTAGGTGATTGTTTCAAGCCATACAATGCTCGTTGTAACTTGCATACCACGTCAACGTTGGAGGTTGCTATGTAGCCCGGTGGAACATCCATGTAGACCTCCTCCTCCATATCACTATGGAGAAAGGCATTTTTTACGTCAAACTGATGCAGTGGCTAATCAAGGTTTGCTGCGAGAGATAATAGTACTCTAACCGAGTCAACTTTGCTACCGGTGAGAAGGTCTCTTGATAGTCTACACCATACATCTGGGTGTAACCCTTTGAAACTAGTCTTGCTTTGTATTTGTCGATCGAGTCATCTGCTTTGTGTTTAACAGAGAACACCCATTTACATCCCACCGTCTTCTTTCCTCCAGGCAAGGGAACAAGAGTCCATGTTTCATTTCTCTGCAGGGCCTCCATTTCGTCCTTCACAGCCTGGGTCCACTTAGGATTTGTCAAGGCCTCTTGAATATTTGTAGGGACACGGCATGAGGAGATTCCATGCACAAGTGTCTTGAGAGGTTCCGAAAGCCTTTTTTTAGACACATAGTTGGCAATTGGATACTTTGCACTGCGTTCACGAATATCTGGAGAGTATTTATTCGGTGGTATACCCTGATTGTGCCTGAAAGGTAAAGTGCAGCCAACATGGGTATCTATAGCATTAGAGTTTGAAGTTTTGGTAGGAGAGTTTACCTCAGGGATATTCTCATCAGGAGGTGGGTCTTTAGGTACTAAAGGGTGGGGTTCCTCTATTTCGGCATCCAGTGATGTAGTCCCTTTGGGACCTGTATCTCCCCCTGAAGACGTACCGTGTTCTGTATTATTGGGTTCCTCATGAACATGAATATCAGTATTGCTGTCATACCTTAGCCAATTCGGCTTGTCACCATTGATCTCCCCCTGACGAGGAGAATGTGGTAATATGGAAGTGAAGAATGTTTCGAATTCCAAAAAGGTGACGTCCATCATCACATAGGTACGGTTGGCGACTGGATCGTAACACCGATACCCTTTTTGGTGCGTGGCATAGCCCAAGAAAAGACAACGAATAACACAAGGATCAAGTTTTGTGCTCTGGTTCTGATGAAGGTGGACAAATGCAACACACCCAAAAATCCGAGGTGGAAGCAATAAAATCGTAGGTAAGGAAACATACGTTGACAGGGTGTGTAATGGAGACTTGAAGTTCAAGAGTTTAGAAGGCATCCAATTGAGGAGATGTACAGCGGTAGCAACAACATCAGTCCAATGCTGACGGGGCACATGAGCCCCAAGTAACAGAGCCCGAGCAGTTTCAAGAATATGGCGGTTATTTCTCTCAGCAACACCATTCTGCTGAGGGGTTTGTAGGCAAGAGGTTTCATGGAGAAGGCTGTGATGCTGAAAATAATCATGGAACTGGTGGTTCACATACTCACCACCATTGTCTGATCTAAGAACCTGAATCTTAGCTGAGAATTGGGTTTGAACCATAGTGTGGAAGGACTGAAATGTTTTCAAAACTTCGTCTTTATGTTTTAACAGATATATCCAAGTCATGCAAGTATAGTCATCTATAAATACCACAAACCAACGGATACCTGATAATGAAGAGACTGGGGAAGGACCCCACACGTCAGAGTGAATTAAAGCAAAGGGAACATTACTTTTATTCATACTCAAAGGATAGGCAGCCCTATGGCTTTTAGCAAGAATACAAGTATCACATTTAAGGTCACATAGCTGTTTATTGGAAAATAAGCTAGGGAATAAGTACTTCATATAGCCAAAAGACGGGTGTCCTAACCGACGATGCCAAAGCCAAATATGTCGCTCGGTCTTGTCTAAACCCTAAACGGCCAATGCTGAAGTCATCCATGTAATAGAACCCCCCCCCCCCCCCCCTCGGGCCCTCTTAGTACCACACCCAATGATCTCCTTGGTGCCATCAGAGGGAGAGACTCGCGACTTGGAGGAGGTTCCGGTCTTCCCAGTGCCTAGTGCCCAGAGAGAGATACCGAGTAGAAGAAGGTCCATTCTTGGGTCATTTCGAGATGAGAACGGATCCAGGAGTTCTGTGGAGCCATCATGAGTCATTACTGCCTGTCGAACAGCTTCCCAGTGAACATGAGCGAACGCTTGTTCGACTGTAGGGAGCGGGCGCATCTGTAATATATCACCTCGAACGTTATCCAGCCTATCGTCTAGGCCATTCAGGAAGGCATATACCCGGTATTCCTGAAGCAGGTCATTATGGTGCTGAATATCAACACCACATTCCATTGGATTTGGGCGACGAAAATCAATCTCTCGCCATAACCTATGGAGATCAGTGAAGTATTTCTCAAGGGAGCCAGCCGCTTGTTTCAGACGAGTCACACGCTGCCGGAGGTCATACACCTGAGATGTATCACTCCCGTCAAAATATGTAGTAGCAATGGAATCCCATACCTGTTTCGCAGTCGAAAACCTAATGAAGTTGCTAATTAGGGTTGGGTCCATGGAGTTGATAAGCCATCCCTTGACAATGGTGTTGTCAGTGCGCCATTTTCGGAAGGATGGGTCGGTCTGTATGGGTTGTGGAATGTCGCCGTTGATGTATCCCAACTTGTCTTTGCTAGAGATGTACTTCTCAGCAACTTAGGACCAAAGAGCATAGTTAGAGCCGTCCAACTTGATACCGATTGGAGCAGGGCTATCAATGGTCTGGGTAGGAGCTGAGGTCTTATTCAAGACTTCGGTCATTCTAGAGGTTAATTCAGTGATGATAGAAATGTCGTTGTTTTGGTCGGGTTCAGCCATAGGGGCAGCAGCAAGAGGTGCAGTGCAGCGGCAAGAGGTGCCGTGTGGTAGGGTTTAGAGAATGAGAATCGGACCATGCTCTGATACCATGTTAAAGATTTATGGAAAGAATATTCTTCATAATTTTCTTCTTCTTATTTTACAAGTAATCGGTGTTAGTTATATACACAAGGAGTACTATTTTAGTCTACCCTAGAATCCCTTATAGTATGGGATACACAATCACAACCCAATTACATCTCCTAGAATTTCTCCTAGAACTTCTCTAATACAGCTCACGCCAACACGCATGACTCGAGCGACTCAAGAGCATAACGAACAGTGGGTTATAGGATCTACACGTATTGCTTCAGGATGATTTTGAGATTGCATATTATTTTATGATTATCTCTCGTAGAAGGTGCATATTTTGTCGTTTGAGCATTATTGGTATCTTTGAGTTTGTTTCCAAAACTGAGGGGTTAAATTATGTTTTCAACTTACTGTTTTACACTGAAATAAACTGTTAGGTCCATTCACCCTTTTATTTTTGTACCCCTCAGGTATTTGTGGTACTTCACGTTTATCGAGGAGTATTTAGTTGCTGCTCTGACATTCACACATGCCGTTCGGGTGTGTGGGGAAATCAGATAATTCAGTTAGTTGCTTAACCTTATGATCATCAAGTAGTGTACTATGCTTTGTACTTCCGCTGTCGCGGTGAATCGCTAGTTGGTTTTTACCAATTATCTTTCACACGACCTCTTAAAACGCACCGTTTTTACATTTTGGCTTTCATCATCTGGACGTTTATGTTCAGTTGTTGGTCAACATACCTCGACTTCGGTGGGTGTGTCAATATAATTCCGTTATTAACTCTATAAAAATTTATAAAAATCAATAAATCTATAAAACTCAATCACTGCAAAAAAGTCTACAATTATCTGTATAAATATGAATTCAATACACCCACTTAGTTTGAAAAAAGGGAATTAGTTTGAAAAAAGGGAATTAATTAGCCTGGTATAAACCAAATTGGCTTCCGTACATAAATATCCCCCACAATAATAAAAGAATATTGTTCCACAGCCATGTGTAATTGTTGGCCACTTAAAGCATGGAAAGGGAGGAATAGTCTTAGAGACAAAAAGATATGATAATTAATGGGTTATTTAATTACTAATGACTACCTTTAATTATTATTAGAAAACAAAGAAGCTGTTCCACTAATAATATCTAAAAGAAAGAATGCATCATATATATAAACTCTTCTGTCTGAGCTAATTGATTTGGTCTTTGAATAAAAAAATATGTAATTAAAGGAAATAGTTCAAAGATAGCTTTAAAAATAATTAATCTTTTCAACTTGCTAGGAGAGGAAGAAATTGAAGAAACTTTAAGGAATATGCAAGTCATCTAATAAAGCCACAAAAATTTATAGTTTTAGTTTTCAGGTTCTGAATATTCATTATCGTCTATTTTATACCTTAATGAAATTTAGAAGCAATTTTTAATATTTTCTTCTATAATATTGAGTCATTTTTTTTAATATATATTTTTTATAATCAAATTGTATTGTGATGAATTAAGGATTAATCACTTGTTATTAATCTCCTTTGATTGTGGGGCAATTGCTTCATTTTTGTTTGAAAGTTGAAGTGTGGTAATGTCGTATGGAGGCATTGACCAGTCAAAGCCGACACCAAGGTGGCAGATGGGGCCATGCACGTGTGGGGATGATTGCTTGCTTAAGTTCCTTTCTTCCTATTTCTTCTTCCTCATCAATCTAGAACACTAGCTAGCTAGACGATAATGAACTTATAATTAAATGTTAATCTCAACCTTAAGCATGCAATCATAATTAATCATGTTTTAAGTTTTATTTATTTATTTAGAAAATACGATATTCATTGAAGGAAAATAAAATATAAAAATATAATGCATTATATACGTTCTTGTTAAAATTTTATTAGAATTTTTAACTCAATCAAACAGAAAAGAATATTACACACCAAATCATAATTATAGGGAGTCCTCCTATAGTCGTAATAAATCGGTTACAATGTTAGCAAGTTCCTTGAACTAATTAATTTACACATCATTGCCCAATTCATTTCTAACTAGACGATAAACCACATAATTCGCATTTTGTCGAACATGGTGAAGTTTTATAGAAGGAATCACATAACTAAAGAAGAAAAATATCATCCTAATAAGAATTAGTTGGTAATTAGAACTAATCCTAAATTGCAGAAGCTCAAACGTCAAATTCCGAATTACCCTAATAACATAAAAGACAACAAAATAGAATATTAATTCATTTTCAATTGGGTTACATGCAAACAGCAATGTTTGCTAATACATTACAATGTTTATTTATATAAACTTTAAAAATAATATATGTAGTTTGAATAGAGGGCAATTGTTCAAAGTCCAAACCATAATATAAGGGGTGATATATGGTCTTCAAGAGTAAGAACAATGAGGACAAATTAGGATGTAATTAACTTCAATGAGGGTTAATTATAAATGATAGCTTAATTAGTGATAGAGATGGTTTTGTTTTTATTGGTAAAGAATGGTGAAGGGGGTTGTATTTTTAAATTGGAGACATAGCTAGAGAGCCATGACTTTCTTTTCACATAGAGCTAAGAAAACCAATCCTCTTCAAGTAGAGACAACCTAGGAGGAGCTAGAAGAAGAAGAGCTAGCGTGCTAATACAGTATATATAACATGGCTTATCATACTAATAGATTATATATATATATATATAACATGGCTTAAGTATAAAGTAATTTGTCACGACGCTTGCAAGTTTGAATTGTGTTGGAACTCCACCATTACCACTCTCTTTGGTTGGATGTGCCACCTATTATCACCAATGGAACCACATTAAAGCACCATGATAATACGTTCAGATTATTAGCACAGTAATTCACTATCACGTAATTTTCTACTTCAATTTTGTTTGATTCGGTATATAAAATCAAATCTATGACGTGTAAAGTAACACATAGACGCAAGTCCAGATTGATCACTGGATTAAAGGTGAGAAAGGAACCACACTATTAGAACCACTACGATTTTTATAAACGTTTCGTTCAGGTTTTTTATTTTAAAAATTATCCCTTCAAAAAGTCAGTTGTCTTCTAATTTCGAAGTGTTCTAACTAAAACACTTGCTTGACTTGTTTTTAACTAGTCGAATTTGAATTTAACTTGCTTTTTATTTCGTGTTAAGTTTAGACGAACAAAATTCGAAACAAACTTGAACCATATGTACTTACAAAAGAAGACCCTGGAAACCTGACCTTTAGGGTTCTTATCATGAGGTTAGATGTACTTTTCAGCTTTTCCTTGGATACGATCCTATATATATATATATATATAAACACTCCATGATGATCTGCCTAGAACCCTAGCTAGGTGTGGCTATAAATATTAAATAATACAACCAATGCCTTTCGTGGCAGGTAATGGTGGGGAAACCTATCATTACTTACCCAGAAAGCTTGTAAGAATTGATAAACCTAATTCATTATCTGGGCTTAAATTATGACACAGATCTCAAAACTAAAAGAAAGTGAAGACAATGACGATAAGGAAATGCAAATTACCAAATTAGCAGGACCGGTGAAAATTGCCAAATTCCATAAACATTGCCAAAATCAATTTACTTACATTTTTACAGAGGAAAATTAGGAGTGTTTAGTTTGTTTCAATTAATTAGGAAAATTGCCTTCGTCCTCAGAGGCCGGTAAACCTTTGAGCACGTCTCTTAAAGCATAGTAATGGCTAACACACTTGTGGTCTGTTATTATGTTGCTTGAAAGAACAATCCTCTGAAAATGTTCGCCGGGATGCCTCTCCCAAAGTGTAAAATGCTCCCTTCTGCCGCTGCTGCTGCTGCCGGTGTTAGCATCCACATTCCTCTTTAGGTAGTAAACGGTACCTGGTACAAATAACTCCTCCGGCACTTTACGGGCAGCTACTCCTTTCTCAATAGCAACGACTTTGTCTATAACTTCGTTGTCATTTGAAGGGACCCTGGAAGCAGAAGGCGTTTTCTTTATGACGGGACCTTCTGTTCAGACACCAAGAGAAAATTTGGTGAACGTAAGATCATAACGCGTCGAGCACGTTTCAGATGAAAATAATGATGAATGGTTGTAATTTTTCATTTGAGAAGACAACCAATCTGTTGAGGGAGAAAAATGCAACCGGGGATATTTTTTAGTATCAAATCCACACATTTCCAACTTTAAAGCATATAATTTGGTCAATGAGAGTACAGATATATAGCTCATTTGTCATGAAATAAATGTCATGAGACAAGATACAATTGAATGAACAAACACAATAGCATTAGCACTTAGGTACAAAGGATGGGATTACCTGAAGAATTCTTACTGCCCCCAAATTTCGCAAAATCAGAAAGCTTCCGAGCAACATCTTGCACTGAAGTCACAACTTGCTTTGCATTTGTAACCAAATCTATGACACTTCTCCAGTCTTCCTTTTCAACCACACTCATCCTGAATATTAGCATAGAAATAAACAAAGGATGAAGTTTGATATTTTATTATTTGATAAGCTTTTTGCACTTAACATCCATTTGTGCACAAAAAATGATTCTAACAAAAGAAGAAAATTTTCCATTCTCTACGAAGAGATATTTCCATAAATATGCAAAGTTTCCATCGAATTTGAGGCCAAAATTATTCATCACCAAATTCTTTGCTTTTTCACAAGAATCCAATCAAGAGGAAAGAATTAGAATAAACGTGCACTAAGGCTTTGCATAGACCTAACCAAAAAGAAGTGCAAAGTCTCTTCCAGAAAAAAATAATTAAAATAAAAATATTTAAAGACTTATTAAAGCCACAAACATCAAAGTCCTGACTACTATTTTCTTGAAACTTAGAAATTTCTGAGAAAAGAAAGTGCAGGCAAATTACTAGGAAAACAGAAGTATTATTTGCAAGCCAAAGATTTTACACAACCATTGCTACATTTGCTTTCTCAATCATTTACTGTATGAAGCAAGTTTGCCTTCAACCGACTAGCATGCATAAACTTATTTTTTTATCAATCTTTCTTGAAGAGGTGACACGAGTCTCTGAAGAGGCAAAGTTACTAACCAATCCGTTTGAAGAATTTCACTCCTCAACCTCGATAGAGATGCTGGACTTAGCCGAGGTATAATATCATCCTGCATAAAAATATGGTGTAACAATTTGAGAAGGGAAAAACAACAAATAAAAAAAGGAATTCAACTTCAATAAGTAGATATAAGTAAGAATAAAAGTGTTTATCTAACTAGCAAATAATCGAATGCTTCTTCCCACCTGCATCACAACAGTTGAGACGTAATTGGAGCAGCTTTCGGCAAGTTCTTTGGAGACACAAGGTGGAGTTGCATATCCCACTGCAGAGACAATCTCCGGGTTGAACCCTAGTTCCTTAACTGACTTTTTACGGAGCATTATTGCTAGCAAAGCAGCTGTAGCACCTCCAAGAGAATGACCCACCAGCCTCAACTTAAATCCCTGTTAATGAATAGGGCTCAACTACAACCAACAATAACAAAAAACTCTGTTGGGGAGAAAAAAGCATAAAATCCTTCAACAAGATTACATCACCAAACAAAAGAGAACAAAGAAATAAAAGACAATGAAATGATTCCCCACCTCATGTTTCTCCAAGCACTTCCTTATATATCCCATCTCGTGACTAAGAAACCAGCGAGCAGCTTCTGCAGTGCCAAAGTGGGTTGAATAACCCTCAAATGTGACTTCACCATCGCTTGAAGAAACAACATCGGTTATAAGGTCATATACAGTATGAGTACCACGGATTCCTAATATCACAAGCTTTTTACGAGCATCTATCCCTATATAATATCCAGGCCTCATGACACTTGAATTTTTGACAAATTTCAAGACATTGCTTTCTCGAAGCATGGTACTCCTTGCAAGAGCTTCAGGACTATCCTTATAACAACCTTTTGCTAACTCAGAGTGGTATATGAGACTTTGTACCTAAAACACAAAACCAATGCCTAATAAGTAACAAGAAATCTTCACAAGAAATATAATTGGTTTATACTAAGTAATAGTAGAAGTAAGAAAACACTGTCTGAATTGTAAAAAGAAAAAGTTTGGTAATTGGCATTACCACTGAATCTGATTTAACCTGAACACCAGTAACATCCTCAAATGGATTCACAGAAGCTTGACGAAGATAAATAAGAAACAAACCCACAGTGAGATCACTCAAGCTCCAATCCTCTATTCCTATATTACTGCGTCGGATGCTTGCAATGATCTCCGAGACTGATCGAGTGGTGTGAGGGGTCTTGTCTCCAGCCCCATTTCCTGCAATTTTCAAAACTGAACAATCTTTATACATAACTCAAATTGCAACTTGGAAATACAATCATTCAACAACGAACAATCTTCATACAAAACCAAAACTGCAACTTCTAAATTACACAAATTCATTGAACATTGCATAATCTTCATGCAAAACTAACAATTGCAACTTCCAAATTTCACAAATTCATTAAACAAAGAATAACATTGAAGCAAAACTAAAACTGCAAATTCTAAATTACACAAATTCATTTAACACTGGATAATCTTCAAGCACAATTATAACTACAACTTCCAAATTTCATCGGAAACCAATCACAACCCAAGTGCTCAAACATGATAATCAAAACAGAAAACATACCTGCTGGACTTGGCAGAGCCCACCTGCACAATTGAAGAGCTGGTTCCAGAGCTTTGGGGAACCAAGCAAGCTCCAACCTTTTCCACTTATTATCTCCCAAATCGTCTTCCTCACTTGAGTAGTTGCTAATGCGATCATTTTTGGGCCTCAAAGAAGCAACCGCTTTTGCTTCTGCTTCTTTGTGTATATCAGACTCAACCTTGTTTCCCTTCGACCGTTTCGATTGAAACCGATTCACATAGCTATACATAAACCCTTCATACAATTCCTCTCTCTTTATAAGTCTTTGCGTAAAATCTACACATTTCAATAACCAAAATTCAAAATCTAATCTTTGCATGACGAAAAGAAAACAAAAAAAGAAGAAAGGGAAGAGCTTTGGTGTTCATAATGCTTACATAAATTGTCGAAGAGACGCTTTGAGAAATTCTTAGCCATTTCCACAACACAGAGAAAGAGATTGAGAAAAGGTGGGCAATGAGACTTAAGGCGGTTGAAAAAGGCGGTGGCCGCGGAGGCGCATTGTACGGAGCCAGAAGACCCGAAAGGTTGAGCCTGCTGCAAGCCGTTTTGGGTTGGTCTTTTTTGCCCCTAAATCAACTTGGGCGGCCGGTTTATACAAAATGGGCCAAGCCCATGTAAAGATTAGAGGCTCTTCTGCAAACGTTGCCCTAAAGGCCCGAGCTTTCACTATAAATACCCAATCTTTAGGGTTTCAGAGGGGCATTGGGTCTTCCAGATGCGAAAACCATTGGCCGCTCTTCTTCTGCAAACCTCTGTTCTTTAAACCCTTAAATTTCTTTCTGTTGTTTTTGAAATTGATTTTGATTTGAAAGTGGGAGTTTGAGATGAGGATTAGATTTCGTATCCCTATTGGTTTGAACGCCGTAATGATGGCGAAACTATGTATTAGCTCTATCTGATCATTCCTCCATTTCCCAAATTTGTTCCGTAAGTGTATTTTGTTGTTTTTGATTTTGAACAAAACCAATTTTTATGTGTCTGGGAATCGAATGGTGTGATTGAGGATTGAGAAATGAGATGATGATTTGAACTTTGGTTCCCTATTGGTTTGATTGCCGCCATGATGGCCTCTATGTATTAGCTCTATCTGATCATTCTCACTCAATTTTAATTTCTCTAAAAAATAAGTTACTAATTTCAAATTTGATCTCCATTGAAAATAGTTCAGGTAGAAAAGAAAAAAGGAAAAAGAAATGAATTCCAATGGATGAAAATGATGAAAGAGATGCGTAAGGGTGATGATCGTTCGATTTCACGTGATCTGAAAAGATTCTCTTCGCTACGTTCTTTCTGATTCTTAAACTCTCCAACAAAATTGGTGTTTTGAAATGCTAGCTCCGATCTTTTCAGAAGGCGAATGAACGCTTCTAACAAAACAAAAAAAAGAAGGCGAATTAGTTTGTTGGGCCCGATTGAACAACACGAATTGGAACCGGTATTGAATGGGCCTAAAAGACTGAGTTAAATTGGGCCTAAATGACTGAGTTAAATGGGCTCGAATCATTGAGCCATAACTCGAAATCTGGAATTGAAAATATAGAACAAAAAACAAAAATGAACAATGAGGAGTTGGTTGTATGGCCCACTACATGGTGTTTATTTTTTTTTATAGGAATTGGCTATATGGCCCACTTTATGGTGTTTTTTTTTATAGGAATTGGCTGTCTGGCCCACTATATGGTTTTTTTATACAGGCCCACTATATGGTTGTATGGCCCACTATAGGGTGTGTTTGAAAATAGAATAGAATCAAGTAATTAGTGTGAAATTAGTTTCTTGTGATGTAGAATTGGTTTCATGGGTGCCTCAGTGTGATCCAAAATCCAAATGACATGGATTGTCGCATTATATGCCATTAAAGTGTATAAATTGAGAGTAATAGTCTTTTCAACTTAAAACTAAAATAACAATGTCTTTTTTAACAAATGTCAAATATATTGAAAAATTCACATGGATCAAATTTGGAATTTTTGGTCCCTCGCTGGAAAGAGAGATGCAAAAGAGAGGAAATATAGTTGCACTAGTAGAGGTCATCACATTACTTCTGAGCTAAGGCGTAATTAAAAATTAATTACTTTTATTATAATTTAACTCATAATGCATTTCACATTAATCAAATTGTTGAAATCAACATAATATATATAACGTTAACCAAAAGATCAAAAACATCATATCATATTATCAAATTATTACATTAACCTAAATCGTTATACCTTGATAAACATTTGTATTTCTTTTGTGATATTTTTTCATAATTGAAAACATATTGACTAAATTTAAACTTAAACAATTCTAATAGAAATCCATACATATGGAATATAATAGAAATAGGAAATCACAAATATAAAGTTCACTCTGCAAAGATTAATAAATTTAATAAATTCAAAATTGTTATGGAAAAAAAATACTTATTTAGATTGGAATAAATTTAATACTTAATTAAACAATATATATTATCTCTATTAACGTACACATACGTACGCGGATGCATGAATCTAATATATAAGTAATGAGGAGCCCATGACCTTCTTAAAAACCACCTACCCTCCGCCCCTGCACTTCTGAACACCACCTACCTTAACCCTGCTATTTATATATAATTTGTCCAAGCTATTACTTAACCTACATCGTTTAATCAACGGTTTACGTCTTTCCACGTTCGGCCTCTCATTTTGGAGGTTTAAATATTTATAATCTATATTATACGTACGTAAAGAAGTCCTAGTTATGCTTAGTAGGCATTAGAGTATACTAGTAAAATCGAACACCGTCAAGGGTCCTATAGTAGTTTGGTTGGTATGATTGTGATTATATTATCTTTATCATTGCCACTTAGTGCTATGGACTTGTGGTATTCCTTTCCATTTGTTATGTGAGAGATTTCGGATTCGACTCTCGTCGGGTAAGTTCGATACCCAATTTTTATATAATGTAATCCCCTCCCATAATATCCTTGTATAAAAAAAAATCTTTATCATTATATAATTAAATTTTCTACTTGATAAAAAGAAATTTGAAAATCTTAAGTTGGTTAGATTGATCTAATAGTGGAAAGAGTAAAAAGAGTCTAAAACTTGAATTGAAAATATATTGAAAAATTCACATAGACCAAATTTGGAATTTTCGGTCCCTCACTTGAAAGAAAGCTTCAAAAGATTGGAAATAAAGATGCAGTAGTAAACCTAAGATGACTTCTGAATAGAGGCGTACCCAGAAATGAAGTTAAGAGAGACATTTCACAAAATACTTAAAATAAAAAAAATTGAATTTTTAATATAATTTAATTCATAATGCATACTACATTCATCTAATGGTATTATCAAATTATTACATTGATAGTTGTCATCGATCAACATTTGCTTTTCTTTTGATATTTTTCCATGATTGAAAACATATTGACTCAATTTAAATTTAAACAATTCTAATAGAAATTCATACATGTGGAATATAATAGAAGTAAGAAATCACAAATACAAAGTTCACTGTACAAAGATTAATAAATTAATTAATTTAACAAATTCAAAATTGTGATGGATGAAAAATACTTCCTTGGAATAGAATCAATTTAATACTTACTTAAACAATATATATCATATATAAGTGACGAGGGACCCATGACTTTCTGAACACCACCTACTGTCCGCCACTGTTTCTAAACACCACCTACCTTAACGCTTTTATTTATATATAATTTGTCCAAGCCATCACTTAACCTACATCGTTTAATCAACGGTTTACGTCTTTCCACGTTGGGTCTCTCATTTTGGAGATTTAGATATTTATAATCTATGTAGGCAAAGAAGTCCTAATTATGCTTAGAAGGCATTAGAGTATCCCAGTAAAATCAAACAGATCCTATAGTAGTTTGGTTGGTATGATTGTGATTGTATTATCTTTATTATTATATAATGAAATTTGAAAATCTGAAGTTCGTGAGATGGATCGAATAGCAGAAAGACTAAAACGAACCTAAAACTTGAACTGAAAATGTTAAAATTCTTCCCGCGTGTCGATAATTGCTTTGCCTTTTGCAGGTCAGATTGAATAGCAGAACGTGCCAAAGACTAAAATGGCGTACCCATAAGTTGTTGTGTTTCTATTCAAAAATGGCAGATGGATTGCTTTTTTCTCAAATACAAAATTTGGTCTTGTCGTATGGCATAGTGACTAAAATTATTTTCAAAACTAAGGGAAAGAACGGAAAACAAAACAATTTTCAAACTCGCCCCAAATGATGAAAATTGAAATCAAAGCTTACATATTTGACTCCTAATCTTCTCTCCAAATTGACACAAAAGGAAATAGGAAGGTGACTGGCTGGTTTCATATGGGACTGCGTTTTAGAATTTTCTATGCTTTGGTGGGTGAAGATTTTGAGAATATTGATGATAATGAAGGCTTTTCTTCTTCTTCTTCTTCTTCTTCTTCTTCTTCTTCTTCTTCTCTTTGAGCGAGTGAGTGAGTGAGTCAGTAAGACAATTGGGAAACCTAACCCTACAATGACATTTCTCTAATACCCCTACAAAATTACAGACCTTCTTAGTCATAAAAGTGTGAGATAATTACAAGTAAATTGTACAATACAAACTAATAAACAACAAAAATTAATTTTATTTAAACAAGTTGGATTATTATTGACGCCCGACACAAACTCAAAACTATATATTACACTATTTGTATTTCATAAATCACGTCATATATATATATATACATTTTTATATGTGGTAAGTTATTTTCGTGATGAGTTATTGTTGTTAACATAGCTCTTAGCTATTAGTCCTAGCTAGTTATAGTTGTAAACAGATAATACTGTTAGTTAGTTAGTAAAACTGTTAGTTAGTTATTATTGTTTTAGTAGAAGATATATATAGCTAATGTTGTATTTTGCTATTAATAACAGTGAGAATAAGAACTGATTTCTTTCTCTAAAATTTCTCTACTCTCTTTAGTCTCTTCATCTTCATTGTCTACAAACCCAAACTTTTCCTCTGATTCCTCTGATTCTATCATGGTATCAGAGCATCCATAGATCCTGGACCTACATATACACTTCCGCATACGATGTGTGTTTGAGACACTAGTGGTGCACTGGTTCACAGCTCCAGTTCACGATTTCAGCTTCGGCTTCAACTTCACGATTCAATTCTCCTTCGTTTCTCGATTTCTGCTTCGGCTTCAACCTCACGGTTCGATTCGCCGAATCTTCCTTTGGATCTCACGTCGGAGTTTATTGTATTCACTACTTTTACAAGTGAATCACTGATCTTAGTTCATGGTGTATGTGTTATATATGAAGAGTGATATTTGTGTATAAGAATGTCAGTTTTGAGGTGGTCTTGTTGTCCAAAATTGGTCCTGAGCTAAATTGGAGAGTATTGAGTAAAATTGTGTGTCGAATGGAAAATTGTGTATAAGAATATCTGTTTCTCGAGGTGCTTTTGAGGCGCTCTTGTTATCTGTAAATTGGCCAAACAGTGTGTGTGTCTGCAAAATCTTTAGTAATGCCGTTTAGAAACTCAACATCTGCTCTGACTCACAATGATGTGCATTCATTGATGAGTGTTATTACCATTCGACAAGGAGAAAGGAATTTCATAAAATGGAGCTTTCAGTTCCAGTCTACTCTTACTGGAAATGGCCTCTTCGGTTATTTTGATGGCACTGAGGTTGCACCACCTCGATATATTCTTAATCCTGAAGGAGAAGTTCTTAATGAAGAGACTGCTACCTATAAAGCATGGAAGCAAAATGATATGGAATTGTTGAGTCTGATTATGGCAACCCTAGATGAGGACATTGTCGATGTTATAATTGGGAGCAAAACCTCTAGACAGGCTTGGCTTGCCCTTCAAGAACGTTTCTCTGTTGTGTCACGGGTGAATATCATGCAGCTTAAAACTGAATTGCAAACAATGAGGAAAGGAGGTGAATCCATTGAAAAGTATCTTCAGCGTGTGAAGAATGCTCGTGATCAATTAGTTTATGTTGGTGTAGTTATTCCAGATGAGGATGTCATTATTGTTATTCTGAATGGACTACTATAGGAGTATTCTACATTGAGGACAATTGTTGAAGGATGGGAAACCTCAATCACTCTTCGTGATTTGAGATCTCAAATGCTAGATGCTGAGAGACGTAGTGAAGGAAGTTTTTCTCTTCATTCACCTATGAGTGCTATGGTGGCTAAAGGGGAGACAAGACCAGGTGCAAGCAATGGAGATAGTTCAGACTGGATGACTGGAAATGCAAGGAAAGAAAGAGGCTTCAAAACTGGCAATACTAGTGTTGAATGTCCTACATGTGGAAAGAAAGGTCATTCTGTTGACACCTGCTTTCATATTCATAAATGTCAGATTTGTGGTAAACATGGTCATCTTACAAGCAAATGTTATTAGAACCCTGAGTACAAATCTGGAACACCGTCACAACCTAGACAAGTGGTCACTGGACCATCCCCTGAGTGTCAAATCTGTTCAAAGAAAGGGCATACAGCTGCTAACTGTTTTTACAGAACAGATATAGCTGCTGATCACCCCTCACTTTCTATCCCTACTTGTCAGATTTGTGGACTTAAAGGTCATGTTGCATTGAACTGCTCACACAGAACAAACTTTGCTTATCAAGGATCCGAGCCACCAGCTTCCCTCACAGCTTTATCTGCTCACACAACTACACCTTATAGTAATGGTGTCTCTCGTGGTACATACTATGTTTCCACTGGTGGTGCCTCTAACTCAAGCTTTCCTGGTGGTTTTAATCCGAGTACTGGTGCTTCTACATCAAATGGTGCTCCCTCTTCCAATGCTTATGTCAATAATGAAGTGTGGATAGGTGATTCTGGAGCCACTCATCACATGACTTCAGACCTTCGTAATTTGACCATTGCTCAACCATATACTTCATATAACACAATCACCATTGGTAATGGAACAGGTTTGCATATTGCTCATATTGGTTCCAGCTATATTAAACCTGCTGATCATGTTTTAAGCCTGCACAAAGTTCTACATATTCCTACTCTTGCTATGAATATGTTATCTTTCACCAAACTGTGTCGAGATAACAACTGTTTCATCACACTTGATGAATCTAACATTGTTGTGCAGGACAAGGCATCCAAAACAATTCTGTACCAAGGAAGGAGTAGTGAGGAAGGCTTGTTTCTTTTCCATACACCACATTTATCTTCCATCCCATTGTTGTCTCATTCTGCCTTTGTTAGTCCTACTTCTACATATCCTGTTTGGCATCAACGTTTAGGTCATCCTACTCACTCTATAGTGTCTAAGATGTTGTCTAACTCTCAAATAAGGATGTCCAGTTCATTACCTGATCAAGTTTGTACTCATTGTTTAGAAGGCAAGATGCATAGATTACCTTTTTCTGAATCTGTCTCTAATTCTTTTGTGCCATTTCATAAAGTTCACTCTGATGTGTGGGGTCCTGCCCCATGTTTGTCCATAGAAGGATACAAATACTATGTTACTTTCATTGATGAGTGTACTAAATTTGTGTTGATTTTCCCACTTGTCAATAAATCAGATGTTCTTGCTCATTTTGTGAAATTTTGTGCCTTTGTTCACACACAATTTGATTCTTCAATTAAGACTTTTCAAACAGATGGGGGTGGGGAGTTTAATAGCAAAGCTTTTCATAACTTTCTTGCTTCGAAAGGTATATTACATCACATCACTTGTCCATATACTCCTCAGCAAAATGGGGTTGCTGAGAGAAATCATAGACACATTGTTGAAATTGCTATTTCTTTGCTCTCTACTGCTGGTATTCCTAAACCTTTTTTGTTCCACGCAGTTTCTCACTCATGCTACCTTATTAATAGAATGCCGTGTCGGTCCTTACATATGCTTTCTCCTTATGATGGTTTGTTTCATAAACCTCCTGATATCTCACAGCTTAAGATCTTTGGTTCCTCTTGCTATCCATATCTTAGACCATATAATCATGACAAGTTCGATCCTCGAACAGCTCAATGTGTTTTCCTAGGTTATGTCTTAGGCTACAAGGGAGTTTTGTGCTACAGCATCTCTCAGACTAAGCTTTGGGTCTTTCGGCATGTTGTGCATGATGAAACCTGTTATCCTTTTTTGTCATCTTCTCAACCTCAATCCTCTCTTGTTGAGCCTACTATATTCTTTCCCTCTTCTGTCCATCTTACTACTCCTCCTCCTCAGATGCCTGTTCATGCTTCTAGTCCTTCAAGTGAAAGTCTCACTGTATTGGAAGGGTACAATGATGACAGTAGTCTTGCAGGTTCTCATAATGTTGCATCAGCTACTGTACCTACTGATGACCTTATGGTTGTCCCTGATAATGAGCCTAGAGGTGACCTTGAATGTGTTGTAGTTACTGAGTCTCATGCTACCACTTCTGATGAGATCATTCCTACTCTTGCTGAGGTGAATAGAGTGTCTACATACAGTCATGTTGCTGGTCTTAATATCGATGACTAATGCCTTGAAGTTTGGTGGCAGCATTGATGCTCATACTCTTCCTCAGGAGTTGGAGTTTATTGCACATCAAAACTATGATGCTCATTCCATGATGACCAGAGCTAAGAATGGCATCATTAAACCGAAGAGTTTTTGTAACGACCCGGACCAGAAATTAAATTATTTTTGAGAATTGGACAATTTTACCCTCAGTTTTGGATGGATTCGGGAGTCACTTTTTGACTGGTAATACTTTTGGGAATTTTTCTTGGGTTGTTGCGTAGGTCTCGAACTCACGAGTTCGTAGACAGGCGGCACGCTGAAAACGGAGATCCGATGAGTTCGTTACGGGTCTAGAAGCTGCAGGGGCAGTTTGGTAATTTTGGAAATGTTGGAATTATATAACAGATATTTTTCTCTCTCCTCGAGAGATTGGTTGATGCAGTCTCGGTCCTATCCGATCCCTCCCCGTGCGAACACCGAAGGCCATATTCATCGGAGGGATTCCGGTCCGATTCGAACAAAACCAAGGTCGGGAGGATTTTCCCCGGGACCCCACGAGCATTTTGGGGTAGTTCTTGGAGCGGGAGCACCGCCGTAGGCGACGGACGGAGGAGGGAGGTGAACCGAACATTCTCGGCCGTTTTCCGGCCAAACCAGGTACGATCTCGGAACTTTGACCTCATTTTTGGATTCCTGGTGAAAAGTAGATGAATTTACATGTGTAGATCGTGAAAAACGGTTAAGAAATGAAGAAATTAGAAAACCTTGAAGTTCGGCCGGAAATGGGGGATTCCGGCGAACCAGACGGCGGCGGAGGTGGCGGTCCGGTCATCTTCTTCGGCCAGCCTCCGGTGACGGCGAGGCCGTCCGGTCGTCTTCTCCGGCGAGTCACCGGTAACCGATCGAGTCGGGTGAACCGGTCGAGTCGAGTGAACCGGTCGAGTCGAGTGAACCGGTCGAGTCGGGTGAACCGGTCGAGTCGAGTGAACCGGTCGAGTCGAGTGAACCGGTCGAGTTGAGTGAACCGGTCGAGTCGAGTGAACCGGTCGAGTCGAGTGAACCGGTCGAGTTGGACCGGGTCAGGTCGAGCCGGACCGGGTTGGACCGGTCCAGGCGCGTGAACACTGTAGCAGGCGCGTGACCGGCGCGTGGCAGCGCGTGGGCGCGTATTCTGACCTTCCGGTGGCGCGTGACGGTGCGTGGGACTGTTCCCGAAGTCACGGCGGCGCGTGACTGAGGTTTTGGGACGTTCCGGATCAGATTTTGTTGGTTTCGAGGCCATAGGAGTTCATTTAGAGCTCGGTTGGGCAATCCCAGCGGTAAGGATTGACCGTGGAGAGGGTTTTGAGTTTGGAAAGTCAAGGTAGTTGGGTCATTATGGTGTAGGTGTTCTGAGGCTAGAGCGTACATGAATTTTGGGTTGGATGGTGATGGTAAGCGGACTTTGATTATAAATTGTAATGTATGTATAAATATCTTCGATTTCATTACTGTTGTGTATGGTTGTATTTATAAATTGTGATGCATGTATTAATATCCTCGATTTAAATACTGTTGTGTATGGGTGCAATGATTGCTGGATAATTGTTATTCCAATATTTCAGTGGAAGTGCGTTGTGAGAAATGATATGGATGTTGGATTCGATTTTGATAGTGTTTTGACGTGGTAATTATTTGCGTCTTTGATTTTGAGTTGAAACCGTACTTGTGACTATAAAATAATCGATTTTGGATCCAATACCGATTTGAGGGGGCCAGGATCTGGGCTAGGATCCGCTGAGGCGGTGAACCCGGTGAACCTCCAAAAATAAATAATACCGATTTGAGGGGGCCAGGATCTGGGCTAGGATCCGCTGAGGCGGTGAACCCGGTGAACCTCCAAAAATAAATAATACCGATTTGAGGGGGCCAGGATCTGGGCTAGGATCCGCTGAGGCGGTGAACCCGGTGAACCTCCAAAAATAAATAATACCGATTTGAGGGGGCTAGGATCCGCTGAGGCGGTGAACCCGGTGAACCTCCGAGATAAATATTGATTTGAGGGAGGCCAGGATCTGGGCTAGGATCCGCTGAGATGGTGAACCCGGTGAACCTCCAAAAATAAATAATACCGATTTGAGGGGGCCAGAATCTGGGCTAGGATCCGCTGAGGCGGTGAACCCGGTGAACCTCCAAAAATAAATAATACCGATTTGAGGGGGCCAGGATCTGGGCTAGGATCCGCTGAGGCGGTGAACCCGGTGAACCTCCGAGATAAATATTGATTTGAGGGAGGCCAGGATCTGGGCTAGGATCCACTGAGACGGTGAACCCGGTGAACCTCCGAGATAAATATTGATTTGAGGGAGGCCAGGATCCGGGCTAGGATCCGCTGAGACGGTGAACCCGGTGAACCTCCAAAATAAACAATACCGATTTGAGGGGGCCAGGATCCGGGCTAGGATCCGCTGAGACGGTGAACCTGGTGAACCTCCAATATAAAAGGTGAATTTGCAGAGATTGTGGTAGAGTCCAAGTAGTACATATTCTAGCACACCCCAAGGGATACCCTGGTGGCTAGGAATATGATAGCCGAGAGATATGCCGACTGATGAGATATCATGGTACAGAGAGTTATGATACGATATGATAGCCGATGATATTTTCGGCTCTAATATGAACCAGACGACAATTGTTATGGGCCTAATCAATATATGAAAATACGTCGTCATCCGGGTTAGTGGGTTGGTGTGGGCGGTGACCCAGATGGACGAATTATTATTGGTTCACTAGTTTGTTGTCCTGTGGTTTTCCAGTAGAGATGTCAGCAATGTCTGACTACTGACTTTTGGTATCAGAAAGTATTTCTATTTGAACCACCACTATTCCGAGGTTTTGGTTTTGACCGGTATTTTATCCTGCGTCTGACAGTAGGAGTGATCAGTAAGTACAGAGATTCTGTTGGGAACCATGTAAAGTTTAATAAAAATTATTTAAGAATAAAGGGTATTTTATGGTAATTAAATGTTGAGGTAAAAGAGCTGTCAGACGGGATAAGGGTTCTTTCCGGGTTTCGAGGAAAAATTCGGGAAGGGTCCTTTCAGTTTTGACGACTTCTATTGTTTTTCGTCTATCTCTCATCAGAAGCTGTATGCTGATTTTCCTTTCTTTAGTGGCTTCACTGCCATAACTGACATTAGTGATGTGCTTGAACCCAAATCATTCAAGGTTGCTACTGGCACACCTGAATGGGATCAGGCCATGCTTGAGGAAATAGAAGCTTTACAAAAACAAGGTACGTGGTCTTTAGTTCCATACCCCAAGGGCAGAAATATAGTTGGAAGCAAATGGATTTACAAAGTAAAGAAGTATCCTGATGGTTCTATATCCAGATACAAGGCTAGATTGGTGGCTCAAGGGTTTAGTCAGTCCAAAGGTCTGGACTATGATGAAACATTTAGTCCAGTTGTGAGACATAGCACTGTGAGGGTTAATTTAGCTCTTGATGCCATGAATGATTGGGAACTGCGCTAGCTAGATGTTAAGAATGCCTTCTTGGATGGTGACTTGAAAGAAGAGGCGTTCATGTCTCAACCACAAGGTTTTGTCGATCCTACTCATCCTGATTATGTGTGTTCTCTCCAAAAGTCTCTTTATGGCCTCAAGCATGCACCTAGAGCATGGAATGAAAAGTTTACTAGTTTCCTGCCAAGTTTGGGGTTTGTTTTCTCTCATTCTGATCCCAGTTTATTCATTAGACACTCTTCTAGAGGCATTGTTGCATTATTACTGTATGTTGATGATATTGTCATTACTGGGTTTGATACTTCTAGTATTCATGAGGTTATCTCTGAGCTGAGTATGGTTTTTTACATGAAGGACCTTAGCACCTTGTCTTACTTTCTTGGCTTACAGGTTACTAAGGTTAAAGGCGGCATTTTCCTAAGTCAAACCAAGTATGCCACTGATTTGCTTAACAAGACATGAATGACTACTCTTCGGGCTTGCAGTTCTCCTTGTCTTCCTCATTCTCAAATGACAAAAGATCAAGGTATCCCTCTCAGAGATCCCTCTTTGTATAGAAGCATTGTTGGGGCTCTACAGTATTTGACTTTCACTCGTCCAGATATTGCCTATGTTGTTAATACAGTGTGTCAATTCATGACAAGTCCTACTGATGTTCATTATACTGCTGTCAAACGTATTATGAGGTATTTACAAGGCTCTTTACAGAAAGGGTTATTTTTTAGCTCTGCTGGTTCTCTAACAAATGCTGCTCATATCAAGGCCTATTGTGATGCTGATTGGGCTGGTGAGGTTATTAAAAAACGATCAACTACTGGTTTTGTTGTTTATCTTGGTCTATGTCCAGTGTCCTGGCAATCGAAGAAACATGGAACAATGTCTAGAAGCTCCACTGAATCAGAATACAGGAGCTCGGCTAATACAGCTGCTGAGATTAGTTGGATTTGCCATTTGTTATGTGATCTGCATGTTCATATTCCTCAAGCCCCTCTACTGAAATGTGACAATCTGTCTGCCATAGCTTTGGCCTCTAATCCTGTCTTCCATTCCAGAATCAAACATTTGGATAATGATTTTCATTTTGTTAGAGAACGTGTCCAACACAATGATCTTTGCTTGGAACATGTCTCTACCACAGAACAAACAGCTGATATCTTGACCAAGGGACTGCCTTCTCCTCTTTTTCGATCTCATTGTATCATTCTCAGACTGGTTACCCTAGCTGAGCTTGAGGGAGGGTGTTAGCATAGCTCTTAGCTATTAGTCCTAGCTAGTTA
Organism: Oemleria cerasiformis; assembly: GCA_037349345.1. Classification (NCBI taxonomy): domain Eukaryota; kingdom Viridiplantae; phylum Streptophyta; class Magnoliopsida; order Rosales; family Rosaceae; genus Oemleria; species Oemleria cerasiformis. The sequence continues at coordinate 35,480,816 of JAZGTL010000007.1, read as the reverse complement.
CAGTTGTAAACAGATAATACTGTTAGTTAGTTAGTAAAACTGTTAGTTAGTTATTATTGTTTTAGTAGAAGATATATATAGCTAATGTTGTATTTTGCTATTAATAACAGTGAGAATAATAACTGATTTATTTCTCTAAAATTTCTCTACTTTCTTTAGTCTCTTCATCTTCCTTGTCTACAAACCCTAACTTTTCCTCTAATTCCTCTGATTCTATCAATTGTATGGTGTCAATAATTTATATCTCCTATTTCAACCGCCATGGAAATAACTCAAGTTGTTCTAGATCAGATTGAAATAATAGTGGTTTGCAGACATCACCCGCCAGCTGCCTCTAGTCGGCTAAGGTTGCCGGACAATGTTGTCTAGTCTACAAATAATTGAAACATTTCATCTCAACTTCAAAATCATATCTTCAATAACCCAACCAACTAGTGATTCTTGAATAATCCATATGTTTTAAACAAATCAACCGTTTCAATATAAATCAAGATTTTCATAATATACCATTTAATTCAGTTTGTACATATAAATAACTAATCAAACAATCTATAATTTGGTTCATTTTTGAAGAAATGGTATTGAAATGATGATTTAGGAGACAACCTCTGCCTTTGATTATGACAAATGTATAAATAAATTTTCTAAATAAATAGAAAATGGAACGAGAAAGTTCAGTTATGGATGAGACCTAGTTATTGCCCATTCGTTGAAGTATTGGGTTGAATTTCTAATAGGAAAATACTTACAACTCACCCATGTATACGGTTACGTCTCCTCATTCCACCTTTTTCATCTAGTGAATTTGTCTTATGGATCTATTATAATCGAAAATTTTCATTTGCTAAATCATTATTTCAAGATTATATATATATATATATATATATATATATATGCAAAAACTAACCAAATTGACGATCGCTTAGTCATCCACATATATAAAACAAAAATGGACCGTTATGGTTACATGCAATACTCATGATTCTCACAGTGAATCATTCATTTAGTTTATACAAATAAGGCCTAAACGATCTCCAATTCATTTAATTCTCTTACATAAATGATCTTAAAATTATTTATATTTTGGCAGATGATTCGTCCAAAGGATAACAAATATATAGAAAAATTAATGTCCTAAATAAAATAAATGGAACGAGAAGATTTATGTGGGGATATGTATAGAAGGCAAGTATTATTCTTAATATTCATATAATTAATTGATAAGAATTCATTTTCGTTGCACGTGTACGATTTCAAAACTTTTATTCCATTTGATTTCAAATTAAATAAGGAAAATACATTGAATTTGATGAGTGATACAAACTCCCCGGATACCCATTAACATTAAGAGTTTTAATTTACTTGCAGCAACAACAACAAATTGTGATGGAGGAAGCATGATCGAACAGAAAAAAAAATTAAGAGTTTTAATTTACACGTACGAAAGACGAGAAAGAAGGTGTACGTGCATAGTTTATGAGAAACTATACGGCATATTGAATATTTCACGCCATTCGTGTACCGCCTCAATAAAAATTCGCCATGTATTTCTGTAAAAAAAAAAAAAAAAAAAAATTGAACATATCTTAAAATTGTTAACATAGCTAAAACAAACTTGTAGTTTCTTGTTTAAATACAGCTATAAACAGCTGTATTATTGTTGAGATTCAGTTAGTTTGTTAGTTAGTTGTAGTGGTTTAGTAGAAGGTATATATGGTTGTGTGTAGTTGGTTATTGGGTTAAAAAAAAAAAATAATAGACTCATCTTGTCTACTCTTCAGTTTTGCTGAGTTTCTTTAGTCCCTTCATCTTCCTGTCTACAATTCTTTAATCTCTTCATCTTTTTCTCTTCAATTCTGATACCAATTCTAACATGGTATCAGAGCTAAGAGATCCTAGACCTACATACACTTCCGCATAGTACACTGGTTCAAGCACGTTGCTTCGGCTTCAACCTTGCGATTCGGGCCTTCGTTTCTCGATCCTCAAACTCACGGTTTGATTCACCGAATCGACTCGAGGTACCCACTGTCTTCTCTGGGTTTCCGACAACCGCATAGTACACTGGTACACATCTCCATTTTCCTTCTGTGCTTCGGCTTCAGACTCATGATTCGGAGCTCCATTTTCCTTCGACGGCCCGAATCGATCCTCAAACTCACGGTTCGACTCGCTGAATCGTCTCGCAGTACCCTCCATCTTCTCTGGGTGTTCTAACGCTGTCGGAATCTATCGTGTTCATCACTACTTTTTGTGAATCACTGATCTTGACTAGTTCATTGTGTATGTGTTCTATATGACGAGTGATGCATGTATATAAAACTTGTGAGACATGTTTAGTTGAGCTAATCTTGAGCAAAATTGAAGAGTATCGAGTAAAAAATTGGGTATACGAGTGTCAGTTTTGTGGTGTTCTTGCTGTCCAAAATTGGTCCTGAGCTAAAATTGGAGAAAATTGGATAAAACTGTTTGTGTGTCTGCTCAAATATCTGGTTCTTGAAGAGTTCTTGTTATTTTGTCTCTTAAAGAGCTCTTGCTGTAAATTGGGCAAACTGTGTGTGTGTCTGCTCATCTTTAGTAATGACGTTTAGAAACTCAACCTCTGCTCTGACTCACAATGATGTACATTCATTGATGAGTGTTATTACCATTAGACTTGGAGAACGAAATTTCTTAAAATGGAGTTTTCAGTTCCAGTCTACTCTTGCTGGAAATGGCCTCTTTGGTTATTTTGATGGCACTGAGGTTACACCACCGCGGTATGTTCTCAGTCCCGAAGGAGAAGTTCTTAATGAAGAGACTGCTGCCTACAAAGCATGGAAGCAGAATGATATGGCATTGTTGAGCCTGCTTATGGCAACCCTGGATGAGGACATTGTTGATGTTATAATTGGGAGCAAAACCTCTAGACAAGCTTGGCTTGCTCTTCAAGAACGTTTCTCTGTTGTGTCACGGGTGAATATCATGCAGCTTAAAACTGAATTGCAAACGATGAGGAAAGGAGGTGAATCCATTGAAAAATATCTTCAACGTGTGAAGAATGCTCGTGATCAATTGGTCTCTGTTGGTGTTGTTATTCCAGATGAGGATGTCATTATTGTTATTCTGAATGGATTACCAGATGAGTATGCTACTTTAAGGACAGTTGTTGAAGGACGGGAGACCTCAATCACTCTTCATGATTTAAGGTCTCAAATGCTAGCTGCTGAGAGACGTATTGAAGGAAGCTTTTCTCTTCATTCATCTATGAGTGCAATGGTGGCTAAAGGGGAGACCAGGACAGGTGCAAGCAATGGAGATAGCTCAGACTGGTTGACTGGAAATATAGGGAAAGAAAGAGGCTTCAAAACTGGCAATCCTAGTGTTGAATGTCCTGCATGTGGAAAGAAAGGCCATTTTGTTGACACCTGTTTTCGTATTCATAAATGTCATATTTGTGGTAAACATGGTCATCTGACGAGCAAATGTTATCAGAACCCTGAGTACAAATCTGGAACATCATCACAACCTAGACAAGTAGCCACTGGACCATCCCCTGAGTGTCAAATCTGTTCCAAGAAAGGGCATACAGCTGCTAACTGTTTTTACAGAACTGATATCCCTGCTGATCACCCCTCACTTTCTATCCCTACCTGTCAGATTTGTGGACTTAAAGGACATGTTGCACTGAACTGCTCACACATAACAAACTTTGCTTATCAAGGATCTGAGCCACCAGCTTCTCTCACAGCTTTATCTGCTCATACAACTACACCTTATGGTAATGGTACTTCTCGTGGTACATATTTTGTTAACACTAGTGGTGTCTCCAATTCTAGCTTTCCTGGTGGTTTTAATCCGAGTGCTGGTGCTTCTACATCAAATAGTGCTCTCTCGTCCTATCCTCATGACAATAATGAAGTATGGATAGGTGACTCTGGTGCCACTCATCACATGACGTCTGACCTTCGTAATTTGACTATTGCTCAACCATATACTTCATATAACACAATCACCATTGGTAATGGAACAGGTTTGCATATTGCTCATACTGGTTCTAGCTATATTAAACCTGCTGATCATGTTTTAAACCTGCACAAAGTTCTACATGTTCCTGCTCTTGCTATGAATCTATTATCTTTCACCAAACTGTGTCGAGATAACAATTGTTTCATCACACTTGATGAATCTAACATTGCTGTGCAGGACAAGGCATCCAAAACAATTCTCTACCAAGGAAGGAGTAGTGAGGAAGGCTTGTTTCTTTTCCATACTCCCCATTTATCTTCCATTCCACTGTTATCTCATTCTGCCTTTGTTAGTCCAACTTCTACATATCCTGTTTGGCATCAGCGTTTAGGTCATCCTACTCACTCTATAGTGTCTAAGATGTTGTCTAACTCTCAAATAAGGATGTCCAATTCAGTACCTAGTCAAGTTTGTACTCATTGTTTAGAAGGCAAAATGCATAGATTACCTTTTTCTGAATCTGTTTCTCATTCTTCTGTGCCATTTCATAAAGTTCACTCTGATGTGTGGGGTCCTGCCCCATGTTTGTCCATAGAAGGATACAAATACTATGTTACTTTCATTGATGAGTGTACTAAATTTGTGTGGATTTTCCCACTTGTCAATAAATCAGATGTTCTTGCTCATTTTGTGCAATTTTGTGCCTTTGTTCACACACAATTTGATTCTTCAGTTAAGATTTTTCAAACAGATGGGGGTGGGGAGTTTAATAGCAAAGCCTTTCTTAACTTTCTTTCTTCAAAAGGTATCCTTCATCACATCACTTGTCCATATACTCCTCAGCAAAATGGGGTTGCTGAGAGAAAGCATAGACATATTGTTGAAACTGCTATTTCTTTGTTCTCTACTGCTGGTATTCCTAAACTCTTTTGGTTCCACGCAGTTGTTCACTCCTGCTATCTTATTAATAGAATGCCATGTCGATCCTTACATATGATTTCCCCTTATGCTGCTTTGTTTCATAAACCTCCCGATATCTCACAGCTTAAGATCTTTGGTTCCTCCTGCTATCCATATCTTAGACCATATAGTCATGACAAATTCGATCCTCGAACAACTCAATGTGTTTTCCTTGGCTATGTCTTAGGCTTCAAGGGGGTTTTGTGCTACAGCATCTCTCATGCTAAGCTTTGGGTCTCTCGACATGTTGTGCATGATGAAACATGTTATCCTTTTTTGTCATCTTCTCAACCTCAATCCTCTCCTGTTAAGCCTACTATGTTTTTTCCCTCTTCTGTCCCCCTTACTACTCCTCCTCCTCCTCAGATGCCTGTCCATGCTTCTAGTCCTTCAAGTGAGTGTTTTCCTGTATTGACCAGGCCCAATGATGCCAGTACTCTTGCCGGTTCTCATAATGTTGCATCGGCCCCTAGACCTCCTGATGACCTTTTGGTTGTCTCTGATAATGAGCCTGGTGGTAGCCTCGACTGTGCTGTAGTTCCTGCTGCTGATGAGATCATTCCTCCTCTTCCTGAGGTGACTCATGTGTCTTCCGACAGTCCTGTTGCTGGTCTTACTAATGTGTCTAATGGCTTGCCATTTAATGGCGATATTGATGCTCCTACTCTTCCCCCGGAGTTAGAGTTTATTGCCTCTCAGAACTATGATGCTCATTCCATGATGACCAGGGCTAAGAATGGCATCATCAAACCAAAGAGTTTTGACGACTTCTACTGTTTCTCGGCTGTCTCTCATCAGAAGCTATATGATGATTTCTTTTTCTTTGGTGGCTTCACTGCCATCACTGACATTTGTGATGTGCTTGAACCTAAGTCATTCAAGGTTGCTGCTGGCACACCTGAATGGGACCTTGCCATGCTGGAGGAAATCAAAGCCTTACACCAACAGGGTACATGGTCTTTAGTTCCCTGCCCAAAGGACAAGAATATAGTTGGCAGCAAATGGATTTACAAAATCAAGAAGCATTCTGATGGTTCTATTTCCAGATACAAGGCTAGATTGGTGGCTCAAGGGTTTAGTCAGTCCAAAGGTCTGGACTATGATGAAACTTTTAGTCCAGTTGTGAGACATAGCACAGTGAGGGTTATTTTAGCTCTTGCTGCCATGAATGGCTGGGAACTGCGCCAGCTCGATGTTAAGAATGCCTTCTTGCATGGTGACTTAAAAGAAGAGGTGTTCATGACTCAACCACAGGGTTTTATTGATCATGTTCATCCTGATTATGTGTGCTCTCTCAACAAAACTCTCTACGGTCTCAAGCAGGCCCCTAGAGCATGGAATGAAAAGTTCACTAGTTTCCTGCCAAGTTTGGGGTTTGTTTTCTCTCATTCTGATCCTAGTCTATTCATTAGACACTCTTCTAGCGGTATTGTTGCATTGTTACTGTATGTTGATGATATTGTCATTACTGGGTCTGATACTTCTTGTATTCATGAGGTTATCTCTGAGCTGAGTATGGTTTTTGACATGAAGGACCTTGGCACCTTGTCTTACTTTCTTGGCTTACAGGTTACTAAGCTTCCCGGTGGCCTTTTCCTAAATCAAACCAAGTATGCCACTGATCTGCTTATCAAGACAGGAATGACTACCCTTCGGGCCTGCAGTTCTCCTTGTCTTGCTCATTCTCAGATGACAAAAACTCAAGGTATCCCTCTCAGAGATCCTTCTTTGTATAGAAGCATTGTTGGGGCTCTACAGTATTTAACTTTCACTCGTCCAGATATTGCCTATGTTGTCAATACAGTGTGTCAATTCATGACATGTCCCACTGATGTTCATTATACTGCTGCCAAACGTATTCTAAGGTATCTACAAGGTTCTTTACATAAAGGGTTATTCTTTAGCTCTGCTGGTTCTCTAACTAATGCTGCTCATATCATGGCCTATTGTGATGCTGATTGGGCTGGTGAGGTTATTCAGAAAAGATCAACTACTAGTTTTATTGTGTACCTTGGTCTCTGTCCAGTGTCCTGGCAATCAAAGAAACAAGGAACCGTATCTAGAAGTTCCACTGAATCTGAATACAGGAGCTTGGCCAATACAGCTGCTGAGGTTAGTTGGCTTCGTCATTTGTTGTGTGATCTGCATGTTTCTATTCCTCAAGCCCCTCTGCTGAGATGTGATAATCAATCTGCCATTGCCTTGGCTTCTAATCCTGTTTTCCATTCCAGAATTAAACATTTGGATAATGACTTTCACTTTGTTAGAGAACGTGTTCAACACAATGATCTTTGCTTGGAATATGTCTCTACCACAGAACAAACAGCTAATATCTTGACCAAGGGACTGCCTTCTCCTCTTTTTCGGTCTCATTGTATCAATCTCAGACTAGTTGCCCTAGCTGAGCTTGAGGGAGGGTGTTAACATAGCTAAAACAAACTTGTAGTTTCTTGTTTAAATACAGCTATAAACAGCTGTATTATTGTTGAGATTCAGTTAGTTTGTTGTAGTTAGTTTGTTAGTTAGTTGTAGTGGTTTAGTAGAAGGTATATATGGTTGTGTGTAGTTGGTTATTGGGTTAAAAAAAAAAAAAAATAGACTCATCTTGTCTACTCTTCAGTTTTGTTGAGTTTCTTTAGTCCCTTCATCTTCCTGTCTACAATTCTTTAATCTCTTCATCTTTTTCTCTTCAATTCTGATACCAATTCTAACAAAAATTAGCTTGAATTTCCATTGTAACCCTTTGAAAACCCGATCTGGCTACTCAACACTCCTTTTGTCGAGTCCCATCTGACATGTATCTGACATAGTGCCGTGGCTATTCCCTTAAGAAGATGATCTGACTACTCAACAATCCTTTTGTCGAGTCCCATCTGAGTTTCTGACATGTATCATCCAGATTTATGCCGAGTCCCATCTGAGTTTCTGACATGTATCATCCAGATTTACGCCGAGTCCCATCTGACTCTTCTTCATCAAAAGGTTTGTATTGATGTGCCCCCATGGCAATTTTTTACTTGTTTTTTTCTTTTGCTGATAGAAGAGGGTGGCATTTTTTACTTAAAATTGGACTCATCGAAAATCTTAACTGCTTTAGATTAAAATATCACGTACAACGACTGAAGAGAAGTCTTAAACTTTGACTGAAAGTCTGGAATTTGTGAGATTTGAATGCCAGAATGTGTCAATCCCAAAAATGGGATACCCATCTGTTGTTTGTTTTTATTCCCTTGTAGTTTCTAGAAAGCAAATAATTAAATTGCTTTTTCTCAAGTACAAAATTTGGTCTTGTCCATAGAAAAAAAGGAAAAAGAAAAAGAACTAAGGACAAAAATTAAAGAACAAAAAGAACGAAAATAAAATTAGTCAATAAATAACAATTTTTGATAATTCGGATTTTTCAGAATTTAGAAAGACATTAAGCAATAGATAGGTTAATTATTCAGTGTTGACCAATACTAATGTCAATTTCAAAAAGACATTAAACAAAATTTGGTGCACAATTAAACTCTGTAAACTTCTAACCAAAAAAAAAAAAGAATTTGAAATGAAAATGACAGTTTTGGAATTAACTGTCAAATATGCATCTGGTGGTGGAAGCTCACAAATACACAAAACGTAGAATTGATTAGACTAAAAAATAAATAAGACTAATTCTTGCATCCACCTTAAGACGGATGTATTCATCATTCACATAATTAAACCGAATGTTTCTCATCCAAATATGATAATTAATAATCGTTAATTTGTTAAATATAATGTAAGATTATCTCTGAAAAAAAAAAAAAAAATTTGTGATCGTTTATATAATTCATATGTACTGAAGCCCTCCAATTTAGTTACTTATTTTACAAATTGGTATTTACATCACGTCTAAAAGAATTCCACGGTTCTGATTATCGTACTTATATATCAAAAATACAATAATCAACTATAGAAGAAATAAGAGCATACACTCTAAAATGAATATATATAAGTATTTTCTAGAATATAAATTAAATAAAAATTAAAAACCAAATAATTATCAAATTATCCTGAATAATCAAAATTTATGATCATAACTTCATATGTTTGATTCATAATCTGTTGTCTAAAACTCCAACTTGACATAAAAGGACATATATAGGAAGAATGTGAATGCAATCATGTGGGATTGAAACCATATCTGATTTAATATTTAGACAGACCTTTCTGTTGGTGGGTGAAGATTTTGAGAACATTGTTTATTTGACGCCTTCTTCTCTTTGAACGAGGGAGTGAGATAGCTTTGAAACCTAACCTTCTTCTGGGTCATTTCAAATTCATATTATAATTATGAAATTTTTTATCTAGATATTCAAATTATCAAAATAAATCATCTAAGTACCAACTGTTAGTAATTTAATAAAATTATTTGTTAAGCATCCACATGACATTTATGGGGCCCATTTTTATATTGACATGAATGCCATATAGATAAAAAAAAAAATTGAATATATTAAAAACAATAAATAAAATATTTGATAAACTACATAAAAGTACCCAAATTATAGGGGTCATTTCAAGTTCATACCCCAATTATGAAAATTTTCAGCTTGTTACCCAAACTATAGGATCATCAACAAATCACTATCTCCGTTAGGTTTTCCATCCAAATTGCAGTTAAAAGTACACGTGACAACTCTTTGGTCCAGTCAACTCATGATTTGGCCAAAATTAGAAGGGCATTTCATCATGTCACTATTTTATCCACAATTCCCATCTTCCCTTTTTCATTCTTTCCCCAAATCCACATCTCCATCTCCATCATCATCATAACATCTGATCTATTTCACAAGTACATTCCCAATAGGAATCAATCTTCCCATCTCATCAATCCAATCCACTATTTTTACCTTTTTCAGCAACATAAACCTCTGATTCAAAACCACCACTCCACACAGACATGACACAAACCCAGCAACAACATGCAGACTTCTCCAACCCAACTTGCCTATCTTGCCGAAGCGAAAGAAGAGGGTGTGGAGGTTCGAATTGGCCATCATCATCGACTCATACATCAAACCCTAAGCATTCCAACCCGAACCCGTATTCTAACCAAGACCCTATTTCCAAACCCAACCCGACCACTCCCAACTCCTTCGATGACCTCTCCTCCGCCAACGTCAGCCTTTGCCTCTTCGTTGACTCATCCCCCGTAGACCCTTCCTCCCCTACCATCCAAACCCACGTCATTCTACATCTCCACGCCCTCCACCGTTGCATGTATTTCGCTGCCCTCCAATCTCGACTCTGTCATTACCACCGTGTCGATGGCTCGATCTTCTCCTTGTCGCCTCGGAGTTCCTCTTGGAGGACTGCGTCCGATCCCGCCTCCATTTCCTCGAAGCCGTCCTGTGGACCCAAGATGAAGAAATACGAGCTCTTGCCATCATCCCTCATTTGAGCGAGGAAGAAGCCAAATACCTCATCGCTAGGGTCAATAGGAATTCGATTTAGGCTAGGGATTTTCTGGGTTGGATTCCAAACACTTTCCACCATTGGCTACTTCTTCAGCTTCCTTTAATGGGTTTTCTTCGATTTTGAGTTTGTGGGTTAGTTTGGTTTCAGATTTAGAAATGGGTGGACCAGAATTTTGAGTTCGTGGGTTTGTTTAGTTTTCTGGGTGATGATTGGATCTTTTGATGTCTAAGTCGATGATGATGGGTTTCAATCTGGAGAGGGGTTTCAATCTGGGGAGGGGTTTCAATTTGGGGAAGGGTTTCAATTTGGCGAGGATGAGAATGATGAAGATGATGAGGATGATTGATGGAGATTATGAGGAAAATTAAGATGAGAAATTTTGTGACGAAAATACCATTCTAATTTTGGCCAAATCATGAGCTGACTAGACCAAAGAGTTACCACGTGTACTTTTAACGACAATTTGGATAGAAAACCTAACGGAAGTAGTAATTTGTTGATGGTCATATAGTTTGGGTACCTAGATGAAAGTTTTCATAATTGGGGTATGAACTTGAAATGACCCCTATAGTTTGGGTACTTTTATGTAGTTTATCCTAAAATCTTCGAATAAATAATTAATTAATTAAAAAAATTAAACCAACATATTCCGTCAAACTCTAATGGCGTCAGTTGACTCAACGGTCAACTGACTACTGACTGTGTTGCCACGTGGCTCCCCGTGGCAGCTGAGACAACCGCTGACTGGTCGCCACGCAGCACCACGTGGCTGCCATGTGGCATGCCACGTTGGCCACCGTTGGTCGAACCAGTCGCCGAATTCTCCGGAGACGATGACCAGACCACCGTCGGCACCTTCACCGGTGGTAGGAATCTGGATTCCCTCGCTGGAGAAGAAGGTTGCGCCACCTTTCGTTGCCGTCTGCCGTCGCCGGAAAACTCCATTTCCGGCCGACCTTGATTTTTTCTTAACTTCCTCAAAACTCAACCGTTTTTCACAAATTTTTGGTCTAAATCTATCTACTCGAACCCAGAAACTCATAAATGAACTCAAAACACGAATCCCATATCTGTGTTGGTCGAAAAATCGATCGGAAAGTTGTCATTTTCCCTTCCTCATTTCGGTGTCTCCCGCGACCTCCTCTATCAATGGTTGGTATGTTTTTTTATCACGGGGAAGAGGTGAATCTAATTAGTGACACATAATTGGGAGATCTTGCCTCGGTTTGAAGTTCATGATTTTGGGTTATTGGGTTCAATGTACACGGGTTGGGTGTGTGTGTTGAAGAGAGAGAGAGAGTGAATGATGAAGAACTGATATGGATGGGGATAAAAATACCTACCCATAACAGATTACCAAAATGACCCTGACATTCTAGACCCACAACTCTCTCACCCGAACTCCGTTTTCCGCGTGTCACTTGTGTACGAACTCGTGAGTTCGAGATCTACGCAACGGTACCGGAAACATAGCCAAAAGTGTCTCGAAATAAAATTTGACTTTCACGCCCCTTTAACAACCAAAGGTAACTTCGTCCTTTTGCGAAATAATTTACGAAAATTTTAATAATTAAAATTTTGGTCGTTACACTATGTCAGCAGAAAAAAGGGCCCCACAAATTCCACTTGAGCATTTAACAAATTGTTTTAACAGATTGCTAACGGTAGATACTTAGATGTTGTGTTTTGATAATTTGGGTATTTAGATGAAAATTTTCCTAGTTTGAGTATGAACTTGAAATGACCCCTATAGTTTAGGTACTTTTATGTAGTTTATCCTTTAATTAATTCATTTTATATATGATATAAGTAATAACATAAAAATAGAGAACAATAATAAATGCATTCATTTAAATACTCCTGTTAACAACATCCTAAATATATATATATATATATATATATATATATATATATGAGTTATTTACACAATCACCCTTTAAGGTTTTTTATGTTTTCGCAACCACCCTATCAGATTTTGGACCTTACACAAACACCCCCTTATGTTCCAAAAACACCCTATCAGATTTTGGACCTTACACAAACACCCTATCAGATTTTGGACCTTACACAAACACCCCCTTATGTTCCAAAAACATTATACATAAACTCATTTGTTAAGTAATTATTAATTAAAAATTGACATTAACCTAAAAATTGACAAAATTGACCTTCTACAGTAATATTTTCATAATTAGAATGATAATGTATCCAAACAAGCATAAGGGTATTTTAGTATTTACATAACTTATATTACATTTAATTAAATATTTTTCGTATTTTATGGGTTACGTGTAATATTTTTGAAACCTGAGAATGTGTTTATGTAAGGTCCAAAATCAGATGAGGTATTTGCGAAAACACAAAAAACTTCAGAGGGTATTTGTATAAATAACTCATATATATATATATATATATATATATAATGCTAGCTTAAAGATTTTAAAGATTTCTTGTGAACTAGAATAATAATATATATATATATATATATATATATATAATTATGTGGACTAGTATTCAGTAGCTCGACCTTCCCTCTCCAAATTGAATAAATAGCATATGTATACGACTTATTCTTTGTTTGATCATAATAAATAATAAAAAATAGAACAAGAGGGATAGGAGTGACGAATAATTATAAGACGACAATAATTTCTTCGTCTATTTCAAGTTTTCAAATTAGCTTGCACTTGATGAACTCATCTGGTTCTAGATACCATGGATTTAATAGAGCTTAATTTGCAGACGTCACATGCTTCCTCGGTCTAGTCAGCTAATTAATGTTTTTTCAAAACGCTAGCTAGTCAATATTAGAGGGCCGCCTAATTCGTAATCTGCTGGGAAGAAATTGAATTGAAGTCCAATATCGTCAATTATATTGTATCAAAAATAAGGAATTATCATACCACCCTTCAAACCAAGTCATATTTCTCTAAACAAAAATACTAGCGTCGCATCCATGGGAAAATCTCCTTAATTATTCTCTTCTTTTAATTTAGGGAATAATTTGTCATATATATATATATATATTATATAGTTGAAATAGTTAATCTCATAATAATCATTTCAAGATCATATTTACAAAAAACCAATCAATGTTTAGTAATCTATATATATGTTTCAAATAGATCAATTGATTTGGTAATAATAAAGATTTTCGTAGTGAATCGTTAATCCTGTTTATACATAGATGATTGGTTAAACAATCTCTAATTTGGTTCATTTTTAAAAAAATTAAATGATGATGTAGCTAGGAGATGATCGGTTTAGTTTAGGTTAAGACAACTGTTTAGACCGATGAGGTGAACTTTCTAAACAAAAGAAAGTGGAACGTACGAGAAGGTTCCGGTAAGGATGGGACCCAGTTATTGCCCATTCATGGAATTGTGGAGTTGAATTCCTAATAGAAAAATATTTGCATTTCACTCACGGAGAGCCTCCTCATATTACCTTTTTCCTCTGGCGAATTTGTCTTAAGTTATAATTAAAATTGTTCGTCCTCTCTAAATCATCATTTCAAGTTCATATTTATAAAAATTAACCAAATTGGTGATTGCTAATGAAGTCATTCCCATGTATAATTAATTAATGAGAATTCATTTTCGTTGCTCGTGTAAGATCCGTGACTTTTCTTCCATTTTGTTTGAAATTAAACAAGGAAAAACTGGCCTATTCTCTCTAGATCTCTACTCTCAGCTCTATATATATAGCAGCTTAACATGCAAAGTAAGTTATAAACTTTTGTTCTTCACTCATTAAAAAAAAAAATACTCAAGATGGCGCCAACTATGGTGGATCATGAGCTGGAGGAGGAGTTGAAGCAATTCGACGAAAGCAAAGCCGGTGTCAAAGGAATCGCAGACTCCGGCGTGACCAAGCTGCCAAAGATGTTCATACACCCTCCGGAGAGCCTACCATCCCGCAATTCAAACAATGTCATCCCCGACTTCCATATTCCTGTCATTGATCTTAAGGACGTCAACAACCCCGAAAGGCGAAAGGAAATCATCAACGAGCTCAAAAAAGCAGTTGAAGAGTGGGGTTTCTTTCAGCTTGTGAACCATGCTGTCCCTCAAGCTGTCATGGATGCTGTGCTGAAAGCTGTTCGACGATTTCACGAGCTGCCTCAGGAGGCCAAGGAGAAGTGGTATTCGCGCGATTTCACCAAGAAGGTGAACTTCTTCAGCAATCATGAACTGAAGCCGTCGTCCACTCCAATTGATTGGAGAGACACCTTGTCATGCAAGGTGCTTCAAGATCCAAACAGCTTCGAAGCCATCCCTGAAACTTGCAGGTAAAATGAGTAGTGCTACAGAGACCACATTTTAATTCATTTTCTCCATTAAACTAAATTAAAAAATTTATTTATTCGTTTATTCAAATCCGAGCTCACTCTGAAACTCGGGTCGTTTATTTTATAGAGAGGAAATACGCGAGTATATGAAGTACATCACTCAAGTTAAGGACACGATATCTAAATTGTTTTCGGAAGCGTTGGGCCTAAGCAGTGATTACCTTGACAACCTAAGGTGCTTTGAATCGAGGTCATTGGTGTGCCACTATTATCCGATTTGCCCGGAGCCCCATCTGACTCTCGGCGGAACCAAGCACACCGACATCGGCTTTCTCACCTTGCTCTTGCAAGACTGTGCCGGCCTACAACTTCTTCATCAAGATGTTTGGCTTGATGTGCCCTTCCTTAAGGGAGCTTTGCTTACCAACATTTCTGACATGTTGCAGGTACAACAATCGTGTTAATTTTGATCATAATATCTCTAATAATTATTAATCTATTCATATTATAAAAGGTGTATTTTTTTATGGAGACGTATAATTTTTTATATCATTGTACAGATTATTAGTAATGGCAAGTTTAAGAGTGTGGTGCACAGAGTTTTGATGCCTTCGACCCCCGAGCCCCGTACAACGATTGCGTGTCTTCTTAGCACCGATGACCTCCAAAAACCGTATGGGCCGATAAAGGAGTTTATATCTGAAAACAATCCGGTGAAGTACGAAGAAGTCCGATTTGGAGAATACATGAACAAATACAAGGTGTAGGCTTTAAAGGGATGAGATGAAAATAAATTGACTTGGTGGTTTCTCATTTGAGAGTTTCATGCACTGAGCCTAAATATGTATGATAGTAATGTTGAGACTTGTGTTCAATGATACTACTGTATTTTCTTGTTTTTGAAGTTTGGTGAATGTTCTCTTGATCATTTCGTGTTAGTTGTAATAAAAGGGGTTCCATGGAGAGCCCAAGCTATTACATATATTTTAAATGGAGTTAACTTATTTTGAAAGTAAGGTTTTTTTTTACAGAAATTGGCTGATATGTGTTAGAATTGTGCTATAATGGTAAAGAAAATAAAACGAGTGAAGAAGATGATTGAAGAAGAGAGAAGTCTAAGAAGAGATGAAGTAAAAACTTCAGTATTTTCTATATCTTTTTCACACACATCTGTTCATACATACCTTCAATACTTATAGTAATTATGTACAGCTAATTTACAGATGCTTTGCAATGTATGACAGCTAAGGAGATTGAGCTTAACTAATTTAGCCTAACAATCTAACTGAATTGGTTTGAACCCTAACAATTAAGCTAACTAACTAACTAACAATACAGCTAGCAGCTTAACTAACTAACAGCAAGCTAACTGCTTTGCTCCTAGCTGCTCCTAGCTAACTGTTTTGTTGCTTAGCTTTGCTTTTAGCTAACTGCTTAACCATATCATTCAACATCCTCCCTCAATCTGATGCTGGAGTCCGAAGCATGAGATTGTCCCGATAAAACTCAAACCGAGGCGTGTGTAGCCCATGAGTCATGACATCAGCTAGCTGATCCTGAGAGGAAACATGCGCCAAGTGAAGAGCCTTACGTTGAACCCGCTCACGAACGAAATGGACGTCGATTTCAACATGTTTAGTACGGCCATGAAAAACTGGATTATGGGCCATTTGGATAGCGGAGACACTATCGCACCAGATCAGGGGCGGACGAGCAAGAGGAAGGTGAAGTTCAGCAAATAGGTGAGTTAGCCACTGGAGTTCACAAGCAGTGTTGGCAAGAGCTCGGTACTCCGCCTCGGCAGAAGAACGAGAGACGGTGGTCTGTTTCTTGGCCCCCCATGAAATGGGATTACGACCAAGAAAGACAATATGACCAGAAGTCGAACGGCGAGTATTAGGATCACCACCCCAATCAGCGTCTGAGAAGGCGTGAAGACGAAGCGCGCCTGAGATATAACGAAGACCAAAGGCCATAGTACCTTTTAGATAGCGAAGGATACGTTTGACAGCAATCATGTGAACATCCGTGGGAGCATGCATGAATTGACACACAGTATTAACAGCAAAAACAATATCTGGGCGAGTAAACGTCAAGTATTGGAGAGCACCAACCATGCTCCGATAAAGAGTGGGATTAGGAAGCAAGAGACCATCAGTAAGGAGTAACTTAGCGTCAGGAACCAAAGGAGTAGAAACAGGACTGCAATTAGACATCCCAACCTTGTTCAGAAGCTCCTTTGTATACTTACTCTGATCAACAAACAACCCATTGTTGTGAGAACGCACATGGAGACCAAGAAAATAGGACAAAGGCCCGAGATCCTTCATGTCAAACTCAGTACTTAAGGCACGAATCAAACGGGCCATCACAGCAGGATCATTCCCAGTCACTATGATGTCATCGACATAGAGCAAAACAATAAGAAGAACCGAACCCTGATGGAAGACAAACAAGGCAGAGTCAGAGAGAGATTGAACAAATCCCAAAGTGAGCATATGACCAGTAAACCGAGCGTTCCAAGCGCGAGGAGCCTGCTTCAGGCCATAAAGGGACTTTTCCAGTTTGCACACATGAGAAGGACAGTGAGAATCAACAAAACCCGGAGGTTGGTCCATGTAAACCTCTTCATGAAGAACACCATGTAAAAAAGCATTTTTGACATCAAGCTGTCGTAAAGGCCAATTGAACTGAGCAGCCAAAGCAAGAACGAGACGCACCGTGGTATGCTTGACAACCGGACTAAAAGTTTCATCATAATCAACCCCAGCCTCTTGGAGATAACCCTTAGCAACCAGTCGTGCTTTGTGTCTTGCCACCGAGCCATCTGCATGGCGCTTTAACTTGAATACCCATTTACACCCAATAACACTACGGTGAGTAGGTAATGGAACCAATCGCCAAGTGTGCTGATGCTGGAGAGCAGAAAATTCCTCGTGCATGGCGTGACACCACTCAGGAACCTGGGCAGCTTGTGTATAGGTCACTGGCTCAAGAAGAGGACCAGCCGTGGAGGTGACGTGCAAAGCAAGAAAGCCACGACGCCTAGGTCTGGAGATGCCAGCTTTTGAACGAGTGACCATAGGATGGGAAGACGGTATGGCATAGAGAGCAGGAGACGAAACCGGAATAGGCATGTCAACCACCAAGTCAATAGAGGGCGCGGAGCCAGGAGAGTCAACAGCAGGAGCGGATGGAGAGGAGTCTGAAGCCGGAGAAGCTAGTGAATGAGCAGGATGCACAGAAGTAGACCCCGATGCAGTAGGAGAGGTAACCCTGCCAAGTGGAGGACAAGCAGTATATAATGGAGTACAACTAGGATGGTTGACCAAGCCATGATCATGCACGAAGGATGTGTTGATGGATGCATGAGAAGAAGAGGAAGGGAACTGACTTTCATAAAAAACAACATGGCGAGACACAAAGGTCTTTTTGGAGGGAATATGATAACACAGATATCCTTTATACTCAAGAGTGTACCCTGCAAAGACACATTGGGTGGTCCGGGGTTCAAGTTTGTGACTAGTATAGGGTCGGAGAAAAGGATAACAGGCACACCCGAAAGATTTTAAAAATCGTAAACAAGGATAGGAACCAAAGAGCAGAAAATAGGGAGAGTTCATATGAAGAACAGCAGTTGGCATACGATTGATAAGAAAATTGGCAGTGGAACAAGCATGAAACCAAAAAGAAGAGGGCATAGAAGCTGTTTGTAGCAAGGTAATGGTGGTTTCAATAAGATGTCGATGTTTTCTCTCAGCAAGACCGTTCTGCTGTGGTGTATAAGGACACGATTTGAAATGAAGAATGCCTTTAGACATGAAGAACTCAGTCATGGCCTTGTTGACAAACTCCCCGCCACCATCACTTTGAAAAACTTTTATAGATTTTTCAAAGAAATTAAGAACATAAGAGTAGAATTTAACAAAAGTAGGGTAAACATCTGATTTATGCTTTAAAGGATAAATCCAAGAGTAGCGAGTACAGTCATCAATGAAGAGAACATAGTATTTATGACCAAGAAGAGAAGGACAGTGACTAGGGCCCCAAACATCTGAATGAACTTTAGCAAACGGGTGAGAAGTTCTATTGACAGAAGCAGAAAATGGCAGTCTAGATACTTTTCCTTGGAGACAAGGTTGACACATATGTGAAGTTGACTCAGGCAAGTAAGTAATCTGAGCTTGGGACAACATAGTAGAAAGGACAGCATGGGCAGGATGACCAAGCCGCCGGTGCCATAGTGAAGAGGATACTGTTTTGCCTACACAAGCAATAGTCGACAAGTGAGGAGACAAAGAAGAAGAAGATAAAGACTTAGGAAGAGGATATAAACCACTAACACTAGGAAGTGTGTATAGAGTCCTCCCCGAGTGGTCCTGAATACGAAGAGAGGAAGCATCAAACAGCATTTGACAACCATTATGCAAACAAAACTTTTGCACATAAAGCAGATTATGAACAAGACGAGGTACATGATACACATCCTTCAATTGAAAAGCATGATCGATAATAGGCAAGGTAAGGGAACCAACACTAGCTATAGGAAGAACAGCTCCATTACCAACTGAAATACCTGATTTAGAAGGACAAGCGTGAGCTTGTTGTAAGTGAGAGTCATCAGAGATCATGTGATTGTTGGCACCAGTATCAGCAAGCCAGAAGTTAGGATCATTGAACTCAAACACAGGAGTAGCTGAATAGGCCTGAGACTGAGTACCGGGTGGAGTAGACACTTCAAAATGACCTCGTTGTGAGCACTCCAGCTCATGGCCAGAAATCTTACATAGTTGACACACTGGAGATGGGAGAGCTTGCCTGTACTGAGGGGAAGCCCCTAAAACACCAGGATTTGTGTGACCAGGCAACTGTTGAGATTGCTGTGATGACTGTGAAGAGTAAGGATTGAAATCATAGGAGTGATTACCACCATTAGAATAGCCATGGTGTTGTTGAGCACCTTGATTATAAGCAGGAACCGGAGGATAGCCGTGATTCAAAGGACGATTATAACCTCCACGATTACCCCTATTGTTGTTGTTCCAGCTGTTATTCCAGTTGTTGTTGTTCCAGCTGTTATTCCAATTGTTATTCCATCGTCCTCGACCATTATTCCACCGACCTCGACCTTTATTGTTATTCCAATTATTAGAGCCTCTCCCTTGCCAATTTGAGTTATTCCAACCTGTACCTCCCGATTGAGACGTGGTAGTTCCATTCAAGGATTCACCTTGAGAACCTTGACCTTCTTTAGTGGCCACCATTGCGGTAAGCAAGGATTGGTGAGAAGCAAGTTGTGTTGCAACTTTGTTAAGGTCTGCTTCTTCAGCTAGCAAGAGAGTCCGAAGCTCAGTAAGAGTAACAGGAATTGGCCGTGCCCGAATGTGAGATTTGAAAGGATGATAATCAGATGGCAAGCCATTAAGTGTGATCAAGATTACATCTTTGTCAGACACAGGCACACATGCACTAGCCAACCGTTGGCGAGCAGACCGAATCTTACTCATGAATGTCTCAACAGAATCAGAACCTTTTTGGATGGTCTGAAGATTGGTCTTCAGCTGCATGAGGTTAGCTTCTGACAAAGAAGAGAAACGTTCTAGCAGTGTAAGCCAAGCCTCACGTGAGAACTCACAGTTCATTATCTCAGTGAAGGCATCTTCAGATATCGTTGCAATTAGAACATTAAGTAAAGCAGCATCCATATCAATCCAGTTTTGAAACGATGCATCAGTAGACAAAGGACACAGACTAGAACCATCAAGATGTCCAAACAGATGAAAACCCTTCAGTAAGCGCTGAATCTTAATACTCCAAGACACATAGTTTGTATCATCTAGCTTTACAGATATGAAGTCCGTGACATGTTTAAGGAGATCCATACCAATAGTCATGGCAAAAAAACAGAAAGCACAGGAAAGTATAAACTCAGTATTGAGTACTTGACTTAGCAAGAGATGTAAGAACCACTTATCTTGCAGAGAATCTCAACGTGAGAGATCCAGACAGTGAGCATAAGAGAAGCAGAAGATCCAGATGGTGAGAAAAAAAGCACGCCTGAAGAACTGGATTTAAGGAAGAAAGAAAACGATCTTCATATACTTGCACAGGGAGCACCAGAATCATACAGCTGTGAGCATTAAAGCTCTGATACCATGTTAGAATTGTGCTGTAATGGTAAAGAAAATAAAACGAGTGAAGAAGATGATTGAAGAAGAGAGAAGTCTAAGAAGAGATGAAGTAAAAACTTCAGTATTTTCTATATCTTTTTCACACACATCTGTTCATACATACCTTCAATACTTATAGTAATTATGTACAGCTAATTTACAGATGCTTTGCAATGTATGACAGCTAAGGAGATTGAGCTTAACTAATTTAGCCTAACAACCTAACTGAATTGGTTTGAACCCTAACAATTAAGCTAACTAACTAACTAACAATACAGCTAGCAGCTTAACTAACTAACAGCAAGCTAACTGCTTTGCTCCTAGCTGCTCCTAGCTAACTATTTTGTTGCTTAGTTTTGCTTTTAGCTAACTGCTTAACCATATCATTCAACAATATGCATTGTTCAGAGAAAAACATTTCAATAATATGCATTTTTTTTTTAAAATTAACCTAAGACAAACTCTACTAATTCTACATATTTATAAAACTAACCCCATTTTATACTTTTTTATTTCCAAAATTTGCCCCAAAATTTCTCTCTCCTCCATCTCCGACTTCTCTCTCGCCCATCTCCAACCGGTGTTGTTGGGTGCGGTGGTGGTGATCTCTGAACACGCTGCCGGGACCAGCGAGAGAGATAGATTGATGCGACGGAGTGCCAGCTCTTGGTGCCGCAGCGGTGGACGGCGCAGGCGAGGAGGAGCTCCTCCCATGTCCCCTTCTATATTGGATTGGGTATTTTGATGACTGAGTTAAACGATTGATGTTTCTCTTAGTGTGAAACGATTTTGTACTCAAAACATGAATAATTCTTTTCAGTTGTTTAATTTTGGTCCCTTTAAAAGGCTGATTTTCTTGATATTGAAAGACACTGGGCATAGCAAGTAGCCTTTTGGGAATGACTATAATCTGTTTCAATTTGGCATGCTTGGCTGGATTGTCGATTATATTGGAATGAATTGTGGATGGATAGAATTAAGATTGAGATATATACATGCACATATACAGTATATGGGAATGAATGATGATGATGATGATGATGAATGTGGAGGCGATGGGTGGACAGTTTTCAGGTACCCGTCGGTGCTTGATATGCATGATGAATCTTAATTAAAAAATTTGATTTTCAGCTTTCAATAATAATTGTGGTGAGCTTATAATAATTGAAAGAATAATTGTTACTAGTAGAGAGTTTACTGATAATTATCTCTATGTGTATACTTGGACTGGTTTGTGTGTTGTATCTATAAACTTCATGTTGTAATTTTATATTGAGACTTTCCGAATACTTGTTAAAGCAGTTCCTGATGAACACGAGAAGTTTCTTGTTGAGATGGTGAAGGGTATATGAGAACCATGGGAACAAATGTTGAAGTTTAGTGGGCTGCTGGCGGTGGCTGGTATTGGGGATGGATGAGAAAAAAAAAGAAAGAGATTGGGGCAAATTAATGACGAAGAGAATTATGGGGTTCTTCAGAAAATTTATAAGAATATATAAAATTTGGCCATTTTTATAAATATGTAGAAGTAGAGTTTGATTTAGACTAGCTTTTTAGGAAAATTATGTTTTTGAAATATTTTTCCCTAAATAAGGTATATTAGACAATACCTTTTGTTTTGTTTTTTTTATATATATCTTCAAATCATATAATTTCTTACAAATAAAAGATAATATAGTCGAATTTAATAAGTGAGATTGGATTGGATAAAACTGCGGGTCTAAGAATTAGGCGAACATAACTATACACCATGACTCAGTCATCGGATTGCTACATCAGCCTACCATCCCAACGCACAAAGAAATTGAGATGGAACTGAACCCACGATAGAACGCCATCTCATCCCTCTTACACCCACACTAGCCAAAATTTATTATGAAAGAGAAATACAACGAGGGGGACATAAAGCCAAAACCTCGCAAAATAAGAAGTTACATGTACATTGGGGGGAGGGGGTGGGGGTGGGGGCATGTGAAACATAAACCTTACCCCTCAAATATAAAATACGAAGATAAAATCACACATTGAGAACGTGAGACAAAACAGTAAGTTGAGATTCCTAGAAAATCTGAATTCAATGAATAAAAGGATCTGAAAGGAAAAGGCATCAAACCAAACAACTAAAGAGGATAAGAAATCTAAATTGGCTAGCTTGTCAGCTAATGCATTTCTTTCGTGGAAAATATGAGAATAACGGAAAGTCATGGTTTAAAAGAAATAGAAAATTAACCCAACGAATTCGAAGAGGCCACGGTGGAGAAAAAGAGGTCTAAGTGAAACAAGAAACCACATTGGAAGAATCACTTTCAAGCTAGAGCATATGCCACCCCTTAGCATGAGCAAACTCCACAACAAGGATGATAACATAAAGCTCTGCATAAAAAGAAGTACGATGTCCAAGACTGAAAAAAACCACCAAGAAAGCAACCCAAATAATCGCAGAAAACCGCGCCACATGCTGTAGGACATGGGTTCCCCTTTGCAAGGCCATCCATATTGACTTTGACACAGGGATAAGAAGGAGGATACCAAAGCATTGGAATAATTGAGGGAGCTTTACACAACCTATCTGAGATCCCATGAGAAAGTAAAAGTTTCATATCCAAAACACCATGAATTTGTCCAGGAACAATAGCGCCAACCTGCCTAATCCAAGCCAAAGTAGAATAACATATGCGAGAAAAAGAAGGGTGTCTATTATCAAACATCACCTTATTACGCATCTTCCAAATCCCCATTAACAAGAAAAACCCCGCAACGGGCCAACCATTATAAAGCTGAGAAGATAACCGCTTCGAAATAAAAGCAAGCCACATATCTAAAAAAGAGCCAGTAAGAGGAAGAATAGTTCCAAATTGAGAAGCAAACCAAAACCAATCACGTTGAGCGAAATCACAGCTGAAAAATAGGTGCTCAGTGGTTTCAGAGCTATTGTTACATAGCTGACAGATAGAGACGAAAGGGATACCTCGCCGCTGGAGCTGATCCTCAATAGGAAGCTTATGAGACATAAGTTTCCAAACAAGAAGGGAAAACGGGGAGGAATGAAAGGCTTCCAAATAACAAGACCCCAACTCTGAACAGAAAACTGGCGACGAATAACTTCATACCCATCATAAAAAGAAAACTCACAAGAATGAGAGGCATCCCAGACCAACAAATCCTTCGTATCATCCATAGGAAGAGTGACATCAAGAATTGTAGTGACTTAGAAAATTAGAGGAAAAAAAAATGAAGGAATGGCCCAATTCCCCATATAAAGCATGTCTGAAACCTTAGTGTGAAAAAGTAAAGGAGCAAACTCAGTGGCACCAAGTTCCTCTAGAATAGGTCTTCCCAACCACTTATCAGTCAAAAAAGAAACTCGGGATCCATCACCAATTACCCAACGACAGTGCTGAAATATGAGGAAGAGAATATACCTGACACCGGTCCAAATAGATGATCGTTTATAATTAGAAGAATAAAGATTCTCGTGCAGCTGAAAATGACCTCTAAAATAATTACTCCAAAGAAAATCAGTTGTAATAGAAACCCATGCAAGCTTCAGAAGAGTAGAAGTATTAAGAGATGGACGATCACGTAATCCCAAGCCTCCCTCATTCTTTAGCGCACAAATTTGAGACCAAGAAACAATAACAATTTTTTTGGAACTCACAACATCCGACCAAATGAAGTTACCGAGCACAGCGCAATAGGAACTTTAACAATGATGAAGGCCACTGGTAAACTGAAAAACTATGTAAATCATGCAAATATCATGTATGTTAATATCATATGAAGATGAAGATGAAATCTGAGTTTTTATGAATATTTGGTTTTTTTATCCGTTAGTTGTAATGTAGTTCTCATTTATTTTTTAAATTGTTCATATGTAATCCTTGTGAAATCTGGGCTTTTGTTGCATTTTTTGTTATACTTTAGTTGTCATATAGTTCTCATGTATTCAATATTCCTTATATAGTTCTCATATAGACTTTGTGAGGATGTTGTTAAGAAACGACATCAACATACCAGTGGAGAATCGAGGGATCTGGGTTTCTGCCTTGGAGGTGAGGGAGCGATTTCTGATGATGGGCTCAAGCTCCGAGAATGACTTCCAAAGCAATAAGAACTTTGGCTTTGATAGTCATTCTTCTGATTGTTCTTCAATTTTTTGATATGGATTTGATAGTTGTTCTTCAATTTCTTGAAGGTTAAGGAATTTTGGGAGAGATGAAGAGAATTGGAGAAAAATGAATAGGGGAAAAATAAGGATCAACTTAATTTTTTTCTTTTGTTTATATACTTGGATCAAAAGTGTAAAAAATAAAAAATAATAGTATTTTGTGTTGGGTGTGAGCAAAGTGGGTATATTGGATTTTTGGGTATGGTTATTGGGTATTAAGGCCAATTTCCCTTTTTATTTTGTTTCATTTTCTTTACATTTATTTTATCATGATTCTTCCTTAATTCTTCAATTAAGTTGTCTTCTTTTCTTTCATGTTAGACACAAAAATATAACAACAATGCTTGCATCCACCTTAAGGAGAACATACTCATTATTCACATAATTAATTATCGAATGTTCCATTTTTAAATATGATAATCGATAGGAACTGTTTATTTATTAAAATATCATGTAAAAATCAACTTTACAAAAAAAAAAAACGAATAAATTTATGATCATTTAGTCATTCATATGTACAAAAGATCTCCAATTTGATGATTTTTTGTAGACATGATATTTGCATAATATATGTTTAGGAATATCAACGATTCCGATTATTACACTTGCATATCATCAAAATTTTAATAATCAACTATGACAAAAATGAGCGCATTCACTCTAAAATAAATGCAAATGTTCTTAAATATAAAATAAAAATGATAAACTAAATTAATGATTACCAAACTGTCCAGAGTAACAAAATTAAAATCAAAACTCAAATATGTGATCCATAATCTTTTGTCTCTAAACTCCAAATTGGCCATAAAAGGAAATAGGAATGTGAAAATGGTTGGGTTTTCATGTGGGATTGAATCATTGAATACATCTCTTAGTTAGACCTTTCTCTTGGTGGGTGAAGATTCGAAGAACAGACGGCTCTTCACTTTGGGCGAGTGAGATAGATGGGAAACCCAACCCTACTAAACTCTTTTGTCTGCAATAATGGAGATTATTGAATGCTGATTGTCTGCAATAATGGAGATTATTGAATGCTGATAGACGGGAAACCTTACGCTACACAATCTCTTTTGTCTGCAATAATGGAGATTATTGAATGCTGATAGATGGGAAACCCAACCCTACATACTCTTTTGTCTGCAATAATGGAGATTATTGAATGCTGCTAGATGGGAAACCCAACCCTACAACCTCTTTTGTCTGCAGTAATGGAGATTATTGAAGGCTGGTACCAGACTGGCAGTCAAACATAGTCGAACCCTACACATGACTATTTCCACCAATAGCCCTATAAAATTACAAATCTTCTTACGTCGACATATATAAATTTCAAAAAAAAAAGAAAAGAAAAGAACAAGGCTTATGAAACTGGAATTGGATTATAAAAAGTTAATTAGGAATGTCATTGAAACTCACTAATTAATGTTTTAAACTTTTAATTATATAATTGTTGTCGAATTCATATATATATATATAAGAACTCGTGATTTCTTTCAATTGACATTCCTTGAAAAGAGAAGTTAAAAAACAAAAACCGAACGAAGCAGTCTTTTTCTATCGTTCTTTGTTTTGACAGCAATTATCTGCCACCTTAATTGACAGCAAGTACAAATATTTATTCTGACAAGGAATCGAAGCGGTTGATAATAACATTGATTAACTATTATTCTGATAGATGTCACAAGATTACAGTAAATATTTATTCAAGCTGATTGTCAACTTATTGTAATTTAATTTATATTTATTTTATCTCTTTTTTATCATCAATAAAACTCTATATTTTTAAAATATAATATTTTCTTTAATACAATAAAAGACAGAAAACTCTAATTATAGTATTGCATGACTTACGAATATTAACAAGATTCTTTATAGTCATCTTATGCACGAAACAATAAGGTCATTTTATACGTGAAATAATACTCATTAGTCTTTATAAATTTAATGTTAGTTCATACATGGAATAATAACAAAGAAATAAATTGAATGACATTTCATACGTAAAATACTAAAAAATGCATATATATAAAGATTCTCCTATTAATGGCGAGTTTGATGGCTAGTTGTTGATTCATTGTGTAACTTAGTCAAATTCTCATCCCCTTAAATTAAAATTAAAATAGAAAATATTCTCCCACTAATAAATTCATAAACAAAAGAAAATAGGTTCTCATTAACTGAAATAAAAAAACAGAAAGAAAAAAAAATATCATAGTCAAAAATAGGTTCTCATTAACTGAAATAAAGATTCCACGTGAACTAGAATAACAATATGTGGAATAGTAGTCATAGATCCACCTAGCTCTCTGAATTAAATAAATAGAAAATGACTGGTACATTTCTCATTATATGAACTATAATATTTTTGGCTGATCATATCATAATCACACAAACAGAAGAGTCAAAGAAGCGACTTCATTACAAGTAATTTATACGATGTACAAATTAATATACAACAAATATTATTTTGGCTTTATATTCGACATGTCCCATGAATATCAATTTTAGTTTTAAAATTGTTCATACACTCGATTTTGACCCAGGATGATCCCTGAACTCCCCTTTTCGCCTCACGTTGGTCATTTTCCGTCTATTTTCACAACTCTCTGTCAAATGAAAGGGCAACCCTGTCACTTTGGACAAGTCAGCAATTGAATGGCCCACACTGAGAAAACGCAGCTAAGTTCGAATGGGAGAGACAGACTCTGCCTCATCAGTCGAACCAGTAGACGAACTCGAACCAGTAGACGAAATCGAACCAGCCAGAAGCTCAGAGAAAGTTAGGGTTTAGTGGGTAGTGTTCTTGAAGGTTGCGGCTACCAGCGAGAACTAGTAGCCTTGTCCCCTGAAAGAGTTCAAATTCGTCTTCCTTGGAGTCGAATTTCGCTGGTGGAAAGAAACCCAGAAACCATTCAACTTCCTCTTCCTTGGCGTCGAATTTCGGTGGTGGAAACAATGAAGAAGATGATTCGTCGTGAACCCGAAGTCGAACAACCAAAATACGGTGAGTAAAATGAGTTTTTTCAAGAGTTTTCAATATGGGTTTTGTCTGAACGGTAATATTTTTGGGTTTTCTATATTTTTCAGCTTCAGGTTTGTGTCGATTGTTGAAGAGTGGTTTTCTTTCTATTTTTCTGTTTGGTTTCGTTATACAAAGTTGAAATAGGGTATTTTTCATTTTAGTATGTAATGTTGTTAGTCATGTGAGATGAAACAAATATATGTACAGGTTAATTGGTTTGTTGGTTCAAGACTAGATAAACAGAGATGAAACAAAGATGTTGGTTAGTGTGGGTCATATGAGGTTTGTCTTTCTTCAAATATGTGAATGTGTTTCTGTTAGTGATAGCTAGATTTTAATTTCTAGTTTTTTCCTCTAAGGCAATGCTAGTGTCTGTAACTCTTTGATGAGGTGCTTTTCCACGTTGTGGTCTTAGGTTCATTCTTTCTTTGAAATTATCAATTGGTTGGTTTGATGAGGTGCTTTTCCACGTTGTGGTCTTAGGTTCAGTCTTAGGATAATATGATGTATCGGTCTGATTGAGAAATAAGGAGAATTTGGCACCTGTCACTTGAGTTTTTTGGATTGATAAGTTGATGCATGATCTTGAGAATTTGGTAGCCGTAAATTGTTGGTAGATTACTATGGCTTAATGGGATTGTTGTTGCATGTTTAGATATTTGATTGAAGGTGAAATTATTTTGTTATTCGCAATAAAATTTGGATTTTCTTGACTTAAGTTGATTCATCACTCGGAGATTAACAAATGTAGGGGATTTTTGTTTGGATGTCGATGAGCAGATTAAAGGCAAATAGCCAATCTGATTCAAGTTTCACCATATTTTCTAATGCTGCATTTTAAAATCTTCATAGGTTTATATGTAATTTCGCAACAATTAGTTGCCAATGCTTGTTCTTGGAAGTAAACTTCAGGGCTGAAATTGATTGAAGTAAATCTTCCACTTTTTACCTCAATTAGAAAAATGGATCACTCCTTGATAATAATCAGATCTTGTGATTGTGGAGAACTGATAGGTTTTCATTTGATCCCGATGCGCACTTTATAATCTTATATTTGTGCTATTTCCTTTGTTTTGATTACTTGTGTGATGTGCACTTGAACCCTACAAAACAGTGATGAAACAAAGATGATTACTTGTGATATTTCCTTATATATTATCCGTGTGAATTGGTTTGTGGAATGTACAAAATAGAGTGTATTATTGTGCTTTGTAGATGATGCTAATATATTCAGTTTAGAGGTGCATCATTGTGTTATGGTGATGGAAGGGGTGTAATGACCCGAAAATTTAATTATTGAATTTTCGTAAATTATTTTGCAAAAAAGACGAAATTACCCTTGGTTGTTAAAGGACGTGAAAGTCAATTTTTATTTCGAGACTCTTTTGGCAGTGTTTTGGGTACCGTTACGTAGGTCTCGAACTCACGAGTTCGTAGAAAGGCAGCACGCGAAAAACCGAGTTTGTGTACGAGAGATGCGGGTCTAGAATGTTCATGGGAATTTTGGTAATTTGGGATTGGGTAGATATTTAACCCAATCATATCCTATCTTCATCATTTCACTCTCTCTCTTCACGAACTCACACCCAACCCGTGTACATTAAACCCAAAAAACCCAAAATTCGAACTTCAATTTGAGGCAATAACCTCCATTTCTGTTCAACTAATCGAGTTCCCCTCATTCCCGTGATCACAGACGTACTAACCATCGAAGGAGGCAGCCGCGGGAGACACTGCACAGAGGAAAGGAAGACTGAAACTTTCCGATCAATTTTTCGGCTGACACAAGTATGGGTTTCGTGTTTAGAGGTCATTTCTGAGTTCATGGGTTCGAGTAAATAGATTTAGACGTAAAATTTGTAAAAAACGGTTGAGTTTTGAGAAAGTTAGAAAAACTTCAAGGTCGGCCGAAAATGGGGTTTTCCGACGACAGTGGATGGTGACGCACGGCGAATTGGTCGTCTTTTCTGGCAAGACTTCGACAATGGCGCACGGCGTCACGGTCGTCTTCTCCGGCGAGACTCTAGCGACTGGGTTGGTCAGGCGGGACTGACTTGGCATGCCACATGACGTGGATGCCATATGGCAGCCACGTAGAGACCACCTGGCGGCCAAGTCAGCACTGAGTCAGCGCCGAGTCAGGTGCGTGGACATTGTAGTAAGCGTGCGGTCGGCTCTGTTGGCGCAGGTTTCAGGTTGATCGGACGCGTGGACACATGTCAGCAAGATTTCGACGTTTCGGATCTGTTGGCGCAAGTTTCGGGTTGATCATTGTAAGGTCCCTTCCCGAATTTCGTCTCGAAATCCGCAAAAAGTCCTTATCCCGTCTGACAGTTCTTTTCTACAAAATTTATTACCAGGAATTCCCTTTAACCTTAAATAATTTAATAAACCTTACAGGGTTCCCTACAAAACCTCTGTACATACTGACCCCACCTACCTGTCAGACGCATGATAGCTTACAGGTAATAGCCGAGACCTCAGAATAGTGGTGGTCCAAAAAGGTTACACGCTCTGACACCAAATGTCAGTAGGTCATACACTGCTGAAACCTCTATTGGCTAACACAAGACAACTAACTGGTCAGCCACTTGTGAACCGTTAATAACTCGTGACTCTGGGTCACCGCCCACACCAACCCACTCACTCGGTTGACGAAGGAACCAAACTTGGTTGAATTGAGTCTCACTGACTCGTCCCGAGTCAAACTCGATATCTCTGCTCCTCCAGAGCACCCCGAGTGATAACTCGATATCCCTGCTCCTCCAGAGCTATCCTAGACCTCAACGATATGGCGGAGAAAGATCCCTCGAACGCCAACATTAGAGAACTCCTCGATGATCTGGCGGAGACATACCCTCTAACACCAATTGGGGAACCCTCAACAATGTATCGAAGAAAAACACCTTCCACGCCAATCATCGGAGAATCCCATGGTATAACCCAATACCTAGAAGTATGCATACCCAAGAAATCCCAGAATTCTAGTCTGTTCACAGCGCGAATAAAATACCAAATCATGGACGCTCTAGCCCCAAGGAACTCTTGACCCAATTACCTTGACCTCCCGAGCTCAAAACCCACTCCACGGTCAACCGTTACCGCTGGTATTACCCAATCGGGGCTCTAAATGAACTCATATGGTCTCAAAACCATCAAAATCTGATCCGGAACGTCCGAAAACCCTAGCCAAGCGTCGCCGTGACCCCGGAATCGGCTCCACGCGCCGCCACGCACCGACAGAAGGTCAGACCACGCCCACGAGCCGTCACCCCTCGGCCACGTGCTTGCTACAATACCCACGTGCTGACCCAGTCTAACTCGGCCTGACCCAGCCCACTCGGCTCACTTGGCCTGACCCGGCCCACTCGGCTTAACCCTGCCGACTTGGCCCTACCGGTCGCCGAAGAAGGCGACCGCGCCACCATTGACATCGTCGGAGTCCATCGGAACCTCATCAGAATCTGGCGGGAGAAGACGACTGGACCGCCGCCTCGCCGCCGTCTCCGTCGTCGGAATCTGCCATTTCCGACCGACCTTGAAGTTTTTCTAACATCTTCAAAACTCAACCATTTTTCACAAATTTTACGTCTAAATCTATCTATTCGAACCTAGGAACTCAAATATGACCTCAAAACATTAAAGCCGTACATGTGCTAGCAGAAAAATCGATCGGAAGTCTCAGTTTTAACTTTTCCTCAGTCTGGCGTCTCCCACGGCTGTCTCCTCCGATGGTTTGTACGGTTGTGCTCACGGGAAGGAGGAGATCCCGATTAGTTCCACCAAAATGGGAGACATGGCCTTGCATCAAAGTCAATGATTTTGGGTTTCTTGGTGTTTTTGGGTCACACGGGTTCGGGGTTCGGGGGGGGAGGATGTGTGGTCCAGAGAGAAAGAAAGTGAATGAAGATGAATTGATGGTTTGGGGGTTAAAAATATCGACCAACCCCCCCACACCCCGCCAAATTACCAAAATGCCCCTAACATTCTAGACCCGTAACTTTCGAACACGAATTCCATTTTTCGCGTGCTGCTTGTCTACGAACTCATGAGTTCGAGACCTACGCAACGACCCAAGAAAAATTCCCAAAAGCACTGCCAGTCAAAAAGTGACCCTCGAATCTGTCCAAAATCGAGGGTATAATCGTCCAAATTCTCTAATTAATTTAATTTATGGTCCAGGTCGTTACATATCGGACGTCGTTTAGTGGTAGTTTAGGGCGTCCGAAGATACTGCGTTTTTAGTGTGACGCGAGCGGACCTCCTGGGGTTTAGGGAGTTTGAATGTCGGGTTTTTAATATTAGTCGGTAATCCCAATTGTTAATGTTGATAGGCGATACTGCTCCGGGAACTTCGGAGGAGCGTACGACTCGAGATTGAGCTTGCTTGGACGTGTGATGATGGACTTTGGTTTTGTAAAGTATAATGCATGCATAAAGGTATTTTGAAATAATTGCTTATGACGTATTTTTAAGTATTGTTTGGTAAATTTCTGAAATTTAGAAATTGTGCTAATAAATTATTACTAGACAAGGGTTTTCAATATTTCAGTGAAAGTGATGTTTTGGGATGTGGCCTGGTTTTTGTACTCTATTTTTATGTCGTTTTGACATGATGGATATTTAGTCCACGATTTTGGGTATAGACCCATACTTGTAATTTTAAATGGATTTGGCCATAAACCAGTTTTTCAATGAATTTGGTTTATGCCAAGAAACAAGGATTTCAAAACAGGATGTTGGTTTTCACTTATTTACTGTCCTCGAGGATCAAGATTTTCTATGATTGGCGTCGAGGGGTTTTTCTCCATCAGATTGTTGAGGGTTCTCCGACGCTGGTGTCGAGGGGTATTTTCTCCACTGGCTCGTTGAGGCTGTCTATGCATTCTGCACAACTCGAGGTCTATCGGGTGTGTGGAGGGTTTTGAGCTACGACTCAGGATTTTATTCGGGAGCAGTAGGATATGTTTTGATATATTTTGTGTCCATGTTGATTCACATGATTTTAAACTCCTTTGAGGAGGGTTTTCAAGCTGAATTTTGGACGACGGTATGTTTTTCATTATTCCGGATTTTCATAGGTCCAACCAAATGTTTTAACAAAATATGGATTTTTTTCCGGTGGGTTTTCGGATTATCTATATATTATATTTATATAAAATGGGATTTTATGTTATGCATGCATGGTTTTATTCGTGGAGGGAAAAAATGTAAGATTTCCTCGGAAAAGGATTTATAAATGATTATTTTTGTCCACTCACAACTTTCGTGTTTTAAATCCCCTCCAGGTTGTGTTGACGTGGGCATTTTCAGAGGCGGAGGCATTAGAATTTCAGCTGCGCAGTTACCTAGACTTTCGAGTAGGATAATTAATTATGTAATTTTTTATCCTGCCTAGATGCTCTGATAACACTTTTGGACTGATTGTAAAACTTCGATTTCATCGTTGGATGGTTGATGTTTGTTGGAATTTGGAGTGCTATCTGATCCCTTGTCTGACATGTGGAAGACGGCTAACTAGTCCTTACGAGAGATTCTGCTGAAATTTCAGCAGAATTCTCATAATTAATTGTAAGGACATAAGGGTGTTTAGGGAATTTCTTTAGGTTGTCAGACGGGAGCAGGGTTCATCCCCGATTTCGAGGGGAAATTCGGGAAGGGTCCTGACAAGGGGGGAAAGATGGGTTGACAATGTCGTACAAGGGGGGAAAGGTTAAATGGTATGACTTTGTATTGATTGATTATATATCAATGTTAGAGATGAAAAGTGTGGCTAAGGAGTTGGGTTATGATAATAGTTCTATGTACATCTATTCAAAAGAGTGGAACAGTGAGAACTTGGTTAAGTTGAGTGGTGATGGACAATTGTACCTGCTTTGTAAGGGATATATTCAGTCAACGGGGAAGGTAATCCCTATCTACTTAAGACGTGGTGGTGGTGATGCGATTAAGCTACCCCGAGAGCTGGATTCATTCAATGTGGAACAAGTTGTTAAAGAAGTTGAAGAAATTGCAGATGTGGAAGAAGTTGTTGAAGCAGTTGAAGAAGTTGTAGCTGAGAGGGGGGAGGATGATGCAGAGGTTAGAAAGAAAATTAAGGGAAAAGAAAAAGTTATGCAAGAAGAAAAGGGAAATCAATCCAAGAGAGGTGTTGTCAAAGGTAAGATATTACCTAGAAGAAGGAAAGATCTTGAGTCAGATAGTGAAGAAGATGATCAGCTTGATCCTGAGTTTATTGACACTGATTTTTTTCAAATAGAAGAACAAGGTGTTCAAATGACAGACATGGATGATACTCTGTTTCAGAATTATGTAGACCATGAAGAAGCTGAAATTGATCCCAATGGTCCTGAACATGATGAAAATGTGGCATATGAGGAAATTGGGGCAAGTTCACCTAGGCTGAATACCTTTGATCCAGAAGCAGAAGAAAGTGACAGTGGTGAAGATCAGCCTCGCCGTATGGGAAGGAAAAAAAAAGATGGTCGTGCATATAGGGACTTCCATCCATAAACCGATATGGAAAATCCCTTTTTTGAACTTGGTTTGAAATTTGCTTCTCTGGAAATCTTTAGAGAAGCAATTAGAAGGTACTCTGTGATAGCTGGGAGGGAACTCAACTTTAAGAAGAATGATGCTCAAAGGATCAAAGCAGTGTGTGGGGATGGAAAAATTTGCAAGTTTAGCGTATATGCTTCAAAAGTGAGTGGGAGAGACTACTTTCAAGTGAAAACCTTCAATCCAAAACATGATTGTAGCAAGGGAGTTTACAATATTCATGAAAATACTAAGTGGTTGGTGAGAAAGTATTCAAGACAACTTAGAAGCAAGAAGTGGGACTTAGGGGAGTGTCAAGAGCTTGTGAACCAAGAATCAGGCTATTGGCCACGGAAGTCCACTTGCTATAGGGAAAGGTCTATGGCAATAGAGTTGGTTGAAGGTAAATACACTAGACAATATGAAATCT
This sequence comes from Oemleria cerasiformis, assembly GCA_037349345.1. NCBI lineage: Eukaryota > Viridiplantae > Streptophyta > Magnoliopsida > Rosales > Rosaceae > Oemleria > Oemleria cerasiformis. The sequence goes on along the minus strand of JAZGTL010000007.1, from coordinate 35,445,848 downwards.
TACGGGATTACTGTGATGAGTTGAAGAGAGTGGACGGTGAAAGCACTGTGGTGATTAAGTCTGAACTTGAGAGTGATGGGCTGCCTAGATTCCATTTGGTGTACATTGCATTAGGGCCTTGTAAAAAGGGTTGGCTTGAAGGTTGCAGGCCTTTTATTGGCTTAGATGGGATTCATGTTAAAGGCCTACATCCTGGACAGATTTTGGCTGCTGTGGGAGTGGATGCAAACAATGGTATGTATCCAATAGTGGAGGTTGAGAATTACAGTACCAGGAAATGGTTTTTGGACATTTTACGTGATGATTTGAAGATACTGAACAGTAATGGGTACTTGTTTATGACTGATAAGCATAAAGGACTTCTTGGGCCATAGTGGAGGTTGAGAATTACAGTACCAGGAAATGGTTTTTGGACATTTTACGTGATGATTTGAAGATACTGAACAGTAATGGGTACTTGTTTATGACTGATAAGCAGAAAGGACTTCTTGAAGCTGTTGGTGAGTTATTCCCACATGCAAAGCATAGACACTGCATTAAGCACCTATATGATAACTTCAAGAAGGTGCTTGAACTCAGTGAGCCTGCACATTACGGGCTAAGTCAGTGAGATGCTAAGTAATGGTGCCGTGCACATTTCAACATTGCCTTCAAATGTGACATCTTAACCAACAATCTCAATGAGGCTTTCAACAAGGCAATCATACCAGCAAGAGACAAGCCTATTCTAACCATGTTGGAGAAAATTAGGATTTATGTCATGATGGTGCACTCAACAAGAAGGTTAGTATGTATTAGTATGAGATATTAAGTATTCTAGACGTATTATAGTAGTATAGATAGTATTGCCCTGCTGTAACTAATCTGAATATTCACTCTATGTTGCTTTGTACGTTTACCCCTAATCATTGGCATAGACATCAAATTGGGTCAAGAATTAGACAGTTGTTGGAAGAAAACAAGAAACAAGGACAACAGTTTTTTCAAGACATGCAAAGAATTATATATTTGAAATAAGTTCTGACACTGGAAGGCAGTTTAGAGTCGATTTGAGAATGAAGCCATGTTCTTGTCGAAGGTGGGATCTTAATGGAATTCCCTGCCCACATGCATGCTCTGCCATAAGTAGATTGAGTCGTAATGCAGCTGACTATGCGGATGAATATTACAACTTGGAGTCATATAAGAGGTGTTACTCATGAATCATAACGCCAATGACAAGTGAAGACCAATGGAAATCAACTGGAAGTAATCCTTTGAAGCCACCCAAGTACCACAAGAAACCTGGTAGGCCAAGGAAAAGCAGAAAAAAAGCACCTGATGAGCCTAAGAAGACCCCAAGTACTAAAATGCCAAGAAATCCCACAGAGATGAAATGCAGCAACTGTGGTTCAGTTGGACATTATATGAACAAGTGCAAGGTATTGTCCCTTACTCATTACTTATAGGTTTATGTTATATAAAACTTGATAGTTTCTGTGATTTAAGTGAACAACTGTGATTTAGGTATGATGTTAGTTCAATGTTTGCAATTGTAGTATTTGAAAATGGTAGTTGCCTTGAAATCATAGAAGTGTTATGCTTGCTTTATGTTTTAAATTTTCTGGTTATGATTACTGTTTATGAAGATGGAAGTGTTAGAATTGGTGGTATGTAATTAAGTTGGATGCTGCAGGTAGTTGGTGACTGTTTTGGTTGTGAGATGCTCAACTCTTGCCTTTTATTCTTATTTGCTGATAGCCATATGTGACTTATACCCTTTTCATGCATTAATACAGTTTTCTTGTATTGAGTTTCTGTTTGTTTTTATGCAAGAAGTTTATTTGTAATAGCTTGTAGTTCAATGAATTTTGGAATTGCTTGTAGTTCAATGAATTCAATAGGTTATGATACTTGCTTGTAATAGTTTATCTTTGTGACTCTGTTAGTGTTCTTATTTGTTGATAGCCATCTGTGACTTAATCAACTTTTCATGCATTAATACAGTTTTCTTGCAACAAGTTTCTGTTTGTTTTTATGCAGGCAGTTTATATGTAATAGCTTGTAGTTGTTTTTTATTTTGGAATAGCTTGTAGTTCAATGAATTCAATAGTTTATGTGTAATAGCTTGTAATAGTTTATCTTTGTTACTTTAGTTGTGTTTGTTTGAGATATATGCAGTTTATTGGAATTTTGGAGGCCATTTTTTGTTGCTTTGGGTTAAGCTTAGAGTACTTTATTTCGAAATTGAATATGCCAAGATTATATATTATTTCTTAGTTTTGTCCAATGTCAGACATACTAGTCAATTACAGAATAGAGTTATGGCTTTTTAGTAGAAATGTACCCAACATTTCAACTTTACATGTGCTTTGCGACTTTAGTCATGTTCTTGTTAAGTAATGAGTATTGAAGTGCTGTTTTGAATGTTGGGACTCATGTTATGGCTGAATTTGAGAATTTGAAGTGTTGTTTTGAATGTTTGGACTCATGTTATGGCTGAATTTGAGGATTGAAGTGATGTTTAGGATCAATGAGTCATGTTATCGCTGAATTTGAGTATTGAAGTGTTGTTTAGTATGAGATAGGATTTATGTCATGATGCTGCACTCATGTTCTTGCTGAATTTGAGTATTGAACTGCTGAATTTTTTGTTTTGAAGTATTGTTTGGGGTTTTAAGGTCGTGAGTTTTGAGCTGATTTATATACTTGTTTGATTTGTCAACTTACAAGAACCAATAACAACAAAGGCAGCTACACAAGCCACCAAAAGGCAAGAAGCACGTCGCAGACGCAAGGAAGCGAAGGAAAAAGCTTATGATGCCACCAGAATGACAAGAACAAAATCAAAGCAAAAAAATATTCTTGGGCAAGCAGTTTCTGAAGTATTGGATTCACAGCCAAGTGTATCTGAGCATCCCCTTTTGCAACTAAATCCACCTATAGAAGACATGTCAAAATATGGTGGTAGCCAACATGCTCAGTCTCAGCCACTACTACAAGGTTTCGCACATGGTGCATCTCCTTCGAAACGGTTGAGGTTTAAATCCCCAGCAAAGAGAAGGGTTTTAATGAAAACAACCCAGCAGAAGAAGTGATTGGCTATTTGCTTATGGTTTTTGCAAATAGATATGTATATATAGTGACACTTGAATGCTTTATGAATTTGACATATTGGATAGTGGAGGCTTGAATTTGACGTGTTACAGGATTTCTTTAGTTGGGTAGGATCCTTCATTTTTTGTTAGAAAGCTTTTGACTTAAAGATGTTGGTTAGTGGATGCTTCAATGTTTTGCAAGGGAAATTAATACAGCTCACTCCATTTCATCCATTACATGTAACAACCCAGAATTTCAATTATTGGATTTATGTAAATTATTTATGTAAAATGACGATTTTACCCTTGGTCGGGTAAGGGCTTGGAAATCAAGTTTTGTTTCGGAACATTTTAGATGGTGTTTTGGATACCGTTGCGTAGGTCTCGAACTCAAGAGTTCGTAGACAGGCGGCACGCGGAAAACGAGTTCGTGTACGAAAGTTACGGGTCTAGATGTGCAAGGGCATTTTGGTAATTTTGGCTTGGGAGAAGACATTTTTAACCCCAATCATTTTACATCTTTTACATCTTCACTCATTTTCAACTTCACCTCATTACCACTCATCTCTCTCTGAAAAACAAACACACACCCATTCGAACCCGTGCGAAAAACACACCCAAAACCCACAAAGTCAACTTTTGATTCAAGGCTTTATTGAAGGGTATTTTGGGAACCTTTCCTTAGGTTGTCAGACGGGATCAGGGTTCTTCCCGCATTTCGAGGGAAAATTTAGGACGGGTCCTGACAATTGGTATCAGAGCACTAGGTTTAAATTCCTGTAGACCGTACACTTCATGTACAATTATTTTGGTATTGATGAGTTATAGTTCTTTTCAGCGTAATGCCTCCGAGACGCGAGTCCCGTCAACAATCTGGAAACAATGGGGACACACATGAACCCGCAGTGGAGCCTGATGTGAGGCAAACACTGGAACAATTAGGTCACACTTTGACTTCTATACTTCAGAGTAGGGCTGCTACTGAAGGTTCAGACATTGAGAAAGCCCAGAGATTAGGGGCTACAATATTTATGGGCGACTCTAGCCCTGATGATGCAGCGGAGTGGATTACTCATTTAGAGCTAGTGTTCTCAGTTATGAGATGTCCTCAGGGGGACAGGGTGCTGTTAGCCACTTTTCTGCTAGGTGGTTCCGCTTATCATTGGTGGAATGCATTAGAGCTATCAGGCTGGGATGTCAGTACAATTACCTGGACGACTTTTCGGGAGAAGTTCCTTGAGCAAATTTACCCTTGCTCATACCGAGATGCTAGGGAGGCTGAGTTCTTGCACTTACAACAGGGAGATATGACAATGGCTCAGTATGAGCAGAAATTCATAGAGTTGGCTCGTTTTGCACCGGCTCTAGTGGCAACCGAGAGGGACAAACGACGCAGATTTGAAAATGGACTGAGGGGCGAACTTCGATCAGCGGTAACGGCTGCAGTTCATACTTCCTTGAGAGATGTTTCCGACGCTGCAGCTCGTGTAGAGTTGAGCATTGGTTTACCAGTCCATCAGCAGTTTAGTGGTTCCAGGCGACACCGGGATCGCTGGGATATTGGAGCCTCTAGTCAAGGACCGTCCAAGAGAGGCAGTATCAGTTCTGGATCTTCTGGGGGTGCAAGATCTGGATCGGGCAGTGGTGGAGCCGGACAGGCACCGCAGTCATCCACTCAGTTTAGTGGTGCTTCCATACAGTTAACTGGTAGACATAGTGGCGGATATGGTCACCCCAGATGTTACACCTGTGGAGAGACTGGTCATATCAGGAGATATTGTCCACATCATCGTCAGGATAGTAGTTTCTTGGGTCATCGTGCGACTGAGCAGAGTTAGAGGACAGGGCAGACTTCTGGTACTTCAATAGGGAACCAGGCCCAATACAGTGGGGCCAGCGGGGCTAGTAGGTCCAATAGGACCAGAGGCAGACAGTGGGGTCGAGGTCGATCTTGGGGTACACCGGCCCTAGTTTTTGCTATGTCACGATAGGAGGCCCGAGCAGCTCCCGAGAGGGTCAAGGGTACGTTATTTGTTTATTTATTTATTTTTTATTTTTTTTCCGTGATGCTTATGGTTTAATAGATCCCGGGGCGACTCATTCATTCATTTCTCGGGATTTTACATTGTTTGCTGATAGAGAATTGTCTCTGATTGGTTGGGACATGGGTATTAGTACTCCTACTGGGAATATGTTAGTGGCGAATCTCGTGATTCGTAGTTGTCCAGTGTTGTGGAGGAATCATAACGTGGAGAAAGCCACGTGGAAAACTACGACTTTAATGTGGGCGCAGTATCCTCATTTGTTCCAAGGGTAGAGTTGAATTTCGAGGACGAAATTTCTTAAAGGGGGGTGGATTGTAACAACCCGGAATTTCAATTATTGGATTTATGTAAATTATTTATGTAAAATGATGATTTTACCCTTGGTCGGGTAAGGGCTTGGAAATCAAGTTTTGTTTCGGAACATTTTAGATGGTGTTTTGGATACCGTTACGTAGGTCTCGAACTCAAAAGTTCATAGACAGACGGCACGCGGAAAATGAGTTCGTGTACGAAAGTTACGGGTCTAGATGTGTAAGGGCATTTTGGTAATTTTGGCTTGGGAGAAGATATTTTTAACCCCAATCATTTTACATCTTTTACATCTTCACTCATTTTCATCTTCATCTCATTACCACTCATCTCTCTCTGAAAAACAAACACACACCCACTTGAACCCGTGCGAAAAACACACCCAAAACCCACGAAGTCAACTTTTGATTCAAGGCTTTATTGAAGGGTATTTTGGGAACCTTTCCTTAGGTTGTCAGACGGGATCAGGGTTCTTCCCGCATTTCGAGGGAAAATTCGGGACGGGTCCTGAAATTTCAACTATGCAAATACAAAGAGTTTGAAATTCAAAACTAAACATCCATTCATAACTCATACCTTCACAACTTTACATTCTTAGGCCATTACAAACTAAACTTAATCCATAACCATCCTACATTACATAAACTGATCCTAAAAACATTACAACATGAAAAATACCCTTCAATTTTTAAAAATCAAGGCAATAAGCAATGCCCAGGAAACTAGCAATCCAATACACAGCTTCCTACCCAATGCTCGACTTTTTTTCCAAATCCCTTTCCAACCTATCAATCTTCCTCAATAATCCAGGTATTATAATCTGAGCTCTATGACACATCTCGGAATCCATCCATTGCCAAACCCGACAACCACCCTGCAAAACATAGCAACCATGCCTAAAGTAGGAATTAAACTAATTATACCAAGATAGTAACATTCATATTTCAAATCATTCAATGGAAAATATTCAAGCCTAGTCAACAATTAATTGCACAGGGATATGAGGCAAAAGCTTCTCTTTTCTAATTTGTTAAGCTACTAAATAGTACATTCATATTTCAAGACCACAATTTACAGAGAACACCATAATTTTATCCAAAAAATAAACTTTCTAGGAAATTTTATCCAAAAGAGAAACTTACTAGGAAATTTCAGCCAAAAGAGAAATTTGCTAGAAACCTGCAACTAAAGTAATATATACTTTCTATATATAATGGTTAGTATTAAAGCAAAGGGAGGCTGAAAATTGGTCAGTATTGGTCAATATATATACTTTCTACATATATATATATATATATATATATACATATATATGTTGGTCAGGATAATTGAAAACCATCAACTCCAAAAACGCTTTAAAGCAAAGGGAGGTTGAAAAACAAAAGCAACCAAATGAAATCAACACATTCTCAAAACCTGCCATATAGCTTTTTCAAAATGGACTTCCCCACCAACATAAAAATCACATTAATAATGTAGTCTTGCTAATTGCATGCATGCCTTAATTGAATCCCACCAAAATATCTCCCTTCCTCCTTTTCCCTACCATATGTCTTTGGTTTCACTTCTTTATGTTCACTATCATCACTTGTTAATCATTAAAATCCTCCATCTCCACTCTGATTTTAGATCGATTATCTTTAGTCCTCTAAATTGGTTCCTCGCTTTCGAACAACCAACTCAGAATCAATCATCAATGGGTTCAATCAAGGCTGACAAGGTTCAAGCCATGAAGATCTACTAGCAAAATAGTCAATTTGTTTTACAATCTTGTTGTTCATTATCTTATTGCAGTGACATGCAGTCAGCTTTGTTCTAATTCTTATTGTATTGTTACCAAAAGAATAAAATAAAAAAGAATAGAACAAAGAAACTAAAATCAATACAGTTTTCAAGATCACAAGAGCAATATACAAAGCAAGAAAGTTCCATTTAGAAAAAATAAATGGATGATACAATACACTACAAGAAAATCTTAGTTGCCCGACTAGTTTTTGCCCGACGCATACTATCTCGCGGGGTAATCTAATGTTGCCCGATGGATATGAATACTCGCCGGGTAACATTTTGGCGGGAAGAAAAAGCCTTTGGCGCGCAAAATTGGAAGTTGTTACCCGACGATTTGAATCCCCCGTCGGGTAACATTATCAACAACGACGACCAATCGCTGTCGGGTAACACTGGGCGTTGACTCTATATTACCCGACGAATCATTAAAGATTGCTCTACGAATTTAGTTCGTCGGGTAAAAGTCTAAACACACTTAATACCCGAGACTCTCTCTTTTCTTCTTTTTCTTCTTTCTCCTCTTTGCTTCATCCTCCGTTCTGCTATCTCTCTCCCTCTCACTCACTCACTCTCTTTCTCTACCTATTGTTATCATCTCATCACCAATTTTACTACCAATCAAATCCTTTTTCTCTATCAATCATAAAATATCAAATATTAAGGTATGAAAATTTTATTTTTTTGTAATTTTGAAATTTTGATTTTTGATTAGGAATTAATTATGTTTTGTGTTGTAGGAATTTTGTAGTTGATTTGAAGGAATACTTATAAAATGGTATGTGTGTTTACCTCTCTATTTAATTTTGTTAAGAATGTTGGATATAATTATGTTAGGAATTTTTGTATTTATTGTGGAAAATGTGTAGAAATTGTTTAGAATTTGTGGAAATTAGAAATTAGAAAATTTGTTAGGAAAATATGTAAATAGAAAATATGTTATGAAATTAGGAAAATAAGAAAATAGAAAATATGTTAGGAAATTAGGAAATTTTGTTGTTAAATAGGAAAATAAAAAATATGTAATGAAATTATTGAAATTAGAAAATATGTTTGGAAATTAAGAAAAATGTTAGGAAATTAGGGAAATATAAAATATGGGGAAAATGTTGAGACAGGTTTCTACGGCAAATTGTTAACTGTGGTTAAGGTGTTATACGCTGATCGCAAGGAAGTCATCTTGTTCAAGTGTGATTGGTTTGATACGAACCCAAGTATCCCAGGCAGTGTCATCAAAGATCAGTTATATATTTCTATAAACACAAACACTCGGTGGTTTGAGAGTGATCCTTACATCCTCGCTAGTACGGCGAAACAAGTATTCTATTTGGATGATCCAAAAGCTGGTGGTGGATGGAGAGTAGCTGAGATGGTGATAGAAACATTTGGGACTTGGATGACCGATACCATGAAGAAGATGGGGAAATAAACGATGACCAAATCATTTACCAGGTGGATTCATCGGCATCCACCCACAACATGGATGGAGTTCGGACCAATGACATCATCTCACCAATTGCAATTGATGACATTTTTATTGATCTGGGGGAATTAGAACAAATTGAAAGTGATTCGGAGGAATCAAGTACTGTACACATGTCGGATGACGAGCGTGATTGGGAGGGGGAAAGCTATTCTGAATGAAAGTTGTAAATTCGAAATTTCATTCATATATGTAATATCCATCTTCAAATCAATATATTTGATTTATATGTATGTTGTATGATTTCATTCAAAAAAATAGTTTTTTTACTTTCTTAATGTGATGAAACCATACATGCACTCCACAAAATACGCAACTTCAAAATAAATGAAGGTAAAAGATTTTGTCAAATATTTTGATGATAAGTCATGAAGGTCAAAGTGATAAAAAGAACCCAATATATATTCATATTAAACCAAATAAGATACAACAATTTTTTTTCAAAAATATTGTCTATAAAATGTGCTTTGATAATTTTTTTATAAACAATTATTTACCAGACGGATATGGTACGGGTGACCCGACGATCGCCTTCTCTTATACTTACCCGACGCATAGGGTACCTGTTACCCGACGAAGGCCTCCGCATATAATTACCCGACATATTGATATATGAATATCCATCGGGTATCATTTAGCAAATTATATATACAATTTGTAATAAAACATGTTACCCGACGGGTACGGTACAGGTTACCCGACGTCAACCTCCGCTTATACTTACCCGACGGGTATAAATGACTATTTTTCGGGTATGATTTAGCAGATTATATTTACAATTTTTTTAACGCTTGTTACCCGACGGATAGGTTACCGGTTACCCGACGTCTACCTCCTCCTATGATTACCCGACGGGTATAGATATATAAATATCCGTCGGGTAATTATAAGCAGATTATATTTACAATTTTTTATTACACATGTTACCCGACGGGTTGTATTTAATTTTTCTTCGGGTATGATGGTTTTAGCAGATTAAAAACTTCAAATTTTTTTTTACCCAACCTTTTTAAAAACTTAAAAATTGAAAATGACCGATCTAACCGTCCACATTTATGGTAGGTACCCATAGATTGCCTACGCGAAAAATCTCCCAAATTGGAAATCCCAGGAATTAAGAAACGGTGTGCGACGATTCAACGGTTACGCAACGTTTCTTCACAATCGGACGGCTTGAAATCTTCAAAACATCAAGATTTTCTACGGGCGAGATCTAGGCATGTAAAACCACAAAGTGAACGGTTAGATCGCTCAAATCGTTTGAATATCAATAGGATCCAAAATTCAAAAAATGTATTGAAGTTTCCATGAAGAGTTTAAACTCCTTGGACAATATGGTTGATTTCTGATTTTCAAAAACTTAAAAATTGAAAATGACCGATCTAACTGCCCACATTTATGGTAGGTACCCATAGATTGCCTACGCGAAAAATTTCCCAAATTGGAAATCTCAGGATTAGGAAACGGTGCGCGACGATTCAACGGTTACACAACGTTTCTTCACCATCGGACGGCTTGAAATCTTCAAAACATCAAGATTTTCGACGGGCAAGATCTAGGCACGTAAAACCACAAAGTGAACGGTTAGATCGCTCAAATTCAATCTTTTGAATATCAATAGGATCCAAAATTCGAAAAATGTATTGAAGTTTCCTTGAAGAGTTTAAACTCCCTGGGCAATATGGTTGATTTCTGATTTTCAAAAACTTAAAAATTGAAAATGACCGATTTAACTGTCCACATTTATGGTAGGTACCCATAGATCGCCTACGCAAAAAATTTCCCAAATTGGAAATCCCAGGATTAGGAAACGGTGCGCGACGATTCAACAGTTACACAACGTTTCTTCACGATCATACGGCTTGAAATCTTCAAAACATCAAGATTTTCGACGGGCGAGATGTAGGCACGTAAAACTACAAAGTGAACGGTTAGATCGCTCAAATTCAATCGTTTGAATATCAATAGGATCCAAAATTCGAAAAATGTATTGAAGTTTCCTTGAAAAGTTTAAACTCCTTGGGCAATATGGTTGATTTCTGATTTTCAAAAACTTAAAAATTGAAAATGACCGATCTAACCGTCCACATTTATGGTACGTACCCATAGATCGCCTACGCGAAAAATTTCCCAAATTGGAAATCCCATGATTAGGAAACGGTGCGCGACGATTCAACGGTTACACAACGTTTCTTCACAATCGGACGGCTTGAAATCCTCAAAACAACACGATAATGATAAATGGGGCTTTAGGCATGTAAAACCAAATTTTGAAGGGTCCCGAAGTTGCTTATACTTTCGCCGGAATTGGTTTTCCAATTAAGGCCAAAAACGACTTCAGAACGGTCATGCCCGACGGATATGTGAAAACCTCCGTCGAGTAACTTGAATAAAACGGCCAGTTTTCAAAAATTCCAAATTTTCGCCTAATTTTTTGCGAAATCTCAAATTTCCCGCTTGGTGTTACCCGACGGACATTTTAAATCTTACCCGACGGCCTACTGACCGGGTATATTACCCGGCGGATATTATAAATGTTACCCGACGGACCGTGCGCCTAAATTTTCGCGGATTCTCAAAAGTCCTACGTTTTGTGGCCCGACGGGTGTGTGGGATGTTACCCGACGGGCTTCCTACCTAAATATTCGCGGATTCTGAAATTTACCGCTGAATATTGCCCGACGGCAATGTAAAATAACCTGACGGAGTTCATAGAGTTTACCCGACGGTAAGTAAAACGTTACCCGACGATATGATTGAATCGTGACCCGACGGATGTTGAACACAAATACCCGACGAATAAGCACTGGTTTCTAATACCCGACGGGTCATTAAAGTGTTACCCGACGGATGTGTGTGTCGAGCCACAGACAGTCTGATACTTAAATCAGACAAACTCTTCTTCTTCTTCCTTCTTCTTCTTCCTTCTTCTTCATTTTCTGAAATTTCCCATCTTCGAAAACTGCCGACCCATTCTTCCTCTTGCTCTCCGACCCGAAAACTTCGTCATTTTCTACCTTTCCAAGCTGCCAACTTGTCTTGCTATCCCTCAAGCCACCGGCCAAGCAGTCAAGGACACCGTCTCCCCTCACCGAGGTATGTCATCGCCGCCGCTTCCCTTGTTAATGTTAATGTTAGTTTTAATATATTGTTTATTTTTAATTTGGATATATTTGTTTATATTGGTTGATATTGGATATATTGGTTTATTGGTTTATATTGGTTGATATTGGATATATTGGTTTATTGGTTTATATTAGTTGATATTTGATATATTGGTTTATTGTTAATTTTTATTTGGAAAAAGAATTTATGAAATTAGATATTATTTTTGTTAATATTAATGTTAATGTTAGTTTCAATATATTGTTTATTGTTAATTTGAATATATTTGTTTATATTGGTTGATATTGAATAATCTAGCTATTGTCAAATTCAATCATTTGTGTGTTGCACATATTTCAACAACCTTTTTAAATAAATCATCTTCTTCTGGACCAAATTGAAATAAGGATAAATTAATATATCACCCTTGACAGGGTTTGATTTTACTTCAAAACTGGGACGCCCATAATTTTTATTGTTAGGTCCCTATAAAATGTAAATGACGCATATGCCTTTTTTATACTTCTACCGCCACGCCTACCATGATTGGCTGATATCAAGAAGTTCAACGTAAAAGCTGTAACTGCAAAAGCTATTCAAAAGCAGCAACTGCAAAAGCTATTCAAAAGCAACAACTGCAGAAGCAAAAGCTGGTCAATGTGCTTTACAGCTGATGTTGTTCAATATATATCTGCAACTACTGTAATACTCTCTTCTTTTTACTTTAGTCTGTAAACTTACTTCTGTCCCAAAATTACTTTTCACCTATTACGTATCAAATCTATTTCTCTGTTTAGAACTCTATATATATATATACTTAATACGAATATTAGAATTACGAAATATTGATGTCATATTGCCCTAGTTGATTACTGGAATTTTGATCTGAATTGCTAAACCTAAGCTTTACTGGAAACCTCATCATCTTTTGAAACTTCTTACATATCGGTTTAGGACTAGGGATCACTTTACAAACATCCAGCTAAATGTTATAAGTGACAATTGACTGGGGTCAATCCTCCTGTCAAGACCCTTCCTTGTCTTGGTATTCCTTCAGTCAATTCTTTCAAAATTGTTGAAACAGATGCTTCTGACGTCGGTTATGGCGGTATTCTCAAACAAAGAACTCCGCAGAGTAAATCAGAACAAATTGTTCGTTTCCATTCTGGTATTTGGAACCAAGCTCAGAAAAATTATAGTATTATTAAAAAGGAAATTTTATCTATAGTATTATGCATCTCAAAATTTCAAGATGATTTATTAAACCAAAACTTTTTAGTCAGAGTTGATTGCAAAAGTGCCAAGCATGTTATTGAAAAAGATGTTCAAAATATTGCATCCAAACAGATTTTTGCACGATGGCAAGCTATATTAAGTATTTTTGATTTTGAAATAGAATATTTGAGAGGGAGAGACAATTGTATTCCAGATTTCCTAACTAGAGAATTCTTGCAGAGTAAACATGTCTGAAAAGGCTCCAGACAAGCAGTCAACCCGGAGGCTCCCTGCCTCCTTAGCACCAGTCAAACAGGAGTCATTCACTCCTTCATCCCTAGTCCCTTACCCTGGTCATTCACCAATTCCCATTCGAAACCAATACACTGTCCTTGGTTCTACCTTGGGCCAGTTCAGGCCTAATTACCAGTCAGCCCTGGTTTCCAGTTACGATCCTTTTCAATCTCTAGTAAAACCCCAGTCAAGCCCAGTCCCTTATTCTCAATCTTCCCCTTATATTCCTAAAGACCCTAGTCACAACCTATTCTTCGTTGAGCCATCCCTTAGTCAACTCAAATCTCCCGAAGACATTGCCAAAACCATTTTCCTGGACAATTTCTAAGAATTTACTAAGATGTTTCCAATGTTGTTCAATTGACTGAGAGAAGATAAGGACATCATCAATGTAAACTATGGAAAATTCACTATATGGATTGAATATTTCATTCATTATGTTCTGGAATTCACTAGGCGCATTCTTAAGACCAAATGGCATTACATTCCATTCGTAATGGCCGAAAGGGGTGACAAAAGCAGTTTTGTACCTATCATTTTCATGAATCTGAATTTGCCAAAATCCGCTTTTCATGTCGAATTTTGAAAATACTACGGCATTTCCGAGACGGTTGACTAGATCTCTTTTATTAGGAATTGGGTATCTAATCCATTCGAGAACTGAGTTAAGAGGTTTATAATTAATTACTAACCTGGGGACTCCTCGTTCTAATTCGGCTTGCTTTTGGACATAAAATGCAGCGCATGACCATGGGGATTTACTTTTCCTAATTATTCCTTTACTGAGTAATTCATTTATTTCTGTCTTGCAAAACTCCATTATTTCTTGACTCATTTGGATTGGCCTTGCTTTTGTAGGTATTTTACTTTCACTGAAGTCTTTAATATAGGGAAGACGCACTAAATGTTTCTTCCTATGCCAGAAAGCATTGGGAAGGTCAGCACAGATTTTACTTTTGATACTTGCTTCAAACGATTGTATTTTAGATTGAAGTGTTTCCTGTTTTAACTGTTCTTCAATTCTTTTAAATTTGATTTCTTCTTTAAGATAAGATAACTGTTGGGTTTTACAATTGATTAGATTAATGGTTTGTGATATGGAATCCTTTTGAAAAGCTTTGATTGTTTGAAGTGCATGATTGACTAAAAATTTGAATATGACCTTTTGATGCATTGGGTAAGTGGTTATTGACTCATAATCAGTGGTGAAAGGATATAATAACGTGAGAAATGGGAGACCTAGAATCATTTGATCACTTATATTTTTTATTAAAACAAAGGGTGTTTTAAAACAGACATTATCTTGGCAAATATGGGCTTTTGGGATTTCATATTTTAGCTTCATTTTACTACCATTTGCAGATTTCAAAGATTGAGTTGATTTGATATAATACTTTGTTGGAACTAAGCCTTCCTGAAGGCAATTCAGATCTGCACCAGAATCAACTAGGGCAATAGTTGTTAATTCAAAATCTTGTATTACTAATCGGACCGTGATATACCATTTTTTAATATGAATTTGTTGTATAAGATTTAAAATATTATCATGACTTTGGTCTCTGTCGGATTCATGGTAGGATTGTTCTGCCTCCAAATTATTGGTATTGATTAACTGAGTTTTGATTTCTTGATTTTCAATTCGTAATTCTTGACTAGTAATTTTTAACTGTTTGATATCTTCTTTAATCTTGTTGATTTCAGAATGTAAATCTTGGATGGTTACTTCTTTTTTAACTTTATTAAATCGTTCCAATGTTGTGGTAAGACTTATTGTGCCGGATGGTTTTTTAACTGGATCTTGTTCCTGTTCATTTCTGATAATGACTCTTCTTAACTTTTTCAAGTATTCTGATTTTAATTCTGGGTTCTCAATTTTCCCAATTAGATCTATCAGTAACTCTTCTTGTTCTTCTTGTTTAGTAAGGACATTGATTGTTTTACAACAAGTGTCTTGACATCCTATTTTTATTCCTGGGGAACTGGACATTTCATTATCAGTAGAAGAATGATTACTAGATTCGGAATCAGAAAGGACTTCTTCACTGGAGTCAGTATTTCGTAATTCTAATATTCGTATTAAGTCTTCTTTTTCTTCATTAGTAATTTTTAACTGGTTAATCTTGTTTTTTACTGGGCATTTATTTGCAAAGTGACCAGGTTTTTTACACTTATAACATTTAGCTGGATGTTTGTCTGTGCGTTTTTGGGTATCCAATTTTTTGACTTGTTTTGCCAATGTTTTCTTGGTCTTCGCTTCTCGTAAAATTTATCAGTATGGAATTTGTTTTTATTATATGGTTTGTAAGATTTAAAATATTTCTTATTACTGTATTTATGTTTCTTTTCAGAAATATGTTTATTTTTTCGTGAGGGAGGAATAGGAGGTAAACCATATTTTTCACAGAAATTTCCTAATTCATATTTTGCTTTTCTTTTATCATTATTAATTTGCCGACTTATTTTCATATCAATACACATTTTTAGGCCTTCTTTTTGGATGACACTTACTATGTTTCCATAGGTGAGTTTATCATAATTAATGTGACATTGTTCATTACTGAGGACTTGTCGAATTTTATGAGCAAATAGATTTGGTAGACCATTAATAAATTTTTCTTTCCAAAACGATTGATTACTATCTTCACGTAGCATTACTCTAGATATAAAGACATCTTTATACCACCTAAAGTCACTTAATGTTGGACATCTTAGGTTACTAAGTTGATCATGAATTCTTGTAGTGACATTACTTGGGGTTCCTATGAAATGTTCAATTATCGTGAGAAGTAAAGTGTTAATTGCATCAGGAACTCCTGCTCCAATTCTTTCATCAAAGACAAGGAGGCCTTCCTCGTCGTGAAGGACAGAATGTATAATTTCTTGTTTAGAATGTTCAGTGAGATGTTTTTCCCACCAAGCACGAAGGGTGCCGGAAAATCCGGTAATGAAGAGATCAAGGATCTCTGGTTGACTGAGGTTATGGGTGGTAGTATAGTTGTTGGCAACCATTGTCATATGTTGTAATTTATTTAATATTTCTTGTTCAGATAAGCCATCTATATTCCATTCATAAAGTTTATCAGCAGATACTGTGAATTGGTTTTGAAAGATTCTTTCTTCATGTTGAATGTCTGGGGGTGTTGGCCTATTATACCAGTTTTTAGTTAAACTTGTTGGGTTCATTTTATGAGATAGTCTTTTTATTTCAAGGTTTTTAAAAGCGTTTTCAATTTTACTGATATTACTTGAATCAGACTCATGGGAGCTTGAACTCTCAGAATCTTGACTGTAAAGGTCAATTACTTGTAAACTTTTCTGGGGATCTTTTAAGTCTTTTATCATTCGTTCTATTTTTATAATGGACGATGAAGGTTTGAGTGGTAATCCTTTTTTACTGCCCGAGAAAGTTAGTAAAGGTGATTCTTGCTTGGGTTTAGGGTGTTTTTCTTCAATTACTGAGTTATCAATTTTTGTTTCAATTTTATCTAACTGTTTTCCTAGGGTGATGAGACTTTGATTTGTATAGTTGTTTTGTTCGATTAATTTCTTAAAATCTGGACCTGTTTCCTGTGTGACAACTTTAAACGATGATGCGACAACTTTGGCTTGATTAACATTAAGTATGATTGTTTCAGGAGGAGGATGGCTAGATGTTACTTGGGTTGAATCTTGTTTAACCCAATGTTCTTGGGTAATGACTTTTAAGTTATTTACTTCTGGATAATGGTTATCAATAAAATCAAAGAAAAATATAGTAGTTTGAGTTTGTTTCATGAAGTTTTCCCAATGTTGAAATATATTTTCTTTTTCTTGCGAATTAAATCTTTGTCGGAAAACATTTCTTCGTTCAATATTGTTGATTGACTCTATATCCTGATTTAGGAATTTCCAATTAATTTGAAATGGTTTCGTCATTGTTAACAATTGAGAATGGACTTCAAAGTCTGACTGGGTTGGTGAAGTTGGTTCTTTATAAGTACCGTGGCTAACTTGAGACTTAGTTTGGACACCTTTTAATTTTAAGTTTTTTAATTCTTGGTTGATGTCATGGTCTCTTATGGACTCAGTCATGGTAGAGGCAGTTCCAGCAAAAGAATGCCTGGAAGGGTCAACTTTCGCAGAAGAGGAAGTATCGTCGATGTCTCTTAGTTGGACACTAGACCTGGGTCTTTGACTATCAAATTTGATTTTTACTGTACCATCTAAGTATTGTTGAATATCATCAAAATTTGTAAAGTTTCGTTGTATATTAAGCGGCTGACTTTCATTGACTAATGACCATTCTGAAGGGAGATTAACATCCGACCAACTAATCGTCTGTGGGACTCGAATTCTTGAGTTTCCTTGGTTACTTTGTATTAGCAATGTTTGATCTTTTGGGCTTTTATTAAGAGCTTGGAAATTCATGTTTGTGCCTGTTGTTTTGTAATAAATTCGGAATATTAAGGCTAAGGGTTGACTACCTTCAAGAATATGATATCCTGAGGTTTTAATGTTTAAGTTAAAGCTTTTAAGATATGGGGATCAGAGAGACTGATTGTGAAATCTGGATAACAATCAAAGTGGATTGGTCCATTACACAGGCTTGACTCAATCATTCCAAGAGTGCTATCACTAAAGTCAGTGAATCTTGCATCTCGGAGACATAATAATACTGAAGCATTAAGACCTAATCTTGTTAATGGTTTAACTGCGACTTGGACTAAACCGATATGTAAGAAGTTATGACCATCTTTTCTATGTTTTCGTAAAGACTCAGCATTAAACAATTGACAGGTTTCATGTTCTTTACTTAAAGCATAAACTTGTTCTACTGTCTTAACATGATGTTCACTTTTAAATGAGGAAATTGACCATTTTTTCTTATAAATTTCACTGGTTGGAATTTTGGGTATATTCCAGTCATGGAAGTTTACTTCTTCATTAGCAGAATAAGTTACCTGTTCTTCATTGACTATGTCTGGAATTTTTGTTAAATTGGGCATACTATATCTAGAGCTAGTTGAAGAATTACTTCTGAACAGCCTACTCATATTTCCAAAGTTTCAGTTATCCTAAATATCTTAATTAAGCTAACAACGCTTATATCTCAAATTCATAATTACCTTAAAACCTACTGTTGTTCACTCATCTCCGCTCATGCACCACCCGCTCATGCCTCTCCCTGGGACTTATTGTTTGGGTCCGGACCTACTGTTTGGAGAAAAGATAGAACAATAGATGATGAGGTCAATATGAATAAACAGAATAAACGATACTAGCAGAATAAAGATAGACAGAGATAACCAGCCACTTGGGCGGATGAGTTAACTAGACAGAAATAAGATCTCAACACTTATGGCTCTGATACCAAAAGGGGACGGAAGCAAGGAAGCAGTTAACTAGTGTGATTGAAGCCACAAATCAAGTCTGTCCAGAGCATAGATACGAATTAACTCAAGCAAATGAGGAATAAGATAATTGTTTAAATAGCATGAAAGAATGTAAATGACGTGAAAAATAATTACATATATGAATAAGAAAATGATATGTAAATTGATTATGCTTAAAATCATGAATGAGTGAAATAACTTTGGTATCAGAGCCATAAGTTACCTGTTGTTAAATTCAGGTTTCAGAGCTCATTGAGATCAAAATTCCAGGAACTCCTGCTCCAATTCTTTCATCAAAGACAGGGAGGCCTTCCTCGTCGTGAAGGACATAATGTATAATTTCTTGTTTAGAATGTTCAGTGAGATGTTTTTCCCACCAAGCACGAAGGGTGCCAGAAAATCCGGTAATGAAGAGATCAAGGATCTCTGGTTGACTGAGGTTATGGGTGGTAGTATAGCTGTTGGCAACCATTGTCATATGTTGTAATTTATTTATATTAAGTATTTTTGATTTTGAAATAGAATATTTGAGAGGGAGAGACAATTGTATTCCAGATTTCCTAACTAGAGAATTCTTGCAGAGTAAACATGTCTGAAAAGGCTCCAGACAAGCAGTCAACCCGGAGGCTCCCTGCCTCCTTAGCACCAGTCAAACAGGAGTCATTCACTCCTTCATCCCTAGTCCCTTACCCTGGTCATTCACCAATAAAGCTTAGGTACAGGAGTCATTCACTCCTTCATCCCTTGCCATCAGAGCTCATTGAGATCAAAATTAAATATGTTTTATCTGGAATTTAACAATATGGTATAGAAAATTTTAGGGATGAAGTGGAGGGTGTTTAGGTAAAGGTGGTGATGGAAGAGTTTATGACTTAGAGTTTAGGATTTATGCATAAAATTCAAGAGCTAAATCCTAAACCATAAAGTTAGAAAAAAAAAACTCTAAACTATAATTGATGAACCTAATATTTTAGTATCGGATAATGAAGATCTTTCCAATTTGAAATTTAAAAGAATTTTTGAAGAATTTTTGTTCTTAATTGTCGAGTTTTAAATTAAATTATCCTTACATTATTCCTTAAAACGAACAAATGAAAAAGAAAAAATATTATAGCAGGAGTAATGTTTTCATAAAATGGAAAGGAAACAATACAAGAGGGATAAAATATGAATTAAAAATTTTAAAGGGTCAATTTTATTATTTGAGTAATTATTATAGTGGTTTGAAATTAAAAAAATTCAAAAATATGACAAATAAAATTTCGAATAAATAATGATATTATCAAGCACTTATCAATAAAAAAACCCTTAACCCTTAAAATAATAGAGGTTTGCTGACATCACCTGCTCCCTCTAGTCAGCCAAGGTTGCGGGACAATGTTGTCTTAAAACACTAGTCAATGTCAATATATTAGGGCCGGCCGCCGGCCACCTCTTGGATCTTTTCAATTTTTGGTAGCATTATTTCTTCAATTTTCCATAAAGATAACAATCAATAATTAAGTTTGTAAAGAAATAAATCTATATATTTTAGGGGCATACCAACCCACTAGAACTCAAATGGCTCCCACCAAAAGTAGGAGTAGTAGGTGGAAATGTGATGATAGCTAAGAGTTGGTACTAAACATCATTTTGTCTAATTTTAGCCACTTCATCTAGGGGGGAAGGCATTGAATTGAGTATTAACATTGTTTTTATTTCTATTAAGATTATTTTTATTTCTATTAAGAAATAAGGGAAACGTACAAATTAAACTGATATTTTATTTTTGAAGAAACTTTTTTGTTTTATATTTTTTGTTTAAATTTTTTTTCTTATATATTTGTCATAATTGAAATTTGTCATCTCATAACTTATCACTTCAATATCGATTATTAATGAGCAATTCATTATAAAGATCTTAATAATTACCCAAATTAACTATCGATTTGTTTTATATATATAAATGACTAATTGATTGATTTTTTTTCAGATGTAATATTGATTAAAATAATGATTTAGGACCTAACCGGATCCAATTATAACATAAACATATGACAAATTCGCTAAATGAAATGAGTGGAAGAAGAAAGTTCACCGTTAATAATGCAAGTATTTTTCAATTACAAAATATATCTAAAAACCACCTCACACTCGAGTCATGTTACTCAAAAACTCAGAGTTGAATTCCTACTATTGACATTCCTACGTGCGTAATACAAACACGATCGAATTCAAATCCTTATATGCTGATTTCGATTACCAATTAATAAAAATGTTATGTGACTGAAAATGATGCATTTCAATCTAAAGGAATTTTCTTGTTCCACCCATTTTCATCTATTGAAATTTTCTTATATATTTTTCCGATCATAATCGGTCATCTTTTAGAACATTACTTTAAGATAATTTCTGCAACAGCTAACTAAATTAAAAATCGTTAATTATTTATATGTATAAACTAAATAGACAGTCTATTATGAGGAACTTAATTGTTACTAGAACTGTTATATATAGACAACACTATATCACAAATTTATTTTATTTTTAAAATTTTTTTTGTAAAATAATAATTTAGAAGAATAAATTGGTTAAAAAAAATGCATTATTCCCACGAGTGTTTTTCTTTGATTATTTAGTCGGAACTCATTGTCTTTGCATATATATGTAAGATGCGTGACTTTCTAAGCATCTTCATCATTATCTTCATCTGTTTCAAAATTAAACAAGGAAAAATGACCCTTTAGTTTATTCTCACTCTCTCTCTAGTCTCTATATATTGTAGCAACTTAACAACGTTCACTTTCACTGCTGCCAAAGCAACCAAGTTTACAATTATAAACTTTGGTTCTTTACTCATCAAAAAAAGAAATTCAAGATGGCACCAACTATGGTGGATCATGAGCTGGAGGAGGAGTTGAAGCAATTCGACGAAACCAAAGCCGGTGTCAAAGGAGTTGTAGATTCCGGCGTGACGAAGCTCCCGAGAATGTTCCTCCATCCTCCGGAGAGCCTACCATCCCGCAATTCAATCAATGTCATCCCTGACCTCCACGTTCCCATCATTGATCTCAAGGACGTCAACAACCCCGAAAGACGAAAGGTAATCATCAACGACCTCAAAAAAGCAGCTGAAGAGTGGGGTTTCTTTCAGCTTGTGAACCATGCAATCCCTCTGGCTGTCCTGGATGATGTGCTCAAAGGTGTTCGACGATTTCACGAGCTGCCTCAGGAGGCCAAGGAGGAGTGGTACTCCCGCGATTTCACCAAGAAGGTTAACTTCTTCAGCAACGGCGAATTGAAGGCGTCTACTCCGGCTGATTGGAGAGACACCTTGTCGTGCAAGGTACTTGAAGATCCAAAGAACTTCGAAGCCATCCCTGAAATCTGCAGGTAATGCTAGAGAGACCATATTTTAATTAATGTTCTTATTCAACAAATGAATGATTTCATTAAACTTCTGAAAGTCCATTCGCTTATTTGATAGGGAGGAAATACGCGAGTATATGAAGTACATCACTCAAGTTAAGAACACCCTGTCCAAATTATTTTCGGAAGCTCTAGGACTAAGCAGTGATTACCTTGACAACCTAAGGTGCTTCGAATCGAGGTCATTGGCATGTCACTATTATCCGATTTGCCCGGAGCCCCATCTGACTCTCGGCGGAACCAAGCACACCGACCTCGGATTTCTCACCTTGCTCTTGCAAGATTGTGGCGGCCTACAAGTCCGTCATCAAGATGTTTGGATTGATGTTCCCCCAGTTGAGGGAGCCTTGCTTACCAATCTTGCTGACATGTTGCAGGTACATATATATATATATATAACAGCGTCTTATCAATTTATTCATATTATAATTAAGATGTGTATTTTTATTGATACATTATAATTTTTGGTTTAATTGTACAGATCATTACTAATGGCAAGTTTAAGAGTGTGGAGCACAGAGTTTTGATGCCTCCGACCCCCGAGCCCCGTACATCCATCGCCTGTTTTGTTGGCACCGACGACCTCCAAAAGCCGTACGGGCCGATAAAGGAGCTTATATCGGAGAACAGTCCAGCGATTTACCAAGAAGTCCGATTTGGAGAATACATGAACAAATACAAGCTGTAGGTTGAAGGGGATAAGATGGTAATTAATTTGGTGGTTGCTCATTTCAGAGTTTCACTGAGCCTACTATACAAATGATAGCTACGATGGATGAGACTTGAGAGAGTTGTGTTTAATGGTAATAAGGTAATTTCTTGTTTTTGAAGTTTGGTGTATGATCTCTTGATCCTTTCAATTTAGGTGTAATAAAAGGGGTTTCCTGGAGAGCCCAAGTTATTACATAATGTAACAACAATTACTAATATAATT
This sequence comes from Oemleria cerasiformis, assembly GCA_037349345.1. Lineage (NCBI taxonomy): Eukaryota > Viridiplantae > Streptophyta > Magnoliopsida > Rosales > Rosaceae > Oemleria > Oemleria cerasiformis. The sequence continues at coordinate 35,422,821 of JAZGTL010000007.1, read as the reverse complement.
GGGGTTTTGTACTTAGCTCAAGTGATTAATAAAAAAACGTATTACTTTAATATTTATGTTCACAATAAGATCAAATTGCAAATGGGTAAATTTTTTTTATACATTTGACAATTAGATTTAATGAAAATTGATATATTGAAATAAATTGAGTGGTTAGCAAAAAAATAAAATAAATTGAGTGGAAAGTGGATGTTTTAGCTTTTTAAAAATAGTTTATCCCTAAATTTTAAAAATAGTATATCCCTAAATTGTAAAAAAAAAAAAAAAAAGATTTTCATGAAAGTTTATTTAACCGATTGATAACTCAAGATATTATGTTGGCTTATTACTTGATATGCACCCAAAAGAAGTCGGGAATCTTAAAATGCATCAAAAACTGAAATTTGCCTCAGTTTGCACTTAAAATAGGCATTTCGTTACATCTGTTGTACCATCCGTCAGTCTCTGTTACTAACGTTGTTAAAAGTGCTGATGTGGTAGTAATATTACAAAATTTGTAGGAGCAATTAAGAAATTTGCTATATTTTATTAAATCATATATTAAAATTCTTTTTAAAAAATTAAAACTAATTTTATTTACCCTTCCCCTTCCCAACCCACCCGATCCTCTTCTCCCTTTCTCCCTCTACTAGACCTCCCCCCACTGCCCACCCACTCACCGCCCATCCACCCACCACCGAGGTTATTGGGGAAGGTTTCAAATAATGCAAAGGAAGCTAACTCAGCCACTGCTGCCAAAACCTTCACAGTCTGCTCCGGACTCAATACCTCAACCACCATCCTCACCGTCGACCTACGAAGTGCATTGGAGCTCTCGAAAACCTCCATCAACGCTGGTGGTGGGCGGTGGGGGGAGGTCCAGTATAGGGAGAGAGGGAGACGAGGATTGGGTGGGTTAGGAAGGGGAAAGATAAATAAAATTAGTTTTGGTTTTTTTAAAATAATTTTAATATATCATTTAATAAAATATAACAAATGTCTTAATTGCCCCTACAAATTTTGTGATATTACTACCACATCAGCACTTTTAACGGCGTTAATAACAGAGACTGACGTATAGTGCAACGGAGATAACCGAATGCCTATTCTAAATGCAAATATAGGTAAATTTTAATTTTTTGTTCATTTTAAAATCCGCTTATTTATTCAGGGTACATGTCAAGTAATATGCCCTATTATGTTAGACTTGGGGTAGGGCAATAATTTAGAAGAGGATGAAATGTACAACCAACTTTAACGGTTTTTCAAAACCAAGGCGTCCTCTTCAGCCCCCTCAGAACCCATCATCATCCCTAGTTGAAGAAATAAAGAAATGTTGGAGTGTAACAGAGCTAGAACGAGTGTGTACCTCAATGATCAAAACCAACGCCACCCGAGACTCTTTCTTTATGAACCAACTCATCACCGCCTTTTCGACACTTTCCCGCATAGATTATGCAAGTTTAGCCTTTACCCAGATTGAAAGTCCCAATGTTTTCGTCTACAATGCGATGATCAAAGGCTCTGTTCATTGCGGCCACCCATTTCAAGCTCTACATTGTTACGTCAATATGCAGAGGGACATGGTTTTGCCCACCAGTTATACGTTTTCGCCGTTGATCAAGGCCTGTACCTCTCTATCTGCGTTGGGGGTTGGAGAAGCTGTTCATGGCCACATTTGGAAACATGGGTTTTGGTCACATGTGTTTGTCCAGACTGCTTTGATTGATTTTTACTCCAAGTTGGGACGAATTGGTGAATCACGCAAGGTGTTTGATGAAATGCCTGAAAGAGATGCTTTTGCCTGGACTACAATGGTTTCATCTCACGTTCGGGTGGGGAATATGATTTCTGCGAGGATATTATTTGATGAGATGGCAGAAAGGAATACAACTACTTGGAACACTATGATTGATGGCTATGCAAGACTAGGTAATGTGGAGTCTGCAGAGTTGTTGTTTAATCAGATGCCAACTAGGGACATTATCTCATGGACAACTATGATTGCTTGTTATTGTCAGAACAAGAAATTCAGAGAAGCATTAGCAGTTTTTGATGACATGAGGATGAATGGTGTCAGCCCTGATGAAGTGACAATGGCAACTGTTATTTCAGCCTGTGCTCATCTTGGAGCTCTTGACTTGGGAAAAGAGATACATCTTTACGTAATGCAGAACGGGTTTGATCTTGATGTTTATATCGGGTCTGCACTGATTGATATGTATGCTAAGTGTGGCACATTGGATAGGTCTCTCTTGGTCTTTTTTAAATTGTGGGATAAGAACATATTCTGTTGGAATGCAGCAATTGAAGGGCTTGCAGTTCATGGATTTGGAAAAGAAGCACTAGCAATGTTTAGCAGGATGGAGAGAGAGAAGATCAAGCCAGATGGGGTTACTTTTATTAGTGTTTTAAGTGCCTGCACTCATGCAGGGCTAGTTGAAGAAGGCCGGAGGAGATTTTCAAGCATGACCCGAGATTATTCAATCTCTCCTGAAATTGAACACCATGGATGCATGGTGGATCTATTGAGCAAAGCTGGCTTGCTTGAAGATGCATTAGAGTTGATAAGAAGCATGAAGTTTGAACCTAATGCAGTTATCTGGGGTGCCTTGTTGGGTGGATGTAAGCTTCATAGGAATTTAGAGATTGCTCAAGTTTGTGTCAATGAGTTGATGGTATTGGAGCCAAATAACAGTGGGTATTACAACCTTTTGGTTAACATGTATGCTGAAGAGAAACGATGGGGAGAGGTTGCGGATATACGAGCAACTATGAAGGAACTTGGTGTAGAAAAGGGATGTCCTGGGTCCAGTTGGATTGAAATGGAAAGGAAAACCCATCAGTTTGCAGCATCTGATAAATCTCATCCAGCTTCCGTTGAAATTTACTCGTTGCTGGCTGAATTATATGGGAAGATGAAGCTTGATGCTTATGTTACTGAACTTGGCTCTGAGTTACAGTAGTCCAGTCTTTAAGATGAGATATTGACATGGCGTATGAGGTCTCAAAGCAAATATAGTCTGTCATATAGATGAATGATTGACACGTTTTGAGCAATGTATGGCACTGAGGGATTAGGAGTAGGAGAAAGCTTCATATTGAATGCTTGCGCCGCAGAGCCATGCTAGAGGCAGTGGCAGTTAAGGAGACCATCAGGAAGGTACATTCCTCTTAGTAAAATTTGTTGCCGATATGTGCTTACAAAACCAATAGTATTTCCATTGAAATTTTTTGTATGTCATGCCTCTCTTTACTTGCAAGATATGTTTTGCTCCAAAAGCTTTTTCTCTTCCATGGATTGATGCCCTAGTTTTACAGTCTGATTAGAAATCACTATAATCTTTTATTAAATCATTACATAACATTGAACATAAGCACTGCAGACTGCACTTAGAAGCTAAGTTGCAGAAAACAGTAAACGTTATTCGAAAATGAGCTTACAATGGTTTCCAGACTAACATTGCAGCAGGAATAACATGATATTAATCGAGCTACTGTAACTCAGAGCCAACTGTAGTATAGGACTTTTCATTTGGACAATTGCAAACTGATATTTGAAATAAAGCGCCAATGTTTTCTTGGCATGGTCACTTCAGGTGAAAATGAGGCAGGGCAGAGCTGCCATTTTGTCCATTAACTCGGTAATATGCAGTATATTCTCCATGGAAGGTGTCCCTGTATATGGGGGGATTGTCCTCAGATAGAAGCTCCTTGATTGGCCCATACGGGTTGAGTTTGCCCTTCGCACTAGGAACGAAGAAAGATGCAACAGATATTCGAGGCTTCACAAGCGGGGTGGCCAGTACTCGGTGCTCCACGCTCAAGAACTTGTTATTAGTAACAAGCTGTGAACATACAGATTATACAATCACATGAATATGAGATATCTCTAAAACTCTTTAACTTTTTTCTTTTTGTTTGTCAAGAACAGAACTATACCTGCATAAAGTCACCGAGGTTTGCCACGAAAGCTCCCTCCACCGGTGGCACATCAACCCATTGGTCCTTGTGAAGAACTTGGAGTCCCCCAATCTGGTCTTGCAGGACTAAGGTGAGAAAGGAAGGGTCTGAGTGTTTGATTGTGCCTAGAGCCAGCTCGGGCTGCGGGCAGATAGGGTAATAATGGCATGACAATGAGAATGATTTCAACCACCCCATTCGAGCTAGATGATCTTTGGCAAGCCCTAATGCTTCTGATAGTAGTTCAGATAGCAGATCCTGCAGCTTGATCAAGTTCTTGATGTACTCACTTACTTCACGTCTGCAACACAGAAGTTTTTTATAAGTGTTTGATAAGTTGGAAAATAGATAGCTTAGAGCTCAAGAAAGGAAGTACCTGCAGATTTCAGGTATGACTTCAAAGTCCCATTGGTCATCTATGGCTCTGCAGGACAAGGTGTCTCTCCAATCTGCAGCTGATTTTGCCCTCACTTTGAGATCCCCACTGCAGTAATAGTTCACCGGCCGCGTGTATTCCCGGGAATAGAGCTCCATCTTGTCCTCCTGAGGCTGCTCATGAAATTTTCTGATACCTGCCAGCATTTCCTCCATCACAGCAATTGGAACTCCATGGTTCACTATCTGAAAGAAACCCCATACCTCACAGGCATCTTTAATGGCGTTCACCATTTCTTTTCTCCGGTGATCATCGCACTCATTCAAGCCATTGAGATCGATCACTGGGATCTGAAGGCGAACGCCATTTTCTGGGGCATCGTTCTTTAGGCTCTCCGGAGGGTGGATGAAGATTCGGGGAATCTTCTTCACACCGGTGTCCGATAGCCCTTTGACACCGATTTTCAGGTCATCAAAGTCGAACAATTCCTTTTCAACCTTGGCATAATCCACAGCTGCAGCCATTGTTGCTTGGATGGATGATTATGGCCTGCAATTAGCTCAAGGGCACACTGCCTCTTATAGCTAACTTCATAAGCATAGCTGCTTGTATATTAAACAAATAAATATATAGAAAATCTTTCCTCTATATTATAAATGTGTACAAAAGCCTTCCTTCCCAATTGCTATAATGTAGGTCACTATCTTTGAATCAAATTGTATTCACATACGGATACTTGAGTAGTTTAGTGATTAGAACGAATATTTATGTGTTTCCCAAATTGTGAGTTCGATTTTCCTATAATCTGATCAAGATTTAAGTGAAAAATCGTAACGTTCTCTTTGAACTAAATATAACTCTACGTTATAGTGGTTTCTTTGTTAACGAAAAATAATGTATTCATAAACGAAAATACATCGGTCTCGATCCACCTCCCTATAAACCATCTCGTTGTGAACAAAGAATTTTCAACTCACTTTCATAAACAAAATTGTTCATTATTAAATCACAATTTCGATATTTGACTCTAAAAAAAAAATTAGTCTGATTGTAACCCAAGAATATTTTTCCAAGTAATAACTAATTATATGACGTGATTGTGCGTTTGGATTCAAAAATCGACCTATTAATTAAAGGCTAAAAATCTTTTACCAATATTTGTCTTCTAAATAACTCCTTAAGAGGATGACCCGTTGGCCTTTGGCTCTCAACATTTCTTAAGCTTTGTTTTTTTTTTAATATTTAATCATTATTTTTAGTTATATCGGAGGAAGTCGAATCCTGAGCATTTATATTTTATACCGACTCTATAAATTGTTTAGTAAATTAAATATTTTTGGTGACCAAGTCGTGAAGAGTGTGTATATATCATCCATTCTTTTATGAGCAAAGTCATTCCCGCAGACTTAAACTTTAGGCTCCGGGATCACGATCACATGAGCGGTGACCCAATTATATTATTAAACTCCATTATTTATTTGATCTCTTACCTGGAATTATCAAAAATTGGACTATTATAATAATTTTCTCCAGCAGAGAAGTGACTGCCCCACCCTCGACAGCCAATCATATCACTACTGAGGTCAACTAATAACGGCTACCTCATCTACAATATAAGTACACGACACGGAATAGCGAGGACGAACTCTTGAATGCTCCAATAGTTAAGGTGTACCTGTATATGTATTATTTTTATAAAAAATATATGTATCCTATCTTGGTGCTATATTCTTGCATCATCCTTTCGATTATTTATCGAATTGTCGTTGTATATATATCATAATTCGAACTGATCATTTTCTAAATCATCATGTCAATATCATCTCTTTTAAAAATCAATAAGATTAGATGTCGTTTCATCATTCATACGTATCAAATAAATCAACGGTTTTGTTAAGAATTAAAATTCTCATGGAGAACCGTTCATTTAATTGATATATACGAATGACTAACATTTAGAATCTGATAAATGTGGCTTCTTTGCATTACCATTGTCTTAACTATCTTCTATATTCTTCCTCATTGAATCTGAATTTCATAAATATGTTCGTGATTTGGTTGTTTCTCCGAGCATTTTCAATTTTACCTTTCATCATTTTATTCTCCATCTTTATTCTTACATTCTTTATCGGTAATAAACCCATAAAGTGGAGAAGATGGAGAAGTGGGTGCTCGCGATTAGGTCGAAGAAGACACTTGTTGCTTTGATTTTGGAGGAAGAGGGTGGTCGGGTTTGGATTTGGAGAAAGGGGCTTATTTGTATTTCAATTTAGCGATTTAAGGTTTCATTTAAGGGATTTGGGGCATATAATTGTGAACTGACACAATTGCCCTTCATATTTGGCTAGATCAGCTGCTGAGATGACAATTCCGATTTGTCACTTAGGCCTTTAACGTCGAATCGAACTGGAAATGTAACAAAGGTAATGAGGAGATGCGTTTCACATAGTTTGAGTACCCAAGTGAAATATTTTATAATTGAATATGAACTTAAAATTACTCCTATAATTTAGAGAATTCTATGTAGTTTGTCCTTTGATACTTTTACTCAAGGTTACAAAGCCTTAACATTGTTTGAAAAAAAAAAAACATTACATGGAACCATGGTTGAAAATATCGATAATTTCGCCGATATTTCCATTAGTAAATTTGGGGGTCGGCATTAAAACAGGGGAGAAGAAATTTTTTCCCCCAATGTCCATGATATCGCCAAAAATCAACAATTATCGTCGAAATTGACCGATAATGGCCAATATCCATTGATACCCAAATTCAAAGCGAAAAAAAAATTGCTCGAATTCCTCATCAATGGATGAACATAAGCATATCAAGTTGAGAGGACAAAAACAAAATTGCAATACACACTCACCTGTTTTGCAGAGCCTTTACAACCCATTTGCCTGATTTCTTCAACAAATTTAGCAAATTTGTCATTTGATGAGGAAATTTGAGACTACCATCCTCTATAAATTGGGGAAATTTCACCTAATCTAGACACTCCATACGAAAATTGAGATTTGAGACTCCCTTCTCTATCTCCCATATTTCATCCCTTACTTCAGGGGCAGGGGCGGCTATCTTACACAGCCAGTGGCGGGCAACGGCGGCCATCTTCAGGACTTCAGCAAGCATCCAGCAGGTTGCACATCCAAGGGAAGGGGCGGCCATCTCCACGACATCATGCCTTCAGTTCTTCAGTCTTCACCTTGTTCGTATCTCTTATGCTGCGTTTTGTGAGTCACAACTAAATGGAAATAAGAAAGACTTCTAAATAAATACATAGTTATTATTGTTATTATTATTATTATTAAATTATTTTATTTTTATCGTCAATTACCTTATAAATATATTTTTATTGTCAGTCATCTTAAATATATTATTAATTTATTGTCAATTAATATGTGCTCTATTAATTTGGCCAAAAAAAGATTATGTGCTATATTAAAAATTGTACATATTCATTGCACTAATTTGTTTACATTGTCTATATTATAAAATATAATTAATTTATATAAATTGTTTAGTATAATTCATTGCACTTGCTAAATAACATAGGAATACATTGCAATTCTTTTATTTATTATTAATATTTATTTTTTACTCATCATTAGACTATATTGTATCATATTATATATCATATACTTATTATATAAAAGTCATTATATAATTTTTTCCGTTTTTTTGTAGCGTGAACGATATCGAGATCGAAATATCCATCAATATTTCCGTAAATTTGACTGTCGATATTTTCGTCGATATCAATATTTTCATCCTTGCGTGGAACAAAAAATAATTAAACAAACATATTAGTCCATTTGTCAATTTGGGTTATTTACAACTTTTTCAGCTAAAAAGTAATATTAATAATTGACTTCAAAATATTCTTGCCAAATTGTATGATAGTTCACATTCATAATTGCATGTTTATTTGTAATTTCTTTTCTTATCAATTATATATAAAAGCCTTTTTCGTTCCTAAAAAACCTTGTGAATGTGATGCATCCGAAGGCTGACGTTCGATATTAGACTTCCCGGCTTATAAGCCTAGAGACCATTTTATGGGCCTCCAAGCCCAATGGGTTAATTGTCAATCAGTTTAAGACAAGTTTAAACATGGAATTGGGCAGGGGCCGCGCGAACGCAGGCCCCCACTGCAACAAATTATGACGTTGGCTCTTCCACATTGGGAAGACCATAGGCTGGCGCCCCTTCTACGTGCAATGAAGGTCACCAACCCAGGCCATGAGCCTTCCTGATCGCCCAAAGACCCCGTCCAGGTAAGTATGTTCTACTGGGCTCGCCCTACTAATTTTATAGCCGCCTCACGCCACCACTCTTTTATACATCTTCGATGTGGGACAAAATTAAAAAAACATATACTCAAGTACTCAACCCCCACTAAACTGGTGCCTAATACTGCCAGCTTAATTTGAGATCCTTTGATTAATTTTTTGGTGAGACTTCAGCATCAGGAAGGACTCTTTCAGTTCACCAAAACTTATACGGCGCCACTCGCATTAGAAGATTGTTATTGCTACTATATATAATCTTTTGCATCATGAAGATTATGCTTTATTCCTACACTTTCATACTCTTCTATCATGAAGAATCAAGAAAATTGTGTCAATTTTCATTTATTTTCAACCTCAATACCATACTATATTCCTACACTTACATAATTTCATAAATGCAATGTTCATCCTTAATTACATCTAACTTGATAAGCATATGATCTTCTTTTTTTCAACTGACGTCTTTAAATAGGAAAAATCTTCAATAGGTCAGTCGGTCAAGTCTTTGTTTCACAAAACATATGAGCTCCAGTCATGTGTGTTAGTCCACTTAACCGGCCGACTTCCACGTTAGTGTCATTTGAGGGGTACTCCACAAATTGTGTCGCTCACAACCGTGAACTTAATTGTAATTCTAATCGAATATGTTATCTATCGCGCATATGATTTCAAATTGAAAATATAGAAATTTTAGCATTTATCTTATTTTCCATATACACTCCATTACAAAAGGAAATCAAATTACATTTCAACTTTTGGAACCCAAAATAAATGCTACCTTAATTACGTTGCTTATGGGATCAGCTGCTTTCATGTTCCTTAATATGAATTTTTCTTGCTGCATATGTATACCTTTTTGAATTTCTAATGCTCATTCTTTATGAGTTTCGAATTTAAAATATAAAACATTCACCACATAATTACAAAGAATACTATAAAACAATAACACTAATAAGTCCATCACGATCCTCCATTGGTGGCAGTGGTGTCAATCATGGTAGATTGAAACATCCGCGATATGGTGGTGCACGGTATTCTTGTCGTCTTCGGAATTCTGCGGAGGAGACAATAACAGAAGTGATAGGCAACGAACAGTGGAAGTGGCCAATTTGTACCTTTTGTTGGGTTATTTATTATTTTGCTTTTTAGTTTGCTTTGTGCAAATAAGTCCAGCAGGTTTAATTTATGGCTGGTTGTGTTAGGTTTTCCCTTTTGTGGGATTGCAAAGATTAGTTATCCGGGCAGTAATGACCTTGATGATACTTAGGGGATTCAAGTTATATTATTTTGTGCGTTATTTCGTCTAGATCGTTTCGACATATATCGAACCTGATTACTAGAGGTATTTACCCATATTTGTCCTCAAGTTATTGCAGTCTAGTTTGTCTTTACTCCATATATTTATTTAATCAATGAAATTTTGTATCTTTTAAAAAAAAAAAACAATAACGCTAATAATTATTGTTAATCGTTTAAGACATAAAATTTAGCTTGACCTCGGCCATAAAGCCATACACTCCGTCTATGCCCACCTCAATCCAAATCCTAAAATTAAAAGTGGGTTCAAACAAAGTGCCCAAATAGAATCTTGTTAGGATGTAAAGGAGCAAAATCCAAAATTCACTTGGAGTTAGAGAATGAGCCAAAGTAAGAAACAATTACAAATGGAACCAACCAAAACAAAAGGCTAGCTTCTAAAATATTGCACCATTTGTCATGTGTCGTTTCTTTGATCAAAACTGCCCACCACCCTTCCATTCTTTTCTGTCTCACTTGGAACTTGGCCTTCTTCTCTAATGTATTTTTGCCAGTGTGTTTTCTATTAATTGAATTACTATTTACTTCATCGTGTCTGCTTTTTATAAGAGAAAATTTTCAATAGAATAATCGATTTCACATTTAGTCTCACTTATCTCTTGCAAAACACTTAATATCTATGCTCTATAATTTAGTACATCTAATCTCCACATTGCTCACCTGCCTATATACATAGTGTCAAACTGGTTGCATTGAGTCACACCGAAGAATCCCTACTCAATAAGATAGGCACCCTTTCTAACATTAGTAAGGAGATAATTTCCGACCCACAACAAGAAAAACAAACAGTCACTCAATACTACAGTCTAATGGTATTATGTAATCTCCTCATCTCTAACATTGAATTCAAAAAAAAGAAAAAAAACTTCCAAATTATTGTTCAAAATAGGTTTTATAAAGTTGTGAGAACTTCAAATTTGTTACATATTTCAATATTGATGGTAAGTTTTTCAGTCATGAAGAGTTCAAATTAGAGACATAATTTAGAGATTAGAAAACTAATATAGGATTAGAGCAATAGCTAAATGCAAACTAAAACTCCATTAACGAAAGGAATCAAATCACTTGTCAACTTTATAGATCGGAATAAATGCCAGATTACGGTGGGTTTTGCTTTCCACTGTTCACGTTATCTGATCCTCTTCACCGTCATAATGATATGCTTTGCTTATTTTGGAACACGACAACAAACGTATGAAGCCAAACACTTTCCATTTCTGCTAGGCGGTGGTCATAAATCAGCAAAACAATCTAACCCATCTAAAGTTTCTGATCTTCTTACAATAGAATATAACAACTCAAGATTGGAATATTAAAGGAAAAGCCAAAACAAATATCTCACTTTCTTGGCCTTTTGTTTCATTTGATCAACTTTCTCTCACACAATTTTATATCTGCAAGCATCTGCTTCTTAAGGAAAAACAAGCATCTTTCTTTTTCTCTGCAATGGCCTCCTCCACTTCCTCCTCCATTTATTTCCGGTCATCGGAGATAAGACCAAACCTATTTTACAACACGGCTGCAGCTAAGATGGAAGATGTGTCGTCGAGTTACGACAGAGCCAAGGAAGTGAAGGAGTTTGATGAAACAAAAGCTGGAGTTAAGGGACTAGTAGATTCCGGGATCACGAAAATCCCCAAGTTCCTCATTCATTCACCAGAGAGCCTTGAGAATTATTATTCAACCACACCTAGTACAGAGTTGAAGGTTCCTGTCATAGATTTCAATGGCTTTGATTGCAATTTCAGGCGGGAGCAGGTTGTGAAGGAGATTCGTGAAGCCTCCCAAAAATGGGGTTTCTTCCAAATGCTGAATCATGGAGTTCCAGAGAGTGTTATAGACAATCTGCTGGAAGCGATTCGGGGATTTCATGAGCAGCCAAAGGAGGTGAAGATGGAGTGGTATTCAAGGGACTCTAAACAGAGAGTAAGATATTACTGCAATGGAGATTTGCTGGTGTCAAAAGCAGCAAATTGGCGGGATTCAATAGGCTTTAGTTTCCAGGATGGTCCGTTGGACCCGCAAACACTGCCCTTGGTTTGCAGGTACTTCACCTAAACAAACTTATATATATTTATATTCACATTTTGACAACATAATATAACGACCAATCTCTTAATTGACAGAGAACCGGTGCAAGAATACATGAAACACTTGACCAACCTGAGAGATGTCCTGTCGGGTTTGTTGTCGGAGGCCCTAGGGCTTAGCAGCGACTACCTGGAAGGCATAGGGTGCATGAAGACTGAGACTCTGGTCTGCCATTACTACCCAAGCTGTCCGGAACCGGAGCTGACCCTCGGCGCAACCAAGCACTCGGATCCTTCCTCGTTCACCGTGCTCTTACAAGACAATCTAGGTGGCCTACAAGTCCTCCATCAAGGTCACTGGGTTGCTGTTCCTCCAGTTCATGGAGCTCTGGTGGCCAACATTGGTGATCTTATGCAGGCAAGCTCATGACCCTAAATTACCCGACAAAGAATCTGGCTTTGTCACGGTTTCATACACCTCATCTCCATGAAGTGTATGAAACCATTGTAGGTAAATTTTTTCCCGTTAAGACCCGTCTGATTTAAATGTTTTATGTGCAGCTTATAACTAATGACAAGTTCAAAAGTGTAGAGCATAGGGTACTTGCTGGAAGAGTGGGGCCCAGGGTATCAGCTGCATGTTTCTTCTACCCAAGTGCTACTCAGAGATTCAAAGCCTATGGGCCAATTAAGGAGATTCTGTCTGATAACTTACCTATATACAGAGAAACTCACATTGAAGAATATCTAGCATATTACAGATCAAAGGGATTAGATGGTAATTCTGCCCTTCCTCATTTCAAATTACTTTAATTTATCAATCTTTATTTATAGACGTTGTTCACTTTAATCCCAGTAATTATAATTTCAACAAGTATTAATCCCTATAAGGCTATAATTCCAACCAAAATCACTTACATTCGAATCCAAAACCTCTCAATCCGACACGCTCTAAAGACCAATGATGAACTTATTATATCTTCAAACATGTTTAGAGACAATGTAAGTATATCATGATCCCATACAAATGAAAGGAAACTTGCAATTGAAGAGGGGGAAAAATAATAAAATGTCACATTCACTCACTACAAAGGGGTAAAAATTGCTCCATGATTCTTTCTACCTCCTATGGGGACTTTCTCTCTTGTTCTTTTCAATTAAAGGTAATGTTTGAAACAAAATCAAGAACAAAATATAAATCGCAATCACAAATCACAATCACAAATCACAAATCACAAATGACTCCCAATAATTTACAAAATAACCTAGAGAGCCACTCCCAAGCGTGAGACGAGCTATAACTGTTGCATCGGGTTCTTGGGCTGCAGTATCTGAACAAGAGACCACAATATATCCATCCTGTGTATGTTTCTGTTGTTCTGCCCCTGCAGTGATAGAGAATTTAATTTTAGTTCTAGATAGCAATCCAGCGTGGTTGAAACATAAAAGCTCTTAGATTCTACTCTGCATATGCAAGGCCCAAGTTCGGTAAATGCTGTTTTTATAGATAAGTCAAAAAGCTAGTCCATTCTATAAAAATCGACATCCTAAGTTTCTTTTAATACGATGATGGCATCTTGAGACCCAGCAGTTCATTTGGCATTAAGTCTTTAACTAGCATGTAACAGATCTTACCTCAACGACAAAACATATCCATGTCTTGTCACCACGGGCTTCTGTTACACCTTTTAAGATGGTCAGACCCAAGCTTCTGATAGCTTCTGCTATCTCAAGAAAATGACTGCATTCTTCGCACATCATCTGCACAGATGAGACAGAATACTTGTAAAACGGAGAATAAATGAAACGCAAAGAATTTCATAGCACAACCCAAAAAACAAACTTTCAGGTGTTACATCTCCAGGAGTTTTTGTATAATTAAAGAGAAGAAAGCATTACAGACCTCTACAACCATCTGCCCATTCTTGTTGAGATTCTCTACCATTATTGAGCAAACTTTCAGATTGCCACCCACCTCCACTGCCCAGCTTGATCCCCGTTCATAATTAGAGGAACCTAGCATGCTTGCTTCCTTGTGATTCAGCTGTAAAAATAGAATAACAATTAAGTAGAATAAATTGTTATGACTGAAATTTAGCATATAAATTATATATTCTTTGCAGATGCCCTCACAATGGGGAAGCTTAAGGAGAGCATACTCCTAAATCATAATCCAAGAAAAAAAAATATAACCAAACAAAGGTAACTCAAAAGATCCCATTTTGTATACAAACTGAAGGTCGAAAGTTATCAACTAATCCCAGGTGATAAAATACTTTACCAACATTTTTACCTTTGCATCAGCACACTTATTTAGTTTGTCTGCATGCTTAGTGACGCTCTGTAGAAAGAGCATGTGCTTAATTGCCCGCTCCAGCAGTGAATCAATACTGCACTGTAAAGTTATCATAAAATTTTAGCACATCTTGCATGAATAAGGACTACAAACTTTTACAAGTACAGAACCCAGACATAAGAGTTTGAAAAGTCACCTTTGCTCCATTAGGTATTAGGTCCCGCAGCTCCTTAATACGATCTTGGATCAATTGTCTGTCCCTTGGCCTAGGTCTAGAATTCTCACCAGGTCGAGCTCTCTTCTTGTTGTTTTTGGATGGTCCAGAAGACCTCTCCAGCTGTTCACTACAAGCACTAGGACAAGGTGAGGAAAACCATTTTGGGGATATCACCCCACATACCCCCGATGAGCTCAAGCATTGCTGTGTATCGTCTCCCATAAGAGAGGGCTGATCAATGGAATAATTTTCAGAATCAATTGTATGTGTAGTATGGCTAGAAGGCTCTGGATATTTTTCAGTTGTCAACAAAGACTGCACTGATTTACAGAATGATTTTTCACTTCCACTGTGGCAAACATTAGCCACTACTGCTTCAAGAAGATGCTCTTGGCGAGGAACAGGATCAGATGACAACTGGCTAGTGTTCATCCCCTCAGGCATCTCAAGAGTAATTCCATCACCAATCGTCTCTGCTACCCAATCAACATAGTTACCCTTATTCCGAAAACCTGGTCCAAGTGCTTCATGCAGCTCACAGCCAGCAGGGAATGCCATAGATGTACTAGATGTGTCCATCGTAGCTGATTCAGCTTCAAACTCCAAGTTTTCCAGGTCCTTCTGAAACTTACCATCTGAGGGTTCACTTACTTGCAACACCTCATTCTGGTAAGAACCTACCCTGTCCACATTAACCCTGTCATGTGCAGTAGGGTTGAGGAGTGTTGTAGATAAGTCTGAAAAATCACCTAGATTTAATTTTCCTTCAACAGAGTCATGTGATAATGGATTGGCATAGATCATTGAAGTCATTGCAGTATCTTTGCAGCCGCTACTCTCCCCTTTACAGTTCCTGCTATCACGTGATTCAGCAACTACTAGCTTGCAGTGCTCCGAGTTGAAGGTGCTCGATTTTGACTGATGTAGTTTGGCACTCTCAACGCACCCTAAGTTGGATGACTCAAGTCCTCCATGCTTATTAGCCAGTTCAACTGTCTTTTTCAGGCAATTTCCTGGCAGCGAAAAAATGAAAGAACTATCACTGTCTTTCTCAAGATGTGGGAAAATGGACGACCAAATATCTGAGCTTTCTCTGTTTGTGGCCATATCCAAATTATGCAGGCACGAGGGAATAACTCCTGGTACAAAATCTTTCGGAGACATATTTGTCTGATAAAAAAAAAAGGATACCCAGATGTCAGTTATTTGTCCGAAAAATCATAAAATTGCTTCACATGTACATGCACAAACAGATTGACACATGCGCACACAGACACAGTGAGAGAGAGAGAGAGGAGAGAGAGAGAATTACCGAGCATACTACACTGTTAATGCTAGATTGCATTGAATTAGGAATATGGTCAACTGGGGAATCCTGAAGAGTCCTAAAAACATCTCTGATTTGAGATACCAGCTTTACATTTTCAATGACCTGCACCACTCAATGAATACAAGGAAAATAAATATACATTAAATAATGTATAGATTGCAAGCATAAGCACCTTATTTGTGATGATGAAAACGTAAACCATCACCATGATACATACAGTCTATAAAATGTCAACCGCTAATGGTCACCACTGAATCAAATAACAAAATTTCATGGACTTGGACGTACACGCATTATCTTTATAGCTAGAACACCCCAACAAAATTCGAACCACAATCCATGATACAAAACTAAAGATGTTTGCTCTGTAAGCCCATAGCTTCCTATTCACGGAAAAGAAAGAATCACCAACTCACGCATGACATTAATATTCATTATTCATAGAAAAGAAAGAACTTACTTTATTTTCTGAACCAAGCTGTACAACTCCATGCGGACCAACAGCCACAACAACAATTGTCTACAGAAAATGACATATAATTCGATTTAGCATGATATCCATACCATTTAGTAGATGACACTTATAACATAATAATTACTTGTATAAATACTTGCATTCACTGCCTAACCAGCCATCAACCTTTCAGCACTAACAGCTAGACAAATTTTAATCCATTTCTTACCTCAAAAAGAAAAGAACTTGCAAGAAATGAAAACTTAAGTCTAATTTTCATTCTGGTAAATGAAACATGGCAAAATGATTCTGTGAGTGACACACTAATACGCTAATAAAGCATATTGCAGGCTATCCCACAATTCTTTATCTTTTCTCATATTGCAAATATGCCCAAAAGAAACAACAGTAATGTGCATCAAAAAAACAACACCCTCATCCAATCTAAATTTTTCCCAGTTTTTCTGTCTTGGCATATAGTGTAGCATCTTATCAGTTATCACAACTTTACTAACAATCAAAACTGAGAAGGCAAGAGAGACAGAGAAAGAGAGCAGTAATACCTTTATGCCAGCTGAAAATTGACTTTGCCACCCATCACACTGCTGAAAAAAAAAAAAAACCCAAACATACAATCTTAATAAGAATGAAAGGCAACAGCTCGTCAAGATCACACGCTTTTGAAGTAAAAGTATGTTCATCACTATTATTCTGCATATTAAAAAACCCACTTACCTGAAATGGTGAAGAGGTATTCTTAACCAGATTATCAGAAAAAATCCACTGATGCTTCCCAGTAACCGCCACTTGTCCAACTATCCTGAAAAGAAAAGAAAAAAACATGCAAATTTAGAATTGATGGTATCAGCTACCACAATTAGAATCATGGTAACAGAAAAGACTGAGGATGAGAATAAGCTCAGTACATAAATACTGGCAAGGTTTAGAGTTTAGTTCTTCAATCCAAACTTTAATTATGGGAATTGTACTACAAGAAAGTGAAACGAGTGATTACCCTTCCCCCAGAGTATACACGTGATATGACATTTTTGCCACAGCTAGCCCAAGGGGGTCATGTGAATAATGGCTAACGTGCAATTTATCCACTGTCTTATTGAAGCACCTATTCTCGGAAGAATCATGTTGCTCACAGTTGTCATAGTAAGCATCCTCCCAAGTCAGTACCCTGCATAATGCAGCATAGAGATATCAAACTACTATGAGGAACATGAAACTCTGTATAAATTCAGTAAAAAGAACCAGAAATTTACTTGCAAATGGAAATTTTCTCAGAAACCATGCTTGTCTATTTATGGACTGAAATTAATAGCAGGATTCACACTCTAAATTACTGAGGACCAATTTTCTTTTTGGAAAATAATGACTTGGGAACTAATTCTCCTGCAACTATATTTCTGTATGCACTTGACTGTCTACTTTTGTAACCTGTTGTTACTTTTGTAACCTGTTTTGGCTTGATTTAAATTTGCTTATTCTCAACCAAAAAAAAAACAAGTTTGCTCCAAAAGGCAAAGACCATCAAAGACACACAGGCTCACAAACAAACAATTAGAAGTGAAAGAAAAGAAAATCAATAATAAGCAAGCAAACAAAAACTCACATTCGAGCTCGATACTTGAGTTTCCAGAAAATGGCGTAGTTCCACTCCGTATTGAAACAGAGGCTTCTTAGAATATGGTGCAAGTCAGTACCCATCTCCTCCAAAGTCCAAAGCTTTTCCTAAACAGCCTCTAAACAACACCACGAAACAAATAAAACCCCCAGTCACCCCCAAAATTTCAATTTTGCCGCGAATTTCGTGCCCTAACTTCCCCTGTAGGAGCCTCTACCCGCCTGCTTCCTCCGTAACCCTGCTCGCCGCTTTAAGGGTGGTCCCACCGCCGCCAATAGCCAACGATCTTTCCCCATCCCCTCACACTATCAACGCAAGCACAGTACTACGCCGCCGATATCGCTCTTCCTCGGCGACCTTCACAAACTCGCTATTACAAACCCTAGAAACACAGGGCCAGAGGTCCCTGTATAGCTCCCTTCGTCTCGGCCCTGCATTCAGCCATGAACTTGTACGGAAACTTCAAAAGAATCTATAAAATCCGAGAAAATTAGAAACACCGAGAAGTCTCCAACAGCTTCCGGATGGAACTCAATAGGAAAAGCGATTAATTTGAGCTTAGCGAATATCCGACGACATGGATCACTCAGAGTAAAAAAAAGAGCGCAAATATTTAAAACTTATTTTCTGGAAACTATTTGGATGAACTGTATGGCTTTGTTTGAAAAAAAGAAGTTCAGATTGAGTGTGGCGATCTGAATAGGATCAGCAGAGCTTGTCAGGAAGCTGAGGGAAATGGAGGACTAGCTCTGAAGCTTCAGCTGAGAAGCAAGTCAATTACAGCAAAGCTGAAAGCTTTGAGCTACACTCGCTGCCATTTTTAACGACAATGCAGCTTTTTCGCTTTTTCTAGAGAGGGAAAAAGCAGAGAGAGAAAGAGAGAAACTGCAATGGCTTTTTTCTCTTCCACAGAATGAGAGTGAAAAAGAAGGCGCTTTTGGTGCGCGAATTGTGACTTGTTTAATATATGCGGTTTAAGTTTAACCTTCGCACGCTGTTCATTTTAGCTTTCTTTGCGAAACGTGCACCGTCGTTTTATTATGGTGCGCCGGATGATTCTACAGTGCGCATCCCTTGGTGACCACTGGCCACTCAGCACAACAAACCCACTTTTCCCTTATTAACCTACGCATCCTGCGCACTTTAGAGCCCCACAACTTCGTGGTTTTGGGAGTGTGAAAGATTGGAAAAAGTACAGAACAAAAATGGTGGCTCAAAGTACTAGGAGAGGAAGGGAGTAGTGAGGAATTTTGGGTGGATTAAAGGGTTTTATGGGTGTACTTATGGGAAATCTACTAATCCCAATTTTTGGGTATGAGTACACTTTCTAGGTAGTAGCCTTGATGGCCAACAACATGATGCCCATGTGAGGAAATTGATCCTTATCTTGCCCTCAATTTTCAAGGATACAATCCCAACATTCCTTTCTAAACCAACAACAAAATAAAATGGGATCAATCTATTCACTCCCTACCCTTTATTTTCTACATGATTTTATTGCCCCAAAGTTGTGACATTTTACATATCCTTCATTTTCAATGTTCCCTTTCGTACATTATCAATTTACCGTCCAGTTATATTTAAAGTCTTCTAATTTAATGTAAGTGGATATTCAAATTTTGAACATTTTAGTAAAATATCATTGAATCAAAGGCTACTTAGTAGCTAGCCATTCTCGTAGTTAATAAGTGTTATCTTTGAATAAATCAGTATGTCTCGAAATAAGTTATATAATTTTCTTTTGAGCTTCTAGAGTGACGGAGTAAATTGCACAATAATTTTCTAAAATTTGGAATCTAGAATAGTATGAGTTTGAAACTCGCTCATAACACTTTGTGCTCAGAGGCAAGTCACACCCCGAATAATGATTAGTCTCAAACTTCGAGTGTGGGGACAAAAAAGTTAATTGATAAAAATTCAAATAGTCATTCCATACAAGTAAGTATGTGATATGTCACTAGTATTATTAAAAATAAATTTAAAAAAAAAACGTAAAAGTCATTATTCACTTATTTTTTTCTTAGAGAATTTTGGTTGGAGATTGAAATTTTTTTTCCTAATGTTTCACGTATTTTTCCTTTAAAATGAGATATTTCTGTTTTAAAATTGTGTTTATTATTTATAAACCTTTTTTTAGAGATTATTATCTCTATTATTATAAAAACATGAACGAAAATATTTTGGACGAAAATATCCTTATTATGATTTAAAAAACATGAACAAAATAGTAAAATTATATATTTTAATTAAAATTTTAAATAATAAACACTTAAGTTGAGGGAGTGGGTAGTTTTTTTGTTTTTGTTTTTTTGGAGGGAGAAGAAGTTGGCAATTACTCCCTCTCTTTCATTCCTTTTTTAATTATTTTTTATCTTTTTGAATTTATTTTTCATTTAACCTTATTTTTTTAAAATTAAAAAAAAATTCACATGCGTAAGTGTGTGCAGGAGGCTAGTATACTTAACTATAAGATGTTGCCTCAATCTTATTTTTCTTACGAAGTGAAATTTCGAATCGGACAATTTCAATAGTAAATGAACATGTCATTAGCAGTATTAGAAAAAGAAGATCGAAAAAACGAAAAAAATGGCCATTGGATGCTCATCGAGTGCCATTGAAGCACGATGATAATACTTCCATAAACCCAGAAAGCTTAAATTTGGTTGAATTTATGGAGGTATGGCCAAAGTGTTTGGGTCTCCTCCTCCAATTGCATGACATATTTATGAAGCACCCTTTCTTGCATTGCACCAACTTGACATCATTTTCGAATCCCATGATTTGTGTTTTAACAGTGCGATCTTTGGTGATTATTGTCATTGATTTACAATCATTTTCTCTCTTTTTTTTTCCTATTTAATTTGTATTTACTACTCATGAAGACAAGCAAACCAAACAAGATGGAACCGAAAAAAAAAAAAAAACAAAATCATTCCCATGGTCTATTTATTTTGCCCTAATCAATCATTAACAATTGAAATCTTTTTTTTTCCCTCTGTAATTGAATCACATTATCCTTTATATCACTTTAATTCGACAGGTTCAATTTGTCGGAAGTTATCTCAAAGGCTTTTTACCTAATTCATTGGCATAATTAGTAGCAACACTGATTACAATTTATTTTTTCTGTTTATATACAATTATAGTTTAAATTTATAAAATAAAATAAAATATATATACGATCGAATTCAAGTGCAAATGATATATCATTTTCCCATATATATATATATATATGTTTATATATATAATAGGGAAAGGAATGAGTAGAATGATGAATACAAAGAGACAAAGGAGAATGATAGAGCTCCCATATAAAAGATGGGGTCATGAGTTGAGGTTGAAATTAGTAACAAAGATAATCCACATAGTCTAGAGGATAACAACACCAAGCAATCTAATCATAGTTTCATGAATTCATAAATTTATATCTTCTAATTTTGATAGGAATTTGCTTACATAAATTACTGGTATTGAGGTTTATGAGACTGTATAGTGTATCACATTTTATGGTTTGGAAGTCGTACACTTGAAAATTTTGTAGTGCTTGTGATTTAGAGTATTTATCTTCACGTTTAAAGTTAAAGTTGAAGTTTGGTAATGGTTCGTGAACTGCGGATTTAACTATATACTTGAAACGTCATATACCCAAGTTCATAGGTCACCTAGTTTATAGTATTCACCTCCACAATCTAACGTGGAGGTTCGAATTCTCCTCTTGTTGTAACAAAAAAAAAAGAAAAAAAAGTCTTGTACATGGTAAGAGAATTGTCATTTACATTTTTATTGTTGCCAAATGAAACATTGGTAACGATTGTTTATTTGTATATTAGTTGGATTTCAAAATGTACCTAGATTTTAATTCGTTCCAAGATATTACATACAAATTCTAATAAGTTATAAGAAAAACTGATTACTTAACCCCTAATGAAAATGACGGAGAACGATAGTGTTTGAAGTTTTGAAATTGACATATCTAGATTCCAAAAGCAACCTTTTCATTGCTTTTCTTTTTGCCCTTTCTTTGTGTTGAGATAGAGATGAGTTGGGAACCAAGATCATCCCAAGTAGATCTTGTAGCTTAGCTTTTTACAAACATGTACTCTAGCAAGGTGATTCCATAGCTAATAGTCTCCCTTTGTCATGAGTACAAGCTTGATCAACTCATCTCCATCTCCCCCTAAGTCAATATCGATGGGCGAGAGAATATATGTGGAAGCTCCATTTGAATCCAATGTTAATGTTTAATTACATTATGGTTATGTGACACTAGTGCCCATTACATATATCATTTTTCTTATATTTTTATTTTGACATAATTACTATTTAAATGTTTATACATTGCCAATAAATGTTCATCTTTTTATATTTTTTGGGAGGCTTGTCAACCTGCCAAACTCTCCAAGGACACCATTGTGGCCCAAACAAATCAAGTGATGGAGAATCCAATGATGATTATGATTTCAACTTTGTTCCTCAGATTAATCAACTTTTCGTATTAATTAATGTGAGATTCATAATTACATAGATCCAATTGATCACCACACAAACCCAAAGGAGACTAGGAAGAAAATAACAGCATGCTTGAACTGTTGGATAGGCAAAAATTTGCCGCCCCGTTGAACTTTTCAAAAGTCGAATTTTGTTCGAGTAAAATTTAAATTTCAGCCGTTAAACAATTTAATAAATCTAATGCGTGACAAAAATATTTTCAAAGTAGATATTTCAGAATTCGTTCTTATAATGGGAGAAATGGGTAAATTTTTTTAACCAAATATATCAATTTCAAGTGTCGAATTTCATTGAAGTAAAAATTAAACTTCATTGTTGAAAAAACTAACACATTTAAAATTGATGCGTGAAAATAGATAATCCAAAATTCAAGATATAATCTTTAGAAAAGTAACTTTCAAAGAATATAATGACAACGATATTTCAAAATCCAATTATCATGGGAGGTAGAGATGGGTATTTTTTGACCAAACATATATCAGCATCAAGCAATATTTGTAAAAGATACACTACTTACATATGAATGGGAAAGTCAAACACGATTGTTTATATTGTAAAAAAAAAAAAAAAAAAAGTTACGTGCTACAAAAGTAACCCCCACCCACCGAAGGATGCCACAAAATGCTTTCAAGCCACAAGTCATTTTGGTAAAGATTATGATGCATGATAAATCCAACTTTCCAACTTGTGCATTTTAAAGATAAGGTGGATTTAGTGGCATTTGTCCATTCATTAAGTTTACTCAAAAGCAATTCATAAATTAGAGGGTGTTTTGAATTCAGATTTATACAGATAATTGCAGAATTTTTTGAAGTGATCGAGTTTTACAGATTTATTGATTTTCATACATTTTTACAGAATTAACAACGTAATTATGAAAAGTTACGTGACAAAATTTTGCAAAGTCATCATGAGTTTTATACAATTTGATATATATTTTTTTGAAAATTTTTATAATTAAATCATAATTATTTTTTTACTAAAAACTCTCTAACTAAAATAAAATAATATTTCTAATACAACAAAAAATATAAAACTTCTAACGATCAATGATATTGAGAGGCAAGGGCTGCTAAACATCATGCATTCTTTTGATTTTTTTTATTCGTTTTATTCATTATTTTTTATTTTTTATTTTTTTTTCTTCAAACAATTAATAAATTCATGTAAAATTTGTTTCATTTAATTACTTGTAATGCATATAAAGAATAATATATGATAACACATATCAGCACGAAATTTGAATTTTATTGAGTATATTGAAAAATATAAAAATCACAAATTATATTTGAAGTCTTGTCGCTAGAAATCCGAGGGGGGAGGAGGAGGAGAGAGACTAGACAAATCATAAACTTTGATAAAGCATAATTTATACTAAAATGTTTGTCAAACTCAATAAAACTCTTCAATGTCATGATTGAATACACCTAAACTTTTAGGAAGTTATTAAATGTCATGATTGAATACACCTCAATTTTTAATAACTTTATAAATCTCTATAAAAGTGTAGATTGAATACCCTCAAACTTTTACCAATTCTTTAAAAGTCATAATTGAATACATCTAAATTTTTAGAGATATTTAAATTCCATGAAAATCTTAATTGAACAATCTCACACAGTAAATCTCTATGGCAAATTAAAATTCCACAATGCATGGACAGTTGATAATAAAAATGGTCATTTTTATGGTTCAATCGCCAATGCCGACTAACTCAATTGACATTGATTGGTTTTTACCAACTCTTTAAAAGTTCTAATTGAATACATCTAAAATTTTAAAGATATTTAAATTCCATGAAAAGCTGAATTGAACAATCTCACATAGTAAATCTCTATGGCAAATTAAAATTCCACAATGCATGGACAGTTGATAATAAAATGGTCATTTTTTTATGGTTCAATCACCGATGCCGACTAACTCAATTGACATTGATTGGATTGTGTGGGTTATAAAAAAATTGAGTTTCAGATGAAGACGGAGTACTCGCTTATAAATTTATTAATATGCAGTTTTTAATACTTCAAATTGACGAAATCGACTCACTCGCATATTGTTATTATAGATTTCAAGTGTATGTGTCGTGAAAATGCGAACTTTGAAGTTTGGATTACGATTAATGCATATTAGATATCTTTAAGTTTCATGGTTGATTTATTAATTTATTGACTCCTAATAAGTATTTAAAATGCTTGTTTATGTTAAAAAATAATATATATTCAAAAAATTCAGTATATCCCAACCTGCAAAACTTGCCCAACTCAACTCGGCTAACTATGAGTTGAGTTATCAATTTGCACGGTTGGAAATAAATTTAAAAAATGCTTATTTGGCCTATTGAACTTATTAGTGGGTGAAAGTACAACCTGACCATATCACTCAATTCTCACCCCTAATCGACGATTGATACTTCCATGTACCTGTAAATTAAGCCATATGGCGGTGTTCTCTTTAACTCTTAATATAACATGTGAATTTTTTTTATTATTATACCTTACAAAAAAAACCTATCGTCGACTATATTAAAACATGTAGAATAAAAACATCACATATCATATGTTCCAAATACATGTAATTAAGTATTTCTCCTAATTGACACACACCTAAGTGACTATCCCTAACAGCCGTATATAAATTTAGTTAAATTTACTTAATACACCTTGTGATGTACATACATCAAAGGGACTAAGGCCCCGTTTGACATTTCTTTTTTTCTTAAAAAATTGCTTTATTTAAAAGTGAAGCAATACAAAAGTGTTTGATAAAACTGAAAATCTTGTTTTTTTTAAAAGCAATATGGACTTTTGACATCAATTTTTAAAAACATCATATAGGTTGTTTTTGAAAACTGCTTTCATAAAAAGTTAATGAAATTTTTTATTTCTTATAATATCTAAATTAATTTCTAAAAAAATTATTGTTTATTCACCGTTTATATTTCTCACTCATTTTTTTTTTCTTAAGGGAACAAACCACCACTTCATGCCCAAGTCTACTCTGTCATCACCACCACCACCACCACCAACACCTCTTTCACCCTTATATCTACCTTTTCAACCTCCACCTCTTCCCTCAACCTCCACCTCTTCCACCACCATCATGGCTATCGCGGGGCCATCACCATAGTCACGGTCACCATTGTAACCGCCACCACTATTGCCACCTCCACAACTTCTTTCACCATCACATGCACCTTTTCCACTCGAGGCTCCACCTCATCCTCCACTACCTCCACCACCGTCACCACCGATGCCGCCACCGCAGTTGCCACCTGCCTCACTACCAGATGCATCTCCATCTCCACCACCGCCTCATTCACCCCTACCTCTATCACCACCACAACCACCACCACCACCACATCTTCTACCTCTACCTCCACCTTCGTCACCACAACTTCCACCATCTCCTCCACATCCACCTATTCTACCTCTACCTCTAACGCCACAATCACCATGACCTCCTCATCCACTCATACCTCCACCTCACCACCACCACAACCACCTCTTACAATTTTCAATATCATGATTTTAGTTATTATCCACGTCTGGCATAGTTTTATACTAAAATTTACCAAACACTTTGACATTACTTTTTATACTCACAACACTTAAAAAAAAAAAATTCAAACGTTTAACTGCTTTAATACACAATTGTTTGCTAAGAAAGCACATCAGAAACAACTTTTCAAAAAAACAGAGTAATACCAAACTGGCCCTAAGGGTGGCAATCTAGTTGAGACTTATTGTCTCTAGTGTAATGCCTTAAGCACAAGAATGTTATACTGGCAAGACTACTAGAAGAAAAGGAAAAAAGTGCTTAAAGGATACAAATTCTCATTAAATTTAAATTCACGATTTTCTCCAATAAAGTGGAAATTAAATACTGATAAATCATATAGTTGTTGATCGAGTCGGAACTTGAAATTTAACACGTACTGCATTAAAGAGTAAGAAAGTATACTATAAGACCAATCACATTACTGATAGTGGTCGTTGATCGACTATGTTTACACCTAATTTGATCAACCTGGTCAAGGCCGAACAAAGCCCTCCAGAACCATACTTAGCCTCATCTCAGCAAGACGCACAGCCTTAGAAAAAGACAACCCACTAGGCCGACCGTATCCGGTCAGCCTACCTCCCTTGGCCTACCTCCCTCGGCCTACCCTCCTCAAGCTACCTCCTCGGCCTCCCTCCCTCGGCCTACCTTCCTCGGCCTACCTCCCTCGGCCTACCTTCCTCGGCCTACCTCCCTCGGCCTACCCTCCTCAGACTACCTCATCGGCCTACCTTCCTCGGTCGACCGTGTGGATACAGCCCATGGACTCAGGACCACCAGGACACATGGCAGCACCAGGAGCAGGGACATTTATCCCACATCGAAATGTTCCACCAACATTCAATACCACTATAAATACAAGGGTACCTCCCCTCGAAAAAGGTAATGACATCTTGGCCCTTACACTGCCAAATCCCTCCAAACACTTAACTAACTTAAGCATCGAAGACTATTTGGCCGACACCCCACCGGTGCTCCTTTACTTCTACCTTCTCTTATTTGCAGGGCCCCCTACACCCTAGGAGTGAGTAAAGCGAGCTTGAAGGGACTCTTCCAAGTTGGTCCATTTTTGGCATCAACAGTTTGGCGCCTTCTGTGGGAACCTAACACAAATTCCTACGAGCTCACTTTCCACAAAACTGTCCCAGCACCCTCCAGAAAAAATGTTGGACGATCAAGACGAAAGGGTGTTCAACAACACCCCCATCACACAGAGAAGTCCTCGGGATAACATCCCGGACTGAGACAGACGTTGGACAATCTCCAACGAGAAGTGGCAGAGCTCAGGGCTCACAACGCCAAGATAGAGGCCAAGAATTAGGTCATATCGGAGCAGTATGAGAGCACACTCGCCCTTGTGAGAATGTCCCAGCACAGAGAATCGCGGGATAAGGGACCAACCGACCGGTTGCACACTGACATGGTCGCAGCCGAGCGCACCTCGACCGAACAACCCGTGCTCAAGTTAGTCTCCTCGGACAAACACAAGAATCCACAGGCTAGGATTCGGCCTAGCACATCTGGAAGCCGACTACTAATCCAGCCACCAAACGGCGATGGACCCTCTCAACCCAGAATTTACTGGGATGCTCGGCAACTGCTGGACGATCGACAAATCGAGATAGATCCCCTCCGCCTGACCTACGTGACATCAGACCCGAGAGCAGTCAGGCAACCCCCCCTGCCCATCTTATCCTCATCAGGCTGGCAGAACACGGGACATGACTCCGACATGGCTCATGACCAAGAAGACCACATGACGAGAGGCCCCGAGCAACAGCAGGAGACACACGATCGAGAAACTTAGAACAAGACCGGTTCAACCGCAGGGAGTTACTCCCATAGCCGAAGAAGAAATTGGGATCACCGAGCAAGAGGTGATAACCAATACTAACACCGGTCGAATTCACCTCCACCCCAACAAGGCAATGCCCTGGTGGAAAGCCTCCTACGATGGGTAAACAACCTTGAGGCAGAGAAAGAAAAGGGCAAGGCCTCAACCTGGGGAAATACTAGCATAGGCCCCTTCACCAACCGAATCCTCTGGTCACGACGAATGACCGAGGTAAAACCATTAAAGATATCTTCAGCTCCACTCTTACCGATCCAGCCCTCAACTGGTTCTACCGCCTGGCTCCCAACACCATCGACTTATTTGATGAACTCCAGAAAAATTTTCTGAACCAATTTATGATCCAAACAGACAGGTTGGTCTCCACGGAAGAGCTCTTCTCCCTTAGACAGGGAGAAGAGGAAACGCTCCAAAAATATGCTGCCAGGTTCAGCCTCGAGTACTCCCGTTGCCGAGACACTATCGACAAGGCTGCATTCAACGCTTTCCGGAGCGACCTTAAGGAGTCACCTTTCAAATATGCTGCCCACACCAAGGACTGGAATGATTACAATGAAATCATGCGAAGAGCGGCAATCATGCCAAGGCAGAATTCTTCCACACTCCCAGCAAGGAAACCAAGGCGCCCTCATATTCAGCTCCCTAGGGAGACAACAGCCATGGCAGAACCGGCCATACTAGTGGCAACTACCACCATGACTCGCACCAATCGCAGCAGGGAAAGCGGAAGCTCACCTATGATGGACATCAGGGCAAGATGGGCGATCCAACTATAATCGCGGGGGATTGAAGCAGGGTGACATCCATCACCAGGAGTCATGAAATCTGGTAGGCGAAAACTCCAGACCGCGAAGCCGGTTTGAGACTTACACCATCTTGAACACTCCCTTGGACCATGTTCTGCTCAACGTGGAAGGCATGATCCCTAAGGCCAAGCCAAGAAACCCCAGCTTTCGGCCCACCCACAACAAAGAGGCCTTCTGCCAGTACCACAAATACAACATCCATACGATCGAGGAATGCATTGCTTTCAGAGACATTATCGAGCAAATGGTTAGCGACGGCAAGCTCAATCAGTTCTTACAGCATCCCACCCCTTCAAAAGCAATCATGCAAATTAACACCATCAGTGGCGGACCCCCCTTAGCTACCCCTATGACCTCCAACCGAGCAAAAAAGGACTTCCTACGCGCAACCCGCGACAACCATCAAGTCCTCAGCATCAACTCCGGACAAATGACAAAGTCAGCCAAGAGCGGTTGGCAACTTATCGCCTTTTCGAATGAGGAGGAAAGGGGCATCGTGTTCCCCCACGATGACCCATTCATCATCCGAGCCCAGATCTTGGAGTTCGACATGGGCAGAATACTTATTGACACCTGCAACTTGGTCAATGTACTCTTCTGAGACGCCTTCAAACAAATGGGCATCAACGAAAACAAGATTGATCAAAAGGTTACTCCGCTTCTAGGTTTCTCTGGTGACTCGGTCTTACCTAAGGGAGTCATCTCTCTACCAATTTCTATGGGCACCATCCCTGCTGTGACCACGGTCATCACAACCTTCCTCGTGGTCGACTGGCCAACGGCCTACAACGCCATACTAGGAAGAGGGTTGCTCAACCAGACGAGGGCCATAGTGGAAACACACCTGCTCTTCACGAAGTTCCCAACTCCTACGGGAACGGGACATGTAAGAGGGGACCAACTCTCTGGTCGTACTTGTTATGCCACGGCCCTCACAAAAACAAGCGTACCACCGAACCAAACGGAGACCCTATCTGTCGCCGAAACAGCCATGGGGGACGACCCCGTCAACTCTCAACTTGTGCAATAATTCCAAGACAGCCCTCCGGAAGATCCAATGGACATTGCGAATATGCCACAGGCAGAACCTGTGGAAGAAACAGAGGCAATATCTTTGTCCCACATACATCTATAGCGCACGGTCCGAATCGGCTCTAAGCTCAAACCTTCCATACGAGCAGCCCTCGTGGAATTCTTGCAGGCCAATGCTGAAGTCTTCACATGGTCTTACGCGGACATGTCAGGCATCTCCACAGATGTAATCTGCCATCGGCTCACAATTGACCCGTCATTCAAACCGATCACCCAGAAGCAGCATTGCCACGACACCAAAAAGCAATTGGCCATGCAGGCCAAAATCACCAAGCTCAGCCCCATGCATTTCATAAGGAATGCCATCTACGCCGCTTGGGTTGCAAATGTAGTCCTTGTCAAGAAACCAGTCGGCTCCTGGCGCATGTGAATCGACTACACCGATCTAAACAAGGCATGTCCCAAGGACAGTTTTCCCCTGCCTAAGATTGACATACTTGTGGATGCCACCGCAGGACACGAACTACTCAACTTCATGGACGCCTATTCGTCCTACAACCAGATCCTCATGAACCCAGGTGATCAAATACATACAAGTTTTAGAACTAACATGGGTATCTACTGCTACAATGTTATGCCCTTCGGGCTGAAGAATATAGGGGCTACATACCAGCGACTGGTTAACTTCATGTTTGCCGCCCAAATCGGCAAGACAATGGAGGTCTATGTTGATGACATGCTCGTCAAGAGCAAGACGGACAAGGAACACATCCTTAACCTAGAAAAAATGTTCGACGTCCTCAAGACGTTCAAAATGCGGCTCAATCCCACAAAATGCGTCTTCGGGGTAGGCGCAGGCAAATTCTTGGGCTACATGATTAGCCAGAGGGGGATCAAGGCAAACCCAGAAAAGATCAAAGTGATCCTCGACATGCAGGCTCCACAAACTCACAAGGACATCCAGCGCCTAACAGGATGAATGGCAGCTCTGACGCGCTTCATTTCCAAAGCAACAAACAAGTGTGCCCCATTCTCCAAGGCCCTAAAAGGCAAGGGTAGACTTATCGACTGGACATACGAGTGCACCAGGGCATTCGAGGAGCTAAAGAAATACATGGGTCAGGCACCATTGCTAGCCAGACCCAAAAAGGGCGAGCCTCTCTTTGTCTATTTGTCAGTATCTATTTCGGCTGTCAGTTCTGTTCTCATTACTCGGAGGGACGGGGTCGAACATCCCGTTTACTATGTCAGCAAAGCATTTTAGGATGCAGAAACGCGATACCCCGACCTTGAGAAGCTTGCCTTGGCCTTTGTAGTCACAGCCTGAAGGCTCCGGCCATACTTCTAGGCCCATGCGATCAAGATTATCACCAACCGACCATTGAGGCAAGTTTTGCAGAAGCCAGACATCTCTGGCCGTCTCACTAAATGGGCCATCGAGCTAAGCGAGTTCGACATATCCTACGTCCCAAGGACAGCCAAAAAAGGCCAAGCGGTGGCAGTCTTCATCGCCGATTACTCATACCAACCCACACAGTGCATACCACCTGTGGCATCCCCTCCGCATGCACCCACAACAAGCGAATCCCAGAAATTCACCGAGGCACCCCCAGTTGATAGCCAACGCCCGTGTTAGGCACTATATGTGGATGGATCAGCTTGCCACAGTGGGTCCGGGGCAAGATTGGTTCTTACCTCCCTAGAACTTGTCAACCTAGAATACGTCATCCGCTTCAGCTTCAAGGCCTCCAACAACGAGGCCGAGTACGAGGCACTACTGGCCGGCCTACGCCTAGCTAAGGACCTCGAGGCCAACTAGTTGAGAATTTATAGCGATTCGCAATTGGTGGTAAGCCAAATTGATAATGACTTCGAGGCAAAGGACACGTCCATGTCGCTATACTTGGACCTGGAAAAACAACTCCTTCAGGTCTTCTTGGCTTACGAAATACATCAGATCCCAAAGTCCGAAAACAGCCATGCCGATGCCTTGGCTCAACTAGCATCCTCACTAGATAAAAAGGAAAAGTGACAGGTACTTGTGGAAGTCCAACACGTGCCCAGCATGAGGAAATCACTAGTTTACACCATCAACACCAGCCCGACCTGGATGGATCCCGTCAAGGCATACCTTAGGGACGGTACTCTCTTCGGGGACCGTATGGAGGCCAAGAAGGTCAGGCGACAATCAGCTCGGTACACCATCCAGCACGACCACCTCTACAAGCGTTGCTTCACAACCCCACTACTGGAATGCCTAACACCCGATATGGGGGATTATGTCCTCCGAGAAATGCACGAGGGCATTTGCGGAGATCACTTTGGTGCACGTACGTTGGCACATAAAGCCTTCAGACATGGATACTACTGGCCCACCATGGTATATGATGCAGTGGAACTCACACAAAGATGCGATAAGTGCTAGCGACACGCACAGATTCCTCACCTCCCAGCTGAACCCCTCACTTCTATGCTCAGCCCATGGCCATTCTCCCAATGGGGACTCGATCTAATCGGTCAGATGCCCGCGGGGAGGGGCAAGGTCAACTACGCTGTAGTCGTAGTAGACTACTTCACAAATGGGCCGAGGCGAAACCACTAGCAACCATTACTGCAGCACAGATCGAGCAATTCGTATACAAAAACATCATCTGTCGCTTTGGGATCCCTCACACAATCGTCACTGATAATGGGAAACAGTTTGATTGCAACCGTTTCCGCGCCTTTTGCGAGACTTACGGCATCAGGCTTCTTTTTGCTTCACCCTCACACCCCCAATCCAACGGCCAGGTAGAGGCTGTCAACAAATGCATCAAGTACAACTGGAAAAAGAGATTGGATGAGGACAAGGGCAAGTGGGCCGACATCATCAATGACGTGCTATGGTCACACATAACCTCATTCAAGACTGCAACCAACAAAACCCCCTTTGTTTTGGCATTCGACACCGAAGCCGTCATACCTTTCGAAATTGGTGAAACATCGTATCAAGTAATCTCTTACAACCCAGAACACAACAATCACCAACTGGCTCTTAGCTTGGATCTCCTAGAAGAGCGGAGGGAAACTGCTAACGTCAAACAGCTTGCCTACAAGCAGTGAGTTGCATGATACTACGACGCAAGGGTCTACCACAGAAGTTTCAGAATATGCGACTTAGTCCTACGGAAAGTTAGCCTTGCAACCAAAGACCGATCGGTCGGCACATTCGCCCCAACATGGGAAGGACCCTACACAGTCTCCCGTATATGCCGAGAGGGAACCTACGAACTCAAAGATTCGAATGACGGGACACTAGCACATCCTTGGAATGTCGACCACCTAAAGTTCTATTACAAGTAGGCCAACAGCCAAAAAAACATGTTAGGCAGCTGGCCGATAATTTTTGTACACATTCCTGGCACTACTAGTAATTCTCAATGAACATATTTTACAAGGCAAGCCCTCTTAAGTTTCATTTACATCTTTTACGTGTTTGTTACAACTCTCTGGTCAATGGCCTCAACTCATTACAGATTGATTTCAAACTACAACTTTCAGTTAGGCAAACAGCCTTTCGGCCGAGTACAAGTACACAACCTTTCGGCCTAAAAATCCTTGAAAAATCCTTCTATATCATAATGAAAAATCCTTTTATACCATAACCCTAGTACAAGTACACATCCTTTCGGCCTAAAAAGATAATACAGGGTTACAAATTACAACGTCTATGGGGCAGTCCCCTGATCTTCAACGGCATCTCCACCACATCCTGTTTCCTCGACCGGGCCCTCGGCATCATCCTCCTCTTCATCCTCGGGCAGTGGATTCCCTTCCTCGTCGACATAATCTTCCAGATGTGACGGATGCTTCAGCCAGGGAAATCGGATCGCCAAACTAGTATTGGCCAGAAGGAGTCGCCTAAAAAGCCCATCCTCCAGCCTTGCCCCAAATCGTTGCAAGTCTTGATGATGCGTTGGAGAAGCCTTGTATTCTTCCGTGCCAACCTTCTTGGCCATGATTAGCTGATCGACCAGCTTGGCATTAGCCGACTCTGCTTGCTGAGCCCTGGCCTCCAGCTCGGCCATCCTGAATTCGGCGGCCTTCAGCTCGGCTGTCAGTGCCTCGGCCGCCTCCCGCTGAGCACCTAACTGCTTTTCTTACTCCTTCACTTTTAGTTCGGCGTCAACTTTGGCTTGAAGTAACCTTTCGGCCGCAACCTCCAGTTTGGTCTTCAGAGCCTGGAGCTCCTCGACTACTTTCTCTTTGGCTTGACTGGCATGGCGGAGGGTGGTGAAGACCTCACCCAGAAATTGCAACACACACAAACATTCATATGTCGAACAACAATAACTTTACAACCAAATAACAAGGTACTTACATGTGCCCCCTCCCACATAGTCCTATCACACCGATCCGTGAACTCTTTCGCCCTCAGGGTCGCGATCTCGTCCAGCTCATATTGGGATCCCCGAACGACGGTGTTGAGAAAGTCCAGCTGGGAAGGATGGAAGGCCGTCGATAGGTTCCTCCATGTCTAGTCCGGCTCCTACGATCGAACCATATCTGGCTCCCCATCTGCCTTCACAAAGTACGAACGAAGGCTGGCATCAAGGCATGACCTCCTCATCTTCTTGTGGACCCTTCTGCCCTCCAAGTCGGAGCCAAGGGTCGGGTAGATAACCTACCGCACAGCCTCAAGGGTCTCGATCTGCCCTTGCTTCTTCTGCTGCAAAGCAGATTCGACATTGGTAACAACCTCCTTCCGCTTTTTCCCCTTCCGCCTCCGCTCCTCGACCATCATACGACGCTTTTCATCGACATCATCGTCTACGTCGATGATCGGACCTACGGAAGGTCGAATGGGCGGAGGCACATGTGCATCCACCTGCTGCTCAATGACCAACTCGACGACACTAGGAAAGAGAGGAGCCAGGGGCTCCCCGGTGGCACGATCAACGTCCTCCTGGCCACTCTGCTCGACCGCAGGATCCTCCACCCGCAATATGACCTTCAAGGACGCCCTGGTCCGAATGGGCTTTCGATAGTCCCCCTTGCCCACCAAGGTCGGCCTTCTCGACTTTGGCCCTCATCTCAGCTGCCTTCTTCAGCGCCTCGGTAACTTTCTCCATCCTCTTCTTTAGTTGATCGGTTGCGGCTGCGACGATGTCGGGGTCGGCTGCATCAAGCAAACATGTTAATCACATGCAACAATACAAACTAAAACCTAGGGCAAAGAGAACCTACGCAAGGAAGAGATTAGGCCGACTTGTAGCAGATGAGTGGGCAAGCGCAAGAAGTCCCTACTTCTCTCCACTCGGTCTAACCTCCGGAAAACCTTAGCCAGTCGGCCACCACCTGTTCACTGATCTTCGACTGCTTAAACACCTCTGCAAAAACAAGTCGCCACAATCGGCCATGATTAGTACAACCATTCATATATAATCAACACAAGAAAGGCAAAGCAATCAAGTTAAATCCTACGGGCACCACCTTTTGATTGATACACGCGAGGCATGCGTCAGCTGAACAAGGGTAACTCTATGCCCTCCCAATTACCAGACACAAACACAAATCTGTGTTTCCAGGCCTTTTGGGAGGTCGGCATATCTTCAACAAATGGGTCTAGATCGCGCTTTGTCCTAGACTCCACGTACACCCAACCAGTCTTGTCTCAGACAAACTTATAAAGCTGGCATACGTGATCCCATGTAGGCTCTTCCTTTCTGCACAACTTAAAGGCGGTGTACACCCCGGTCAGCATGATCCAGCAATTGGGATTCAGCTGACCGAGTGCAACACCGACCTCCACAGCCATGCGTTGCAGCCAGGGATGAAGTGGCAACACCACTCCATTGCTGAAGTTATCTGGGTGAAACGTCACCCAGCCAGGAGGTGGATTGCTCGACCTCTCCCTTCGGACAGGAAGCCTCATCTTCACTGAATCCAGAATGTTGAACACCCTTCGGCAAGCCAGAAGGTCATCCTCATCCATGGTGTTTAGCTGTCGATCGATCTCGTAGACCGAGCTGGCCACTGTTACCTGATCAAAAGCTTCATCCACATCAATTTCCATTGGAGCAATTTCTACGACAACCCGTCCAGAGGTGGACACGTTGGCATTCGAGGTCTCGGCCCCGTCACCGACCGAGACATAACAAGTATCAATAAACTTGAAGGCATTCTTGAGCTCATCTTCAAGTTCTTGGCCAAATATCCCTTGAGCTTCCTCAAGGATCGGTCTAGTAACATTTGGATCAACTTCTGCCTCTACCCTAGGGTTCAACCCAGGGGAGCCAGAAGCCGATCCAAACGTGTTTAACCAAGAATCAGAGTTAAGAGAGCTAGCCTCTGATTCCCCGCTAAACGCGTTATAGGACGGATCCTGAGATCCCTCATAATCACCACATGCACTCGACATCTACAAACATACAGAAATTCTAAGGGACGGATGCAAGACAAATACTATAGACACACATGGATTTAACCAAAAGCAAATATCGAGTTCATCGACAGTTCATACGAAAACATAGTATTCGATCGAAAAAAGTAGAAAAAAACGGTCCTTACCTTGTTTTTTTGGATTTCTGCCGTGCAAATCGCCGCAATTTCCTCGTCATGAATCGCCTAAGTCAGAATTGAAGTTCGCCAGAAATTGCCTCACACAATCGACAGTATCTCTCAAAAAGCAAAAGTGCGAAACAATGACACAATCGACACTCTTATAGAACTACTCGGCCAGTCGAAAGGTCGAAACACAAAATCCTAGGTGCTTATCCCACGACGCGTGGCGTCGATTACCAAGACACGTATCACACATTTATTGTGTGACCCTTGGAATTTGTGAACTCAGTCGGTTAAGGACATCTTCCAAGCTGATCGGCCACGTGATCGTGCGAGGACCCGCACAAGCGGGACGACCAAGGTGACATACAATCACCCTTGGAAGTAGCACTCGGTCGGCCTAGGACATTTTCCAAGCTGATCGGCCACGTGATCATGCGAGGTCCCACATAACCGGGCTGACCAAGGTGACATACAATCACCCTTGGAGGTGGCACTCAGTCGACCTAGGACATCTTCCAAGCCGATCGGCCACGTGATCGTGCGAGGTCCCGCATAACTGGGCCGACCAAGGTGACACACAATCACCCTTGGAGGTGGCACTCGGTCGGCCTAGGACATCTTCCAAGTCGATCGGCCACGTGATCGTGCGAGGTCCCGCACAATCGGGCCGACCAAGGTGACATACAATCACCCTTGATAGCACTCGGTAGGCCTAGGACATCTTCCAAGCTGATTGGCCACGTGATCGTGCGAGGTTCCGCACAACCAGGCCGACCAAGGTGACCTACAATCACACTTGGAAGTGGCACTCGGTCAGCCTAGGACATCTTCCAAGCCGATCGGCCACGTGATCGTGTGAGTTCCCGCACAACCGGGCCGACCAAGGTGACATACAATCACCCTTTTGAAGTGGCACTCGTTCGGCCAAGGACACCATCCAAGGCCGATCGGCCACATGATCGTGCGAGGTTCCACGCAAGTGGGCCGATTAAGGTGACATACAATCACCCTTGGAAGTGGCACTCGTTCGGCCAAGGACACCCTCCAAGGTCGATCAGCCACATAATCGTGCAGGGTTCGGCCCAAGCAGGC
This sequence comes from Oemleria cerasiformis, assembly GCA_037349345.1. NCBI lineage: Eukaryota > Viridiplantae > Streptophyta > Magnoliopsida > Rosales > Rosaceae > Oemleria > Oemleria cerasiformis. Next base: position 35,385,539 of record JAZGTL010000007.1, on the reverse strand, counting down.
CGACTAAACAACTATTTGGAAAAAGAAAAGAGTAGAGCAATTAACACATGGCATATCGCCTCAGCTAAGGGCTTGGGGGACTGGGGACTAGTACGAGAGGAAGCCCCACAGGTTGACAAAAAGGAACATGCCCTCAACCGAGGAAATCCACCTCAGTCAATGACTTGGGGACTCATGTTTACACCTAATTTGATCAACATGGTCAAGGCTGAACAAAGCTCTCCAGAACCATACTTAGCCTCAGCTTAGCAAGACGCACAGCCTTAGACAAAGACAACCCACTAGGTCGACCGTATCCGGTCGGCCTACCTCCCTCGGCCTATCCTCCTCAGGCTACCTCCTCGGCCTACCCTCCTCAGACTACCTCCTCGGCCTACCCTCCTCGGCCGACCGTGTCGATACAGCCCATAGACTCAGGACCACCAGGACACATGGCAGCACTAGGAGTAGGGACATTTATCCCACATCGAAATGTTCCACCAACATTCATTACCACTATAAATACAAAGGTACCTCCCCTCGAAAAAGGTAATGACATCTTGGCCCTTACACTGCCAAATCCCTTCAAACACTTAACTAACTTAAGCATCGGAGACTATTTGACCGGCACCCCACCGGTGCTCCTTTACTTCTACCTTCTCTTATTTGCAGGGCCCTCTACACCCTAGGAGTAAGTAAAGCGAGCTTGAAGGGACTCTTTTAAGTTGGTCCATTTTTGGCATCAACAGACTACTTTAAATTGATAACTTATAACGCTCGAGTGGCGATACTCTTTGCTGAGTATCAGTTATATAGGGGCCAACAAAATCCTTGTATATAAAAGCTCTGTAGAGAGGAGGACTGGAGTCCGTAACAAGTGAGTTGGCAGGATCAATATGGCAAGTGCTAGAAGGATGGATGAAGCTGCCCACTGTGGTCCTTGAAACTTTCTTGTTTGTCACAGCTCTGTGCTCGGCACTTTTCAGCTTCCCATTGCTGATAATCTGTACTCAAGCACATATTAATTATTAGACATGCCAATTTCGAACAATGCGTGAGTAACTGGACTTGTGGACATTGTCAATACGTTAGAGACGCATTAATGTGTCTGTAAGTATAGTTTTTTGAATGTCAACTTATCGATTTGGTATCAAGAAGATTATGAACATCAATAATAAAATACGTATACAGATATATCACCGATACAGAATGTTGATATATCGACATAAAATCCGTCATTAAACAAATGACAAACATACTGCATGGAGTGTAGTACCTGTAACATGTGGCCTATGTTGACCACAAATGCATTAGGGATAGGCTGAACAGCAAGCCATTGCCCATCTTTCAAGACTTGAAGCCCATGAACTTGTTCTTGGACAAGAAGAGTTATGAGATTAGCATCACTAAGCTTAGGCAATCCCAAGGTTAAGCTTTGCTCTGGACATGGTGGGTAAAAATTTATAGCCAAGATTGGACTCTGCTCATTTCACCCCCAAAAAACCCAGATTCAAGCCCTAATCCTTCACAAATAAGATCCAAAAGGCACAAACCCAACTTCCTCGTCTCCACAAAGTAACTTACAATCACCTTCCTGAAATTGAACAATAAATTGATAAACTCAATTGAACCATTAACAACATTGATAAGTTAACCATTTACTTTCTTTGCAAATGTGGATTTTATTATCTCAAAAAGTTACAAATTAATAAACTCAATTGAACCACTAACAACATTGATAAGTTAACCATTTACTTTCTTTGCAAATGTGGATTTTATTATCTCATAAAATTTCGGTGCTACTAATAGTGGAATCATTTATTCTAAATTTCTGACAGAATTCATATTTTTTAATATTGACATAATGATATTTCTCGGGTTTTTGAGGCCAGAGATGCATATGTTCCTCGAGAGGATGACAAGGGTGTCTCAATGAGTATCTCCAGTAATGAATCACCTCTCTCAAATAGTTAATGCTTGTGTACATTCTACAACTTTGCTTCACATCTTCAGAGTAAAAGCTAGCTTTGTCTTCAGAAGGCAGCTCAAAGAACTCCTTGGCCACATTCACAACATCATGTAGCAAATTGCCTTCAAACCCATGATTAATCAACTGCATTATTTCCATCACAAAATTAAGAAATAAAATTACCATAATCCCAGTAATCAAGAGAAATTTATACAGCGAATACCTGAAAAAATCCGAATTCTTGAGCTGCCTCTATTATTTCCTTGTTCAACTTTGGTTTGTTAGTACCAAGTTGATGAAAATTAATAACTGGGATGGTCTCAAAGATTGAGACTTGGACATCTCCTGGCCTAGTTCCAGGTGGTAATATGTAAGATTCATGCACAAATTGCAAGTCACTTCTGTTTGAGATGAGCTTCTCCATTTTTTTTTAGTCAAATGAGGCAAAATTAAGTGTTCATGTACATATAAAGCATATTCTTTTCATAATGATCTTAGTGTACGAACAAAAGCCTGGTCAATTTTTATTTGGACCACTATTTTTTAGTTGGCCGGCCAATTACCAGCCATGACAAATGTGGAACCATAAATCACCTAAAATTTGTGGAGCTGCCACGTGACTAATAATTCTCATAATATTGATATTACCCTTGGTATAGACGACGACGGCATGACACGGTCTCCGCATTAATTTAATATGTTTACCAGTTAAATATATTAATTAATCATATCAATGTCAACAATAAATAATCTCCCTGCGAGTTATTTATTATTATTTATGTAATTAATAATTAGTGTTTTCTCCCCGTAGAATCATCTATTAAACACTATCTCCTTCAACCATTCAGACGCTCCGATGACTCCCAAGGCTTCACTATAAATAGAGGGTATCACCTCACTTTTAAATGTAATTCAAAAACTCATACCAATATTCTGCTAGTTTATTCTCTCGATTAAACTGACTTAGGCATAAGAGCGTTCTTGATTGAACCACTCCTTCCGGGCTTCAACCTTAACCCCGTTTGTCTCTTTTTACTGTGTAGGGATCAAGAAAGAATTCTACAAGTCTGAACGATTTCTGCATCAACAACTGGTGCTCTCATTGAGAGCCGAATTGAGAAATACTCAAAGCGTGCTCTCTAGTATTTTTTTGAAAACTTCATCTTCGTTCATTGTTAATCGCCCATGGCTAAAAGACAAAGAACATCATGATTGGATTAGACCACCGTCTCCGCCGCCGCAACTTATGACGAGAGTGGCCCACTCATCGGAGTCCCGGAAGTGCAACCAACACTTTCTATGGCACATGAGACGGCTCCAGTCCTCAGCCATGGTACCCATGCTATGCCACCTTCAACCGGTGTCGTCGCACTACTTGATGTCAATCCACCTCTCGTATTCGGCACAATGACGACCACCTTCCCGCATATTGATAGGCGATTGGTGGGAGAGGCATCCTAATAAGCCCCAAATCGGTTCCATGCGGATACATATCTTCGAAGGATTCTCGTTGACCTACCCGACGCACGAGGACGCACTCAATCCTAGGAAAAACGCGGTGTAGAATCACGACAACAGAGCTATGAGCAATAGTCTCTACGCGTCATGCGGCATGCGTGGGCGTCATGGCACTCACCCCCTCAAGTTGACTTATCGCAGCAAGTCGAGCGGCTGAGCAATCAAATCAAAACCTAGTCAGAGCTTCTACAACGACTTCTACATGGACAAGGAGCATCTCGCACCACTGAGAGACGTGTCGTACCCGAAGCGCCCAAGAAGACATCCCTAGGCATCTAGGAAATGAGCATTTCAAGTGTCAAATCATGTCCCATGACACCTTTCTAGGCGACTCCAGCGAGGAAAGCTACAGCCGCGAAACATGAGCCCAACTTCACCAGCGACCTTTAGTGCATGATCGGCTTGGAAGGCGCGTCAGAGCTCCATCATAAATTAAGTACCCGCAACGAGGTCGATCGGGTCGAGCATCTTCTCAAACAACACGCACTCGCTCCAATGGGCCATTCATTGGGAGTTCAAGGTGAACCAGCCATTACAGTGAAGAGGGCGAGACGTACTCACCATCACAATCACGTGCCTTGGAGACAGATACGCGAGGAGGCCAACGCCACACCCGTTGTCGCGACTCCCAGACTCACCATGGTGCATTGCATGCCAAAGACCTCCGAAGAATCCTGGATCGACGCCTTCAAGGAGTTCGACGCGATAGAGACCTGGATGACGATCTTCGACTCCAAATTAGGATATCCTCGACTTCGCCATTCGTTCACGACATTGAAGATGAACCATTCCCATAACGGTTTACAACTCCGAACTTTAATCAACTCAAAGGAACGTCAAACCCAGTGAAGCATATCAAATACTACAAAGGAGTCATGGTCTCGTACAAGCATAATGACGCTCTCATGCGCATGGTCTTCCAAGCTTCCCTGCAAGGCCAAGCCATGACGTGGTTCAACCACCTCCCCCGGAGATCTAAGCCTCATTCAAATAACTAGCACTTGCATTCGTGAAGGAGTACTCACAACTTCACGCAGTTGAAGTGAAGGATGACCATCTTTTTTCTGTTAGGAAGAGATTCAAAGAGACATTCCGTCAGTACATCAGGAGATATTGCAAGGAGAAGTCTCATATCGTGGGTTGCAATGACCACGTCGCAGCAATGGCGTTCAAGCAAGGCCTCCCTCGAGATAGTTAGGTCTACGGTGACACTATCATGGACAATGCGTGCAGCCTCACAAAAATGCTTTCCATAGCGGAGCGGCAAGCATGCTGGAAGGACGAGAAGAACGCCGCACAAGCCACGACTCACAAGGTAACATCCAAGACGATGGCGCCACCGGAAGAAGACATCGACTTTGAGGCCACGCCAAGCAAGTACAAAAAATGCAAGACAACCCCGACTTCTGACGCCCTGACTAGTAGGAAGTCCATCAAGAAGTTCTCGATGCCCATCCATTGAATCTACAGCGATTTTACTTGATTTAAAAAGTCACCACCAGTCAAAAGTGACCAAGAAAAGGCCGACAAGACTAGGTGGTGCGCCTATCACAACTGTTATGTTCACACCATCAGCATATGCAAGACCTTCGATAGATACATGCATGACCTCGTCAGGGAGAGGTATTGTACCGAATTCCTCCCCCATAAAGTTTCAGAACATCTTATCTATGAAGGCTATAAGGAGCCTACTTCAAAGGTGATCAGCATCAATGCAATCATTTTCGAATAAGGCCCCATATCAGTTTTTATTTCTATTGTATTATTGTCTTCAAAAAAATTATCAAGAAACTTGAGATTTTACTTAGACAATTTTACATAGCATTGGAAACTCTAAGCCTTGTTCTGAGAAGCATACAAGCCTTCGCTCTGCGAAGCACTCTAAGCCTTTTCACGAGAAGAATCCAATCCTTCCACTGCGAAGCACTCTAAGCCTTCTTCCGAGAAGCATCCAAGCCTTCACTCAGTGAAGCACTCTAAGCCTTCTCACGAGAAGCATCCAAGCCCTCACCCTGCGAAGCACTCTAAGCCTTCTCGCGAGAAGCATCCAAGCCTTCCACTGCTAAGCACTTTAAGCCTTTTTTCGAGAAGCATCCAAGCCTTCTCCCTACGAAGTACTCTAAGCCTTCTCACGAGAAGCATCCAAGCCTTCGCTATGCGAAGCACTCTAAGCCTTCTCATGAGAAGCATCCAAGCTTTCCACTGTGAAACACTCTAAGCTTTCTTCCAAGAAGCATCCAAGACTTCACCCTGCGAAGCACTCTAAGCCTCCTCACGAGAAGCATCCAAGCCTTCGCCCTGCAAAGTACTCTAAGCCTTCTTTCGAGAAGCATCCAAGCCTTCGCCCTGCGAAGCACTCGAAGCCTTCCACAACGAAGAAAATCAAAGCCTTCCACTACGAAGCAATTCAAGCATCAACGCCTTCACCCCACGAGCCATCAACGCCTTGTGAAGCATCAATGTCTACGCCCTGCAAAGCATCAATGCCTTCGTCATGCGAAGCACTCAAAGCCTTCCACAGCGAAACAGCTCAAAGCCTTCGACATCGAAGCAACTCAAAGCCTTTCATTGCTAAGCAACTTAATTCCTTCGCCCCGCAAAGTAACAATGCATTCGCCAACAAAGCATCATCGCCTTTGTCCCACGAAGCATCATTGCCTTTGCCCTGTGAAGCATTAATGTCTACGCACTGCGAAGCTTCAATGCCTTCGTCATGCGAAGCAATCAAAGCATTCCACAGCAAAGCAGCTCAAAGCCTTCGACAACGAAGCAACTCAAAGCTTTTCATTATGAAGCAACTCAATGCCTTCGCCGCGTGAAGTAACAATGCCTTTGCCCTGCGAAGCAACAATGCCTTCGCCCCACGAAGCATCAGCGCCTTCACCCCGCAAAGTATCAGCGCCTTCGCCCCTCAAAGTATCAGTGCCTTCGCCCCGCAAAGTATCAGCGCCTTCGCCCCACGAAGCATCAACGCTTTCGCCCAACGAAGCATCAACGCCTTTATCATGTGAAGGACTCAAAGCCTTCCACAGCGAAGTAGCTCAAAGCCTTCGACATCAAAGAAACTCAGAGCCTTTCACTACGAAGCAACTCAATGCCTTCGCTCCGCGAAGCACCAGCGCCTCCGCCCCGCAAAGCATCAACACCGTCACCATGAAAAGTAACAACGCCTTTACCCCGCGAAGCATCAGCGGCTTCGCCCCCCGAAGAATCATTGCATTTAACTGCGAAGCATCATTGCATTTGACTGCGAAGCAACAACGCCTTCACCACGCGAAGCAACAACGCCTCCGCCACACCAAGCAACAATGTCTCTCCACCAGCCCCCCCCCCCCCCCCCCCCCCCCACGGGAAGCATCAACGTCTTCGCCCCTCGAAGCAACAATGCCTTCGCCCCTCAAAGCATCAACACCATCACCCCTCGAAGAATCAACGCCTTCGCCCCATGAAGCAACAACGTCTTTGCCCCGAAAAATGTCAACGCCTTTACCCCGCGAAGCACCAACACCATCACCACGTGAAGCATCAACGCCTTCCAACGTAAAGCATCAACGCCTTCATCACGTGAAGCATCAACGCCTTCGTCACATGAAGCATCAACGCCTTCGTCACGTGAAGCATCAACGCCTTCGTCACGTGAAGTATCAACGTCTTTGCCTTGCAAAGAAGTCAAGCCTTCTCACTGCGAAGCACCATGCCTTCACACTCCAAAGAGTCTAAGCCTTCGCATTGGAAGCACTCCAAGAAGCAAAATCCCATCAACAAAGGAGAAATAAAACCCTCCCTCGAGGGCCAGAGTGAATCAAGACCCCAACATTGAACGCCTATGGCTACAACGGGGGAATTTGAAAAACCGACAAGCCTGTTCTATGCAAAAAAGGGCTAAGACAATACCTCAAGCAACTTAGAAAAAGTCTACTCAACGTCTAAGTTCGAGGTAGTTAACCAACAGTGAAGTACATACGACTTGCAAATATCACCAAGGATTCATCACTCACACCCAACAAATGGTCTTAGGGCCATTGGAAAAACTAATAAGGATAGCTTCCCAACCCCACCAATGGGGGAAAATTCCGAGTTGTAACGAATCCTAGGCATATGTTTTAACGCACAGAGGTCAGCTGTGCATTTCAGCGCATAAGACTGAGATTTATTCGGACCTACCAAGCTCAATTTTTGTCCCATTAGGTAGAGCTTGATGGCAACGATAAGTTATGGAAGTCAGCTTTCCAACCTCACCGACGATACTCAATTCCGAGTTAAAACGAAGTCGGAAGATCGAAATTAGCGCATAAAGGTCAATTCAACCGAGAATTGCAAAACACATAAAACGAAAATTTTCTATTCATGAAAAATTGAAGGAGTTGGCAATTCACAAGTCAAATACTCAACCATTTATTCAATGTTGTGATCTAGCTACAAGTCAAGAAAATCCATGAAGCTCCTCATCAAGATTGACACGACCTCAGAGTCTCCCCATCAATCTTTAAGCTTTAACCTCCGAGGTCTTCGACAACTCCATCACGGACTTCCCGCGACGCGTCTATGACCTTCTTCGAGCAATGGTGGCAACCTCCTCAACGTCACTCACTCTGGCACAATTGACTTCGCGAAAGCAACTTCAACGCTGCTTGACTCCGCGAAATCAACTTCATTGCTGCTTGTCTCCGCGAAAGTAACTTTAGTATTGCTCGACTCTGCGAAAGCAACTTAAGTGCTGCTTGATTCCACGAAAGAAAATTCAACTCCAGGACGGCAACAGTGGCTTTGGCACTCCATGTCTTCACACCACTCGCCTTGAAATCAATGACCATTTTCCTTGTCTTTCGTTAAGGAGATGAAGTCGACACCTTCGCAGGGTAAGTTTGCTTTGCCTCCTTGGACGACACTTCCAAACACTCCTCTTTCAACTGGACAACGAGGCACGACGTCATGGGCTTAACATAAGGCATGGTCAATCCTCCATTGATGTGTTCCACCTTGGTGCCACCCGTTTCAAGAACAACGGGGCTTTCAAGATTAAGTCTCTAAAAGGTCTTCCACCAGCCAAAATAACTCCTCGGAAACCTTCAGTCACTCCATGGCACCATGCACACCTCGCCTCGCGTCATGGTGCACCTCACCTTGCGATGTGGCACGCCTCGCCTCATGTCATAGGGCGCATCGCTTCGTGCTCCAACCACGCCTCGCTTTGCACTGTGACACACCTCGCCTTGCACTATGACACGCCTCACTTCAAGTCATGGGACGCTTCACCTCCCACTGTTGAAAGCCTCGATGTGTCATGGCACACCCCGTTCCCTACATGTCGAGCTCTCTTATCCGTCGAGCTCCAGGTGCATGGTCATTGGGAAGAACGTCTCGACGTTGGTCCCACCAGCACTTGAAGACGACAAGCCCATCAATGCGTCGAGCTCTCCTATTCGCCAAGCACCACGTGCATGGTTATTAGGAAGAACGTCTCGATGTTGGCTCCATCAGCACTTGAAGACGACGAGTCCATCAATGCGATGAGCTCTCCTATCCGTCAAGTACCAGGTGCATGGTCATTGGGAAGAATGCCTCGATGTTGGCTCCACCAGCACTTGAAGACAAGAACTCCATCAATGTGCTGAGCTCTCCTATCCTCCAAGCACCACGTGCATGGTCATTAGGAAGAACGTCTCGATGTTGGCTTCACCAGCACTTGAGGACGACAAGTCCATCAATGCACCGAGCTCTCTTATCCACCAAGCAAGAGCATCTCAATGTTGGCTTCACCACCTTTTTGAAGTCGGCAACCCCAACAAAATTCGATGGACGCCACAAGATCGATTTTTGTCCAGCGAGCTTCTACACTCCCACAAAATGAGTTCTTCGAGATTTCACTGGAAGCTTCCCTTCATGCATCTTAAAATGATCGTCTCGGATAAGAGTAGAAAAATTATTTCTCACCTCACTCACCTAGGGGCATCACCCGAAGCAAAAAGAGAAAAAATTTCTGACCTTCAGCAAACCTGCCTTGAAAAAAAATGGAGATTTTTTCCTCTAGTCTGCCTACAACATTGCGGCCTCCAGCTTCAACAACTTCATAAGATAAGACATAAAGATTTTTTCCATCTCTATATTTTGAGAATGGAGGCCACCAAGACTCCTCTTTAAACAGGAGATAAAACCCTAGGCTCAATGGGCTTCTTACCTCTATTGGAGCTAAGCCCTAAGCCCAGCGACTTCCTATCTCAATATAGAGCTAAATCCTGGGCCCGAGAGTTTCTGTTTCAACATGAAACTAAATCCTAAGCCCAACGGAATTTGCAACGTCAACGCAAGGAATATTCAAGACAGAGTCCCACTCCAAAATGGATTACTTGGACCACAATAAAAATTACATCCCTTAGGATTCCCTGAATTCCAAGCGATGTGGGGGCATTTGTGGAACCATAAATCACCCAAAAATTGTGGAGCTGCCACGTGACCCATAATTATCATAATGTCGATATTACCCCTGATATAGACGACGACGACATGACACGGTCTCCGCATTAATTTAATATGTTTACCAGTTGAATATATTAATTAATCAGATCAATGTTGTAACGACCCGGACCAGAAATTAAATTATTTTGATAATTGGACGATTTTACCCTCGATTTTGGACGAGTTCGGGAGTCACTTTTTGACTGGCAGTACTTTTTGGAATTTTTCTTGGGTGTTGCGTAGGTCTCGAACTCACGAATTCGTAGACAAGCGGCAAGTAGAAAACGAAGACCCGGTGAGTTTATTACGGGTCTAGAATCTACAGGGGCAGTTTGGTAATTTTGGAAAAGTTGGAACTATATATCAAATATTTTTCTCTCTCCTCGGGAGATTGGTGGATGCAGTCTCTCTCTCCTACTCGAAATTTTTCCCGTGCGAACACCGAACCACCTTTTTCATCGGACGGATTTCGGTCTGATTCGACCGAAACCAAGGCCGGGAGGATCTTCCCCGGAGCCCCACGAGTATTTAGGGGTATTTATCGGAGCGGGAGCACCGCCGTAGGTGACGCACAGAGGAGAGAGGTGGATCGAATCTTCTCGGCCATTTTCCGGCCAGACCAGGTACAATCTCAGAACTTTGACCTCATATTTGGATTCCTGGTGAAAAGTAGATGAATTTACATGTGTGGATCGTGAAAAACGGTCAAGAAATGAAGAAGTTAGAAAACCTTGAAAATTAACCGGAAATGGTAATTTCTGGCGAACCAGACGGCGGCGGAGGCGGCGGTCCGGTCGTCTTCTCCGGCAGGTTACCGGCGATAAGTCAGGTCAAGTTGGACCGGGTCGTGTCGAGTGAACCGATCAGGTCGAGTTGAACCGATCGATTTAAGTGAACCGGTCGGGTCTAATTGGATCGAGTCAGGTCGAGCCGGACCGGGTTGGACCGGTCCAGGCGTGTGAACATTGTAACAGGTGCGTGACCAGCGCGTGAGGGCACGTGGCGCGTGTGTCGTACTTCCGGTGGCGCATGGGACTGTTCCCGATGTCACGGCGACGTGTGACTAGGGTTTTGGGACGTTCCGGATCAGATTTTGTTGGTTTCGAGGCCATAGGAGTTCGTTTAGGGCCCGATTGGGCAATCCCAGCGGTAATGGTTGACCGTGGAGCGAGTTTTGAGCTCGGAAAGTCAAGGTAGTTGGGTCATTATTGTGCATGTGTTCCTTGGGCTAGAGCGTCCATGAATTTTGGGTTGGATGATGTTTGTGAGTGGACATTTGGTTTATAAACTATAATGCATGCATAAATGTATCTTTGATTTAAATACTATTATGTATGGGTTCAATGATTTCCTGGAATTTATAAATGATTGCTGGACATTTGTTTTTCCAATATTTCAGTGAAAGTGTGTTGTGAGAAATGGCATGGTTGTTGGATTCGGCTTTGATATTGTTTTGACATAGTAATCATTTGAGTCCATGATTTTGAGTTGAAACCGTATTTGTGATTATAAAATACTTGATTTTGGATCCAATACTATTTTGAGGGGGCCTAGGAGCCAGGGCCAGGATCCGCTGTTGGCGGTGAACCCGGTGAACCTCCGAGATAAACATTGATTGAGGGAGGCCAGGATCTGGGCCAGGATCCGTTGTTGGCGGTGAACCCGGTGAACCTCCGAGATAAACATTGATTGAGGGAGGCCAAGATCTGGGCCAGGATCCGCTGTTGGCGGTGAACCCGGTGAACCTCCGAGATAAACATTGATTGAGGGAGGCTAGGATCTGGGCCAGGATCCACTGTTGGCGGTGAACCCGGTGAACCTCCAAGATAAACATATTTGAGGAGGACCAGAAAATGGGACTAGGATCCGCTATTGGCGGTGAACCCGGTGAACCTTCAATATAATTGGTTACTGTTCTTCAACTAGGATCGAGAGTTTTACTCTGTTGGTTCGCTGAGTGCTCCGACTCTGGCATCGAGGAGTTTTGGCTCCGCCGGGTCGCGAGGCTATTTATGCATAGTACAGAGAGTTGTGATACAGGACTAGCACACCCCAAGGGATACCCTGGTGGCTAGGGATATGCCGACTGATGTGATATGATAGTCGAATGTTATTCTGGCTGAGGATACGATATGATAGCTGACGATATTTCTGGCTCTAATATGATTTGGCGACGATTGTCATGTGATTAATCAGCCTATGGAAATACTTCGTCATCTGGGTCTGTGGGTTGGTGTGGGCGGTGACCCAGATGGACGAATTATTGTTGGTTCACAAGTATCTGACTAGTCGGTTGTCTTGTGATATTCCAGTAGAGGTGTTAGCAGTGTCTGACCTACTGACATTTGGTGTAAGAGGGTATTCCTATTTGGACCACCACTATTCCGAGGTCTTGGCTTTGACCTGTATGATGTCCTACGTCTGACAGATATGAGTGGTCAGTAAGTACAGAGGTTCTGTCGGGAACTCTGTAAGGTTTACTAAAAATTATTTAAAGATAAAGGGTAGTTCTGGTATAAAATTTTGAGGTAAAAGGGCTGTCAGATGGGATAAGGGTTCTTTCCGGGTTTCGAGGAGAAATTCGGGAAGGGTCCTTACAAATGCTCAATAATAAATAATCTCCCTTGAGTTATTTATATAGTTAATAATAATTGATTTCTCTTCGTAGAATCACCTATTAAACACTATATCCTTCAACCAATCAGACGCACTCTCAAGGCTTCACTATAAATAGAGGGTCTCACCTCACTACTAAAGGTAATCAAAAAACTCATATCAATATTCTGCTAGTTTATTCTCTCGATTAAACTGACTTAAGCATTATAGCGTTTTTGGTTGAACCACTCCCCTATGGGCTTCAACCTTAACCCCGTTTGTCTCTTTCTACTGTGTGTAGGGATCGATAAGGAATTCTATAAGTCTGGACGATTTCTGCATCAACAACAAGCATCTAAATTTTCTTTATATTGGTTTTGCATCATGATCATAGTTGAGTGAAAAATTAAAATCAAAACAAAGTTGGTGGATTTGAGAATTAATTTTGTTTGATCGTTTGTTTTAATTGTTCAAATTGGAGATATTTTAATTTCACTTATATTAAAGTACGGCAAAAAAAAAATTTTGAATGCATAAGTGAGCACATATATAAGATAATATTTGTTTCACAATATTTTGGTAATAAACAATTCATTAAACATGAGTCTAAAGAGTAATCTATGCTTCATTAGATTGTGACTTGCAAGACAAGTACAAATTAGGAAAGGCTAAAATTGGAGTTGTTGTGATGCACATAATCAAGAGGACTAATTATGGTGCAAATCTAGTATATTATATTGGCAAGAAGACCAGAACAAAAGTGCTTATTAGACACAAGCTGTCGTTTATGAGATTTAAACCGATGATATTCTCTGATAAAATCGAGACTAAATGCTGCTAAACCTGACTACTTTAAGCTTGGAGCTTGTATCGCTCGAGCGGCGATACTCTCTGCTGAGTATCAGTGATATAGGTGCCAACAAAATCTTTGTACATGAAATCTTTGTAGAGTTGAGGAGTGGAGTCCTTGAAAAGTAATTTTGCAGGTTGAATATGGCAATTGCTTGAAGGATGGATGAAGCTGGTGACTGTTGTCCTTGAAACCTCGTTGTTTGTCACAACTCTGTGGTCAGCACTTCTCAGCTTCCCATTGCTGATAATCTATTCTCACGAGTCATAAATACCAATTAATAATGATCAAAACATAATTTATTTGCATGGGGACTAAAAATGAAAAAAAAAATATACTAATTGATACACGTCTATTAATTGTATATATATGCGGACATGTTAATATGTTGACAGTGTTTTCGCAAGGATATTATCGACGCCATATCACCACGTCTGCAACAATTAACTGCATTGTGACTAAATATGAGAAAAGAAAAATACTAAAATTAGTTTGATATATATAAGTAGATTTGGTACAATGTGATTAACTGTATATGTGGACATGTCAATACATTAATGGTATATCCGCAAGGTCAATGTATCGATGGCCTATCGACATGTCTAGTGGCGTAGTCATGATTTAATCTGAGAGGAGGTCTTTCACAAAACACTTATAAGTAAAAGAAAATTGAACTTCAAATATAATTCAACTCAAAATCCATACTAAAATAATCTGATGGTTCTAATCAACATAACATATTTCAAACTAACAAAATATCCAAAATATCGTATTCCTAATACTAATTTATTACATTCATAGTTATTTTGACGATTATCATCTTTGAAATCATCATCCTTCAATTAGTATTTGATTTTTTATTTTTTTTGTGATATTTTTTTATAACTAAAAACATATTGAATAAAATTAAATTCGAACAATTCTAGTAACAAAATATTGACTAAAACCAAAATATATGCTTTATCGATGTATTAACATACAATATCGATACAAAATCTTTCATTTAACAAAGGATGAACGTTTTACCAATGGATTACCTGTAACATGTGGCCTATGTTAACCACAAATGCATTGGGGACAGGCTCAACAGCAAGCCACTGCTCATCTTTGAAGACTTGAAGCCCATGAACTTGTTCTTGGAGAAGAAGAGTTATGAGATTAACATCACTATGCTTAGGCAATCCCAAGGTCAAGCTTGGGTCTGGACATGGTGGGTAAAAATTTGAAGCCATCAATTGGACTCTGCTCATTTCACCATCAAAAAACCCAGCTTCAAGTCCTAACCCTTCACAAATAAGATCCAAAAGACACAAACTCAACTTCCTCACCTCCACAGATTAACTTCCAACCACTTCCCTGTAATTGCACAACAACAAAATTTCAGAACCGATTCAACGACACCACTAACAGCACTAATAACTAATCGCAGGAATAGGGTTTTATTGTAAAAGGTCGATCTCAGTGCTATATATTAGGAGTGCAAGTATTCATTGTGTAATGTATTGATTTATTATCTTAAGTTTCGATGTACGATATATTTTTCAACAGTGAGTGAGTGACATACCGATATTTGGCCGGCTTTTGAGGCCAGAGATTCATGTGTTCCTCTAGAGGATGCCAAGGGTGTCTCAATGTGTCTCTCCAGTAATGTATCTCCTCTTTCACATAATCGATGCTGGTGTACAATCTGCAACTTTGCCTAGCATCTTCAGAGTATAAGCTTGCTTTATCTTCAGAAGGGAGCTCAAAGAACTCCTTGGCCACATTCACAACATCACGCAGCAAATTATCTTCAATCCCATGATTAATCAACTGCATTATTTCCATCACCAAAATTAAGAGAAAGAAAATTACAAGTGAAATTAATGACAAATTTATGCGGCGAACCTGCAAAAATCCGAATTCTTGAGCTGCCTCTATGATTTGGTTGATGAGCTGTGGCTTGTTATTACCAAGTTGATGAAAATTAATAACTGGGATGCTCTTAACGGTTGAGAACTTAGACATTACCTGGCCTACTGCCATATGGTAAAATGTAAGATTCAGGTACAAATTGCAAGTCACTTCTGTTTGAGATGATCTTCTCCATAGAAAATAGTGTTTGGGCTCAATTTAGGTCAATGGAAACTGAGAATGGCAAATTAAAATCAGGTTTATATATAATTAAATTCATTTATATAAAATACTAAATGCATATTCTTTTCGTTAGTGGGGGTGCGTGAACATACAGAGGCAGACAGGTTATTTTTTTATTTGGTCAAAGATGCATAGAACAAACAACTCGGCTACTTAGGTCTAGATAAGAACAAATCTGACCTCGAGGGGAATCAACAACAGTTTTTTTTTTTGGGACTAATTTATTTTTAGGTGGCCAACCACCCATCACCACCTGCCTTTATTGGTGTTCCATCATGATCGTAGTTGAGTGAAAAATAAAAAAAAAATGAAAACAAATGACTGGATTTGATGAAAATTATATTTACTTCGTTAATAGGAAAATAATCTGTTTAAGAATATTTAGATAATAACAATTCATTAAACATGAGTTTCAAATGTATGTTGGTGTTTTATGGAGCCATGTATTTAGAATCATCTTAATCCATAGAGGTGATGAAAAGTTGACAACAATCCAAGATAGGTGCTATGCTCAATTTTCAGCCAGCCATATTCAATTCCTTATTTAAATAATCATTTAAGTATTAATTTAATTTTGCCCTAAAGATATGAACATATGAGCAAGTTTATGGAGAATCGGCAATTAAAAAGTGATGGGAAGGAAGATGATGAATGAGGAAGAACGTGTTTTACCCTGAAAATTTTCCTGAATGCCTTTTTAGGTATGGGCGTGAAATTCTGTCTTGTTGTTTGAGCGTGCAACTATTGCATTTGTTAGAAATTCATTAAATTTGAGAGAGCATTTGTGAGTGCAGTGTGTGCGCTCCGAAAACCTAATTGCTAATCAAAGATTATGTTCAGAATAAGAAACTGACACATATTGATTCTTTTCTATGCCTTTTAAGTTAAAAGCACTTCACATTTACTTTGTTTTGAAAGCTTTTAAATCATTAAAATAACAGCATAAAGAAAAGTAACAAAAGAAACTACCTTCAAGCTGAAATTGAAATGCTGAAAATTGGAATGTTTAGTTGGAATGTTTGTCAACTGGAAAGTTATGCTAACAAGTAGCAGAGCAAAATAACAAAAGCTGAGAAGCAAACTATGTCTAAGAGAGTTGGTTTTTCTCAGTAGAGAGTTTGAATCTTGAAGATGTAAATGTTGAATTTGTCCTTGTCTAATTGCATGAGCTTCATTATTGATTTGGGCTGTATAGAAAATTTGTGGTTGAGAACTTACAACAAGTTAGTTGCTGACCTGTTTGGAGAAATTAAAGAAAAGTGAATAGTAAAGTAAGAAAAAAGAGAAACAAAGAAAAGAAAGATTGAGATTGATTTGGACTTTGGGCTTAACCTTCATTGATATAAATCTATATTCAATTCAAGATTTTAAATGATTTGGATGTTTTGGATATTCAATTAGGATTTTGATAAAATCTACAAAAAATTTGGTATATTCAATCTAACTTATTTGACAAAATAAAAAAAAAGGAAAATACTTGCATCCCACCCTAGTGGTACCTTTTCGGACCACCATTTTGACTTATCGAATTGTCTTCGTACATATATCATAATCGGAACTGTTCATTCTCTAAAGCATCATGTCAATATCATCTCCGTGAAAAATCAACAAGATTGGAGGTCGTTTAGTTATTCATATGTATCAAATAAATCAACGATTTTGGTAAGAATTAAGATCCTTATGGCGAACCTTCCATTTAGTTGATATATATGAATGATTAAACGACCTAAAATCTAGTTGGTTTTTTACGGAGATGATCTTGACATGATAATTTATAGAATAAATGGTTCTGATTATGATATATATACAAAGACAATTCGATAAATGGAAATGGTGATATAAGGAGGTACTACCAGGGTGGGATGCAAGTATTGTCCAAAAAAAAATTCTAACTTGACCCAGCACACCTCACCATTCAATTACCGAGCTCGCCCCATAAGAAACCACCAATGGCTTATATGATGTCGCGTGGTCCAGAAATTTCAATGCTAAGAAAAAAAAGGACGAGAAAAGAATAAAACCTATACCCAGAAAAAATTGAAACGGCTGAAGATGAAGGAGAAAATAGGAGAAGTGAGGATCAGAGAATAAAAAAAAATTGACTGATAATGATGTGGATAATGTTGACGCTTTATATGTTTTTGAAGGGTCAAGATTGAATGTCATGTATAATAACCTAGATAAGCCAACCACTTCGAAATCCAAAGACATTTTATTATAAAATCTATTGAAATTTGACATGAAATCAAGTGAAATCATATGTAATAAAGATAAATCAATTGAAACTCATTGTAATTTTAAATCATTTAAAACTCATTATAATTCTAAATCATTTAAAACTCATTAAAATCAAGCTCAATTGGTACACCCCCCTTAGAGTCTCTTCTGTTGGCCATTATACTACTATTTCAATAATAATTTCAACTTATATATATTGAGTCTAACGTTAGAGATATAATCGTATGAGAAAGTAGCATATAGGGAAATAAGTGACAGAAAAAAAATAATGGGAGGGAGGAGTATGAATGAGGAAGAATGTATGAAACAAAATATAATAGTGAAAACAGCTTAAAATATATTTCAATGATTTTTATTTTTCATATTTTATTTTATAAGGGAAAAAAAGTTATCAAGAGAAACCCTTAGGGCAACCTAAAGCAAAGAATCCCAAATGCATGTTCTACTCGTAATAGGTGATGAGTAGAGAATGAATCCAAGTCTGCATCCCATCACGATTGTGACCTTGAGTAGGCATCACATTTGCCTTGAAATTAACTTTCTGGTATACATGACTATAAGAGATGAAGTCAAAAGGAGCAAGTTAGCATTTGAATATTCTTAACAATTGTGCGTAGCTTCTATGAAAATTCTTTTGGTTACATTGGAAAGATTCGAACCTAAACTTATTATAATCTTAACCCATTTCCCTATCCTCCCTCATTATCTGGAGCTAACCACAAGGGCTTACCTTCTTTTAGGATCAATTCTTAAATTAATGGCATCATTTAGACCCTTGGAATCACCTTCGACCTTGAGATGTCTGATAGTCCTACTGACACTAAATCTCATATCATCCAGGAAGAGTTTGCCCATCGTCTGTGGTACCTTTCATACACATTTCTTTTACATCGATCCCTTATATTATCCCTTATTTACCCATTTTCATCCCTAATTTCTCTTGGAATTTCCCTCTAATTTCTAACACAACAAATAATAATTGAAAACAAAATTGCTACCAAATGACACCAAATTTATAAAGAAATACTACTCTCATCTCAAAATTTTGATTCTCCCCCAAATTTGTGTCACATATGATGCTGATAATCATATAATCATGTAATCACAATTTCCTCCACTAATAAAGTGGAAATTAAATGCTGATAATCATATAATTGTTTATTAAGTCGAACTTGAAATGTAACATTATATAAAAGAGTAAGTAAGCATACTATCGGACCAATTTTATTAGTGATAATGGCCGTTGACTACTTTAAGCTCATAGCTTATAACGCTCGAGTGGCGATGCTCTCTCATGAGTATCAGTTATATAGGAGGCAACAAAATCCTCGTATATAAAATCTCTGTAGAGAGGATGACTGCAGTCCTTAATAAGTGATTTGGCAGGTTCAATATGGGAAGTGCTAGAAGGATGGATGAAGCTGCCCACTGTTGTCCTTGAAACTTTTTTGTTTGTCACAGCTCTGTGCTCGGCACTTTTCAGCTTCCCATTGCTAATAATCTGTACTCAAGCACATATTAAGGATTAGACATGCCGATTTCGTACGATGGGTGATTAACTGGACTTGTGGACATGTCAATACGTTAGAGGCGTATTAATGTGTCTGCAGTGCAGTTCTTTAAATGACAAATTATCAATATGTTATCTAGAAGATTATTAATAACATCAATAATAAAATAAGTGTACAAATATTCCACTGATACAGATTGTTATCGACATAAGTCATTTAACAAAGGACAAACATTCTGCATGGAATGAAGTACCTGTAACATGTGGCCTATGTTAACCACAAATGCATTCGGGACAGGCTCAACACCAAGCCATTGCCCATCTTTCAAGACTTGAAGCCCGCGAACTTGTTCTTGGACAAGAAGAGTTATGAGATTAGGATCAGCATGCTTAGGCAATCCCAGGGTTAAGCTTGGGTCAGGACATGGTGGGTAATAATTTATAGTCGTATAATGGACTTTGCTCATTTCACCCCCAAAAAACCCATATTCAAGCCCTAACCCTTCACAAATAAGATCCAAAAGACACAAACCCAACTTCCTCGCCTCCACAGAGTAACTTCCAATCACCTTCCTGAAATTGAACAACAAATTAATAAACTCATGTCATAGTCTGTTCAATGACTCACTAATTAACAACATTGATAAGTTAACCATTTAATTATATTTTCTTTGTAGGTGTGGATTTTATTATCTCACAAAGTTTCAGTGATACTTAGAGTGAAACTATTTATTCTAAATTTTTGACGGGATGCATATTTTTTAATATTGACATACTGATATTTCTCGGGTTTTTTAGGCCAGAGATGCATATGTTCCTCTAGAGGATGACAAGGGTGTCTCAATGAGTCTCTCCAGTAATGAGTCCCCTCTCTCGCATAGGCAAGGCTTGTGTGCACTCTACAACTTTGCTTCGCATCTTCAGAGTATAAGCGTGCTTTGTCTTCAGAAGGCAGCTCAAAGAACTCCTTGGCCACATTCACGACATCATGTAGCAAATTAACTTCAACCCCATGATTAATCAACTGCATTATTTCCATCACAAAATTAAGAGAAATAAAATTACCATAATCCCAGTAATCAAGAGAAAGTTATACGGCGAATACCTGAAAAAATCCAAATTCTTGAGCTGCCTCTATGATTTGCTTGATCAACTCTGGTTTGTTAGTACCAAGTTGATGAAAATTAATAACTGGGATGGTCTCAAAGATTGAAACTTGAACATCTCCTGGCCTACTGTCATGTGGTAAAATGTAAGATTCAGGTACAGATTGCAAGTCACTTCTGTTTGAGATGAGCTTCTCCATAGAAAATGGTGTATGGGCTTTATTTAGGCCAATGGAAACTGAGAATGGAAAATTAAAATTAGGTTGATATAATTAAATTCATTTATATAAAATAAAAAATGCATAACCTTTTCATTACTGGGAGTGCATGAACATACAGAAGCAGGTTAAAGATGCATAAAACAAACAACTCATCTACTTAGGTCTAGATAAGTTAACCATCAGATCTTGAGGGGAATCAACAACAATATTTTTTTTTTGAGGTGTAGGCTTGAAAATTTGTCTTGTTGCGTGAGTGTGCCCTTTTAAACCACTCAAACATTTTCTATTTTTCCAATGTGAAACAATTGGGTCCTAACATTCCACCACGTTTCCGAACCCAACGTCCTCGTTGGCCCACCCCATCAGCACTGACCCGGTGGTAGCCCTTTCTTTTCTTGAGGCGGCTTCACTCATCTATCAGTATTCGGAAATTCGATATTATGCCCATACATAATACCGATCACCTTAATCCAGCATCTAGGTCGCCCATTCCGTGGAGTTAGGGCCTAGTTGCGTGGTGAAACCAGGCCCTGATACCAATTGTTAAGAGCCCAAGGGTAGAACTTTCCCAAAAGCTAGCTTGAAGGGAAGGGAGCCCAAGAGCCCTTTTAAACCACTCAAACATTTTCTATTTTTCCAATATGAGACAATTGGGTCCTAACAGATTTGAGAGAGAATTTGTGAGTGTTGTGTGTGCGCATCAAAACTTGGCTGCTAATCAAGGATTATGCTGCGAATGAGGAACTGGCTCGATCATATTGATTCTTTTCTATTCCTTTAAGTTAAAAAGACTTCACATTTACTTGGTTTTGAAAGTTTTAAATCATGAACTGAACAATAGAAAGAAAAGTAACAAAAGAAACTACCTTCAAGCTAAAATTGAAATGCTTCAGTTGTGAATGTTTGTCAACTGGAAAGTTATGCTAACAAGTAGTAGAGCAAAATAACAAAAGCTGAGAAGCAAGCTAGGTCGAGTTTGGTTTTTCTGTGTAGAAAGTTTGAATCTTATAGAAGATGTGAATGTTGAATTTGTTGTCCAATGTTGAATTTGTTGTCCAATGTTGAATTTGTTGTTGAATTTGTTGTCCAATGTTGAATTTGTTGTCCAATGTTGAATTGTTCAATTGCTTGTGCTCCATTGGGCCGTATAGAAAATTCAAGAACTTACAACAAGTTAGTTGCTAACTTGTTTGGAGGCCAGATGCTCGAATCAGGTGGCGGCTGGTGGAGTGCTCTTTTAGTTTTTAGGGTTTGTTTGGGATTGTGTTATGTTTTGGGCTAGTTTATTTTTTGGATAAACTACATAAAAGTACAAAAATTATAAGGATCATTTTAAGTTCATACCTGAACTATGAAAATTTTCATCTAGGTATCCAAATTATCAAAACACAACATCTAGGTATCCACCGTTAGTAATCTGTTAAATACCTAAATGACATTTATGGAGTCCTTTTATATGGCACCATGTGGATAAAAATAATTAAAAATTGACAACTACAATTTTAGTTTATAAACCCAAATTATAAACCACCACCTCCACCACAACACCTTTCATTCCGCACTTAACCTACCCCCCCCTCTTCCTCCTTATACTACACCCCAACCTCAACCCACCATGTCTGCACCCACGCAACCCAAACGACGCAAGGTCGCACCACCATGCTGGACCTAAGACGAGTCCCACGCCCTGATCGTACCCTAGAAGGATTGATGTTCTGCTCTCACCCAATCCTACCTCAAAACCCATGACTGGAACTCCCTACAATTGATACCCAAACCCAGCCGCACATGCAATTGACTCCCAAACCTAGCCGCCCCTGCAATTGACACCCAAACCCAGTTAACGATTAACACCCAATCCCACTTTCACAGTGTCTGAGTTCAATTGTCAGCAAAGACGAGGCTGGCGACGGCGATGGTGTCGGTGTCGTCCTCCACGCACTATTGGAGTTGTCAACGTCGGCAGCTCCAAACGTCGTCGCTGTCAACAACAAAAAATGGCAATGGAGGCAAGCATTGGTCGACCCAACTAACGCCGTCGCATCGGTGGAGGCGGAGATAAGCGATCTTGAGGTCGTTGGTGTCAGGACCCGTCCCGAATTTCCCCTCGAAACCCGGGAAGAACCCTGATCCCGTCTGACAACCTAAGAAAAGGTTCCCAAAATACCCTTCAATCCATACAAATTATAATAACCATGATAAATACTTCCTCTTGTCAGACAAGGGACTTAAGCACTCAATAATTCCCGTAATTAACGACCAAACAAATACAACATAATATCAGAGCGTCTAAGTAGGATCAAGAGTAAAATTTAGATATCCTACTCAAATATACAACACAGCGCAGTCGAAATCCTAATGCCTCAGCCTCGAGATCAATGTTCGCGTCAACTCTACTCAACTGCCTGAAGGGGGTTTAAACACAAAAGTTGTGAGTGGACAAAAATAATCATTTATAAATTCCTTTTCGAAGAATTACCTTTCTTCCCCTCCATTTATAAAATCATGCATGCATAACATAAAACAATTTATCATATAAAAGCATCATATGTAAATCATCCAAAATTCACATTTATCTTTAAAACCATTTAATTGGACTCACATAAAATCTGTATAATGAAAATACCTCGTGATCCACAATTTGGTTTGAAAACTCTCTTCAAATGAGTTTAAAATCATTTAATTCAATCTGGACACATAATATCTCAAAATCAAATCATTTGGTTCAATCGGACACATAATATCTCAAAATCAAATCATTTGGTTCAATCTGCCACATAATATCTCAAATTCACTGTTCCCGACATATTCATAACACACCAGGGTATCCCTTGAGATGTGTTCAAATCTGTACAACTCTGTGTACCATATGTACTGTCTGTAATATCTGTACTATGCATAGACAGTTTCGCGACCCGGCGGAGCCATGCCCCTCAACACCTAAGGTCCGAACCCTCAACAACTGGTAGAGCAAGGCCCCTCAACACCAGTCAGAGCAACAACAATCATCGGGACGGGAATCAGTGAATCAAATCCATACTTCGAAATCTTTGTTTCGCGGCCTTAGCCAAATTCTTTGCAAATATCATTTTATGGCCAAAATCGGTAAAATCACAATTATGGGTCTCAACCCAAATCACATACTCAAATAGTTACCACGTCAAAACGATATCAAAATCGAGTACAAAAACCAGGTCATTTCTCAAAACATACTTTCACTGAAATATTGTAAAATATGTGTCCAGTATCATTTCTAAAATCCAGAAATTCATTTCACTCATACTCAACAGTATTTAAATCAAAGATACATTTATGCATGCATTATAGTTTATAAATCAAAGTCCACTCACAAACCTGTTCAAGCAAGCTCAATCCCGAACAGTACGCTCCCCTGAAACTCCTGGAGCAGTATCGCATGTCCAAATTAATAATCGGGATTACCAGCTAATCATAAGAACCTTAAATATAAACCCCCTAAACCCCGGGAGTCTAACTATGATGGCCTAGAAAACGCAGCAACTTTGAAACGTCCGAAACAGCCCCTAAACGACATCCGATCGACTCGAAACCTGCGCCAACAGGTCCGAAACGTCAAAAACTATCTGTCACGCGCCACCGTGACCTCAGACTCAACCCCACGCGCCGCCACGCACCGACGGAAGGTCGGAACACGCGCCCACGCGCCGCCACGCGCCACGCGCCGGTCACGCGCTGCTACAGTACCCACGCGCCTGAACCGGTCCAACCCGGTTCGACTCAACCTGACCCGGTCCAACTCGACCCGACCGGTTCGGCTCAACCCGACCCGGTCCAACTAGACCCGACCGGTCACCGGCGACTCGCCGGAGAAGACGACCGGCTGCCGTCGCCGTCGCCGGAAGTTGGCCGGAGAAGATGACCGGCAGTCGCCGTCGCCGCCGTCTGGTTTCGCCGGAATCCTCCATTTCCGGCCGAAACTTCAAGCTTTCCTAACTTCCTCAAAACTCAACCATTTTTCACAAATTTTATGTCTAAATCTATCTACTCGAACCCAGGAATCCAAATATGACCTCAAAACCACAAACACGTACCTATGCTAGCCGAAAAATCGATAGGAAGGTCCGAAACTTCCTATCCTCGGTTCGGCTTCCCCCGTGGTCCTCTCCTTCGATGGTTGGTACGGTTGTGATTCGTGGGAAGGAGTAGAATATGATTAGTTGATCAAAACTGGAAGTTGGAGCCTTGAAATCAAAGTTGACTTTGTGGGTTTTTGGATGATTTTCGCACACGGGTTCGGGTGGTTTGTGTTTATTTCAGAGATAAGAATGAGAATGAGATGATGATCTGATGAAGATGAAAATGAAATAAAGATGAGACAATGATTTGGGGTTAAAAATATCTACCCCAAGTCAAAAATTACCAAAATGCCCTTACACATCTAGACCCATAACTTTCGTCCATGAACTCCGTTTTCCACATGCCGCCTGTCTACGAACTCGTGAGTTCGAGACCTACGCAACGGTATCCAAAACACCACCAAAAGTGTCTCAAAACAAAATTTGACTTCCATGCCCTTTACCGACCAAGGGTAAAATCGTCATTTTACACAAATAATTTACTTAATTCCAATAATTGAAATTCCGGGTTGTTACAGTTGGTCCCAATCAACGCTGACGCCATCAGTGGCCGCGTAATTGGATTTTGTGAATGAATTTAGGGAAGCATGATCTGGGTTGAATCTTTGTGATTTTGAGGATGCAAGGAACGGGGAGATACATGGATGGATCGTGTTCGGCATTTAGCGTTTTATTATTATTTTAATTTATAATTTATAATTTATTTTAATATTTTATTAATTTTATTAATATATTTATTAATTTTTTTTATTTACGTGGCATCCATGTCAGCATAAAACAGAGTTCTACAAATGCCACTTGGGCACTTAACAAATTTTTTTAATAGATTGCTAACGGTAGGTACCTAGATGTTATGTTTTGGTAGTTTGGGTACATAGATGAAAATTTTCATAGTTGAGATATGAACTTAAAATAACCCCTATAATTTGAATACTTTTATGTAGTTTATTCTTATTTTTTTCAATTGAGCCTTTTAATTTCGGAACTTGTTGTTGGGCTCCTCTAATTTGTAATGCATCATAATAATGAATATCATTTCTTTGCCTAAAAAAAAAAGAAAAAAAAAGTAAGAAGAAAGAGAAACAAAGAGAAGAAAGATTGAGACTCTTTTGGACTGTGGGCTGCGCCTCGATTGAAATTGGTTTTACTAATAGAGTCTCTTTCTTTTTTAGGAGGAAAATAAAACTTAACGTCTTTTTTGGTGGGAGTTATGCTACTATTTTAATAATAATTTCACTTTAAATTTTTAGTCTACCATTAGAGATATAATCGTATGAGAAAGTAGTATATAAGGAAATAAGTGACAGAAAAGAATAATGGGATGGAGGAGTATGAATGAGGAAGAATGTATGAAACGAAATATTAAAGTGAAAACAACTTAAAATATATTTCAATGTTAATTTTTTATTTTTCATATTTTATTTTATAACGAAAAAATAAAATTATCAAAAGCAACCCTTAGGGCAACCTAAAGCAAAGAATCCCAAATGCATGTTCTACTCGTAGTAGGTGAGTAGAGAATGAATCCATATCTGCATCCCATCAAGATTGTGACCTTGAGTAGGCATCACCTTTGCCTAACTTTCTTGTATACATGACTATAATTTAAATAATAATTGAAAACAAAATTGCTACCAAAAATAATAATTGAAAACAAAATTGCTACCAAATGACACCAAATTTATAAAGAAATGCTACTCATCTCCAAATTTTCCTTTCCCCCCAAATTTGTGTCACATGATGTGCTATGAGACACCCGAGAGCATGAAACATGTTGATCTTGATATAATTTGTTCGATTATATGCATTATGGGACAATAATTTGTACATATTGTAAGGTCTAAAACATCACTTATAAACTGTCACTCACAATATATAATGAACTAAAATGTGGGTTTAATTCAAATCAAATTCCTCACCTGTCTAGTAAATACAAGAATACCTTAACCAAGAATTTAAGTAATTACCCAACTGATCGATCATAATAAGCATAAGCGTGTGTTCATCCTCCCTCTAATTTTCTCTTGCAACAATCTTTGCCATGGCCCATGGACGGCTGAGATTGTATCAATCACCAACCTTGAGGCCACCTATTTTGAGGATCCCATCTAGGAAACCATGACCTCTTCTTTGACTTTGAACCCAGTGTAGTTGTTGTACTTGTACTAGGGTTTTGAACCCGAGTAGTACTCTTCTTCTTTGGTGTGAACAAAACCTTCAAGATGAATTGTTTTCTGCTCCGGCTCTGCGTCGGCGGGCATTCTAAAGCCGGAGACTTGGCCGGCAAGGAATCGAACTCATCGTCCTCAGCTGGAAAAATCTCGTCGCGGGTTCGGATGGTGTTGAGCCTCAGGTACTTCTGTTCAAGTGACTCCTTTGGTATGTTTCTTGCTAGCAAAGGAGAGGCACCACCCCATGTGTTTGTGCCTAGTGATGATGGGTGTTGGGGCGTCCTAAATTCTAGCAACTCGTTTTGCCTCATAATTGGTAATGTGATTTGATGGTGCTCTTAGTTTTGGTATCCTTTATTGTGTAAATGCTGGATGAAAATTAATTTCCAAAGCTTCATTGGTTTCTTCGAAATTAATTGTAAACATCCAATTATATTAGTGTTTAATCAGCCGTTACTACACTAAAACATCGTCGTCGACACTCCCCGCCAGCCGGCTCTTAATAACAAAAGAAAAGAAGTGCATCCATTTTAGGGTGAACGTGCTCGTTTTCTCATTGTTGATTATTAATTTTTTTTTATGCACGTGAATTAATCGAAATTGTTGATTTCTTAATATATCTTGCAAAGATCATACCTATAAAAACTTAACCAATTTGTTTAATTTTTTTGTTTTTTTGCAAAAATGATCCTTGCATGATGTTATAAGAAATCAGCCGTTTCGATTATCCTACGTGTATAGAAAAAATTCAATAATTTCATAACGAGAGAACGAATATATCTACTTAAAGTGTTTCGATTATCCTACGTGTATAGAAAAAATTCAATAATTTCATAACGAGAGAACGAGTATATCTACCTAAAGTGAACGCAAGTATTACTAAATAACAAAATGAGACCTAATTAAAAATGACTCTAATATAGTTCCATGAGTTATATTTCTCATTACACGATGTATATAGTATCCATTTGTATAGAGATGGAGGGCATAACGTTGATTAGGACTAGCAGGACATCTACTTAATTAACAATGGTTTTGATCAGTTGGAGGAGAGTTTGAAACTTCTTGTTGGAGACAAAGAAGAGGACGATTACTTCAAGAGCTTGGTGATTTAGATGTCCATTTCAGCACAAGGCAACAAATAAAAGAAACAAAATGATCAAAATCGTTGATTTCTTAAACCATCATCTAATGATCATTTTCATTAAAAATTAATCCAATTGGAGATGGTTTTGTCATCCGTTTGTATTAAAGTAATCTGACGGTGTAAGTAACACATGAAATCCTTATATGAACCGTCAAGATAATTAATACATATAGATAATTAAATTATTTTCAATTTATTTAACTTTTTTACAGAGATAATATTTGCATGTCAACAATTACGATCATCTCATGTGTATAAGAAAAATTCGATAATAAATAATGAGAAAACGAGCACATCCATCCATGCGATATTTAATTTAGTCTAATCTAAAGGGATACAAAATTGAGACCTCCAGTTCATAGAGAGTAGAGATGGGCATAATACCCATGTGTATTTAATACCCATTCTTCCCTCTACTAATTTTAATTTTCTTCTTATTATTATTATTATTATTATCATTTATAATATATTTATTTAATTAAACCTCAATTATTTATGCTTTGATTAAAAAAATTAATCCACAATTAGAAAAATATTTTTTTTTTTGAGAAACCAACTAAAATAATATTACGAATTTATATTAACATCAAAGTTTATTTTGAAAACTTAATTCATTAATTGATCTCAAAATGATCTCAAATATTTTTTAAATTTAAAGAAAAAACCAACATAAGCTATAAAAAATTTCAAGATTTCACAACCATGGTCTTACATATGATCGCTTGTATGGCCTTTGTTCTGATTCATCACGTATCCAATATAAAAACGTGAGAATTGATTATTTCTATTCACGATTGGATGATAATCAAGATTTTCTAGAATGAAATACGTTTGATGATATTTCTTCGACAAATATTGGTTACACAATTTGATTTTTTGTTTTTGAATAATTCTTTCTTTTTTATAAGTTTATAAAATTAGCACAATCAAATATTGCGGAACTGACAAACTGAATAAAATATCATAATTAATAGACGTATCCTCTTTTTTTATATAAGAATATTGAAAAAAGGGTTATACAAATTAAACCAAAAGGATCAGAGGCTTCGGGAGGCGGAAACACATTCCAAATCAAAATTGGATGTCTACTATGTATCTTCTAAAGGTGTTTTAAATAAGTATCTCTTTTAATAAATAAAAAAATGAAAAGCAAAAGAAATTGAAAAGAAGAAAAAATGAAAAGTAAGAAAAAAATGAAAAGCAAATTAAAATGAACGTGTTAGAAGAAATTTTATGAAAAATTTTGAATAAACGTATTAGAAGACATTTTGAAAAGCAAATAAAAAAATGAAAAGCAAAAGAAAATGAAAAAAAAAAAAGAACTAGAAGCAAAAAACAAAATGAAAATCAAGAAAGAATTGAAAAGCAGAAAAATAGATTAATTTATCATGGGTACCCATTACGATGTGGATAGAGTATGTAAATCCTCAAAAACTGAAAATGAGTCTAAGTGAGTATAATGCTCATTAGTACCCATGTCGAGTAAAGGTCTACCCATGCCCTCTAAATTACCCATTTGACCAGCCTTAATAAAGAGAGGACAACAACTTTAAACCTGAATCCAATGTGACTACACCGCGTCTGCTACTAGTGGCTCATTGATCCTGGTTAAGTTTTGTTCTGTTCTTTCCTTTTCTTGGCCGTCGGGATTTTTTTCCCCCAACCTACAAAGGGTTCTTATTCTGCAGGAATTTCCAGAAGAAGTTTACAAGGAAAAAGATTTAGGAGAGAATAGAGAAGAATCAAATTTCCAATAGGAAGAACAATTCTTATTCTTTCACATCACTACAAATGTGCCTTCTACGGAAACATTCTCAATCGAGCCATAAATCACTTAAAAGAATGGACTTTCTACAAAAACATTCTCAAACGAGCCCTAAATCACAGATTGTACAAAAGAACCATATGATATGCCAAAAGCCCAAACACAAGAAACAACGTAATTCTCTGCATGAAAAATTAAACAGAAGGTCTAATATAAAAGTTTACATCAATTTTCTTTGAACTAATTGATTAAACTTTTTAAATTTTCCGGTTTTGATTTTCTCGTATTTTTCAAGCTTTTTCTCCATGACCGTTTTAAAATTAAGATCGAAAATCCAAATTCTTCACTAGATTCCTAACTTATTTCTACAATACTTACACCAAAGAGTAATTGAGTATTCAAATAATCTTGATAAAGAAAACAAAACATATGAAGGAATCATTTTTGTTACAAAGATAATGATATGTACCTCTTTTTCAATCTAATATATTAAATAACAAATAAATTTAATCTAAGGTGGTCAAAATTAATCATCATTACAAAAACAATCAACAACTTCAATAGAAACCATAGGGATAGAAACTATTCAATATAACGTATAACAGAAAATAAGTTCATTGAGACCAATTTTTTATTCAGGCGAACGAAAATAAATTTTTATTGAAAAAATAAAGAGGCTAGGCAGCTCGCCCCCTAAGAGAACTATAAGGGAGGGCACTTGAAGCAAGGCTTGAAAAGCCAGAAGAAAGAGTTCTGCGAATGCAGCTGCCCCCCCCCCCCCCCCCCCCCACCGTACTCAATGTCTCAATGTGACAGCGCCACCGGCTAATTTTTAACTATGCATCTAGTAAAGAAATCTTTGAGAAAAAATACTGGCCATTGCTCCGATTTCAGGAATATAATAAGTGCAGCAAAACAAGCACATTATTAAAGAATATAACCATACTTCCGCATTGTCATTTTCATGGAAAAAATAGCATGGTCTAAGTAGGAATTTACCAAGAATATGATACTCTCAACATGCAGGCAGAACTAGAACAGAATTCTTTTCTTTTATCCAAATTCATAATTATAGATGCCTTTAGGGTTTCATTTATTTGATTATAAACAGGCAAAGAGTAGCAAAAAGATATGTTGCAGACTAACAAGCCATGACACTAGTAGTATGCCCATACTACAAGAGATTCAAGCCACACCTTCTCATGATTTTGGCACAGATCGGTTACACGTTTCTCTACTTTATTACAGATGCATCCTTCAATCATGGGATGAATCCTCATGTGTTTGTAACCTATCGACATATACTAGGTGGCTTAGTGATGTTTCCATTTGCCTATTTTCTTGAAAGGTAAAGGACAAAGGCCCTCATGCCCTTACACATGCAATAACTCTAAGTCTCATCATCACGAGGGTTTACCATTTGAATTTCATTTTTTGTTTTCCTGCAGAAAAGTGAGGCCAAAGTTGACACTAGCATTGTTTCTGGAGATATTTTTACTATCTCTGTTGGGGTAAATAACTCCTTTTCTTTCAATTAATATGAAATGTGAACTTTGAGATTATTTGAAGTAGGAAGATACTAACCTTTTTCTCTTGATGAAAAACAGGGTTACCTTAACCCTTAATATGTATTTCGCAAGCTTGAAGTATACATCTCCAACCTTTGTCACATCCGTGGTCAACGTCATTCCATCCCTGACCTTTCTAATTGCAGTTGTACTCAGGTGAAGCATTAAAAGTTCATGAACACCTGGGAGATAGGTATACATCCTTCTCTTGTTTCTACGAACACCTTTTAATATGCTCTTCATGTAGGCTGGAGGATGTAGATGTTCGGAATCCCCATGGAATAGCTAAAATCTTTGGAACCTTAATATCTCTGGCTGGGGTGATGACAATGACCTTTTACAAAGGACCTGCTTTGCATAGCTTAACAGGAGCTTCAGTACAAATCAGAAGTAATTCTGTTCATAAGAACTGGACGAAAGGATCAATCCTTACCATTGCAAGTTGTATATCATGGTCTCTATGGTACATAATGCAGGTATTCAACATTATAATCTCATTGGATTAGTGCTATTGAACAGCCAAACTAGCCAAACAAGCACGAATATGCACACGCACATATATAATTGATGCATTATGAAGCTAATTACCATGCCGTACATGAACATGAAACCTCCCACTTTCTAGATATCCAGAGTCAGCCTAATTCATAGCAACACAGCCAAGCATACATGCATTGTCGACGACAGAAACTCTGTGATAAAATATAAATTAAATCATCACAAAACTATTGAATAGTATCATAATACAAGAGAATTCACCTACAGTATATATTGTGCTACCTGTAGGCAATCACATTGAAGAAATATCCTGCACAACTTTCACTAACCACATGGATAAATTGTATTGGGGCAGCACAATCGGCTGTTTTCACAGTAATCATACAACACAAACAGGCAGCATGGGGCATTACATACAACAATGACTTCTGGTCTATCCTATATGCTGTAAGTGAAATTATGATATGAGTAGAATTCTAATTTATAAGGTAGAAATTAATAGTATATCATATGATGATAAAAAAAAAAAAAAAAACAGGGAATTGTATGCTCAGGTGTAACAATCTTCGTTCAACTGTGGTGCACAAAACAAAAAGGACCCGTGTTTGTGACCATGTTCAGTCCCCTTGCAACATCCTTGGTGGCAGTCATGGCATACTTCATTCTCGGTGAAAGGCTGCATATTGGCAGGTAGAATCACAGTTTATGTCAGACTTTTGCAAGCAGCATGTAAGTACAAACACACCCTCACACACTCACTCTACTAAAAAGCTGATGTCTAAGTTGATATTTGGCTTACCTCAGAATACTTGGAGAGGTCATTATCATCATTGGTCTCTACTTGGTTTTATGGGGGAAAGATAGAGATCAAAATGATATCAAGTTCCAAGAGGAGCAGCAGAAACCCAAGATACAAATGGAAGCATTAGCAGAATCACAGGTCCTGCCAACAGACCTTGAGAAATAAGGTGAAACTTTTGGTTGAAGATTATGCATCCTATGATTCAGAATAATGTAATAGGAACATAAAGCAATTAGAAATTCAGTTGGATACAGTCTTTGGTATTGGTTTTATATGCGATGGCTTTAGTAAATTCTTGAATGTTGGCATATAAAACCTAAAACGAGGATAAAGAGAAGCCTCTTGCAAATGACAATTGAAAACTTGCACATCTCAATCAGCTTGCAACCTAGAATTTATTTGTGGTGCTTAGATTTCTAGGAAATCATATTAAGGAAAAGAATAACACCCAAAATATGAAAAAAGGGAAATAGATATTTCTATCAAGTTATTGCTAAATAACATTGTAGACAAAAGCCTTCATACCAACTACATGATTAGGCCACCCCAG
Organism: Oemleria cerasiformis; assembly: GCA_037349345.1. Lineage (NCBI taxonomy): Eukaryota > Viridiplantae > Streptophyta > Magnoliopsida > Rosales > Rosaceae > Oemleria > Oemleria cerasiformis. Next base: position 35,352,345 of record JAZGTL010000007.1, on the reverse strand, counting down.
ATTTACATGAACAACTAATTAACATAAACATTTACAAGATGCCTAATGAAATAGGGGAATTGTACGCCCTCCCTAAATTTTCTTCTTACAGTAACCTTGAAAGCACCTAGCATTCTCCAGCTCACTTTGCTTCTTCAAGCCGTGCACGTATGGACTCGGGGATTGACATTTTATTAATCCTGCAATAAAAGAGACTTAGTGCCATCAAACAATTAGATCAAGCTTATATACTTTAAATCGAATATAATTACATTTTTGGTAGATATATAAAATTTGTATAACTATAAAGAAAACTCACTTGATCAAAAGCAAATCTCTTCCAGATTCTAACTTTTCAGAAATCCATTCTGGCACCAGCTCTAGCAACAATTTAAGCTGCTCTTCAACTTCCCCTGCGAAACCATGAAAAGAATTGAGGCTCAATTGAAGCTTCCATGCAATCAGAAATTTTCGCTTTTGCATATAGATTACCTTCATCAACAATATCAGAATGGCTGAAAATTATCTTCTCTACAAGATCCTCCTTTTTCATAAAAGAATACTTCAGTGATTGAAATAAGAAATGAATCATATTGAAGAGTTCAGGAAGGCTGGAAATCATATGTCGTCGTCTCTTTGCTTTCTTCTCTTTATCTCTAAGCTGCAAAGAGACATATGGATAACTCTCAAAATACAGTTCATCATATTCAATCCAAGTAAACATAAAGAGTTATGGAATAAACAAGGCTTAGAGATTGATACTGTGGTTGATTTCCAACCATGTAAAAGTATCAACTATAACATGATTCCCAAAAGCTTTCATGGCTAGTTAAACATTTGTAAAAAACGCTATACCATCCACCCCATAATTAAAAAGTAACAGGAAAATGTGATACCGAATGTAAGTATGTCCTGCCTACATTTTAACCTTGCTGCTTTTGAAATTTTAATGAAAAGAAAAAGAGGATTATGGAATGTTTGGTGGAGTTAAGTAAAATGGAATTAGTAAGCTCCAGCAGCTTTCATAGAACTAGAAATGCTCAACAAGGAAAAAAGAACGGAGAATTCATGATACACATACCGATTGCAAAAGATCCTCTGAAAGAACATCGCAGACATCACTATCACTTGATACATCGTCCAGAACAAGTTCCTCATCGAAATTTTTATTCTTCACAAGGGTGTCAAATTCCAGTGCCCTTGAGCATGGAGGATGCGTAACCAACTTGTTCAGCAATCTTGTCGACTTATCATCTGGGATCAATGTTTTAATCTTCACGGGAGTGTTAAATTTCAATGACCTGGAGCACGGAGGACGCCTAACCAACTTGTTCAGTGAGGTAGTACAGTTATCATCTGGGCTCATACAGCATCGCTTTGGTGGGTGCAATGCCGGTGTGATAGTCAACAACCTCGCTGGGGTTGAAGCAAGCTTTTCTGGAGTAAACTCAATGCTAGCATTTGTCCTGGAAAAACCATTATCATTTTCTATGAGACCTATCTTTTTGGTCGGAGTAGCTGGCATTTGGCCATGTGATGAAGAAGCAGTATTAGTTTCCTCAATGGAGCAAACTGCATTGAGGTTTGACTCTGGAACTGGAAGATTTGGACCTTGGACTTCAGTTCTTGTCATTTTCATAGAAGAGTGGCTTCGAAAAGACCGAGACAGACAAGCAGCTATTGCTGGTTTCTGTTTTTTAGATGCTTCAAATGACGTCTTAATCAGATATGGCCGTTTGGTAGTCTCCTTTATGTTATTATTCAAATCCTCCTCTGAGTGATTAGATGTCATTGGATGCACTTCATCTGGAGAATCATCTCCCTGAAGGCCAATTATTGATACTGCTGGCTGCTCAACTGTGTGAACACATGTCGACGCCTCACAAGGACATGAAGAAGAGGGAAACTTGACCCCATCTGAATAATGTTGCTTCACACTGTTGAACGGATGGGGCAGAGTTTCTTCTGGAATTTCATAATCCTGAACTCATATTAAGAATTGTTAGCCCACATAGTATTCAAGCAGTATTTCAAGTACCAAGTATACTAGTTTGATATATCTTTATTAGAGATAAAAATTGAAGCTTTCTCCCCAGCTAGGACAACTGGACAAATAACATGTTTGCCTTAAGTCCTAATAATATAATTCGATAGTGACTGGGAAAAAAGAATGACCTAAAGAGCCAATGTGCATAAAATTGTGTCTTTGCCATCAATTAACACAGTACTTTTTATTCCAAAACCTATAGTCCTTTACAATCTGCTCATAAAGAAGATAACATAGCATATAATCAAACTAAAGCCAGCACACCAATCAATTCCAATTTCTTGGAACATCCAAGGTAAAAAGGGCTTCTATTAACCTGAAGCTGTGTCACATAAGAAACATACCTCGGGATGGGATTTTGAAATATATGCAAGCCGTTTGCGAAAGGCCCTTCTCAAATGCATAATTCCACCACCAACATCAGATTTCAACTTCCCGTCATTCCCTACCGCATTGACATTCATGGTAACATGAAGATCAGGCTTCCTAGATTGGGCTCGCTCATCCCACATAATGACTTTCTTTATCTCAATCACCTCAGGTAAAACAAACTTCAGTTGAGCCAAGTGACTATAAGTAAACCTCCTAAAATGTCAATAACAAAATTTGATCAATTTCTATAGCCTAATTTTATATCTTCAGCAACCAAACAACAAATTAAAAAGATTTTTTTTCTACCTATCCGTTAAATACTCAATGGCCGGGCCAATATTCGCAAAAATCGACTTCAAACCCTTCTTCCTTAACCTCCGAATCGAAATGTCCAAGGAATTGAAGAACTCACCCAATACCTCATACCTGCAAACACACCCTCAAAATGAACAAATCAAAATCCACCCAAAACGCCAGTACCAAATCACATACACATAAACAGCTAAAACTAATACTCACTTTTCCGGTAGCTTCACGGATGGGCGAACGCGGGTCTCTTTCGGGATCTCATCGGGCCAAGAAGCGATCTCATCCGCCACTTTCTGGGTCTTCTTAAAGAGGCTTTTGGCGGCAGCTCTTCTGACTTGTTCAATGGAGAGCGCGACGCTACTCTTGCGAGCTCCGCGACGGAGCTGCTGGGGCTTCTTATCAGGTGTTTTAGAGCTCAGTGTCTCATTTTCTAGAACTTGAGCCTTAGGGTTTGGGGCTTTGTTTATGGGAATCTCAGATTTGAAGGTCTCTGAGGAACTCATTGCAGAGAACACGAGATATTTGGGAGTACAAATCGATCAAAGTCGAGATTTTGAGGATCAAGGTCTCACGGCGAAGGTCGACAGCCATTTTGAGGGTTTTGGGTATTTACACTAGTCCTCCGTGGCGGGAAAGACGAGCCGGTGCTCGCGTGGCTGGTAGCTTCCCGCCAAATAGAACCGTTGGCTCCCTCATTTTACTTGGGCTGGGCCTTCAAGCCCAAGCCTAAAAAATATCTCACTTATCTGGGCCTTCTGTGGGCTCCACCCACATGAACCCAATTGTACTGTTCTATAATCTATATGATTACTGATTTTCTACAGTAACATAATACAAAATTGATTCTTTTGAAGCATCATAGCTCCATTAGTATTACCCAACTTCACGTCTCCTTCCCAATTTCATATACAATTGAGACAATTTAACAAGCAAACTCAGAGAGAGAAAAGAAAACTAAAAAACCCAAAAGCTCCTCTCTCTTCGGTTTCTCCTCTGCGTTTAATTAATTAAAGTCATTGGTGTTGCAGGACCATTGCTTCAGCTTCCCCATTTCAACCTCATCACCTCTCTTGCCTCTCTGTCCTTTTCCCTCTCACCGTCTTAATCGGTTTTGATTGGGGTGGTCTCTTTCGAACCGTATCCTTTTTGGGTACCAATTAATTTGATTGATTTCGACTGGTTCTTGGATGTTGGCTCGTGGGTCGGAGGTAAAGTTTCGTTATTTAACTGCTTTATCTCGTTATTTTCGTTCTGGGTTTTATTTGCTTAGCCCAAAAGAAAGGTGGAGGTGTTGGAGGTTTTGTTCAATCCTTAATTTTGTGCAAAAATCATAATTTTGTTGTTCCTCTTCTTGTTTTTTTTGGTAGGTTTCTGGGTTGTATAATTTATTTGTTTGAAGTTTGATATGTGCTTTGATGAATTGACTTGCGGTCAAGCAAAAGAACTCCTTTCCGAGATAATTGGGCTTCAGAGTGCAAAATGATTAGATTGTAGTAGCATTTACTCTGAATTTTTGCATATAAATCTGCTTTGTTGCAAAAATGTCGGAACTTTCTCACAAAGTAACCAGCTAAAGTGTATCTCCTTTATGTAGGAGAAACGACAACGTGGGTGCTAGGTTCTTAGGAATTTCGTGTTACTCCGGGAGACTCCAATTTCATTGGAAGTTTCTGTGAGAAGTCCCTAGCAGTTGCACTGTATGTCTTTTACTCAACTGGATAGTCATATGAGAACCTCTTTAGTAAACAATTTAGTGCCAAACCAAGCAAGCTAGGCTAATGTGTAGGTGGTTTTGATGATAGTTTACCCTCATTATACTGTAATTTCAATGTCGTGAGATCTGAGTGTGGTGCATTTGTTTGTTGCAGAAGTTCTTATTGTCTTTGTTACATCATTCTTCTTTCTTTTTGTCGTCACATATACTTTTGTTTACATGCCTATAAAAGGGACCTATCTTATGCCTTTTACACCTACAGAACCTTGCATAACTGGTGTAGTGGTCGTGGAATGGACTGGCTGTACCTGCACACTGTCAGCCTTTGTGAATGATGTTCAGTTGGTTTAAAAGTGTGAAGTCTCTTGGAATTTTCAAGTTGAATGGTGAATCATCTTTGTCAGCAGCGTTGCTTAGCGATGTCCCTCCTGAGGTTGAATTATCTCACTACGGAAGGGCACCAAGTCCTGGCAGTGAGAGCCCTTCGGGGCTTCTTAATGGTGATAGTATAAATGTAGAACCAATTGCTGATTTGGACCTGTTCTTTGAAAGGCTTTACAGCTACTATTGTGAGAAAGGACTTTGGTGTATCATTATAAAGTGGATAGTTGAGCTTCTGAGCTTGGGCTTCACTATATGCTTCTCGGGATTCTTCTTATTATATGTTGATTGGAATGGTCTACGTAGTGCAAAATGTGGGATGGATGCATTCGAATCTGGAATTAAGCCCTGTGACCTTGCTAAGGAGGCCCTTCATCAGCACCCACTAACCCCTTTAACCGTTTCGAAAGCTATCATTGTTGGATATTTGGCTATATTTTCCATTTATTGGGTCTTCTGCTTTTTGAGGTTTTTTGCTCAATTAAAGGATACTTTGGGAGTCCGTCACTTCTATCACAACAGGTATTCCTGAATAGCTGGATCTCTGATGCATTTTAAGCAGTGGCTATGGATTTGTACAAACCTATGCCTTTATTAGTAAAGAATAGTGATTTTGATTGTCTTCTTGCAGCCTCCATGTCACAGACAATGAAATTCAGACCATGCCATGGGCATCAATTCTTGAAAAGGTTGTTCAGCTACAAAGATCAGAGCAGCTCTGTGTGGTCAGGGATCTTTCTGTGCATGATGTGGTTATGCGATTGATGCGGAAGGAGAACTACTTGATTGGAATGCTAAACAAGGGGGTGCTTGCTTTCCCAATCTCACAGTGGGTTCCAGGTGTTGGTCCAACTGTCAAGTTTGGTTCAGATGGAAAGCAAGAACGTCTAATACTGACAAAAACCCTTGAGTGGACCTTAAATTGGTGCATACTGCAGAGCATGTTTGATCGGTAAGTGAATCTTAGTACAAACATCTTGCAACTCATATCTAACTTAATCTTGGAGTTTTGAGCTTAGATCCAGGTGGCATATGACCAATATCAACAATTATCTAGAATATGTCAAGACAGCATGTTGTTATACTGTCTTTTTTCTTATTTTTCGTAGTTAGAATTCTTTTTTTGGCTAAAGTATTTATACTGTATATGCTCGGAGCTAACTATAAGTCTATAATGAGTTTTCTTAAGAAAAAAACTTATTAGCCAGGAAAAGGTATTGGGTGAGTTAGAATAGTCTCTTGGTGAAACTGTATTGAATATCATGAATGTTTTTAATCTACGTGGTGTACATATGGATAATTTCACTAAATAGGTCAGAATGATAAGCTGGGACCTATATTGTCTAGGCTAAATGTTTTTGTTAATTTGAGTGGTCATGCACATTTTCATGTACTTCTTAAGTGAAAGTTATGGCTTGGTTGATAATTATTTATTCATGTATCATGTTTTGTAATGTGGGTTTAGTTTTGAAGGAAGTGTGCAATATTTCTTGCAAAAAAACATTGACACTGGAGAGTTTTATTTGTCCTGTGTGCTTTCTGATATTATTATTTTTTGATGATGTGCACTCTTTACGCAGAAACTTTTGTGTCACAAGGGACTTTATATCTAATCCAAGAACATTAAAGAAAAGGCTTATGGTAGTTGGGCTTGTAATGCTTCTCCTTTCGCCATTTCTTGTCATATTCATGCTGGTATATCTCTTCTTGAGGCATGCAGAACAATTTTATAACCATCCTAGCACAGCATCATCTCGAAGATGGTCCAATTTGTCAAGGTGGATGTTTAGGGAATTTAATGAGGTAATACTTTTCGTTTCTCTCAAGTTCAACATGATCCTCTATTCCTTTGCCAACTGGCCTCATCTCTATTTGGAACTTAGTTCCCTAATTTTTCCATATGAAAAAATGTGGCTTTTCTAAACTGGCATGGTTACATGTTGGGCTTACTTTATTCTAAGAAATTATGCATCTTTCTAAAAACGAAATCTTCCCCCTCTCTTCCTGCTTAGTTTTTGTTGCTGTGTCTATAATTGGATGGTGTTTGTATTCTTCTCCTTTTGGATTAATTTTACAACTGGCATGGTGATGTGGCAGGTGGACCATTTGTTTAAGCACCGAATCAATAGCAGTGTATTGTATGCTTCTGATTATCTGAAGCAATTTCCTTCTCCTATTATATCTATAATAGCAAAATTCATCTCTTTTGTTTCCGGGGGCTTTGCTGCTATTCTAATCATCATTGCATTTCTGGAAGAATCTCTGCTGGAGGGTCATGTGAGATACTCTCACTTGTACTTAATACTATATGATAACCAACTCCTTAGACATCAAAGCTAAGTTTAAGTTGTTTTGTTTCTATAATAATTTTGAATCATGCAGATATTTGGTCGAAACTTGTTCTGGTATGCTGCTGTTTTTGGAACTATAACTGCCATTAGTAGGGCTGCCGTTACCGATGAGCTGTTGGTCCTTGATCCTGAGGGGACAATGTCTATGGTGGTACAATATACTCATTATATGCCGAAGACATGGCGTGGCAAAGAGAATACTGAGAGGGTTCGGATAGAGTGTGAAACCTTGTTTCAGGTAATCCTGGGAATTTTCCTTTCCTCTTGTTTTTCTTAAAACTTGGATTGATTTGAGGAAAAAATAATGGGTATGCTACTATACTATTGCCAGTTGGTGAACCACAGATCCTTAGAAGGGCCTTTTTCTGCAGCACATATGTAGTTGATACTATATTGTCTTCGATTACGTCCCAGCAAGATATTTCATTATTCACATTTTTCCAATTTTGAGAATATTTTTAGTTGTGCTACTTATGCTTGAATATTAGACTACCCTCTTCAGTATTATTTTATATATATATATGTATAGATTAAACCACAAATTAATCTGCTGCTCATGCTATTTCGTTTCTCAAATGCAGTACACTGGAATGATGTTACTCGAGGAGATGGCCTCAATCTTCCTTACTCCATATTTACTTTTATTTGTTCTCCCGAAGGTCAGTTTTTATCATAATTGTTAATCTCATTTTACTTTTATGCTATCTGTACAGATTTTTCAGTTTCTTGTGCTAATATATATGCTTTATGTTGATTATGCAGAGGGTGGATGACATTTTACAGTTCATCGCAGATTTCACAGTGGATGTTGAAGGTGTTGGTCATGTGTGTAGGTTGGTATTCTTCATCATCGTTGTTTTCACCCTCTTTTCATAGGTGTTATGGCACCATCTCCTCTAAGTTTTCTATAGAGAGCTATTAGTGGCTATATGTGCTCTTACATTGACAAGATTATGAAGTTTGACTGCCCTCTTGATTTCTTCGCAGTTTTAGTGCCTTCGACTTTCAAAGACATGGTAATAGTAATTATGGTGCCCCTTATAATGTACCTCCCTCCCAGAGGAGCTCGCAGGGAAAAATGGAGAAGTCGTTTTTGAGGTATGATCACAATATGCAATGTTTTTCGGTTTGTATTTCTTGGGATGCGAAGTAGTCGCGCTAGTCAAACTTTCGTTTCCATATCTCAATGCTTACAGCCTTTCAAATATTTTTGGCAGCTTCCAGAGCAACTATCCATCATGGGACCCAAATACTCAAGGTAAGCAGTTTCTCAAAAAGCTGCGAACTTTCAGGGAGCAAAAGTTGCAGGGACCAGGAACTAGACATGCATATTCTCCTCCCAGAGGCTTTGGTGACAGGAACAACTTCTTATCGCGGGAAAGGCCATACCTTAACCCTGGACCTGGCTATCAGTTCGGGTCTTTGTGGTATATTGATGCAGACCAAAAGAATCACCCGTATCTCCTTGATTGGTATTACACGTCTCGGCCACACCATACGACAAGTTACAATGGGGACATTGAAGAACCATTTGAAGCTACTGAGGAACATTCTGATTGGATGCGAACCAACTTTCCAGATAATCAAATGAGATTTGAAGATATCTGGGCGCGTGATGATCGTTCACAGTCTAATCTGAGGGCTTCGACATCAGCCCCTTTCCACCGAGAGAGTGTACTTCGACATCATGAGACTGGTAATTTCGGGCATCCAACAAAGAGTCATTGGTGGGCTAGAACCGGCCAACCTGGTACACAGCCCCAGGCAAGTTTCCTTGAGCCTCCAGATTTCGGGCACCATGGTAGACAGCCCCAGGCAAGTTTCCTTGAGCCTCCAGATTTCGGGCAACATGGTAGACAGCCCCAGGCAAGTTTCCTTGAGCCTCCAGATTTCGGGCACATTGGTAAACAGCCCCAGGCAAGTTTCCTTGAGCCTTCAGATTTCGGACAAGGTAGACAGCCCCGGTCAAGTTTCCTTGAGCCCCCAGATTTCGGACAAGATAGACAGCCCCAGTCAAGTTTCCTTGAGCCTCCAGGTTTCACGCCCCATCCTTCAGATAACTATGACGAAAATTTCTCAGAAAGGAGCTTAGAGGAACGGGAACAAGAACACGAACAAAACCTAGATTGGAGGAACTATCAGAAGTTATCGGAAACTACTTACTTGGATGAACAAGAACAAGACTTGGATTGGAGGAACTATCAACCGTTAGTCCGAACAAGACTTGGATTGGATGAACAAGACTTTGATTGGATGAACTGTCATAAGTTATCCCGTACGACGTACATGGATGACCTAGACTTAGAGGCTGGGGAGTTTAATCTTCATTTCGATGATGTGTATAGTAGTAGACCTCCTGAAACTCCCAAAATAAAGCCATAGCCCCAAGCTTTTAGTGATCCATTTGTTCCCTCTACTTTTTTTAAGAGGCTCATGCTTTGAAGTTTCTGGGTTGGTTTCAGCTACTGGAATGTGATTTATGTTAATGTACTCTCATTTAAGGAATCTGTGTATTCTTTGTTGTAAATATAAATTCAATCCATTCTTGGTAGGCCAATGCTCGACTTTTGTGAGGGTCACTGAGGCCACCAGAACCCCCTCCAAAAACTGTGCACAAATTATAGATATACTAAAGTAAAATTCAGAAATTTACTATTCATTAATAGTGACTTGATTATTTTGCCTTTATCTCTTTTTTGTTATGAATAGTAAAATGACAGTTTTGCCTTTTTATTAGTGAGGCGATAAAAGGTAGTTTAGTTGATAAAAAACACTTTTTTTTTTGTAAGAAAAACAATCCTTATTGTTGTTTTTTGAACTCCAAAATGCTTATGTTTAGTTATCCAATTTGCTATAATACATGTAAAATCATGTAAAAGAACAAATGATGATGTATGTAAATAGCTAATTATCTTTTGAACATTTTCTCATATCTTAAATTTATTTATATATATCATTTTGTATAGAATTCATGTTCATAATCAATTGAACAACCCCGCAGCAATGTGTCGGCATATATCTTGCTAGTCATTAAATAAAAATGTGTACAAATTAAATATAAGTTATCTTCTAATCATTTTGAATTGGGCGTTGCTATTTCGATCATCTTAGTTGATCATATTAATTTACCATACTTGATGTGGCATTCTATTTACCACAAAAATAAATAAATACAAGGTGATTTAATTTATTGAAATAATATCATTCATTGATTGTCACATAAGATTGTTCAATTGATGTGGTCAATTAAGATTGTTCAAATATCATTTATCTTTCGAATTTCATCTTCATTCTTTCGCTACTTATCTTTTATCAACAAAACGTATTGACATATTATATATTTATTATAAATGACCTCTTTTGGAACCCAAATATTTCACCAAACTACAAATTTTAATTAGGAAAATGGGAATTTTTCCAAAAAAAAAATTAGGAAAACGGGAATTTACCTTGTCCAAGGGATTTACAAAGGGAAAATGTTATTTTGGTTCGAAACGGCGAGTTTAAGTGAACTTCTCAGTTCTCACTTGTCCATCATCATCTTCACGGGCTTTTTAATTTTAATTCACTCAGCAAACGCAGAAGAAGTAGGGTTTTTGCAAAGGGTTTAACAAAGTCGCAAACCTCTTAACAGCTCCGACCATGAGAAAATCTTCGTTCTCACTCTTCTCTCATCTCACTCGTCAAAGGCTCAAATCATGTGCCCCTTTACTTTCCAGAAATTACATTTCTGACCCGGCCTCCTCCTCCTCATCTTCTTCACCGGCGGTCTCAGCGACCCGTTTCAGGCCCTGCACCAAAACCCATGGCTTATGCTTTGAAAACAGCCAATTCCAAGCAAACCCATATCGATATATGAACACCCTTGTTGAAAGATCACCTCAAATGTCGTCGAGGCAGAGAAAATCCATGAAAAAATCTGAGCTTGAAGAGGCTTTTGAGTCTGCAAACACATCTGAGGAAATGCTTAAGGCTTTCAAGGACATGGAGTCAGCTTTTGATGAGAGGGAGCTTGGCTTGGCATCTCTAAAGGTTGGCCTTAAACTTGATCAAGAAGGTGAGGACCCTGAAATGACTCTTTCTTATGCTAGTAGAGCTTTGAATGCTTTGGATAGAGATGATAGTGGAAAGCCTTCTTTGCCTGTTGCCATGGCTTTACAATTAATGGGTTCTGCTAACTATAGCTTAAAAAGGTTTAATGATAGTTTAGGGTACCTTAATAGGGCTAATAGAGCATTGGGTAGGTTAGAGGAGTTGGGTTTTGATGTTAGGGATCTTAGGCCTGTCCTTCATGCTGTGCAGCTTGAGTTAGCAAATGTAAAAACTGCAATGGGAAGGAGAGAGGAGGCTCTTGGGAATCTTAGGAAGTGTTTGGAAATGAAGGAATTGATGTTGGAGAAAGGTAGTGTAGAACTTGGCAAGGCCAACCGGGATTTAGCAGAGGCATATGTGGCTCTTTTGAACTTTAAGGACGCATTGGGCTTCTGTATGAAGGCATTAGAGATCCACAAACAACAATTGGGGCAGAATTCGGTGGAGGTTGCACATGACAGGAGGCTTCTTGCGGTTATTTATACTGGGTTGGAAGAGCATGAGAAGGCATTGGAGCAAAATGTGTTGTCACAGAAGGTTTTGAAGAATTGGGGTCTTAGTTCTGAGTTGCTTCGGGCAGAGATTGATGCTTCTAATATGCAGATTGCACTGGGAAAGTATGATGAGGCTATTGATACTTTGAAGCGGGTTGTTCAGCAAACGGATAAGGAGAGTGAGACTAGGGCAATGGTGTTTATCTCGATGGGAAAAGCATTATGTCATCAGGAAAAATTTGCAGATGCAAAGAGATGTTTGCAGATTTCTTGTGGAATTCTTGACAAGAAAGAGACAGACTCCCCGGTAGATGTTGCTGAGGCATACTCGGAGATATCAATGCAATACGAAAGTATGAATGAGTTTGAAACGGCAATTTCACTGTTAAAGAGAACATTGGCTTTGCTTGAGAAGCTCCCACAAGAACAGCACTCTGAGGGAAGTGTTTCGGCTAGAATAGGTTGGTTACTTCTGCTAACCGGCAAGGTCTCGCAGGCTATTCCTTACTTGGAAGGTGCAGCTGAGAGGTTGAAAGAGAGCTTTGGTCCCAAACATTTTGGTGTCGGCTATATTTACAATAACTTGGGGGCAGCATATTTGGAACTAGACAGACCTCAGTCAGCTGCACAAATGTTTGCTGTTGCAAAAGACATCATGGATGTTTCGCTCGGCCCCCATCATACAGATTCAATCGAGTCATGCCAGAACCTCTCAAAAGCATATGGTGCCATGAAAAGGTATTATCGCTCTTTCTGGTGTTTGCCTAGATTTCCAACATATGTTCTTCTTTTTCTTTTATATCAGATTTTATTAGTCCATGTCTATATGTATCTGTTTGTCCGAAAGCAACTAAGTGAGATGATTGATACATAGTAAAGATGTTTAGTCTCATGTTGGCTGTTAAGGACAAAAATATATGTATCTCATAACTTATTCCCGGATTTTTCAGCTATGCACTTGCAATCCAATTCCAGCAGCAAGTAGTTGATGCTTGGGAAAGCCACGGACCAAGTGCTGAAGACGAACTCAGAGAAGCACAGCGACTTCTTGAACAATTGAAGCAAAAAGCTGGTGGGGCAATTGCAGATAATGTGCTTCCCACAAAGGCCTTGCCCTTGCCCCAAACTCATCCATCTGCCAGGAGTTCATAGCCCGATTTCCTGTGAATCGAAACTGATTGGACAAATTTAGAAGACATGCTCAAGTTGATTGATGTACTGCATAGGGCACTGCAAGGACTTAGTATCTTCATCTTGAGTGGTGAGGGTCTGTGGTTGCCGGTTTCATCATTTTTGGTAATGGTAGGTAGCTAGTCATATAAAAACAGCAGAAATTACAGTAATTCCTGTTCTTCCTTGTTTGTAAGTTGGTGGTAATCTGGGATGTCAATGTCTTGGTATCGATAAGTTTGTGTACTGAAATAAATCTCATTATTATGAATGATAAATTTTATTTTGAATGTGAGTTTTGCCATTTTGATCCATTTGTGCTACACTGATGATGTCTGGTTGGTAGGAAACTAATCTGCATTTTCAACCATGTACCCCGGCAGTTTACGCCGCTTATGATCCGTTTAGTAGTATAAATAACTTCTTGATGATGTTTATGTCGGCAAAAGACATCTAATCAAGGCGTTTTCTCTGCTCATGTTAACTCGTTGATGATGTTTGCTCTGCTTATGAAAAGAGGTTAAACATAATCATTCTCATTCATGAAGAAGATGAAGACAACAACCATATAGTGGCTCAAACAATGATTACCAACCCCATGACAGGTTTTAACAATTAAGCAAAAATCTCCCATTTGTCCAAAGCTTTTGAATTCAATCCATATTATACTTTAAACTAATTTAACTCGATTGCATAGAGGGAAGCCCATCTGCTTTACTCAACATGGCTAAACAACATATCTGTCACCCTATTTCATGTTAAACGCAGAGAGAAACTCGGGCGCAAATGCCTTAGTCAACATGGCTACACAGAATGTCTACCAGTCAATTTTATGTTAAACAAATGCAAGTAACTCGGGTGCATAGAGGGCACATCTGTTTTAGTCAACGTGGCTACACAAAATGTCTACCTGTCAATTTTATGTTAAACAAAAGCAAGTAACTAGGGTGCATAGTGGGCACATCTGTTTTAGTCAACGTGGCTACACAAAATGTCTACCAGTCAATTTTATGATAAAGGAAAAGAAGTAACTAGAGTGCATAGGGGGAGGGAACAAGTAGAGATAGAGAACAATGCGTTTCTGGAAATTCTCATCCATGTTGAAATGGAAGAACAGACATTTTGACTCTGTCATCACATTCATACTAAAATATGACTCCATCTCCTCTCCCCAATTCAATGACTACAAAGTCTTCATCACTGTCCACGAGACTATTCGAAAACAACTCCGAATTTTGGGGTGAAGAGCTTGGAGCAGCAATGACACGATCAGTAGGATACCGAATAGGACCCGAAATGCTTGTTCTACAAAGAGGGCAGTTGCCATTACTTTGAAGCCAAATGGCAATGCAGTCTAAGTGAAACTCATGGCTGCAGTTGGGAAGAACTTTTAGTGTATCTTGTTCCTCGAACTCTTTCAAACAAACTGCACATCCACCAACATTTCCCTCTCCAACTCCACCTTTGAACTGAACAGTTGGGATTTCGCGGATGGCTGATTCGTGAAGGCCCCAGTTCCAAGTTGATGGAGACAAGACTGTAACAAGAACATCATCATCAGCTTGTTGCGGTCGAAAGATGGGAAATCTTATGAGAAGATTAAGTTGGTGCCAGTTGAAGCAAAACTTTACAGCAATGACATAGTAGCTTGCTAGTAAGAAAGCTGTGGCCATGAGACTTAGAACAACAATGGCTAATGTAGGAAAAGAAGAGTCTGGACTTGGCAGGGGTGGTTGATATGTCGAGTTTATCTGGTTTTTGATTGGTGCCATAAACAAATTGTCTAAATGCGGCTTGAAGCATAAGAGTTAGAGACAAAGATGTGAGAGTGAAGATATGGAAGTAAGAGTGATTCAAGTGTTATCAATAAGGAATTTGTAACTCAAATGATTTAGAGAATTCAGTCATGCACACGAAGTGATGTGTTCAGGCTCAGGTATTATGATGGGCCAGAGATGTCAAGGAATTTCTAGACCTACTACTATTTGAGTATTTGGTTGGAACCTGTCTGCGACATGTTAAAAGAAAGAATCATAATTTTGGGACTTTTCCCTTCCCAAAAACATCATTTGGCAGCCCATCTCATACAATTCCGTTCAAGCCAATTTAGCCACTTTGAATGAAGAGACATGCATCATGTCCTGACAGAGGTGTTTGATTAGGTTATGTGAAGGCACTTGTATTGGGATCCCACCTTCAATGTAAGAGTTTCGTTTAATTGTTTAATTGTGAGAGCTGTTTTACGAATGACTTAGTTAACCATCCTACTCAAAACTTTGTATATTATAATTTGACATTTTATATACTATATATGCTGTCGAGTGCTAGGTTATGTTGTTATGTGAAGAAACTTGTATTCGGATCCCACCTCCAATTCTAAAATTCCGCTTAATTGTAAGATGTGTTTTACAGATAGTGATTTCAAATAGTTGTGGTCAACTTAAAGTTTCCTTTTCATTGAAATAAATGAGACGATTTGGAAGGTTACTTTATAGTTCAGACAACAAGGATGAATTAAAAACAAAATGTGTAATTCTCCGTACAAGACTAACTTGGTTCTGATCATAGTGAGGCAAATCTTACCTTTTCCATTTAGTTCAAGTTTATAGTATACAGCCATGAAAGTTTCCATCAACATTTAACCACCAACCTTATATTACTGACGAGAGTAAAAGTAACTCAATCTTACACGTGTGACAGCTTCAACACGAACAGTTGGATAACCGTTGCAACACGAGCTTAGGAACTTCGGTGAAGGCAATGGTATCTTCACTATCTACCCCCGGAAATTTCCAATTGAAATAATTAAGGCCAGTCAACATGCTCTACAAGCTGTACACAGGCACAGTATTCCAGTATAAGCCATCTCCGCCTCAGTTTTGAGATACTTGACTTTGGGTTCGAACAAAATGGAGAACCGAGTATTATGTGCACAAAGTTTGTGTGAATAGAGTTTCTCATTCCAACTGCAGAAAGCTCAAATTTCCAACCTTTCAATTCCAGTGTCTTCCTCCTTATTGTCTGAGTCCTTTCGAGAGATTATATTCATGAGCATCTTGGTGGCATGGCCAACAGCACGAGAAGTCTTCTTTGCTGCTCCAACAACAGCAGGTTGCAAAGAGATGGTGGGCAGGTTCGCCCTCTCTTCTATCATTGCTGTAGCATAAAAGATTGATAACAACGGTTCGGAAGTCGGTGAAGATAAATGGAAATACTATGTTAAGAAAAACAACAGCAGACAAATCCTATCCAGAGGTCACAGAGATGGAGTTCAAAACGTACACATAGTCTGCTCCCGTGCAAGTGTACCAATCTGCCGAATCCCAGCGTCTGCTGCTTGAACAACTTGAGTGGATTTGCTGACCCCATCAGCTATCTCTTGGCTGAATACAGAATGGGATAAGAGTATGAAATACACCATCCAATTTCAAAGTTTGAGAAAGCATCTTACATGAGCTGAAGCATATGTAGAAGACCCAAACGTGAATTTAAAAGGCTCCACAGATAAGTGTAAATCTGGAAGTAAACTAAATACAAGTATTTAAGGAACCATATTAGATTGATTTTTTCTCCCTTACAAACCTCATTGTCTGTGCAGACGGGTGCAGTCAACAATCAAATTGATTTATTTTGGGTTTAAAATCTACCTATTGGTAGATAGTTCAAAGGAAAGCATTAGGTTTAACTATGAAGAGAGGCTGTAGAGCAACCATGCATGACATAACTATGCGGGACTCAGAAATAAAGATTTTCCTATCACCTTAGATCATTCAGCTCCAGTGTAAGATCGCTTATTTCCATGCCTGAAAGCCTAATGGCAGCCATAGTACTAGGGAGTTCTTCACAAGCTGTATCCGCCAGCTTTGAAAGAGATGTTGCAGCCTTCCCCATTGCCTACAGAACATACCAGAGACGGCCACAGTGAAACCAGAATTTAGTCTATTTAGACAAGACCTCCAACATCCGATCAAAACCAAACAAAAAAAAACACCTAAATCGATTGGGTTTGCACTCTTTGTAATTTACCTTGGTAAGATATATTTATCAAGAATTATAGCTCAAATTTTCTTTTTAAGTTCTATGAACAACTGAAAACAAGGACTTAAAAGACCGAGACCCAAAGCTGTGACAGAAGTTACTACGCATTCCACACCATGCAAGCAGTAGGTAATCAATCTTCTCACCATTCAAAGATAACTAGTAGAAAGATAGACACAAAAATGAATATGATTCGGGGTTTAGGGTTTTTGCTTAACACGAAAAGTCGGAACTTCCTGAAACTCAACTGATGTACTAAGCATTTACTGATTGCTCTTCCTTTCAAGTCAAACATTAATTTGAGGAAAAGAAACTTACACATAGCGTTGGCACAGCAGCAATTACAAGGCTCGTAAATGCAACAGAAGTCTGCAAACAATGAAATCAATTCATGCTCATATCAGCAGTGCAGTTACAAACATACGTAAATCTTGACATTTTATCATTTATGTAAAAAAGTTTACAAACTGATCCCAATGTCCACAACAAAATTACAAATTGATTCCAATTTCCAAAAAAAAAATAACAAATTGAATCACATAAGAACAAATTAAAAGAACAGTGGCTTATATGATTGTACCGTGCAGGCGATGAAAGCCAGGAGAAAGAAAGCCTGGTCGCTCAAGCTCAATCTGGCCACCGACGGACTCGGAACGCTAGGGTTTCTGACTTCCACATTCCACGAACTCTGCGACGTGTCGTTTTGAGATTGAAGAATAGCCTCCTCGGTCGCCTCCGCTGCCGCCGATTCTGTCTGCGACGCCGACGAGGATAAGGACGACGTGGCTTTGGCGGAATTGGGAGGGCGATGCGTGATTAAGCGGGTGGGCTTGGAAATGGAGGTAAGAGAAACGGGGCTGAATTTGCAGGGGCGGAGAAGAGCGATTGAAGAAGATGGAGTGTGATTAGGATTGAAGATACGAATCGGAGCTGAGAGGTGTGAGAATTGAATAGATTTCATTTTGCCACCAAAATTTCAGGAGCTAACTCCTAAGCTTCACACTTAATAACTAGCCGCCATTTCGGATAAATCAAGCAGACACGTGTGACTTTTTTTGCTCTAGAAATCGCACGTGACAATGAAGAAAAGTACTCGCTAATTTTCATTCTAAAACTCGTATGTAGGACCAATTTTCCACGTTCATGGGACCCTATGTCCAGTGCCTACACGAGGCTGATATGTTCACCCAATCACCCTTTACGCCTCCTAGAATGAAGAAAAATACTTTGCTCATTTTCCTTCTAAAACTCGCATGTTTTTGTCGATTTTCCTCCGCACAAACATTGATATGGGACTAAACCCAACTTCCATGGGCCATATCCTACATGGGACCTATATCAGGTCATATTCACCCCTTGATTATGCCCTCCGAAACCACAAGAATAACAGGTTATAGACACCTTTTATGTCACACCCTAATCCAAATAGAATAATTCAGAAAGAAAGAAAAAGATTTAGAATATTATATCTCTTTTCTTTCGAATTTATGGTGTGAGATCTTACGTCCTCTGAAAATAACAAAAGATAGCCAGTAGGATACAAACACTGGATCTAGTACCCATATAAGGCCGATATCAGGTCATGGTTGGGCACCTTACGTTCTTTGGCAGCTGAATTCGAACGTTATACCTAAGAAGAAACTAAACTAGTGCTTGAATTACTAGATCACCCTTTGTAATTATTTTTTTGTACAATGGAGGAGCTAAAATTTTCTTATATACTATTATGAGAAATTATCATCTAATCATTATATTACTTACATTTCCTCTATGTTTACAAAATTTTATATCGGCTATTAAATATTATTGTTACTTTCTATAAAGAAAAAATTGTGATATATTAAACGAAAACTAGATGACATGTAATTGTGACACAGGTATTTGCCATTTAAATAATATAGAAAAGTGATTGACTCAAATAAAAGTTCAAAATAAATTCAGTTAAAGTTTTTTTTTTATACAAAAATAAAAATCAGTAAGTTAACTTCAAAAAAAAATGAGAGGGCTTCAATTTGACCCTATTAATATTTGATGCATTTTTCTTAATGAGGTTCAATTTTCGCTTTACAAGGTTTATTTTTTGTAGGTTCAGATATTTCTTTTATAATGTTTTATTTTTTTGTGTTAAATAATTGGATTTTTCTCGATTTCATATTCGGAAAGTGTTTTTCACACTCATATTTTCTCTTCATTAACTCCTTCATTTTCTCTAATTATCAGATTAATTATGTTAGAACATAATCAATGGACGAATACAAACTAAGAAGTGTATTGTTTTAAGTGATTAGGCTTGTCACTTAAAACTACGGCCTAGTAATATTCTTTTCCACACGTTATGTGAGAGGTTTCAGATTTGATTCTGGTAAATAACGATCTCGATACTCAATGTGTATAATGTAATCTCTCTTCCTCATATCTCTGGTTGTATCAAAAAAGTGATTAGGATCATGTGTCCACTAATTAGCCTATTAGTTTTTTCATAACGTTCTCCCATGATTGCCGGCCTCCTGCCGGAACTCTTATTAATGTTCATAATATAGATAGATGGCTTGATTATTTTTGTCCTCTTATTTTAATTCTAACAGTTCATAAAAAAAGGCCTGATCAAGAAGCAACAAAATAATAATATCTTAATTCCAAATTAATTAAGAGCTGATGAAGCTTGAAAGCAATGGGGAAGCTTGTTTCAAGCTGGTACAACGTCGGGCCCGTGCCGGACAATTACATATTCCCACAGGATGCAAGACCCGGGAACCTCACCAGTGCTCCTCCAAGCAACAGCATTCCGGTGATTGATCTTCGCCGATCAGCAGAAGAAGGTGACGATGACCAAACCTACATAATTCAGCAAATAATCAAACCTGCAGAGGACATGGCAAGCCTCAACTCTGAGGACCCCAAAAGAAGCTGCAGGCTCTTCACCAGCAGTGGGAATTATGATTGGGAAGATGTTCATCTTTGGCGTGATTTCCTCAAACACCATTGCCACCCTTTTGAGGAATGCGTGCAACAATGGCCCTAACACCCAAGTAGATATAGGTAAGGGACATTTGGTTCACATAGTTTCATTGGTACGGAAAAATTAGGGGGGTGGCGTAACAGGGACGGGTTACACGGATTGAAAGGTCAATCTAATCTTAATCAAACCATCACAATTCAGGTTCGGATTAATTCATGGTTATGTGAGTTTTAGGAGTTTAGAGTTGGGTTTGAGTTACCTCGGAGTTTATCTGGGGTTCAAATTCATTCAAATTTTAATGGCTTTCAAGGTGGTTTAACTTCAACCCAAAAATTCAAAATATGCTATCTTCATTTTCCGCATGACACCTGTTTACGAACTCGTGAGTTCGAGACCTACGCAAATTCAGTCTCCACACAAAAATTGACTTTCGAGCCCCTTATAAAACCAATGGTAAACTCGTCATTTTCCAAATTAATTTACGAAAATTCACTAATTAAATTTCCAGGTCGTTACAATACTCCATTGAGTTGAGGTTCCATGGCTTCCGATTTTACGGTGAAAACGAAGTACAGGGATAACACTTTTATTTTACTTTTAAATTGTTTTCATAATTTAAGTTATTATTTTAAATGGTTTGATAATATAATTTAATTATTTAAAATTGTTTTCATAATTTCAAGTTATTATTTTAAATGGTTTGATAATACAATTTAGGATAAATTAGATAAAAATACCCAAATTATAGGGGTAATTTTAAGTTCATACCTCAACTATGTAAATTTTCATCTAGGTACCCAAACTATCAAAATACAACATCTAGGTACCCACCGTTAGCAATTTGTTAAAAAAATCTATTAAGAGTCCAAGTGGCCCTTATGGAGTCTTTTATCATGCTGACATGGACGTTATATAGATAAAAATAAAATAAAATTTGAATATTTTAAAAATAATTAATAAAATCTCCAAATAAATAAACCAAAAAGTAAATAATAAAAAATAAAAAAACTAAATCAATTTCACGAACCACATACCCCAACCCCTCCCCGACACCCCATCCCACCACCATCACCCCAGTTCAATCTGTTCGTCTTTTCTTCTCGGTATTACGCCATGATTTCATCTTCCCCATGATCGGTGAGGTTAATTTTGAGGATTGGTAGTTGGATTTCGGGTTAGGAATCCGGTTGGAGGTCTTGCGATTTTAATAGGATGGGTAAATTGGGGGTTTAGGTTTTCTTCGCGTGGTCTGGGATTTCTTATATTGAATTCGAATATATTGGGTTGCCCCGTGAAGTGTTGGAGTATCATAATATCCCACCGGATATCCTCAATGTCTTTATTGGTCGAAAGCTTCCGCCTTGATATGGACTTGCAAGCGTTGGTTTTTCCGGTGGCCTTTTTCGTGCAGAGACGAGTGACGCCGATGGGTTTTGTTGGATTTTGATCCTGATGATGCGGATGATGAGGAATAGGGGTTGGGTTTTAATCCGGTTGGCTTATACGGGTCATGGGTTTTGTTGGATGTTTTGTGGTACTTAGGATGGGTGAATCTGAGGAGGAAGAGATTGGGATGTCATGGGATCGAGATTTGGTGAAGCAGAGTCCCATTTTGGTGGATTTGATTGTTTCGGGTTTCGGGTTTATTTATGGTATAACACATTTTAGGGCGAGGAGCGGAGATGAAGCAGAGCATATGTTTGCTTGCTTCTTCTTGTACTTTGCTTTTGCCCATGGAATGGTCCTGAGCATCTATCTCTCTTTTTCCATTTTCTTTTGTTTTTCTGGGATTTCTTATCTGGTTATTGGAAATACTTCGTTGTTTGTGGGGTGGTGGAGTCTGGGGAATTCTTCGACGGTTCGGGGACTTTCGTGAATTGATTTGGTGAAGAAGGAATAGGGACTTTCACGAGTTGAATTGGTGGGGGCTTGGGAGGGTGGGTTTAATTTGGTTCCTATTTTGTTTTCTGCAACTTTGATGGTCGAAGAAGATGAAATTGAACTGAGATGGTGGTGGCGGGTGGGGAGCATTCATCGTTGTCGGGGAGGGGGAGGGGTGGCTGGTAGAGGGCATTCATCGTTCCTATTTTGTTTTTTTGTTTTAATTTTTTTATTTTAAGATTTTATTAATTACTTTTAATATATTCAAATTTTTTTTTATCTACATGTAAAATGGCCTATAAATGTCATTTGTGCACTTAACAGATTGCTAATGGTAGGTACTTAGATGTTGTGTTTTGATCGTTTGGGTACTTAGATAAAAATTTTCATAGGTCATTTGTGCACTTAACAGATTGCTAATAGTAAGTATTTAGATGTTGTGTTTTAATCGTTTGGGTACTTAGATGAAAATTTTCATAATTGAGGTATGAACTTGAAATGACGTCTATAGTTTTTTTAATAAAGAACAATATCATTGTATATCATAAAGAAATTGTAAAACTATATCATCAAAATCAAGTTATATGACAGTAAGATCCACAAATCAATATGACAATACTAACGCGGATAAAGACACACTAATAATTAATAAACATACATCATTGAAATTATACAAAATTATAAATCAAGTCCACAAAATCCAAAATCCTAATAGCGTTTATAACACTAAATAAATTACCTTCACTAAAAAAAATAGTCAGCGTCGTCAAATTTATAACATCTGGTCTTGAAGAACTTGTAGAATATGGCGAATCTGATGAAAGTTTGATCTCTAACAATCCAATTATGCATAAAAGCGAATAAAAGATAAAAAGTCATAATCTAACTACTGTGATCAAAATCAATTAGAGATATTGCGGCAAACTCCTCTAACAGCAAGGAAGAACAAAATTTGGTACTTTTATGTAGTTTATCTTATAATTTAATTATTTAAAATTGTTTTCACCCCATTTAATCGTGTTTGTAATTCCAATTTCAAAGGGGGACCTGACGGAGCCAAATTGTCTTCAAGTCCGCTCACACTGGGAGTCGCGGTCGCCTAGCTCCCCCCATAGCCGTACTGCCTCTGTGGGGACCTGGATCCCACTCTAACTTTAATTCACTGGTAAATCTCTCTCTTTGATTTTATAAATTCTGTTTGGTTTCTGAGAAAATAGAAAGGAAAAGATTAGCCAAAGTTTGTTTCTTGGGTTCAATGGGGGGGTCTATTAGGTTCTGTTATCTCTCTCGTCTTTCTCAATTTCAGAACTTTATTCTTACTTTCTTGTTGTTCTTTCTTTTCCTGCATATGAATTTGATTTCCACAACTTTCTATACTCTGCTGCTTTAAATCAAATGTCAGAGCTTAATCTTATTAGCCGGCGTCGTTTATTGGGATTGGTTTTACGATTTTGTTCATAGTAGCCATGTGCCAAGTTTAAGAGTTTAGTCTACACCTTATGCAATCCGGCGCCGCCTCGCCTGGAGGCGTGCCTTAGTAACGCTATTGAAATCACTGTATCAATATTAAACGCATGGAATTTCTTACTAAACGATGTCGTTTGTATTGATTGGTTTTGCCATTCTGTTCATAGAAACCATATGCCAAGTTTAAGATTTTAGGTGACTGTCAACTGTCAATCTCTTTCCTTTAATTAAAGTATATATATATATATAATATGCATTTGTTTATGAAAGATATCTGCCAATGGTGCTAATGTGTGATATAGTAAGAACTTTAGTTTTAATCCTTTTGCATACTTGTTCCAATTAATGGAGCAATTTTTTTCGACGATTGGAAATGTAATTTTGTCAATTGTGCTCATTCTAGAGTAGAAATTGCACACCTGCTGTCTGTGAAGTATGCTATGAAATGCTATATATGCTGGAGCTCAGTCACCTAGAGGACAAACTACATTTGGAGTTTTTAGTTTGAGAATAGGATCCTATATCATTAACTTTGGGAAGAGTGAGTTAGGGACTGGACGGGTCACATGGTCTGATTCTGGCTCATCATTTGCATATAGTTGGATTTGATTTTTTCAGAAAAAGGGTGATCATATTTGTTTCAGTTGGATAATACCGTTGCATGAATTGGAATGGCAGCCAATTTGTTTTATTGTCATTTGAAAAGTTTCATGCCCGATTAATAACCATTGGTTTTTGGTTTTCACTTTTTGTGCTTGAGATATGGGGAGAAATGAGGGAGGAAGAAGAGTGAAGGAAGTATGGTGAGAGAGGTGTAGAGGAAATGTATGAGGAAATTTAGACGAAATGAAAACCAATAAGTATTGTTAGTTGTTTCCACTTGCTAGATCTTGCTTTCGTTGCTTCCCCTTGCTATCACACTCTTCTTCGTCCCTCCTTTCCCCCCATCTACTTTCTCCATATATCAAGCCCAAAACTAAAACTAAAAACCAAATGGTTATTAAACAGCCCCTTCATGGTTGTA
Organism: Oemleria cerasiformis; assembly: GCA_037349345.1. Lineage (NCBI taxonomy): Eukaryota > Viridiplantae > Streptophyta > Magnoliopsida > Rosales > Rosaceae > Oemleria > Oemleria cerasiformis. Next base: position 35,328,067 of record JAZGTL010000007.1, on the reverse strand, counting down.
TGTTGTGATCAAGAGTTTTCATTACTGTTTTCCATTGGATTGTTGGTTTTATGTTTCTATAGAATTGATTAATTGCCTTTTGATTGGTTCTCACTTTTGGTGGATTTTTGTATGCGCAGCCATTTATTGACCTCAAACCACCAGAGGATTTGAAGGAGATAACTTGCTCATCAGACTTATCCATTGCATAGAATATGCAAGTCACAAAACACATTTTAGTTTAAGGTCTCAGGTAATTTTCAATCTCATTCCCACGATAAATAAATATATTGTCGTTTTCCTGATGTCTAAGCATTGTTTTCTTCATTGTTTTTCTTGTTTCTAATTTCATGAAGTGCAATATGTTCACTAGTTTATGACATATATCTGCCAGACAAGTGATCATTCAATTTGAGGTGTTCAGTTTTAGATGCTCACGGGTGATACAATAAGCAATTTAGTTTGTATTGGATCAAATGTATATATATATATATATATATGGTGATACAATAAGCAATTTAGTTTGTATTGGATCAAATATATATATATATATATAGCAGTAGGAAATGTAATTTTGTTCATGGAGCTCATTCTAAAAGTAGAAATGCGCACCTGCTGTTAATACTGAATCTGGTTATGGGTTATTAGACCTTTTAAGGCATTGCATTTTTTTCTTCGTGGCCGAGGCTTGGTTTTTCAGTGATTCCACTTGTAATTTCAGTAGATTTGAACAAAAGTTTGTTTGTTAATGAACAGGTCATATAGGTTTTTACCAGAGCCGAGCAAATTGCAGGGTTATAGGATGGAGAAAAGCAGCGGAAATATAGCAACCCAAATTTTTTGGAGCATAGTTAGTTTCCTGAGGAGATGTCTTTTTCTTGTAATTTCTGTTCGTCCCATACCTCATCACGTTGCCTTCATCATGGATGGAAATAGAAGATATGCAAAAAAGCGGAAGTTGGTGGGAGTGGATGGGCATAGGGTTGGGTTTTCCGCTCTGATGTCCATGCTCAAGTATTGTTATGAGTTGGGTGTGAGATATGTTACAATTTATGCCTTCAGTATTGATAATTTCAAAAGGGGCCCTGAAGAAGTTCAATCCTTGATGGATCTGATGCAGGAGAAGATCGAGGGGTTGATCAAAGAGGAAAGCATAGTTAACCGCTATGGAGTTAAGGTACATTTTATAGGGAACCTTAAACTCTTGAATGAACCTGTGAGGTTGGCGGCAGAGAGGGCTACGGCGGCCACTGCCAATAACTCCCGGGGAGTTCTGTCAATATGTATTGCCTACACTTCCACCGATGAGATTGTGCATGCTGTTCAAGAATCGTGTGAAGAAAAATTGGAAGAAATTAGTTCGAGTGGAGCTGAGTATGATCTAGATGAAGGGGCGGACATTGTAAAATTGACAGATATCGAAAAGCACATGTATATGGCAGTTGCACCGGACCCTGACATTTTGATCCGGACTTCTGGTGAGGCCCGGTTGAGCAATTTTCTTCTGTGGCAGAGTGCATACTGTTGTCTGTACTCTCCATCTGTGCTCTGGCCTGAGATTGGTTTCCGGCATTTTTTCTGTGCAGTCTTGAACTATCAGTGTAACTATTTATATTTGGATAGAAAAAGGAAACAGTCATAACTTCGATTTATGATGGATTTTCACCTTTGGACTTCAATCTGCTTATAATTTTCCTTATTGTATGCCACGTTCTTATTTTTATGTGATAGATGATTCCAGCGGCAGAATGTGTAGTGTTGGTTAATGTTTAAATTCTTGTCAATTCGTTCATATTATAATATTTGAAATAGAAACGCATAATATGTTCTATTGTATTTTGAACGCACCTAATATATCTCCTATGATTCCCTAAGACTTTCCCTAGTCTCATAAGGTAGTTCAATAATTTTGTCTTTCTTCATACAACGATATTGGAAAATGTAGTTATATCCTTATAATAGTCACTAGCTTACACTCTAGTAATATTTCTCTTTATTCTGTAGTGACTGATCTCGTCCTCGACTGAGTATCAAACTCAACCCTTATATGAATTCAAATCTGAATCCGAATTTGAATCCAAAGTAATATTAAATTCTATTACTTAGTCACCGAATACTTCAGCAATTTGGTTACACCTACTTATTTTTCTTCTTCTGTCCTTTGTCTCTGGAGGATTCAGCCATCTTATATTCCGGGATGGTATCGATCTCCAAGAGAAGCGTACGTCATCGTGGATGCGTAAGCAAGATAAGCTCAGCATCCTGCAATCAGCCTACCAAGCTCCCAAAAATTACCAGACATCATCCTATATGATCTCATATATGTGACCTCACTCATTTACCGAACAAATCAACACCTGTATTAAAACAAGGCAAATTAGAATTTATATTCATCTCTGTCGTTGTAATATAACTAATTAACAAAGAAAATCAGTGACCAATTCGATTTAAGAAAAACTTCATATTCGTGACCTGAGCACCAACCTCTTTCATGGTCCCCAAAACAGAGGAATCATTGGCACAAAAACATACACCAAGACACGAATTTGATTATAATTATGAATCCATGATGTCCGGATGCGTAATCACAATGATGTCACTGCCCCCCCCGGGTTGAAATTCGACAAGAATTACGCGAAACAATTGACCGTTTCTTGAAAAGCCATCACCTTGAACACGAGATTTGAAACTTGAAATCAATAAAAAATGTTTGTCAACTTCTATTTGAAACCCAGTATAAAATGGGTTTACTAGTTTGAGTAAATAGATAGGCCATGAAAGGAGGCGAAAGCAAAGCCAAAGCCAAAGACAAATCCAAATCCAAATCCAAAGAAGAAAACAAGGGTATGAGACATGATGTGAAATACAGAGGCGTGAGGATACGGCCATGGGGGAAATTTGCAGCCGAAATTCGAGATTCTACGAGGCAAGGAGCGAGGCTGTGGCTTGGGACATTCAACACGGCTGAAGAAGCAGCAAGGGCTTATGATCGAGCTGCGTTTTCGATGAGGGGTAGTCTCGCCATTCTCAATTTTCCTAGTGAGTATGGTTTGCCTCAGGCTAATTCTGGTACTTCTTCATGTTCTTCTTCCTCTTCTTCGTCTTCTATTCCATGTTCTTCTAGTTCTGCATTGCGTGACAGTGTGACGGGGACGGGCCCCGAAAGAGCAATCTTCGAGTTCGAGTGCTTGGATGACAGTGTGTTGGAGGACCTTCTTGATTTTGACAATGAAAAGAAAGATTGAGAGTGGAAAAAGTATGAGACTTTATGAATGTACATTTACTTAGTTAAAGAAAAACAGAGCAGAAATGTCTGATTTCTGTAAATTAAGGTTCTAAATTGATCAAAATGATGCTAGTTCTTCAATGGAGATTGAATTAAGTCTGTTTGATTATGTTTTTGGGGTCTAATTTGAGACTTGAATCAAAATTCATTGAATAAAACTCAGTTTCATGTGAGGAGAATGATTATGAACTACGAGGTTGGCATGGGCTGGCAATCCAGTGATGAACTTTCTGTTTTAGTATTAATTCAAATATTATAATCTTTTTTTTTGTCTTAATCCCATAAATATAATGTTAATCACTGTCTTTTTATCATATTTTAAGTCCTTATTGGAAAATTTAAATCTAAATAATAATAAATATATAAACTGCTAAAGAATCTGCATTTCATTGGTAGGGGATGAGTTGACTGCAAATACAATACAGAAATCCTTCAAATTTTCCCTCTTTTTAAGTCTCAGTTTTTGAATTCGACATGATACTTAGTATTTTTCTCCATCAAATCTCGAATTTTAGAATTCGACAAATACAAATAACAAAGTCGATATTCAATATATCCATACTTTTTATTGACCTGCGTGTCACTTACCACCAGTAGTGTAGCTTGTGGGTTGTTTGTATATAAATTCATTAATAATGAGATGATTATACAGATCAAATCTGGAGTTTATTGCTTAGCTAAGACCTTACATAATCATCTGGTCATGGTTTAGTGATGCAAGATTTTAATGTGCAATGATCTCATTATTTTGTTTTGATCATGTGAAGGATTAACGTCCTTGATTACGATTATGCACCTGTAATTTTTTAGTAGCAGGACCACTTCTTAAACAAAACCAAATTCTTTTGGCCCAATTAAACTAAACCCATTTGTTAATAGAATACTGTTAACCACTTAAAAAGATCAAATTAAAAACCATTTGATGACCCCCCATTGGATTTGCACTTTGCTTCAGTTACTTCCCCCTTTCCTCTTCTTCAAATCAAATCATTAAAAAAAAAGTGGAGTTGAGAATTAACAATAATCGCAAATTATATGCAGCTTTAGTGGTGAAGAGCGTTTATATCTGTATTGTAATTTTATATTCAAATTAGTGCACATGAAAGCGAATACAATCTAGCCAATATAACTACAACCTGTATGCACCGTAATTTTATATTCAAATGGATGCATAAAAGAATTCCGTCCACTCTAGTCCATATTGTTGACTTGTATTAGGATTCTTACAATTGTGAGATTCTTACCATATTTGGTTTCCTAGTTCCTCCGTGCACCCACGGGATACATACTTGATCCCACGGGACATATTTACTTTGTGCCACCTTACTCGGCCTTTGTGCCACCTTACTTGGCCTTTGTGCCATATTTTGGCCTTAAGTGCCACTCTACTTGGTCTTTGTGCCACCGTATTTAGCCTCTGTGGCAATATATTCGACCTTTGTGCCACCTTGTCGTCAGATCGGGTTTGATTGGGCCCAAGATGGGTCTTACCTGGCTCGAGTGATCGGGTTTACTACCTACCATTGCTTTCGCGCTTAATGATTGATGTGGCATGAGCTCTACATGGGGACCACCACATTAGCTCCACATGTGTCCCACTAAGTGTTGGTCCCACGTGAGGGAGAGTGTTGAAGAATCTCACATCGGAAGAATAAAAAAAGAAAATATAATATATAATGAGTGGTTCTACTCCTAACAATACCGAGGGGGACAATATCGGTGTTGGAGGGAGTGGGCCACTGGCCCGACTCTGTAATCTTGTCATGTAATCTTGACATGGGCATTTTCCTTCCCGAAGTTACCATAATTATGGAATGATTTAAAGCAACGCATAAGACTGTAGGAGTCATGCTTGTGATAAAAATAGATGATGTGATCGATGTCAAGCATGAAGGCTTCGACTTGTGCAGCATGTGTGTGAGAGCTGATCAGGATGGTGCAGACGATTAGGTGGGTCAGATTGAAGGTGCAGATCCGCCAAGTCTCTGTTTATGTGTAGCGATCGGCGTAGGTGTGAGGGTTGAATGGTTTGGTGTAAGCGACCAGGTGGGTCAGATTGGAGGTAAGACGTTGGTTCGAGGCTTCAATCATGCGGACGACTGGATGGATCGGATTGGTGGCATGACTGGGCTGGGTACTGGTACTGGTGGGTGCCAAAGTAGTGGGACCCATATTCACCGGGTCCTTTACTTCAATGGTGGTGGACGACGGGTCGTTGAGCCAGAGCGAGGAGGGATCATTCTCGCCCTGATCGGCGCCACCTCCACCGCTACCGCCAATAGGCCACGAAGCCATATCTAAATTGTTGAAAATGAACAAAACCCGAATCTTATTCATCAGATCCGAGCTCTGGTAGATGAGCTTAGTTGAGCCCAGCTCAACAACCCCGTTCGCTGTCGGAACGCATACCAAAGTCTACAGCCCAAACACCTGAACCTGTCTGGCTCGCTCACAGGGTAAGGCAGCTAGCCGGTCAGAGCCAGAAACCCAAACCGAGGTGAAATGAAAAAAGGCCTGACCCGGAAGCCCGCCGTCGTTGACGAAAGACTGAGTCATCGACACAAGGAAGAACCACTCGGTATCAGTAACCTCCTGATCCACGACAGCGTCGTTTGCTGACGTGTTGGCGCTGGAAATCAAGGAATTGAGGTCTCGAAGGATTTTCTTACGATACTCTTGTTCGGCTACCGTGGTCGTGGTTTTAGGCTTAGCCTTGACTTTATCCCTCTCGTCTTTGTAAAAGCCCTCGCCCCAGCCGAGAACTGCAGCGCCGGAGTAGTCGTAAGAGGACTATCAGAAGACAGCGTAAGTCCAACTGTCGCGGGCGCCTTCGATGAGGGCTTAGAGCCGCTGCATGAGGGTCTCCTGGTTGAAGGGGGTAATAGATGTCTGGGATTGGGCTGCAGCAGACTTCGGATGTTCTTTTGCAGAATGGAGCTAGGGTTGAGGCTGTTGATGTACATGGATGCCCTGATGAACACTGAGGTCACTGCGGACACGTCCCTATTCCGGATGTTGAAGATGTACATAGGATACATACTTGGGCCCTGATGAACTCGGTCCTTGCAGCTCCTAATCTGACGAAGGTTACTGCTGCTGTTGGCCTCTGTGGATGGGTTGTTGTTTCATTAGCGGTGGGTTCCCTGATTATGTTCTACAAGTGCAGTAGTAAAGATCCAGGTTACATCAAAAGAGTTGGGGACTCCAGCAGTCATATAGATACAGAGGATCTTTTGTTGAATATTGATTTCAACAATTTGTCTGTATGGACGGGAAATTGGTCTCAACTATGTCCCACTTGCAAGATAATTAGACCTGATATTACATATGTTGTTAGTGTTGTGAGCCGCTTTATGCATAACCCGGGTGCGCAACACATGGACGTTGTGTTGAGAATTCTGAGGTATCTGAAATCTGCACCAGGAAAAGGGTTGTTGTTCTCCAACCATGGGCATGCATATGTTTTGGGGTAGAAAAAGAAAACACCGAACCCTAATTGTTTTTTTTCCCTGCACGTGTCCCTGATCAATTGCAGCAAGCAACTTAGAGTTGTTGATGCCCATGTTCCTGATCAATTGCAGCGAGCAACTTAGAGTTGTTGTTGCATGTGTTCCTAATCGATTGCAGCGAGTAACTGTGAAGTTGTTGCTGCCCGTGTTCCTGATCGATTGCAGCGAGCAACTGTGAAGTTGTTGTTGCCCCCTGTTTTGTCAACTTGTCCGTATTATTCCAGAATCCCATCAACGCTGCAGGTTTTAGGCTATACCGAAAGCAAGAGAAACGGCTGCAATGATTGCTGCAGCAGATAGTGATGGTAAGGCAGATGTGTTGACTAAGGCGGTTTCTCATGACAAGTTCTCCAGGTTTCTAGACAAGTTGGGCATGTGCAACATCTATGCACCAACTTGAGGGGGAGTGTTGACTTGTATTAGGATTCCTATATTCAAATGGATGCATAAAAGAATTCCGTCCACTCTAGTCCATATGACTACAACCACATCAGCTTCTCCTTAACATAAATTATAGAAAACATTGGCAATTTCAAAGATAGATCCATGAAAATACAAAATATTGTGCTTATGCCCACTCTCTTAGGCCTTGGCTTCTCAAGGACAATTGCCTCTCCATATAAAATTGATATGGACAATATTTAAGTGATCTAATTTGCTTAGCCATTGACAGAAGCATGTATTCTTGCTGATCAAAAACTATGCAGTAAGCAAGATGACCTCGTCAACCAAATCAAGCCTGGGAACTTCCAACCTACAAAACATCATGCCATGATCTGTAAACAAACGCAAGAAACATGACATCATCATCAATGTGGAACAAATCTAACGTTCTAAAACATGATGACAATATAAATTGATTTTAGTTGTGAGATAGGGAGAGCAACTTCAATGGCTTCTTCGACGGCGGCGAAATCAAAGGCGGAGAAGAGGGACAGAGAGATGTTAAATACAGAAGGGTGAGAGTAAGGCCTGCTGAAATTCGCGATTCGACGACGCAAGGAGCAAGGTTGTAGCTTGGCACTTTCAACACTGCTGAAGAAGCTGCAAGGGCTTACGACAGAGCTGCTTTTTCTATGAGGGGTGATCTCGCTATTCTCAATTTCCCTACTGAATATGGTTTGCCTCATGCTTCTGGTGCTTATTCTTCTTCTTCTTTGCAAAATAATGTGATCGGGACTCAGCCCGAAAGAGAAATCTTCGAGTTTGAGTACTTGGATGATAGTGTGTTAGAGGACCTTCTTGATTTTGACAAATCACACAATTAAAAAGTGATTGAACGTTTGTGATTTTGGGCATATATGTCCGAATGACTATGTTTTCTTTCTTCTGAGGGAGTGAGATTTGAGTCATTCAAAAGGAACTGTTCATTCAAATTGATGACTTGAAACATATTCAGTAATGGTATAAAAATGGGTGGATCCCTACCGAAACTGTTATACATATTCACCCCCTGCCGACCGAAAACAATAGATAAATGGCAAAAAACTTAAAACATGTTGGATGGACATGAATATCATTATATCATAATACTAAGTGACTTGCTAATGTAACGAGAAAATAAAATATTGTATTGAATTCATCATCTTAATCTTCTTTTGCATTGTCTTACACGTTATAAAATATAACCGATAATGAACCCAAATGAGAAATCTTCAAGTATGTGTACTTGAAGTTAAAGGACCTTCTTATTTTGGCAAATCACAAAAGCAAAGAGTGAGTGAAAGTTTGAAACCAGCTTGGTGCATCTGCATTTACACGACTCAAAACATTTACCGAGTGAAAACAGCAAAACAGAGAAATTTCAGTTTCCAACTTCAAAATTCTTCCACATCCTATTTCTTCAATTTCCATTGGATTTATATAATTTGTTTGACTGTGTTTTCTCAATAAACAAGTGTAATAATTCATTGATCAAGGTTATGTACAGTGCAACGGGATATGCTGCTTCAAAATGCAGCCTCATTAAAATTTTGTTTGAATTTTTAATTCAGTCGAAAGAAAAAAAGTATCATGCATTTAACATACAATAAAGATTCACCATTCCAAATTAATCTAAGTATTATAATATTCTTTCTTGTCTTAATCGTCTTAGTATAATGTTAATCACCGTTTGTTCATATTTAAAGTCCTTAATAGCAATTAGAATCTAATTTATCACCTTAATTTGTAGCCATAGTACTATAGCCCCAATCATGGCTAAAGAAACTGCAATCCCTTGAAACCATAGATGATGAGGGTCTGAGTTGACTGCTTTCTCTTCTGCCAATCTTTACAGCATCAATAAACTTCCCACTTTAACTTCAACGTAATTATTGCTAGAATTATTAATTTAGAAGTATTTTTAATCATTATATAATAAGATATTTTATATTTCAAGTTCGACACTCATAAATAACATAATTGATACTCAATTTATATATCATAATTTTTCAATATCTTTCTATTAAAAAAATAAAAAGAAACTTTACAGATTTTAAGAATTACGAAATGAACAATGAAAATAAAATATTAAAAAAATAAAGAAAAAACGAAGATAATACAATTCAATTCAATTCAGATTTGCCACAATTCCAAGCAAAACAAGTCAATCAATTTCCTTTCTGGGTTGGTTTTCCCTGCCTATGATGATCTTCTTTTGTGTCGAGAAGCTCCTCCAACACCATATTATCTAAGTACTCAAACTCAATAACTTCATCTTCTTCTTGCCCCTTCCCAAAATTACCAGAAAATGATGCAGCTGAAGAAGAAGATGAAGACGAAGTGTTGATCAAAGAGCTTGATGGGTTATGATATTGGTAGTCATTTGGGAAGTTAAGGATGGCCAAATGACCCCGAAACCCGAAAGCGGCTCGATCATAAGCCCTAGCTGCCTCCTCCGCTGTCTCAAACGTGCCTAGCCATAGACGTGCCCCATTTCTTGAAGGGTCACGAATCTCCGCCGCGTACTTCCCCCAGGGCCGCCGCCGAATCCCTCGGTACCGGATTTGATCCCTCACCTTGTGCTCCTTCTGCTGGTTGTTGTTGTTATTCTTCCCCTCCATATCAATTTTTTTGGTCTCTAAATTTGATTTCAAATTTGGTGGCAAAATTTGGGTTGTGACATGCATGATATATATATTGCATAGTGGTGTGGGGTAGAAAATTGAAATAATCAAATTAAATTAAGTCGGTCTATTCTGGTGGTTATATGCTTTCTTTTTGGGGTACGAGGGCTAGGAAACTTCTGAGTTAGGAAGGAAAAACAAACCTTCCTTTGTCCATTTAACCGAGCGTATTTTCCTTCTAGCTTCGGAACTTTTTACGTATATTTTCGTTGTATTTATTTTACATATATCGTAATCAGAATGTTTAATATTTTAGGTCAATATCTTAAGATCATATTTTTTTAAATTAAATTAAGTTAATAACCGTTTGGACATGTATATGTATCAAACAAATTGATCGGTTCTAGATTCAATTAAGTTCATTATATTATATATACCGTCCATTCAATTTATACATATAAATGATTAGTCGATCTCTACTAATATTTTACAAAAATGATCTTAAAATTAGTTATAAAGGATGACCAGTTCCGATTGTAACAAATACATTAAAAAGAAAAATATCTAAATGAAAAAAGGTGAGACGAGAAAGCTTTCTTAAATAGAATACAATTATCATTCTTAAGGGAGAAACGAGATATCAACGATAAGACTTTGTATTAAAAAAAATAACGCTCTTAACAACTTGAAAATGACAATTTGTGTATTTGACCACAAAGAGATTGAGAACGCAAAATTATGGAGGTGCATGCATATATGAAATATGGGGCCTATTGTGAGAGGGTTTTGATGGCTTTAGGTATACAGATAGAGTGACTCAGAGTCTTTTCATGGTGGGTGCATTCCATGCCATCTTCGGCATATTTTAGACATAGGCGGCCTTCAACTTCAATGTCCCCTGCGTGGTCTCTAAATTGTCTCTTTTGGTCTTACCCATGGTCAAACTAACGAAACGACATGTCGATGTCTCCTTTCATAAACGACAGGATGATTTTTGGGAGATGAGACGTGTTGGTTTGTAATACAGAGTTAGATGGGAGTTGCCTTCATATAATCAAGCCCAAGGCCCATGAGTCATTGCACACTTTGGTGGCAAGCCCAACATATTACATGCACTAAGATCTAAGAAGCCTAAACCCAGACTTCGGCAACTGGCAGAGCCCAACTCAATATGACTAAGTATTATATTTTTTTTATATATACAATGATAAGAGGAAGTGGGATTATAATATACACATTGGATATCGACCTTGTCATATATGATAATCGAATTCGAGATCTCTTACATAACATATATAGAAAAATACTATTAAATCATAGTATTAAATGGAAATATGATTAAGAACTCATTTGAAATGAATCATGATTTAATTTTTCATTTCCAAATCATCAGTGTTTTTAATTGGTTTTTATTTCATTCATTCATATCCGTCAGATCCTTTTTATTGTGTAGCTCCCTAGTTTTTTCTATTTCAACTAAACCCGATAAAGGATACTTTGAAATATGTAGGAACACTTCTGGTGTTTTTATAAATTATAAGTTGTAGCCACAACTAATAACACCAATTTGTAATTAAACATTCGTATTAAATTTAGGGCTGGTCTTGAGGTTCGGTGGGAATGAGGGAGGAGCAACCGAATAGGACCGTCGAAAAAAAATAAAAAAATTGGGCCAAGTGTGTTTTTACTCTAAATACAAACAAATAATAAGTGCCTTCCCTGTAGATTGGGAAAAACTTAAGAAAAAAGCAAAATGAACAAGAATTTGCCTCGTGTAAAACTAGGGAATGCGAGCTTTGATTTTAATTTTGTACAAGACATCTTAATTTTTACGATTGATCTTATTGTCTTTATATAAAAGCTACACTTGTTAATTGATGTGCATTTTACTCAAGTGCGACATTAATATATTTGTCAATCCAATGCGTAAACTACACAACAGAGTGTCGAACTAACGAAACCATATTTTGAATGAGTTTTATTTAGTGTAGCTTGAACTATACCCGCCTAAGTTTAAAAAAAAAAAACCCTCTTCTTGTTCCTCCTCCTTACTTGATTGTGTAGTAACTTGAACCGATGTTCTGAATTTCAATTCAACGCAATTGGGTGATAAAAAAGTAGTGCAATCCAATATTGACACGAATCTAAAGTTGATAGGCTATGAACAAAGACAAAAGTAGGTCACTATATTTGCATATTTATTTGGTCAAGTTGCAAATATTAATTTCATATAAAATTCCTTTATCATAGTTTCTTTCTGTTGTCATTTCATAATATTGTAATAACCCATCTAGAAAAATTCTTCTTCGGCTAGTAATCAAATTTCGTGACTGGTCTCATACACACTTTTTCTGTTGAATTAGCTCATATTCAATAACTCCGGATTTCCACTTCCTTGAAAATGCCCTGCATGCACGAATTCTTGACTTCCAAATATCCAATACGACCAAAACATTTTTTAGAAAGTCGAATTAGGACCAGCTGTATAGCTAGCGATCGGAGATTTGATGTTTTCAATTTCTTCGTAAATTTCTAATGTATTATTATAGGGTCGAAAGTATGTGGCTGGATTTTACTTGACAGAATGAACCGAATATGACACTGTATTAAATGAATTTCCTCGAAGAAGAAAAAAAATGCATAATCAAATTTGTATCCCACATAATTAATGATAATCAGAGTGAGCTTCCACGAAAGAGCTGGATATGCAGCCTCAATCTGGAGGGATTAATTACATGTTAAAAATTGAAGCACAAAATCTAATCTAGCTCAGCTGGGACATGGAAGTCTGTTCGAAAGACATTAGAAAATGAAGTAGAAATTAAGAGACATAGAAGAGAGGTTCTTGGAAACCACTCAAGATCGCAACTAGGGCAAAGCTTAATTCATTAATTAAGTTGCTAATCACACATGATTAAGTTCAAACTTAAACTAATTAATTACGAAGCTCAAGTCAGTGACTGTCACTGTGGGATAGTGAGAGCAAATATGCATTGCATTTAACCCACTTCAGTTCGTTTTCAGAATTTCAGACATAAAATATATGACACATAGCATAAAGTATATGCTTGATGATGTGATCGACGGATAAATCATCTACGTTTTTAGGTATATTATTACGTGCTGTTTTTAATTCACTTATTATAACACTAACGAATTATAAAGTTGATGTTTTCTATTTACGAAATTTAACGAAGAAAAATAAATGAATGTATTAGTAGAATTTGAATAGAAATAACAGAACATGCGAGGAGATCGAAAAACAGCATATAATAGAAGCAAAAAAAATTTATGACACTCTTGCATATATGCATGATCATGGTCCATAGCTATCACAACTTTTGACTTTTTTTCCAAGTGCTTCTTGAATCTAGCCCATAAACGTATAATCCAATATCGGCTCAAAAGTTGACTTTAATTAATCAGATAGATTTTTTTTTTTATGTGCTAAGTGTCGTTATGTGTTTTAAGTACTGTTAAGGAAGAAATGTTTGAGAGGGTACGCAAATTATGCTTCATCAAGAAATAAGACATAAAAAGAGTACACAAATGTAAACAATCCTAGGTCTCCACATCGCCCAATTTTAAGATCATTTTTAAAAAAATCAGTAATTAACGGATAAAAATTATTTTAGCAATAATGTATTTGCCTGTTTAAAATTTTGAAATATAAAATTATACAAAGTTCAACCATATATAAATATTACGAAAAAAAAACAATTATAATATATGCAAATTAAGAACCTCGCCTATCTTGAGCATCTCCTAATGAATTATTTGCGCCAATATATATGTACTCTTTAGCAAAGTACGTAGCTAGTAAACCCTAATTTTGTTTTTCTAGTACTTAATTAATCTATATATGGAATCAACTTTCTATTGTTTAATTAATTTGTTCTATATATATATATAAACCAATTAATTAAGTAATTATATATGTATTATTAAGAGTGGAGATACATGCATTTGGCCACTTACTGTTAAAGATAATCATGGTTTATATTCTATATATATAAAAACCAAAGTTAAAAAAGAAATTGGGCTTTGTGCTCAGTATATGGCCGAACATTGTTAACTATATATTGATCAAAGATCTCTTTCAAAGATAAAGAAAAAAGAAAAATATTATTCATGACAAAAAGATACTCAATTTAATGATCACGTTGTAAATGCATGTCTCTAACTTGCACTTTTGGATGATCCACGATCCATGATCGATGATGATTATGATGTGAAGAAATTAATTTGATCTTCATTCATGCACCCAGCAGCTAGCTAGCTAGGTAGCCTAAAACATATGCGTACGGCCTTGTAATAAGTAATAACAATTCATGGCCCCCAATCCCCATATGCATCCAACATTTGCACATGTTCTATTTCAAAATCAATTGGCCGTGGGAGGAGAGGTCAAACTCTTTATAAACCCTTGCAAGATTGTGCAACTTTCCAATATAGAATTTTTGTTCCTTTACATTTTCACAACTCCATGAAAATTTGAAGTGATTCTTCCTCTAGGGTTGTAAATATTTGGGAATAGATTGCTTTTGGGACAATGAATTGTAGGAATTTGTGAAATAAATTTGGGAATATATATAACACCTCACCACTTTTTCCGTTACAGAATCAACATTTTACTTTTATATTTTCTTTTTAAATTTTTAAGTGTATCATGAAAGTGACTTAAAAAACTCACAATATTATCATTAGCGCTATAATATTTCAATATTGTTCTTTATTTTGTGAGTGTAAAATTATTATTTTTCGGGATGGAAATATAATAGCTGATAAACTAGCCAATTTTATCCTTTTTGTAACTAAACTTCCCCGCCCCTTGATTGGAAGATGTGGATTGATGAGAGATTTTATATTTGTTATCCTTTTCTGTTGTTTAACATGATGCCCCTTCTTTCCAAATTCTCTTGTTTTTACATTCGGATTTTTTAGGCATTATCGGTTTGCTCAATGGGTAACTTAATTTTTGCATTTTAATTTTTGAGGGGTAAGGTTTATAATCCCCGACCACTCTCCCTCTCTTAGAAGACTAAATGTAACTTATTATTTTTCCTTTCAATGAAATTTTCCTTACATCGACAAAATTCACCCAAAAAAAGTAAGTGATAAATTTAAAATTTAACGTTAGTAGGGTGATTTTCACCGTAGAGATACTTCATGAAGATTCAAACTTTTTGGTAATGGAAATATTGAGACATCAAGGACCGGCACTAATGTAGCAAAGCTAGAACAGAAGTTAGATTTAACCACCTTTGTTCTGCAAAACGGGACTTAAATTAGGTAGTTTTGACTTCAAATTATTAAAGAGAATAGAAATGCAATTTAAGAGAAAAAAAATGCCACCATGCAAAAACAAATCATTGATCAATTCGGAATCATATACAAGATCAGCTAGTAAATGATAAGCAACTCGTCAAAATTCAATTGACCTGACCTGGTCCATATGCTAGCTGGACCAACCTCCATAGCATGACCAATCCAATAATACTAGGAAATTATATTATAAATTCTATGCATTAATTGCTATAAAATATATTAAGATAGTAATTATATTCATAGGTGGCTACATTAACTTCTTGTCACCAAATTAACTTAATCGAAGGAAAAATAGTAATTATATATATCAAAATGCATCACAAATTATGTAACGACCCAGAAATTTAATTATTGAATTTTCGTAAATTATTTTGCAAAAAGACGAATTTACCCTTGGTTGTTAAGGGACGTGAAAGTCAATTTTTTGTTTCGAGACACTTTTAGCTGTGTTTCGGGTACCGTTGCGTAGGTCTCGAACTCACGAGTTTGTAGACAGACGGCACACAGAAAACAGAGTTCGTGTGCGAAATATGCCGGTCTAGAATGTCAGGGGCATTTTGGTAATTTGGCATGGGTAGATATTTTTTTTAACCCCCAATTGATTTGATCTTATCCTCATCTTCATTTTTTTACTCTCTTTCTCTCTAGACTCTCCCACCCCCACCCCCCCGAACCCGTGTGACCCAGACTCACAAAACCCATAAATTCGGACATTGATCCAAGGCCAAGTCTCCCATTTTGGTGGAACTAATCGGAATCTCCTCATTCCCACGATTACAGCCGTACCATCCATCGGAGGAGACAACCAAGGAGGACAACGAATCGAGGGAAGGAAAATCGAGAATTTTTCGATCGCTTTTCCTGCCTATACAGGTATGGGTTTCATGTTTTGAGGTCATTTATGAGTTTATGGGTTCCAGAAGATAGATTTAGACCTAAAATTTCTGAAAAACAATTGAGTTTTGAGGAAGTTAGAAAAAAATCAAGGTCGGCCGAAAATGGAGTTTTCCGGCAACGGCGGCGTAGTCTTCTTCTCCGGAGAAGGAATCCAGATTCCGGCCATCTGCGACAGCGGTGGTCCGGTCATCGTCTCCGGTGAACTCCGGTTACTAGTTCGGTCAGTGATGGCTGACGTCAGCCGTCAGTTGACCGTTGAGTCAACATACGCCGTCAAGGGTTTGACGGAATATGCTGACGGCGTTAGCATATTCCGTCAAAGGTTAACGGAGTTTGACGGAACCCTAACGCCGCCAGGGTTGACGGAAGATTCCGATTCCGTTAGGAGATTCTGTCAGGTTTGACGGAATATTCTATCGTGAATAGTGCCAGCGCGTGGTCCGACCTTCAGCAGTGTCTTACCTACTGTCAACTTGGTATCAGAGCTTGTTAGCAGAGGACTATAAACCTCGAATCATGATCAAGGGTTCTCACACTGTGATCTGTGGCGAAACTTTGGCTCTTACCCTGATATGACTAGGGCGGTTAGCCACCAGTATGGTTGCTTTGTCGAGGGACTAAGACGGTTAATCAGGCCTTAAGGGGAGATTCTGCTGGACTTTTGGCAGAGTCATCATACTTAAGGGTGTTTTGGGAATTTTCCTTAGATTTTCAGATGGGAGTAGGGTTCTTCCCGGATTTCGAGGGGAAATTCGGGAAGGGTCCTTACATTTGGTATCAGAGCGCCATGTTTAGCTTCTTGCAGACCGCACACTTGTGTGCAAATCATTTAAGGATTCTTCTCAACGAGATGCCTCCGAGACGTTGTCTTTTCAACGACCTTGAACTAAGGGAGGCAGAGGTCATGTGATGCACGGGCGAGGTAGGAGTCGTTGTTGCTGGTGAGTGGACCTTGGTTTATAAACTGCAATGCATGCATACAAGTATATTTGAATTAAATTCTTTTATGTATTACTTTTGGCAACATTCCGGAATTTAGAGATTATTACTGGACACAGGTTCTCCATATTTCAGTGAAAATGTGTTTTGGGGAAATGGCCTGGTTTTTGGACTCAAGTTTTATGTTGTCTTGACGTGGTAATTATTGAGTCCGTGATTTTGGATTTGACCTGTATTTGTGAATTACTGGATTTGGCCATAAATGATTTTTCAATGACTTTGGCTTAGGCCAAGAAACAAAGATTTCAAAATACGGATTTCGTTTTCACTGGATTTCTGTCCCCAATGGTCAAGGTTTCTCCAACTGGCGTTGAGGGGTTTTGCTCCGCCGGTTCGTTGAGGGTTCTCCGACGTTGGTGTCGAGGGTTTTCTCCACCGGGTCGTTGAAGCTGTCTACGCATAGCACATGTTTCTGCACTTCTCGAGGTATATCGAGTGTGCAGGGTCAGGGTTTTTTCCGACTGGCGTTGAGGGGTTTTGCTCCGCTGGATCGTTGAGGGTTCTCCGACGCTGGTGTCGAGGGGTTTTTCTCCGCCGGGTCGTTGAGGATGTCTATGCATAGTACAGGGTTTTGCACAACTCGAGGTATATCGGGTGTGTGGAGGGTATTTTTGGAACAGTGCATAATGTTTTCATTATTTGGATTTTCGTGGGTCCCACCGAGTGTTTTTACAAAAGATGAATCTTTCCGGCAAGTTTTTGGCTTATCTTTATGGACTTGTTTGAAAAGAAATTTTACATATGCATGCATTGTTTTATATATGATGAAGGGTATTTTTCCATCACGTATTCACCAAGGTTTTCTCCGACTAACGTTGGACATAATTTTTCCTAGACTGGAATGGTAAGGTTTTTCCTCCACCGGGTCATGGATATGCTCTTATTCTAGCATGGCAAAAAGCTCTCTGCTAGATCATTGAGGCTGACTGCACTTGGTACACGTTACCCTATTCGACACCTGGCTTCAAGGTATGTTTGGTCATGTGACATCATAACTTGAGGGGATGGTAGTCATGTTGGGAGTAGGACACACAATGGACTTCTCAGGCTCAGAGACTTGTTTCGAGGTATGTTCTGGGTTGAATGGATTCTGGTGCCTCCAGGATGTCTTCTCGCCTACGTTTTATTGTCGAGACTGTACTAGGGAGATGTGTAGAGTGCACAGGTTTTATGGGGAATCGCATATGGAGCCCAGTTCGTGTCGGTGGTGATGCGAGAGAACTTGAAACAGGAGGTTGGTTCTTTGACTTAAGTTAAGGAAATTTCGAGGACAAAATTTCTTTAAGGGGGGTAAATTGTAACGACCCTGAAATTTAATTATTGAATTTTCGTAAATTATTTTGCAAAAAGACGAATTTAGCCGTGGTTGTTAAGGGGCGTGAAAGTCAATTTTTGTTTCAAGACACTTTTAGCTGTGTTTCAGGTACCGTTGCGTAGGTCTCAAACTCACGAGTTCGTAGACAGGCGGCACGCAGAAAACGGAGTCGTGTGTGAAAGATGCGGGTCTAGAATGTCAAGGGCATTTTGGTAATTTGGTAGGGGAAGATATTTTTTTTAACCCCCAATTGATTTGATCTTATCCTCATCTTCATTTTTTTACTCTCTTTCTCTCTGGACTCTCCCCCGCCCCCCTCCCCCACCCCCGAACCCATGTGACCCAAACTCACAAAACCCATAAATTAGGACTTTGATACAAGGCCAAGTCTCCCATTTTGGTGGAACTAATTGAAATCTCCTCCTTCCCACGATCACAGTCGTACCATCCATCGGAGTAGACAACCGCGGAGGACACCGAACAGAGGGAAGGAAAATCAAGAATTTTTCGATCGCTTTTTCAGCCAATACAGGTATGGGTTTCATGTTTTGAGGTCATTTCTGAGTTCCTAGTTTCGAGTAGATAGATTTAGACCTAAAATTTGTGAAAAACAGTTGAGTTTTGAGGAAGTTAGAAAGAAATCAAGGTCGCCCGGAAATGGAGTTTTTCGGCGACGACAGACGGCGGCGCAGTCGTTTTCTCTGGCGAAGGAATCGAGATTCTGGCCACCTATGACAGCGACGACGGCGACGATTCGGTTATCGTCTCCAGCGAACTCCGACGACTAGTTCGGCCGGCAGTGGCTGACGTCAGCCGTCAGTTGACCGTTGAGTCAACGGACGCCGTCAAAGGTTAACGGATTTTGACGGAACCCTAACGCCTTTAGGGTTGACGAAATATTCTGATTCCGTTAGGAGATTCTGTCAGGTTTGACGAAATATTCCGTCAGGGTTGACAGAATATTCTACCGTGAACAGTGCCAATGCGTGAGGGTGCGTGGCCAGTGTGTGGCACGTGGTCCGGCCTTCTGTCGACGTGTGGCGGTGCTTGGGACCTATTCTGGGGTCACGACGACGTGTGGCTAAGGTTTTGGGACATTTCGAATCGGATTTTGGCAATTTTGAGGCCGTAGGAGTTCGTTTAAAGCCTTGTTTGGGTAATCCCATCGGTAATGCTTGACCAAGGAGCTGGTTTTGGGCTCAGGAGGGCAAGGGAGTTTGGTCATTAATGTGTGAAAGAGTTCCTTGGGGCTAGGGCTTCCTTGATTTGGTATTTTAGTTGCGCTGTGAACAGACTAGGTTTCGGGGATTGCATATGATGTGTACTTTTAGGTATTATGTTATACCACGGGGTTCTCCGATGACTGGCGTGGAGGATGTCTTTCTCCGCTACATTGTTAACGGTTCTCCGACAGGCATTAGAGGGTACGTCTCCGCAAGATCGTTCAGGGGTTCTCCGATGCAGGCGTTCGTGGGATCTTTCTCCGCCATATCGTTGAGGTCTGAGGGGTGCTCAGGATGAGTCGGGATATCGAGTTACCACTCAGGGTGCTCAAGAGGAGTGGGTTATCGAGTTACCACTCGGGGTGCTAAAGAGAAGCGGGCTATTGAGTTACCACTCGGGGTGCTCAGGAGGAGCATGTTATCAAGTTACCACTCGGGGTGCTCAGGATGAGCAAGGATATCGAGTTATCACTCGGGGTGCTCAGGGTGAGTAGGGATATCGAGTTACCACTCGGGGTGCTCAGAAGTAGCGGGATATCGAGTTACCACTCGGGGTGCTCAGGATGAGTAGGGATATCGAGTTACCACTCGCGGTGCTCAGGAGTAGCGGGTTATCGAGTTACCACTCGGGGTGCTCAGGATGAGCAAGGATATAGAGTTACCACTCGGAGTGCTCAGGATGACCGGAGATATCGAGTTACCACTCGGAGTGCTCAGGATGAGCAGAGATATCGAGTTACCAGTCGGGGTGCTCAAGATGAGCAGAAATATCGAGTTACCACTTGGGGTGCTCAGGATGAGCAGGGATATCGAGTTACCACTCGGGGTACTCAGAAGGAGCGGGATATCGAGTTACCACTCGAGGTGCTCAGGATGTGCAGGGATATCGAGTTACCACTCGTGGTGCTCATGAGGAATGGGTTATCGAGTTACCACTCGGGGTACTCAGGATGAGCAAGGATATCGAGTTACCACTCGGGGTGCTCAGGATGAGCAGGGATATCGAGTTACCACTCGGGGTGCTCAGGATGAGTAGAGATACCGAGTTACCACTCGGGGTGCTCAGGATGAGCAGGGATATCGAGTTACCACTCGGGGTCTCAGGACGAGCCGGGTTATCGAGTTACCACTCGAGGTGCTCAGGATGAGTCAGGATATCGAGTATGACTCGGAGTAAGTCAGTGAGACTCAATTCAACCAAGTTTGGTACCTTCGTCATCCGGGTCAGTGGGTTGGTGTGGGCGGTGACCCAGATTGACGAGTTTTTTACGGTTCACAAGAGGGTGATACGTCAGTTTTTTTGATAGATTGCAGAGGAGATCCTCCGAGGTAGTTTGTTAACTACTGGCCTATCTTGCGTCTGACAGATCTTGAAACCCCTGTAAAGTACATTTATTGTTTCTAAAGGTTAAGGGTTTTTTCTGGTGTTAAACTTTTGTGTTAAAAACTGTCAGTTGAGAGGCTGGGGTGTAAAACAGGTTCGTGAGGTTACCATGTAAGGCCACCACTGGTCTGAGGTTTCAGCAGTGTCTGACCTACTGTCAACTTGGTATCAGAGCTTGTTAGCAGAGGGCTATAAACCTCGAGTCATGATCAGGGGTTCTCACACTGTGATTTGTGGCGAAACTTTGGCTCTTACCCTGATATGACCGGGCCGGTTAGCCACCGGTGTGGTTGCTTTGTCGAGGGACTAAGACAGTTAAACAGGCCTTAAGGGGAGGTTATGCCGGACTTTTTGCAGAGTCCTCATACTTAAGGGTGTTTTGGAAATTTTTCTTAGTTTGTCAGACGAAAATAGAGTTCTTCCCTAGTTTCGAGGGAAAATTCGGGAAGGGTCCTTACAAATTACCCTAAATTAATAGCAATTACATCATGCGGTTCTTCAAAACATGTTGTTTCATTCTCACGCCCTAAACCCAAACTAGCTAGACAATGAGTAGCTCCATTAGCTTCACGTACGACGGATATTAAAGAAAAGAAAGACCAAAATGGTGCAAGCATATTTGACCAAAAGTGTTATGGATGTACCAAAAGACCTGAAATGAGTATGTAAATTAAACAGGATCCCTATCTAAAAATTAGGATTTTTAAGATGCCAGGATTTCACTCTAATGAGTTGTTTAATTTAAGACCACAATTCGACATACTACTAAAACACAAGCCCAGAATTTTGGCATGAAGATCGTTAAGAATAGTTAAAGCATGGAAGTTTGAATTGTTGGGTAATCTTAGGCAATATCGGTCTCAGATTTTAATCACCGGCACTATTGAAATTTGAAAATGACATTTGATGAGTAACAAGTTTTACTTTTCTTTACCGTTTTAAATTCAAGTTACATATATAATATATAATTAATTAAGTTGCCAAGTATTTTATAATTGCATCGGTGGAAATCTGACAGTCTGACACCTGCACTTTCTGTGTCCTTTCCTAGTGGTGGCTAACTACATATATAATAATTAATTTTCTTTGTCGGAGTGTAAATTTCATATATTACTATATCCTTTTACATTGTTAATATGTGTATATATATATATCATAGTTTGATCACCTGGTATGCTAGTTTTTCCCAGATAATAATCAAACAGATTAGTTTTAATAATCTATCAAGAACGAAGAATCTGTTTGCTGACGATCATACTAATTTTCATGATCTATAGGTGATATTGATATCTAATTAACTAATAAAATCGATAAATTGAATTGAAATTGGTGTGAAGATGAGTCATGCGAGAACTAATTAAACACAACTAAATAGTAATCATCTTCATAAAAAAAAAAAAAAGGAGATTTAAACATATCAATTAATATTAATCTTTCTTTTCATTAAATGAATCGATTTAAAGTCAGTTGATGATTCATTTAAAAAAATAAACGTATTCATTTCATATCAGATGAGCTCTTACAAATTAATTTTGACATTGACTCTATTTCATATAGAAAATATATTGGTACCTCAAAAATTTTAAAGATTTTAAGAGATCAGTTAACCTGTTATAAACACAAGCACATAAAAGTTACAAAAAATATTTTTCTCTTCAATAATTTTATATAATTGGTATATACTTTCCAGGATCTCAGATTCATATCTGTAGAGAGCATGAGCTCTTGTAATTAAACACAAGTGTTGAGACAAAGACAAAAGAAAAATAATTTAATATGTTTCTACTCCAAGCTTTTGTAAAGCTAATGATGTCAAGGATCTGGCATATATGCAAATTTTGATCCCTTATCAGCACAAAACAATCTGGTCGTTACTTACTTTATCTTTAAATATATTCCCTTCTTCTAGATGTATCTCTTGATTATTCAAGAATTAATAATACTATAATTTAGTTATATTGTTTTTGTGTGTAAATAAATAGTCTGGTGGCAACCCATTTTACGTGTTACATAATGATAGCGATAGCGTTGATATGCACCATTTTTAGAGTATAGTAGTAAGTAAATAAATATGTATGATACGAATGAAATGGAAACACCACGTGCATGACAGAAACCTGATACGCATAATAAGTAATTACTCCTATTTTAGGGTTAGGATCATAAGCAAATTAATTAACATCATGAATGAGCTAGGATATATATATACTATGATTTAGTGGGGGATTTACATATATAACTATTAATCACGATTTATATTTATGTTAAATTTAATATCTATGTATATGTAAATTCATTGTATAATTTAACTCAAACTCAACGATGATTAATGTTCGTTAATCTTAAATATTATTGTTAATTAAGAGGGTGTCAGCCAGCCACTAGTCTACTAGCACAGGTTAACCATATCATAAATCTAAGACAAACTGTTTATGCAATAAAATAAGGTAACCAAGCCAATTACAAGTTAAAGTAGATTGCCATGATGCCACGGCGTACATCACAGTCTTCAATTATGCTTTTCTATTCTTTTCCAAAAAATGATGTAATTGTGTAAATATATGTTGTTTAATTAATTTTGGTCAAACTCCGCCGCCGTGCCCTATTTGACCCACGTGCCAAAATCATGGTCCTTGTTGTATAGAAAGAGCATTAATCTGCGCTCACAGGGTCACAGCAAAACCCTAAAACATCCCTCTTGGACCATAACTGTTAGTTTTCAAGCCTTTCATTTTATAATCCCCCGTTCATTATTCATTATTCATTATTCTAATCTCGTGCCTTTGTAATCCTTTTGGCTTTTTGTTCAAAGTTCAAACCATCTCTTTTTTTTCCTCAACTATATATAAACCCATCACCCCTTTTTGGTACCATAACAACAAATGTACACCAAACGAATGTAATCAATCTCACTATATACATTACCCACCAAATCACCATGGAAATGGACCATCACTCACCTAATTTCCTCCATTTTTCGGGCTTTTCGTCCGATTTCTCACCGGCATCCTCTTTTGATTCCCTAGACTCTTTTTCATGGGATGGTGAATCTCATCATCTATTGCTCCCTACTTTCACGGACAATTTCCCACCATTTAACGTGAGTGACTCCCAAGAAATGCTCCTCCACGACGCCGTGAAAGATCGTCATGATGAGGAGGCTAGTGATTGGTTCAATGGGGTGAAAGAAGAGGAGGTGACTTCCAACAGTGCAACAAGTCAAGCCTTTGAGGAAAAAAAGCCCACGAAGGAAAAGTCTTACAGAGGAGTGAGGAGGAGGCCTTGGGGGAAATATGCAGCTGAAATTAGAGACTCAACAAGGCATGGAATTAGGGTTTGGCTTGGCACATTTGATAGTGCTGAGGCAGCTGCTTTGGCTTATGATCAAGCTGCATTTGCCCTGAGGGGGTCTTTGGCTGTGCTCAATTTTCCAGTTCAAGTTGTCCAAGAGTCTCTTCAAGAAATCAAGTATAGGCATGACGAGGGTTGCTCACCTGTTATTGCACTCAAGAGGAAGCATTCAATGAGAAAAAAGTCAATGCCTAAAAAAGGCAAATCAATTATTAGTCAATGTAGAGACGAAAGTAAATTATCGTATAATCACCAGCATTATAATTTAGACAACGGCGATCACCAACATTTTGATTTAGTAAACGACGGGAATGTGTTGCCAAAAAATGTGATGGTGTTGGAGGATTTGGGTGTTGAGTATTTGGAGGAGCTTTTGGAACAAAGCAGCTCATGTGGAAGTGCCGGCAGTCCACAGTGAAAATTAATACTTTGAATAGTAAACTTCAAGCACACAAGGATGGAGACTTTCAACCGCAACTTGAGTTATAAGCGGCTTCCGTCTTTTATCTTATTTTACTATTGTATAATTAATTATTTACTGAGTTTAATTCCTTCTTTCATTTACCTTTTTAGTTTGACCCTTTATTTTCCACCGTAGTTTGACCTTGGATCAAAAGATTCATGTTTGAGATTTAAGGGTGTCAAAGATCTAGGGCCTAGTATAGAATAATATTTATTAATTGCCTCCCCTTTGTAAAGTTGAAAGCGATGGAATGTACACTTGTGGATTCAAATTATAAAAATATGTTCGATGTCTCAATTATTGTACATATGGTACCTATATATAAATTATAATTTGACCAAAAAATATATATATAAATTATTTATCAAAAAAAATTATAAAAATAAAATGATATGATATCTATAATGTATGTAATGTATTTGTCTTTCTAAGTGAATGGATTAGGAAGCAAGAGTGCATGAATGATCTAAATCTACATGACTTTAACTTTGTCATTATTTTTAGAGTCAGAGCTGGCACCTTATCTTCATACTTCATTATTATCAGGGCCGGCCCGAAAGAAGTGCAGGTGGTGTTGTCGTACAAGTCTTGCTTTAGAAGTTCAACACCTTCTTTACAAATATATTTTTTGTGTGTTGGGAATTTTGTTTTTCGTCCTAATTTTCCATAGGGTAGACAACCTTTTAAAGTTGTTGAACTTCTGAAAGTTAGAAGAAAAAAAAATTGTTTCCGAGTGAATCCCTCTAGCTGCTACGAGTACTACTTGTGTAATGGCATTCTCATCCAGTTATATGTGTAATGGGATATCTCGGATTTGACTTTTGTGAACAGCGAAGTCGATACTCAATATGTATAATCGCCTTCCAAAATATTTGTAGAGCTACATTGAATTCACCATTGTCAGTTAAAACTCTCGAAAAAAATAACACACCAACCTACCATGAATATTGTGGAGCAACAAACGGATGCAAATGAATGCCTCCTACTTAAATGTTGTTTAGATCCTGGGATGATCGAACTCACAATCCATGGAGCCACACATAGACACAAGTTCATCTTAACCACTAGATTACCCAAATTTAAATTAACAGTCAAAAAAATTAGGCTACAAATTTGTATTATCC
Source organism: Oemleria cerasiformis (assembly GCA_037349345.1). NCBI lineage: Eukaryota > Viridiplantae > Streptophyta > Magnoliopsida > Rosales > Rosaceae > Oemleria > Oemleria cerasiformis. The sequence continues at coordinate 35,302,162 of JAZGTL010000007.1, read as the reverse complement.
TTAATAACTTGTAAAATTTGGTAGGTTACGCAAGAGTGTAAGTAATATTGATATCCACTGTGAAGGGGGTTTATACCACGATTTTTTAATTGGTTGTGACACCAGCAAAGCAAGAAGTCAAGCATATAAAAACACAACTTTAGTTAATTAGGTTATGTTGATTGTTATCCTCCAACATTTGAACAACTTGTGTTTCCTAGTCTTCTTGTTTCTTTCCTTGGGAGAAAAATGACCATGTCATACTCCTAATAATTTCTTTTTATTTTTTTGGCGATAGCAAACCCATGCAACTAGGTAAATTCAAGTGAGTGGGGGCACTTTATAAATAATGCTAATGGTACTTTTCGATCGCAATAATTTTGTAACAGTGTTCTGATTCCATTATGAAAAAAGATTAATATTAGAAAGGGAACTTTATATAGATAATTATAATGACAACAAAAATAAAAATATATAAATAATGGCAATGGTTAGAGAATTTCACGGACATGTGTTTAATTATTTCTCAATAAGTAATTGTGTTATCTTCAATTTGAGTACTTAAAAATTTGCAAAGTAATTACTAATGCATTCAAATTTCAATACTTAATAAGTAATAATTAAATATTATTTAGTATATTCGTGAAAAAATAAAAAATATAAGATAAAAATGGTAACAATATTAGTATACATGCATATACAGGAAAAAAAAAACTTCACTGGGGGCCTGAGCCCCCCTCTGGTCATCAAGTGGCTCGGCCACTGGCCACTGGCCACGACCCCAAAATACCTAAAAGAGACGAATCAAAAGTGGCCACAAAATTAACTTAAGTAGAATGTTAGATGATTAAATTATTTTAATTTATTATACAATAGATTAATTAATTGTATATATGTTGAACTTGAAAATTATATTTACAAAATAAATAAAAAATACTATTATACTGTGGTACTTATTTAGCATATTTTCGGAATTGGGGAGTGGATTTGCTATTCCATTTTTGTGTTCCATTTCAGGTCCTATTTTTAAAATTTTGACATGTATCTTATGACTTAACTGAGAGTTAACTAATGTTAACTTCTATTATTTTATGTTTTATTTAATTTTCTATTTTTTATTTTTTTATAAGAAAATGAAACCCAAAATACAGAAACGAACAACCCAATCACACCCAAACACCTAAAAAAGAAAAAACCAAACCCACCACCACCATAAATCCCAGATTTTTTTGGCGACTCGCCGGTCGTGTTCCGGCTCGGATGTCGACGAGTTTAATTGGGTTTTGTAAATCGAAGGGCGGTCGTTCTGTTACCGTCGTCGGCAACTCGAGAAAGCAAGTTGAGCGGCGTCAACGAGCCAAAGCAATTCAACGAATCTATCGGCAACGGACGACGATGAAGTCTAATGGGTTTCCTAAATCGGAACCCTCTGGTTTCGTTTGGTAGATTTGGTATTGATGGTTGGGATTTTTGGGCTTTGTAGACGATTAATCTTGCGGCGATCTGTACTCCGGCGGATTACAACACTCGCCCATTGAACACCATGGGTTATAAAGATAACGTAACGAAGGCCCATCCTAACACTGTTATGCACGTGGCGCAGTATTCTCCATTCTGACACTTATTGATTCGAGATCAACTAATGGTTTCATATTCCAATTTCTTAGAACACAAAATCGATATCAAATTAAGGTCACTACCCCACAGCACTAGGTAACAAAAACAAAAATAAAAAGGAGCAAAGTCCACCTAACGCGATAAAGCAAAGAAAGTCTCATAAACGAGCCAATTAGGATAATTTGGGCAAGTTCTTTCTATTTCGTTAATTGCGATTTAAAATTAAGGCAGCTTGAGTTATAGCCAAGACAAGTTTTTCGTTTTTCATATATTAGGATAATATACTGATATAAAAGTTTGGTGAGATCATTTTGTCTTCGTATTGGTTGGTCATCCTATTGGTGTAGGTTTGATTCATTGAGCACCAGTTTTTTTTATTTCTGCTGTTTTTACATTGTTTTCTATATTAACTTGGACTTAATTTTGTAGGGTATGGTTAAATGTGAGTCTGAAAGTGAAGCGACGGATTGACACAAGCTCAATGCTTTGGGCACTCTTTGGTGCTCATTGGGTAGTTTCAACTTTTGGGTCACTTTTATAACAATCCGAAGCTCAATGTAGAAAGGCTTACAGGGCCCGATCACTGAAAACCCAAATTCATTTCACTATGAAAACCATGAAATAAGGGCTCATCCTAATTGTTTAAATACATTTTTCTCCTCTCACAATCAACAAAATCTGTTGTACTTAAGAATCTGCCGCTTAGTGTTATGATCTAGTGATATTCCTCTCCATTTATTATGTAGAAGGTCTCGGGTTTGACTCTCGTTATTATTACGTGGAAGGTTTCGAGTTCGATTTTCGTCGGATGAGGCCTATACCGAAAATTTATATAATATAATCCCCTTATATCCCAAAAAAAAAAAAAATAGGCAAAAAAATTGTTGGTGATTAACCGCTGTTTTTTTTGTCATAACTATTTAGGATTATAACCGCGGTTATTTATAACCATTGATTATTTAACTTAATACAACTTATAAATTTCTGGAAGTGAAATATTTTTTTTTATTTTTTATGTTTTTTTCTCTTAGTGATTTTTATTTTTAACTCAATACAACTTATCAAGAATTGATGTTCATTTAGGTTGAAACCGATACATGTGTTTTTTCACCTAGTAATTTTTTAACCTAACACAGCTTACAAAGAAATGATGTTCATCCGGATTTTAACATGATATGTGCTTTTTTTAACCTAATAATTTGTTTACTTACTCTTAACCTAGTACAATTAAAAAAAAAAAATGGATGTTTATTTGGGTTCAACTCGATGGGTTTCTTTTACTTACTAATTTATTAGCCTAGAATAAGTTACAAAGAATGTTCATCTGGGTTCACCTTGATATATTTTATATTTACAAAGGCGACTGATAAGATGACCACAATTCTACGATAGGCTTACGTCAACCACAAATACATACTATTGTTAGATCTCCATCTCTTGTTTCAGTCTATTAAAATGGTTTGGGTATCTGTTGACAGTTAGGAAGTCTTCATCTCTTAACCCTTTTTCGTTTTTATTGTTAAGCTAACTCGTATTACTTACACATCCTGTTTATATCACAATTCACAAACAACAAGTTAATCTGGTTTTCTACCTAAGCTTACTTGTATGTTGTTGCACAAATCTTATGTTTCACTGCTCTCAAGCCTGTGTTCTTAGTGGGACCTCTTGTATGAACTTGCAGCAATTACCAGGAATTCAATGTGGACTGTTTGAATTCACACAAACTTCCCCCTCTTATTACACCTTACGCAACTTGTTTCATTACAACCCACAATTTAATATGTTACCCTTACGAAGCTACATTGTATGAAGTTAGTTGTAACTCGTATTTCAGGTTTCTTTAACCTCCAGCTAGTTCTCGTAATCTCATAAACTCCCTAATTTCAAATTTGTTTTCTCATTTACTGTTCTAGTTTTTAGCAGGTGACGTTTCATTGTATTCATGTCCATCTCTTGTCTCCTGTGCCTAGCTAATCCCTAGCTTGGCTTTGCTCTTATTTTCATTATTTTCTATTTTCAAATCAGAGTCGATGTCAGTTGTGCCCGCAAAACTGTTTCTAGAGACTCGGCACCAAGTTTCTTGATTTCTGTTGGGATATCCCTTATCGTCAGGGTTTCATTCTCTGATCTTTACAATTTGTAGGATTGCTTCCGCCCCACAGTCACAGTCCTATTATCTCTACAACACTTTCACCTAGATTAATTTGTTCTGACCTTGTGGAGTATTTGTGTTCTTGGTAGGATCTCTTGTATGAAGTGGTCAAGTTAGTCCTCTGTCTTCCTATTGTGTACCTTATTTCTTGACTGTGATTCGGGATTTGGGGTAACAGGGGGCAGATTTAGTTAGTTTTTTTGGTTTTTTCTTCTCTAGACCTTTCTCGTACAAGATTGTTAATTGTTTAAATGGTCTGTCTTAGATTTCTGTTTGTTTGCCTTCCGGTTTATCAGATTGTTATTGGTTCAATAGTTAGATGATATCTCCAGGCACTATAATATTTTCCCTCTTTGTGTTGCATTCCAACAGATACACGGTTCCTAGATCCCAGCGATCGAATCATCTCCATCCCTTACCACTTCATTACTGAACGCTGCACTATTTTTGCTTCGATTAGGTCTTTATCCCCAGAAGTTTTTCCTAACAAAGTTTTTTAATGAGACAGCACCTCAAGCTTTATCCTTCTTCTCGCTTGAGAAAATATGTAATGCTAGTATAGCACGTAGCTAGTAGATGGCACCAGTATTGTATTTTCGTTTCCCGTGAACTTATTCAGGCCGGAAATCTTTTTAGATTTTGTTATTGTTCCTGTTGTTCACGTTTGGGTTCATGATAGACTAAATGTCTATCTATTATACTATCTTTAGATGTTTCAATAAAACATATGTTCCAACAAAAAAAAAAAAAACCAAATTCAACTCTGCCATATATATCAGTGGTGCTTATACTTTACATTTGCCTCCCAATGCCACCCAAATAGTCTCTAATGGTACAATAGTATCATCATATCCACGAAAGATCAGCCATATGTGCTGTAGCCTATAGTAACATTCACAAAAGTTGGGGCCCTTTTCTCTTGAGACAAAAATATCTGAGTTCCTCCTGTTTTGACCAACAAATAGAATCATACTAGTCCATTAACTACAGAAACCACCTGAAATTGTTAATTATACAATTACTAGCTAGTTAGAATAAAGTCGGGATTTAATCACTTGAATTATAAGTTCTTTGCGGTATTCTTTTCTTTCGGACCAAGTTATCAAAATGAATTGTACACCTGGCTACCTCATCATGTACAATTTTAGTTGAAGAGACATAAGCTAGTGGGTGCATTTCACAACTTGTGGAACATAATTCAGTGCATCTACCTTTCCCAACCCAGAAGAATCAACGCATAAACCTACTAACCTAGCACAATACATTGAATCAACGATCTGGGAGTTTCCAGGAACCACTTACTGGCGATTTTTTGAGTGCCGGCGGGCGAACTAGCTAGGGTTGTTGAAAGGGCAAGATGAATGAAGGACTAGCTGGGATATTGGAGAAGCATGTTTAATTTGTTGGGTGTGACAATGTTGGGTTTTTTACTTTTCATTATGTTCCCCACTCAAACAAAATAAACTTTCAAAGCGCTTATAATCATACCTCCAATATTATAATTGGAATTTGTTTAATGTGAAAGTGGGAGGCTTTTTCACTGTGTAGGGTTTTATGAGTCAAGGTGAAGAATCAATGAGAAGAAAAATGTAGGAAGTAGGAAGCCTGGCCTACTTTAAACCATAGCCCTCAAGAATGACTTCCATGGACATTTACCAAATTAGTTTATATCAAGCTGAGCACATGGATGCAAACATCTCAGTGGGGAAGGTAAGGGTCATATGAATAAATCATAGTAGCACTCACAATGATCACTTGAAAGTCATAATAATCCTACCATTTTTCTTCCATTTTCAAATACGATATACTTTCTGTAACAGATGTGAGCATAGTCACATAATAATCCTACCATTTTTGTCCTTATAAGATAAAATTCTAAGCTCGATTGTGAGCTTAGTGTTTTCAGGCTTATTTGCTTTATTGCTTGAGGGTGATCATTTTATTTACTTGATCGAATTTTTCCGACTAGCAGATTTTATGATAAAATTTTAACGAGATTTGCTACAAACTCTAATATTGTATCCTTCTTTTTCTATAATAAAGCTTCATCTTTAGGTTTTTTTTTTAAAAAAAGGTACACACAAATTTAACAAAAACCCTTCATTTTGATTTCAAGAGACGCTGCGACTCGATCATAATTAGTGGCTCATCAAACAGAAAAAGTGGGTGCTGGCAAAAAAATAAAAAAAGTATTCTGATATTCTGTAAGTTGGCTATTGAATTCCAACTTCAACTGCTCGGCTGTTAGCTATGATCACAGGTATCACTTCGCAATTTGCACACTTTGAATAATGAAAAGGTGCGCCGGACTCATACGTACATTGTTAGATTCTTAAAACTCATCATTCCAACACCAAAAGTAAAATCTTCTTTTATTCTTCTCCATTCATCATCAATTCTTATGTGATCAATTAATAATCAACTACTTTTAATTTTCTCCTGTGACTGCTTGAATGGTTCTTGCTGCGCTTTCATCTTTAGCTGGTTTGGATAGAAGTAGGGTCTATTTGGATACCTATGGATTTGAATTTGAGCTCCTCAAATCCAAATTCTTATATTTTGATGAATTTTTTGGTTTGGATGTCGTTTTGATTCAAATTCATAAGGAATTTTATAGTTTCAAATTTAGGAATTTGAAATAACATTTAAAGCTAGAACTTTGGATGAATTTGGTTCTCTAGCATTTCTTGATCAAAACATCTTCTTTTTCCATCCTTATTTTTTTTTTCCATCCTTCATCCTTCTTTGTTCCTCTTCTCTGTTTTTTCCTCTCAGTTCTCATTTTTCTCTCCTTCATCTTTGTTGCTCCTCTATCTTCTCATTCTCTACTGCCCCTATTTCGCTCTCATCCTCCTCCTCCCCCGCTCGTCCCCTCCATCGTCCTCTACTACCACTCTTTTTCTCTCCTCCTGCCCTGCCCTTAATCTCTTTCATCCTTCTACCCTACTCACCCCCTTTCTCCTCCACAACTCATCTAATCCTTACGTAGGTGATAATAAAATATTCAAGTAGTGTACACAAACCACCGCTAGCTTTCTTCAATTTTCTTGACCTCATTGTTATAACTGACTAATAATGAATTAACACGAGATTCAATGCCTTATAACTGAATGATAATTGAAGTAACACAAGATTTCAGTTCCTCTTCACTGCCCAAAAATCGCGAAAAGCTTGCATAACAAGATTGGTAACTTGCGATGCAACAATGTCAATAATCGCTAATAATTTCAGCGTTAAACTACTGGCACTAAAACTTGTGCAACTCCCTCTAGAAAATTCAAAATCATGAGCCGTAAAATTCTATAGAAACTAGACTTCTAGAGTTTTACAATCTTATATGGCTCATTATCTAGTTCTCTTAAGCAATTACATTTTAATCGGTAAAGTTGACCCATTTGCATTAGCAATTTTATTGACAACACTGAGCTACTGGTATTAAAATTGATATAAATCACTCTAGAAAATTTGAAATCATGAGCCGTTATATTATACATAAACTAGACTTGTAGAGTTTTCCAAGCATATAAGGCTCATTATCTAGTTTCTCTTAAGTAAGTACAGTTTAATTTGTAAATTGACCCCTAAGCATTTACAGTATTATTGACTTCCAAAATTGTTGATTACAAGTTTGTGCTTTCAAATCTCCAAACAAATAATTAGTTTACCAAACAATAATATTTCATATTAATAGATTTCAAATTCTTTCATTTGAAATTCATATATAAATCCTTATTTCTAAACGAAGCATAATCACATTAATATATATATATATATACTTGAGTCAATAATATGATAAATGAAATATTATTTTTGGATGACATTGAAAAAATATATAAAAGATAGGGAAAATTTTATATTTTCTTTGACGTCAAAGAATAAAGAATTAATATATTAGCCTCATATATATGTATGTATACTTAGTCAATAATATGATAAATGAGATATTATTTTTGGATGACATTGAAAAAATATATAAAAAAATAGGGCAAATATTATATTTTCTTTGACTTCAAAGAATAAAGAATTAATAGATTAGCCTCATATTGTTTATTAATTTTCATCACTACCCTCCTCAATTATTGCCCTCTATGCTCGATAAATGAGACTAATATAATGTGCTCCATCCGTAATGCATGTGAAAGCATAATGTTTGGTTTTTGCGTGATTAGTGGATATTAGCTACGTTTTGCAGGTTTTTTATATTTCCCTCCTTTATTTTTTTGGGGTTAGCGTAGCTAATTATGAGACCAACGTGATTAAGTGAATAATCGCGTTAATGAAATACTAATTATTGTAAACTTATAAAATCACGATTCTTAAGATTCTTAACTCAAGTGATTGAAGAGGAAGTATTTCTTGCACGCAAAAATCTTGTATTTGTGGGTTTCCATTTTACGCAAATGATCGTATACATGCTCACATCAAATAAGATCCCTAAGAAATCTTCATGTTTTAGTTTTCCTACGCAAACTTTCTAAGCTAATTTGGCGCCATGCATGAGTCTAGTCTCTAGCTAGAAATTCTTGCGGCCGGACAATGAAACTCATCAAAAAACGCGTTTCTGTAGCTACGTGGTTTCCCTCGCACAAATCCAGCGGCATGTCGAGTCGTCAACAATTTTGGTATACGAGATTAACAGATAAAAAAGTAATTAATTGTAATAATATAATGTTCAGGCTCTATCAAAGGGAAGAGTTTGCTCGCAAAAGACGGCAAACCATTTACTATATTTTTTGGACCAACAAACACGTACGTACTACAATTTGCAAGAATCAAAGAACAAAAAAAATACAAATATAATTAATTAAGAATTGAGTCGCAATCGAGCTTGGGATATTTAATATTTAAAACGACAAAAAAAAATTAAATAAATAAAATAGGAGATCATTTTGTGCACTTACCGCAGAAGTGTTTTGGGCATCCTGCAGAAAGTGCAAAGGTAGAAGAGAAGCGATGAGAACTCACCTTAATTATGAATTTATGATACAAATATTATTAGCTACGTAAATATAATATAAATAATATTATTTGTAATTTTTGAGTCGGGACACAAAGAGAAAGGAAAATTAAATACTATATAATTGGTCCCACGATTTTTTTCCTGGTCTTATTTCCTATCATACATCATATGCTCTATCACGGTGACAGATGAAAGTTGAAGTCAACGCCCCAAAGCCAATTCAACAAGCCCAATATTAATTTATACTATACTTATGCGCAGTTAATTATTTTTATTTTAAATTTTTAAGAAATAATGAGAAATGAAAATAAATTAAAAAAATAAAATAAATAAAAAAGAATGAGTGTTAGAGTAACTATCCACTCCTCCACTAAAATATTTATTTTTTATTTTATTTAAATATTTAATTTCACTATTATATCCTTATATATTAAATGTAAAGCGTTATTAATAGAGGGTATTTTTGTCAAAAATAATTTGGTGAAGCCTTTTGACTCTCTTAGCTTTATAAAAACTAGACTCATGCACATGCATACGCTTGTGTAAGTTAATTATTTTTATTTTGAATTTATTATTTATAATTTTTAAAAAATAAGGAGAAATGAAAAAAATTCAAAAAATAGAATAAATAAAAAAGAAAGAGCGTTGGAGTAACTACCTACTCCTCCACTAAAATATTTATTTTTTAATTTAAAAAAATTTAAATATTCAGTTTTATTATTGTATCCTTTTGTATTAAATGTAAAGGTTATTAATCAATGAATATTTTTGTTAGAAAATTTTGATTAAGCCTTTTGACCATCTTGACTTTATTATATATTTTTTTTTTATCAAGAACGATATCATTGTATATCATAAAAAAAAGTTACAACCATATTATCAAAATCAAGCTATGACAGCAAGACCCACCAGCCAATATGATAATATTAACGCGGACAAAGCCGCACTAACAACCCACATCACTGAAATTATGCAAAATTACAAATCAAGCCCACAAAGTCCAAAGCAACCAAAATCCTAATAACAAATCAAGCCCACAAAGCCCAAAGCAACCAAAACCCTAATAACAAATCAAGCCCACAAAGTCCAAAGCAACCAAAACCCTAATAACGCATATACCCCTAAACAAACTACCTTCACTAAAAGAAACAGCCACCGTCGTCAAACCCATTACATATGGTCTTGAAGAACTTGTAGAGCATGCGGATATGAGGAATGCTTGATCTCCAGCGATCCAATTACGCATACCAGCGAATAAAGGACAAAAAGTCATAATATAACTACTGTGACCAAATCCAATGGGAGATATTGCGGCAAATTCTTCAAACAACAAGGTAAAACAAAATTTAGGGAAAATAACAAATTTTAAAATAAGATTTTGGGTAAGGGGATAGATTGAAAAAATAGCAAAATAACATGATGTGATACTCAAATCTGAGTCTGGTTTAGACTATACAGTCACCACAAAGAGACTCTTATTACTAACCCAAAAGAAAAAGAAGAAAAACGATTGAGGGGAGGAGGGAAGAATGTGATATTCTCCCTCATCCCCCTTAGTTTGCTTTTTTTTTTTTTGGGACTAGGAGGAGAGAAAACGGAAGCTAGGGTTTTTATAGCTAAATTCACATTTTATGCTTACAATTACAATGTCTATTTTGATGTAATCTAACATGGTTGAAAACTTGATGAATGTGAAGAATGTCCAAGGACAAGGAAGTTGTTGGCAAAAATTAGGACCAACAACTTGGAAGGTTATTGCCAATGCATAAAGACAACGCCTTATTCTTGCTTGCATTTGAGATCCGCAACAACATACATATGTGTTGTCAAAGATTATGAGCAACAACCTGAGCGTTCTTGCCTAAGAATATTGGCAACGACTTTAATTGCCTTGCATGTTTGTTTCGCAACTACCTTAGCGTTTCTTGCCTAAGACTATAGGCAACGACTTGTAATTTCCTTGCGTTTTCATTTCGCAACAACTTTGAAATTCGTTGCCTATTACATAAGAACACAAACATAGGGCAACGACGCTGATAATGAAATTTTTTTGTTGTTTATAATTTTAGGCTACGATTTTTGACTTTCAGAAACAACTCAAAATTGTTGTTGAATCCATGTTTTTTTGTAGTGATAGAAAAATAAACTTCTTATCTTAATACCTAGGACAAGGACTATGATTGACAATAGTGGCACACCCGAAAAAATGGACCTTTCATTTCAAAATATTGGACTATGATGGAGAAAAACGTGTACAAACCCTCAAGAGAAATGGGAAAAAAGAAAAAGACGAATCTCTAATATGTCAAAAAGTATATTAATTCTCTTTCTAGATGGGATTTCATTTCACTATAACTGAAGTTGGAAATTTTACAACAAATGACAATTATATTGACACTATACCGACAATATTCATATCGACACAAAACTGAAACAATATCGAAAATATTTTTTCTTTTACCTGTTTACCATAAAAAACTTACATGCGCAAAGTAATCTGTTGTTGAAACTAGCTAGGGTAATGTATATGATGTTGTTAGCCATCAATTTTAACAATCTTTGGGAATCAGAAAATGAAGAAGATGGTATTTGAGGTTTTCCATGAGCACACACACCTTATCCTAACATATACATCTAGGACAAGGACTAGGATTGACATTAGCGGAACACCCAAAAATTATGAAACTTTGAAAATGACAGTGGTCTAAAGTTTGCCGTTTTCTCTCAAAAAAGGAAGATGTTGAAATTTGTACATTCATCATAGGAAAGAGACAATCCTAGTGGTTTTGATAGGAAACCTACAGCTCTTATTTTTCCATAACCTAACCAAGTGGCCTTTGAATTCATCTAATAAAACACAAAGATTTTCACAATAATTGGGACCAATTTTTGACTCATCATCTCTCTTGTGATATGATATGAGAAACTTCACTCTACACTATAAGGCTGTAATTCAATTTGTGTTTTGGCTTTATACATTGACACCCAAACACCACAAGTTCACAACCATACCACTTGCGCTATAAGATGCATTGACCTTTCCAAAACTCTTCCCTTGTTAAAAAATTTGTACAATATTCATCGATCAAAAAAAATTATCGAACAAAAATAAAATGCACAAATATAGGCGGAAATTTTAATTTTTTTTTAAATTTTAAATTCGATTGAATGAAAAATGCCATACACCTAAGTCCTAACAAAATGATTTCTTAATTTGTGTTCTTTATTTATTTATGTTTAAATGGTGTGCTAGATTGAATGAACATAAATAAAATAGATATTTTGAAGTATGAAACAAAGTATTGAAAACAAAAGACTTCCAATTTATTCCTTCCTATAGGGTCCATATGGGACAGTCTTGAATGACAATGTGTCGTTAAGTCTTAAGAACCAATTCATTTCACACCCATTCAGTCATACAAGCTTTAATACCAGTCTAAAGAGTGTCCCTTGTACGCGTACGAATATAAATTCTCCGGAATGGATCACACGGCTATTGTGCGTATGTTATTAATTCACTCATAATTAAATATGAACATCATATTAAAACTCCGGATGGACTAACTCTAATAAAAATATTTTATTAAAAATTTTGTATACAAGGAAAGATTAATATAACTTCATGACAATTCTCATATTCTACATAGCATAAAACGAAAACTTAAGAAGAAATGAAACAAGAAGAAACTTAAGAATTGATATAGAATAAGTGAGCTAGATGCCTCTTATTTGTCTCAAATTTGGGTCGTCCCTACTCATATTATTATACTCCGGTGTTATCGCCACAAGGCACAAATCCATAAAAAAAAATTGGATATGCTAAATTTTAGTGTAAAACTTTTTTATCAAACATTGACAGTATAAATGAATTTCATTAATAAAAATAAATACATTTGATCAAAATAGACACTTTATACATAGAAAGAACTTATATTCATGCGATATAATACAATGTAAAATACTTAAATTGTATTGTAAGAGTCTTCAAGGTACCAAATTTGTCAATTATAAAATCTATGTCGATATTATCAATAAACTCCCTTTTATATGGCAATATAATATACGATATGTAAAAAATTATTATCAATTTTATTTAAATATAGAACAAATTAATGATGTTGACTATATAAGTTAATGTTACATCAATTTTTTATGACGCCATCAATTTCAGATGCGCATGAGCTCGCCCTAGCCATTGTGTCAGGCTCATCCCTGATCCTCACAGTATTCAATAAAATTATAACATGGCCGAAAGTTATACAAAACCGCAAGTGATTGCAGACCCATCTTGGCTGTTCGTGGTGCTGATGTTGTGGTGACGGCGGACCCGGTAGTGGTGTTCTGCTATGCGGTGTCAGTCGGCCAGATCTGGTCGAGTGTGATTGCAGCGACCATTCTTTGTGGCTGCGGCTTCAGCTTCGGATCGGATTCTGCTCCAGTTCTGGTCTTTATTGGTTTATTCCAATTGGTTGCAGCCATGGGTCGTTGTATCTTGTTTATGGTTAATTAGTTAACCTTAATTGTCTCTAGTTCTTTTGAATTAGATATATTTGTGAATATACTTATAGGAGCTCTTCTTTATCTGGAGGTGTGTTTTCATTGTTTATTGTTTATTTTTAGGTGTGTTTTTAGGTGAGTTCTTCCTTTCTCTCGGAGAATATCCTTTGTAAATATGTAATTTAAACTAAGCCTTATATTCTTTATTTATGAGTTTATTTATAGATATTTTTGAGTTTATTTATAGATATACTTAAAAATATTTCTTACTTTCTCCGGGGTATATCCTTGGAAACTTGTAATTCTATTCTTTAATAATACTGTTTACCAATAAAATAAAACTACATGCCTCGACCACCGAAAGAGGCTGACCCTCACTTGTAAAGAATGGAATTAAAAAGAGAGTGGTCCATATGGGACCATGGCAAGCCAATAGCAACGAAGAGGTGGGACACGTGTGGACAACCCAGAGGCAAAACGGCGTCGTGAAGTCGACGGTCAGACCTCCACAGAGGGAGAGAGAGAGTTGTGCAGTTGACGAAAAACCTAAAGACTAAAAAGAAGAGAATCAGCAGTTGCCTATAAATATATATTTCCTTTCCCGTCCTTTTTTCCTCACCATTATCACTTCACCATTTCAAAATTTGCCACTCTCTCTCGCTCTCTCGCTCTCTCTCACGGGAACTGAAAAAAACCCAACAGGTTAGTCGATCTGCAAATTAATTTGTTTATTTTTGCTTCATTTTGGGTTAATTTAATTAATTTTTTTTGCTCTTGTAATCAATTAAGCTACATGGAAATTGCAAAAAGTGTCATGCATGAAAATTTCAAAGTGGAAAGTGTAAAGTGGGTGTTCGTTTTCAGTGGGGAATAAAAACAGGTTTTAGCTTTTCTTTCTTTTTTTTGTTTTTGACATGGGTTCTCTTTCTCCTTTGCTTTTGTACGTGGGTTCTCTGGTTTTTTCACAGATCTGTGTTTAATTTTTTATTTTCACCCAAAAAATCCTTGCTTTAATTTCGTTTTCTTAAGCAGGGTTTGATTATATTGTTTTTTTTTAGTTTAGTGACAAGTTCAAAGTAGTATTATCTCTGATTTTGAATCTGACTTGGCAATTTGGGGCTAGAGTGTCTCTCAGTGTGCGCATCCGGTTATATGATATATTTTCTCTGTTGAAACATATGACATTGAATAATGCTCCTTTGAATTTTCTGTGTTATTAATAATCTCCATCGGTAAGCAGAGTTGAATTTTGATTTCATCCAATTAAACTACTATTTCGATATGAACAGTGGATTAGTGGATTTAAATTTCCCAAGATATCTGGTTCAACAACCCTGGAAATTTAAGTTGATTTAAAGGTAAAAAGATATATTTTAATAGAAAAAAAAGGAGATAATATTGTCTACAAGTCACAATCTCTCTTCTTTTTACTAATCAAAGTCACAATCTTCTTGCACAGCAAAGGTTGTGAATTTAATTTGATAATCTTTTTTTTATTTAAAATTTAAAATTATATTTTTTTGAGAAAAGAAAACCAGTTGATATTGTTTTAAATACTGTTTCTGTGTGTTGGATGAATCCTGAGTTCATGAATCTGTTTTGTCTGATTTTGTGGGGTTTAGTAGATTGCTTGTGGTTGGCCTTCTCCTTTTCCTGTAGTCATGGAGTTTTGCCTCTTCATTTTTCAGAAGATTATTTGCACTTTTTCATGCCCTATATTATATATATTTTTCTAATTTGTTGGTTGGCAATTATGATTTCATTTTTATTATAATATACATATTTTTGTATTTTCTTGTTGGCAAATATGGTTTAATTTTTATTATAATCTGCAATCC
Source organism: Oemleria cerasiformis (assembly GCA_037349345.1). Taxonomy (NCBI): domain Eukaryota; kingdom Viridiplantae; phylum Streptophyta; class Magnoliopsida; order Rosales; family Rosaceae; genus Oemleria; species Oemleria cerasiformis. The sequence continues at coordinate 35,287,116 of JAZGTL010000007.1, read as the reverse complement.
CAGTCTTCCTTTCACACAAACCAATTAGCAAAATGAAGCTGCCATGCACTGAGCTCATCTGCCCTCTTAAAAGTCTAAAAGTCAGAAACAAAAAAATTGATTAGTTGGACCTAACATTCTCGTGAATTGACCAAATTACCCTCTTGGATTTTCAAAATTTATCTGTTATTTATTATTGATGATTAATTATCCTAGTGGTCCTGAAAATTATAGGTGTGCATTAAATTTTCAAATTTTAACATCTCCAGTCAGAGGTTGAGTCAAATTTTATCTCCACTTGATAATTATTGAGCAAAATTGGTTGACTCTTCCTTTGTTTTTGTTTCTCTGTTTGATAGATTGACTGGAGATGTGTTCATTTGAAAATCTTCTTCTCTGCTTCTCATGATTTTATGAGTAATTTGCCATTTTGATTCCTGAATTTGTACTCTCGTTAATTTCCGCTATAAAACTTTTATTTCAGTCAATTTTCACCTAATCATTATATTTATTCACACTTAATTCAATTTTTTTCTCAAAAAAATCACTCTTCGCTCGTTAATCATAATATTTATATATTATCGACAAAAAATTAGATGAAGTGTGACCGTTGGAGGATATTGATCGTTTGAAAATCTTCTTCTATGTTGGTAGCAGATCATATTCTTGTTCTCACTCTTTGTTCAAATTTTGCAGATAGAGAAAGCAAGCAATGGCCAGAGAGCAATTACAAGTGCTGAATGCACTTGATGTAGCAAAAACACAATGGTACCATTTCACTGCAATTATAATTGCTGGAATGGGATTTTTCACAGATGCATATGATCTCTTCTGCGTTTCCTTGGTGACCAAGTTACTCGGGCGCATCTATTACCACGTTGAAGACGCGGAGAAGCCCGGAACTTTGCCTCCCAATGTCTCAGCAGCTGTAAATGGTGTCGCATTTTGTGGAACCCTAGCAGGCCAGCTCTTCTTTGGTTGGCTTGGGGACAAAATGGGAAGAAAAAGAGTCTATGGCATGACACTTATGCTTATGGTCATATGTTCTGTTGCTTCAGGCCTCTCTTTTGGGCACACCCCAAAAACTGTGATGACCACTCTTTGTTTCTTTAGATTCTGGCTTGGGTTTGGGATCGGCGGTGACTACCCTCTCTCCGCCACGATCATGTCTGAATACGCGAATAAAAAGACTCGCGGGGCATTCATTGCCGCGGTCTTTGCTATGCAGGGATTTGGGATTTTAGCCGGTGGAATATTCGCAATCATTTCTGCTGCTGCCTTCAAGGCCAAGTTTGATGCTCCGGCCTATGAGGTCAATGCAGCTGCCTCAACTGTCCCTCAAGCCGACTATCTGTGGCGACTTATTGTGATGGTTGGAGCAATCCCAGCTGCAATGACATACTATTGGCGGATGAAGATGCCTGAGACTGCCCGGTACACTGCCCTTGTGGCGAAGAATGCAAAACAGGCCGCGTCTGACATGTCAAAGGTTTTGCAGGTGGATATTGAAGCAGACCCCCAGAAGACAGAGCAGTCAGCTCCTGCATTTGCCTTGTTCTCCAAGGAATTTATGCACCGACATGGAGTCCACTTGCTTGGAACCACTAGCACCTGGTTTTTACTTGACATTGCATTCTACAGCCAGAATTTGTTCCAAAAGGACATTTTCAGCGCGATTGGATGGATTCCCCCGGCAAAGACCATGAATGCAATTGAGGAAGTTTACAAAATTGCCAGGGCACAAACCCTAATTGCAATGTGCAGCACCGTCCCGGGCTACTGGTTCACAGTTGCATTCATTGACAGAATCGGAAGGTTTGCAATTCAGTTGATGGGATTCTTTTTCATGACGGTCTTCATGTTTGCATTAGCCATTCCCTATGACCACTGGACTCACAAAGACAACAGAATTGGTTTCGTGGTGATCTACTCGTTGACTTTCTTCTTCGCCAATTTTGGTCCTAACGCAACCACATTTGTTGTGCCGGCTGAGATTTTCCCGGCTAGGTTCCGTTCTACTTGCCATGGAATCTCCGCGGCATCTGGGAAGCTTGGTGCCATAGTTGGTGCTTTCGGGTTCTTGTATTTGGCTCAGAGCAAGGACAAATCGAAGACCGATGCAGGGTACCCTCCAGGCATTGGGGTGAAGAATTCGCTCCTTGTGTTGGGTGTGATCAACTTCTTGGGGATATTGTTCACATTCTTGGTGCCGGAAGCCAACGGCCGGTCACTGGAGGAGATGTCCGGTGAGAATGAAGACGAAAACAAAAGTGAATTGGAGCTGCCATCAGACAACAGAACAGTTCCAGTTGTTTAGGTTAATTACAAGACTGCAGTCTCTGTAGAAATAATGTAGCTCTATTTTTCTTTCTTTTCTATATTTTTCTCTTTGTTGTGTTTGAGTTAATTTAATACTATGTCTCAGAATTTGCAAATGATGCCAAATATGCAAGAGAATTTCAGAATGTGAGTTATCCCACTATACCCAGTTTTCTTTTTTTTGACAATGGAACCACTTGGACACAATGGACTCACCGTCTGATCCCAGAGAGAATTGAGGTACTTAGATTAAATTGTACAAGAAGATGGGGCATTTTCAGTGGTCTTATTTATAGGAATTTTTTGCATATTCCTTGTGGGAAATTGAAGTTTTCAACTCGGAGCCCAAGGAATAAGCCTTCGGTCCTAACTACTTGCCCTCGCTTACTGCTCTACTGATTGACTGTATCTTTGAGATTTGGTTAACCAATCCAAAAATTTAGGAAATCCAATTGGTTCTCCTCCATATATCAAGGCATTGACAGTTACATTATCGCCGCTCTCTAAACCCTAACAGTGGACACCTACCGAATCAGTAATTCGTATCGACGGGTACCTGCCGAAACTCAATACACAATTCGTTAACCAAAATGGATCACCAGCAGGGAGTTTCATTGCCTTAAAATCAAAGAAAATCCCATATGATTAATTGCTTCCCATAGTGTTCATACACCTGTCCCAGAAAAACATTAATCACTTCAATACTAAAAGCTTTCTGCAAATCAATATTAATATTCCAATCCCTCATATATTCATTCATATTAATTACCATTTATAATTTATCTTTAATCACTTAATTGTTGGAATATTAATAATTGAATGTTGCCTCAAAAAAATACAAAAATAGCATGGGACAACTTGGCACAGCCATGAATCTCGACCTAAAACGTTCACAAAATCAAACCCAACCAAACCAAAACGACACGGCAAAATATGGAATCTGTTTCACTTTTGGTTACAGAGTTCACTACAAAATCTCTTTTTTTTTCCTCCGAGAAAAAAAATTTGGGCTTACAGAGAAACTACAGCTAGCGAAAATGGAGGAAAGAATATGCCTCTAAAATATTCTGGTCCATCGCCGAAAATACGAAACCTCCTTGAATATAAATTCTATACCCTTCCCTGACCTTGAACCATACCCTACATCTCTCTCTGTTTGTCTCTGCATTTGAGTCTTGAGTCTCTCAAATTCAGGTGAGAAAAACTACTGCTCTGTTTAACCTGCATTTGTTTCTGTGTTCTTGTATATTCTTCTGTGAATTCAATTTTCGATGAATTTCAAGTTGTTTGCTTCACTAGCGCAACTGTGTTTTTCTTACTTGATTAAACCCAAATCGGGATTGAGAATGTATTGGTTATATTGTTCATGATGTTATCTGTATAAGCTCATGATTTTTCGTAGGAATGCCCTGTGATAAAAGAAACTTTTACAAAAAGACTTTTACACTCAATTTTTCTCCTTACGCACTCCGATTTATCTATGTTCTTGATTCTTCCTTGATTTACCCCATTCCGACCATTAGAGAAAAAAAAAATGAAGTATCCAATAAAGAGATTATGGGACTGGGAAAATTATTTCCCAATTTTTATTTCAGTCACTTTTTATGTTCTTGGCTAAATTATGAGCAATATTTTCTTTATTAATTTGAATGATGTGGAAAAATTGGCATTAATAATAAGGTAGGTGTTGAAATTGTCAAAACAGCCTTATATATTTTGGTTTGCATGAATTGATTTCAAGATTTTTTGATTCTTGATCCGTGAATAAGTTCATGTAAATAGCAATGTTATTAATTGTGTTCATTTTTGTTGATGAAGCAGAGGGGAAGAGATTTGAGACATGGCAAAGGAACAACTACAGGTGCTTTCTGCACTCGACACTGCAAAAACACAATGGTACCATTTCACCGCCATTGTCATCGCCGGAATGGGTTTCTTCACCGACGCCTACGACCTCTTCTGCATATCCCTCGTCACCAAATTGCTCGGCAGAATCTACTACCACGTCGACGGCGCAGCAAAACCGGGGTCTTTACCACCGAATGTCTCCGCTGCCGTTAACGGCGTCGCACTCTGTGGCACATTGGCAGGACAAGTCTTCTTCGGGTGGCTCGGGGACAAATTGGGAAGAAAAAAAGTGTACGGAATGACACTCATGCTCATGATAGTATGCTCTGTTGCTTCAGGGCTTTCTTTCGGGCACACCCCGAAATCGGTCGTCTCAACGCTGTGCTTCTTCCGGTTCTGGCTCGGCTTTGGCATCGGCGGCGACTACCCTCTCTCCGCCACCATCATGTCGGAATATGCCAACAAGAAAACCCGCGGAGCATTTGTGGCCGCTGTGTTTGCAATGCAAGGGTTTGGGATTTTAGCCGGAGGGTTGTTTGCAATGATGATGTCTGCAATATTTGAGGCAAAGTTCAAGGCTGTGCCTTATGAAATTGATCCAATTGGGTCAACTGTGCCACAAGCAGATTTCCTCTGGAGAATCATTTTAATGGTGGGAGCTCTGCCGGCAGCTTTAACTTACTACTCCCGGTCGAAAATGCCAGAAACTGCTCGGTACACTGCCCTTGTGGCCAACAATGTCAAGCAGGCGAATTCAGACATGGCTAAAGTTCTGCAGGTTGAGATTGAAGCAGAACCGGCCAAGCCGCAGGAGCCTCCGGCCAACTCTTTTGGGTTGTTTTCGATGGAGTTTATGAGTCGACACGGGCTGCACTTGCTTGGAACAACTAGCACCTGGTTCTTGCTTGACATCGCGTTTTATAGCCAGAATCTGTTTCAGAAAGACATCTTCAGCGCTATTGGCTGGATTCCGGCTGCAAAGACCATGAACGCTGTATCTGAGGTTTACAAGATTGCTAGGGCACAGACATTGATTGCCTTATGCAGCACTGTGCCTGGTTACTGGTTCACAGTTGCACTCATCGATAGAATTGGAAGATTTTGGATCCAACTGATGGGGTTCTTCTTCATGACAGTGTTTATGTTTGCAATTGCCTTTCCTTACAATTACTGGTCACAGAAGGATCATCTGATTGGGTTTGTGGTGCTATACTCATTGACTTTCTTCTTCGCGAATTTCGGGCCTAATGCCACCACATTCGTCGTGCCAGCTGAGATTTTCCCAGCTAGATTGCGGTCTACTTGCCACGGCGTGTCTGCAGCAGCAGGGAAGTTAGGGGCAATTGTGGGTGCATTTGGGTTTCTGTACTTGGCACAGCCTCAGGACAAGGCTAAGGCAGAAGCCGGGTTCCCAGCCGGCATTGGGGTCAAGAACTCTCTCATTGTGCTTGGTGTGGTCAATTTCTTAGGCATGTTGTTTACATTCTTCGTGCCTGAAACGAAAGGAAAATCTCTGGAGGAAATTTCCGGTGAATCCCGTGAGGGCAATGAAGATCAGACTGAAGGTCAGAATGAAGAAGAGAATTAAGGAGGTCGAGGCTAAAGGCAGATGCAAATCGCATAGACAAGGATGGAGCTTTTGTTCTTGTTCTAAAATGTAGCAATTTTTTAGGATGTTGCTGTTATTCTTGCTTATTTTCTTATTTCGTTAGTCATTTATATTCTATCAAATTTTATGTATCACTGTATTATAGTATAAGCCCAGTTTATCTTCAATGATCTTAATTCCATTTTGGCCTTATCTTATCAAAGTATGTACATAATGTAAGCGCAAGACAAGAGGCTGAGCATTTCTTGCGCCGCAAGCATAAATCCATAACAAACCAAATATATATAGCAACAATTTTTCAGGGTTTACATCACCTAATGACAGATTCATTCTCCTCTAGGAAGTAAATTGACCCTAAATTTACCTTAAATAACTGAGTTTTGCAGCAAGCAGATAACATCATAACATCAGACCACAATTTTATTCAAGGAAGAGTGAAAGATTCTTGTGCCCGTTAATGGGTTCTGCACATAATGAAGCCAATGCATCAGAATAAACTTACAGAACCCCGAAGATTTCGACTGCACCAAGAAAAGACATGTTCCATGTTCTGGTAATATAGAGAGAGGTCAATGTGCGCGGTCTCTGAGCACCTCAAGATCCATCTCGGTCGGGTCAGTGGCCTGAATCTCATAGTGGATACCGTCAAGCTCACGACGAAACCTGTCTTTAGATGTGGCATAGAGCATCTTGGCACGAATTCGAGATGTTGAAGGTGACCTGATCATGAATGGAAAGTTGTTTAGAAGAAATAAAGAATCCAAGACTCAATGTAAAGATATGATGTTTAGGACCAAATTTTGCACTAAAAGACTAATAAGGTTCTAACCATGCAATGAAGAAGATCTTGCTCTTTTGACAATTCTCAGAAGTCACAAAATCGAAGTCATAGACCGCGTATCGACAGTCATTTTCCGGCAAAGCTGCCACAAAATCATCATAACTCTCTGCCGGACCGCCGATCTTTTCGACCACAACCTCCCTCTTCTTCTCATCAACCTTGAATATCAGATAGCGGTGAACCTTCTTCCTCTGCAGCTCCATGAAAGTGTTCTTGCTTTCATCAGCAACACCCATGGCACATGAAGCATTTGGCTGCAAACAACAAACCCAATTGTATTATAAACGCATAAATTACTATTTTTCCTACAAGTCTTCTGATCTGTTTCGCAATGGGAATTTGAGACCCATAAAACAAAATCTTCATAAAATGATTTGTAACCCCAATTCCAATACAAGGATATCATAAAGCTTCAAGCTTCAATTTCAGCTGGAGAAACATAAAAAGCTCTGATTTTTTTCTTTTGAACACAGAATTTGCAGAAAAAGCTCTAATCTTTTAATTACTCAAAGTCAGAAATCAACTAAACAGTAAAAACACTAAACTAGGTTGATCCAAAACTACATCAAATTCAATTATCTTGAAAGAAAGATAACGAAATCTTAAACAAGACTAAAAATTTCATGGTAATTGATCAATCAATGCAGCATGATAAAGAAAAAACCAGAATTCGACAAAACCCATGAAGTTTCAAAAACCAAGAGAGGGAAAGAGAGAAGGCTTACCCGACCGAGGCCTCTGAAAGACATTGCAGCCGCCATGGAATTTAATCAAGAACAAGAAGAAGTGAGTTTTCAGAGAAGGGTGAGAAAAGATATGGGGAAATGAGGCATGCAGGAGAAGAAAGATAAACAAATAGGAAATTGGGAATTAATGAAAAAAAGGAAAAACAATAAAATATTCGATTTGATTTTGAGGTGAGGAAAAGAAAAGCAAAGGAAATTGATTTAAAGTTGGAAGATTCGGATTGTAAAGGAGAGGCCTTTGTACATGCTGTGATGAAAGGTACGTACACATGGTGGTGGTGATGTGTGGTGTATGAATAATGAATGATGCTGCGTAAGACTAACGCTTACAAATTGCAACAGTCGACGTTGACTGGGGACCAGAACCCACCGTCAGACGGACCCACCACCCTTACCTCCACCATCATCTCCACCGTCAACGTTATCCATTCGCCACGCACAACACTCTGTTTTGTTGCTGCCAAGTGCCAAGGCAAATTTATTACCGAAGTTTATCAAGTTTTTTCTTCTCACCCAACTCCTTCATTAGTTCTACACATTATTATACATCGTGGGCAGCTATTAAAGACAATATCTCGTGTATAGCTAAACATCGAATTGGAAAACAACCAAATAAGAAAAAAATTATGCTGAATCACACTAGAAACCCTCCATAGTCTTCAACTTTAAAAGAGCAATTGACAATTTGTCACTGCTCCCACTAAGTCTAATGATTAGTTTGGGGTCATTTTTATGACTAACAAGTAATTTTCACACTTGTATTTGCAGCATTTTTCGAATCTTAATAATTTATTAAGAGGATAGTAGAATGAATTATAAATAAATTTCATAATTCAGATAAGTCGGTAAAATTTTAAATTTTTAAAGGTAAATTGTTTGACATTCTGTAACAGTAACTTCATACCGGATCGTTCTTCTTGTTATATTAATGAAAGTGATTTTCACTCTTATTTGCTTCATTTCTCTAACGGTTAGATTTTTAAATTAAATTAGAATTAATTGATAAGATCAAATCAGAGAATGAAGAAAATAATCACTTCTTTTCATAAATAAGGCTAAATATTCATGTCGAATTTATCATATTACCTTGTACAAATAGTAAATACATCATTATATTTTCACCTTTTTTTTTTATATTTATTATCAATATTAGGATAATACTTACATCCTATCGTGGTGAGACTACCATTTCGATTTGTCAAATAATTCTTATACATATATCATAATCGGAACGATTCATTTCCTAAATTATCATTTCAAAATCATTTATATAAAAAATCAACCAAATTGGAGATCATTTGGTTATTTATATGTATAAATTAAATGGACAGTTCACCATGCGGATTTTAATTGTTACCAATACAACTGATTTGTTGGATACATATGAATAACTAAACGACCTCCAATGTTGTTGATTTGTTACAAAGATGATATTGAAATGATAATTTAGAAGTTGAACGATTGTGATTATGATATATGTATAAGAATTATTTGATAAATTAAAACAGTGATATAAGAGGTACTCGAAAAATCGGATGCAAAGTATTCTTTGGCTCGCAAAATTGTCAGTTAGGCCTTAATTGGGAGTGCAACACAAAAACGACGCCTAACACAACTTCATCCTTTTATGTTCTCTTCTCATGTGTGGTCTCCCAAACAAAAACCGGACCCGTGTTTGAAACCTCACGTGTGATTGTCACGTGACTCTCCACAGCAAAGACCTGGAGCATCCACACCCGACCCGACGAAAGCAATTAATCGCGCGTGAAATTTGGGTTTGTGCTCTCGTAGGTTGAAAATTGCGCGCCTAAGATTAGGGTTTTCTTTTTCACAAAATTTAGGGCTTTCTGGGTTCTGCAAATTAGGGTTCTAGGCAGCTTTCGAACGATTACCTGCTGATAATGGATTCGGAAGGTACGCGATGGAATAATTTTATGTAGGAAATAAGTAAATATTCGATATTGATTTTTATTGTCAATGAAAATTTGATTCCTTTTTAAATTTTCTGTTTGATATTTGACAGCACAAAAACAGGCGAATAACAACCCATCGGTAATGCTTGCTTCTCTTCTGTCTAGGAGAGCCAAGCTGCAAGACGAACTCCGAGGCATTGAGAAACAGGTTCAGTTTTTATATTTTTTCTTTAAAAATTCACATTTTTTTGTCTTCTTGTATTATTTGAGGGTTGAGGAATGTGCCCTCTTTGTTTCTGGGTTTATTAGGTTCATTTATGTGGATACAGCTGAAATTGAAGAACTTTATTTTGGTTGTGCCTCTAATTTTTGGTCTGTATTCTATACAAATGCTTTTACCTGGTCTTGAAATGCTGAAATTGAAGAACTTTTTTTGTTGTACCTTTCTCTCGATCTCTCTTATCACGTGGCGCATGATAAAAGGCCACGTGATGGGAGGGATCAAGAGAAAGGGTGTATAAAATCGTGATAGGTAAGTTTTTATTCTCTTAATGATACGGAACACAGCATAATCTATAGATGGAAAGTTCATCTGTCCTTTTTTTATTATTGCAGCTGAGCTGCATATGTGATGCAGCTCTTTATTGGAACTAAATTCTTCCTTCAGTGCAGGTCTATGATTTGGAGACCAGTTATTTGCAGGATCCAACTCAATGTGGCAATGTATTAAAAGGGTTTGAAGGGTTTCTATCCTCAACCAAAAACACTAACCTGTAAGAAGTCGCTAAGATATCCTTTGCCCTCAGTTTTTTTCGTTTACTCTTATGGATGATTATCCTCCGTTAACTAATTAACTCTTGCTGATTCGACTTTTATGCATAGACAGTTGAAATGTGTGGTAGTTTAAACAATCTCCTCTATGCTGTGTCGAATATTCTAATTATTCAATATTCTCTCTTGTTCTCTTCCTCTGTGAGTTAGATTATCAAGCCATTGATGTATTATTCTTTCAGGCCATCTTTTGCTTAGCTAGATGAGTTCTTTTATATGATGCTATCACAGGGTCCTTTTGCAGCTAAAACCTTAATTATTAGCTTATCTAATGATCCCCATTTTTATCCATGAACAACCCAAAGCCATAGACAGAAACTCACAGAATGACGTATTGTTAACATATTGAGTCCATATTTAGGGAATGGTCATTTCCATATTTGATATTAGGAGCTTTGAATCAATTACCTTTTGAATTCTAACTCGGTCGACACTAATTCATGTCATTGGACTTCCAAGGTGGGAGATAATCATTTCTCTAAAGGCTTCTGAATTGAATGTTCATTCAACATATCTTTAATTGTTGTTTTCTGCAATATATAAAAGTTTGTCATTTTTGGATTATATACAATATGCTTATTAATGGAATGTCTTCAAAACTTTTGGCTGCAGCTTGAAGCGCTCTAGGAAATTTCAGCCTGACGATAGGATGTTCTCTTTATCTTCTGTCACGTCACCAGCAGTAAGTTTTCGAACTTTAAAAGTCCCGTAACTCCTGTTATGGTGGCTTTACCTGTAGCATTCATCTTTTATTGTTGTAATTTCATATCTTTTCAGTGAATGTGAGCTTAAAAGTTCAAACAACAAACCACTTTGCTAGTGATAGCTCAATGGCAGTGCTTGCTGTCTTTAGAAATTTGTGCTTTCCCTTATACACGTGAAATTTGTGTAGATTACGCTGATAAATAATTGCTCTCTTATTTACATAATTTCTCTTTTGCGGTTTTCAGGCTGAAGAACTCGCAGCTGCACGAGATGGTAAATCCTAAATTAGCAAATATATAACAACCTTGCAACTTTTTTTCATGGTTTTCTCCCTTGGTGTAGATGGGAGATCAGACTTTGGTCCCGGACGTTCTAAAGGCGGTATATATGCAAATGGACAGTAAGTAGTCCACCGTTTCTTTAGGTTTTAAATCTTATGTTAGAAACGTTAGTTGAACTTTATCAAAACCGGAAAACGGTTATCAATGCTGCCGTATGTTTAAGGTCCAAACTCCTGACATGAATCTCTGATATATATAACTGATGTCACAGAGGGAAACCAAAGAAGGGAAGGCCTGCGCCGAGGGACGCGAAGAGAATTAGACCTTCGAGTGAACAAGATTATGATTATGAAGAGGATGCTGAATTGCTGAGTTGACATTGTGAATGAGGAAATGCCGTTTGAGCTTTCCTTACCAGCTTTGCATGAGATTAGATATAGCTTTTGTTTATGAAATCTTGTGATTCTCAAAACTCAAAAGTCATATGCCTTCTCGGGCAATTTTAACTTGTGTAATTAATTTATGTATAAGTATTTAAAAGTTGTTGTTTCTGCATCAATTATGTGGTTTCACCAAGTTTTGTTTTTCAATCTCAAGGCTTTATGGAAACTCTCATGAGAAATGATAAAAATGTATATTATTTCTTTTGCTTCTTTTCCATTTCTCACTTGAATGATAAAAATGTTTCGGTTTTGATTACATTTTCAGCAATTCGCCTGGAGAAACTTTTCAGACAAGGTACTAATATCTTATTGACAAAATGTTATTAATTTATGTTTGGGATATTTTTTTGACAGAACAATGTTCGGGTATAAGATTATATATATTCCACATGAATCTCTTATTTTTATCTGATTTTGAAATAGATAGAACACACTACACAATAACAAAAGGAATCCACTAAAAATCAAATTCGAAATCACCCAATGAAGATGAATCCATTAAACGTCAAATTCGATACCACCAGCTTAAAAAGCTATAAATCCTCTAATATTTGAAATTGTCACTACATCAAACGACGTCGTGCGCCTTGTCCTTTTGACGTTTCTCTTATAGTCAACTCCAGCAAATACGACACGGTTGGCCGGCGTCGCATTATCCTTCAGCGTTTCTCCTTTTTTGGGCGAGGCTTGTTGGTCCTCCGATTCAGCCGCCGAAATTCTTATCCCCCTTTGCACGAAGACCCATTTCAGTCCTTCCCTCCATGAACTTACTGGTATGTCACTCTACATTTACTTGTATTCACAATCACATATATATATATATATATATATATATATATATATATATATATATATACGCATACGTATAAGTATATGGATTTTCCCTTACTCCCTTTCTCTCTATAATTGATCCAATAGGAGAAGATAAAGATGCAGAAGAAGGAACCAGACAAAGTTACACCCCCTGAGGTGCCGCTGTACTGGATCGAAACCTCTGAAGCAGTCTCCTCCCGCTGCGAGTTTGACCCCAATGGTCAACTCTCTGTAAGTTTCCATCTTTTTCACCATACTTGTATGAGTCCTGTTGGTTTTCACTTGTGAGTTTCTGAGTAATTGTTAGTTTTACCACCCATTTTACCCTTGGCTTAAACCCTACACCCTAATTAGGTGACTTGTAGGGGGTTTTGTAGCACTGTGAGTCAGACGCTCATGTTGGGTTGCTGGTTTTAAATTTAACAAAGGGATAAAGAGAGAAGCTTTTTTGGAATTCCTGGTAAAATTTAATATTGTCTCGGGAATTTGGGGTCGGTTTGGGATTCGGATTTGGGACTCGAAAGCAGATGACTTGAACTAGCTGCTGTCAAGTTTGTGTTTTTGTGTGTTAGGTTGAATTTGTTCTAGCAGTTTGGAAACTATTTTTGACCTGCAGTGAGTGTTCTGCAGGTGAAGGTTCTTGATGACTCTAGAGCAGTGTTCCATAAGGTCGCTGACTCATTTGTCAATAAGTTTTTTCCCTCGGGATATCCATATAGGTAACGTATTGATTTGTTCTTATTGGATAGTGCATGTTCTAGTTCAATTACTAAGTTTTACATTTGCAGTGTCAATGAAGGGTATCTCAGATACACACAATTCCGGGCACTGCAGCACTTAACTAGTGCAGCCCTGTCCGTGCTTTCGACTCAGGTCTTTTTCTGACACCTTCAAAGTTTTGAAAACTAGTTATTTGTAAGTCATATTGCTTGCACGGACATAAGATTTTCTGTTAGACATAGCACCTTGGATTTGATATGTTGCTTTTTGGTTTATATACATGTATATAGGTATGTAAATATACTATCTATTTATTTGTTGAAATCCTTGTATTAAGATTCATCATATAATTGTAGTTTGGGTCATTGGCTGCACTCTTACTCCTTTACAGTCACTCCTGTTTGCTGCAGGCTTGCGACCAACCCCTGCACAAGCAACTGTTGTAAGCTGGGTAAGTTGTAAGTTTCTTAGGAGTATGAGATAAATTGTGACCAGGATTCTTCACTTTCATTTTCAAATATTAACAAATTCTGTATTGTTGACATGCAGGTCCTAAAGGATGGGATGCAGCACATGGGAAAGCTCATATGTAGTAATCTGGGTGCTAGAATGGATTCGGAACCTAAATGTTGGAGAATTTTGGGTTTGTATTTTGGTTCTGGAGCTTTGATTCTTCTGTGACTATAAATTTTGTCTGGGTATTTCTAGTTTAGAGGGTTTTTAATGGGGGTAACATTTCCTTCTTACAGCTGATGTGCTCTATGACGTGGGCACTGGCTTGGAAGTTCTTTCTCCTTTGTGTCCACAGCTTTTCCTCCAGGTCGCAGGGCTAGGCAATTTCGCAAAGGTATTTGTTTTCACGCAAATGCATACATGTGTATAGTTACTTTATTTTGTGAAATCCTCCTCTGTTTGATTGATCATTTTATTATTTCTTTACTTCTCGTAGACATTAGATTTTTTCTGATTAAATCAAGATCAAAGTAAGAAGTAAGCTTGTTGTTTAATTTATTGCACTCTCTTCATATTTGATACCATTTGCATTTAAAGTGTTTAAGTCCCTTTTCTGATCCTAAGATACCATTTCATTCATTGCCTCAATGTTGAAGTTTTTTACCTTGAAGTTAACAGGGGATGGCAGTTGTTGCAGCAAGAGCAACGAGATTACCAATTTATTCGGCTTTTGCAAAAGAGGGCAATCTTAGTGACCTCTTTGCCAAAGGGGAGGCAATCTCAACTGTGTTTAATGTCATTGGAATAGGAGCCGGGATTCAATTAGCATCTACTGTCTGTTCATCGATGCAAGGAAAGGTATATGATATAATTCACTGTCTGATTCCAAAAGAAAGGTTCACGACATGTTTATGAAAGTAGTGACAAAAATAGGATTGCGTTAAGTGTGTCTTCTTGAGTTCATTTGTTACGGGGTGTTGGGAATTTCTAACATTCTTTTCAAAGAAAAGCTTTTAATGATCTTTAACATCTTGCAGATGCTTGTTGGGCCTCTTCTTTCAGTGGTGCATGTATACTGTGTCATTGAAGAAATGCGTGCGACTCCTGTTAACACATTGAACCCGCAGAGGACTGCGATGATTGTGGCTGATTATGTCAAGACAAGAAAAGTATCAAGCCCAGCTGACCTGAGGTATCGGGAAGATCTCTTATTTCCCGGGAGACTCATAGAAGATGCTGGAAATGTAAAAGTGGGAAGGTCTTTCCATGAGGTCATTAAGCCTTCAAAACTTGGTGAATTGAAAGAAAGATTCCCCGATGAGAAGTTTGTTCTAAATCATGGAAACAAATCGGTTGACATGATATTGGAGAATAACGCTACTGGTGAAGACGCATTGAGAGGGTGGCTTGTTGCTGGATATGCCGCAGATCTTGAGAAGTCTTTTCGGGTGCCAAGTTCTAGTGCAATGCAAGAAGCTTACGAGAAGATGAACGACGTTTTTGTTCCATTTGTGTCTGAACTGCAGGCCAAAGGGTGGTATACTGATCGGTTTCTTGATGGAACCGGAAGTCGTTTTGCGTGGTGGTCGGATGGAGGTACAGATAAGTCTTCTTGAAGATATTGAAATTGTTTGATAAGGGTAGAATTTGAAAGCAGGTACTTTGTGACAAAGTACTTAGGATAGTCTATCACATTTTTCTAGTGTATTGTGCTACTTGCGCTCTATTGGTTTCAAATTTTCAATTCTTAATTTTTCTTTAAGTGAAAGTGTTCGGGCGATCCTACCGAACATATTAGCGTATTTCGTCGCTCGACCAAACGGTCTTAACATATTCGTGACCGGCTGGGATATGATTAGTCATGAGGGTCGTGTTTGGTGAGTGAGATTGGATCAAATTGGATTAGATATCTAGACAAATTCAATGTATCTGTGATGTAAAATTGGATGTATTTTCATTATAGGTGGATTAGATAGTATTAAACATAGAAGAAAATTTACATTTTCTAATCCTAGTTGTACTCCCCTATAATCTCCTTATGATGAAAGTACGCAAATTTTCACATTCGAAATATATTGAATTTGATGAGTTATACAATTCAATTCAAGTCTACTCATCAAATGAGCCATATTTGAAAAATTCATAATAAATTAATACAATATTTGAAACCCATTAATATGCGTACATTTTTTTTTTCCAAGTTGTAGAAAAAGTGTTGATGTGTATCTGTACTTTTTTGCCCAGTTGTAAATAAAGTGTCGATATATATCAACATTTTTCCCCAGTTTTAGGAAAAGTGTCGATATTTTCGACATTTTTGCCAAGTAGGAAAAGTGTAGATACATATTGACATTTTTTTGTTAAGTTGTAGGAAAGTTTTCGATACATATCTGTACTTTTTTGCCAACTTGTAGGAAAATTGTCGACATGTATAACATTTTTTTATCAAATTGTAAGAAAAGTGTCGATATAAATCGACACGTTTTGAGAAATTGACAAAAAGGTGTCGACACTTGACAAAAAAGTGTCGAAATTTTTAGCCTAATGCACGTTTAGCAATGCTCAAGTATTGAAATTTCTTCCAACCGTGAAATATAAAGAGACAACAATTAAGTATCGATTTTTTTTTTACTATTATGTGTATTTGATAAATGCAGGTTCAGAATCATCACCGTTAACTTACCTAACGCACAACTTCTGCATTGTCATGCTCATAATCCCACATTTTTCTCAAGGTCGGTTTTCATTAGAAAAGGTACTCTCTAGTCACTACTCGGTACTCCCTCGCTGCAAGCTGAATTCGATGGATCACTGTAATTAAAAATTTAAAAGCATTCTATATAAGGAAACGTGCATTTCTTTTTGTTGTTGTCTTTAGTTTTTATATTTTACAAACATATCCACAAGCCCCAAGTAGCCCCCAGCCGACGTAATAAAAAAAAATATCCTTTTATAGGGCGGCCATTCAGCTTAATTACTACATTGCCAGTGATCCCTTTTTGCATCCTAAATTTATAATAATAATAATACAACATTTTCTGCTACAAAATACAACATTTTTTTGTCGGCCACAAATACAAACATTTGTTTCCATGTGAAGGCTGCCCTGACAGTCTATAACGAATTTAACGTGTCTGGAATTTTCAGCGGATCGATAAATTAAAGTATATAAATTAATCTTTTATGAACGAAAAATAATAATAACGATAAAATCAGTCATTCGACAAGTTTGGAGATTTTCTGAAATTGCATGCCATAATTTTGGGTAAAGAATATGGCAACCAAGGAGCATGAAGTTCAATTCACTACTTGATCGCAAAACAAGAAAACGTGAAGCGCAGGTCCAAGATTTTCAAATGAATTCATCAATTGTATTTGAATATAAGTTGTTTACTTTGTGGATCGATATTATTAATGATAAACAACGTAAAAGTATTCATATTATATGAGTCATTTTAAGTTTATACTTGAATTATAAAAATTTTCATTTAGGTACGCAAACTATCAAAATACAACATCTAAGTACTCACCGTTAGCAATTTGTTAGAAAAATATGCTAAGTGCCAAGTGGCACTTGTGGGCATTTTTTTAATGCTGATATGGACTCCTTGTCAGATAAAAAATAATAAAATTTTAAAATTTTATTAAAATCTTAACAAATATTCTATTATAAAAAAAACCAAAAAAAAAAACCAAATTCACGCCCAGCTCGTCTTCTCAACAACCTTCGTCTTCTCCGTTTTCTCCAACTCCACATCTCAAACTCGTCGTCCTCGCCAACCCTATAACTCCGACGTTGAGGGCCACATTTGCGATGCCATCGAGGAGCTCCAGCGCCGTCAGCGCTTCGTCGCATCCCATGGCTCCCAGGTGACGAAATCAGAAGAAAAAAGCCCAAATTCGATAGAGAATTTGATGTTCTCCTTTCAGCACCCATCACCGTCGATAGCAAAGGGAGGTGAGGTTAGGCTCGCCTTGCCTAGATGAAGCTATTGGAGGTGATCTCGACGGTTGGGTCGGTTGGAAACGTCGTCGATGGCAGCGAAGGTTTGTAGGTTTCTCGGCTGCGATTCGTCTTCTACGGCGAGCTTCGACGGTGATGGGTGGTAGGGATGGGTTCGTCTCGACGAGGGGAGGCGTTTAGGAGTGGTAGTGAGGCTGGTTGTGGTCGGAATCGAATGCGATGGTGATGGTTGTCATCGTTGTCGTAGAGGGAGGGAGTCGGCGCAAGTCTTGCGACGTTAGGGTTCAGAACACTCTGTCAGAGCTCTTCACATTACAAAGGAGCCAACCGACATTGGATATTGGGCGCTTTTTCCCTTTCCATTCCTGACGGCATCCAATTTTCTCTCATTCATTTTCTGGTTGGAGCTTTTGCTGAGAATTCTGGAGCTTCTTCGCTGGAATTCATTTCCCAGATAAGTTTTCTCTCCTCTAATCTTTGTGTCTCTGTTGAAGAAAGGGTGAGAATTTTGTGATTTGAAAACTTGTTTCTTTATTGGCTAAATTAGGGGTTAGCTGCTTCTCTCTGAATTGGGATTTGTTCATTATTTTTTTTTTATGGGCAACTACAAATCCTGATTTAGAGGGAAGGGATTTTGAGTTACCACTTTGAATTTGTGTTGTTTATGGTTTAAGAAACAAAGCCTAGTTGAGCTTCAAGCCAGTAGCTTTAGATTTTGAACTTGTTTCGTAGCTAGCAATTGAACCCACAAAATGAGGTTTTTGGTGGAATTTATTTCTGGGAAAAGTGATTTACTTTTGGTATACTGTTTTTTTTTTCTTTCTGATTTGGAAACTAAAGTCATAAGCTTTTAAATTAAATCGGTCCCATTTTGAAGATTTTGTGTTGAATTTGTCTTTAGACTTGGATTTGGCTTGCTTTGCTTGTTATTACTTAATTGGATCAACAACTGAGATTCGAGCATCGCAGATGTGGCCCTTGATGGCATCGCAGAGGTTGCCCTCGACGTCGGAACTATGGGGTTGGAGAGGACGACGAGTTGGAGAGGTAGAGTTGGAGAAAACAGAGAAGACGAATGTTGTGGAGAAGATGAGCTAGGCGTGAATTTTGTTTTCTTTTTTGGTTTTATTTTTATTTTTATTTTATAATAGAATATTTACTAATGTTTTATTAAATTTTTTAAATTTTATTATTTTTTATCTGACGTGGAGTCCATGTCAATATTAAAAAAAGGCACACAAGTTTCACTTGGCACTTAACATATTTTTTCTAGCAGATTACTAACAGTGGGTACCTAGATGTTGTGTTTTAATAATTTAAGTAACTAGATGAAATTTTTCATAATTCGAATATAAATTTAAAATGATCCTTATAATTTTGATCATTTTATGTAATTTATCTTATTATTAATTAGTCTTTCATTTGTCTAATCATGTTGGAAACATCGATGTCTTATCAAATGCCTTTCTGAAGCTTTATTTGCATGTCCAAGTTAATTGAAACATGAGAAACTAACTATTATTTTATAAACAGTACGTTACTCATATATTATTTTTTTTTACTCATATATTATTGAATTAATGAAAAAAAAAAAAATGCATAGGTACTCGTTTGTTACCCTAATGGATGGTATAACCTGTGTATATATATATATATATATATATATATATATATGTGTGTTCAACAATCAATCGGTTGGTGAGACAAACATGACGTTAATTTAATCGTTTATTTTGTAGGTCTTTATTTAAAGATCATTCTCACAAAAAATTTTATAATATTACGACTAAATACATGAATGAACATAATACGTTCAACAACACAATAATTTTCATGATAAAAATTAAATAACTAAATAATTTTTGATTTGGATGAATTTAATAAGAATAATGATTGTTAAAAAAAGACATAATAGTTGGCTCTTTAACGTATATACTATATATACGTAGCTTTTTTCTCTACGTATGCATTTTTTTTGTATCTTATCCGTATTTAAATTTTAATGAACTATTAATATTTTTTGTTAAATAGAAAATAACATTGCATCAACAGATATTTGTATTGGTTTGAAGTTGTGAGATCACGTCTCATACCTTGGATAGTATTAAGTGTGAATATTAATTGTGTTCGTGTACTCCAATTTCTGTCAAAGGGGTAGGTTAGAAATTGTTGGAACTAGATCATGACTTCCATACCTTGGATCACCATATATGTTGTTCTTTTTGCATGCATCACTAGGTTTTTTCTTTCTCATCAATCTCTCTCTTACAATTTTCTCTTGGAACTTGTGGGAATCGGAAAATTAAAATTATATTTTAATAATGTACGTCTTAAATGAAATTAAAGGATATTCTCAAATGACTTTAGAAATACAAATGAGGAAAAGTAAAACGAGAAAATTAATTTTCTTAGTAAGTACCTATTAATTATTGACTACGATATTATTTGACCCAAAAAAAAACCTACGATATTAGCAACATATTAAGCTTCTCGACGCTCTCATCAAATGGTTTAGTCTTCCATATTGAATGAAGCATATCAAATATTATATATCATATATTATATTTTAAAAAAAGCATATCAAATATCATATATAAAGAATATTGCGGAAAATCAGTCGATGCAAGGAGCAAATAACATCCTAAGTTCCTAACTAAAACGTATTAATATAAGTACTAAGTATCGATGTTCATGAGCGAACCACGAACTTCCATTATTTTGTAAGAAGATTTAATCTTGCGTTACGATGTCTTCATTATTGATAGGATCATATCCTAAGTAAAACATATTATTAATCCTTCATCATTGCACGATTGAACTCTATAATCTCAATTTTCGTGATACAACTATGTTGAAAAATATGAACAACTTCTCTATTTCAATGCGGATCTATAAAGTGATTGACCAACTTTACTTTTTGAAGGCATACGTGCGTTGAAAGTACCTTAGAAGAATGAGCATGTAGGGCATCTCTCCCAATATATTAAAAAGCTACATATCCCTACAAGAGAAATGTGACCACACAAAGATTTTGTTTATGATACCATCAGTATATGTTACTTATTTTGTATTTTTATTCATTCTGCAGCGAAAATTTTCAAATTCGATTATTATAAAAAGTAAAATCGATATTAAATATATACTTATATTTTCACTTACCTTTTTTTCAACAAAGGAAACTGAAAAACAAGAAAGAGGAGAGATTATGTTTATCATGGATGGCTTTACTCGATCTGATACATGTTGAATTAGGTCTTCATACGTGTTGAATTGGGTCTTCATACATTTAACCAGCTGCCGGCCGGAAAAAAGTTGCATAAAACAAAGTCAACAAGTCAAGAATATAAATAAGATCAATTTGTCTAATCAAAAAAGTTAAAAATTATAATTAATTATGAAAGATTGAAACTGGGTTGCTACTTTTTCCATGAGGGCCAAGTTGATAAAGTTAATTAATATGTCTAATGTCGGTACGTCAGACCGTATGTGCACGAGTTCAATAATATATACTATAATTCAATCCATAATATCCTACAACTTCTTCACACACAAAAAAAATTCATCTTTTTCTTATACCATATTATCACCTTTTTGTTTTTCTTTTCCGAAAATGAGGGATGTAATATTCTTGGTTCAACTCAAGTAATACAATATTTTAAAGAATAATTATTGCAAGTCAATGCGGTGGTTTTTCATCGTACCACCTTTTTTATTTATCTAATAATACTTATACATATATTATAATTGGAATCGTTCAATTAACAGTTTCAAGATCATCCCAGTAAAAAAATTAACAGCATTAGAGATCGTTAATTTAGTTAGTCATATTTATCAAACAAATCAACGGTATTGCTAACAATTCAGATTCTTATGTGAACCGTCTATTTAGTTTATATATATAAATGACTAAATGATTTTCAATTTGTTTGATATTTTATATAGAAGATCTTGAAATGATAATTTAGGAATTGAACGGTTTCGATCATGATATATGTATAAGAATTATTCGATAAATCGAAAGGGTGGTACGAGGATGTAACATTAGGGTGTGATGCAAGTATTATCTTATTTAAATGAATAATACTTGCATCCCATAATTGGGGGTATCTTCTAATTCCACTATTTTGATTTACCTAATTGTCTTTATACGTATATCATAATCAGAACAATTCATTATCTAAATCATCAAATTAAGATCACCTCCAAAAAATTAACAATATTGGAGGTCGTTTAGTCATTCATATGTATCAAACAAATCGACAGTTGGATTACAATTAAGATTCTCATGGTGAATCGTCCATTTAAGCCACGTTTGGTAAGCGAGACTGACAGATTGGATTGGATTGAAAAACTCTTCAAATTCAATGCACTTTGAATTTAAAAATGGTCGCAGTTTCTTTATGGGATGATTAGATAGGAGTAGACATAAATGAAAATTTAATTTTTCTAATCCTACTATTTTAAGGGGATTTGATTGGATAAGTTTTTTCTATATCTCTATTCCCTCTAATCCTCTTACAATCAAAACACATCCATTTTTACATTCAAAATATATTGAATTAAATGAGCGATCCACTACAATTTAATCCAATCCTGCTCACTAAACCAGCCCTTAGTTGATACACATATAAATGGTCTAAATAATCTCCAATTTTGATATTTTTTGCACAAATGATCTTGAAATGATAATTTGGGAATTTAAAAGTTCTTATTTTGATATATAATGACATATAATGACAATTTGATAAATAAATAAAATTTAACAAGAAGATACCCCAAAGAAGATGCAAGTATTTTTAAATTCGTTGAAGAAATAACATCACTAATCACATATAGCGCTAATTTTTTTTTATAATCCCTCCATATGTATGTATATCAACATTACTAGAAAATAGTAATGGTTCGAGTTGTTAATAAATTAAATGATCAATACACAAAGATGAATATGATTATTGAAGACTAATTTTTTATTTCTTGTAATTAAGATATTAATCTTAACTAGCAATACAATTTAGTGGTATTTTTGTTTCTTCATTGGTAATAAGTGAGAAATTTCAAGTTCAACTCTCATGAATAACGATAATATGATATATTTATGTAGAGTTTGATGTACAATGACTAGTTTTTTTTTTTTGATGTATAGTGACTAGTTTATTGTGTGGTAGTTTATCACGAATCTCCTATTTCTTTAAATTATAATCAGAATAAAATATTGTTGTATGAAAAAAATATATAATAAACATATGGCAAATTACACTTTACTACTTTGTAGTTTACACATTGTAACAGATTCATACATGACCTTTTAAATGTTACAATTACCCCCCTGAACTTTTTAAAACGTGACACCTTGGCCCGTCCGTTAAATTTTCTGTCTCAAATTTCGTTAGATGGTAACGTGGTGTTTGTGGGTCATATTTTCCAACTCCATCAACCTTGTTAAAAGGGCATTTATGTCAATTTTCCCATTTTTACGCTCAATTTGATTTTTCTTTTCCCGATTTCGCTTCCATTCTCTTACTTTTGGGGAGTAAAAATTGGTAAATGAAGATTAATAACAATTGAAAAATGGAATTCACAGACGTCACGTCAGCATATATCTAACGGAATTTGTGACGAAAAAATTTAAACGGACCGACAAAGTGTTACGTTTTGAGGAATTCAGGGGAAATAATTGCAACATTTGAAAGTTCAAATATGAATATGTTATAAATTATAAACTATAGGGTATTAAAATGTAATTTACCTATAAACATATTATTTTTCTCCAAAATTTCTCCAAAATTGTTAGTGTAATTATGTACGAGGAAAGAAAAGGTTAGTGTAGCTTTTGACTGGATTAGTAACTAGCGTCATTAGTGATGAGAGCAATCGGAACTTTGATTCTATATGTATTAATCTATTTTTTATTGCGTTTAAGGAGGACTTATATCTAATCTCCAATTAATTTGTGTCCATCTGGTGACTGCTTACGCCACCACTCATTCAGTCATTCTCCTACTTTGATTTAATTAGTTCAATTTGGTGATATCATCATTTGAATTTCAATTAATTTAATTGTCAAAATATAATAATTACGGTCATCAGTTCCCAGTTCAAAGTCGGATTACTTAATAATTTAATCCTTGTGGTTGAAAATTGAACACAGCAGATAATGATAACACATAGAAAACTAGGGTTATGATTGATGAAAGCTAGCTCTGAGCTCAGTGGCATTTCGTGTCATATATAGCTTCCAATTTATTTATCTCCTAATTGGTTTAAGATGATAGTTTGTAATCAAGTTTAATTCATTTCTACCTACATTGTTTTTATATGTCATTTTCTTAATATTCTCACAATCTGAGCTAGACTTTTCTTCATTTCTATGGAGTTCAAACCACAAGTTTGACATCTGTCTCTGGACTGAGACTCACAATAATAATATTCAACCTAGAGATATTTAGGGCACATCGATTATCTTCGTCCGAGTTATATTTATTTTTAATGTGAACGTAATTGAACCAATTTTCAATATTCGTATATACTTATTATGAATTGATCGAACTCCAAATATATTATGTTTCTCATTAATTACATTAAGCTAGGTCTAAACCATTATCTTTTCTCTAAGAACTACGTCTTTTTTTTTGTCGTACTAAGGGCCAGTTTGATATTGCTGTGTTTTTTTGAAAAGTTGTTTCTGCTGTGTTTTTTTGAAAAGTTATTTTTGTTGTTCTTTCATAATAAATAGTTGTACACTAAAATAATTCTGATAAAAGCAGCTTTTAAAAACAACATGCAAATTGCTTTTAAAAGTTGTTGTCAAAAGTTCATTCTTTTTCAAAAAAATAAGATTTGTTATTTTACCAAATACTTTCATACTGCTTTATTTTCAAATAAAACAGTTTTTTAAGAAAAAAAAAATACCAAACATGGCTTAAGAACTTTGTCTAGTGGGGTTAATTTAGGAATGGAATTTAATTTAATAAGGCAAAATTTAAAGAATATATATGATATTGAATTTTGTCTGTACAATACTACAATTATACAATGTATCGATGGATCAAGAAAAAAGTAGCCCGCCCTCTTTCTTTGACCTCAAATCATTGATGTTGACCAATTCAAAGAATGCCAGAAAAGGAAATAGAGTTAGGCCTTCCTATTTTTCTCATTTGGACCAATCTCTATGGACCAACCATATTTTGATACATGCACCATTACAAATGTCTGTCTTATTATATACCCAAATTAGGAAAGAACAACAGAAATAAAAAAGAAAAAAAACCCAACCATTATTTATGCCTCTAAATATTCAACTCCCACGTACGTACTACTAGAGTGAATGAAAATACTTAAAATACTTTCCCTGTATTTTTGGGGTATCTTCATGCATGCCTGTTTCTTTTTGTGATTAACAAACTGCTTCTTTCGCAGGATACTTGCACATCAATCTTAGAATGGATATGTTTTCGTTCTTCTGTTTTCAATTATCAAATTTTGTTTTATGTAAGTTGATATTTATAACCGTTGATTTTTTTTTTTAAATACCATGTAAAGATCATCCTATGTGCCAAAAAATCAACTAATTAAATTGAAAATTATTTTGTCATCCGTATATACAAAAAGAATTCACGGTTTTGCTAATAACAGAGATCCATAAGGTGAGCAGTTAATTCAATAGATACATACTTATAAATAACTAAACACTCTTCAATTTGTTTTATTTTTGCAAAGATGTGTTAAATGATGTTTTAAAAAAGAATAATACTTGCATTCCACTCTGGTGGTACCTGCTCGTACCACCTTTTCGATTTATCGAATTTGTTTTGTATATATATCATAATCGGAACAGTTTATTCTCTAAATTATCATTTCAATATCATCTCCGTAAAAAATTTAACAAGATTGGAGGCCATTTAGCCATTCATATGTATCAAATAAATAAACGATTTTGGTAACAATTATGATTCAAATGGCGAATCGTCCATTTAGTTAATACATATGAATGACTAAAAGATCTCCAATTTCGTTGATTTTTTGTCTAAAGGATATTGAAATGATGATTTAGGAATTGAAGGGTTTCGATTATGATATATGTATAATGATAATTAAATAAATAAAAAAGATGATATAAAGAGGCATCGATCACCATGTTGGGATGCAAGTATTATCCTTTTAAAAATTAACGATTTCGATTACAGAAAATTCATAGGAAAATTTTCGTATTAATCAAACATGGGGGAACAAGCACATCCAACTAAGGGTGGATGCAAGTATTGCTCAATTTTCTCTATATACGTACGCATTCCATAATTAGAACTATTCATTTTCTATATAATCACTTAAAATCAAGACCCTCAATTAACTAGAAAATAGTTTTATCATTCATATAATTATCGTGAATTTTTTTTAAGATAAGTTAATTCAGTGCATAATCATTTAACATCAAGATCAATCAACTATAAAATAGTTTTATCATTCATATAATTATCTTGAATTTTCTCAAGGGTAAGTTAATTCAGTCCAAGTTAGAGAGTGATCTATCAAATAGAAATAAAAAAAGATGAAAACTGATGAAAATTCAAGAGCAGCGGCAGCAGCATCAATCGACTCCTATATTTTTTGACTAGTTGGAACCGCAAATTGCATGAACAAGATGATCCCTTGGACTTGGTAATATAAACCTAAAGCCGAACGTCCATTTCAATGAAAGACAATTTCCCACGTTTATGTTTGACTAATCAAACACAGCAAAGCAAAGAATGAGAGAGAGAGAGAGAGAGAGAGAGAGAGAGAGAGAGAGAGAGAGAGAGAGATTTAGTAGAAATGTACAGTACGGTGGTGGGGTCCAAATTTGTAGACGTAATTAGAATAAATTTCAATTTAATCATGTGGGTATATATATAGGGTTATGGTCCTCTCAACCATATATTAGGCTTATCTAGCCATCGTTTTGATCTTCATCATTAGTTTCAGAGAGAAACTTCAAGAGCTGTGACAAAGTTACAAAAATGGTGCGAGCTCCATGCTGTGAGAAGATGGGGTTGAAGAAAGGCCCATGGACCCCTGAAGAAGATCACATACTTGTCACTTACATTCAACAATATGGCCATGGCAACTGGCGAGCTCTCCCCAAACTAGCCGGTAATTACTTTCTCCATATTTCAAGCATAAAGAGTGAAAACAGGATCAAACAGGCTCTTAATTAATTGCCTATATTTTTCTAACTCTAGTTGATTTTTCAATGAATTTTTGGCTCTTGGGACCTTGTTTTTCAATGGTTGATTAACCTTTGGGTGCTTTTTTTTTTCTAGGTTTGTTAAGGTGTGGAAAGAGTTGCAGACTCAGATGGACAAACTACTTGAGGCCAGATATCAAAAGAGGAAATTTCACTAGGGAAGAAGAAGACGCCATCATCAACTTGCATCAAATGTTAGGCAATAGGTACGAATTCCCACTAAATTCGAGCGCAATTATAGCTGTCAGATCAATAAATTCACCAATTTCACTAAAAATAAAAGATTTCATCATAAAATTAGTGCAGTTGTAACTGTAAAATTGAAAAATTCACCCATTTTTCTAAGGTAGAAAATTTTCATAAGTTGTAATTCTTAGATTAATGGATGCATGTGATTGAGTGCAGCTGACAAACTAGCCGACGGCAAAGATTCCTTCGCATAACTTTCTCATGTTCTTGTCCAAAACAAAAAACAAAACACGTTTTTCCTTGTATTCATGTGACAGAACCCAACATAATTTTTTTGATTTCTTATGTCATTTTAATTATTTTCATAAAAGAAAAAAAATGTGATTTTAATTATTAATTAATTTATTTATTTTCAGATGGTCAGCGATTGCAGCGAGATTGCCGGGCCGCACAGATAATGAAATAAAAAACGTTTGGCACACCCATTTGAAAAAGAGGCTCAACACCACTCAAGACACCCGACCACATTGCCACCCCACTAACACAGTGCACGAAATAAGCTTGGATTGTGGGCCAGTCTCTCCGCCGCAATGTACTTCGAGTGACACTTCATCAGCCGCCACCACCACCAGCAGCGGCGTCAGCAGCGATGGCCACAACACCAGCAATAATAATAGTAATATGAATGCAGGCATGAAATTTGATGATTCTGAGGAAGGCAATTTACAAGAAGCGGACGAGAGCTTTTGGTCGGAAGTTTTGTTGGCTCAGAATACTTCCGAGGAGATGATGAGTGATTTTCAGGCGATGGGTGGGGACCCACAAGTGAATGTGGACCCCAGCAGTGATGGGTTTAGTTTGGATATGTATGATGATAATAGCATGGATTTTTGGTTTAATATTTTCCCAGATGCAGAGGAAATTCCAGAGTTGTTAGAAATTCCAGAGTTATTAGAGATTTAATTAATTGATCGATGTGCAATATTATTAATGAGGAAGAAGAAGAAGACTGTTTTGTAATTTTGTTGATGATCGATCAACTTTTTTTTTTTTTTTGAGTTGGGAAAAAGAATTTGAGTTGTTGCTGTCGAATTCTTTGACCCTTGGAAATCATAAGCCCTAGCTAGGTACGGCACATCGTAATCAACGCGTACATATTGTTCAATTTTGTCGGAATGAAATATCTGTCGACGAATTATTACTTTCATATTATGTTAAAATTTGTACTGGAATGCTACTTAGTACATAAACTAATGCTATAAATTAGTGTTATTATTCTCCATTTGTTATGTAGAGATTTTTAGTTCGATTATCTTCAGATTAGGTCAATATCCAATATTTATATAATATAATTTACTTTCCTAATATCCTTGTATCAAAAATTTGTACGTTGATCAAATTTAAAATCATTTGACAATAATTGAAGAAGTCAAAACTTTTTAAGCACTCATACAAAACTGTGAAAGAGAATTTCAAAGAGACGGTTAGGGTTTAATTAGGGCTGAATAATTCTTATTATACAAAGGTCAACTAGACCAATTAGGAAAATAATTATAATTCATATATTAACAAAACTGTCAAAGAGAATCTCAAAGAGATGGCTAGAGTTTAATTAGGGATGAAAAATTCTTATTATACAAAGGTCAACTAGACCAATTAGGAAACTAATTACAATTCCTATATTAACAAGGATTGTCTTACATGACTCACGCTAATACTCCCCTTTAAGGTGGAGCATGGACATCAAACATGCCCAACTTGACAACCCAACTTGACAAGTGAGTCATTGAAGATATGTTTGGACACGGGCTCCGTAAGAACATTAGCTAGCTGTTATGTCGTCTTCACATATGGAATTTCAACAATTTTCTCTTCAAACTTCTCATATATAAAATTACGATCAATCTCCAATGTTTAATTCGGTCAGGTTGTATGGCGTTTTCAGTAATCTTGATAGCTGACTGATTATCACAATATAACTTCGTAGCACCATTAGATAGAAAACCAAGCTCCCCCATAAGCCGTTTCAGCCACAATAGTTCATGTATCCCTTTAACCACTGCCCGGTACTCTACCTCAGCACTAGATAATGACACAACCTTCTGGTTTTTACTCTTCCAAGTTACCTACAACAAATGTGAAGTACCCAGTAGTTGAATGTCGTCTTTCTCCTATACCAACCCAATTAGAATCACAGTAACCTGTAACATCTGTTTGATTATGTTTGGAAAATATAAAACCTTTTCCTGGTGCTGATTTCAAGTACCGCAAAATTCACACAACTGCATTCATATCGACTTCACTAGGATTATGTATAAAACGACTTACCACACTAACCACATAAGTGATATCAGGTCGAGTGTGTGATAAGTAAATCAAACGACTAACTAGCCTTTGATATCTCTCCTTATTAGCAGGAACTTGATCTAGAAGTTCTCTAGGCCATGATTTTTCTCAATAGGTGTATAAATATTTCCTTCAATAAGTTAAGAACATATTTTCATTGTGACAAACATATCCCTTTCTTAGCTCGAATAACTTCAATGCCCAAAAAATACTTTAAGCCACCAGGATCTTTCATATCAAACTTAGATGCCAAGTTAGACTTCAACTTAGTCATCTCTCATCTATATCATCACCAGTAACAATCATGTCATCAACATAAATGATAAGAGCAGTCATCTTACCATTTTGTTTCTTAAGGAACAACGTATTTGGTCCGCATTGCTCTGCTCGTAGCCATATTTCTTTATGGCTAGCTGAAATCTTCCAAACCATGCTCTTGGTGATAGTTTCAAACCATATATACAACGCCTTCTTCAACTTACATACCAAGCTTGAATCACTAGAAGTATTATACCCAGATGGCATACTCATATAAATCTCTTCAGATAGATCTCCATGTAAAAAGGTATTTTTTTACAACATACTGCTGTAATGGCCAATCAAAATTTGCAGCAATAGACAATAAAACATGAATAGTATTTAACTTTGCAACATGTGCAAAAGTCTCCTGATAATCAATTCCATAAGTTTGAGTAAAATCACGAACAACTAACCTTGCTTTGTACCGGTCAATCGTACCATATGGCTTATATTTCACCGTAAACACCCATTTATAGCGAACATATTTCTTCCCTTATGGTAAGGACATAGTGTCCCATGTTTGATTTCTTTCCAGTTCTCTCATCTCTTCATTCATAGCTTCTGACCAGTTTTTATCATTGAGCGCTTCTTGTACTCTTGTAGGAAAGTTGACTGCTGACATTTTATTCACAAAGGCTTGAATATCACATGATAAGTGTCATGTAGAGGCATAATTTTCAATGGGATACTTCACCGTCTTTGAATTGTCAGGTGAATATCTCTCCGGTGGTTTGCCCCGAGTACTCCGAGGAGGTAGGTTATAACTGTCACCATCACTAGATACAACTAGCATGTGATCATTAATTACATTGTTAGTATTAACGTCAGAATTTTTACATACCTCATAATCATTAGCAGAGAGGACCAATTGTTGGTACAGTTGGTGTAGAAGGGGGGCTCGTAGGAACTGAATTATTCAGAGCCGCGTGACTAGTCAAATCCACATCATACTGATCATGACTAGCCATATCAATAACAGAACCACTAGGTTGATCGTGACTAATCATACCAGTATCAATATTAGAATCATCAGGACCTGTCATAACAGTATCAGAACCATCGTGACTAGTCACGTCTGTAGCAGAAACTACACCAGGATCAGGAAACATATATATCCAATT
The DNA here is from genome assembly GCA_037349345.1 of Oemleria cerasiformis. Lineage (NCBI taxonomy): Eukaryota > Viridiplantae > Streptophyta > Magnoliopsida > Rosales > Rosaceae > Oemleria > Oemleria cerasiformis. The sequence goes on along the minus strand of JAZGTL010000007.1, from coordinate 35,256,475 downwards.
CATCTCTTCAACACTCATCTCCCTTGGAAGAGGAGAAATGGATACTGGCCGAGAAAAATAGGATTCAGTTTCAGAAAATGACAGGACCCCTCCCAAATTTCCCCTCGAAATTTGTGAGAATCCTTTTTCCCGTTTGACAACACTCAAACTAAGCTAATAATCCTTGAAATACCCTCACTATTTAGGGAACGACTTTAAGAGAATTCTACCGAAGCTTCGGCAGAATCTCCCCTGTAACCGGTCAGACTGTCTATTACCTGTCAGACAAGGGATATACAATACAAATACAAAATCGAAATGTCCAACTACAACCCTAAACTACCAAACCCTCGAATAATTACAAAACAAAATAGGATCAGAGCGACTAGGTAACCTTTGATTACAGAAATTAATAAAAGTCCTACGTGGACGTAGCGCAACGAAATATGATGCCTCCTCCTAGTCTAGTTGCCTCATTTTCCTACGGCCTGCAGAACACCAAACCAAAACAACTGCGAGTGGACAATAAACCATTTCGAAGTATACCCACACTAATAAAGTGACGATAATAACAATTAAATTTAATAAGGTAATCCAAACAACCTGCCTCATGGTGAATCAAAGTACTTAAAGACCCTCCATACACATATATATATATATACATATCTACAACTTACCGAAGTGCCATTCAATTACATAGGCGGAACCCTCGCCCATTTGATTGTACATGCCATCTCAATAACCCGGCCAATTCTAGTAATAATTTTAACCAAATAAAGATAGCTACAAAGAACTTACCGGAAAATTCAATAATACAATAAAACTCCAATGGGACCCATGAAAATATAGACAATGAAAACATCCCGTGGTCCACAACGTTACTTTCTACAAAGGAGCTTAAGATCACGAGAAAACCTAGACACAAATGCCGTAAAGATATCCCACCACCCCCTAATATAACCCCGAACCGTAGCTCGATAACCGGAGTTGTCCAAAACGGGGACAAGCCTTCCTAGCCACCGCCGATAATACCTCAAGCAATGGCTAGAACCTGAGAGGTCGAACTCGGGGACCTACTCTCCACACATCCAATAATACCTCAAGATGTGCGGACGTAACCCTGTGCTACGCGTAAACAGCCTCAATGAGCCCAAGACCAATAATACCTCAAGTAATGTGCAAGAAAAATAACCCTCAACAAGCACATAACCGATAATGCCTCAAGTAATGTGTCGCAGAAATAAACATGATACCCGGGGATAGTGTACAAGTGAAAGCCATAACGTAAAACAAAAACCCACTTTTAAGATCATTATAAGCAGGTATTAATCAAAATCATAGAAAAACCCGGGCCAAGAGCCCAAAATCTTAATAAAACTGAAATCCCGGGCCTAAGCCCAAAACCTAACTTTAAAATCCGTTATTGAAAATCCACATCTAAAATCACTACCTTTTGTCAACACTAAACCAAGTAACCTAATTAACTTAGTTCCCGATTTCCATAACATTAAATATAAACATAAATAATATGCATGCCTAGCAACCTAGGAAGCCAAGTCCACTCACCTCAACGTCTGATAGGACCCTTCTCGAATTTCATCTCGAAATCCATGTAAAGCCATGCTCCTGTCTGACAGTTTTTAACCACGAAAGTTAATACCTGGAATACCTTTAATATTTGGAAACATCAAATAAACTTTACAGGACTTCCAACAGAACCTCATCTGTACCTGATTGACCATCACCTACCTATAAAACGAAGGATTTCCTAGTAGTCCACAAACTACCTCGGAGGACTTCCTCCGTAATCAAACAAGACAACTAACGTGTCATCCTCATGTAAAACGCCATCAACTCATCCATCTGGGTCACCGCCCACACCACCCACTGACCCTGATGGCGAAGGTACTCAACTTGGTTGAATTGAATTTCACTGACTTACCTCGAGTCGTAACTCGATATCCCGGCTCATCTTCAGCACCACGAGTCGTAACTCGATATACTGGCTCATCCTGAGTACCCCGAGTTGTAACTCGATATCCCTACTCATCTTGAGCACCCCGAGTCGTAACTCGATATTCCGGCTCATCTTGAGCACCCCGAGTCGTAACTCGATATCCCGACTCATCTTGAGTACCCCGAGTCATAACTTGATATCCCGACTTATCCTGAGCACCTTGAGTCGTAACTCGATATCCCGGCTCATCCTGAGCACCCCGAGTTGTAACTCTATATCTCAGCTCATCCTGAGTACCCCGAGTCGTAACTCGATATCCCAGCTTATTCTGAGTACCTTGAGTCGTAACTCGATATTTCAGCTCATTCTGAGCACCCCAAGTCGTAACTCGATATCCCGGCTCATCTTAAGCACCCTGGGTCATAACTCGATATCTCGGCTCATGCCTATCCATAGCTCAATATTCCGTCAAGTCTATGATGGAATCCTCCATGACATAGCTCATATCATCCCGAGAGTATGATGGAAGCCTCCATAACATATCTCATATCATCCCGAGAGTATGATGGAGTCCTCCATAACATACCTCATATCAATTACCAAGGTCAAAACCCTAATCAACGATCTGGCGGAGAAATACCCTCCAATGCCAGTCGGAGAAACCTCAACGATGTGGCGGAGAAATACCCTCCAACGCCAATATCGTAGAACCCTGTGGTATAACCTAATACATAGAAGTATGAAGTACGCATGTTACGCAATCCCAGAAACCCAGTCCGTTCACAGTACATCCAAAGTACCAACTCAAGGAAACCCTAGCCCCAAGGAACCCTTTGACATACCAATAACCCAGCTCCCTTGACCACCCGAGCCAAAACCCACTCCGTGGTCGTCCATTACCACTAGGATTACTCAAACGGGGCTCTAAATGAACTTCAACGGCCTCAAAACTACCAAAATCCAGTATGGTATGTTCCAAAATCCTAGACACGCACCGCCATGTGCTGGTAGAAGGCCGAACCACCCGCCCTGAGCTGGCCACACCCCCCCACGTGCCAGCCACGCTTCGCCACGTGTGCCTGCACTGTCACGGCGAAATATTCTGTCACTCTGACGGAATATTCCGTCAAACTAGACGGAATATCCTGACGAAATCAGAATCTTGTGTCCAAACTAACGACGTTAGGTTTCCGTTAAAACATTGTTACCTTTTGACGGAATATGCTAACGCCGTCAGCATATTCCGTCAAACCCTGACGGCGTCAATTGACCCAACGGTCAACTAACTACTAACTAGACGCTGATTGTGTTGCCAAGTGGCTCCATGTGGTAGTTGAGTCAGCTGCAGACTGGTCGCCACATGGCTCCACGTGGCATGCCACGTCAGCCATCGTAGTTTGAACCAGTCACCGGAGTTCATCGGGGATGATGACCGGACCACCACCGCCGCCGGTGGTCGAAATCTGGGTTTCCTCGTCGGAATCCGCCATTAACGGCTGAAATCTCAAGCTTCTCAGATTCCTCCAAACTCCACCATTTTTTCTGATCCAAGTGTGTAAACTCATCTACTCCTTCCCAAGAATCCGAATCCAAGCTTAGAATTTAGAAAACATACCTCAATCGATCGGAATTTGGCTGAGAAGTTTTGGTCCACCTTTCCTCTTCCATATGCCATCTACAGCGATCCTCCCACCTCGATAATGACACCAAACTGCTCTTGGAGTCGAGGGGAAGACTTCCACGGCCTTGGATTTGGTCGACTTAACCCCAAAACGGGACGATGAAGGTGATGGTGGTACGGTGATCGCATGGGGAGAGAGAGAGTGGTCAAGGGAAGATAAAGAGTGACTCTGGGCTAGGTCCGCGCATAGTCTCCAAAAAGAGAGAAAATATCCACTCAATTTTGAACTTTTTTGAAAAGACCAAACTAACCCTGAAGCTTCTTGACCCACAACGCTCTCACCGGGTCTCCGTTTTTCGCGTGCCGCCTGTCTTTGAACTCGTGAGGACAAGAACTACGTAACGACCTAAGAAAAACTTCGAAAAATAATGTTAGACAAAAGTGATCTCGAACCCTTCCAAAATCGAGGGTAAAATCGTCTTTTCTTTCATTAAATTCTCAAATTAATTTAATTTTTGGTCTGGGTCATTACAACGTCCATTCGAATCCAACTCCAAGCTAATTAGTACCTTGTGACACTCGGAGAAATCACGCCTGCCCAAAAATATTACTAACCGATAAATATTAGCCTAAAATTCGACCCCTAAACTTCGGAAGTTCACACGCGCCCTAAACGCGTACAAAGTAACTTTAAATACCCAAAACAACCCTCAAACGAACTCCAATTGACCCTAAACCTATGCCATTAGGTCCGAAACGTCGAAAACATGTGGATAGACGTCGCCGTGGGCCAAGAACCAGTCACACGCGCCGCCACGTGCTAGTGGAAGACCGACAGACACCCCACACTCGGTCAGGATCCCCCACGCACCTGCACAATAACGACGGAATATTCCGTGGCTTTGACAGAATACTCCGTCAACTCTGACAGAATATTTTGTCACTCTGAATGAATCGGAATTTTTCATCCAGTTAACGGTGTCAAGGCTCCGTTATGACGCCGTTAGCATATTCCATCAAACATCGACGGTGTCAGTTGACTTAACGATTATCTGGTTGCTAACTATGCTACTGACTGGACTACTACGTGGCTCCAAGTGGCTGCTAGGTGGCATTTCTTTAACACACTAGTGACTGCCAGGTGGCACCACGTGGCTGCCAGGTGGCATGCCACGTTAGCACGCAGTCGACCAGTCCGTCGGGACTTGCCGGAGAAGACGACCGAAAATTGTCATTTCCGACGAGCTCCAACTCCTTCATTTCTGCACTATTTTTCAAGATCTACCCACCAAGATTCAACTACTCAACCTTAGGAGTCCAGAGTTGGGCTCAAAAATGGGAAAACTTACCTCGTTTGGTTGGAAAATAGTCTAGTAGACTCGGTTCCACTTCTAACCTTCGGTCCATCATTTATAGTTGTTTGCAAGTGTTGAAATTGGCATCACCTGACTCGTGGGGTCGAGGGAAAGGAGTTTGTGGCTTTGGATTGCTTCGAAAAGGCCCAAAATTAGGTCGTTGGTGGTGGTGGCATGTGAATAAAATATTACCTTTTTCCCCCTCCACGAATAAAATCATGCAATGCATCATATAAAATAGTTTGTGATAGTAAACATCATTTAATTCGACATGAACACATAATATCTCAAATCCATTGTTCCCGACAAATCCACTACACACCAGGGTATCCCTTGAGATGTGTAAAAATATGTGTTACTTGACCTCGACCACAATCTCTGCAAAAACACCTTTTATATTGGAGGTTCACCGGGTTCACCGCCAACAACGGATCCTAGCCCCGGCTCCTGGGCCCCCTCAAATCGGTATTGTTTATATTGGAGGTTCACTGGGTTCTCCGTCTAAATGGATCCTAACCCCGGCTCCTGGGCCTCCTCAAAACGGTATTGTATCCAAAATAAAGTATGTTTTTTTTATCACAAATACGGTTTCAACTCAAAATCATGGACTCAAATAATTACCACGTCAAAACAATATCAAAATCGAATCCAACAACCATGCCATTTCTCACAACACACTTTCACTGAAATATTGAAAAAACAATTGTCCAGTAATCACTTATAAATTTCAAGAAATCATTGCACCCATACATAACAGTATTTAAATCAAAGATACATTTATGCATGCATTATAGTTTATAAACCAAAAGTCCACTCACAAACCTGTCGAAGCAAGCTCAATCCCGAATTGTACGCTCCCCTGAAGTTCCTAGAGCAGGGTCGCATGTCCAAATTAATAATCGGGATTACCAGCTAATAATAAGAACCTTAAATATAAACCCCCTAAACCCCGTGAGGTCTACCTATGATGGTCTAGAAAACGCAGCAACTTCAAACGCCCAAAACAACTACTAAACGACGTCCGATCGACCCAAAACCTGCGCCAACAGGTCCGAAACGTCAAAACCTAGCTGTTGCGCGCCACCGTGACCTCAGACTCGGCCCCACGCGCCGCCACGCGCCGACGGAAGGTCGGAACACGTGTCCTCACACACCGGTCACGTGCCTGCTACAGTACCCACGCGCCTGGATCGGTCCAACCCGGCCTAACTTGGCCAGACCCGATCCAACTCGGCCCGATCGATTCACTCAACCCGACTAGCTCGACCGGTTTACTGGACCCGACCGGTTCAATCAACCCGATCAATTCACTCGACTTGACCGATCACCGGTGACTCGCCGGAGAAGACGACCGGCTGCCCGCGCCATCGTCTGGTTTCCGCCGGAATCCTCCATTTCCGGCTGAAGTTCAAGCTTTTATAACTTCCTCAAAACTCAACCATTTTTCACAAATTTTATGTCTAAATCTATCTACTCGAACTCAGGAATCCAAATATGACCTTAAAACATCAAACACGTACCTGTGTAAGCCGAAAAATCGATCGAAAGATCCGAAACTTCCTACACTCGGTTCAGCTTCCCCCGTGGTCCTCTCCTTTGATGGTTGGTACGGTTGTGATCGTGGGAAGGAGTAGAATATGATTAGTTGATCAAAAATGGAAGTTAGAGCCTTGAATCAAAAATTAACTTTGTGGGTTTTTGGGTGTTTTTTCGCACGGGTTCGGTGTGAGTGTTTCACAGAGAGAAAGGGAGATGATCATGAGATGAAGATGAAATGATGTGGATAATATTAATCTGATTTGGGGGGTTAAAAATATCTCCCCTCTATGGAAAATTACCAAACTGCCCTTACACGTCTAGACCCATAACTTTCGTACACGAACTCCGTTTCCCGCGTGCCGCCTGTTTACGAACTCGTGAGTTCGAGACCTACGCAACGGTATCCAAAACACCACCAAAAATATCTGGAAACAAAATTTGACTTTCACGCCCCTTAACAAGCAAGGGTAAAATCGTCATTTTACATAAATAATTTACGTAAATCCAATAATTGAAATTTCGGGTTGTTACAATCCACTCCCCTTAACAAATTTCGTCCTTGAAATTCAATTCTATCCTTGGAACAAATGAGGATACTGTGCCCGCATTAAAGTCGTAGTTTCCCACGTGGCTTCCTCCACGTTATGATTCCTCCACAACATTAGACAACTACGAATCACGAGATTCGCCACTAACATATTCCCAGTAGGAGTACTAATACCCATGTCCCAACCAATCGGTGACAATTCTCTATCAGCAAACAATGTAAAATCCTGAGAAATGAATGAATGAGTTGCCCCGGGATCTATTAAACCATAAGCATCACGGAAAAAAAAATAAAAAATAAAAAAAATTATAGAAAATTTAAAAAGAAATAAATAAACAAATAAATAACGTACCCGTGACCCTCTCGGGGGCTGCTCGGGCCTCCTGTCGTGACATAGCAAAAACTCGAGCCGGTGTACCCGAAGATCGACCACGACCCCATTGTCTACCTCTTGTCCTATTGGACCCACTAGCTCCGTTGGCCCCACTGCATTGGGCCTGGTTCCCTATTGAAATACCAGAAGTCTGCCCTGTCCTCTTACTCTGCTCAATCGCACGATAACCCAAGAAACTACTATCCTGACGATGATGTGGACAGTATCTCCTGATATGACCAGTCTCTCCACAAGTGTAACATCTGGGGTCACCATATCCGCCACTCTGTCTACCAGTTAACTGTATTGAAGCACCACTAAACTGAGTGGATGACTGCGGTGCCTGTCCGGCTCCGCCACTGCCCGATTCAGATCTTGCACCCCCAGAAGATCTAGAACTGATACTGCCTCTCTTGGACGGTCCTTGACTAGAGGCTCCAACATCCCAGTGATCCCAATGTCGCCTGGAACCACCGAACTGATGTTGGACTGGTAAACCCAAGCTCAACTCTACACGAGCTGCAACATCAGACACGGCTCTCAAGGAAGTGTGAACCATAGCCGTAACTGCTGACCGAATCCCACCTCTCAGTCCATTTTCAAATCTGCGTCGCTTGTCCCTCTCGGTTGCCACCAAAGCTGGTGCAAAATGAGCCAATTCTAAGAATTTCTGCTCATACTGAGCCACTATCATATCTCCATGCTGTAATTGCAAGAACTCAGCCTCCCTGGCATCTCGGTACGAGCAAGGATAAAATTGCTCAAGAAACTGCTCCTGAAAAGTCGCCCAGGTAATTGTACTGACATCCTAGCCAGATAGCTCTAATGCGTTCCACCAATGATAAGCGGAACCACCTAGCAGAAAAGTGGCTAACAGCACCCTGTCCCCCTGAGGACATCTCATAACCGAGAACACTCGCTCTAAACGAGTAATCCACTCCGCTGCATCATCTGGGCTAGAGTCGCCCATAAATATTGTAGCCCCTAATCTCTGGGCTTTCTCAATGTCTGAACCTTTAGTAGCAGCCCTACTCTGAAGTACAGAAGTCAAAGTGTGACCCAATTGTTCCAATGTTTGCCTCATATACGGCTTTATTGCGGGTTCATGTGTGTCCTCACTGTTTCCAGACTGTTGACGGGACTCGCGTCTCGGAGGTATTATGCTGTAAAGAACTATAACTCATCAATACCAAAATAATTGTACACTAAGTGTACGGTCTACATGAATTTAAGTGCTCTGATCCCAATTTTCAGGACCCGTCCTAGATTTCCCCTCGAAACCTGAGAAGGACCCTGATCCCGTCTGATAACCTAAGGAAAAGTTCCCAAAATACCCTTCAATCCTTACGAATATAATATGAGATTTCTGCCTAAAACTTCGACAGAATCTCCTCTTAGGGACTTAAATAACTGATTTCCACCTGTCAGACAATGGATTAAAAGCACTCCCAATTCCAATAGACAATAACCATCCCAAAATATATCATATTAGAGCGTCTAGGTAGGATAAATAATACAAAATTAGATATCCTACTCAAATTTAGGTACAAAGCGCAGTTGTAAAGTCCTAATGCCTGCGCCTCGTAAGAAGTGCACGCGTCAACTCAACTCAACTCAACTCAACAGCCTGGAGGGGATTTAAAAACAAAGTTGTGAGTGGACCAAAAATAATCATTTATAAATCATTTTTCAAAGAAATATTACCTTTTCCCCCCTCCACGAATAAAATCATGCAATGCATCATATAAAACAGTTTGTGATAGTAAACATCATTTAATTCGACCTGAACACATAATATCTCAAATCCATTGTTCCCGACAAATCCACTACACACCAGGGTATCCCTTGAGATGTGTAAAAATATATGTTACTTGACCTCGACCACAATCTCTGCAAAAACACCTTTTGTAACGACCCGGACCAGAAATTAAATTATTTTGAGAATTGGACAATTTTACCCTCAGTTTTGGACGGGTTCGGGAGTCACTTTTTGACTGGCAGTACTTTTGGGAATTTTTCTTAGGTTGTTGCGTAGGTCTCGAACTCACGGGTTCGTAGACAGGTGGCACGCGGAAAATAGAGACCCGATGAGTTCGTTACGGGTCTAGAAGCTTCAGGGGTAGTTTGGTAATTTTGGAAAAGTTGGAACTATATAGTAGATATTTTTCTCTCTGCTCGGGAGATTGGTCGATGCAATCTCTCTCTCTCTCTCCTATCTGAAAACCTCCCCATGCGAACACCGAAGTACCCCTTTCATCGGATGGATTTCGATCCGATTTGACCGAAACCAAGGTCGGGAGGATCTTCCCCAGGATCCTACGAGCATTTTGGGGTAGTTATTGGAGCGGGAGCACCGCCGTAGGCGACGGACAGAGGAGGGAGGTGAACTGAGTCTTCTTGGCCGTTTTTCGGCCAAACCAGGTACGATCTCGGAACTTTGACCTCATATTTGGATTCCTGGTGAAAAGTAGATGAATTTACAAGTGTGGATCGTGAAAAACGGTTAAGAATTGATGAAGTTAGAAAACCTTGAAAATCGACTGGAAATGGCAATTTCTAGCGAACCAGACGGCGGCGGAGGTGGCGATCAGGTCATCTTCTCCGGCCAGCCTCCGACAACGGCGACGGCCGTCCGGTCGTCTTCTTCGGTGAGTGAACGGAAACCGATCAGGTTGAGTGAACCGGTTGGGTTGAATGAACCGGTGGGGTTGAGTGAACCGGTGGGGTTGAGTGAACCGGTGGGGTTGAATGAACCGGTCGGGTCGAGTTGGATCGGGTCAGGTTGAGCTGGACCGGGTTGGACCGGTCCAGGCGCGTGAACACTGTAGCAGCCGCGTGACTGGCGCGTGTGTCGAACTTTCGGCGGCGCATGGCGGCGCGTGGGGCCGAGTCTGAGGTCACGGCAACGCGTGGTAACTAGTTCTCGACATTCTGAATCTGTTGGTACAGGTTTCAGGTTGATCAGACATTGTTTAGAGGTCATTTTGGGCAGTCCTAGCGGTAATAGTTGACAGTATTAGTGGGTTTTGAGCTCGGAAAGTCAAGGTAGTTGGGTCATTATTGTGGATGTGTTCCTTGGGCTAGAGCGTCCATGAATTAAGGGTTGGATGATGTATGTGAGTGGACTTTTGTTTTATAAACTGAAATGCATGCATCAAAATATCTTTGTTTAAATACTGTTATGTATTGTGGCATTGAATTTCTGGAGTTTGGAAATGATTACTGGACACATGTTTTCTACTATTACTGTTACCGATTGATATGATATGATATGATAGTCGAGGATACTTACCGACTGATATGATATGATAGCCGAAGGTTATACCGGCTGTTGATATGATATGATAGTCGAGGATACTTGCCGACTGATATGATATGATAGCCGAAGGTTATACCGGCTGATGATATGATATGATAGTCGAGAGATATACCGACTGATATGATATGATAGCCGAAGGTTATACCGGCTGATGATATGATATGATAGTCGAGGATACTTGCCGACTGATGTGATATGATAGCCGAATGTTATACTGGCTGTTGATATGATATGATAGTCGAGGATACTTGCCGACTGATATGATATGATATCCGAAGGTTATACCGGCTGATGATATGATATGAAAGTCGAGGATACTTACCGACTGATATGATATGATAGCCGAAGGTTATACCGGATGATGATATGATATGATGGTCGAGGATACTTACCGACTGATATGATATGATAGCCGAAGGTTATACCAGTTGATGATATGATATGATAGTCGAGGATACTTGCCGACTGATGTGATATCATAGTACAGAGAGTTGTGATACAAGACTAGCACACCCCAAGGGATACCCTGGTGGCTAGGGATATGCCAGTCGAGAGATATGCCGACTGATGTGATATGATAGCCGAAGGTTATACCGGCTGATGATATGATATGATAGTCGAGGATACTTGCCGACTGATGTGATATCATACTACAGAAAGTTGTGATACATGACTAGCACACCCCAAGGGATACTCTGGTGGCTAGGGATATGCCAGTCGAGGGATATGCCGACTGATGTGATATGATAGCCGAAGATATTTCCGGCTCTAATATGATTTGACGACGATTGTCATGGGCTTAATCAGCCTACGAAAATACTTCGTCATCCAGGTCAGTGGGTTGGTGTGGGCGGTGACCCAAAGTGACGAATTATTGTTGGTTCACAAGTATCTGACTAGTCGGTTGTCTTGTGGTATTCCAGTAGAGATGTCAGCAGTGTCTGACCTACTGACAATTGGTGTCAGAGAGTGTTCCTATTTGGACCACCACTATTCCGAGGTCTTGGCTTTGATCTGTATACTATCCTGCGTCTGACAGGTAGGAATTGTCAGTAAGTACAGAGGTTCCGTCGGGAACCCTGTAAGGTTTACAAAATTAAAAATTTTATTTAAGGATAAAGGGTATTTCTGATATTTAAAATTTCAGATAAAAGAGCTGTTAGACGGGATAAGGGTTTTCTTTCCGGGTTTCGAGGGAAAATTCGGGAAGGGTCCTTACACCTTTTATATTGGAGGTTCACCGGGTCTACCTATGCTGGTCTAGAAAATGCAGCAACTTCAAACGCCCAAAACAACCACTAAACGACGTCCGATCGACCCAAAACCTTCGCCAACAGGTCCGAAACGTCAAACACTAGTTGTCACGCGCCACCGTGACCTCAGACTCGGCCCCACGCGCCAACGGAAGGTCGAAACACACGCCCACACGCCGCCACGCCCCCTCACGCGCCGGTCACGCGCCTGCTACAGTACCCACGCGCCTGGACTAGTCCAACCCGGCCTAACTCGGCCTGACCTGATCCAACTCGGCCCGACTAGTTCACTCAACCCGACCGGTTCACTCGACCCGATCGGTCACCGGTGACTCGCCGGAGAAGACGACCGGCTGCCGGCGGCGCCGTCTGATTTCCGCCGGAATCCTCCATTTCCGTCCGAAAGTTTAAGCTTTTATAACTTCCTCAAAACTCAACCATTTTTCACAAAATTTTCATCTAAATCTATCTACTCAAACCCAGGAATCCAAATATGACCTTAAAACATCAAACACGTATCTGTGTAAGCCGAAAAATCGATCGGAAGATCCGAAACTTCATACACTCGGTTCGGCTTCCCCCGTGCTCCTCTCATTCGATGGTTGGTACGGTTGTGATCGTGGGAAGGAGTAGAATACGATTAGTTGATAAAAAATGGAAGTTAGAGCCTTGAATCAAAAGTTGACTTTGTGGGTTTTTGGGTGTTTTTTCGCACGGGTTCGGTGTGGGTGTTTCATAGAGAGAAAAGGGAGATGATCATGAGATGAAGATGAAATGATGTGGATCAGATTAATCTGATTTGGGGGGTTAAAAATATCTCCCCTCTATGGCAAATTACCAAATTACCTTACATGTCTAGACCCATAACTTTCGTACACGAACTTCGTTTCCCGTGTGCCGCCTTTCTACGAACTCGTGAGTTCGAGACCTACGCAACGGTATGAAAAACACCACCAAAAATGTCTCGAAACAAAATTTGACTTTCACGCCCCTTAACAAGCAAGGGTAAAATCATCATTTTACATAAATAATTTACGTAAATCCAATAATTGAAATTTCGGGTTGTTACATTAATACTAGACAATTCAATTGTTCAGTTACTTGAGGCACAAACAATAGATTATTAGAGAGTGAGGGAACAAGTAGAGTATGTTCCAATGACAAAGAGGGTGTTAAAACCACTGTGCCCGCACTAGTCACAGGAGAGGACACTCCATTAGCATTAGAGGGATGTGACCGATGCGGTGTAGTTGTAGTTTGTAGGAGCGATTGATCAATGGTCATGAGATCAGTGGCACCTGAATCAATAATCCAGCCAGTGTCTTTAGCAGAAGGAGTAACAAGGGCAAAACCAATATTGCCTGACGGATGACTAGTCATATGAGTAATAGACCTATATGCTCATTTACAGTAGGTTCGAGATACATCATCCCATATATTTTTTGCCGTGAGTAAACGAATTAAAATTTTCATTACATTGGGTTCTATGGCACCGATGAGCCAAAGTTTTACAATAGCATTCTCAATGCTCCATGTTTCAAACGAAACATCATTCGAAGAAGGTTTTTCAATTTCTCCAGTTAAATAACCCGTTTTGCCTCGACCTACAATAAAGGTCTCGACAATTGTGACCAAAGTGAGTAATTCGCTCCATTAAGCTTCACGTCAATAGCAATTTCCATGGGGTAACGATCGTGACTAGTCACACAGAATAATAGATATAAGTGTAAAAACGCAGGCAACCGACGGGATAATCTCCAATAGAAAAAACACAGGTAACTGACGGGGGATAATCTCTGAGGGAAAAAGCACAGGTAACTGACGGGGGTAATCTCTGAGTGCACACGCAGTGGAATTAGGTCTCAAGAGCATTACTGGTTGGATACCATGTCAAAGAGAATGTTAAATAGACGACTAGGGTTTAATTAGGGCTGAATAATTCTTATTCTTCTCTTTAGGAGGTATTTATATGGTTACAATATACAAAGGTTGGTTACAATATACAAAGGTCAGCTAGACCAATTAGGAAAATAATTACAATTAATTACAATTCCTATATTAATAATGATTGTCTTACATGGCTCATGCTAACAAAAACTTTATTTATTTTCTTAATCCAATAGTAATTCTACAAAATTCTTGTTAATAAATGAGAAAATTAAGTATGGGTGACGTGAAACACGTGTAACGATTAAACCTTACACATGAGATAACCCACTTTGATACCATGAAGGAAGTTGAGGTTCCACCGAAAAATCAATTGACTATGGAGGGATAAGCCCAACTCCTTATATACCTTTCAAAATTGTGCAACTTTTCAATATGAGACTTTTATTTCTTTCACATTCTCACACATTTTACTAATTTTGAGTAGAACTTTTGCATGTTATTACGGTTTACTTATATATAATAATTTTTTCTCATGCATGAACAACGAATCGTATAATATATATATATATATATATATATATATATTTTAAATAAAACATGTTAAATTTTCCAATTGTGTCACTTGTTCCCTTCCCTTCTCTTTCACTCATGAGAGGCTCTACTTAAGAGCATGATTAGGAATCAACAGAAGATTTGGCATCAAATTTGGAGTTATCAAGTGACCTATTTTAAATGCTTTGGATAAACCATCTTTACTGGCGTGCATGAATTAAGAACAAAAAATAAAAAATGCGGCAAACACGTGCGATTTATATGTATGCCTTAAAAAATAAAAGGAGATTGTTTGTGTGCATGTAAGAGGTCATGAATTAAAGCACTGGCCATACGATCTCTAAAAGATATGCATGTCTCCTAAAATCCACTCAGCTAAAGCATGCATACATTAATTTACCAAAATATCAAACACAATCAACTTTAATTTGTGTCTCTAATCTCATCAAATATTAATTTGAATCTTGACACTCTTCTATCATTAAGAAAAGTCGCCATTCTAATTATTGCAAACTTTTAGAATCGGTATTAACGATTATAGGGTGTGTTTGGATGATGAATTTTGAAGTTCCAAGGAATATGGATAAAGTTAGTTAAAAATAAGGAATTTGAAAGTATCATGAAATTTACAAATGATACAATACAACATATATATATGAGATTTGTAAATTACCCCCTATGAAGATGTTACTTTGGAAAGTTCCTTGTTTATTAGTTTGTTATGCTTATAATGCCCATATTTCTATTGTTTAGTGCTTAACCACCTATTTAAAATCCCCATATTTTTTATTTTTAGTGTATATATTAGTAATATATTATAAGTTTTATGGAACTTTAAAGTTCCCCATCCAAACGCACTGAGGAAAATTTCATATTCGACTCATAAATATTATGAAATAAGTTATATTCTTTGAGTATATTCAAATAGGCCGAATATAAAGATATATATGCTTTCGGTTTCTTGAATCTCTCTCTTTTTGCCTCACTCATTCGGTTTCAAGTACATCATTTTTTAAGGCGAGAATCTAAAAAAATATCATGTTTGAACGGTTGAGAAATTTTGTAAAATTGCTTATAAAATGTTAGACATCTCTCATGCTAATTCCTTCTGCACACATATGCTATTGTGTCCGTTGATTATACTTTGATTACTCAATCATAATCAAAGTTAAAATTAAAGAATTACATAAGCAGAAAAACAGAGTGCGAAAATCACTTCCCTTTAATTTATTGGGTGAATTTCAATAAAATCTATCGCAAGCTAATCCCCGTTAACAATATTCTTATCCATTTCAATATGCAGTAAAAAATTTCGAGTTTAATTTTTCCTAAAAAAAAGGACTCGTTACAAAAGATATATAATAATTCTCCCAAACATACTTGTTAAAAAAAATAGGACTTACCCTTCGGGTTGGGGCTGTAAGTACAGGTCGAAGTTCTGGTTTGAATTTGGGCTGAGATCAACAAGAAAGCGGAAGCCCAATGGACTCCACTTGGGGTTGGGGAAAAGAAGACACGCTGTCGTTTTAGGGGAAGGACCTAACCGCTTCAGTTCTCCTATCCCCCAACAAATCGAATTCCTTAACTATAAATAAACAAAGTTTGACAAAAAAAACAAATTATAAATAAACAAAGGGCCTCTCAATTCAATTTTTGCGGTTGAGGTTAGGGTTTTGTTTCTCGATCTTCGACTGTACAATTTCGAACCAGCAGGGCTTATTTTCAAGTTTTAGCTTCAAGAGGTTCAAACATGGCGACTGCTTCAGGTTCGTTCTTCATTTCTTTCGTTTTTCCCATATCTCTGATCGTGTCATGAATTTCACAACTTTTCTACTCAAAAATTTCTCAACGATTTAAATTTAACCTTTTTGGTGAGATTCTTGTGAAATTAGTCGGTGTGAGATCCACGAATTGGGTTTCTGAGTTCAGATGGGATCGTACGGAGACTTGTTTCTGGATAATTAGGGTTAATTCGGGACCTGGGTTAGAATAACATGATAGAGAAGTTGATATTCCATCGGTCTTACCGGTTGTGAGATTCAAATTGGTTGAGATTTGGCTTATAAAGTTCGAATCACTTTTGTCCCTTCTCAAACTCAAAGAAAAAATCATAAACACAATGAATGCATAGGTGAAACGAGAGGAAAACGTGTATAAATTGATTTAAAAATAGGCCTTACAGTGTGGATGGATGTGCTGCTAACTAATTTTTACCTTTTGTGAAAGTTTGATTTTTCACTAGTTCTAGAAAAATGGGTAGGCCTTACCTTGGGCTAGATTAAGGTATGTTGAAGTACGCAATGGACGCAACGTCCATATGTTGTTAGAGTTGAAGGTAGAAGATAGGATAAGTTTCTATCTTGGCAAGTCCATCTAATTCCTTCAACTTCTTAATATTTTGGAAGTTGGAATTCGTTTCTTACTTCAACAGACCTTGAATTCAGTGAGTTATCCAATATAATTCTAAGCATCTAATTACTATTTGAAAGTATTAATTTATGGTTTCTCTTAATGTTATACTTGATCGCCATTTATTGTTATTGTTATGCTTTCCTGGATTTTGGAAAATCTATTGTGGTTTTTCAGTATTTTGTGTTTGTCCTCCAGTACTCCTATATTGATATACCTTGTGTTGTTGGTCTTGTAGTGGCTTTCAAATCTAGAGAAGACCATCGAAAGCAAATTGAATTGGAAGAAGCGCGTAAAGCTGGGCTTGCTCCAGCCGAACTGGACGAGGATGGAAAGGAGATTAATCCGCATATACCCCAATATATGTCATCTGCACCTTGGTATCTCAATTCCGAGAGGCCTGTAAGTTTCTCATTTACTTGTAGTAAATCTCCTAGTTTCAAACACACTGTTGGATATAAGTTATGAATATTGATACTTTTATTCTATTTATGCATTTTTTCAATTCAGAGCTTAAAACATCAAAGGAAATGGAAGTCAGATCCTGAATACACAAGGGAATGGTATGACAGAGGTGCAAAGATATTCCAGGCTAGTAAGTTTAGGAAGGGCGCATGTGAGAAGTAAGTCTCGCTCTCTCTCTCTCTTTCATACCCAAATTATCAGTAATTTCATGGACCTAAGATGTCACCGAGTTGTTTTGGGTCATAAACATCACTTCTCACATGATTAGCAGCACTTTTTCTTAAGTCGTGTTGAGTTTAAGCCTTGTGAATACAGTCTTCCCTTCGCCTGTCAAAGCAAGCATGGCTTATTTTCCCTTTCCATTTATTTCATAGACTGGATAGTAATGTTTGAATGTCTATTCTTTCAGCTGTGGAGCCATGACTCATGACCTAAAGTCCTGTGTGGAAAGACCCAGGAAGGTGGGTGCAAAGTGGACAAACAAGCACATTGCTCCTGATGAAAAAGTAGAAACTTTTGAGCTTAACTATGATGGGAAACGGGATCGCTGGAATGGATATGATGCATCAACCTATGCCCGCGTCATTGAAAGATATGAATCAAGAGATGCAGCTCGAAGGAAACACGTAAAGGAACAACAAATCAAGAAATTAGAGGAGAAGAATGGTAACCCAAATGGCGAGGACAAGGCTAGTGATGGGGATGAAGATGAGGATGAAGATGATTTGAGGGTGGATGAAGCCAAGGTTGATGAGAGCAAACAAATGGACTTTGCAAAGGTTGAGAAGCGTGTCCGTACAACAGGTGGTGGGAGCACAGGAACTGTCAGGAATTTGCGTATTCGTGAGGATACAGCAAAATATCTTTTAAACCTGGATGTGAACTCTGCACACTATGACCCCAAAACCCGATCCATGCGTGAGGATCCTCTTCCAGATGCGGATGTGAATGAGAAGTTCTACAGCGGTGATAATCGATATAGAAATAGTGGTCAAGCTATGGAGTTCAAGCAGATGAACATCCATGCTTATGAAGCTTTTGAGAAGGGGCAAGATATTCACATGCAAGCAGCACCGTCTCAAGCTGAGTTGCTTTATAAGAATTTTAAAGTAATCAAGGAGAATTTGAAGTCACAAACAAAGGATACCATTCTGGAGAAGTATGGCAATGCAGCTAATGATGAAGAATTACCTAGGGAGCTGCTACTGGGACAGAGTGAAAGGGAAGTTGAATATGATCGTGCTGGGAGGATCATCAAGGGGCAGGTAAATGATTTGCATCAACAATTTTTTCTTCATGCTAATAATTCGGAACTCTAATATCTTGTGTGCCTTATTATGGTAGACTCAATTTTGATAGACATCTGATCAATCTACCTTACACTAAAACAGGAAACAGCACTTCCCAGAAGCAAGTATGAAGAAGATGTCTATGCCAACAACCACACCAGTGTATGGGGTTCGTGGTGGAAGGATCATCAGTGGGGATACAAGTGTTGTAAGCAGGTGACTCGCAATAGCTATTGCACAGGCGCGGCTGGAATTGAGGCTGCTGAGGCTGCAACTGATCTTATGAAGGCTAACATTGCTCGTAAAGAAGCCACTGGAGGTTCGTATACACTTCCATCTCTCCTCAAATGGTTTTACCTTTTAATAGATATAATCCCTATTCATATGCCATATTTAGACTGCGTAACATTTATCCTTTTTTTATCCATTTTTCCTGATCTATGTTCTTAATTTTACCTACTTGGAACAGATATGCCTCCACCGGCAGAGGAGAAAAAGCTTGCTACATGGGGAACTGATATCCCAGATGATTTGGTTTTAGATGAGAAATTACTTGCAGATGCTCTTAAAAAGGTGATTTTTTTCAACTCTTATACAAATTGAAATTTGGAAAGATAAAATGTCTACATGTTGCAGTCGTTAACTAAATATACCATTTTGGTTCCTACAGGAGGATGAAAGAAGGAGAGAAGAGAGAGATGAGAGAAAGCGCAAGTACAATGTTAAATGGAATGATGAGGTTACTGCCGAGGATATGGAGGCTTATAGGATGAAGAAAGTCCACCATGATGATCCAATGAAGGATTTCCTCAACTGAGGTCAGTTGTAACCCTACTCTCAAAACACACGTAATGCTGTCGATGTGACGTGATATAATGGCGTCTCTCTTATATGTAGTCAATCTTCACTCATTTGAATAGTTTACCTTGCTCTCAAGTGTCATGTAAAATGCAATGTCTCTACTTGGAATATTTACGTTCGTGTTCTGGACGTGTGAAAAGTATGTTGTTTGTTATGAATCTATTGTTAAAAATAAAACCGCAATAGTTTCTTTCTTCTGTTTTCATCCTGGTGCATACAGATCTTAAATCTTAAAGAAAAAGAAGCCAAACTTTGTACATTATTTTGTATTTAAAAATAAATAAATTCTGCAAATGCCTTATCTGCATCGTAATCTAATTTTCCTTCCCGTTGGCTTGTGCTACAAATGATCTCGTGCAAACTTCTCTTGAGCCTCCATATCCTTTCTGAACCTGGCTATGAACTCCTCAGCTCTTTCATCGATTCCATGCATCAGAGGTGAAGCAAATCCCAGTGACTCCCACATGTCGTCTGCTGAAGGGCAACCTCTCTCGCCTCCACTCTCAGGAGCTGAAGCTGGGGCCGAGGCCGAAGGCGGAGCCCGTTTGCTCTTCTCCTTCCCCCCCTGAGGCTGGGGACGCTCGACTAGCGTAGTCACAGCAGGGTCTTTAAAGAGCTTGTCAACATAGACATGCGGACTAGAGCGATTCTTCTCAAGGAGTTGGAGTTGGGGACGATTGTAGCGAAAACGTAGGGCAAGACGCCCTCTACGTTTAAACCGTAGTTGCAGGAATTTGTAGGGTCCAAGTCGAAGAGAAGCAGAAGAGGAAGATGAAGAGGAAGTAGAAGGAGCTGTGATGGCTTTGACACGGTTTCGGGGTTTCGTAAGCCCTTTAGGCTTGTGGAGCTTGCTTTGTAGTTTGGAAGTGAAGCTTTTCCAAGCCTTTCTGGCTGGTGGAAGCCTCAGTCTCAAGCAAGACATGAGAGGAGAGAGTTAAGGGGTGGGCTATGGTGGGTTCAAAGAGTGTTTTTATAGTAGGGCAAGCTTCTTAGATTCGTCCAGCTTTTGGATTATGGTAGCTTACTTCTTACTCTACGCGTTTGACAAGAAAGAACAAAATGACAATAAGTAGGTGGTCAATAGAGGCCAAAAAGCAGCACTGATTCTAGAATCTACGCTGCAACTTATCAATATGGAATGGATTTACGTATTTTATAGTACAAGTGGTTGATTACTAAATAATTATTTGTACATTAGAAATTTCGAGTTCGATTCTTTTGCTTATGAATATGGCTTTGTCTGTCCTCGATCTGGAGATGGTGTAGTATCTAGGGTTGGTTTGATATTCAGCTAAACTTAAGCCATTAGTGAACTTTGTGAGATTGGATTGGATTTTGAGTGGGAGTTGAGGTTTAGGGTTGTGATTATAACGATGGCGACGGATGCCTGCCTTTCATGTTGTTCATTCTCTCAACTTGTGGTGTTAATTAAATAACGAAAGTAGGGCATCAACTTTTTTCTTTTATGCAACTTGCAAAATGTTCGAAGGTCGCGTAGAATAAAAAACCAAGCATCAAGAGAATTAATCGATCTCTATGTCGAAAATTTCTATGGAGGCGACAACGAAAAGGAGAAACCTTCCTTTGAAATATATAATTGAAAATCCCCTCGTTATTATTTTAATTTATTTTACGTTTGTCATAATCTGAACCGATTATATTCTTAATTTTCATTCATTGTAAGTTATATTTAGTTATTTACAATATAAGAATCAACCAAATTGATAAATTGGGGATTATATTAACCTTTTGTACATTGAATATGAACCTCATTTTTTATGAAAGTCAAATTCGAGACCTCTCATTTAATATGTGACGAGAAATACACGCGAGTAACAATTGACATTATCTTTTTAATAAAAAGTCTGCATTTACAAATATAATCCCTTCATACAACTATATATGTAAGTGCAATAATTGAATTTCAAACCCACCATCAAAATTCGCGAACGAGGTATTCTATTAGTATTACTATTAATTGTTTCCAAACAAACAAAACTCATAACAAAGAGAAATTAAAATTAAAATTAAAAGCAAAACAATTGTCATGGGTTTGCTTTGCCCTTCATATTGCCTGCTAATTACAAGCCTGATTGGCAACATAGAAGCGTTGGGCCTGAACGGCGGCAGCCTTTTCCGACACCAACGCCTCAATGACCAAAGTCTTGACCTCCCAAGCCGGGTACGGAAACCCCTTCCTTGCATACGAGTTGAGCAGGGCTGCGCTCGCCTGCTTCAGCAGCCTAGGGTACACGTTCTCCTTGTCATCATTCCTGACCGTCGCTTCCAGCAGCGTCAGATCAGATCTGTACCGTTCGTAGGCTCTCGACCCAAACACCTTGGACACCGTCGATGTCTGCGGCACCATCCTCGGCCACGACTCCCTCCTGCTCCCCCAATACCTGCGTCACACACACACACACACACACATTACTCATTCGAGGGGTACAATTGGAATTTCACTCATTTCAAACAGAGAGACAGAAAAAGAGCTAAATGTTGGTTACTGTGGAGTGCATCTTCCTGTGGTTCTTGTGAAGAGAAATCCTGGCCGTTGATTTTTGGCTGTTGCTGTGGATAACGACCATCCGAGAAGTAGCAGATGGAGAAGAACGAGTTGACTCAGCTGAGAAGGGCTCACCATGTTGTTCACTGAACTGAGATTTGCTTCTTCATATTGTTTGGGATCCTGAGTTTGGCTCCACTCGGTTTCAAATTTGGGAGACTGTCACTCTCACCCTCCGATGTCTCTGTTTTTTTAATGAACGACGTGGTACAGTTCTCTATGTAGAACTTGGTTTTACGAAATTACCCTTGTACGGTTCAATTTCTTCGTTGAGATTGGTTCGAATGTTGAGGGTGGTATTGTCTTTAGGAAAAGAGAGGTGCATGTGCATAGAGATTTGGTGTGTTTGGTTGGGAGTTGTAAAAGCTTCCATTGAATTTGTACCCAATAAAAGGGTGAACATTGGATTCATTTTGTCACGTTAACTTCTCCAAAAGTGGCAAACTTGGAGGGGTGGTCAACTGTTCGAAATAATAGTATGGATTGCTAGTAGGTTCTGTGTTCAAATTTTACTAACTGTCTCTTAATAATTATTGAAGGACCTAAGAGGAGTTTCTAGCCTGATATTGGCTAATGAGCCTTTCGTGTAATGTCAGAAAAAAAGAAGAAGCCTGTTTTGAATGCCAGATGCGGGTCATGAGCCTATGTATGAACCCGTTCATTTTTATAACTCATAAGCACAATGATGAACAAGTCACATACAGTAGATCTCATATAAATTTAAGTCAAATTCTATGTAAAGACGAGCTGAAGTAGAAATTGGGCTTACAAACTAAGAATCCAGGGTACATAGGTTGCCTGCAATTTTTTTTGCTCAAGGTAGTGGAGAAATTGTTATGATTGATATTCTTATCTTGGTTTATGATTGATATTTTTCAATTTTAAGATAGACTAACAAACTAAATAAATACACCTGAGTATAATATCAGTAAAATAATAGTCACATACGCACATATATAAATTTATTTTTAATATAATGATATTGAATGCGAGAAATTAAATTATATGCTTCGAGATATATCAAATATACATTAATCAATATTATTTTTAACGTGCGGGTTAGTAACACTTAGCCAACGTAACCCAACGCTTCAAATAAGAAACTGGAAGCTTCTATTTGGATACAATTTATTGACCATCATATTAACACTCTCTCTGATACATGATTCAAATATATGGTATAAGCTCTTTAAGACACGTGGTGCCATTTCTTGAACCTTCTAGTCTTTTTTGTTTTTAATTTTTTGAGCTAGATAATCTATATATATAAATCCGGAAGGTTTTTAAACAGTAAAAATTTCAGTATTATCGAAAATACCCATGGTTTCACAGAAATAAATAAATTCAGATTTTTAATGTATGAGGGTAGAATGGTAAATGAGTTCAAAATTCACTATTCATGAATAGTATTCTGACTGTTTTGCCCTTTTTTTCCTCATTCTCTCATTCACTATTGAGGGTTGAATGGTAAATTGGGTTAGAGGGTTTGGAAGAATTGGATGGTCTTGCTGGAGTTGGAGTCGTGGGATTTTGAAGGAGATGGAGATGTGTGTATATGAGAGGAGGAGAGAGGCGAGAAGAGTAGAGAGAGACTGGATTTGGGGAGATAGAGAGATCAGGGAGAGGAGAGAGAGAGTGTATTCGGAGACTGGCTTCGATGGTAAAGACGAGTGAGAGCGAGAGGTGAGGTAGGAGAGGAGGGTTTGGTGGGACGCGTTGTTGAGGAGGTGGGAGGGTATTGGCGAACCAGATTGGAACGTTGGTAGTGGAGATTTGTAGGATACTCTTATAACCGAGTATGTAAACGGAGTCCGCTCCTCCCCTGCATCAATTTCGGCGGAAGAAGAACGACAACTTCCGAGAAATTTGCATTAAGGTTTTGTTTTTGGGTTTATTTAAAATTGGGTATAATTAATTGATGATTCAGTTGGGTTTTTGAGGTGGATTTTCTGGACTGATTGTAAAATCTTGCATGTTGGTTTGTTGGAACGATTGACGAAGAAATTGTTGGGTTTTAGGGTTTAGGACGCTCACCTGTTGAAAAAAAAGAAACTCTTTGATCATTCTTTTATTGTTTCATAAATTTTCTCCATATTTTTAATTTCTAATTGTTGGATGCGTTAGATATTTGTGCCATGAACCGTATCCGGAGGCGAACAAAGACTTTTTGAAAACAAATGGGATTAGGCTTTTCCAGTTTGGGATCGATGGCTCCCAGGTTCCATTTCTTTTTGCCTTATTTTGCTTGCAATAATAGTCTTGGTTGACATAATTGCAGTATTAGTCTGTATGTGGGTCTTATGCTTGGATTGATTGTCCCATTATTGAGAGTTGGGATTAAAGAATAAGATCATAGTGATAGAAAGTCTAATAGGTGTTTGTCAATTGTTGGGTTAGTGTTCGTATTCATTGTTGATGGAAGGATCATATTAATTAAATCAAATCAAATCCCTTCTTAATTTATTAATTAATTAATAAGCAGAGGAGAAAATCGTTGTTCATAAATAGTGGAGTGATTTGATGATTGATACACACTGATTGTGGAAAAGTAATTAAGCTTGGTGCAGAGATGGGATTGTTCAGACATAATCATCTCTGTCTTTTGATCACTTTGCCATGATAGCATGTTCTATACACATATTTTTCGGTAACTGCTTACAGCCAACAAATCGGGGTATGGATCACTCTATGGCTTCTTTTCTTTAGTTTGGATTGTTTTGATTCATGATTCAACTCATGTATTGTTTCATTTTAATTTTAATCGATTAATTGTTAATTTAGGTACCACTTGGCCTCTCTATTAATCATATTAATATTTCCATTGTCATTTCATTGCAGAGGGCCAGAAAATTCCAAGCATTTTAAACTTACAGATCTTTATCTATATTGAAAGTTTTCCTTTATTTTCAGAGGTAAGTTTCATATGGAGTTTGTCTATAGCTATCAAGTTAGTTTTTAAAATCATCTCTTCTTTATTTTACAGATTCATAATTTAAAGCAGAAAATTGAATTAAATTGAGAGAGGAGGGTGGCATGTATCCGTGACACATATATATGTGAGTATTTATGTACAATTTATATGAACTTTGGATTGTATCTATGTCAAAATTTTGGTTATTATAATATTTCTGAATTAATTAGAGTTTTTTTCTCATGTTCAAAATTATTCACGCTTTACAATTAAAATGTGATTTGATTTGTTTAGTCTTCATGTTCTTTTCAAGATTTTGTTAGCATATGAATACTGAGAAGTAATTTGAATGGAGAATAGTGATGTTGTCTAAAAAGAGAAAATACTAACAAATTTCACATTTCAAAGGTTATAAATTTGATATTTGAGAACTCCAAGTATTGTAAAGTCGTGTTTAGCATACCCGTCCTCTTTTGCTTAGCCATTTTGGGATGTGGAAGTTTTTGTATTCTTGCATTCATTGTAATTGTATAGTTTATATATTAAATTGACCTTCTGTAGTTAGATGAATCACTATATATATTTGCTCTATATATATCTATAATGGTAATGGATCTTTAGAGCTTCAGATGTAATGGAGAGATAGTTGGATGATTGTAAATCAGCATGCGCTCTTGGAATGCTTTAAAATCTATCCTCTTAATTATTTTCTTTTTTCAAAATTGCAGAGCATATATAATACATATGGAAAGTGGAGTTCATTCATGTTGTACGGGTTAGTGTAGCAGCAAGAATACTGAAGCAGGGCTTAGAAAGACAAAGAAATTGAAGGTGTAAGCGGCCATGGGCGAATCAGTTCTATGGAGATCGCTCTCTGTCCCTTCTCAATGTTCCCATGATGTCGATCAAAGAGGTTAGCCCTTGAAAAAATTCACATTTCTTTGATTTTACATTTATTCAATTAATGGGTTTGTCTTAGATTCTCCACATCTTTAATGGGTTTTGATCCAATCGCTTTGTTTTATCACGTTGTCATTTGTTTGGATGCTCAGAAATTGAGGGAGAAAAAAAGAAAGAGAATTTGAGAAATGGGTATGGATTAAGATGGCCAAACTGTTTGTTATTTAAGGCCAACACTGCACGTAGTGTTTTAGTTTAGGCGGTTTCACAACAACTCCATCACTATAGGGTTTTTCTTGCTGAATTAGCTTACAATTTTGTTTACTTTGCTTAGTTAGTGTTTCTTCTCTGTTTTTTAAAATCTGTTTACATTTTTTCTTCAATTTAGTTTCAATTCCGCTTTTACTATTTGAGTTGCTTTTCTGATATGATATTAATTTAGTGTTGGATTGAATTTAGAATGGTATTAATTTAGTTTCAATTCCACTCTTACTATGTGAATTGCTTTCAATCCCATCATTCAGAGGACCGGTCCTATATGAATATGCAAAGATGAGGAAGTGGTTGAATTTTTTTGATATTCAAAACACTCTTGGTTTCCTCAAATTTTCATCAATGTAAAAAAATAGTAGGTTTCCTACAAAATTTCTTTTCTATTTGATGACAGTTTCTGTGTTTCTTTTATTGGTTGAATTGCAAATTTTATCCTTTCTATATAAATCAGTGAGTTTTCTAATATGCATTGAAGCAAGGAAATCATTGAGTTTTCTTTTGAGTTTTTTTTATTGAAATCATTAAATTTTTTGTTGAGTTTCCTATGGAGTTTTTTTTACAGAAATCGTTCAGTTTTCTAATATCCTTTCTACACTATAGGAATGGAATTATGATGAACCAAAGTGAAGGAGAGCCAGACACAGATTTGATTTAAGATGATGCCCTCATTAGATCATCAAAGAAAAGATTTGTTTTGAATATTAATTCAAAATAAGAGCCAGCCCACTGTTGTGAGATTTGGAAAACATTTAGATGATATAATGTGAGCAACAACTAACAAGGATGGATAAAACATGAAATTTCCTTGACGCTTTGGTTAATTCGTGAACTCAAGTACAATGACCGGAGTAGGAAATTAGTTTTGATTTGTCTTTTTTATGTAGTATGTAAATGTTAATTTGTACATAATTTACTTTAATTATACGATTTAATGATTTTATATTCGTGAATTGTAAATAATAAATATTATAAAGCCGTATATAATTCGTCAAAATGGCTCTCGTAAGCGCTTGCGGTGAGGCTAGTAATAATAATTAGCGAGGGCTACATTTGACTATGAATCGGAAAAAATATTAAGAATGTTTTGTGTTGAACTTCAAAAAAGTTGAGATGCAATGAGATGACACTAGAATAAGTTACTTGATATTTTTGTAAAAATTTAAAAATTGACCATAAACTTTGAGTATATAGGTACCGTTTTTGTGGGAGATTTCGCAGAATATAGCTCACTCCTAATTCAATTGTTATTAGGAGGGGATATGATTGACACAAATAGAAGAGTCATTAATTATTGGGAGTCTCTAAAATCATTTTTTGCAAAAATTGATAATTATTTAGTTATCCATCACTAAGACAATACATATATAGACCAATACGGTTTGCTATATATAACAGCCACACTAAATATTTTTGTTAATAATAAAATAACTAAATGATTTATGATATGAATGAATTTTATAAAAATAATATCTTTGAAAAAGTAACTATAAAATAAACAGTATATTGTTGATCGTAGAACGTTATATATATAGTAAATTAAGCTCATTGAATGTATATTCGCATATTCGAGCATTTTGAAGTTGTGGAAGAACAAATGAGATGAAAAGATTTAAGTAGTACACAACAAACCCTATCAGAGATTAATTACCATGCATGCCTTCATCGATCCCTAGCTACCCAACCTTTTATTGTAATCTTCCTCTATATTTACAATTAGTCAATTACAACAGGTTCAAGCCAGTAAAAATAAATTTCAAAAGCAAACAACAATGGCGATGGAGACCCACTGCACTACACCCCACCTGGTTGCCGCGTATTTCACCAACTTTGTTTCTTCTCTGAGCCCAAAAGCCACCTGCCCTCAGACCCAAAATTACGTGTAAACAATTCGAAGTAATGCAGCCATGCATGCTGAAAAATGGCAATAGATTCCTTACACACATTTTCGTAAGTGTCCCTCCCACGCCACCTCCTCCTGCCTATAAATACCCGCGTCCCCTGCTCGCCACTTCACCATCTGATCACAACCAAAGCAAATAATAGCATCCATGGCTAAGTCTGCAGCGCTCGCTTTCTCTCTTTGCTTGCTTGTGTTCTTCAATGGCTGCCTTGCCAGTCGCCAGCGGCAGCAGCAGAACAATGAGTGCCAACTGAACCAGCTCCAAGCCCGCGAACCCGACAACCAATTCGAGTCTGAGGGCGGCCTGACCGAGTCCTGGGATCCCAACCACCAGGACTTCCGGTGCGCTGGTGTCGCAATGGTTCGCCGCACCATCGAGCAAAACGGCCTTCACTTACCCTCTTATGTCAATGCCCCCCAACTCATCTACGTTGTCAGAGGTATTTCATCGGACACCTTCTGGTCAATATTTTGGTGATTTTCTCCGAGGAATTTCAACAAACACGTTGTGGTCAATAACAGCAACAGCAACAGCAACAACACCTTCTGGTCATTAATTTTTGATTTGGTGATTGTTTCAGGTAGGGGTGTGTTGGGAGCTGTGTTCCCTGGGTGTCCCGAGACATTTGAGGAGTCTCAGGATGAGCAGCAACAACAGCAACAGCATGAGCTGCAATTTCTCCGACACCGACGACAAGGACAGCAGCAGCAACAAGACCAACAACAAGACCGTCACCAGAAGCTCCGACACATCAGAGAGGGTGACGTCATCGCTTTGCCCGCCGGTGTCGCTCACTGGACCTACAACCAGGGTAACGAGCCTCTTCAAACTGTTGCTCTCCTTGACCTCAGCAACAACCACAACCAGCTCGACAACCAGCCTAGGGTAACCAGTTAATTAGAACTACTTAATTAATGTCGTGGCGTGATTTAATTGGGTATTTGTACACAGAGATTATACCTTTAATTACTGACTAAATTAATGACGTGGCGTGATTTAATTGGGTATTTGTACACAGAGATTCGACTTTAATTATTGACTTAAATTAATGACGTGGCATAATTTAATTGGGTGTTTGTATATAGAGATTTTACCTAGCTGGCAACCCACAAGACGAGTTTGACCAGAGCCAGCAAGGCCGACAACAACAACGCAGGCGCCAGCAGCAAAGCCACGGCCAAAGCCAGCGTGGACAACAAGAGTCGGACCAGCAAAGCCGACGTGGACAGAAAGAAGGGGGCCAACAAAGCCAGCGTGGACAGCAAGGTAGAAGGCATAGAGGCCAGCAACAACAAGGCAACGGCAACGTCTACTCCGGCTTCGACACTCAGCTCCTCGCTCAAGCTCTCAACGTCAACGAAGAGACAGCAAGGAACCTCCAGGGACAAGACGACAACAGGAACGACATCGTTAGAGTTCAGGGCCAGCTCGACTTCGTCAGCCCACTGAGCAGGTCCTCCGGCCGCCAAGGCCACCGACAGAGAGAACGAGAGGAGGAAGAGTACGAGAGGGAGCGCGAGCAGCAGAGACTCGGAGGCCGAGGTGGCCGTGATTATGATAACGGCCTTGAGGAGACTTTCTGCAACCGTAGGCTATCAGATAACCTCAACGACCCTTCACGGACTGACTACTACAACCCTCAGGCCGGCCGCGTCACCCTCCTCAACAGCAACCACCTCCCCATCCTCCGATACCTTCGACTCAGTGCCGAGAAAGGTGTCCTCTACAACGTAAGTATATAATTAAATAAATGAATCAATTAAAGCAAATTTCAAATTCAGCATTTAGCAATATAAATATTTAATAAAATATTTGTTATGTTTGACGTGCAGAATGCCCTGTACACCCCAGCATGGAACCTGAACGCGAACGAGATGTGCTACGTGATCAGAGGCAGTGCTAGGGTTCAGGTGGTGAACGACAACGGTGACGCCCTATTGGACGATGAGGTGAACGAGGGACAGGTGTTCTTGATTCCCCAGAACCACGCCGTGCTCTTGCAGGCCGACAACCAAGGATTCGAATATATTTCCTTCAAGACAGCCGACCAGGCGCTGATGAACACTCTGGCCGGAAGGACATCAGTCCTGAGGGCTCTTCCTCAAGAGGTGCTCCAAAACATGTACCAAGTTTCGGAGCAAGAGGCGAGGAACATCAAGTACAACAGGCAAGAGACCAGAGTTTTCAGCGCCAGCTCTTCTTCCTCCAGGAGGATGAGCATCCTTGAAGCCATCCTGGGTTGAATAGAGACAACGTTGTACTAGAGATAACCAAAAATGTAATATCTATCCGGCACGTTTGTTTTTTTTAGTAGGAATAAAAGTAGGTAGATATGAGAGTAGCTAGTAGTATGCTATGAGAATAAAAATGGCCTGCCTACATATGGCTGTGTATGTATCCATGCTTTATGCATGTAATAATCTACTATCTATATATCTATCTATCTAGTAGCTAATAATAATAATAATGAATTTTCCTTTTCCTAATTATGGGTTCCATATATATAATTGTTAATTTTCACTTTGTTTTTCCCTTCTCCTTATAGTTATAGACGGCAATATATCATCTTTAGTGATCGACCAAAGACACTGCACTGGATTATCAGAGTTTGACTGGACTGAATTAGATTGGAGAGGATTGTGAGATCAATTTAATTTCTAAACTGCGACATGCTAATATTATTAAACTATTATTAAATTATCATCTTAGGAAGACCCTTTTCTCTACTTACCTCAGTTAATGAACCCAAGAAAGGAAATGTTTCCAATGTGAAGTGATTTGGTTTCATAAAAATCAGAGCTTTATAGGTTGAGGGCTGCAGCTACTTTTTGATACCTTCAGCTGCAAGTAACTCCATTCATGTTGCGAGTAACTCCATTCCTGTTGCAGAAATGAGGAGACTCATTCCATTGAGCTCAAGAACCCATGTATTTCAATGGCTATAGATTATTTAATTTTGAGCAAAGCCAATTAATTGTTCAGTTTCATTTCGAATCGATTTTATCAGTTTTGCTGCTTTTCTCATGAAGAATATTTTGCTCGAACATGTAGCATACGAAATTATTGTTATTGCTAGTTTTATAAACATGATCACAGGCATATTTATTTCAGCAATATATTCATTAGAAACTTAGATAACAAGGATAATCAAGTACATCATCACTTATTGAATTCAACAACAATTAAACTAAGCAATTTGTCGACCATCATACATGCACTCTAGCTAGGCCGCCTGGTTCCAGCTAGCACATCCCTTATTACACACAATTCAGTAACAACATTGCCAATCTCCATTCGCTCTCCCGGAAAATCTGCACAACATGCGACTCCTATTCTTGCAATAGAAATCAAGCACTCCTTGTCAACTCTCCGTCTTTCATCGTTTTGGACATGATTCCTATTGTTTCTGAGATTAATACTAGCGCGGCTGCGTGGTCTTTGAAGAAGCAACGAGTCACATATTTCTTCCACACGCTCAGGCAATGCCATGAGGACAAAGTTGCGGAGGTTCAAACCATCCTTAAACATGTCATCCATCGGCCTCTTCCCAGTAAACATCTCCAATAACAGGATCCCGTAGCTATACACGTCGCCATATGTTGACACCTTGCTTCCCACGCCATACTCTACAATTTATTTAAACAATAAAATAAAATAAAACAAAATGGATCATATATACAGAAACCTAAAGAAGAAGGTTATTATTTTATGAGGTAATTATATATAGGTTTTTTTTATTAGAGTCTAATATATAAAGTAGTCCACTACAATAAATAGGTCCAGTAATTATAGATCCACGTCAAATTTTGACTGATGTTCAATTCATGTCATTTTTTTAGTTATGTGTTTTTAGAAAAATAGGTGTATAAGGATAGAAGTCGGTTAAAAGAGTATAGAGGGTATTAGGGAAATATAAAAAGAAATTCAGTAAAAAAAATATAATATGCTTAGGTGGAATATGGCAGATTAGTAAATGAGCTAACCTATATGTTGACTATTAAAACTGGATTAATTTATAGTTAATTCTTATTTTATCTTTGTACATATTGAAAAATGAAAATGAAGCAACAAATGAGATATTACCTGGGGCAGTATAGCCGATGGAACCTACGATTGCACTAGAAGTTTTTTGCTGTGAAGGATTAGGACATAAAGCATATGGAAGAAACCTTGCTAAACCAAAGTCACTAACACAGGTAATCATGTCACCATCCAAGAGAACATTACTGGGCTTCAAGTCACAGTGAAGTATTGGCATGTCACATTGATTGTGCAAATAATCCATAACACTAGCTACTTCAATGGCAATGCTTACCCTTTGAATAAGATTCAAATAATTCCCCTGCCTAATAGGTGCCCTACCAGCTGCCCTATGTTCGGAATTATGAAGCCACTCGTCTAAACTTCCATTCATCATGAACTCATACACCAAAGCTTTGAATTCATTTCCCTGAAAATCGATGCTTGAGCAGACACTCAATAGCTTGACTAGATTTCTGTGCCTAACGCTTCTCAAGGCTTCACATTCAGCTACAAAGCTTTTAGAAGCTCTTGAACTTTGAAGATTCAGTACTTTCACTGCAACCACTCTTTCTTCTTGCTCATTGAGAACTCCCTTGTACACAGACCCAAAGCCACCATCACCAATCAAATTCGAAGAAGAGAACCCATCAGTTGCTTTAAGAAGATCTCCGTATGACACTTTCAGAGGTAAAACCCCTAAGGAAAATCCTGAAGTCGACTTTAGTACTCTCTTTTTTCTTGATCGAAAAAGAAACACAAATAAGAACACTAAAATCAACCCAACAACCCCACAAATAATTGGCATAATCATTTTCATCCTAGGAGATATTTCTTTCTTAGAAACCTTGGAGATACATATGGGCAATCTTAACTGAGGTATACCTCCACAAAGGCGTGTGTTTCCCATGATAGAAAACGCGCTTGTATTCTTGAAAACTCCTTGCATTGGAACTTCACTTTCCAAATCATTAAAAGAAAGGTCTAAACTCTCCAAGAATTTGAAACTCTCCAAGTAAATGGGAATTTTTCCAGACAAGCTGTTATTGGAGAGGTCAAAATTTTCAATCCCCCTGAAAGAACTCAAGGATTCAGGAATTTTCCCCTGTAATAAATTTGCACTCAAATCCAAGTTTACCAAACTTGTGCACCTCCCTAAGCTCTGTGGAAGCTCACCAGATAACTTGTTGTTGGAAACATTTAATGAAACAGGACTGACCAAATTGCCTACTTCCATGGGAATGGATCCAATAAATTGGTTGCTAGATAAATCCAAGTACTGTGACAAGGATGATAAACCAATGACTTGTTTTGGAATCGGACCGCTAAATTGATTTTGACAAAGAAACAAAAGTTCCAGATTCCTACATTGGCCAAGACTTTGAGGAATGCTTCCTTGTAAATTGTTTGAATTGAGATCTAATCTGCCTAATGATGTTAGATTCCAAGAGAAGAGGGGATTGTACCTGACAATTCATTTGAACTTAGAAAAAGCGCATACAATTGCCTTAGTTTACCTATTGAACTGGGTATAGTGCCTGTCAATAGGTTCTCCTCAAACCCTATGACCTCCAAGTTGATGAGGTTATCAATCTTCGTGGGAATGTATACACGTATCTGATTCCTTCTGAACATCATTTCCATGAGCTTTGTTGAGAGATTGCTCATAGATTCAGGTAGCATTCCTCCAAAATTATTGACAGAGAAAGATAGGAATTTTAAATTAGTGCAATTAGGTAGAGAAGAGAGAAAATCCAAGTCACCCTGCTCATTATTCCCGAGATTGTTAATATCAATCGAGAAAATATACAGTCTGGACAGACGTGTCAGATTAGGCACTTTTCCAGTAAAATTATTTCCAAAAATTGTAAATGTAGAAAGGTTGGATGCATTGGAGATTGAAATTGGTAGCGGTCCGCTGAATCGGTTCAAAAAGAAGTAAAAGGCCTCAAGGTTTGGAAATATAGTGTGTCCCACGCCAGGAGGAAGAGTTCCATGAATTTGGTTGGAAGCAACAGAAATGCATTGAATTAAAGAGAGGTTGTATATGGAGGGAGGGATGGTACCTGTCAAACTATTTCTACCCAATCTAAGAAATCTTAAACTTTTCAATTTCCCAAGGGTATTTGGAATACCTCCATGTAGACTATTTTGTTCCACATATAGTTGCACAAGAGAAGAAAGATTACCAAAGGAAGGTGGGATTTCCCCAACTAGATTGTTTTTGCCTAAATTAAGTACCTCAAGCTTGGATAATGAGCCTATCTCAATTGGAAGCTTGCCACTAAGAGTGTTTCCATTTAAGTCAATAGCTTGGAGTTTAGAGCAACGCGTCATGTTGCTTGGAATATGACCGTTGAAGGAGTTGTTATAAAGGTATAGTATTTGCAACCACAACAAACGACCAATTTCTTGGGGAATGGTGTGGCTAAAGGTATTGTTACAGAGGCTTAATGCGCTGAGGAAGCTCAAGTTTCCAATGTGAGGAGATAGGCGACCCTTCAGTTCGCTTGAATGGAGGTCCAGCACCATGACTCTCCGGTGTCTTCGGCTACAAGTAATCCCTCGCCACTCACAAAAGTGGTTAGACTGATTCCATGAGCTAAGGATGCCCCGTGTATCATTTAATTCAGCTTTGATGGAAATCAAGGCAATTCTATCTACTTGCTCATTTCTTACAACACTTGAGGAGGAGGCTGAGTTAAACTTAGTGGGAAGAAAAAGTAGCATGAAAATGAACCAAATGCTCATTATAACAGTGCTTGTAGGGAACTCCATTGAGACAGGCCACAAATCAAATAGAGCTCAAGTTTTGAAGAATACTTTTACATGGAAAGAAATACACTTAGTTTTTTAATTAAGAGACGAGATTACAGCTAGAGGGAAAGGACGCTGGACACACTTGCAAGTTGCAACAATTCCAGCTGTTGATATTACATACTAAAATGACTGGGAAATGACTGCCATTGGAGACTACCCAAGACACAAGTTAGTTTAAAGACTCGTCGAAGTCGGTCTTGAAGTACAGAAGAAAACTTTAGATTCGAAATTGTTTGCTGTTTGTGCCGTGGAGATATGGGTTTAGAAAATTAGATATGAAAATCATATTAAGTTGTTTGATGGGATTGAATATTCTAGCTACAACTTTGCATGTGAAGACTTCTGTACATTTGACTAATTCACTTACAAATATACACATATACAAGTCAACAAGAGTGACGTTGATGGTGCCGGTGTAGGTGCCGGTGCGCCATGACTCATGAGTGACGTTAAGGTAGCAAATCAATCATCTCAAGTCATATATAGACATCTCTTGCTTGATATTCATTACATATCTTGATATCAAAGTCATTGAAAAATAGGATCCATACTGTTTTGCAAATTGCAACCCAAATAACTCTGATTGACGCAGTTTTGCAACCCAAATAATTTGCAACCCAAATAACTCTAATTGACGCAATTTTGCAACCCAAATAATGTGATGGACGAGGTTTTTAAATTTTAACTAAGTTTTTTTCTTTGAGGAGGGGAACTCAACTTTAAACCTTTTATAACATTGGAAATTAAGATTGGAAGAGGGTCACCACTAGAACAATAAAATTTAAATTGTCGGGAACTGAACAGTAACCTTCTATTTTCGATCATTTTCTAGGGCATTATGGGCAAAGTTAAATAACCTTCACTTGTTTCCCAAGAGTCCAAGGCTGCAACCACCAGTTAAAGGAGAACTAGTAGTTCAATTGACAACGTACATCACAGCTAAGGCTATCACCTATGCAAAATATAACCCTATCAACAGGGTACAAAAACTGATTCTATTATGAAAGCAGCACCAAAATGGAACAGTCTAAAGCCCAACACCAGCTCCGAAAGAGCGCAATCATAGCTTACATCACTGCATGATCATAACTTAGCGGATTGGAGAGGATTATTAAATATCAATTTGAAACCCAACAATGTCAATTGAGTAATGCTATTTAGGACTATGCTATATGATGCAACAAAAAAAGCAAAAAACCCCAACAAAAAAAGCAAAGAAACCCAACAAAAAAAAACTAAAAAAAATTTGGGCCGCAACATGATGCCTACTATTTAGGACTATGCTATATAAATTTTTTAGACTGCAATGTGATATAACCCGCGATAAAACTAAAACACTATTATATAAATACATATATTCAGTTCTCTCAAAATTCCAATTGAAAATGATATCAATGTGATTATTATTGGATCCTAAGCTATACATTGAATGAGTGTACTAAGTGTGGCAGTGAGGTGTTACTCAATGAGAATGTATGTGTGCTGTGATATCAGCCACAGAAGCAAAATAGAAGCAAAACAAAATTTAAGTGAGGTGCCTTTCCTTGGAGAGTAAGGATTTCAGGTGTCATACCACCATTGGCCTAAATAGGTGCTCAATTGTAATGGGTGCATTGTCATCATAGTGACATCACCATTCTACCTGTTATTCAGTCATGTAAGCTAAGCAAAGAAGTGTAATCAATCAATTGAATCAATAGAGGAAATTTCATACAATTCTCTCTAAGAAATCCTAACACTTGGTGTGCAATAAGCATCACCTTTCTATTCACACATATTCAATCCAGTAACACCATCCATTTTCAATTAGAAAGCATAAAGAAGAAGTCCTAATCTATCCTAATTACAATCGGATTCAGCTAGAGGTAGAGATTAAGTGATTTACCTTTTGAAACTATCCGAGTCCATTTATGCACTTCCAACCCTCTGAGCTCTCAAATACCAACATGGTATCAGAGCATTCTGATGCTTGATCGTGTTGTTGGAGCATTTTCTCTGTGAAGATCCTATCACACTGTGATCATTAGCTAAGTTTGATATGGCAGCTGGTAGTGAGCTGAGAGCTCCTATCTTTGATGGAGATAACTACGAGTTTTGGAGCATTAAGATGCGTACCATTTTGAAAGCTTAGGATCTCTGGGAGTATGTGGACACTGGATTGGTCGAGACTATACCAGGAAATGCTGGAGAAGCAGTGGTGAATCAACCAACTCGAGCTGACTTCATCAAGGATGCTCGTGCCTTGGGTTTGATTCAGACTTCTGTGGTGGATACCATTTTCTCAAGGATCTCAAATGAGGAAAGCTCAAAAGCTGCTTGGGATATGCTAAAAAGATAGTACATAGGTGATCAAAAGGTTAGGGCTGTGAAATTGCAATCCTTAAGACGTGACTTTGAATATATAAGAATAAAGGATGATGATCCCTAGCAGTTTACATGTCTTGATTATATACCATTGTCGATCAAATGAGAACTTATGGTGAAGATATCACAGAAAGAAGAATGGCACAAAAAATATTGATTAGTTTAACTAAGCCCTATGATCCAATCGGATTAATTCTAGAGGAAACAAAGGATTTAGAGACCATAAATGTGCAAGGTCTAATTGCTTCTATTAGAGCCTATGATCAAAGACTGGAGATGCATTATGAAACAGTTGCTGAGAAAGCATTCACTAGTCTAAGTCTGAATGCTAAATCACAACAATCTGCACAAGGAAATCAGGGCAAAGCTAAACAGAATTACAAGAGAAATAAGAATTGGAAAAACAAGTCCAGTAGCAATGTGAAGTTTAACAAAAATGCTGGCTATTCAAAGGGTGAATCCAGTGGGACATCTTCATCCAAAGATGCTTGCAAAATCTGTGATAAACTTCATTATGGTGTATGTTGGTTCAAAGGCAAGACTAAGTGTTTCAAATGCAACAAATTTGGCCACATGGCCGAGGATTGTGGTGTCAAATAGACTGTGAATCTTGCAAGACAAGTAGAAGATGATGATGGTGTGATGTTCTATGTAAAGACACACTTCTTGCAAGACAAGCTCGATGACACTACACTCACAGGATATGGTTTATGGGCTGTCAAATCTGACATGACATAGTGATGTGTTTAAAGGATGCATATCAGAGAAACAACGTGCACATAGAGAGTTTTGATAAAGACAAAGCAAGGAGGGCAACAATTCCCCTTGAGCTCATTCATACAGATGTTTGTGGGCCTATGCAAACTAAGACTATGGGAGGTAACAAATAATTTTGAACTTTCATTGATAACTTCTCAAGGATGTACTAGATTTATTTCCTGAAACATAAGTCTGGTGTATTTAATGTATTCAAGAAGTTCAAAGTAATGGTGGAATTTCAGAGTGGATACAAGATTAAGAAAGTCAGAAGTGATAGGGGAGGAGAGTATACATCTCAAGAATTTCAACAATTCTGTGAGAATGAAGGCATTGAGAGACAGCTCACAGTAGCTTACTCTCCACAACAAAATGGGGTTGCTGAGAGGAAAAAACAAGACTCTGGTGGAAATGGCCAAGTCTATGCTTGATAAGAAGATGCGTTATAGTTTTTGGGCTGAAGCTGTCAATGCAGCTCTGTACTTACTTAACAGGTGTCCTACTAAAGCTGTGTTGAAGAAAACACCATTTGAGGTGTTCAGTGGGAGGAAACCTGGTGTGAAACACTTAAGGGTGTTTGGTTATGTGTGTTATGCTCATATTCCAACTCAGTTAAGACAGAAACTTGATGACTCTTCAATCAAGTGTTTATTTGTGGGTTATGGAAGCTCTGAAAAGGGGTATAGAGTGTACAACTTGAAAACCAAGAAGATCATGGTTTCAAGGAGTGTTATTTTCAATGAAGAAGCTATGTGGCTGGGAAGCTGACAAGGAGGTTGGTGTGTCACTACCAGCTGAGTTTGAGATGAACACAAATGGGGGTATTCCAGAACCTCAAACTCCAACACTACCACATGATCCTAATCAGACAAGCATAGGTCAAGGAACTACACCTAGCAGTACACTACTCAAACTAAGAAGCCTAAGTGCGATCTATGCTAGATGTCACATGTCTATCATAGAACCTGAAATCTATGAAGAAGCTACAAAGGAGAAGGCTTGGAGAACAACCATGGAGAATGAAATTAACATGATTGAGAAAAACTCAACATGGGACTTAGTGGATAGACCAAGTGACAAACATATCATTGGTGTGAAATGGGTTTACAAAACAAAGCTTAATCAGGATGCCTCTATTAAAAAAACAAAAGGCTAGGCTTGTTGCCAAGGGTTGTGCTGGAAGCCTGGGATAGACTTTAATGAGACATTTGCACCAGTAGCAAGGTTGTATACAATCAGGACTCTGATTGCATTGGCCGCTCAAAAAGGTTGGAACCTGTATCAACTGGATGTAAAATCAGCTTTTCTCAATGGGATGCTAG
Source organism: Oemleria cerasiformis (assembly GCA_037349345.1). Classification (NCBI taxonomy): domain Eukaryota; kingdom Viridiplantae; phylum Streptophyta; class Magnoliopsida; order Rosales; family Rosaceae; genus Oemleria; species Oemleria cerasiformis. The sequence continues at coordinate 35,217,233 of JAZGTL010000007.1, read as the reverse complement.
AGGAGGAAGTCTATGTTGAGCAACCATAAGGTTTTGAGACTCACAATGAAGGGGGGTAAAGTGTACAGGCTTAAAAAGGCTTTGTATGGATTGAAACAAGCTCCTAGGGCTTGGTATGGTGAGATATATTCTCACTTGCTCATATGTAGATATCAGAGGAGTCCTAGTGAGGCTACACTTTACATGAAAGCAAATAATGATGGCAGAACCTTGATTGTTTCAATCTATGTGGATGACATAGTATATACTGGAAACTATGACACATTGATGAGGGAATTCGAGCATGATATGATGGACAAGTATGAGATGACAAATTTGGGATTACTTCATCACTTCCTAGGTATGGAAGTTATTCAAACTGGCAAAAGCATATTCATCCACCAGAAGAAATATGCTCAAAACTTACTTGACAAGATTGGAATGAAGGACTGCAAGCCGATGAGCACACCACTTGCAACATATGATAGACTGTGCATGAATGATGGCTCTGAGACTGCAGATGAAGGTACTTATAGACATATTGTTGGTAGTTTGTTTTATCTAACTGCTACTAGGCTAGATATTATGTTTACTGCTAGCCTATTGTCAAGATATATGCATGGTCCTTCAAAGAAACACTATGGTACATCTAAAAGGGTTTTGAGGTACATTCAAAGGACAATTTCTTATGGAATTGAATACCATTTGAGAGCTCAGAGGGCTGGAAGTGCAGAAATGGACTCGGATAGCTTCAAAAGGTAAATCACTCAATCTCTACCTCTAGTTGAATCCGATTGTGATTAGGATAGATTAGGACTACTTCTTTATGCTTTCTAATTGAAAATGGATGGTGTTACTGGATTGAATCTGTGTGAATAGCAGGGTGATGCTTATTGCACACCAAGTGTTTGATGAATTGCTTGTTAAGATTTCTTAGAGAGAAATTGATTCAATTGATCGATTACACTTCTTTTCTTAGCTTACATGACTGAAAAACAGTTAGAATGGTGATGTCACTATGATGACAATGCACAAATTACAATTGAGCACCTATCTAGGCCAATGGTGGTATGACACCTGAAATCCTTGCTCTCTAAGGAAAGTCACCTCACTTTATTTATGTTTTGCTTCTGTGGCTGATATCAGAACACACACACACACACACACACACACACACACACACACACACACACACACTCTCATTGAGTGACACCTCACTGCCACACTTAGTACACTCACTCAGTGTATAGGTTAGGATCCAATACTCCCCTTCTAAGCTATTCATTGATTTCACTCCAAGTATCCCTCTTAGATAAGCAAATCTATCCTTAGCTAGTGCCTTAGTGAAAACATCAGCTAGTTGTTTCTTTGACATTCAGTAGAACAAGTCAATTTCCCCAGCTTGTATTGCTTCTCTGATGAAGTGAAAACGTCTATCTATATGCTTAGACTTCTGGTGAAATACTGGATTCTTTGACATAACTATAGCTGAAGTATTATCATACATAATAGGTGCAGGTCTAGTTTGTTGCTCTCCAAAGTCTTCTAGGATAAACTTTAACCATTTGGCATGTGATGTTGCCTCTGAGGCACTCACATATTCTCTCCTGCAGTTGATAGGACCACACTATGTTGCTTGACTGAGGCCCAAGAGAATACTCCACTTCCAAATGAGAAAGCATACCCTGAGGTGCTTCTTATGTCATCCAAGCTCCCACTCCAATCAAAGTCACAATAGCCTACAAGGGTAGCTTGTTTCCCTTTTAGGTATTCAATTCCATAAGAAATTGTCCCTTGGATGTACCTCAAAACACTTTTAGTTGTACCATAGTATTTCTTTGAAGGACTATGCATATATCTTGACAATAGGCTAGCAACAAACATAATATTTGGCCTAGTAGCAGTTAGATAAAGCAAACTGCCAACAATTTGTCTATAAGTACCTTCGTCTGCAGTCTCAGAGCCATCATTCATGCAGTATGTCATCTGTTGCAAGTGATGTGCTCACAGGCTTGCAGTCCTTCATTCCAAAATTGTCAAGTAAGGTCTGAGCATATTTCTTCTTGTGGATGAATATGCTTTTTTCAGTTTGAGTAACTCCCATGCCTAAGAAGTGATGAAGTAATCCCAAATCTGTCATCTCATACTTGTCCATCATATCATTCTTGAATTCCCTCATCAATGTGTCACATTTTCCAGTATATACTATGTCATCCACATAGATTGAAACAATCAAGGTTCTGTCAACCTTAGTTGCTTTCATGTAAGTGTAGCCTCACTAGGACTCCTCTGATATCCACATCTGAGCAAGTGAGAATCTATCTCACTATACCAAGCCCTAGGAGCTTGTTTCAATCCATACAAAGCATTTTGAGCCTGTACACTTTACCCTCTTCATTGTGAGTCTCAAAACCTTCTGGTTGCTCAACATAGACTTCCTCCTCTAGCACCCTACTGATAAAAGCTGATTTTACATCCAGCTGATACAGGTTCCAACCTTTTTGAGCAGCCAATGCAATCAGAGTCCTGATTGTATCCAACCTTGCTACTGGTGCAAAGGTCTCATTGAACTTTATCCCAGGCTTCTGAGCATAACCCTTGGCAACAAGCTTAGCCTTGTGTTTTTGAGTAGAGACATCCAGATTAAGCTTTGTTTTGTAAACCCATTTCACACCAATGACATGTTTGTCACTTGGTCTATCCCCCAAGTCCCATGTTGAGTTTTTCTCAATCATGTCAATTTCATTCTCCATGGCTGTTCTCCAAGCCTTCTCCTTTGCAACTTCTTCATAGTTTTCAAGTTCTATGATAGACATGTGACATATAGCATAGATCTCACTTAGGCTTCTTAGTTTGACTGGTGTACTGCTAGGTGTAGTTCCTTTACCTGTGCTTGTCTCATTAGGATCATGTGGTAGTGTTGGAGTTTGAGGTTCTGGAATACCCTTATCTGTGTTGATCTCAAACTAAGCTGGTAGTGACACACCAACCTCCTTGTCAACTTCCCAGCTCCACATATCTTCTTCATTGAAAATATCACTCCTTGTAACCATGATCTTCTTGGTTTTCAAGTTGTACACTTTATATCCCTTTTCACAGCTTCCATAACCCACATATACACACTTGATTGAGGAGTCATCAAGTTTCTATCTTAACTGAGTTGGAATATGAGCATAACACATAGAACCAAACACCCTTAAGTGTTTCACACCAAGTCTCCTCCCACTAAACACCTCAAATGGTGTTTTCTTCAACACAACTTTAGTAGGACACCAATTAAGTAAGTACACATCTGTATTGATAGCTTTAGCCCAAAAATTATAAGGCATCTTCTTATCATGTAGCATAAACTTGGCCTTTTACACCTCAATCCTATTTTTCCTCTCAACAACCCCATTCTGCTGTGGAGAGTAAGCTACTATGAGCTGTCTCTCAATGCCTTCATTCTCATAAAATTGCTGAAATTTTTTGGATGTATACTCTCCTCCCTTATCACTCCTGACTTTCTTAATCTTGTATCCACTATGCAGTTCTACCGATGCTTTGAACTTCTTGAATAATTAAATACTCCAGACTTATGTTTTAGGAAATAAACCTAACACATCCTTGAGAAGTCATCTATGAAAATTAGAAAATTTTTGTAACCTCTCATAGTCTCAGTTTGCATAGGCCCGCAAATATTTGTATGAATGAGCTCAAGGGGAATTGTTGCCCTCTATGCTTTGTCTTTATCAAAACTCTCCATGTGCTGTTTCCCTAATATGCATCCTTCACACACATCACAATGTCCGGTTAGATTTGGCAGTCCATAAACCATGCATATCATGAGGCAAGACTATGTGTTTCAAATGCAACAAATTTGGCCACATGGCCAAGGATTGTGATGTCAAACAGACTATGAATCTTGCAAGACAAGTAGAATATGATGATGGTGTGATGTTCTATGTAAAGACACACTTCTTCTCCTTTTCATCTCGCTAGACGGCAGTCACCAATCTCACCCACAACCCACCACGTACTCACCAATCTAGAAATTTATCATCTTTTTCATTTTTGCTTTTCTTATTTCTTGTGGGTTTTATTTGGAGGTGGCTGAGGTTGGATTTGCTTGTTTTTTGAGCTGGTTCATGTTGATTACTTGAATGATATTCATAAATGAAAGATTTTGTTTGGTTGGTCGCATGACCTAGGGTTTGGAATTGGGTTTCTTGCTTCGGTTATTATAATTTTGCTATTATGTTGCTAGAAGCTGCTCAAACTAAGAAATGACTTTAATTTGACTATTGAGGGTTGATTTTATCAGTTTTTGTTTAGTAATGATCTCTCCTTTGATAGACCCACATAATAAAATTTCTTCCTTTTTTTAGTCTTCTTTTGTTTTCTTCGGACTTTTCTCATTAGGCAAGCTGGGGTTCTTTATTTGTGTGTTTATTCTTGTAAGTGACTTCTGGCAGAGACATATATTTTGGATAAGGTTAGACTAACTTGGGTTTTTTATCTTCCAGTAGAAGCCTGAGATCATTTTGTATTAATTTGGTATTCAAGAAGTAAAATCAAGGTGCCGTGGACGTCTTCTTTTGTGAATCATAGCAGGAACTGTGTTCGCTTGGTGGTGTTTGTTGGTAGATTTAAAGAGCAAGAAATATGCAATTCAATTCTAACAGTTATAAAATCCTTGCAAGTGCACAAATCGATAAGTATAGTATAGTAGCACAGCAAGAGTCGATCCCTCGAGGACTTGTATCAACGTTATGACCAATTTAGTTCAGATTTGTTAACTTAAATAAAAAAACACACACACACACACACAGGGGGGGGTTTATGATGTGATAACTGAAATTTAAAGACAAGTAAATCAAAGTGCAGAAAATAACAATGCAAGAATGAAAGGTTGTTAACTAAGGCGAATTAAGGCTTACTATCCACTCTAACCAATTATAGCTTTTAACCAGATTTCCTTGATCAAATTACTATGCATTTTCTGAATTAGGTGCCCGTGCCTAGGACCTGGCGTTGGTTCACTAGACACATCTTATTCCCTCTTACTTAGCATGTTCTAAACAGGGCATATGCCTAGAACGTCTATCACCTACCTTTTAAGATGATGCATGAAGTTTAAAGAGAATTTAATGACACCACATTAGCCTAGCAAAGTGGCATGCAATCCTAGGTCGTCATGAGTTAAGATTACAAGTACGAATACTTTCGATGCTCCAAATCACCAGATGATATGACGGTCACTCAAGCAATTACATCTATAATTATATGCAAACAAGGTAGCTAATCTTATAGGCATAAATTAAGTTCATTAAGCATGGTAATCCAACTTATTCAGCATGCATAGCAATCATAATCAAGAGCCAGAAATCCAATCAATAAGCTAACATGGCTAGGGCTTCAAGCAGCCCTAATCCTAATGACTACTCACACATAACTGAAATAAACACAAGTATAATTGAATCCATAAGTAAATTGCAATAATGAAAATAAGGGTACAGAAGAGATTGTTAAGAACAGATGCAGCAGAAGACACGGCAGGGCCTTCTTCTCCAAGCTCCACGTCCAATAATCTAAGTGAAAGATTATCTCCGAAAATATATGGTCCCTAATTCTCTAGAAAACCAAAACGGAACTCTGTGGCTCAGGTCTCTGTTTTCCCAGAAACCAAAAACGTCCCTAGCTAATTATCTCTCCTAAAACACTGAACAAAGGCTCCCTTTTATAGACAAAGGGAAAACCTTGTTCTATAAGGATTGGTATAACCTTGTTCTATACAGATTGGTAAAACCATGTCCTATAGGAATAGGGAAAGTTATTTTACTTTTAATTAATTATAAAGTCTTTAAAATATATTCGAACCAATCAGAGCATGGCCGGAAGTGTGAATGCAAGCTGGCAAGTGGGAACGCAAGCTGGCCAAACTTGGATTTTTGACTGTCTTCGTAATCAGGATCTGGGACCGCGCTTTTGAAGTACGTTAGGAGTATAATAGAAGCGCATCGTCGTTCAGGCTTGGCGCAAATGTTGTCATGCTTGGCGCAGAGGGAGAACCTCGGATCCACCGCTGGCGGAACAGGGACCCCGGCTTGGGCGCACTTCTGGGCTCGGATGGGAGTTCTTGGGACATGTCCTCGACCTGCCTTGGCGCGACCTTGGCACTTCTAGGACTTGACCTTAATGTCATGAAACACAAGTTTGGGACCCGGAGGGCCTGATATGAGGTACTTGGCCAGTGGCCCAAAATAGGCGCACTGGCGCACTGGCGCACTGGCGCACTGGCGCACTCAGGACTCCGTTCAGGACCTGATATTGAAATGAGGATATCTCCTTCATCTGGACTCCGATTTGAGTCATTCTTTTTGCGTTCTTTTCAGATTTTACCTATCTTTCTAACTCTGCACAAGGCTCACAAGATTGATCATTTTCTACTATTGATGGCACGAAATCATTCAAAAGACATGTAAGAGAGGCATATAAAGACATCAAAATGATGCATAAATAACGACTGATCAAATACCCCCAAACCTATCTTTTGATAGTCCCTGAGCAAAACAAATGCTAACAAAATGAAAAGACTCGATTTTAGTTAAGATAGAACATTTAAACCCCTAGGTTCACCTAGTAGGAGGAGTTTTGTCTCCTGAGGTTTATAACAGTACGATACCCTCAAACGTTTTACTTAAACAAAAAGATGCTAGATATAGTACTCTTAACAAGCTAATAAGAATCAAAGTAAGTAGACATGCTTTGCAGACTAAAAGGAATGCCATAGCCGTGAGTGTCATGTGAAGGGGTACGTGTATAAATGCCAATATTTTCAGGTGTTCAAGTTTGAAAACAACTTCATCTAAGTGCCCTAGAAAGATTTCGCCTCGACTCTAATCCTCACTAGGCAACTCTCAATTCACACAAGAATCCTAGGCTTACACTCTTTTCAAGCATATGTGATGAGTTTATGTTATGAAATTCAAATTTAATCACATATGAGTAACAATGAAGAATAGTACTTTATGGAAATAAAGATCTCATGAAAGGAATTGAACTTTAAGAACATAGATACGTACCTTAATCCTCAGCATGATTGTCCATAAGATCAGTTAGGTCTTCCTTTTTAGGTTGTATTGGGGCTAAGCTTTGGGGTTTAGCAAGGAAGGATGGGATTCAAAGAACCTGAGTTGTGCCAAGGCATGAGAAGTCATGAATTGAACTTGGAATTTCTGAACTGAATCCTTTCTTAAGGCCCACGACATTGTGCTTTCCTGATGACTTATTTTGTGGCTCTTGTGGCTTATTTTGAGGCTCTTGGCTCACTTGGCTCAATTCACTTTGTTTTTCACTTATTTTTTTCCTTCTTTTTCTCAACGTTTCTTTCTTTCTTTTGATTTGAACGTTTTTTGTTTCTGTTCTTTGAATTGAGTTTGAACCAAGATCATGCAATGATTTCCTCAAACTTTCGTGCAGCTTGCAACTTGTAAAACTTTTCTTTACTTTTGAACTTTCAATTGACGCCAATGTCCTTTGAATTGGGCAGCATCTTCTTTCACCTCTTATTCTCACCATGAATCTCATTTATGGCAACCTTAGCACAAACTGAGGTTATAGGGTATGGCTGTGATGAATGGCTAAGTATTTTGGGTTAGGTTATACTTTGGGTGATGAAAGAAAAGGTTGAGTGTTTGGCTTCAAAATTGGCTTAGGGAGCATGCAATAGGGTAGGATAAGGCCTTTAGAGGTTAAAGCATACATAGCCTACATCACTTCTTATGGAAAACCACACATTAAATCAAGAGTATCTAAATGATGTTAGTTCTTTAAAATTCAATGCAAATATGATGTAATGAGATCAACAATTAAGAACAAAAGTGATGAGTGTTTAAGAGTAGAAACAAGTATATCCCTCAGAAAGAATGACAATTAGGCTCAAAGATCTCATAGGGTAGTCTCCACTAATTTTCTAAGGTTCACTCAAATTCAGTTATTTCATTCACTTAATCACTTAAAACATGGCATTGTGAAGTGCAAATTATGAACTACGTGACCATGGCATGACTCTTAGTAAAGCAAAGATAGCTAACTTTGCATATACATCCCTATTAACAAGTTATCATACTAATCACAAGCAGAAATTTAAATGTCCTGGCCGTGTATCACCCCCAAACCTACTTGTTTCTATATGCAAAATTTTAAATCCACACCCCCAAACCTAAACTGAACATTGTCCTCAATGTGATAAGCAGTAAGCATGACAACAGTAGAAAGGTTTGAGAGATATAACGGGCAGAAACAGAAAAGGAAAAAGAGAAATACAAACCAGGGCTAGGCTGCCTCCTAGGAGCGCTTTATTTAACGTCTAGGCAAGACGGGGCCGACATGATAGGCTTTTGATGGTGTGCCCAAGATTTCAGCGTCAACATGGAACCGATTATGAGCCTCTTGCTGTAGAATCTGCGCTGCAGCATGGAGAAAAAAGTTAGAGACACAAAAAGGAATCCATCGACGAGAACGTAACTTATCGGGATAGAGATTGAGGAGTGATTTGAATGAGAGCAGTTGCTGTCCACTCTTGAATATTTTCCTTGGACAATGCCCGTGGGGGAACAACTTTCGTTGTGCCCTGTACGTTCTATACTTCATCCTTGGTCCCTTCCGTTGATTTTTCCTTCGGAACTTGAAGAGGGGGACCAAGTTGAGTGCCTTAAGCATATTCTTGGTGTTTTTATGGTGGAACCTGCACGGGAAAAGTTCAATAGCATTAGGAGCTAAATCAGAATTCAAATCCAAGTTTGCCTTATTAAAATGAAAGTTAAATGTTTCAGGATTGAGTTGAGAAAGCGTATTGAATTTCAAAACCGGGTCCTTGTCCTTGGGCAGGGGCTGAGACACGGCTGTCAGCAGATGGAGAGGCACGGGCTGATCCTTGGGTTCTGCCGTGGATGTGTCTTGAAGCGTGGCCGCACCGCTGCGCGTCTCAGATGCGCGCTGGGAAGGTACTGGTGCAGCGGCTAAAGACTTGCCCTGCAGTGAATTAGTTGGCGCAGCTTGGCTCATTGAAGTCGTTCCCTGGACATGTCCAGGTTCTGTGGCGCTGGGCTGTGGCTGCGGCAGGGCATTGAGCAAGTCCTGGGACTCAGCAGGATCCTGGGTTTGCGGCAGGGCGGTAGGCAGAACGTGGTCATGGCTGTGGGACACAACTTGGGGCAGTGCGTTGCTGCTGGGCAGCACATAGGGCAGGGGTATTGGTTTGACCTGGATGTCCTTGTCACCATCATCCGTCCTATTCCCTTCCTCCCAACTTTCTTCCATTTTGCTTTCCAATCTGTTAGGGCAAGGCAAAGAAGTATAGTTAGACATGAAATCAGAATCAGAATCATTATAAAAGGAAGAGTATACTGGAGGGTATGAATTGGGTGCGTCCCACTGCTCAATTTGAGCAGAATCGGGAGACGCTGTCACGGCATGGCCTTGGGCGGAATTCATGGCATCCATGGCAAGCACTTGTCGAAGTGTTAGCTTGGTGGTGTCCTTATTATGCTCTTCATTCACGGCCTCACTTGGTGGGGGATGTGCCCTTTCTTCTGTTTGGCATACAATGAACTCAAACACCCTCTTGCTTTTTTCCAGTATCTCCTCCAAGCGATATGTTTGCTCTCGTTGTTCTTCACAAAAAGCGGCCATGAATTGATTACAAGCCTCCATGCATTGCTCCAAGGTCCTCAGCGTAGGTAGGAGGTCAGGAGTGGGTTCGGAGTGAGGAACTGTTTGTGGGGAGTTCCATGTGAAATTAGGCTGCTGGCACCATCCTGGGTTGTATGGTTCTGAGTTTTCGTGATTGCTCCACCCCTGATTGAATGAAGTTGGGTATGGATTGTCCCAAGCTCCCGTCTCCATGTATGGATAATCCCATGGTCCCATATCCATGTATGAGTTGTTCATATGTACATGAGAAGGATGACAAACAAAGTTAGTAAACAATCTAAATGAAATCTAAATAGGTACTACACAAAATTTAGTTAACTAAATCTGAATTAATGGGCACTGTTGAGGGACAAGTCCCCGGCAACGGCGCCAAAAACTTGTTGGTAGATTTAAAGAGCAAGAAATATGCAATTCAATTCTAACAGTTATAAAATCCTTGCAAGTGCACAAATCGATAAGTATAGTATAGTAGCACAGCAAGAGTCGATCCCTCGAGGACTTGTATCAACGTTATGACCAATTTAGTTCAGATTTGTTAACTTAAATAAAAAAACACACACACACACACACAGGGGGGGGTTTATGATGTGATAACTGAAATTTAAAGACAAGTAAATCAAAGTGCAGAAAATAACAATGCAAGAATGAAAGGTTGTTAACTAAGGCGAATTAAGGCTTACTATCCACTCTAACCAATTATAGCTTTTAACCAGATTTCCTTGATCAAATTACTATGCATTTTCTGAATTAGGTGCCCGTGCCTAGGACCTGGCGTTGGTTCACTAGACACATCTTATTCCCTCTTACTTAGCATGTTCTAAACAGGGCATATGCCTAGAACGTCTATCACCTACCTTTTAAGATGATGCATGAAGTTTAAAGAGAATTTAATGACACCACATTAGCCTAGCAAAGTGGCATGCAATCCTAGGTCGTCATGAGTTAAGATTACAAGTACGAATACTTTCGATGCTCCAAATCACCAGATGATATGACGGTCACTCAAGCAATTACATCTATAATTATATGCAAACAAGGTAGCTAATCTTATAGGCATAAATTAAGTTCATTAAGCATGGTAATCCAACTTATTCAGCATGCATAGCAATCATAATCAAGAGCCAGAAATCCAATCAATAAGCTAACATGGCTAGGGCTTCAAGCAGCCCTAATCCTAATGACTACTCACACATAACTGAAATAAACACAAGTATAATTGAATCCATAAGTAAATTGCAATAATGAAAATAAGGGTACAGAAGAGATTGTTAAGAACAGATGCAGCAGAAGACACGGCAGGGCCTTCTTCTCCAAGCTCCACGTCCAATAATCTAAGTGAAAGATTATCTCCGAAAATATATGGTCCCTAATTCTCTAGAAAACCAAAACGGAACTCTGTGGCTCATGTCTCTGTTTTCCCAGAAACCAAAAACGTCCCTAGCTAATTATCTCTCCTAAAACACTGAACAAAGGCTCCCTTTTATAGACAAAGGGAAAACCTTGTTCTATAAGGATTGGTATAACCTTGTTCTATACAGATTGGTAAAACCATGTCCTATAGGAATAGGGAAAGTTATTTTACTTTTAATTAATTATAAAGTCTTTAAAATCTATTCGAACCAATCAGAGCATGGCCGGAAGTGTGAATGCAAGCTGGCAAGTGGGAACGCAAGCTGGCCAAACTTGGATTTTTGACTGTCTTCGTAATCAGGATCTGGGACCGCGCTTTTGAAGTACGTTAGGAGTATAATAGAAGCGCATCGTCGTTCAGGCTTGGCGCAAATGTTGTCATGCTTGGCGCAGAGGGAGAACCTCGGATCCACCGCTGGCGGAACAGGGACCCCGGCTTGGGCGCACTTCTGGGCTCGGATGGGAGTTCTTGGGACATGTCCTCGACCTGCCTTGGCGCGACCTTGGCACTTCTAGGACTTGACCTTAATGTCATGAAACACAAGTTTGGGACCCGGAGGGCCTGATATGAGGTACTTGGCCAGTGGCCCAAAATAGGCGCACTGGCGCACTGGCGCACTGGCGCACTCAGGACTCCGTTCAGGACCTGATATTGAAATGAGGATATCTCCTTCATCTGGACTCCGATTTGAGTCATTCTTTTTGCGTTCTTTCCAGATTTTACCTATCTTTCTAACTCTGCACAAGGCTCACAAGATTGATCATTTTCTACTATTGATGGCACGAAATCATTCAAAAGACATGTAAGAGAGGCATATAAAGACATCAAAATGATGCATAAATAACGACTGATCAGTGTTCTTCCGCGTCATTCTGTAATTTGCTTCTTTTGGGTGAGATTATACTCTTCCTTGTTATTATTCTTTGTTTGCTCAAATTAGCTTTGCCTGAGTAACTGAGTTAAAGAAATTGATTTAAAAGTTGAAACTTGAAGTGTTTGCTGCCAAATATTTTAAAGGAGAAGTGTATAGATTGAGTGTCTTATGTGTTTTCTCTTAATTTTTTGGTTAGCATAGAGCTGAAAGTCACTGTGATGAACTGACTTAGTTTCCTTTACATTTTGCAAAAATATTGGGAAAAATTTATATTTCGGTACTTCTTATCGAATGTAGCATTGGTGATATTTGCTTGTTTCTCATTTCGCTTTCAGTCATTCTGACAATGCTGTTTAGACGGTTTACTGCTGCAGGTGAAACTCCTTGGTTTTCGAAGAAATCCTTTATTTGGTGAATTTTTAGGGTGGTTGGAGGAGTTAGAATGGACATTGGAGTAACCTTTAAGAGAAATCGCGCTGTTAAGGAAGTCGGGAAGATTATAATGAGTGTTGGGGTCATTTCCTACTATCAACTGATTCAAGTTTGTCAGGTAAATATGAGCTACCTGTTTCCATTCTTTTGTGCTATGTTGTTAATTGTCTTGGCTACTATGGAGTAACATTTAATGCTGAAATCGGTAGACATCCTCACCAACCACCAATATGGACAACACTTCAGGTATGGTACGTTGTACAAACTTAAGGTAGATATTTTCTTTTATAGGAACCTAATTAATGAAATGATGAATTTTGGCTACTGCAGAGTGCTATTGGTGTTTGAAGATGAAACGATTAACAGCTGGTATTCATTGGAGGAGGAGGTTTGGTTTCAGATAAGGTGGAGGAAATTGGTGGCTAAGTTTCGGGTTGAACAAGTTATTTGAATATTCTCCGCTTCTTCAATTTGTTCAATGGGTAAGTTTTCTTTTAATTCATTCAGATCTCTCCTACTTTAATTCTCGGTTAATTTCTGATTTATGAAAAATAGGGTTTTAGGGTTTATGTCTCTGTTTGGAAATTTAGTGTATATCTTTATGTAAACTTGGAGTTTGTTTTTCGTTATGTAAGGAGGGCATGGCATCATGCATTATAAATGTGTAGTAACTATTTAGTGTATATCTTTCTCATTGAGACTTGGGTACGTGTGAGCTTTATCTTCCTGTCTCTATCTTTCTCATTATGTATACTGAGTTGAGCAGATTCTTGAAGACGAAACGATTAACAGCTGGTATTCATTCAGATTTTTTTTTATGGACTGCTGTAACTCATGCTCTGCAGGTAATTTTAATTTATATCGGCCGTGATGTGAATCTGATTATTTGTTTATAGTATGATCTCCTTTCTTCATTTCTATGTTGATTACCTTTTGCAGTGAATGACTCATTTTTATGTGGTTATGTGGAAGAGAGGGTGAATTGCCCGAACTATGTTGCTTAACCTCGATTGCTTAACCTTGTGTCTGTTGAATGATAAGAACAAAGCAGTTAGCTAGCTGGTGGTATGCTGTTGATATGGTTAAGCAGTTAGCTAAGAGCAAAGCTAAGCAACAAAACAGTTAGCTAAGAGCAAAGCAGTTAGCTAGCTGTTGGTATGCTGTTGGTATGGTTAAGCTGCTAGCTGTATTGTTAGTTAGTTAGTTAGCTTAATTGTTAGGGTTCAAACCAATTCAGTTAGGTTGTTAGGCTAAATTAGTTAAGCTCAATCTCCTTAGCTGTCATACATTGCAAGCATCTGTAACTAGCTGTACATAATTACTATATAAAGTATTGAAGGTATGTATGAACAAGTCAGTGTGAAAAATATATAAAAACTGAAGCTTTTACTTCATCTCTTCTTATACTCCTCTCTCTTCAATCATCTTCTTCACTCGTAATTTTCCTTTACCATTACAGCACAATTCTAACATGGTATCAGAGCTTTAATGCTCACAGCTGTATGATTCTGGTGCTCCCTGTGCAAGTATATGAAGATCGTGATTCCAGTACACTGAGGATCGTGATTAGCCTATAGTATTCTTTCTTCCTTAATTCCAGTTCTTCAGGCGTGCTCTTCTGCTCACTATCTGGATCTCTCACGTTGAGATTCTCTGCAAGATAAGTGGTTCTTACATCTCTTGCTAGTCAAGTACTCAATACTGAGTTTATACTTTCCTGTGCTTTCTGTTTTTGCCATGACTATTGGTATGGATCTCCTTAAACATGTCACGGACTTCATATCTGTAAAGCTAGATGATACAAACTATGTGTCTTGGAGTATTAAGATTCAGCGCTTACTGAAAGGTTTTCATCTGTTTGGACATCTTGATGGTTCCAGTCTGTGTCCTTTGTCTACTGATGCATCGTTTCAAAACTGGGTTGATATGGATGCTGCTTTACTTAATGTTCTAATTGCAACGATATCTGAAGATGCCTTCACTGAGATAATGAACTGTGAGTTCTCACGTGAGGCTTGGCTTACACTGCATGAACGTTTCTCTTCTTTGTCAGAAGCTAACCTCATGCAGCTGAAGACCAATCTTCAGACCATCCAAAAAGGTTCTGATTCTGTTGAGACATTCATGAGTAAGATTCGGTCTGCTCGCCAACGGTTGGCTAGTGCAGGTGTGCCTGTGTCTGACAAAGATGTAATCTTGATCACACTTAATGGCTTGCCATCTGATTATCATCCCTTCAAATCTCACATTCGGGCACGGCCAATTCCTGTTACTCTTACTGAGCTTCGGACTCTCTTGCTAGCTGAAGAAGCAGACCTTAACAAAGTTGCAACACAACTTGCTTCTCACCAATCCTTGCTTACCGCAATGGTGGCTACTAAAGAAGGTCAAGGTTCTCAAGGTGAATCCTTGAATGGAACTACCACGTCTCAATCGGGAGGTACAGGTTGGAATAACTCGAATTGGCAAGGGAGAGGCTCTAATAATTGGAATAACAATAAAGGTCGAGGTCGGTGGAATAATGGTCGAGGACGATGGAATAACAACTGGAATAACAGCTGGAACAACAACAACTGGAATAACAGCTGGAACAACAACAATAGGGGTAATCGTGGAGGTTATAATCGTGCTTTGAATCACGGTTATCCTCCGTTTCCTGCTTATAATCAAGGTGCTCAACAACACCATGGCTATTCTAATGGTGGTAATCACTCCTATGATTTCAATCCTTACTCTTCACAGTCATCACAGCAATCTCAACAGTTGCCTGGTCACACAAATCTTGGTGTTTTAGGGGCTTCCCCTCAGTACAGGCAAGCTCTCCCATCTCCAGTGTGTCAACTATGTAAGATTTCTGGCCATGAGGCCCTGGAGTGCTCACAACGGGGTCATTTTGAAGTGTCTACTCCACCCGGTACTCAGTCTCAGGCCTATTCAGCTACTCCTGTGTTTGAGTTCAATGATCCTAACTTCTGGCTTGCTGATACTGGTGCCAACAATCACATGATCTCTGATGATTCTCACTTACAACAAGCTCACGCTTGTCCTTCTAAATCAGGTATTTCAGTTGGTAATGGAGCTGTTCTTCCTATAGCTAGTGTTGGTTCCCTTACCTTGCCTATTATCGATCATGCTTTTCAATTGAAGGATGTGTATCATGTACCTCGTCTTGTTCATAATTTGCTTTCTGTGCAAAAGTTTTGTTTGCATAATGGTTGTCAAATGCTGTTTGATGCTTCCTCTCTTCGTATTCAGGACCACTCGGGGAGGACTCTATACACACTTCCTAGTGTTAGTGGTTTATATCCTCTTCCTAAGTCTTTATCTTCTTCTTCTTTGTCTCCTCACTTTTCGACTGTTGCTTGTGTAGGCAAAACAGTATCCTCTTCACTATGGCACCGGCGGCTTGGTCATCCTGCCCATGCTGTCCTTTCTACTATGTTGTCCCAAGCTCAGATTACTTACTCGCCTGAGTCAACTTCACATATGTGTCAACCTTGTCTCCAAGGAAAAGTATCTAGACTGCCATTTTCTGCTTCTGTCAATAGGACTTCTCACCCGTTTGCTAAAGTTCATTCAGATGTTTGGGGTCCTAGTCACTGTCCTTCTCTTCTTGGTCACAAATACTATGTTCTCTTCATTGATGACTGTACTCGCTACTCTTGGATTTATCCTTTAAAGCATAAATCAGATGTTTACCCTACTTTTGTTAAGTTCTACTCTTATGTTCTTAATTTCTTTGAAAAATCTATAAAAGTCTTTCAAAGTGATGGTGGCGGTGAGTTTGTCAACAAGGCCATGACTGAGTTCTTCATGTCTAAAGGCATTCTTCATTTCAAATCGTGTCCTTATACACCACAGCAGAACGGTCTTGCTGAGAGAAAACATCGACATCTCATTGAAACCACCATTACCTTGCTACAAACAGCTTCTATGCCCTCTTCTTTTTGGTTTCATGCTTGTTCCACTGCCAATTTTCTTATCAATCGTATGCCAACTGCTGTTCTTCATATGAACTCTCCCTATTTTCTGCTCTTTGGTTCCTATCCTTGTTTACGATTTTTAAAATATTTCGGGTGTGCCTGTTATCCTTTTCTCCGACCCTATACTAGTCACAAACTTGAACCCCGGACCACCCAATGTGTCTTTGCAGGGTACACTCTTGAGTATAAAGGATATCTGTGTTATCATATTCCCTCCAAAAAGACCTTTGTGTCTCGCCATGTTGTCTTTGATGAAAGTCAGTTCCCTTTCTCTTCTTCTCATGCATCCATCAACACATCCTTCGTGCATGATCATGGCTTGGTAAACCATCCTAGTTGTACTCCATTATATACTGCTTGTCCTCCACTTGGCAGGGTTACCTCTCCTACTGCATCGGGGTCTACTTCTGTGCATCCTGTTCATTCACCAGATTCTCCGACTTCAGACTCCTCTCCATCCGCTCCTGCTGTTGACTCTCCTGGCTCCGCGCCCTCTATTGACTTGGTGGTTGACATGCCTGTTCCGGTTTCGTCTCCTGCTCTCTATGCCATACCGTCTTCCCATCCTATGGTCACTCGTTCAAAAAATGGCATCTCCAGACCTAGGCGTCGTGGCTTTCTTGCTTTGCACGTCACCTCCGCGGCTGGTCCTCTTCTTAAGCCAGTGACCTATACACAAGCTGCCCAGGTTCCTGAGTGGTATCACGCCATGCACGAGGAATTTTCTGCTCTCCAGCATCAGCACACTTGGCGATTGGTTCCATTACCTACTCACCGTAGTGTTATTGGGTGTAAGTGGGTATTCAAGTTAAAGCGCCATGCAGATGGCTCGGTGGCAAGACACAAGGCACGACTGGTTGCTAAGGGTTATCTCCAAGAGGCTGGGGTTGATTATGATGAAACTTTCAGTCCGGTTGTCAAGCATACCACGGTGCGTCTCGTTCTTGCTTTGGCTGCTCAGTTCAATTGGCCTTTACGACAGCTTGATGTCAAAAATGCCTTTTTACATGGTGTCCTTCATGAAGAGGTTTACATGGACCAACCTCCGGGTTTTGTTGATTCTCACTGTCCTTCTCATGTGTGCAAGCTGGAAAAGTCTCTTTATGGCCTGAAGCAGGCTCCTCGCGCTTGGAACGCTCGGTTTACTGGTCATATGCTCACTTTGGGGTTTGTTCAATCTCTCTCTGACTCTGCCTTGTTTGTCTTCCATCAGGGATCGGTTCTTCTTATTGTTTTGCTCTATGTCGATGACATCATAGTGACTGGGAATGATCCTGCTGTGATGGCCCGTTTGATTCGTGCCTTAAGTACTGAGTTTGATATGAAGGATCTCGGGCCTTTGTCCTATTTCCTTGGTCTCCATGTGCGTTCTCACAACAATGGTTTGTTTGTTGATCAAAGTAAGTATACAAAGGAGCTTCTGAGCAAGGTTGGGATGTCTAATTGCAGTCCTGTTTCTACTCCTTTGGTTCCTGACGCTAAGTTACTCCTTACTGATGGTCTCTTGCTTCCTAATCCCACTCTTTATCGGAGCATGGTTGGTGCTCTCCAATACTTGACGTTTACTCGCCCGGATATTGTTTTTGCTGTTAATACTGTGTGTCAATTCATGCATGCTCCCACGGATGTTCACATGATTGCTGTCAAACGTATCCTTCGCTATCTAAAAGGTACTATGGCCTTTGGTCTTCGTTATATCTCAGGCGCGCTTCGTCTTCACGCCTTCTCAGACGCTGATTGGGGTGGTGATCCTAATACTCGCCGTTCGACTTCTGGTCATATTGTCTTTCTTGGTCGTAATCCCATTTCATGGGGGGCCAAGAAACAGACCACCGTCTCTCGTTCTTCTGCCGAGGCGGAGTACCGAGCTCTTGCCAACACTGCTTGTGAACTCCAGTGGCTAACTCACCTATTGGCTGAACTTCACCTTCCACTTGCTCGTCCGCCCCTGATCTGGTGCGATAGTGTCTCCGCTATCCAAATGGCCCATAATCCAGTTTTTCATGGCCGTACTAAACATGTTGAAATCGACGTCCATTTCGTTCGTGAGCGGGTTCAACGTAAAGCTCTTCACTTGGCGCATGTTTCCTCTCAGGATCAGCTAGCCGATGTCATGACTCATGGGCTACACACGCCTCGGTTTGAGTTTTATCGGGACAATCTCATGCTTCGGACTCCAGCATCAGATTGAGGGAGGATGTTGAATGATAAGAACAAAGCAGTTAGCTAGCTGGTGGTATGCTGTTGATATGGTTAAGCAGTTAGCTAAGAGCAAAGCTAAGCAACAAAACAGTTAGCTAAGAGCAAAGCAGTTAGCTAGCTGTTGGTATGCTGTTGGTATGGTTAAGCTGCTAGCTGTATTGTTAGTTAGTTAGTTAGCTTAATTGTTAGGGTTCAAACCAATTCAGTTAGGTTGTTAGGCTAAATTAGTTAAGCTCAATCTCCTTAGCTGTCATACATTGCAAGCATCTGTAACTAGCTGTACATAATTACTATATAAAGTATTGAAGGTATGTATGAACAAGTCAGTGTGAAAAATATATAAAAACTGAAGCTTTTACTTCATCTCTTCTTATACTCCTCTCTCTTCAATCATCTTCTTCACTCGTAATTTTCCTTTACCATTACAGCACAATTCTAACAGTGTCCCCTCATCTCTCCCCATTGTACAGAGGAGTGCCGTGCTGGAGGTGAACCTCTTAGGAAGCAAGATGATGGGGTATTTAACTGCATATTTCACTCTTAGAAATCCTTTTTTATAAATATCCCTTATAAGTTATGGAGCAACTAATAAGTCACAAGCTTACTTGAATAGAGGAGTTTCTTAGACTTGGAATATAAGTTGTGGTTTAGAGATCTGCTATTTATGCAGAGCACCTGTTAAGTTTACAGTTTGCTTGCTATGCCCTTTCTTGGAAACTAGCTAGTTTAGAACTTAGAAATGATTTTGGTAAGGTAGTTAATTATAGCTTCTTTTTTGCAAGCATTGAAGCTGTTGCTTGGCTTGTGGATATCAAGAAATCAATCGAGGCCAAGAGGCTCTTTTCCAAATTAATTTGAATCCTGAGCGACCTGGTGTGATGATGTCAGTATTCTTTTATTTTTCATGCAAATGAATGATTAAATAATTTTTAATTTATTAGAATGAGTGAACATCTTGATATATGGAAAGAAGGTTCTTGTAAACTTGCGAAAGGAATATGAAAGCGATAGAAAACCTGTTACTTATTTAAAGATTAAGAAAACCTGAAAATATATGAAAGGGATAGAATTTTTCAATCTATCTAGAGATAACCCTTGTAGTTGTATTCATCTTGATGCAGATATGATGAACTTCTTACAGTGATAAGATATTGTTTCTAATTAGAAAAGCTAATGTTCATTGATTAACATATGAACAAGAGTTACAAGGAGTGGAAAGTAAAACTCCACAATCACTTAAAGGAATATGCTCATGACATTGAGCTTGCACGAGCAACACCTCCCGCTAATAAGGTGTTTATTAAGGAGAGAAAAGTAGAGGAGTGGCATTGGTTGGTTGATAACTTGTACACTAACGAGAAATATCAGGTATGTAAATTAATTAGATACAATTATGAATAATGATTTGATTATGAGAATTTTATTATTAGTTAGTAAGAATGGATATAACCACTTGTATGTACTGCAGAAAAAGTGCATGACCAATGCTGCAAATTGGTCAAGGAAAGAGAATAATCATACTGGAGGTTCCCGCCCTTTCTTGAAACATAAAGAAGCAGCCGAAAAGGTAGATATATTGAATTAATTTGTGTTATCTCGCTTGATTATATATAATAACAAGTGAAACAGATTTGTAGTGATTGTGAATCTGTGACTAATTTCGATGGTGGTTGTTCTTGGCCAATTTTTCCTCCCAAACCATCATAATATACTGATGCTTTATTTTCTTGATTGATACTTTGTATCAAGTTTCATATATTTAGTTGATTGGAAAAGTTTGAGTATATACTATATGACTCAAAAAGTATGAGTACGTACATACTAGCTAGTTGATTGGAAAATTATTAGTATTTACTTATTGATTGGCAAATCCTTGTGCCAATGTATTTTCTGGATTGTAGAAAATTATAATATATACTAGTTTATTTGTTATTTCCCCAGAGTTTGTCGTACTCTTTAAACTCATTTGAATCTTCATATATTTTTTCCCTAAAATGTAAAAGGGTGAACCTGTTTCCTTGATTGACAATTGGACCAACATGCATATCCATAGGAAAACTGGCTTATGGGTTAACAAGGCTGCTGAGAAAAAAGGGGGTAAATAAATTGTCCCATACTATTAGTTGCAAGTTCAACTTGTATAATCTTAATTTTTTTTTAAATTTCTTGTACAGATTTTTAAAATATCTTTATTTCTTTTATGAAGAAAAACTTGAAAGCTGCAATGGAGATGTACATTGATCCTGAGGCTTCAAGCTCAAGTGCAAGAAACAATCAGGATCATTTCAGTTCCCTACGTGCACCAGTTAGGGATCTTGACTAAAGAACTTGGGATTGCACCGGGTAAGAAGATACGAGGGTTGGGCTTTAATCTTCGAGTGGAGACTAGTTCCCGCGCCAAAGGTAAATCTACTCCCAACACATCTGTTGTTGAAGAAGAAAGCAACGAAGAGCTATCTATAGTTATGACAATGCAAGCCAAGATTGATGCCCTGACTAGCGAGAAGGGTGATAAGGGTAAGAGTAAGTATAAGGGTGATAGCCCCTTACTCCATTCTAATGAGGGGGATGATTCAGATGATGATGGTGAGAATGAATTTTATGATGATAATGGATATGGTGATAAAGATGATGTCTATGATGGCCTTGAAGACATTGCTCCCGGTCATTAGGTAACTCTTACCAAATCTGTTTTTGCTTTTTGCTATACATGATCTTGGTGTTTAGTGAATTTGGTCAGATTCAAATCTAAGAATCTTATTTTGGAAGATCTGTTTTCAGTTTCAAATCCAAGATCGTTGTGATCAACCATGTTTCTTTTGTTACCTTGGCCAGATTCACCATACTTAATCTGACCAAGTGATATTGTGATCACACTTGACTCAATTAGGTTGTATTTAGACTTAGAAGTCTTATGAAGTATGGTATGGATGAATATCCCACTGTAGATGTTTAGTTAAGCTATGTATATCTTATCCAAACTTGAACAATTCGTATAAATTAAGTAGCTTATTCTCTTATGGTATGTTTCATTAATATCTATTTATTTCCATTATGTACCATTTTCTTCCTTAGAGACAGGCTTCCATATTGGATACTCTTTTTGTACCACAAAGTATTGGATGCTGATAAAAAATTTCGACCAAATTTCGAAGTATAAGCGACCACAATGGTTGTACATTGGACAAAATTCACAACCAAAATTTCAGCAATGAGCAACCAAAATAGCTCGATACTGAATTAAATTTACGACCAAATACTTAACTATAAGCGACTGAAAAAGTTGGACACCAACAAAATTCATGACCAATTACTTGATTATAAGCGATCGAAAATGTTGGACGCCGACACAAATTCACGACCAAATATTTGAGTATAGGCAACCAAAAATGTTGGACACCGACACAAACTAACGACCAAATACTTGATTATAGGCGACCAAAAATGTTGGACATCAAAACTAGTTCACGACCAAAATTTTGACTATAAGTGACCAAAAATGATAATTAAACTCATCAAAGGTGACTAAATAGTTCACTTTAGGCGACAACTCTCTTTGATGGTCAAAATTTGGTGAACAAATAATATCTTAGTTGCCAATGCATCCCGATTTCCCGCCAAAATTTGAAAATTGCGCGCTAATTTTATGAGGGATTGCCGACCAAATTGTTTTGTATGGGCGACCAACCATGGTAGTAACTGTTATATTTCAGCGACTAAAGTAAATTTTGGTCGTTGATTGTGGTATTTGCCACAACCCTTTACCGTCCACAAAGTGGCGACGAAAATTTGGTCGCCTATTGACTTAGGCGACCAATTTCAAGGATTAGGCGACCATTAATCTGTTGGTCGCCAAAAGGGTTTTTTCTACTAGTGACTTCAGCTATAGCTATGTCAAAGATTCAAGTATTTCACCAGAAGTCTAAGCATATCAATAGAAGTTTTCACTTCATCAAAAAAGCAATACAAGATGGGGAAATTGACTTGTTCTACTGCAGGTCAAAGAAACAACTAGCTGATGTCTTCACTAAGGCACTAACTAAGGATAGATTTGCTTATCTAAGAGGGATGCTTGGAGTGAGGGGAGTATTGGATCCTAAGCTATACACTGAGTGAGTGTACTAAGTGTGGCAGTGAGGTGTCACTCGATGAGAGTGTGTGTGTGCTATGATATCAACCACAGAAGCAAAACAGAAGAAAAACAGAATTTAAGTGAGATGGCTTTCCTTGGAGAGCAAGGATTTCAGGTGTCATACCACCACTGGCCTAGATAGGTGCTCAATTGTAATTGGTGCATTGTCATTATAGTGACATCACCATTCTAAATATTTTTCAGTCATGTAAGCTAAGCAAAGAAGTGTAATCGATCAATTGAATCAATAGAGGAAGTTTCATACAATTTCTCTCAAAGAAATCCTTACAAGCAATTCATCAAACACTTGGTGTGCCCTTCCTTACAAGCAATTCATCAAACACTTGGTGTGCCCTGCTATTCACACAGATTCAATCCAGGAACATCATCCATTTTCAATTAGAAGGAACATCATCCATTTTCAATTAGAAACATAAAGAAGAAGTCCTAATCTATCCTAATCACAATCAAATTCAGCTAGAGGTAGAGGTAGAGATTGAGTGATTTACCTTTTGAAGCTATCCGAGTCCATTTATGCACTTCCAGCCCTCCGAGCTCTCAAACACCAACAATTATAATATGACGAGTTATCTAGACTCTCATTGATATGCCATCATAGATGGAAGTAATCCCAAAATTGTTAGTTTGCTAACAAATAGAGCCAAAAGCATTCACTTGTAGAAAAAAATGGAAAATTTTATTAGATAGGGATTATTCATTATTATTACATGCATAAGATTACATGTAGTACTTATTTATACTTAGTAGTTACACCCTCTCTTACATAAGTAAAGCCTTATATATAAGGCTTTTTTATTTTATTTATTCTCACTACTCTTCTTATTCATAGCTAAACACTATGTGCCGCGTCCTCTTAGTTTACTTTACATTTACGCAATTGCCCTCCTCTCGTAGGAAGACCCCTCCTGCTGGCTGCTCAAAGCCGTAGTCTCCTGCCTGTTGTACTTGAGCTGCCTTGCCTCCTGTCGAGAAACTTGGTAGGCGTTCACCAACACCTCCTGTGGCAGTGCCCGCAGAACCGAAGTGCGACCCACCAAAGTATTGATGAGGGCATTGTCCTCGGTCTTGAAAGCAATGTACTCGAATCCTCGGTTTCCGGCTTGCTTGAGCACGGCGTGGTTCTGTGGGACAATGAACAGCTGGCCCTCTTGCACCTGGTCGTCGAGGATGAGGTCACCGTTGTCGTTCACCACTTGGACCCTTGCGTCTCCTCTGATCACGTACACCACTGAGTGTGCATTCAGGTTCCAGTGTGGGCTGTAGATAGCATTCTGCAGCCATGCATAATATTATTTTATAATTATAGTTAAGATTTCAGAATCGATAAAAAATAATCCACCACCAGTATTTTTAAATACTTACGTTGTAGAAAAAACCTCTTTCGGCACTGAGGCGGAGGAGCCTGAGGATGGGGAGGTTGTGGCTGTTGAGGGTGCTGACCCTACCGGCCTGAGGAGTGTAAACATCGGCCCGCTGAGGGTCTTGAAGGTTCTCCTTCAACCTGGCTGAGCAGAGAGTCTCCTCAATACCGTTGACCATCACCAAATCATTTCGGCCTCCTTGACGTTGCCTCTCCTCCTCGAGTTGTTCCTCTTGTCTCCCCTCGTGTCGGCGCTGTTGTCGTCCTCTTGGTGGCAGGACCAAGTCGAGTTGACCCCTCACTTGCACGATCTGGTTCCTGTTGTCGTCTTGTCCCTGGAGGTTCTTGGCGGTCTCTTCGTCGACATTGAGAGCCTGGGCCAAGAGGCGAGTGCTGAACCCGGAGTAGACATTGTTACCGTTTCCTTGTTGTTGCTGTTGGCCGCGGCGGCTTCTCCTGCTTTGTTGTTGCTCTTGTCTCCTCTCTTGCTCTTGCTCTTGCTCCCTCTCTCTCCTGCTTCCTTGTTGCTCATATTCTTCCTCTTCCTGTCTCTGCCCGCGTTGACCAGATTGGCGGCGTCGCTGACGGTGCTGCTGGCTTCGGCCTTGCTCAAACTCGTCTTCTGGGTTTCCAGCCAGATAGAATCTCTACATTTGAGATACAAAAAATGTTTCAATTGCTTAGGCCAACTAATTTAAAAGTGATGTTTACGCTTCACTTTCACATTATTTCTGATTTGATTTATTCACTCCGACGTTTAAAAAAATTCACATTATTTCTGATTTGATTTATTCACTCCGACGTTTAAAAAAAAAAACAAATAACGTCGGCTCTTAATAAGAACTAGAAAAACGTTTCTATTATTCAAAAGCAATGATTTTTTTTGTTTGCCAAACTTCATTAAAAACGATTTTAGTTTTCGAAATCTCTTAATTAGAATTTTAAAATAAAGAACTTAATTACCCTTGGGTTTTGGTCAAGCTGGTTGTTGTTGTTGCTGAGGTCGAGCAGGCTAACGGCAACAAGGGACTGATTGCCGTCGTTGTAGGACCAGTAAGCCACTCCTGCTGGGATAGCGATGACATCACCCTCCCGGATGCGGCGAACCTTCTGGTGGCGGTCTAGCTGTTCTTCTTGTCCTTGTTGGCCTTGTTGCTGCTGTTGTCTCCTTTGTCTTCGCTCCGAATCTTGTTCTTGTTGTCGTTCACGTCGTCCGCCCTGTTGTTGTTGCTGTTGTTCCTGGCGGCGTCTCCGTTCTTGCTCTCTCTGTCTCTCTTCTTGCTCTTCTTGCTGCTGGCGTTGTCCTCGCCCTCCTCGTTGGTACTGTTGTTGCTGAGATTGTTCATCCTGAGACTCTTCAAAAGTCTCAGGACACCCAGACAACACAGTCCCTAGAAGGCCCCGACCTGCATGTACCCATCAACATTTTACTAATCAATTTCTAACTCATTTAATAAAATAAAATAAAAAGTAATTAATTTACTAAAAAGTTAATAAACTTTTCCCATTCGACTGAATGTGTAATTATAAACCCTATTTTACTCAGTAATTAATTCACAAATAATTCGTGACCTTGAACGATGTAGATGAGTTGATGGGCATTAGAGTAGGAAGGCAAGTGAAGGCCGTTCTGCTCAATGGTGATTCGAGAGGCAGCGACACCGGCGCACTGGAAGTCATCCTCATTGTAGTCCCAGGTCTCAATTTGCCCGGCCTCCGCTTCAATGCGGTTGTCGGGCTCTCGGGCCTGGAGCTGGTTGAGCTGGCATTGGTTCTGCTGGCTCGTCCTCCCCTGGCGTGCTGCTAAGCACCCATTGAAAACTAAAAACAAGCAAAGAGAGAAAACAAAAGCCTTGGCCATAGCAGGAGAAGATAATTGGTTGAGTTGTTTGGTTGAGATGGTGAAGTGGCGAGCAGGAGGCGTTGGTATTTATAGGGAGGAGGGGTGGTGAGGGAGGGACACGTATGAATTTTTGTGTAAGGAATCTATTGCCATTCTTCTGCATGCATCGCTATATGCTTTCAATTGTTTACACCTCATTTGTTTTGAAGGGCAGGTGGATTTGATCTCAGAGAGGACACAAACTGAAGCGACCAGTGAGTGCATGGATTGTTTATGCTCGTGATCGAGACATCTGTTTTGGCATCGTGTTGTGTGTGTGGGGTACTGGACTACTGGGGTTTCTCATTTTTGCAGGGGTTGGAGATTTTGATGATGAGGTCTATGAACTTAGTGAACTTGAGCCGTTGGATAGATTTTTTGATTTTTTGTTTTGTCTAGGATGAATGGTGGGGATTGATTAGGTTAGGTTGGATGGAAAATACTAAAGAAATCAGATTATTAGATCACGTTATAAATTTCATTTTGATAAATTTGATTTATATTAATGGAGTTTACTTATATTAGAGATGTAATTATAATTACTGTGATATAAAAATGTGATTTTTCTCACATTCCTTGTATATGATAATATGGGCCGGTAACATTTGAAGTTCACCTATTTCTGACAAAGGGGGTTGTGCATTGTTGTCTGCAGTATATATATATTAGATAAACTGTACAAACTAAACAAGAGAGGAAGATGAATAGAGAGAAAGGTAAGTTTCGATAAAAAAAAAAAAGATACAATGAAAGTGTGAGTTCTTATCCATTAGAATTGCGTTAATGTGGAATAATATCACCCAATTAAATTAAAATGATTAATATTATTTTAAATGCGTAAAATGCATTGATATTAAATGTTAATTGCGAAAAAAGCACCAATATATATTCGGATTCATCTCTTCCATCAGTAAAAAGTTCCATTTTTCTACGGGAAGAGACTAGAGAGATAAGTTTACCATGTATGCAGTATGCTTGGAAGACTCGGAGATCGACGACCGATTCATGATTCTTGAAGCATTATTAACCGACTCACCGACTATTGCATGCCCTCAAATTTCAAAATCGATCCATGGGAATGTAAAACTTTTCACATAAAGTTAGTCAAATGGAAAACAAGAGCACCGAATTTCACACCGCCGTCGATCTTCAGAATCTGCACTTTTTCTTCACGTACCGAATCCCCCTTTCTAGCAATTTTGTGCTTTTGAAGTTTAATTTCGGAAAATTTTTCTTCCATTTTGTAAACTTCGGCGATTTTTCTTCCAATGGTCGCGCAATGGTTAGGGGTCGTTTCTAATTTCTGTCTCTGGGTTTCTGTGAAATTCGAAGAATTGGGAAATCTGGGCGGAAATGGCTTCCAACATAAGCATAATGGACATCGCTTACTTCGTTGGAAGGAATAATATATTGACATGGAGACAAACACTCTTCTTCTCCCCAAGTAGGATTCCTCGAGGGATTCATTCTAGCACAAGTTTTCAGTTTTCAATATAAAATGGACTTCTAACCCTATCCCCACTCTAGTCCAGAATTCAACACCGATCGATCCTTCAAATTCGCTCACCACCCCTGCAAATTCATATATGTTGTGATCGAGTGGTCATCGCTCGGACAATATCAGCCAAGGCCATGAGCGGAGGCGGAGAATGAAGAAGATGGTTTGAAGGGCTGCGGATATCCAAGTGGCATTGGGCTTGTTTTTTTTCCATTGTTTTGGAGATTGTTGACTCTTTTCGATCATCGAGATCGACTATTCTAATTCTTGATCAACGACACTCTGATTCTTTATCTAAGTGATTAACGGTTATGGTTCTTGATCTACGTGATCAACGATTCTGGTTAGAGGCGGTTGGGGATGGTTATCGACGGTTGGCGGTAGTTATCGACAGTTAGATCGAGTCGGTTTGGGATGGTTATCGACGGTTGGCGGTAGTTATCGACAGTTAGATCGAGTCGGTTTGGGATGGTTATCGACGGTTAGATTATCATTTGTAATTTTTCCAATCTTAATTTCTTCAAGTTTTACCGTTAGAAATTTTCGTGCTGTTCAATTTGGTGTTGTTTTTTTTGCCGTTAAGACTTTTCAGATGAGGACCACGCAACCTCTAGCAGTCATTATAACGAGATCAATTTTTATACTCTTAATTTTTGGCAGCTTTATCTTACCAACAACGTTAATTTTTTTATCATTACTATTATTATTCTTTTATCATTATTGTTATCATTTATTATTATTATTACAATTTATTATTATTATTATTATTATTATTATTATTATTGATGATACGACCCGTCTAGAAAAATAAAAGTGGAAATTTAACTTAATTAAATAACCGGACGTTACGGGTTTGATTAGAATTTCGAATTGGGCTTAAGTATGGAGATGGACTTGAGAGAAGGCCCAAAGAAGGTTATTGGGCCATAAATGAAAGTTTGGAATTACAAATTACCGTTTTGTCCTTGAAATTCTCGAAGGCCCGGAAGCTACTTTTTGATCGAGAACTCTTTTTGGTAGTTTTTTTACACCAATACGTAGAGCCCGAGAGAAAACAAAAGCCTTGGCCATAGCAGGAGATGATAATTGGTTGAGTTGTTTGGTTGAGATGGTGAAGTGGCGAGCAGGAGGCGTTGGTATTTATAGGGAGGAGGGGTGGTGAGGGAGGGACAAGTTTGAATTTTTGTGTAAGGAATCTATTGGCATTCTTCTGCATGCATGGCTTTGCGCTTTTAATTATTTACACCTCATTTAGTTTTCAAGGGCAGGTGGCTAAGCGTTTGGTCTCAGAGAGGAAACAATGAAGCGACTAGTGAGTAGTGAGTACATGGATTGTTTGTGCTCGAGATCGAGAGATCTGTCTTGGCATTGTGTGTATGGGGTACTTTGGGGCTTCTTATTTTTGCAGGAGCTGGTGATTTTGATTATGAGGTCTATGAAGTTGGTGTACTAGAGCCGTTGGATCAGTTTTTTGATTTTGTGTTTTCTCTTGGATGTATGGTGGAGATTGATTAGGTTAGGTTAGACTGGAGTGTACGACGAAAAATGTTAAGGATATCACTTTATTATATTATATGTTTATATTAACGGACTTTATTTATATTAAAGATGTAATTTACATACAATATGGTAAAAAATGTAATCTTACCCCGTCTGTGATAAAATAGGTAATGTTTGAAGTTCACGTATTAAGGAGGTTGTGCATATATATAGTTGTCTTTATTTGGACTGAAGTATTACTCATTTCATTTTTGGATTTTTAGCCTTTTTAAGTTTTGCATCGATGTATTAATTTGTGTACAGTTACAAGGATGCTGATCGCTAAATTAACCTAGCTAATTGACTTTATTCGATACAAGAAGATTAGATTATAAACCACATATAATATCTAAGACTCATTAATATAAGTATAGAGTCCACTTGTATTAATATGTGGTTTATAAATATGGTTTCCTTAGAATTATATATACTCTTATGTCTAATTATCTCATAATAAAATGTTATGAACTTAATTTCAAGTTCAAAATATTCCTTAAATTTATGAATTATTTGATTCAATCTGATACTACTCTCTAAATTGTTGAATGATATGGTTAAGCAGTTAGCTAAGAGCAAAGCTAAGCAACAAAACAGTTAGCTAGCTAGGAGCAAAGTAGTTAGCTTGCTGTTAGTATGGTTAGCTGCTAGCTGTATTGTTAGTTAGCTAGCTGTATTGATTAGTTAGTTAGTTAGCTTAGTTAGCTAGCTGTATTGATTAGTTAGTTAGTTAGCTTCTTGTTAGGATTCAAACCAATTCATTAAGGTTGTTAGGCTAAATCAGTTAAAGATCAATCTCCTTAGCTGTACATAATGACTATAAATATTGAATGTATGTATGAACAGAAGAGAAATGAAAATATAAAATTATGAAGCTTTTACTTCATCTCTTCCCAGACTTCTCTCTTCTTCAATCATCTTCTTCACTTGTTTTATTTTCCTTTACCATTACAACATAATTCTTTCATGGTATCAAAGCTTCAATGCTCACAGCTATATGATTCTGGTGCTCCCTGTGCAAGTATATGAAGATCGTTTTCTTTCTTCCTTAAATCCAGTTCTTCAGGCGTGCTTTTTCTTCTCACCATCTGGATCTTCTGCTTCTCTTCTGCTTAGTCAACAGCAGGAGCGGATGGAGAGGAGTCTGAAGCCGGAGAAGCTGGTGAATGAGCAGGATGCACAGAAGTAGACCCCGATGTAGTAGGAGAGTTAACCCTGCCAAGTGGAGGACAAGCAGTATATAATGGAGTACAACTAGGATGGTTTACCAAGCCATGATCATGCACGAAGGATGTGTTGATGGATGCATGAGAAGAAGAGAAAGGGAACTGACTTTCATCAAAAACAACATGGCGAGACACAAAGGTCTTTTTGGAGGGAATATGATAACACAGATATCCTTTATACTCAAGAGTGTACCCTGCAAAGACACATTGGGTGGTCCGGGGTTCAAGTTTGTGACTAGTATAGGGTCGGAGAAAAGGATAACAGGCACACCCGAAAGATTTTAAAAAACGTAAACAAGGATAGGAACCAAATAGCAGAAAGTAGGGGGAGTTCATATGAAGAACAGCAGTTGGCATACGATTGATAAGAAAATTGGCAGTGGAACAAGCATGAAACAAAAAAGAAGAGGGCATAGAAGCTGTTTGTAGCAAGGTAATGGTGGTTTCAATGAGATGTCGATGTTTTCTCTCAGCAAGACCGTTCTGCTGTGGTGTATAAGGACACGATTTGAAATGAAGAATGCCTTTAGACATGAAGAACTCAGTCATAGCCTTGTTGACAAACTCACCGCCACCATCACTTTGAAAGACTTTTATAGATTTTTCAAAGAAATTAAGAACATAAGAGTAGAATTTAACAAAAGTAGGGTAAACATCTGATTTATGCTTTAAAGGATAAATCCAAGAGTAGCGAGTACAATCATCAATGAAGAGAACATAGTATGTATGACCAAGAAGAGAAGGACAATGACTAGGGCCCCAAACATCTGAATGAACTTTAGCAAACGGGTGAGAAGTTCTATTGACAGAAGCAGAAAATGGCAGTCTAGATACTTTTCCTTGGAGACAAGGTTGACACATATGTGAAGTTGACGCAGGTGAGTAAGTAATCTGAGCTTGGGACAACATAGTAGAAAGGACAGCATGGGCAGGATGACCAAGTCGCCGGTGCCATAGTGAAGAGGATACTGTTTTGCCTACACAAGCAATAGTCGACAAGTGAGGAGACAAAGAAGAAGAAGATAAAGACTTAGGAAGAGGATATAAACCACTAACACTAGGAAGTGTGTATATAGTCCTCCCCGAGTGGTCCTGAATACGAAGAGAGGAAGCATCAAACAGCATTTGACAACCATTATGCAAACAAAACTTTTGCACAGAAAGCAGATTATGAACAAGACGAGGTACATGATACACATCCTTCAATTGAAAAGCATGATCGATAATAGGCAAGGTAAGGGAACCAACACTAGCTATAGGAAGAACAGCTCCATTACCAACTGAAATACCTGATTTAGACGGACAAGCGTGAGCTTGTTGTAAGTGAGAGTCATCAGAGATCATGTGATTATTGGCACCAGTATCAACAAGCCAGAAGTTAGGATCATTGAACTCAAACGCAGGAGTAGCTGAATAGGCCTGAGAGTGAGTACCGGGTGGAGTAGACACTTCAAAATGACCCCGTTGTGAGCACTCCAGGGCCTCATGGCCAGAAATCTTACATAGTTGACACACTGGAGATGGGAGAGCTTGCCTGTACTGAGGGGAAGCCCCTAAAACACCAGGATTTGTGTGACCAGGCAACTATTGAGATTGCTGTGATGACTGTGAAGAGTAAGGATTGAAATCATAGGAGTGATTACCACCATTAGAATAGCCATGATGTTGTTGAGCACCTTGATTATAAGCAGGAACCGAAGGATAGCCGTGATTCAAAGGACGATTATAACCTCCACGATTACCCCGATTGTTGTTGTTCCAGCTGTTATTCCAGTTGTTGTTGTTCCAGCTGTTATTCCAGTTGTTATTCCATCGTCCTCGACCATTATTCCACCGACCTCGACCTTTATTGTTATTCCAATTATTAGAGCCTCTCCCTTGCCAATTTGAGTTATTCCAACCTGTACCTCCCGATTGAGACGTGGTAGTTCCATTCAAGGATTCACCTTGAGAACCTTGACCTTCTTTAGTGGCCACCATTGCGGTAAGCAAGGATTGGTGAGAAGCAAGTTGTGTTGCAACTTTGCTAAGGTCTACTTCTTCAGCTAGCAAGAGAGTCCGAAGCTCAGTAAGAGTAACAGGAATTGGCCGTGCCCGAATGTGAGATTTGAAAGGATGATAATCAGATGGCAAGCCATTAAGTGTGATCAAGATTACATCTTTGTCAGACACAGGCACACCTGCACTAGCCAACCGTTGGCGAGCAGACCGAATCTTACTCATGAATGTCTCAACAGAATCAGAACCTTTTTGGATGGTCTGAAGATTGGTCTTCAGCTGCATAAGGTTAGCTTCTGACAAAGAAGAGAAACGTTCTTGCAGTGTAAGCCAAGCCTCACGTGAGAACTCACAGTTCATTATCTCAGTGAAGGCATCTTCAGATATCGTTGCAATTAGAACATTAAGTAAAGCAGCATCCATATCAATCCAGTTTTGAAACGATGCATCAGTAGACAAAGGACACAGACTAGAACCATCAAGATGTCCAAACAGATGAAAACCTTTCAGTAAGCGTTGAATCTTAATACTCCAAGACACATAGTTTGTATCATCTAGCTTTACAGATATGAAGTCCGTGACATGTTTAAGAAGATCCATACCAATAGTCATGGCAAAAAAAAAAAAACAGAAAGCACAGGAAAGTATAACCTCAGTATTGAGTACTTGACTTAGCAAGAGATGTAAGAACCACTTATCTTGCAGAGAATCTCAACGTGGGATATCCAGATAGTGATGGCCCGTTTGATTCGTGCCTTAAGTACTGAGTTTGACATGAAGGATCTCGGGCCTTTGTCCTATTTTCTTGGTCTCCATGTACGTTCTCACAACAATGGGTTGTTTGTTGATCAAAGTAAGTATACACAGGAGCTTCTGAACAAGGTTGGGATGTCTAATTGCAGTCCTGTTTCTACTCCTTTGGTTCCTGACGCTAAGTTACTCCTTACTGATGGTCTCTTGCTTCCTAATCCCACTCTTTATCGGAGCATGGTTGGTGCTCTCCAATACTTGACGTTTACTCGCCCGGATATTGTTTTTGCTGTTAATAATGTGTGTCAATTCATGCATGCTCCCACGGATGTTCACATGATTGCTGTCAAACGTATCCTTCGCTATCTAAAAGGTACTATGGCCTTTGGTCTTCGTTATATCTCAGGCGCGCTTCGTCTTCACGCCTTCTCCGATGCTGATTGGGGTGGTGATCCTAATACTCGCCGTTCGACTTCTAGTCATGTTGTCTTTCTTGGTCGTAATCCCATTTCATGGGGGGCCAAGAAACAGACCACCGTCTCTCGTTCTTCTGCCAAGGCGGAGTACCGAGCTCTTGCCAACACTGCCTGTGAACTCCAGTGGCTAACTCACCTATTTGCTGAACTTCACCTTCCTCTTGCTCGTCCGCCCCTGATCTGGTGCGATAGTGTCTCCGCTATCCAAATGACCCATAATCCAGTTTTTCATGGCCGTACTAAACATGTTGAAATTGATGTCCATTTCGTTCGTGAGCGGGTTCAACGTAAGGCTCTTCACTTGGCGCATGTTTCCTCTCAGGATCAGCTAGCCGATGTCATGACTCATGGGCTACACACGCCTCGGTTTGAGTTTTATCGGGACAATCTCATGCTTCGGACTCCAGCATCAGATTGAGGGAGGATGTTGAATGATATGGTTAAGCAGTTAGCTAAGAGCAAAGCTAAGCAACAAAACAGTTAGCTAGCTAGGAGCAAAGTAGTTAGCTTGCTGTTAGTATGGTTAGCTGCTAGCTGTATTGTTAGTTAGCTAGCTGTATTGATTAGTTAGTTAGTTAGCTTAGTTAGCTAGCTGTATTGATTAGTTAGTTAGTTAGCTTCTTGTTAGGATTCAAACCAATTCAGTTAGGTTGTTAGGCTAAATCAGTTAAAGATCAATCTCCTTAGCTGTACATAATGACTATAAATATTGAATGTATGTATGAACAGAAGAGAAATGAAAATATAAAATTCTGAAGCTTTTACTTCATCTCTTCCCAGACTTCTCTCTTCTTCAATCATCTTCTTCACTTGTTTTATTTTCCTTTACCATTACAGCATAATTCTTTCATAAATGATATATTCAATTTTATTAATATTTTCAATTAGAAATTATATAATTTCAAGATCAAACTAATTTTATATTGATAAAAAAGACAATTATAACGTTTCAGAAATTAATCTTAATAGAGGCATAGTTACAAATTAAAAATTACTTTTAACTTAGTAAATTCTTGATCTACCACCTTCTATGGATGATACAAAGGATTTGTTGATATGGGAGGCATCTATTTCTAATGAATTTTTTTTTTTGATGGTGTCATGAAGTTATTCGTCGTAAGTTTTATATTCAAAGTTGGGGTACTGTTATTTGTAAGCCTTTCATTCCTCCCCGTTTTTCCTTTCTAGTTTGGTGACTTATGTTTCGTAAACTTTCTATTGAGGACTAGCTCCGGCGGCGAGATATCCCTTTAGTCTCTATATGTCAGTTATGTAACAACATCTCTGAATCCATTGAGCACATTTTTTTCAACTGTGGCTTCACCCAACGCACTTGGTTTTGGCTTGCTACTCAATTTGGCACTCTTCTTCCTCTTAATGGTTCTTTTTTGGATATGTGGCTTTCTTTCATTTCGAAGCGGTTCTCTCACAAGCTTTATAGTACGTTTGGCTTGCTCCTCGGTTTTTTTTTGTTAATGAGAATTTGGAAGATGCATAATAAGGTAAAGTTTGATAATAGACCTCATTCTTTTTCTCACATATGTTGTTCTACTTTGGCTTGGATTAGGCAGGTAGGCGTGATTGTTTTTGGTCATGTTCGTAGTGTTACAGATAGACAACTTTTGAAAGAAATCATGGAACCTTATTCAATTGAGAGTAGGTTAGTGTAACAATGGAATTTGGGTATGAATGTTAGTGATGAGGAATAAGATTCACAGATCAAACAAGAGAAGGAAAAGAGAGAAAGTTATGAGAATAAGTTTGGTAATCTTCATTATTTAAAATATCTCAATTACATTGAATGACTCTCACATTCACTTTGTATACTAACACTAATACAATGACTTAATACAATGAGTTAATATTGCTAACATCCCCCCTCAATCTCATGTGGAGAGGCTCCATCATGAGATTGGGACAACAACACTTTACAATTAGAACAAAGAGCAAAACTAGCACAAGGCACAATCTAATCAATATGGGGAGCTGAAGAGACAAAGAGAAGTCCTGAAGAGTGCCATCCAGATACCCAAACATGCTTAGGATAATCGTGAAAACCAGCACAAGGTACAAGCTATCTAACTGCAATAAGAAGCAGACACAAAACCCAGTAGACAGCAGAAGGAGGACCATTGCAGGCCATACCACAACACAGCAGCTCAGCAAGGTAAACAACCGATGCAGCAAACAATAGAGTCCACAGCATAACGGGCTTGACACTTTGCCAAACCAGTTGTAGAGCAGCTCAACTCAGACAGAAACACAGTAGCATACAGAAGTAGCAAACTCAACAGCATACACAAAATCATCCATTCCACAACTCAGGACAGAGCAAAATACACATCAGCTCAACACCATAGCAACAATCACAGACACTACAACTACGACTGCCAGCCCAAAAGAAACCAATGCAAGCCATACCTGACAGCAGATCAGCACAACTCAGACAGAGTAAGGCAGCTCATCCCAGAATGCATCACCAAATCAATAGCTCATCTCATACACAAAGCAATATAACTCAGACACGAAGCAATAGCTCATCTCAGAATACATCACCACAGAGCAAACACAAGCACACCAACACAACCCACACTTCACAACAGCAACAAGATACAATCACCAGTAAACACCAGCCTCACAGCAGAAGATAAGAGGCAAATGGGGCCAAAACACAGTAGAAAGCTGAACAGATATTCTCCAGCATACTCAGACATAAGCCATTGCAGGATAATTTGACACAACCCGATATGGCAGTCTAGAATTCAGCAGCAATGACCAAAATTATAACTCATCTCAAACCAATTGTATCAGCATATTACAGACATCAGATCATCAGCAGAAACCAGAATGAAATTACTCAACTCAAATATGATAACTCAGCTCATTTCCACACTATCCAGCTAAGACCAATATTCACAGCAGGTCATCCAGACAGGAGAACTCAGCTCAAACAATACACCTTAGTGCAACAATTAACTCAGCTCAACAAGAAAGCTGACATATTGAAGGCAGAATTGGAGATAGAAAAGAAAGAATCTGTTATAGAAGAAAAATTCAATAGAAATTGAGACCGAAGAAGAAGAAGAATCAGAGATCGAAGAGGAATTTGAGACAGAAGAAGAATCATAGATCGAAGATCAAATTCAATTGGGAGAACAAATAGGGAAAGAATCAAGATTAAGATCAAAGAAGAAGAAGAAGCTCACAATTGTTTTCGTGATTAAGCAAGAAATAAAGGAATCGAAAGAAGAAAGAAAAAAAGATTGAATAGAGGATCGAAAGAATTTGAGAAGGTAGAAAGAATTCATGAAATTCGCATTAGAAGAAACACACAATTATGTCTGTGTTTAAGCAAGAGATTGAAGATCGAAAGAAGGAACCTGAGATTGGGGATCGAACCTCCATAAAGAGTGCCATTGACACCAGACAGATCGAAGTAGAGATAAATGAAGATCGGAAGACAGCTGATTTTGAGCTGAGAAATCTGAAGCAGAATGAAGAGGTTGAGTCTGAGAGATTCGAAGTAGCAAGAACGAAGATTGATGTAGACGAGCAGATAGCACCGTAGCTTCTGAATCACATTCTAGAAGAAGAACGGAGCAATCGAAAAGAAAACTTAGCTCGAAACCGAAGAGGAGTATCTGGAAATCCAAAGCTGAAATCGAAGAGCTCGAAGGATAGAAGCAGACTTGAAGAGAAATCGAGAACACAGAGGGCCATCACCATGGAAGCAACTTCGAAAACTGGAAATCGAGAAATCAAGAAGTCGAAGGAGCTAAAAATTAGGGCAAACTCGTACCAATTGAACGAAGAAGACGAAGAAATCGTAGCCGAAGCTCCTCGTAGCAAGCAATCGCTGATGAACATGTCTGATGAAGAAATCGTAGCAAGCAATCGCTGAAGAGCAGAGAAAACTGAGATTGAGCCGAGAAACAATTTCAATCACACAAATCCTTCAGTGCTGAATCGGAGACTAGAAGCACAAAGCAAGAATCGAAGAAGTTGAGTAGTCTGGAAGTCAAGATTCGAAGCCATCGCAGATTGAAGAAGCTGAAAAGCCGAACTGAGAAAGCGAAGCCGTTGCAAGAAAGCAAGATTGAAGCATAGGCAATCGCAGTGGAGTAGGTCTGATGAAGAATCACGATCGATGTCAAGAACTAGAAAATCTAGGTCAAAACCCGTACCAATTGCAACCGAATAAGTCTTCAGTGAGAAGCAGAGATTGAATCGGGAAGGCTGCACAGAAGATTCACATCCATCGGTATGGAAACCAAGTCAAAATATTTGGTAAACGGAAATTGAAAACAAAAAACTTAAAAATCTACATAGCAATGGAAGCAAAAAAAATATCAGGACCACGAGCTATTAGCTTTGTAGCTTTGATACCATGAAAGAAATCATGGAACCTTATTCAATTGAGAGTAGGTTAGTGTAACAATGGAATTTGGGTATGAATGTTAGTGATGAGGAATAAGATTCACAGATCAAACAAGAGAAGGAAAAGAGAGAAAGTTATGAGAGTAAGTTTGGTAATCTTCATTATTTAAAATATCTCAATTACATTGAATGACTCTCACATTCACTTTATATACTAACACTAATACAATGACTTAATACAATGAATTAATATTGCTAACAACTTTTACTTTCTCTAGGGATCTCGGTTGGATTGTGTAAAGTTCCCTCTATTATTCCTTTGCTTTGGCATCCTCCTTTTTATCCGTGGGTCAAAGTCAATATGGATGGCCTAGCAAAATGTAACTTAGGTCCTGCAACATGTGACACGGTCTTCCGAGATTCTTTGGGTTGCTTTCTTAGTGGTTTTTCTCACAGTCTTGGACATCATATTTCTTTTTATACAGAGATTTATGCTATCATCCTTGATGTGTAGTTTGCTCATACTAGGGGTTGGCTTACTGCTCTCTGGCTTGAAAGTGATTATTTCAGTGTGGTTTCTTTTTTTACTTCAACCTTTTTTTCTCTACTTTGGCCGCTTCAAATTCGTTGGACGATTTGTCTTTGTCTTTTGAAGCATATGGCTCTTCGTTGTTCTCATATTTTCCGAAAAGGAAATGCAGTAACGGACAAACTAGCCACTTTGGGGTTGTTATTCTCTTCAGTTGTCTAGCATGATGCTCTTCTTTCCAGATTCTTCTGTTCCTACATTCGGAGTTTTTAGGCATCCCAACTTACCCTTTTCTCTCACCTTCTTAATGGGTCAGTTTATTGTCGCATTTTAATCATTGATGAGTAAGGTTTATGTACGTACCCCTTTAACTAGATGTAAGTTCTTATTTTTTCTTTCAATAAAATCTCCCTCATAGTAACGAGGTTTACTCAGAAAAAAAGAGAGTAAATTCTAATGAAATAAACTATATATATATATATATATATATATATATATCCAAAGTACGTACTCAAAATATTTTGGCTCAACAGATCGATATTGGCGTGTTATATCATACACATACATTATGTATGGTTAAAAATGTGGCATTAACTCTAGTAAATAGATCATTGTCAGGTAAACTATATAAAAAATATTTTGTTTCATCTTTAAGTTTTTATAGGACATTGTATATTTTTTTGTCTTAAGTGACTATTAGTCATACTATATAGAAATATTTTATTTCCTCTTAAAAGTTTTAGAATTAATTATAAATTAATTCAGTTTTGAAGTATATAACATACAAGTTAGTCCATTTATTGATTTACCAGATTTCACTTAACTAATTTACTTTTTTATTTACTTAATTGTTTTTTTTAGTTTTTAATACCCTTTATACCTTTTTAACCGACTACTTACCTATTGTGTCTATGTTTTGGGAGTCTGTTTATCAGATGTGGATGAGGAATTTTCAAAATTAAATTTTTTTTTAAAATTTTTAATATTTATTTTGATAAGATTATTTTTCCAATTAAATTTCCTACGGATTTCTTTAAGAATTAACTATAAATTAACGAGTCATTTTAATCGTCCAAATTTCTTGGTACTATCTGATACTTTTGCAGGATTACAGTAATATAAGTATTTTATCTATCTTATATATATATATATATATATTTTTTGGTTTTATTCCTTCTGATTATAGTCATACATGTAGAAATAAATGTATAGTAGGTAAATTAATAATTATCTGCGTATTAATTACCAAAATTAATAATTAATACTTGTTCTTGTGAAATTTATAAGGAAATTGGTTATTCCGGTGCAAAATTCAATTTTGTTTTTTTTGCCCCATATGGTTATTAAAACTCATCGATTTTTTTCGGCCTTTTTGTTCTGAATAAGGTAGCACCTTCGACCTCTATTTTATTCAAATTTGATTTTGTTTACAACTGAAATTTAGTCTTCTTGGTTATGTTTTCATCATCTTTTTTATTTTTTACCTATTGCGGTTCTAGCAATATATGGTGGTATGGTGGATTTTAATTGATTGCGTGTTCAAAGATGCTAATTTACCTATGGTGAGTAATACGTATAGTAGTCAAATGTGCTTGTTTAAGAATTTACGATTCATTTTACCTACAGCAAATTGTTAGGATAAATTACAAATAGGTATATTAGGGTGGGTGAATTGGTGGATTTGGCATGGTGGAATAATATAACTATATATAGGTAAATTCCAATTTAAAATCTAACTATATTTATATACCTATTGTTTAAGTACATGCGGCAAAGGAATAAGGCAAATTTTTAGAGTTAAGTAATATGATTTGTAATATATATATAGGTATATTATAACTGAATTCTAATTATATATAGAGGCATATTAGGAATATGATATGTAATATAGGTATTTTACAATTTAAATTCTAATTATATCAAAAGGAAAAAAATAAAAAATTTAAAAGATAGATAAAATACCTGTATTATAATCTTGCAAACATATAAGATATATAGTATCCTAAAAGGGTTAGATGATTAAAATGACTCTTTAAAACAGATCAGCAGGAAATTTAATTATTTGCAAAAATTATATATCTTAATTATCAAAATAAATATTAAAAATTAAATAGAAAATATTTAAAATTTGAAAAATTGTCATCCATGATAACTAGACTCCCAATAAAATAGGTATATATGAAAAATAGCCGGTTAAAAGGGTATTAGGTAAATAAAAAATGCAATTAAGTAAAATAATAATAATATATGAATCTGGTAAATCAGTAAGTGGACAAATTTATATGTTGATTATTAAAAATGGATTAATTTATAGTTATCCCTATTATGACATTGTATTTTGTTTGTCTTAAATGGCAATTTGTCCAATATATATAGAAGTCAATTTCTTAAGATGGGAGTAAAAGAATTTGTATCTCATTAGAATTTTTAGGAAAAATCGAATTTGAACGTGAGGATTTTTATAACTTAAAGGAGCTTATTCCTCTATAAAGTATTTTGTTATGTGCTGAATCCCAGGAATCCCAAAAGTAGTATGCAAAACCAAAGCCATTCAAGTTTAGGAATTAAGAAAGAAGGAAAATTTTGTTAGATACAATTTTTATTACATGCATAAGATTACACATAATACTTATTTAATTACTAGCTAGACTGTCCTCTTACATTAGTAGAGCCCTATATACAAGGCGCCTTTTTATTTATTTATTTAACTCTTTTTATTCATGGCTTACCAACTCGCAAAAGAAAATCACTACGTGCCGCATCCTCTTAGTTTTACATTTCATTTATGCAACTGCCCTTCTCTCGTAGGAAGACCCCTGCTGCTGGCTGCTCAAAGCAGCAACCTCCTGCCTACTGTACTTGAGTTGCCTTGCCTCCTGTCGAGAAACTTGTTAGGCGTTCGCCACGACCTCCTGGGGCAGTGCCCGCAGAACCGAGGTGCGGCCAACCAAAGTGTTGATCATGGCATTGTCCTCGGTCTTGAAAGCAATGTACTCGAATCCTCGGTTGCCGGCTTGCTTGAGCACGGCGTGGTTTTAAGGGACAATGAACAGCTGGCCCTGTTGCACCTGGTCGTCTAAGATCAGGTCACCGTTGTCATTCACCACCTGGACCCTTGCGTCTCCTCGGATGACGTACACCACTGAGTGTGCATTTAGGTTCCAGTGTGGGCTGTAGATAGCATTCTGCATGCATGCATTTTGTTTTATACTTAATTATTGTAGATATGTAGTTTGTTATTAACAGTGAAATCATTCTTCGTATTTTTAAAAACTTACGTTGTAGAAAAAGCCTCTTTCTGCTCTGAGGCGAAGGACCCTGAGGATAGGGAGGTTATAGCTGTTGAGGGTGCTGATCCTGTTAACATAGCTAAAAACTTGTATTTCCTTTGTTCAAATACAGCTGTAAACAGCTATCTTATTGTTTAGAATCTGTTAGTTTGTTAGTTAGTTATAGTTGTTTAGTAGAAGGTATATAT
Organism: Oemleria cerasiformis; assembly: GCA_037349345.1. NCBI lineage: Eukaryota > Viridiplantae > Streptophyta > Magnoliopsida > Rosales > Rosaceae > Oemleria > Oemleria cerasiformis. The sequence continues at coordinate 35,175,393 of JAZGTL010000007.1, read as the reverse complement.
AGTTTGTGTAGTTGGTTATGAAACAATAAGAAAATAGACTCAAGTTCATCTGCTCTATAGTTTGTTGATATTCTTTAGTCTCTTCATCTTCCCTGTCTACAAATCCTGATCCAATTCTATCATGGTATCAGAGCAACAAGATCCTAGACCTACATACACTTCCGCATAGTACACTGGTACAAGCTTCATTTACCTGCTGTGCTTCGGCTTCAAACTTGCGATTCGGGCCTTCGTTTCTCGATTCTCAAACTCACGGTTTGATTCACTGAATCGTCTCGAGGTACCCGCCGTCTTCTCTGGGTTTCCGACAACCGCATAGTACACTGGTACACAGCTCCATTTATCTTATGTGCTTCGGCTTCAAACTCACGATTCGGGCCGTCGTTTCTCGATCCTCAAACTCACGGTTCGACTCGCTGAATCGTCTCGTGGTACCCGCCGTCTTCTCTGGGTGTCCTAACGTTGTCGGAATCTATCGTGTTCATCACTACTTTTATAGGTGAATCACTGATCTTGACTAGTTCATTGTGTATGTGTTCTATATGACGAGTGATGTATGTATATAAAACTTGTGAGACATGTTTAGTTGAGCTAATCTTGAGAAAAATTGAAGAGTATCGAGTAAAATTGGGTATACGAGTGTCAGTTTTGTGGTGTTCTTGCTGTCCAAAATTGGTCCTGAGCTAAATTGGAGAAAATTGGGTAAAACTGTGTGTGTGTCTGCTCATATATCTGGTTCTTGAGGAGTTCTTGTTATTTTGTCTCTTAAAGAACTCTTGTTGTAAATTGGGCAAACTGTGTGTGTGTCTGCTCATCTTTAGTAATGACGTGGATAGGACCAGTGGCATATCGTCTTGCTTTACCATCGGAATTATCCAGAGTTCATAATGTTTTCCATGTATCTTTGCTCCGGAAATATCTGTTTGATGAGTCTCACGTATTGGAAGAGCAGCCACTTGAGCTGAAGGATGATTTGACCTTTGAGGAGCAACCAGTGCAAATTTTGGATTGGAAGGAGAAGGTACTGCGCAGAAAGAGTATTCCTCTAGTTAAAGTGTTGTGGAGGAATCATAACGTGGGGGAAGCCACGTGGGAAACTGCGACTTTAATGCGGGCGCAGTATCCTCATTTGTTCCAAGGGTAGAATTGAATTTCGAGGATGAAATTTCTTAAGGGGGGTGGATTGTAACAACCCGGAATTTCAATTATTGGATTTACGTAAATTATTTATGTAAAATGACGATTTTACCCTTGCTTGTTAAGGGGCGTGAAAGTCAAATTTTATTTCGAGACACTTTTGGTGGTGTTTTGGATACCGTTGCGTAGGTCTCGAACTCACGAGTTCGTAGACAGACGGCATGCGGGAAACGGAGTTCGTGTACGAAAGTTATGGATCTAGACGTGTAAGGGCAGTTTGGTAATTTGTCATAGAAGGGAGATATTTTTAACCCCCCCCAAATCAGATTAATCTGATCCACATCATTTCATCTTCATCTCATTATCATCTCCCTTTCTTTCTGTGAAACACCCACACTGAACCCGTGCGAAAACAAACACCCAAAAACCCACAAAGTCAACTTTTGATTCAAGGCTCGAACTTCCATTTTTGATCAACTAATTGTATTCTACTCCTTCCCACGATCACAACCATACCAACCATCAAAGGAGAGGACCACGGGGGAAGCCAAACCGAGTGTAGGAAGTTTCGGATCTTCCGATCAATTTTTCGGCTTACACAGGTATGTGTTTGATGTTTAAGGTCATATTTGGATTCCTGGGTTCGAGTAGATAGATTTAGACGTAAAATTTGTGAAAAATGGTTGATTTTTGAGGAAGTTATAAAAGCTGGAAGTTTCGGCCGGAAATGGGGGATTCCGGCGGAAACCAGACGGTAGCGCCGGCAGCCGGTCGTCTTCTCCGGTGAGTCACCGGTGATCTGTCGGGTCGAGTGAACCGGTCAGGTCGAGTGAACCGATGGGGTTGAGTGAACCAATCGGGTTGAGTGAACCGGTCGGACCTAGTTGGATCGGGTCAGGCCGAGTTGGGTCGGGTTGGACCGGTCCAGGTGTGTGGGCACTGTAGCAGGCGCGTGAGGGCACGTGTTCTGACCTTCCGTCGGTGTGTGGTGGCGCGTGGGGCCGAGTCTGAGGTCACGGTGGCGCTTGACAACTAGTTTTTGACATTTCGGACCTGTTGGCGCAGGTTTTGGGTCGATCAGACGTCGTTTAGAGGTAATTTTGGGCGTTTGAAGTTGCTGCGTTTTCTAGGCCAGCATAGATAGACCTCTCGATAAGTATAGTATAGTAGCACAGCAAGAGTCGATCCCTCGAGGACTTGTATCAACGTTATGACCAATTTAGTTCAGATTTGTTAAATAAAAACACACACACACACACACAGGGGGGGGGGGGGGGGGGGGGGGGGGGGGGGTGGGGTGTGGGGGTTTATGATGTGATAACTGAAATTTAAAGACAAGTAAATCAAAGTATAGAAATTAACAATGCAAGAATGAAAAGTTGTTAACTAAGGCGAATTAAGGCTTGCAAGAATGAAAAGTTGTTAACTAAGGCGAATTAAGGCTTACTATCCACTCTAACCAATTATAGCTCTTAACCAAATTTCCTTGACCTAATTACTATGCATTTTCTGAATTAGGTGCCCGTGCCTAGGACCTGGCGTTGGTTCACTAGACACATCTTATTCCCTCTTACTTAGCATGTTCTAAATAGGGCATATGCCTAGAACGTCTATCACCTACCTTTTAAGATGATGCATGAAGTTTAAAGAGAATTTAATGACACCACACTAGCCTAGCAAAGTGGCATGCAATCCTAGGTCGTCATGAGTTAAGATTACAAGTACGAATACTTTCGATGCTCCAAATCACAAGATGATATGACGGTCACTCAAGCAATTACATCTATAATTATATGCAAACAAGGTAGCTAATCTTATAGGCATAAATTAAGTTCATTAAGCATAGTAATCCAACTTATTCATCATGCATAGCAATCATAATCAAGAGCCAGAAATCCAATCAATAAGCTAACATGGCTAGGGCTTCAAGCAGCCCTAATCCTAATGACTACTTACACATAACTGAAATAAACACAAGTATAATTGAATCCATAAGTAAATTGTAATAATGAAAATAAGGGTACAGAGGAGATTGTTAAGAACAGATGCAGCAGAAGACACGGCAGGGCCTTCTTCTCCAAGCTCCACGTCCAATAATCTATGTGAAAGATTATCTCCGAAAATATGGTCCCTAATTCTCTAGAAAACCAAAACGGAACTCTGTGGCTCAGGTCTCTGTTTTTCCAGAAAACAAAAACGCCCCTAATCCTCTATCTGATTCTCCTTTTTATAGACAAGGGAAAACCTTGTTCTATAAGGATTGGTATAACCTTGTTCTATACAGATTGGTAAAACCTTGTCCTATAGGAATATGGTAAGTTATTTTACTTTTAATTAATTACAAAGTCTTTAAAATCTATTAGAACCAATCAGAACACGGCTGGGAGTGTGAATGCAAGCTGGCAAGTGGGAACGCAAGCTGGCCAAACTTGGATTTTTGACTGTCTTCGTAATCAGGATCTGGGACCGCGCTTTTGAAGTACGTTAGGAGTATAATAGAAGCGCATCGTCGTTCAGGCTTGGCGCAAATGTTGTCAGGCTTAGCGCAGAGGGAGAACCTCTGATCCACCGCTGGCGGAACAGGGACCCCGGCTTAGGCGCACATCTGGGCTCGGATGGGAGTTCTTGGGACATGTCCTCGACCTGCCTTGGCGCGACCTTGGCATTTCTAGGACTTGACCTTGATGTCATGAAACACAGGTTTGAGACCCGGAGGGCCTGATATGAGGTACTTGGCCAGTGGCCCAAAATAGGCGCACTGGCGCACTTAGGACCCCGTTGAGGACCTGATATTGAAATGAGGACATCTCCTTCATCTGGACTCCGATTTGAGTCATTCTTTTTGCGTTCTTTCCAGATTTTACCTATCTTTCTAACTCTGCACAAGTCTCACAAGATTGATCATTTTCTACTATTGATGGCACGAAATCATTCAAAAGACATGTAAGAGAGGCATATAAAGACCTCAAAATGATGCATAAATAACGACTGATCAAATGCCCCCAAACCTATCTTTTGCTAGTCCCTGAGCAAAACAAATGCTAACAAAATGAAAAGACTCGATTTTAGTTAAGATAGAACATTTAAACCCCTAGGTTCACCTAGTAGGAGGAGTTTTGTCTCCTGAGGCTTATAACAGTACGATACCCACAAACGTTTTACTTAAACAAAAAGATGCTAGATATAGTACTCTTAACAAGCTAATAAGAATCAAAGTAAGTAGACATGCTTTGCAGAACTAAAAGGAATGCCATAGCTGTGAGTGTCATGTGAAGGTGTACGTGTATAAATGCCAATATTTTCAGGTGATCAAGTTTGAAAACAACTTCATCTAAGTGCCCTAGAAAGATTTCGCCTCGACTCTAATCCTCACTAGGCAACTCTCAATTCACACAAGAATCCTAGGCTTACACTCTTTTCAAGCATATGTGATGAGTTTATGTTATGAAATTCAAATTTAATCACATATGAGTAACAATGAAGAATAGCACTTTATGGAAATAAAGATCTCATGAAAGGAATTGAACTTTAAGAACATAGATACGTACCTTAATCCTTAGCATGATTGTCCATAAGATCCGTTAGGTCTTCCTTTTTAGGTTGTATTGGGGCTAAGCTTTGGGGTTTAGCAAGGAAGGATGGGATTCAAAGAACCTGAGTTGTGCCAAGGCATGAGAAGTCATGAATTGAACTTGGAATTTCTGAACTGAATCCTTTCTTAAGGCCCACGACATTGTGCTTTCCTGATGACTTATTTTGTGGCTCTTGTGGCTTATTTTGAGGCTCTTGTGGCTTATTTTGAGGCTCTTGTGGCTTATTTTGAGGCTCTTGGCTCACTTGGCTCAATTCACTTATTTTTTTCCTTCTTTTTCTCAACGTTTCTTTCTTTCTTTTGATTTGAACGTTTTTTTGTTTCTGTTCGTCTTTGAATTGAATTGAACCAAGATCATGCAATGATTTCCTCAAATTTTCATGCAGCTTGTAACTTGTAAATCTTTTCTTTACTTTTGAACTTTCAATTGACGCCAATGTCCTTTGAATTGGGCATCATCTTCTTTCACCTCTCATTCTCACCATGAATCTCATTTGTGGCAACCTTAGCACAAACTGAGGTTATAGGGTATGGCTGTGATGAATGGCTAAGTATTTTGGGTTAGGTTATACTTTGGGTGATGAAAGAAAAGGTTGAGTGTTTGGCTTCAAAATTGGCTTAGGGAGCATGCAATAGGGTAGGATAAGGCCTTTAGAGGTTAAAGCACACATAGCCTACATCACTTCTTATGGCAAAACATACATTAAATCAAGAGTATCTAAATGATGTTAGTTCTTTAAAATTCAATGCAAATATGATGTAATGAGATCAACAATTAAGAACAAAAGTGATGAGTGTTTAAGAGTAGAAACAAGTATATCCCTCAGAAAGAATGGCAATTAGGCTCAAAGATCTCACTGGGTAGTCTCCACTAATTTTCTAAGGTTCACTCAAATTCAGTTATTTCGTTCACTTAATCACTTAAAACATGGCATTGTGAAGTGCAAATTATGAACTACTTGACCATGGCATGACTCTTAGTAAAGCAAAGATAGTTAACTTAGCATATACATTCCTATTAACAAGTTATCATACTAATCACAAGCAGAAATTTAAATGTCCTGGCCGTGTATCACCCCCAAACCTACTTGTTTCTATATGCAAAATTTTAAATCCACACCCCCAAACCTAAACTGAACATTGTCCTCAATGTGATAAGCAGTAAGCTTGACAACAGTAGAAAGGTTTGAGAGATATAACGGGCAGCAACAGAAAAGGAAGTGAGAAATACAAACCAGGGCTAGGCTGCCTCCTAGGAGCGCTTTATTTAACGTCTAGGAAAGACGGGGCTGACATGCTAGGAGCTGGGCGCATGCGGAGTTGCAGGGTTGACTGCACTTGGATTAGAAAGGTCCTTCAAGTAGTGTTTGAGGCGGTGGCCATTTACCTTGAACGGATCCTGCCGTTCCGGGTGCTGGATTTCAACTGCACCATGAGGAAAAACGTTAGTAATAATAAATGGTCCAGTCCATCTTGAACGCAACTTACCTGGCATTAGTCTGAGCCGGGAGTCAAAGAGGAGGACTTCCTGTCCGATGTGAAAGTCCTTGGGCTGAATGCGCTTGTCGTGGAAAGCTTTGGTCTTTTCCTTGTAGATACGAGCACTGTCAAAGGCCTCGTTTCGCAACTCCTCTAATTCACTTAGCTGAAGCTTCCTATGTATTCCAGCATCATCGAAGTTCAGGTTCATCTGCTTAATAGCCCAGAATGCTTTATGCTCCAATTCCACTGGTAGGTGGCAGCCTTTTCCAAAAACCAGTCGGAAGGGAGACATGCCAATCGGGGTCTTGTATGCGGTCCGATAGGCCCACAACGCATCATTCAATTTGCTGGACCAATCTTTGCGGTTAGGATTTACCGTTTTTTCCAATATGGCCTTTACTTCCCGATTGGACACTTCCGCTTGGCCACTCGTTTGAGGGTGATACGGTGTTGAGACCTTGTGGGTGACGCCATACTTCTTCATTAGGGCTGCAAACGAATGATTGCAGAAGTGTGCCCCCCCATCGCTGATGATTGCCCTAGGTGCGCCGAATCTGGCTAAGATGTGACTCTGTAAAAAACGCACCACTACTTTGGCGTCGTTAGTTTTGGTGGGAATTGCTTCCACCCATTTGGAGACATAATCAACTGCAAGCAGAATATAAAGATTGCCAAAGGAATTCGGAAAAGGCCCCATAAAATCAATGCCCCATACGTCGAAGATTTCGACCACAAGAATAGGGTGTAATGGCATTTGATTTCGAGGGCCGATGTTACCTAGGCGTTGGCAGCGGTCACAGGTGAGTACAAATTCGTGTGCATCCTTGAAAAGTGTGGGCCAGTAGAGTCCACTTTGGAGTACCTTGAGGGCTGTCTTCTTAGCTCCAAAATGGCCCCTACATGCCAAACTATGGCAAAAAGTCAAGACGGATTTCATCTCGTCTTCTGGGATGCAGCGCCGAATGATTTGGTCTGGACAATGCTTCCATAGGTACGGCTCATCCCATATGAAGTACTTAGCTTGTTTAGCCAGCTTGTCCTTTTGGTACCTGTTTAAAGATGAAGGAATTTGCTTAGTGACAAGGTAATTAATGAGATCGGCATACCATGGATCAATAGCTTGGATTGCGAAGAGCTGTTCGTCAGGAAAGGTCTCGAGGAGGGGCAACTGATCGGCCTCTTCATTGGAACTGTGAAGCAATCGGCTCATATGGTCAGCGACCACGTTTTCGCTGCCCTTCTTGTCTCTGATTTCAAGGTCGAATTCCTGGAGCAGTAGCATCCAACGTAGCAACCTTGGCTTGGCGTCCTTTTTAGTGAGCAGATACTTCAAGGCAGCATGATCCGTGTATACTATGACCTTGGTTTGAATTAGATATGAACGGAACTTCTCCAGGGCAAAGATAACAGCAAGGAGCTCCTTCTCGGTGGTGGAGTAGTTCAGCTGGGCATCATTCAGGGTTCGGCTTGCGTAGTAAATGACATGAGGGAGCTTGTCAACACGCTGTCCCAAAACCGCTCCTATGGCGAAGTCTGAGGCATCACACATTAGTTCGAATGGTAAGTCCCAATTCGGTGGCATGATGATGGGTGATGCCGTGAGCTTTGCCTTGAGTGTGTTGAATGCCTCACGGCATCCCTTAGTGAACTCAAATGTGGCGTCCTTGGCTAGAAGATCACACAAAGGTCTTGTGATTTTCAAGAAATCTTTGATGAATCTGCGGTAAAAGCCAGCATGCCCTAAGAACGATCGAACCTCTTTGACTGTAGTGGGGTACGGCAGCCTCTCTACTATGTCTAACTTTGCTTTGTCCACTTCAATGCCTCGGCTAGAGATCACATGACCCAAGACAATTCCCTGTTGTACCATGAAATGGCACTTTTCCCAGTTCAGCACTAAGTTGCTTTCTCTGCACCGTTCCAGTACTCGGGTTAGGTTAACTAAGCACAGTTCGAATGAATGTCCAAACACTGAGAAGTCGTCCATGAATACTTCAATTATATCTTCCACCATATCGGAGAAGATGCTCATCATGCAACGCTGAAAGGTAGCTGGGGCATTGCACAATCCAAACGGCATTCTTCTGTATGCAAAGGTGCCATATGGGCATGTGAATGTTGTTTTTTCTTGATCTTCGGGTGCAATAGCAATCTGATTGTATCCTGAGTAGCCGTCCAAGAAGCAATAGTGGGAGTGTCTAGCCAGGCGCTCGAGCATTTGATCAATGAAGGGCAAAGGAAAGTGGTCCTTGCGTGTGGTTATATTTAGCTTTCGATAGTCGATGCACACTCTCCATCCTGTTTGAATCCGTTGAGGTACAAGCTCATCCTGCTCGTTTTTAACCACTGTGATCCCACTTTTCTTTGGCACGACCTGGACTGGGCTCACCCACTTGGAGTCACTAATTGGATAGATGATTCCAACGTCCAAAAGCTTTAGGACTTCTTTCTTCACGACCTCCTTCATAGGTGGATGCAATCGCCTCTATGCCTCCCGTGATGGTTTGGAGTCTTCCTCCAGCAGTATCCGATGCATGCATTTTGCGGGACTTATGCCTTTGATGTCAGCTATTGTCCATCCAATTGCCGTTTGATTGACCTTAAGGACGTGAACCAATGCCTTTTCCTATTTCGTACTTAGGGTAGATGCAATGATGACTGGAAGGGTTTGATTGTCGCCCAAATATGCATACTTTAAGTGCTCGGGCAAGGGCTTCAGCTCGAGTTCAGGAGCCTTTATGATGGACGGCAGGGTTTTCTGACATGTGAATGGTAACGCTTCGAGGGGAGGCCTGTACAATGGGAGGGCTGGCATGATGTCAAGAGCTCGTACCTCTTCGATCACGCTATCTGTAAGTGAATCCACAGTGTGTGGGTTACTAGTAACGGCCTTCTCAAGGTCATCCGTCATGCAAGAATGAGCAATTGTCTCCCGTAGCAGTAAGTCCATTGTGTTTAATGGAAAATCTACAATAGGCTCGGCAGGGTACTAGAAGGTGTCATGGATGGAGAATGTCCGAAGTTGGTCCAGGACCTTGATGGAGACCTGGCCCTTTCTGACATCGATGAGGCACTCGGCTGTGGCTAGTAAGGGCCTTCCGAAGATGAGGGGAGGTTCCTCACTTTTGTCAATTCTGTCCATTCTTAGTACGTAGAAGTCTGCAGGGATGCATGTATCTCCGATTTGTACCAGTACGTCCTCAAGAACCCCCATTAGGTTGGTTACAGAAGCGTTAGCCAACCTGACACATAGGTGCGTGGGCTTTAGTGCGCCTAGGTTGAGTGACCTGTAAATGTGGAATGGCATGATGTTCACTGATGCTCCCGTGTCGCAAAGGCAATGTTCGAATCTTTTTGATTGAATGACACATGGAAGGGATGGCGGCCCAGGATCATTGGCCTTAAGGGGCATGCGCAAAAGGGCAGCCGAGCAGACCATAGGGATGTCAATGGTGTCCGTGGAGCTAAAACCACGCTTTCCTGCAACTAAGTCCTTGATCAGCTTTGCAAAGATAGGCATGTGCTTGACAATTTTATGGAAAGGCAGTGTGATCTGAAGCTTCTGCAACATGTTGATGATTTCTTCCTCAAAGTCCTCCTTTTGCTTATTCCTGTTTTGGAACCTGCGAGGAAATGGATAATCAACATTATTAGCTAACTCAAAAGTGACTTTTTTAGAATTGGAATTCTGAGGTTTAGAGTTAGAAGTATTCGAGTGCTGCGACTTGGGCTTAGGAGCAGGTTGCATGCCAGCCGTGGCCGAAGTAGGCGCAGTGTCAGGTCCTCTTTGCGGTAGGGCACTTGGTGACTCATTGGACTGGTTCTGCGCCAGAGGTGTTGGCCGTGGCATGTTTTGCGGCGCGCCCTGGTCGGTGATCCTTGGCAGAGTAGGTTGAGGCTCAGTTTCAGGTCCTGTGAGGGTGGCATATGTGGGGTCTTGAAGTGGTGTTTCCTTCTCCAGCGTGATGGCATTAGCCGTAGGATTGTGAAATCCTTTCGGATTTACCAGGACTTGACTCGGTAGCTTGCCCTGCTCCCGCTTATTAAGTTGGTTCGCCACCTATCCCATTTGACGCTCCAAGTTTGCAATTGCATTTTTGAAGTCTCCCTTCTGACTCTGGCTATCGTGCATGAATTTTATGAGTTGAGCCTGCTGTTGAGTCAGGATATGGATGGAGTCCTCAACAGACTTGCTTCCGCCATTCTGGTTTGAGGAAGGACCGTGGTAGTTCCCCTGAGGGCCTGCGGCTTGCTGCTCAAATCCAGGGGGTGGCAAGGGATTCGCGGCTGCTTGATTGTTGCTCCAACGGAAATTAGGATGATTTCTCCACCCCGGATTGTAAGTGTTGGAATATGGGTCATTTCGGGGTCGAGAATTGCTATTGAACCCTCCAGCAAAGTTGGCCTTTTCCACAACCGGGCAGTCCTGGGATGTGTGGCCCTGAATTGAACATACCTCGCAGATGTGAACTCCTTTGGCTTTCTCGCTACACAATTGTTTTACCATTGCCGTGAGCTGAGCAATGGCGTCATCTTTGTATTTGGCGGATGCATCACCCGTAGCTCTAGAGGAGGGACCCCTGTAGCTGAACTGTTTTTCCCTTTGAGCAATGTTCTCAAAGGCGGTCCTTGCTTCCTCGACTGTGCCTTCTAGAATCCCTTGGGATTGAGAATCCACCATTGTCCGATCGCTAGTTTTCAAGCCTCCATAGAAGTATAGCATAAGATGATGGGCATCAATATGGTGGTGGGGGCACGCCCGTAGCATCTGATTGAACCGCTCCCAAAACTCGTAGAAAGACTCCTCCATGTCTTGCCGTGGGTTCATGATCTTGGACTTTAACTCATTTGTCTTTTCCACGGGAAAGTACTGTGTTAAGAATTTGGACGTCAAGTCCCTCCAAGAGTGAATGGAAGCCGGCGCCAATGAATGAAACCATGTCTTGGCGCGATCCTTGAGACTGAAGTGAAAGAGCCGCATGCGGATTTCCGATTCTGTCATACCATTGAAGCGCAGTGTTGAACAAACCTCAACAAATTCCTTGATATGAAAGTGCGGGTCCTCGCCAGCAAGGCCGTGGAATGTAGGCAGCATGTGAATTGTCCCCGACTTTAATTCGAAGTTTGCCACTGTTGACTCGGGAAAAACAATTGGAAATTGATCCTCCGAGACATGGGGCATGGCAAAATCCTTAAGGCGCCATGGGGCTTGCGGTACTAGGCCACGTTCCAGGCCCTGCTCTTCTCTGTGGTCCGCCATCCTCCTTGGGCTTGGTGGCGGGGAGCCGTGGACTGAAGATGCTTGCGATGATGGTCCACTTGATGACCCGTGCACTGAACCTTGGAATGACATACACGGGTACCTAACAAAAAGGAAAAAAAACTAAGTTACAAATCTAAACTTGAATGGGCACCGTTGAGGGACAAGTCCCCGGCAACGGCGCCAAAAACTTGTTGGTAAATTTAAAGAGCAAGAAATATGCAATTCAATTCTAACAGTTATAAAATCCTTGCAAGTGCACAAATCGATAAGTATAGTATAGTAGCATAGCAAGAGTCGATCCCTCGAGGACTTTTATCAACGTTATGACCAATTTAGTTCAGATTTGTTAACTTAAATAAAAACACACACACACACACACAGTGGGGGTTTATGATGTGATAACTGAAATTTAAAGACAAATAAATCAAAGTACAGAAATTAACAATGCAAGAATGAAAAGTTGTTAACTAAGGCGAATTAAGGCTTACTATCCACTCTAACCAATTATAGCTCTTAACCAAATTTCCTTGACCTAATTACTATGCATTTTCTAAATTAGGTGCCCGTGCCTAGGACCTGGCGTTGGTTCACTAGACACATCTTATTCCCTCTTACTTAGCATGTTCTAAACAGGGCATATGCCTAGAACGTCTATCACCTACCTTTTAAGATGATGCATGAAGTTTAAAGAGAATATAATGACACCACACTAGCCTAGCAAAGTGGCATGCAATCCTAGGTCATCATGAGTTAAGAATACAAGTACGAATACTTTCGATGCTCCAAATCACAAGATGATATGACGGTCACTCAAGCAATTACATCTATAATTATATGCAAACAAGGTAGCTAATCTTATAGGCATAAATTAAGTTCATTAAGCATAGTAATCCAACTTATTCAGCATGCATAGCAATCATAATCAAGAGCCAGAAATCCAATCAATAAGCTAACATGGCTAGGGCTTCAAGCAGCCCTAATCCTAATGACTACTCACACATAACTGAAATAAACACAAGTATAATTGAATCCATAAGTAAATTGTAATAATGAAAATAAGGGTACAGAGGAGATTGTTAAGAACAGATGCAGCAGAAGACACGGCATGGCCTTCTTCTCCAAGCTCCACGTCCAATAATCTATGTGAAAGATTATCTCCGAAAATATGGTCCCTAATTCTCTAGAAAACCAAAACGGAACTCTGTGGCTCAGGTCTCTGTTTTTCCAGAAAACAAAAACGCCCCTAATCCTCTATCTGATTCTCCTTTTTATAGACAAGGGAAAACCTTGTTCTATAAGGATTGGTATAACCTTGTTCTATACAGATTGGTAAAACCTTGTCCTATAGGAATAGGGTAAGTTATTTTACTTTTAATTAATTACAAAGTCTTTAAAATCTATTAGAACCAATCAGAACACGGCTGGGAGTGTGAATGCAAGCTGGCAAGTGGGAACACAAGCTGGCCAAACTTGGATTTTTGACTGTCTTCGTAATCAGGATCTGGGACCGCGCTTTTGAAGTACGTTAGGAGTATAATAGAAGCGCATCGTCGTTCAGGCTTGGCGCAAATGTTGTCAGGATTAGCGCAGAGGGAGAACCTCTGATCCACCGCTGGCGGAACAGGGACCCCGGCTTAGGCGCACATCTGGGCTCGGATGGGAGTTCTTGGGACATGTCCTCGACCTGCCTTGGCGCGACCTTGGCACTTCTAGGACTTGACCTTGATGTCATGAAACACAGGTTTGAGACCCGGAGGGCCTGATATGAGGTACTTGGCCAGTGGCCCAAAATAGGCGCATTGGCGCACTGGCGCACTCAGGACCCCGTTGAGGACCTGATATTGAAATGAGGACATCTCCTTCATCTGGACTCCGATTTGAGTCATTCTTTTTGCGTTCTTTCCAGATTTTACCTATCTTTCTAACTCTGCACAAGTCTCACAAGATTGATCATTTTCTACTATTGATGGCACGGAATCATTCAAAAGACATGTAAGAGAGGCATATAAAGACCTCAAAATGATGCATAAATAACGACTGATCAGTGAACATCATGTTAAGACAGTAGAACAAGTTTATGCTTTAAGTAAAGAACATGAAACTTGTCAATTGTTTAATGCTGAGTCCTTGCGAAAACACAGAAAAGATGGTCATAACTTCTTACATATCGGCTTAGTCCAAGTCGCAGTTAAACCCCTAACAAGATTAGGTCTTAATGCTTCAGTATTATTATGTCTCCGAGATGCAAGATTCACTTATTTTAGTGATAGCACTCTTGGAATGATTGAGTCAAGCTTGTGTAATGGACCAATCCACTTTGATTGTTATCCAGATTTCACAATAAGTCTCTCTGATCCTCATGTCTTAAAAGCTTTAACATTAAACATTAAAACCTCAGGATATCATATACTTGAAGGTAGTCAACCCTTAGCCTTAATATTCCGAATTTATTACAAAACAACAGGCACAAACATGAATTTCCAAGCTCTTAATAAAAGCCCAAAAGATCAAACCTTGCTAATACAAAGTAACCAAGGAAACTCAAGAATTCGAGTCCCCCAGACAATTAGTTGGTCGGATGTCAATCTCCCATCTGAATGGTCATTAGTCAATGAAAGTCAGCTGCTTAATATACAACAAAACTTTACCAATTTTGATGATATTCAACAATACTTAGATGGTACAGTAAAAATAAAATTTGATAGTCAAAGACCCAGGTCTAGTGTCCAACTTAGAGACATCGAAGATACTGCCTCTTCTGTAAAAATTGACCCTTCCAGGCATTCTTTTGCTGGAACTGCTTCTACCATGACTGAGTCCATAAGAGACCATGACATCAACCAAGAATTAAAAAACTTAAAGTTAAAAAGTGTCCAAACTAAGTCTCAAGTTAGCTACGGTACTTATAAAGAACCAACTTCACCAACCCAGTCAGACTTTGAGGTCCATTCTCAATTGTTAACAATGACGAAACCATTTCAAATTAATTGGAAAATCCTAAATCAGGATCTAGAGTCAATCAAGAATATTGAACGAAGAAATGTTTTCTGACAAAGATTTAACTCACAAGAAAAAGAAAATATATTTCAACTTTGGGAAAATTTCATGAAACAAACTCAAACTACTATATTTTTCCTCGATTTTATTGATAACCATTATCCAGAAGTTATTAACTTAAAAGTCATTACCCAAGAACATTGGATTAAGCAAGATTCAACCCAAGTAACGTCTAGCCATCCTCCTCCTGAAACAATCATACTTAATGTCAATCATACCAAAGTCGTCGCATCACCGTTTAAAGTTGCCACACAAGAAACAGGTCAAGATTTTAAGAGATTAATCGAACAAAACAACTATACAAATCAAAGTCTCATCACCCTAGGAAAACAGTTAGATAAAATTGAAACAAAAATTGATAAATCAGTACTTGAAGAAAAAAACCCTAAACCCAAGCAAGAATCACCAAAGTATTATAGTAAATCAACCCAATCTTTGAAGTCTGCAAATGGTAGTAAAATGGAGTTAAAATATGAAATCCCAAAAGCCCATATTTTCCAAGATAATGTCTGTTTTAAAACAACCTTTGTTTTAATAAAAAATATAAGTGATCAAATGATTCTCGGTCTCCCATTCATCACGTTATTATATCCTTTCACAACAGATTATGAGTCACTAACCACTTACCCAATGAATCAAAAAGTCACATTCAAATTTCTAGTCAATCCTGCACTTCAAACAATCAAAGCCTTTCAAAAAGATTCCATATCACAAACCATTAATCTAATTAATTGTAAAACCCAACAGTTATCTTATCTTAAGGAAGAAATCAAATTTAAAAGAATTGAAGAACAGTTAAAACAAGACACACTTCAATCTAAAATACAATCGTTTGAAGCAAGTATCAAAAGTAAAATCTGTGCTGACCTTCCCAATGCTTTCTGGCATAGGAAGAAATATTTAGTGCGTCTTCCCTATGTTCAAGACTTCAGTGAAAGTAAAATACCTACAAAAGCAAGACCAATCCAAATGAGTCAAGAAATAATGGAGTTCTGCAAGACCGAAATAAATGAATTACTCAGTAAAGGAATAATTCGGAAAAGTAAATCCCCATGGTCATGCGATGCATTTTATGTCCAAAAGCAAGCCGAATTAGAACGAGGAGTCCCCAGGTTAGTCATTAATTATAAACCTCTTAACTCAGTTCTTGAATGGATTAGATACCCAATTCCTAATAAAAGAGATCTAGTCAACCGTCTAGGACATGCCGTAGTCTTTTCAAAATTCGATATGAAAAGTGGATTTTGGAAAATCCAAATTCATGAGAATGATAGGTACAAAACTGCCTTTGTCACCCCTTTTGGCCATTACGAATGGAATGTAATGCCATTCGGTCTTAAGAATGCACCTAGTGAATTCCAGAACATAATGAATGAAATATTCAATCCATACAGTGAATTTTCCAGAGTCTACATTGATGATGTTCTTATCTTCTCCCAGTCCATCGAACAACATTGGAAACATCTTAGTAAATTCTTAGAAATTGTCCAGAAGAATGGTTTAGTTGTTTCAGCATCAAAAGTCAAGATATTCCAAACCAAAATTAGATTCCTTGGTTTTGATATATTTCAATCCACAGTCAAACCAATTAACCGTGTCATTGAATTCGCTGATAAATTTCCAGATGAAATTCTAGATAAAAGTCAACTCCAAAGATTTCTAGGTTCCCTAAATTATATCTCTGATTTTTATCAAGATCTGCGAAAACAGTGTAAGCCTTTATTTGATCGTCTCCAGAGCAATCCTCCTGCCTGGACAGTCACTCATACAAACATAGTCAAACAAATCAAATTACATGTCAAGACTCTCATTTGTCTTGGTATTCCTTCAGCCAATTCTTTCAAAATTGTTGAAACTGATGCTTCTGACGTTGGTTATGGCGGTATTCTCAAACAAAGAACCCCCTAGAGTCAATCAGAACAAATTGTTCGCTTCCATTTCGGTATTTGGAACCAATCCCAAAAAAATTATAGTACTGTAAAAAAAGAAATTTTATCTGTAGTCTTATGCATCTCAAAATTTCAAGATGATTTGTTAAACCAAAACTTTTTAGTCCGTGTCGATTGCAAAAGCGCCAAGCATGTTCTTGAAAAAGATGTTCAAAATGTTGCATCTAAACAAATTTTTGCACGATGGCAAGCCATTTTAAGTATTTTTGATTTTGAAATAGAATATTTGAGAGGGAGTGACAATTGTATTCCAGATTTCTTAACTAGAGAATTCTTGCAGAGTAAACATGTCTGATAGGCTCCAGACAAGCAGTCAACCCGGAGGCTCCCTGTCTCCTTAGCACCAGTCAAACATGAGTCATTCACTCCTTCATCCCTAGTCCCTTACCCTGGTCTCTCACCAATTCCCATCAGAAACCAATACACTGTCCTTGGTTCTACCTTGGGCCAACTCAGGCCTAATTATCAGTCAGCCCTGGTTTCCAGTTATGATCCTTTTCAATCTCTAGTAAAACCCCAGTCAAGCCCAGTCACTTATCCTGCTTCTTCCCCTTATGTTCCTAAAGACCCTAGTCACATAAACAGGTGGCATGTTGAAATCGGAGTTCGAACGAGTAAATTACGGGTCTAGAATGATTGGGACGTATCGATAATTTTGGAAAAGTTTAAATTATAAAACCACTATCTCTCCTCTGATTGGCCAGACTCCCTTCATCTCTCCCCAGTCTCTCTTTTCTCTCTCAGTCCCGCGAACTCTTCTGGCGAAAAACCCAGAAAACCCAGCCAGAGAACAACAACGACCCACGACGCCGCACGTACACCGTTCTCTTCGTGATTACAACCCTGCTCTTGAACGCGACTGACATCCACCGTACGCGACGCGGCAATCCTCGAATGAAAATGGGTCCCTGCTACGTTCGAGGGTTTTTCCCTCCACCACAGGTAGCTACTCGACTCATAGACCTCATTTTTGAATTCCTCTCGTCGAGTAGATGAGTTTAGACTATTGGGTTGTTTGATTTGGTTGAGTTTTGAGAAAGTTGCAAAAAAAGTTTAAATCGGCCTTTAATGGCATCTCCAGACAAGCGCCGACGAGTGGAATCTGCAGGAGGTAGGGGTGACTGAACCTTGTAGTCGCACCCTCGAAGGTTTCCAGAGCACGTGGGGGCGCGTGAGGGAGCATGGGCCTCACCCGTGACTCCCGACGACTTGTGTTTTACGTATTTTATTATTCCGAACATGTTCGCGTAGGTCTCCGGACCATCAGAGTTCATTTGGGGACGATTTTTGCCAATTGAAATGTGTTTTAGGGAGCGGAAGAACTCCCGTGATTAAGTAATCAAATCTAATGAATCAGATGATCATTTATTAATATTAATTACCTGATTTACGAGACATTTCATTAATGGAAAATCCAAAGAGTCATATGGATCGAGAGGGAACTCGTGGGGACTCCTGGGAACGGATGCCTCAAAATATGTGCAATGGTGGACCCGGTCGGGTGAGTTCTCTCCGACGTACTGTGAGTGGACCTTTTTCCCTAATTTATGATTGTAAATTGTGATTGTGGATTGGATTGTGATAAAAATACTTATTAGTGATGCTTGTGACTTATGGTTTGATTATATATTTGTTTGATGATATTAGAAATCATAGACGATGCCATGTGTAAGGACCCTTCCCGAATTTCTCCTCGAAACCCGGAAAGAACCCTTATCCCATCTGACAACCCTTTTACCTCAAGATTTTATACCAGAACTACCCTTTATCTTTAAATAATTTTTAGTAAACCTTACAGAGTTCCTGACAGAACCTCTGTACTTACTGACCACTCCTACCTGTCAGACGCAGGATAGTATACAGGTCAAAGCCAAGACCTCGGAATAGTGGTGGTTCAAATAGGAATACCCTCTGACACCAAATGTCAGTAGGTCAGACACTGCTGACATCTCTACTGGAATACCACAAGACAACCGACTAATCAGATACTTATGAACCAACAATGATTCGTCACTCTGGGTCACCGCCCACACCAACCCACATACCCGGATGACGAAGTATTTCCATAGGCTGATTTATCACATGACAATCGTCGTCAAACCATATTAGAGCTGGAAATATCCTCAGCTATCATATGACATCAGTCGGCATATCCCTAGCCACCAGGGTATCCCTTGGGGTGTGCTAGTCATGTATCACAACTCTCTGTACTATGCATAAATAACCTCGCGACCCGGCGGAGCCAAAACTCCTCGATGCCAGAGTCGGAGCACTCAACGAACCAACGGAGTAAAACTCTCGATGCTAGTCGAAGAACAGTAACCAATTATATTGCAGGTTCACCGGGTTCACTGCCAATAGCGGATCCTAGTCCCATTTTCTGGTCCTCCTCAAATATGTTTACCTTGGAGATTCAACGAGTTCACCGCGAATAACGGATCCTAGCCCCGGGTCCTGGCCTCCCTCAAATAAATGTTTATCTCGGAGGTTCACCGGGTTCACCGCCAACAGCGGATCCTAACCCCAGCTCTTGGGCCCCCTCAAAATTGTATTGTTTATATTGGAGGTTCACCGGGTTCTCCGTCTCAGCGGATCCTGACCCCGGCTCCTGGGCCCCCTCAAAACCGTATTGTTTATATTGGAGGTTCACCGTTTGTTTATATTGGAGGTTCACCGGGTTCTCCGTCTCAGCGGATCCTAACCCCGGCTCCTGGGCGCCCTCAAAACCGTATTGTTTATATTGGAGGTTCACCAGGTTCTCCGTCTCAGTAGATCCTAACCCCGGCTCCTGGGCCCCCTCAAAATCGTATTGTATCCAAAAATCAAGTATTTTATAATCACAAATACGATTTCAGCTCAAAATCATGGACTCTAGTAATTTCCCCGTCAGAACAATATCAAAACCGAATCCAACAACCATGCCATTTCTCACAACACACTTTCACTGAAATATTGGAAAAACAAATGTCCAGCAGTCATTTATAATTTCCAGGAAATCATTACAACCATACACAACAGTATTTAAATCAAAGATATTTATGCATGCATTACAATTTATAAACTAAAAGTCCGCTCACAAACATCATCCAACCCAAATTTCATGGACGCTCTAGCCCAAGGAACACATGCACAATAATGACCCAACTACCTTGACTTTCCGAGCTCAAAACCCGCTCCACGGTCAACCATTACCATTGGGATTGTCCAATCGGGCCCTAAACGAACTCCTATGGCCCCAAAACCAACAAAATCTTATCCGAAACGTCCCAAAACCCTAGTCACGCGTCGCCGTGACATCGGAAACAGTCCTACGCGCCGCCACGCGCCACCGGAAGGTCAAAACACGCGCTCACGCACCGCCATGCGCGCTCACGCGCCGGTCACGCGCCTGCTACAGTGTTCACACGCCTAGATCGGTCCAACCCGGCCTGGCTCGACCTGACCCGGTCCAACTTGACTCAACCCGACCGGTTCACTCAACCCGACCGGTTCAACTCGACCCGACCGGT
Source organism: Oemleria cerasiformis (assembly GCA_037349345.1). Classification (NCBI taxonomy): domain Eukaryota; kingdom Viridiplantae; phylum Streptophyta; class Magnoliopsida; order Rosales; family Rosaceae; genus Oemleria; species Oemleria cerasiformis. The sequence continues at coordinate 35,155,404 of JAZGTL010000007.1, read as the reverse complement.
TTCACTCGATCCGACCCGGTCTGACCCGAGTCGACCGGTCACCAGAGAAGACGATCGGACGGCCGTCGCCGTCGACGGAGGCTGGCCGGAGAAGATGACCGGACCGCCACCTCTGCCACCGTCTGGTTCGCCGAAAATTGCCATTTTCGGTCGATTTTCAAGGTTTTCTAACTTCTTTATTTCTTGACCGTTTTTCACGATCCACACATGTAAATTCATCTACTTTTCACCAGGAATCCAAATATGAGGTCAAAGTTTCGAGATCGTACCTGGTTTGGCCGGAAAACGGCCGAGAAGATTCGGTTCACCTCCCTCCTCCGGCTGTCGCCTACAACGGTGCTCCCGCTCCAAAAACTACCCCAAAATGCTCGTGGGGTCCCGGGGAAGATCCTCCCGACCTTGGTTTCGGTCGAATCGGATCGAAATTCGTCCGATGAAAGGTGGTGTTCGGTGTTCGCACGGGGAGGATTACGGGTAGGAGAGAGACTGAATGGACCAATCTCTCGAGGAGAGAGAAAAATATCTGATATATAGTTCCAACTTTTCCAAATTTATAAAACTGCCCCTGAAGCTTCTAGACCCGTAACGAACTCACCGGGTCTCCGTTTTCCGCGTGCCGCCTGTCTACGAACTCGTGAGTTCGAGACCTACGCAACGACCCAACAAAATTTTCCAAAAGTACTGCCAGTCAAAAAGTGACTCCCGAACCCGTCCAAAATTTAGGGTAAAATTGTCCAAATTCACAAAATAATTTAATTTCTGGTCCAGGTCGTTACACCATGGGTAGATTGTGAGCCTGGCATATGGTTGATGTTCGGAATTTAAGATGATAATCTCGATGAAATATAAGTACTCTGAAACGATTATAAACTAATATTATAGTGATAGATCTCGAAGATAGATTCCGAGATTTATATTAGAATAATAATGAAAGATAAGTACTCTGGAATGAGTATAAACTACCAATAAATTAGGGTATCTCGAGGGTCGATTCCGAGATACGTGTCACGATGTCGAGTCGTGAGGTACGATACGTTCAGTGAAAGACGTGAGTCACGGCGAGATATCGTTATGCAACGACGGGTATGACAGACACGACAAACATGACGATGAGTCAGTGTCGAGATGATTCCGCCGAGGAGTCATGCCAGCCTAGTATATGTGTCATGTGTCATGGGCAGAATCCTATATCCGGTCAAAGTCGGGTTATGGTGTGAGAATTACCGATGAGTCATGCCGCGTAGCACACAAGTATGTATTGTGATGCGAGGAATGTCGATGAATCATACCGGCATAGCATCTGAGTTGTATGGTCGTGCGAGGATTACCGGTGTCAAGCCGGCATAGCATATATGTTGTCTTGTCGTGCGAGGATTACCGATGAGTCATGCCGACATAGAACATGAGTATGTATTGTCGTACGAAGATTGTCAATGAGTCAGGCCAGCATATCACATGAGTATGTATTGTGGTGCGAGGATTGCCGATGAATCATGTCGGTATAGCACATGTGTCAGTAGTGTGGTCATAAGTCATATGATGGTGCGATGATTGCCAAGAATTTATGCCTGTATGGCACATGAACCATATGACGATGCAATGATTGTCGAGGAGTCATGTCGGCATAGCACGTGTGTCAGTTTGGTATGCCTATATGGTGGCCGCTGGTGTCGTACTTGTCTGTAAGCCACAGACTAACCTCCACGTGATCGTTCACCTGCGCCCGCTCTATACTAGTTAAATGAAGCCAATCCTATTCCCGAGCCTTGTGAGTATTGTGGTCCCAGGCTCCTAGGGGAACTCGTGGTGATGGTGCTTGCACCCAATCCTTCACGTGGTCGCGGTACGAGCGAAGACACCCAGCCTATCACGTACACGTGACTTGTGCCGCTACAATGCCATTGGGATACTTATGTATGTGATGCCAATCTATGATTTATGCCGACTAATGATGTGATGCCAACCGAGGTTACATGACGGCTGATGCCAGCCGATGAAATGCTATTCACTTTAACTTCGATTAAAGTACTTTGAGTTGCACCTATTAGCGATTATTAGATCGAGTTGAAAGCATTTTTAAGACTAGTTTGAGAAAATTGAGATGAATCATATATACGGGGAGATATCAATCGAATTGCAGATAGTTTTTCTATGCATAGTTTTTAATGTGGATATGGGATGTTGCTACATTGACTCTCCCCAAATTTTACGTTGTCGAAAATTGTGGATAATGTAGCTAGGCTCGTTATTCTAATCGTGTTGCACATTCTACATACTTAGTGTTTGTTGTTTCTTTTTTTTTTCGGGCCTTTTGCCCCTTTGTTTACTGAAATAAACCTTGAGTTTATATTATCCCAATTCAATCCGATACAACTTACTAAAATGATATAATCAAATTTGTTAAGATTTTCAATTACAAATTGTATGATGATGTTGGGACCAAATCAATTTAATTTATAACTTTTTAGAAATTATTCTTTAATAGAGGCATAGTTACTTACAATCATTCTATTCAATTATTTATAGTACATTTATAATTACATGATATAAATTATTCTTTAAGGACAATATTTTGCTTCCCATCCGGGTAGTACATTCTGACCTCATACCACTCTTTCGATATATCGAATAATCCTTATACATATATTCTCATACCACTATTTCGATATATCGAATAATCCTTATACATATATTATAATCGGAACCGTTCAACTTCTATATAATCATTTCAAAATCATATCTAAAATCAACAATTTCGATATATCGAATAATCCTTATACATATATTATAATCGGAACCGTTCAACTTCTATATAATCATTTCAAAATCATATCTAAAATCAACAATTTTGAAAGTCTTTTAGTAATTTAAACAGAAATTACCAAGCTTTCTAAAGAGACTGGGGATGAAAGAAAAATAAACGATCCCGATTATAATATATATATATATATATCTAAAATATGATATATATATATATATACATATATATACTAGAACATCCAAACATACCCTTCAACTAAATTGTTGAAGGAGATGTAATGGATAATCCATAAACTTATCACTTATTAGTTTGCAAGGAGAGCCAAAACCATTCATGTTGAGGGAAAAAAGAAAACTTCATTAGATAGTAGGCCGGATTATTACATGCATAAGATACACGTAATACTTATTTATTTACTTAGTAGCTAGGCTCGCTGACTGTCCTCTTACATTATACGTAGAGCCTTATATATTTATTGATTTTAACTCTTCTTATTCATAGCTTACTAGCCCCCGAAAAAAACACTACGTGCCACATCCTCTTAGTTTTACATTAGATTTACGCAATCGCCCTCCTCTCGTAGGAAGACCCCTGCTGCTGGCTGCTCAAAGCAGCAGTCTCTTGCCTGTTGTACTTGAGTTGCATTGCCTCTTGTCGAGAAACTTGGTAGGCGTTCGCCACGACCTCCTGCGGCAGTGCCCGCAGGACTGAGGTCCTGCCAACCAAAGTGTTGATCATGGCATTGTCCTCAGTCTTGAAGGCAATGTACTCGAATCCTCTGTTGCCGGCTTGCTTGAGCACGGCGTGGTTCTGTGGGACAATGAACAACTGGCCCTCTTGCACCTGGTCGTCCAGGATCAGGTCACCGTTGTCGTTCACCACCTGGACTCTTGCGTCTCCTCTGAGCACGTACACCACTGAGTGTGCATTCAAGTTCCAGTGTGGGCTGTAGATAGCATTCTGCATGCATGCATTTTGTTTTATAATTAATCTTAAAGATTCCAGAATGGTATAATTCACTACTGATTATATATTGTATTATTTGAAATACATACGTTGTAGAAAAAGCCTCTTTCGGCGCTGAGGCGGAGGAGCCTGAGGATGGGGAGGTTGTGACTGTTGAGGGTGCTGACCCTACCGGCCTGAGGAGTGTAAATATCGGCGCGCTCAGGGTTCTGAAGGTTTTCCTTCAACCTAGCAGAGCAGAGAGTCTCCTCAATACCGTTGGCCATGACCAAATCATTTCGGCCTCCTTGTTGTGCACGTTGCCTCTCTCTCTCGAGCTGCTCCTCCTGTCTCTGCTCGTGTTGGCGCTGCTGTTGTCCTCTTGGTGGCTGGACCAAGTCGAGTTTACCCTTCACTCTCACGATCTGGTTCCTGTTGTCGTCTTGTCCCTGGAGGTTTTTGGCGGTCTCTTCGTCGACATTGAGGGCCTGGGCCAGGAGCCGAGTGCTGAATCCGGAGAAGACATTGTTGCCGTTTCCTTGTTGTTGTTGGCCGCGGCGGCTCCTCCTGCTTTGTTGCTCTTGTCTCCTCTCTTGCTCTTGCTCCTTTTCCCTCTCTCTTCGGCTTTCTTGTTGCTCTCTCCGTCGCTCCTCCTCTTCCTCCTGCTGTCTCTGCCCGCGCTGCCCAGATTGGCCCCGTTGGCGACGGTACTGCTGGCTTCGGCCTTGTTGCTCGAACTCATCTTCTGGGTTGCCAGCGAGATAGAATCTCTACAATGGTGATATGTAGAAGCAAGTTTTAATTAGTTAGACAATTAATTCAATAAAGCGCTTCTACAATTCAAAAGCCAAAAAATTAATAACTTTTAATCAGATATATATAATTAAGAATTTACCGTACCCTTGGGTTTTGGTCAAGCTGGTTGTTGTTGTTGCTGAGATCGAGAAGGCTGACAGCAACAAGGTTCTCTTGTCCGTCGTTGTAGGACCAGTAAGCAACTCCTGCGGGGATAGCAATGACGTCACCCTCTCGGATGCGGCGAACCTTCTGGTGGCGGTCTAGCTGTTCTTCTTGTCCTCTTTGGCCTCCTTGTTGTTGCTGCTGGCGGCGCCTCCGTTCTTGTTCTCTCTGTCTCTCCTCTTGTCTCTCTTCCTGCTCTTCTTGTTGTTCACGTCGACCGCCCTGCTGCTGTTCTTGTTCCTGGCGGCGACTCCGTTCTTGCTCTCTCTGTCTCTCTTCCTGCTCTTCTTGTCGTTCACGTCGACCGCCCTGCTGCTGTTCTTGTTCCTGGCGGCGCCTCTGTTCTTGCTCTCTCTGTGTCTCTTCCTGCTCTTCTTGTTGTTCGCGTTGTCCTCGACCTCCTCGTTGGTATTGTTGCTGGGATTGATCTTCCTGAGACTCTTCGTAAGTCTCAGGACAACCAGACAACACAGTCCCCAGAAGGCCGCGTCCTGTAACCAAGAACATGCATTTCAACACCAACAATACTTAAATCCAAATTAAATAATAGCTAAACCATAATTTAATCACCAAATATAAGAATTAAATTATGTAAATTATATATGTGGGCTGACCTTGAACGACGTAGATGAGTTGAGGGGCATTGGCGTAGGAAGGCAAGTGAAGGCCGTTCTGCTCAATGGTGATTCGAGAAGCAGCGACACCAGCGCACTGGAAGTCATCCTCGTTGTAGTTCCAGGTCTCAATCTGCCCGGCCTCCGCTTCAATGCGGTTGTCGGGCTCTCGGGCCTGGAGGTGGTTGAGCTGGCACTGGTTCTGCTGGCTCGTCCTCCCCTGGCGTGCTGCTAAGCACCCATTGACAACTAGAAGCAAACAAAGGGAAAAAATAAAACCCTTGGCCATCAGAAAACAGAGAAGGATGTATCTATCTGGAGTTGGATGAGACTGATTGTTGTTGTGTTGAGATGGTGAAGCGGCGAGAAGGAGACGCTGGTATTTATAGGAGGAAAGGGGGATGAGGGGTTGACACGTATGAATTATTGTGTAAGAAATGTGTTGCCATTTTTCTGCATGCATGACTATGTGCTTTGACTTGTTTACACCTCATTTTGGTTTGAAGGGCAGGTGGCTCTTGGCCTCAGAGAGGACACAAAATGAAGCGATCAGGGCGTGCATGGATTGTTTTGGTATTGTGTGGTGGGGTTCTCATTTCTGCAGGGGTTGGAGCTTCTGAATCTTTGATGATGATCGGTGTATGAAGTTAATGAACTAGAGCCGTTGGATGGGATTTATGATTTTATGTTTTTCTTGGTTGAATGATGGTGATTGATTAGGTTAGATTAGACGGGAGCGTATGATAGTATAGGTAACATTTGAAGTTCACCTATTTCTGACAAAAGGGAATATATTATGCATTTTGTCTGCATTTGGAAATGAAATATTTACTGGTTTGAACTTGGATCAGTATCTGGGAATATTATTAAATGAATGGATATGTATACACTTTGATCTAAATTGTCCAAAAGTAAAGACGAACCTTCTGCTGTGCTTGGACCACATCTATGTGCATGGTGAAAATTTTGAGTGGTGTGTAGGGTTTACTCCTATAAAAAAATCATTCATCACTCTTTAACTGTTTTTTAATTTAATCTAAATTACATGTTTATAAGAGGTAAATTTGTCGTTCTTGCTTATGGGTTGAATCTTGGTATTCTTTGCTTATGGGTTTGTTTGTGGGTGTGCCTAAAGAAGTTCTTGCTTTCTCTTGGGTATACCCCTTATAAACTTGTAGTTCCAATTTTTTTGTAAAAATCCCTCATACTCTCGATCTTATTGTGATTTTTCTATTAGAGTTACACTAGCAGTTGAGCCCGCACGATGCTGCGGGTTTGTACAAAATTTAAACATGTGAGAATGAGACTAAAAATCTATAGATTGATGTGCTAAATAATATTTGGAGTAAGTTAGATATATACATCTTAATATGCACAAATGAAACATGTGCAAAGTTCATTCAAAAAATTAATGCTGGTTAAATATGTTTTTTCATTATATTTCGTGTCAACCAACATTTTCGGTAAAAACTTGTGCATCAATCGAAGTAGTAGAATAATTACATTCTTCTTCCATAAACAAATTTTGAGTGGAAAACTTGTTCAAGAACAGTTCCTCTTCCTTCAATCCTTCACAAAAAGAAGAAAAGAAAATGAATTTAATTTAAAATGGAATTAAAACAATTATATAATACCAAATTTCAAACAATAGAAACAGTAGAATTGAAACTAAACAACACAGAATAGTGTATGGTATATGGAGATAATTAAGAAACTAATGAACACATCAATTTCAAATGATCACTTGAAGATCGAAGACAAAGTATCAAAATTAGGGCATCAAAAAATTCCAATACTGAACTAATTAATACCATATTAGAAAACACCAAGTCCTGCCTGACAATGTCATTAAGAAAATCATTAAACATACATATATACAAATAGAAGTGAAACATACACATTCAAATTCAAAAACTTATAACTAAACTTCAAAACACATACTCATATCCAAAATCAAGAAAATTACACATTAAGCCAAAATTCATGACAACCAGGTAATATATACCAGTAGTATACCAAAGTTACACATTTTTGGATCGCATGTAAAGTTCGATGTCCACTGAACTTTAGCTGCAGGGACAATGTCAAAACAAAAATGAACAAAATGAAGAGTAATTGATCGATACTCATATATATATATGTGAATGCTAAATTTAGGCTCCTCATTAATTATAGAGGAAACTATTACACATTCATGATCAATTACTCTGTAGTTCATGAATTACATTGTTTTTTTCCAATTCATGAATTACATTCAAATCCAATATTTTGACAGCCTAAATTTTCTCTACACTAAAACAAAAAAGTACCTCACAATTCTTTGAAGACCCGATAGTGGCTCCTCAAATCCTTACAAAAAAAAAGACAAGCAAGATTGTAAAAAAACTCAGAGAATACATTAATATTTGGAGTAAGTTAGATATATACATCTTAATATGCACAGATGAAACATGTGCAAAGTTCATTCAAAAAATTAATGCCATGGGACTTACTACTTAAAAGTTAGATATATACAAACAGCCTAATTGTGCAAAATATATAGGCTGTCAAAATTTGACCAAAATATATGTACATCTTGAGAGATTATTATTGAGTTTCATTTTGGAAAGTTATTACTAAGCTTCTTTTGTGTCTTCTTCTTCTGAGAAAAGGGAGAAATTTCAGTTATTATGTTGTATTGCTATTAATTATATATAAGGCTGTTTGTAGATATATTGTATAAATTGAAACAATATGAAATTGAATTCAAAAGCTGATGATGATTGAGTTTTTTTCTTAAATATATGTTCTTTTGGATAGAAAGTAAAAGATGTAATTACACAGTAATTAGTTGAAGGGACGGTTAAATTAGGTGCACAGAGAAAAAATGTAGATCATATGTGAGTTAGACAATCTTTTTAATACTGGTTAAATATGTTTTTTTATTATATTTCGTGTCAACCAACATTTTCGGTAAAAACTTGTGCATCAATTGAAGTAATAGAATAATTACATTCTTCTTCCATAAACAAATTTTGAGTGGAAAACTTGTTCAAGAACAGTTCCTCTTCCTTCAACCCTTCACAAAAAGAAGAAAAGAAAATGAATTTAATTTAAAATGGAATTAAAACAATTATATGCCAGTAGTATACCAAAGTTACACATTTTTGGATTGCATGTAAAGCTCGATGTCCACTGAACTTTAGCTGCAGGGACAATGTCAAAACAAAAATGAACAAAATGAAGAGTAATTGATCGATACTCACATATATATGTGAGTATAAATGGTAAATTTGTGAAGGGCATATATATATGTGTGTGTGAATGCTAAATTTAGGCTCCTCATTAATTATAGAGGAAACTATTACACATTCATGATCAATTACTCTGTAGTTCATGAATTACATTGTTTTTTTCCAATTCATGAATTACATTCAAATCCAATATTTTGACAGCCTAAATTTTCTCTTCACTAAAACAAAAATGTACCTCAGGATAGTCCCAAAACAGAATATATAATATCTTTCCCAATCCTTGGAAAAAAAAACAACATAAAACACTTTAGAAACAGCTCTCAAAATCATTTAACAACTTTTATAAAACAAAAATATACCTTACAATTCTTTGAAGACCCGATAGTGGCTCCTCAAATCCTTGCAAAAAAAAGACAAGCAAGATTGTAAAAAAACTCAGAGAATACATTAAGAACTTTTATCAAACAGTTAGTGTGCACCAACAAATTCACATTCGCAATTACATTGAAACATTCATTATCATCCAGCAAAAATAAAAGACAAAACTAACAATGTAACAAATAAACAAACATGCAAACAAAATGATTCATTTTCATAGATTAAAATTGAAAGCAAGAGAGCAATAACTAATTTCATCTAATAAAACTGAAAAACCAACTTTAAAAGAGTGGAATTCACAGTAAATGGAAACAAATTTTACACCAATTTATTAAAAAAAAAAAATTTAATTTCAACCCAAAATTTAATTACCACAAAAGATAAAAGCTTTACTTGAAAAAGCACAGCTAACGATATGATTTTGTTCCTCCTCAAGCCTTCCAAAAAAGCGACATGCAAACTTATCAATTCACCAAATCTATAAACAAAGAAAGTAAATTACAAAGAGAAACCCAACACCTTACCCTACAAATTCCCGAAAACTCTTCAAGCATCCAACGCCTTCTTCCTCAATCCTTCCAAAAAATGAACACGCAAGAGAATCAATGAACAAAATCCATCCCAAATAACCTAATTAAAGCATGAACTAACAAAAACCCCAAGTCTTACGTTGCAAGTTTGTTGAAATTCTGCCTTAATGGGAAATTGAAAGCAAATAATTACATGACCATGCTATGTCCGTGAAGGATTTGAGAGTTTTGAGGAGAAAAGGAAGCGAGTAGAAGCAATGAAGGAAAGAAACCTAGGCCGTCTATTTTCCAGTGTTATGTTTCATTGTTCAAATTCGAAAGAAATTTTTTGTTCTAAGGTGATAACAGGGCCTTGCAGTGGAGAAAGATGAGACGCTCAGCTCTGAGGATTATCTTCATCTATACATGATTAGGGTACATCAATACCTTCTGGATATGCTTCAATCCAAGCTTCTCGCACTGCTGCTGCAGATTTTGGGTAATAATGCTTTTGGAACCTCCTGTTGAGAATGAGGATCTGCTGAAGAGCTCAGATGAAAGGATCGTGAGGAACTTGGTGCACAGAGCTGCAATGGCAGCAATCAGGTATTGTCTCTAATTGAAACTCCTAGCTGAATCCGATTGAATCAGTACTAGCCTGTGATGTTCTTTGTATGAATTCTGTTTCACTTTTCTATTTATGGATTGAATTTCTGGATTGAAACGAGTGATGATCACTATGATGATCAATGCACTGCAAGTGTTTGTGAAAATGCCTTACACGTTTTCTGAATGCTTATTCTCTGCTGTGACAGAGATTCTCAGTTGTATTAATTAAAATGAATAAATTGAATGCATACATACACACACTCTCACTCATTCAGTTAGTCTTGGATGCTATGACATCACAAGAACCTATTACATTTTGACACCTAGTCTAGTCTGTTCTAACAGACTTCCTTGCAACCCACGCAAGTCTCACACACTTTAGGCACTCTCTCTAGTCTATTACAGCTTCACCCGCACCCCTTAGTCTTCAATTAACCCTTAGTTTCCTTGTAGACAACCAGCTGGTAGCTTAGTCAGCAACATTCCCTTCTAAGCTAGTTGCTGGTTTGACACCAAGTAGACCCCTTAGGTAGTTTGGTCTTTCCTTAGGCAAAGCCTTAGTAAAGATATCAGCTATCTGTTCTTCTAACCTGCAGAGCATCAGACCAATCTGATTATCTTGTAGTGCATCCCTGATGAAATGAAACTTCCTGTTTATGTGTTTAGTTTTCTGATGAAACATTGGGTTTCTTGCCATTGCTATTGCTGACATATTGTCACAAAACAATGGTGTTGCCTCTCCTTATTCTTCTCCAAAATCCTTAAGCACAAACCTAAGCCAAATAGCTTGAGATGTTGCCTCAGCAACGGCAACATACTCAGCTTCTGATGTGGACAAAGCCACTACGCTTTGCTTCACCGAGGCCTATGAAAATACCCCACTTCCTAGAGTAAATGCATAGCCTGAAGTGCTTTCATATCATATTCAGAACCTCCCCAGTCACTGTCACATAAACCAATCAAAGTAGAGGCTTTTCCCTTAACATACTCAATGCATACTTCCTTTGATGTATAAAGATACTTCTGTCAAATTGTATCACTCCCATTCCTAGGAAATGATGAAGTAGACCCAAATCTATCATCTCATACTTACTCATCATCACATGCTTGAATTCCTTGATCAATGCTTGTGAACTTCCAGTGTAAATTATGTCATCCACATAGATAGACACAATTAGGAGTTCACCAGCTTCATCAAACTTTATGTATAGTGTAGCCTCACTAGCACTCCTTTTAAACTCACAGCTCGATAGATAGGAGTCAATCTCTCCATACCAGGCTCTTGGGGCTTGCTTGAGTCCATAGAGAGCCTTCTTAAGTTTGTAGACTTTTCCCTCTTCTTCTTGAAACTCAAAACTCTCTGGCTGATCAATATACACTTCTTCTTCTAGTACTCCATTCAAAAATGCAGATTTCACATCCAATTGGTATAGTTTCCAGTTCTTATGAGCTGCTAGAGCAATGAGAGATCTAATGGTATCTAACCTTGCTATTGGAGAAAAGGTTTCATTGAAGTCCACACCAGGCTTTTGTGCATACCCCTTAGCTACTAGTCTGACCTTGTGCTTCTGTATAAAACCATCTAGGTTTAATTTTGTCTTGTAAACCCATTTAACCCCAATGAAAGGTTTATTCATAGGTCTGTTCATTAGCTCTCATGTCTCATTCTTCTTAATCATGTCAATTTCAGCCTCCATTGCTTTCTTCCAAGCTAGATCTTTAGCTGCTTCTTGATAGGATTCTGGTTCAGTGATGCACATGTGACATCGTGCATACACATCATGAATACTTCTGAACTTGACAATTATTCCAGTAATGGATTCGTCTGCATCTTGCACTTCACTTATCTGGATTTCATTCTGAGGTTCAGATTCTTGCACATCTCCAGCTGTAGGTTCTTGAGGGACCTCAGTTGTATTCTCAGGTTGAGAAATAGTATGTTCAAAACCATAGCTCAGTATAAGAGTGCCACCAGTCTCAGTCTTTGTAGCATTCCAGTCCCATTCTGCATTCTCATCAAAAACCACACTCCTAGATATCACAATCTTGTTGGTTTGAAGATTATACAACCTGTAGCTTTTTCACAATGCCCATATCCCATGAATACATACTTTGCTCCCTTTTCATCCAGTTTCTGCCTCAACTGATCAGGAATATGAGAATAGCAAATAGAGCCAAAAATTCGTAGGTGTTTGACCCCTGGCCTTCTTCCACTAAACTACTCAAATGGTGTTTTACCATTCAAAACCTTTGTAGGACATCTGTTATGCAAATACACAACAATATTCACATATTCACCCCAGAATTTGTAGGGTACTCCCTTTCCATGCATCATGGCTTTAGCCATTTCAACAATGGTTCTATTCTTCCTTTCAGCAACACCATTTTGCTGAGGAGAATAAGCCACTATCAACTGCCTTGTTATCCCTGACTCATCACAGAACACTTCAAACTCATTTGAGAGGTATTCCCCACCTCTATCAATTCTGAGTCTCTTGATTTTATAACCACTTTATAACTCAATCATGCTTTTAAACTTCTTAAAAACATTTAGAACATCAGACTTATGTTTAAGAAAATATAACCAGCACATTCTAGTGAAGTCATCAATAAAAGTCAGGAAGTACTTGTTACCTTCAATGGTTTCTACTTGCTTTGGACCACACACATCTGAGTGTATGAGTTCAAGAGGCAAAGTTGCCATCCAAGCAGGTTCTTTGTCAAACTGCTCCACATGCTGCTTACCAGCTACACAACTTTCACAAACATCTGCACTCCCTTGTAGTTTAGGCATACCAACAACCATCTACTTCTGCTCTAAACACTTCAAGCTAGTGTAATTCATATGACCATATCTCTTGTGCCATAAGTCTGAATCTTCAGCAATAGTGTGCCCTCATAGCAATATGATTTAAACACCCAAATGTCATAGGAAAACATATGTTCTGTGTCATAGGGATTTTAGCTACTCTGTGACATAGCTCCTTGTCTTCATAGATGTCCACAGTCTGTTCTCCAAATACTAGAAAGTAGCCATGTTGAATCATTTGTCCAACACTCAGCAGATTTTCCTCCAATCCATGTAAGAGCATAACATCTCTTATGTATCTTTTACCCTGCTTAGTTTGAATGACAAGGGTCCCTTTTCCTTTTTCTTGAACTAACACACCATTTCCCATCTTCACCTTTGCTTTAATACTTCTGTCAATGTCCACAAGTAGTGACTCTTGTGCAGTCATGTGATTACTACATGCATTGTCCACATACCATACATTTGCATCCTTCACAACAGCAGTGTTACAAGCATAGAATAAGTTCCCATAAGTTTCAGTCACTTCTCTAGCCATATTCACAGTCTTCCCATTGCAATCTTTGGCATAATGACCAAACTTATTGCAATTGTAGCATTTAGGCTTTCCATTGAACCAACACTCACCATAGTGTAATTTGTCACACACTTTGCATTTTGTTCCACTGCTCTCTGCCTTGTTAAAACCTGCATTATGGTGGTAACTGGATTTACCAGTGGCATTAGACTTTTGATTCCAATTTTTGTTATTCTTGTAGAACTTCTTAAACTTGCCTTGAGAGTTGCCCTGCTGCCCCTTAGAATTCATAGACAAACTAGCAAAAGCTTTATCAACATTCCCTTCACTATGCATTTCTATCCTTTGATCAAAATCCCTAATTGAAGCAATGACACTTTCAACACCCAAAGATTCCATATCTCTGGTTTCTTCTATGATAGAAACAATAGGATCATAGGGTTTAGTCAAGCTAATTAGGATCTTTTCAGCTAATCTCTTTTCTGAAATGTCTTCTCCATAGGTTCTCATTTGGTTTACAACTCCATACAATTTAGACATGTACACAGACAAAGATTCATCTTCTTTCATTCTTGTATATTCAAAATCACGTCTAAGAGATTGTAGTTTGACTGCTCTAACCTTTGAGTCACCTCTGTATTCTCTTTTCAGCACATTCCAGGCAGCTTTTGCACTTTCTTCATTCTGGATCCCGGGAAAGATGTCATCAGCAACAGCATTCTGAAGCATGTTCAGTGTCTTAGCATCTCTCACAAGATCGGTATGAGAAGGCTGGTTCAGAACAGCTCCAGCTTCTCCTTCTACGGCTATTACTTCAGGTAATCCCATATCTACATACTTCCATAGATCATAGCCCTTTAGCACAGTCATCATTTTGATACTCCACACATCATAGTTAGAACCTGTGAATATCGGAGTCCTTAGCTCACCTCCACCGTGTGTTTCTGTCATTGCAGATCACACAACTTCTTGATGCTTGTATTCTTGCACTGCACAAATCTACGTCCAGATGATGATGATCAGAGACAAAGCTCTGATACCATGTTGAGAATGAGGATATGCTGAAGAGCTCAGATGAAAGGATCGTGAGGAACTTGATGCACATAGCTGCAATGGCAGCAATCAGGTATTGTCTCTAATTGAAACTCCTAGCTGAATCCGATTGAATCAGGACTAGCCTTACATGGTGAGACGGTAAGTGTCTGTGTTACGTGACTCCAGGTGGAATGGTTCAATTCTGAGGCTATGAAGTGGATTGGTGATCTCATCGGTACTACTTATCAGGTTGACACACACGGCCTCTCAGGTCCGTGGGAAGTATGCCATAATCTGAGTTGAGCTAGAATTGACTAAGCCTCTTATTGCTAATGTGAAAGTGGAGGATACTTGGTGTGGTCAAGAGTACGAGGGCCTCAATCTAGTTTGCTTTGGCTTTGGGTTTTATAGGCATTGTCGTGAAAACTGTCCTACGAGATCAGGAAGCCTAATATGAATGTAGCGACTACGGAGGTGGATGCTGAGATGAACTTGCCTGGCAATCAGACTAGCTACCCAGATAATGATACTATGAATGATGAGACCATGAGGATATTTGAGCCCAAGGCCTTGGAACCCCTTCTTATTAGGCCATGGAGTATTGTGTCTTACTCAAAGAAGCCAAAAAATTCTCTGAATAAGATGGCTAGTACATCAAATCAGGGCAAGCTTGTGACCAGTTCTCGGTTTGAGGCTCTAGAAACCTATGATGGGAGCTTGGAAGAAGTCATTGTGGCTAGTGACAACAAGGTTCCTACTAATTGTGGTCATGAGTAAGTTCTGCCTAATGAGCAAAGTGAGGCCCTTGTGGTTATTAAGGGAAAAGGTAAGGAGAACGGTAAGCTGAGAAAGGCAATAGTGCATATCAGACCTCCACGATTTGTAAGGGGTCGACCTCTAGAACAAAACAAAAACGATTCAAAGAAAGATGAAAATCATTGCCTCTCCTCACACCCCCAATGCTAGTGGAACTCATGTTTGTAGCTTGAATTTTCAAGAAAATGAGATTGGTAAGTTCTCGTTTAATGTGATGAAAGCTTCCACTGAGATGATTCCAAGGAGCAAGAATCCTGATCCACCTATCCGTGTTAATGTGGATTTGCCAATGCAGAATGTGAGCCCCTGTGGAGATGCACTTGATGCTCAGTTGGTCGATTGTCATGTTTTTGGTAATTATGAGAGGGTGAAAAAGTATGTGACCCTTGAAACGTCTCGGCTGGAAAAGGCCATGATGGATGTCCAATGTGGAGTTGTGGGTGCGACCTCGGCTTTGGTTGAGGCTCTAAAGGCTTCTCGTTGATTGAGTTCTTCCCTAGTTTTCTTTCCTTATCATGAGAGGGCCCCTCCTGAATTTCCCCTCGAAATCCGTAGGAAGCCTTGCCCCCGTTTGACAACACCTGCAACCTCAAAAGAATTCCTGAAATACCCTTCTAGTCCCCCACACACTCTATGAGAATTCAACCGAAAATTCGGTAGAACCTCACATGTAAATTGGTTAAACTGCCTTTTTCACATGTCAGACGAAGGATTCAAATACTACTCCAACATCCAAACAGTCCAAGTTAAATCACATCCAACCCACTGACAAGTCCAAACAACCAATTCACGGAAAATTTACAGATATTCCCAAATGGTTTATCTGAGCAACTAGGTTGGAAAGTTAAATTTACGAGTTTAACAAACCCTACTCAAATTTTGTAAGATAGTAGCGCAGCTAGAAGTCGATGCCTCTACCTCGATAGGTGCCTTCGTCGTGATCAACGGCCTGGAGGGGTCGCAAAAGAAGGAAAATAGTCCGTGGATAAGAATAACCATTTAAAAAAAATATACGAGGAAAAACATACATTTTCCCCTACATAAGTAAAATCATGCATGCATACTATAAAATCTTTTTAAGTAACCGACTAAATAAAAATAATCACAAAAGACCTTACCGGAAATTCATTCATTAATGTAAAATCCGGCGGGACCAACGAAATCCGTGCAATTTAAAACAACTTGTGGTCCATAAGCATGCTTGAAAACCCTCCTCGAATGAGCTTAAAATCATGAGAAAACTTGGATATTTTAAACCATGAAAACAATCCACCATTCTCTAAAGTAATCCCGAGCCAAAGCTCAATATCCAAGGCACATGCCCTCCTAACCACTACCGAAAATACCTCAAAGCAATAGCTAGAAACCGAGAGGTCCAACCCAGGGACCTACTCTCCACATATCCGAAAATACCTCAAGGATATGTGGCGAAAATCATGCACTACGTGCATAGATAAACTCAACGAGCACATGACCGAAAATACCTCAAAGATTACACATAATACTTATTTAATTACTAGCTAGCTAGACTGTCCTCTTACATTAGAGGAGCCCTATATACAAGGCCCTTTTTTATTTATTTATTTAACTCTTTTTATTCATGGCTTACCAACTCGAAAAAGAAAATCACTACGTGCCGCATCCTCTTAGTTTTACATTTCATTTATACAACTGCCCTTCTCTCGTAGGAAGACCCCTGCTGCTGGCTGCTCAAAGCAGCAACCTCCTGCCTGCTGTACTTGAGTTGCCTTGCCTCCTGTCGAGAAACTTGGTAGGCGATCGCCACGACCTCCTGGGGCAGTGCCCGCAGAACCGAGGTGCGGCCAACCAAAGTGTTGATCATGGCATTGTCCTCGGTCTTGAAAGCAATGTGCTCGAATCCTCGGTTGCCGGCTTGCTTGAGCACGGCGTGGTTTTGTGGGACAATGAACAGCAGGCCCTGTTGCACCTAGTCGTCTAAAATCAGGTCACCGTTGTCATTGACCACCTGGACCCTTGCGTCTCCTCGGATGACGTACACCACTGAGTGTGCATTTAGGTTCCAGTGTGGGCTGTAGATAGCATTATGCATGCATGCATTTTGTTTTATACTTAATTACTGTAGATATGTAGTTTGTTATTAACAGTGAAATCATTCTTTGTATTTTTAAAAACTTACGTTGTAGAAAAAGCCTCTTTCTGCGCTGAGGCGAAGGACCCTGAGGATAGGGAGGTTATAGCTGTTGAGGGTGCTGATCCTAACGGCATGAGGAGTGTAAACATCGGCGCGCTCAGGGTTTTGAAGGTTCTCCTTCAACCTGGCAGAGCATAGAGTCCCCTCTATACTGCTGACCATCACCAAATCATTTCGGCCTCCTTGTTGTGATTCCTGCCTCTCCTCCTCGAATTGCTCCTCCTGTCTTTCCTCGTGTCGTCGCTGTTGTTGTCCTCTTGGTGGCAGGACCAAGTCCAGTTGACCCCTCACTTGCACGATCTGGTTCCTGTTGTCGTCTTGTCCCTGGAGATTCCTGGCAGTCTCTTCGTCGACAATGAGAGCCTAGGCCAAGAGGCGAGTGCTGAACCCGGAGAAGACATTTTTCCCGTTTCCTTGTTGTTGTTGGCCTCGGCGGCTTCTTCTACTCTGTTGTTGTTTTTGTCTTCTTTGTTGTTGCTCTTGTCTCTTCTCTCGCTCTAGCTCCCTCTCTCTCCTGCTTCCTTGTTGCTCATATTCTTCCTCTTGCTGTCTCTGTTGGATGACCAGACTTCAGTGGAATCGCAGGGGACTAAACCTAAACAGAGAATCAAACAAAGAAACTGAATGCATCACGAGCTAGTCTCGATTCAAGATTTCAGCAAGAGATTAAGACTTAGAAATCATACCTTGCATGCGGTTGTTCTTGCTGAAAGTTGTAGTCAATCCCAATCTGTGAAGAGATCATCATCCTCTTCTGCAAACCGATCGCAATCGACCATCATCCCCTGCGATTCCACTGAAGTCTGGTCATCCAACAGTCTCTGCCCGCATTGGCCAAATTGGCGGCGTTGCTGACGGTGTTGCTGGCTTCGGCCTTGTTGCTCAAACTCATCTTCTTGGTTTCCAGCTAGATAGAATCTCTACATTTGAGATACAAGAAAAGTTTTAGTTACTTAAACTTTGTTATTTTCACATGCGCTCTTGAATGTAATTTTCACATTCGGCTATTCTGAAATAAGTAGAAAACGTTTTATTATTCAAAAGCTTTGTTAAACTTTGTTAAAAACGCTTCTGGTTTAGAAAATCTCTTAATTAGAATTTTATAATTAAGAACTTAATTACCCTTGGGTTTTGGTCCAGCTGGTTGTTGTTGTTGCTGAGGTTGACCAGCCTAACGGCAACAAGGGATTGTTTGCCGTCGTTGTACGACCAGTAAGCCACTCCTGCTGGGATAGCGATGACATCACCCTCCCGGATGCGGCGAACCTTCTGGTGGCGGTCTAGTTGTTCTTCTTGTCCTTGTCGGCCTTGTTGCTGCTGTTGTCTCCTCTGTCTTCGCTCCCAATCTTGTTCTTGTTGTCGTTCATGTCGTCGGCCCCGTTGTTGTTGCTGTTGTTCCTGGCGGCGTCTCCGTTCTTGCTCCCTCGGTCTCTCTTCTTGCTCTTCTTGTTGCTGGCGTTGTCCTCGCCCTCCTCGTTGGTACTGTTGTTGCTAAGATTGTTCATCCTGAGACTCTTCAAAAGTCTCAGGACACCCAGACAACAAAGTCCCTAGAAGGCCCCGACCTGCATGTACCCACCAACATTTTACGAATCAATTTCTAACTCATTTAATAAAAGGACAATACATACTTGCATTGCATCCCTTTTCGATTTATCACATTTTCGTTGTGAATATATCATAATCGGAACAGTTTATTCTCTAAATCATCATTTGAAGATTATCTCCATAAAAAATCAACCATATTGAAAGTCGTTTAGTCATTCATATATATAAAATAATTCAACATATGTATAAAATAAATCAACAATTTTGGTAAGAATTAAGATCCTCATAATTCGAACCGTACATGTAGTTGATATATATGAATGATTTAACAACTTTCAATCTTGATGATTTTTTACGGAGATAATCTTGATAATTTTTTACGGAGATGACCTTGACATGATGATTTAGAGAATGAACGATTCCGACTATGATATATATATATATATATATATATATATATATACAAAAATAATTCGATAAATCGAAAGGGTGGTACAAGAAGGTATCATCAGAGTGAAATGTAAGTATTATCTTTAATAAAATAAAATAAAAATAATTAATTTAATAAAAAGTTTATAAACTTTCCCCATTCTACTGAATGTGTAATTATAAACCCCTTTTTACTTAGTAATTAATTCACAAATAATTCGTGACCTTGAACGATGTAGATGAGTTGATGGGCATTGGAGTAGGAGGGTAAGTGAAGGCCATTCTGCTCAATGGTGATTCGAGAGGCAGCGACACCGGCGCACTGGAAGTCATCCTCATTGTAGTCCCAGGTCTCAATTTGCCCGGCCTCCGCATCAATGCGGTTGTTGAGCTGGCACTGGTTCTGCTGGCTCGTCCTCCCCTGGCGTGCTGCTAAGCACCCATTGAAAACTAAAAACAAGCAAAGAGAGAAAACAAAAGCCTTGGCCATAGCAGGAGATGATAATTGGTTGAGTTGTTTGGTTGAGATGGTGAAGTGGCGAGCAGGAGGCCTTGGTATTTATAGGGAGGAGGGGTGGTGAGGGAGGGACCCGTATGAATTTTTGTGTAAGGAATCTATTGCCATTCTTCTGCATGCATCGTTATATGCTTTCAATTGTTTACACCTCATTTGTTTTGAAGGGCAGGTGGATTTGATCTCAGAGAGGACACAAAATGAAGCGACCAGTGAGTGCATGGATTGTTTATGCTCGTGATCGAGACATCTGTTTTGGCATCGTGTTGTGTGTGTGGGCTACTGGACTACTGGGGTTTCTCATTTTTGCAGGGGTTGGAGATTTTGATGATGAGGTCTATGAACTTAGTGAACTTGAGCCGTTGGATAGATTTTTTGATTTTTTGTTTTGTCTAGGATGAATGGTGGGGATTGATTAAGTTAGGTTGGATGGAAAATACTAAAGAAATCAGATTATTAGATCACGTTATAAATTTCATTTTGATAAATTTGATTTATATTAACGGAGTTTACTTATATTAGAGATGTAATTATAATTACTGTGATATAAAAATGTGATTTTTCTCACATTCCTTGTATATGATAATATGGGCCGGTAACATTTGAAGTTCACCTATTTCTGACAAAGGGGGTTGTGCATTGTTGTCTGCAGTATATATATATTAGATAAACTGTACAAACTAAACAAGAGAGGAAGATGAATAGAGAGAAAGGTAAGTTTCGATAAAAAAAAAAAAGATACAATGAAAGTGTGAGTTCTTATCCATTAGAATTGCGTTAATGTGGAATAATATCACCCAATTAAATTAAAATGATTAATATTATTTTAAATGCGTAAAATGCATTGATATTAAATGTTAATTGCGAAAAAAGCACCAATATATATTCGGATTCATCTCTTCCATCAGTAAAAAGTTCCATTTTTCTACGGGTAGAGACTGTTGATTTCAGCAGCTTCAATATGATCGGAAAACATTTCTACTTCAATCGGGTAAGTTCTCTAAACTCAACCTGAATTGAGTATGGTTTTAATTGCAGATTTGGATTGATAGTTCTTAGATGTAGGAATGAATCCTTCGGGTGATGAACTCTAGATTTAATTTCTGTAGGAATGGAATGATTTTGTTTGTTGCACACCAATTGTTTGATGAAATGCTACTATGGAATTCTGAAGGATTCGGATGCTCTCTTCTGCTATGACAAAGAGAGTGTTCAATTGTTATTGAATTGTATTTGATTACACACTCACACACACCTTACATACACTCTTACATTCTGTTAGTGTAATGACACTATGATGTCACACACACACACACACACCCACACGGCTCTTCTAGCTTGGGCGCCAAGTTAGGCTCACACACTCATTCACTGTTTTATTTTGTAACAGACTCTTCACAGTTCTGCTGACACCTCCTTTGTTGACTTGTCTAGGACTTAGTTACCTAGATGCCTTGTGACAGCTTAAGCACCAACATCCCTTCCTAAGATGTTCACTGGCATTACCCCTAGCATACTCCTTAAGTAGTAGAACCTGCCTTTAGGTAGTGCTTTAGTAAACACATCTGCAAGCTGCTCCTCTTACCTGCAGTAGATTAGGTCAATCTCACCAGCTTGCATAGCTTCTCTTATGAAGTGAAACCTCATGTTGATGTGCTTAGTCTTTTGGTGAAAGACTGGGTTCTTTGACATGGCTATAGCTGAAGTATTATCACATAGGATAGGTGTAGCTCCAACTAGTTCTTCCCCAAAGTCTTCCAACACGAATCTCAGCCATTTGGCTTGAGCAGTAGCCTCAGATGCACTTACATATTCTGCCTCAGCAGTAGATAAGGCAACACTATGCTGTTTCACAGAGGCCCAAGAAAATACCCCACTGCCAAATGAGAAGGCATAACCAGAGGTGCTTCTCATATCATCCAAACCACCACTCCAATCACTACCACAATACCCTACTAGAGTAGCTTGTTTTCCCTTTTGATATTCAACCCCATAAGAGATAGTTCCTTGAATGTATCTCAATACTCTCTTAGCTGTACCATAGTGTTTCTTTGATGGATTATGCATGTACCTAGATAGCAAACTAGATGCAAACATGATGTCTGGTCTAGTGGCAGTTAAGTATAACAGACTACCAACAATCTGTCTATAGATACCTTCATCTGCAACTTCTGAACCATCACTTCTGTTGAGCTTGTCATCAGTAGCAAGTGGTGTGCTCACAGGTTTGCAATCTTTCATTCCAAACTTGTTAAGTAAAACATGTGCATATTTCTGCTGATGGATGAAGATGAACTTCTCTGTTTGAATAACTCCCATACCTAGAAAATGATGTAGAAGTCCCAAATCAGTCATCTCATACTTGGTCATCATGTCCTCCTTGAATTCCTTCAACAATCTGTCACAATTGCTAGTATAGACAATGTCATCTACATATATGGAAACTATTAAGCTCCTGCCATCCTTAGTTGCTTTCATGTACAATGTTGCTTTGCTAGGACTCCTTAGGTATCCACAGCTAAGTAAGTGAGAATCTATCTCACCATACCAAGCTCTAGGGGATTGTTTCAAACCATACAAGGCCTTTCTGAGCTTATAGACCTTCCCTTCTTCTCTTTGTACTTCAAAACCAGCAGGCTGATCCACATAGACTTCCTCTTCTAGGACACCATTTAGGAAGGCTGATTTGACATCTAGCTGATATAGACTCCATTCCTTCTATCCAGCTAGGGCAATCAAAGTTCTGATTGTATCTAGTCTTGCAACAGGAGCAAATGTTTCATGGAAGTCAATTCCAGGCTTCTGTGCATAGCCTTTAGCTACTAGCCTTGCTTTATGCTTCAGGATTGAGCCATCTAGGTTCAGCTTGGTCTTGTATACCCATTTAACCCCAATAACTGGTTTATCAGCTAGTCTGTTAACCAACTCCCAGGTTGAGTTCTTCTCAATCATCTCAATTTCATTCTTCATTGCTGTCTTCCAGGCATTGTCCTTTACTGCTTCTTCAAAGTTCTCAGGCTCAACAATAGTTAGATTACATCTAGCATAGATATCTCCAATACTCCTCATCTTTGCTGGAATGTCTTCTGACTCACCAGTCCCCATTTTCACGTTGGACTTTAGAGACTTATCTAAGTTTATCAATGAGGCTTCATTCGATGTCATGTGATTACTGCATCCACTGTCAAGGTACCGGATATCAATGTCAGGTTTAGATGTAGCAGAGTGACAGGCATAGAACATTGCACCTTCCTCATCTGCTTGTCTTGCAACATTTTCATTCTGCTTCCCGTTGCAGTCCTTGGCCATGTGACCAAACTTGTTGCATTGCTAACACTTGGTTTTTCCTTTGAACCAGTATTCCCCATAGTGTAGTTTGTCACAGATCATGCACTTAGTACCACTGCTCTCAGCTTTACTGGGATTCACACTTTGCTTGTAGTTAGGCTTTCCAGAATTGAACTTATGATTCCAGTTTTTGTTTCCCTTAAACTGCTTCTTGAACTTGCTTTGACCAGTCCCTTGCTGTCCCTTATCATGCATAGATAAACTAGAAAATGCTTTATCCACAGTACTCTCATGCATTTCTAGTCTTTGATCAAAAGCTCTAATGGAAGCCACTACATTCTCAACATTCACAGTGTCCATATCTCTAGTTTCTTCTATAATAGATACTATAGAATTAGGATTTAGTTAGGCTGATCAATACTTTCTGTGCTAACCGTTTTTTAGTAACATCTTCACCATAGGTTCTCATTTGATTCACTATTTCATATAGTCTAGACAGATAGTTGGATAAGGATTCAGTTTCTTTCATCCTTGTATACTCAAAATCACGTCTTAAGGATTGTAACTTGATTGCTCTTACCTTTTGATCACCTTTGTACTCTCTTTTCAGCAGATCCCAGGTTGATTTGGCAGTCTCCTCATTTGAGATTTTTGAGAAGATAGTATCAGCAACTGATGTTTGAAGCATCCCCAAGGCTCTTGCAGCCTTGATGTAATATGCTCGGGTTGGTTGGTTAACCACATCACCAGCAGCATCTCCTGCTTCTTCATGCAGTCCAACATCAACATACTCCCAGAGATCATGTGCTCTGAGGATGGTCCGCATTTTGATACTCCAGAATTCGTAGTTAGTTCCATCAAAGATCGGAGCTCGTAGCTCTGATCCACCAGCTCCTGTCATGTTAGACCCAGCTGCTTCTTCTTCACAGATGATCGTCCCTTGTGCCAATGCTCACGGATCAGATAACTTTGATACCATGTTGATTTCAGCAGCTTCAACATGATCGGAAAACATTTCTACTTCAATCGGGTAAGTTCTCTAAACTCAACCTGAATTGAGTATGGTTTTAATTGCAGATTCGGATTGATAGTTCTTAGATGTAGGAATGAATCCTTCGGGTGATGAACTCTAGATTTAATTTCTGTAGGAATGGAATGATTTTGTTTGTTGCACACCAATTGTTTGATGAAATGCTACTATGGAATTCTGAAGGATTCGGATGCTCTCTTCTGCTATGACAGAGAGAGTGTTCAATTGTTATTGAATTGTATTTGATTACACACTCACACACACCTTACATACACTCTTACAGTCTGTTAGTGTAATGACACTATGATGTCACACACACACACACACACACACCCACACGGCTCTTCTAGCTTGGGCGCCAAGTTAGGCTCACACACTCATTCACTGTTTTATGTTGTAACAGACTCTTCACAGTTCTGCTGACACATCCTTTGTTGACTTGTCTAGGACTTAGTTATCTAGATGCCTTGTGATAGCTTAAGCACCAACAGAGACTAGAGAGATAAGTTTACCATGTATGCAGTATGCTTGGAAGACTCGGAGATCGACGACCGATTCATGATTCTTGAAGCATTACTAACGGACTCACCGACTATTGCATGCCCTCAAATTTCAAAATCGATCCATGGGAATGTAAAACTTTTCACATAAAGTCAGTCAAATGGAAAACAAGAGCACCGAATTTCACACCGTCGTCGATCTTCAGATTCTGCACTTTTTCTTCACGTACCAAATCCCTTTTTCTTGCAATTTTGTGCTTTTGAAGTTTAATTTCGCAAAATTTTTCTTCCATTTTGTAAACTTCGGCGATTTTTCTTCCAATGGTCGCGCAATGGTTAGGGGTCGTTTCTAATTTCTGTCTCTGGGTTTCTGTGAAATTTGAAGAATTGGGAAATCTGGGTGGAAATGGCTTCCAACATAAGCATAATGGACATCGCTTACTTCGTTGGAAGGAATAATATATTGACATGGAGACAAACACTCTTCTTCTCCCCAAGTAGGATTCCTCGAGGGATTCATTCTAGCGCAAGTTTTCAGTTTTCAATATAAAATGGACTTCTAACCCTATCCCCACTCTAGTCCAGAATTCAACATCGATCGATCCTTCAAATTCCCTCACCAGCCCTGCAAATTCATATATGTTGTGATCGAGTTTGATTAGAGTTTGGAATTGGGCTTAAGTATGGAGATGGACTTGAGAGAAGGCCCAAAGAAAGTTATTGGGCCATAAATGAAAGTCTGGAATTACGAAATTACCGTTTTGTCCTTGAAATTCTCGAAGGCCCGGAAGCTACTTTTTTATTGAGAACTCTTTTTCGTAGTTTCTCTACCCCCAATACATAGAACCCGAGCTCACGAGCACATAAACAGGTGGTATGTTGAAATCGGAGTTCGAACGAGTAAATTACAAGTCTGGAACGATTGAGACGTATCGATAATTTTGGAAAAGTTTAAATTATAAAACAACTCTCTTTCCTCTCATTGGTCAGACTCCCTTCCTCTCTCCCCAGTCTCTCTTTTCTCTCTCAGTCCCGCGAACTCTTCTGGCGAAAACCCCAGAAAACCCAGCCAGAGAACAACAACGACCCACGACGCCGCACGTACGCTGTTCTCTTCGTGATTACAACCCTGTTCTTGAACGCGACTGACATCCACCGTACGCGACGCGGCAATCCTCGAACGAAAAATGGGTCCATGCTGCATTCAAGGGTTTTTCCCTCCACCACAGGTAGCTACTCGACTCATAGACCTCATTTTTGAATTCCTCTCGTCGAGTAGATGAGTTTAGACTATTGGGTTGTTTGATTTGGTTGAGTTTTGAGAAAGTTGCAAAAAAAGTTTAAATCGGCCTTTAATGGCATCTCCAGACAAGCGCCAACGAGTGGAATCTGCATGAGGTAGGGGCGACTGAACCTTGCAGTCGCACCCCCTAAGGTTTCCAGAGCACGTGGGGGCGCGTGAGGGAGCATGGGCCCCACCCGTGACTCCCGACGACTTGTGTTTTACATATTTTATTATTCCGAACACGTTCGCGTAGGTCTCCGGTCCATCAGAGTTCATTTGGGGACGATTTTTGCCAATTTAAATGTGTTTTAGGGAGCGGAAGAACTCCCAGGATTAAGTAATAAAATCTAATGAATTAGATGAGCATTTATTAATATTAATTACCTGATTTACGAGACATTTCATTAATGGAAAATCCAAAGAGTCATATGGATCGAGACGGAACTCGTGGGGACTCCCGGGAACAGATGCCTCAAAATACGTGCAATGGTGGACCCGGTCGGGTGAGTTCTCTCCGACGTACTGTGAGTGGACCTTTTTCCCTAATTTATGATTGTAAATTGTGATTGTGGATTGGATTGTGATAAAAATACTTATTGGTGATGCTTGTGACTTATGGTTTGATTATATATTTGTTTCATGATACTAGAAATCATAGACGATGCCATGGGTAGATTGTGAGCCTGGCATATGGTTGATGTTCGGAATTTAAGATGATAATCTCGATGAAATATAAGTACTCTGAAATGATTATAAACTAATATTATAGTGATAGATTCCGAGATTTATATTAGAATAATAATGAAAGATAAGTACTCTAGAATGAGTATAAACTACCAATAAATTAGGGTATCTCGAGGTTCGTTTCCGAGATACGTGTCACGATGTCGAGTCGTGAGGTACGATACGTTCAGT
Organism: Oemleria cerasiformis; assembly: GCA_037349345.1. Taxonomy (NCBI): domain Eukaryota; kingdom Viridiplantae; phylum Streptophyta; class Magnoliopsida; order Rosales; family Rosaceae; genus Oemleria; species Oemleria cerasiformis. The sequence continues at coordinate 35,128,536 of JAZGTL010000007.1, read as the reverse complement.
GAAAGACGTGAGTCACGGCGAGATATCGTTACGCAACGACGGGTATGACAGACACGACGAACATGACGATGAGTCAGTGTCGAGATGATTCGGCCGAGGTGTCATGCCGACCTAGTATATGTGTCATGGGCAGAATCCTATATCCCGTCAAAGTCGGGTTATGGTGTGAGAATTACCGATGAGTCATGCCGTATAGCACACAAGTATGTATTGTGATGCGAGGAATGTCGATGAATCATACCGGCATAGCATCTGAGTTGTATGGTCGTGCGAGGATTACCGGTGTCATGCCGGCATAGCACATATGTTGTCTTGTCGTGCGAGGATTACCGATGAGTCATGCCGACATAGAACATGAGTATGTATTGTCGTACGAAGATTGTCAATGAGTCATGCCAGCATATCACATGAGTATGTATTGTGGTGCGAGGATTGCCGATGAATCATGTCAGTATAGCACATGTGTCAGTAGTGTGGTCATAAGTCATATGATGGTGCGATGATTGCCAAGAATTTATGCATGCATAGCACATGAACCATATGACGATGCAATGATTGTCGAGGAGTCATGTCGGCATAGCACGTGTGTCAGTTTGGTATGCCTATATGGTGGCCGCTGGTGTCGTACTTGTCTGTAAGCCACAGACTAACCTCCACGTGATCGTTCACCTGCGCCCGCTCTATACTAGTTAAATGAAGCCAATCCTATTCCCGAGCCTTGTGAGTATTGTGGTCCCAGGCTCCTAGGGGAACTCGTGGTGATGGTGCTTGCACCCAATCCTTCACGTGGTCGCGGTACGAGCGAAGACACCCAGCCTATCACGTACACGTGACTTGTGCCGCTACAATGCCATTGGGATACTTATGTATGTGATGCCAATCTATGATTTATGCCGACTAATGATGTGATGCCAACCGAGGTTACATGACGGCTGATGCCAGCCGATGATTTATGCCGGCTGATGATGTGATATGCCAGTCGATGATATTTTGTATGGACGATGTGTCCTTGAGATGTTCCATACCATCGTAGACAGGCGATGGTATCAAAGTATTACTAGTTATGTCACCCTTAGGATTTGATGTGTCATCTTCAATGTATGAAGATTCATTGTGAATGTTAATGGTGGATTAGTATGTGATTGTGTTGAATGGGTATGATTGCTAACCTTGCGGGGTTACATTATTATTATATTGTTATATTGTTGATGATATGCTTTGCTTGTTGAGGGGTTAACATGGAGACACTCATCTTGTTTCCTTTTATACCCCTCAGGTCATCGTAGAAGTTCACGAATTCGAGGAGGGATGTTATCAACTCTGACCTTCTGTTGTCGTCCAAGGTAATATCGGTTAGTATTTACCATTTACCTTTCACTAGAATTCCTAAAACGAAACGTTTTAGAAGGCTTTCGTCACCAGGACTCGGCGTTCAGCTGTCGGCCTTCATAATGAAATGCTATTCACTTTAACTTCGATTAAAGTACTTTGAGTTGCACCTATTAGCGATTATTAGATCGAGTTGAAAGCATTTTTTAGACTAGTTTGAGAAAATTGAGATGAATCATATATACGGGGAGAGATCAATCGAATTGCAGATAGTTTTTCTATGCATAGTTTTTAATGTGGATATGGGATGTTGCTACATTGACTCTCCCCAAATTTTACGTTGTCGAAAATTGTGGATAATGTAGCTAGGCTCGTTATTCTAATCGTGTTGCACATTCCCAAATTTTACGTTGTCGAAAATTGTGGATAATGTAGCTAGGCTCGTTATTCTAATCGTGTTGCACATTCTACATACTTAGTGTTTGTTGTTTCTTTTTTTTTTCGGGCCTTTTGCCCCTTTGTTTACTGAAATAAACCTTGAGTTTATATTATCCCAATTCAATCCGATACAACTTACTAAAATGATATAATCAAATTTGTTAAGATTTTCAATTACAAATTGTATGATGATGTTGGGACCAAATCAATTTAATTTATAACTTTTTAGAAATTATTCTTTAATAGAGGCATAGTTACTTACAATCATTCTATTCAATTATTTATAGTACATTTATAATTACATGATATAAATTATTCTTTAAGGACAATATTTTGCTTCCCATCCGGGTAGTACATTCTGACCTCATACCACTCTTTCGATATATCGAATAATCCTTATACATATATTCTCATACCACTATTTCGATATATCGAATAATCCTTATACATATATTATAATCGGAACCGTTCAACTTCTATATAATCATTTCAAAATCATATCTAAAATCAACAATTTCGATATATCGAATAATCCTTATACATATATTATAATCGGAACCGTTCAACTTCTATATAATCATTTCAAAATCATATCTAAAATCAACAATTTTGAAAGTCTTTTAGTAATTTAAACAGAAATTACCAAGCTTTCTAAAGAGACTGGGGATGAAAGAAAAATAAACGATCCCGATTATAATATATATATATATATATCTAAAATATGATATATATATATATATACATATATATACTAGAACATCCAAACATACCCTTCAACTAAATTGTTGAAGGAGATGTAATGGATAATCCATAAACTTATCACTTATTAGTTTGCAAGGAGAGCCAAAACCATTCATGTTGAGGGAAAAAAGAAAACTTCATTAGATAGTAGGCCGGATTATTACATGCATAAGATACACGTAATACTTATTTATTTACTTAGTAGCTAGGCTCGCTGACTGTCCTCTTACATTATACGTAGAGCCTTATATATTTATTGATTTTAACTCTTCTTATTCATAGCTTACTAGCCCCCGAAAAAAACACTACGTGCCACATCCTCTTAGTTTTACATTAGATTTACGCAATCGCCCTCCTCTCGTAGGAAGACCCCTGCTGCTGGCTGCTCAAAGCAGCAGTCTCTTGCCTGTTGTACTTGAGTTGCATTGCCTCTTGTCGAGAAACTTGGTAGGCGTTCGCCACGACCTCCTGCGGCAGTGCCCGCAGGACTGAGGTCCTGCCAACCAAAGTGTTGATCATGGCATTGTCCTCAGTCTTGAAGGCAATGTACTCGAATCCTCTGTTGCCGGCTTGCTTGAGCACGGCGTGGTTCTGTGGGACAATGAACAACTGGCCCTCTTGCACCTGGTCGTCCAGGATCAGGTCACCGTTGTCGTTCACCACCTGGACTCTTGCGTCTCCTCTGAGCACGTACACCACTGAGTGTGCATTCAAGTTCCAGTGTGGGCTGTAGATAGCATTCTGCATGCATGCATTTTGTTTTATAATTAATCTTAAAGATTCCAGAATGGTATAATTCACTACTGATTATATATTGTATTATTTGAAATACATACGTTGTAGAAAAAGCCTCTTTCGGCGCTGAGGCGGAGGAGCCTGAGGATGGGGAGGTTGTGACTGTTGAGGGTGCTGACCCTACCGGCCTGAGGAGTGTAAATATCGGCGCGCTCAGGGTTCTGAAGGTTTTCCTTCAACCTAGCAGAGCAGAGAGTCTCCTCAATACCGTTGGCCATGACCAAATCATTTCGGCCTCCTTGTTGTGCACGTTGCCTCTCTCTCTCGAGCTGCTCCTCCTGTCTCTGCTCGTGTTGGCGCTGCTGTTGTCCTCTTGGTGGCTGGACCAAGTCGAGTTTACCCTTCACTCTCACGATCTGGTTCCTGTTGTCGTCTTGTCCCTGGAGGTTTTTGGCGGTCTCTTCGTCGACATTGAGGGCCTGGGCCAGGAGCCGAGTGCTGAATCCGGAGAAGACATTGTTGCCGTTTCCTTGTTGTTGTTGGCCGCGGCGGCTCCTCCTGCTTTGTTGCTCTTGTCTCCTCTCTTGCTCTTGCTCCTTTTCCCTCTCTCTTCGGCTTTCTTGTTGCTCTCTCCGTCGCTCCTCCTCTTCCTCCTGCTGTCTCTGCCCGCGCTGCCCAGATTGGCCCCGTTGGCGACGGTACTGCTGGCTTCGGCCTTGTTGCTCGAACTCATCTTCTGGGTTGCCAGCGAGATAGAATCTCTACAATGGTGATATGTAGAAGCAAGTTTTAATTAGTTAGACAATTAATTCAATAAAGCGCTTCTACAATTCAAAAGCCAAAAAATTAATAACTTTTAATCAGATATATATAATTAAGAATTTACCGTACCCTTGGGTTTTGGTCAAGCTGGTTGTTGTTGTTGCTGAGATCGAGAAGGCTGACAGCAACAAGGTTCTCTTGTCCGTCGTTGTAGGACCAGTAAGCAACTCCTGCGGGGATAGCAATGACGTCACCCTCTCGGATGCGGCGAACCTTCTGGTGGCGGTCTAGCTGTTCTTCTTGTCCTCTTTGGCCTCCTTGTTGTTGCTGCTGGCGGCGCCTCCGTTCTTGTTCTCTCTGTCTCTCCTCTTGTCTCTCTTCCTGCTCTTCTTGTTGTTCACGTCGACCGCCCTGCTGCTGTTCTTGTTCCTGGCGGCGACTCCGTTCTTGCTCTCTCTGTCTCTCTTCCTGCTCTTCTTGTCGTTCACGTCGACCGCCCTGCTGCTGTTCTTGTTCCTGGCGGCGCCTCTGTTCTTGCTCTCTCTGTGTCTCTTCCTGCTCTTCTTGTTGTTCGCGTTGTCCTCGACCTCCTCGTTGGTATTGTTGCTGGGATTGATCTTCCTGAGACTCTTCGTAAGTCTCAGGACAACCAGACAACACAGTCCCCAGAAGGCCGCGTCCTGTAACCAAGAACATGCATTTCAACACCAACAATACTTAAATCCAAATTAAATAATAGCTAAACCATAATTTAATCACCAAATATAAGAATTAAATTATGTAAATTATATATGTGGGCTGACCTTGAACGACGTAGATGAGTTGAGGGGCATTGGCGTAGGAAGGCAAGTGAAGGCCGTTCTGCTCAATGGTGATTCGAGAAGCAGCGACACCAGCGCACTGGAAGTCATCCTCGTTGTAGTTCCAGGTCTCAATCTGCCCGGCCTCCGCTTCAATGCGGTTGTCGGGCTCTCGGGCCTGGAGGTGGTTGAGCTGGCACTGGTTCTGCTGGCTCGTCCTCCCCTGGCGTGCTGCTAAGCACCCATTGACAACTAGAAGCAAACAAAGGGAAAAAATAAAACCCTTGGCCATCAGAAAACAGAGAAGGATGTATCTATCTGGAGTTGGATGAGACTGATTGTTGTTGTGTTGAGATGGTGAAGCGGCGAGAAGGAGACGCTGGTATTTATAGGAGGAAAGGGGGATGAGGGGTTGACACGTATGAATTATTGTGTAAGAAATGTGTTGCCATTTTTCTGCATGCATGACTATGTGCTTTGACTTGTTTACACCTCATTTTGGTTTGAAGGGCAGGTGGCTCTTGGCCTCAGAGAGGACACAAAATGAAGCGATCAGGGCGTGCATGGATTGTTTTGGTATTGTGTGGTGGGGTTCTCATTTCTGCAGGGGTTGGAGCTTCTGAATCTTTGATGATGATCGGTGTATGAAGTTAATGAACTAGAGCCGTTGGATGGGATTTATGATTTTATGTTTTTCTTGGTTGAATGATGGTGATTGATTAGGTTAGATTAGACGGGAGCGTATGATAGTATAGGTAACATTTGAAGTTCACCTATTTCTGACAAAAGGGAATATATTATGCATTTTGTCTGCATTTGGAAATGAAATATTTACTGGTTTGAACTTGGATCAGTATCTGGGAATATTATTAAATGAATGGATATGTATACACTTTGATCTAAATTGTCCAAAAGTAAAGACGAACCTTCTGCTGTGCTTGGACCACATCTATGTGCATGGTGAAAATTTTGAGTGGTGTGTAGGGTTTACTCCTATAAAAAAATCATTCATCACTCTTTAACTGTTTTTTAATTTAATCTAAATTACATGTTTATAAGAGGTAAATTTGTCGTTCTTGCTTATGGGTTGAATCTTGGTATTCTTTGCTTATGGGTTTGTTTGTGGGTGTGCCTAAAGAAGTTCTTGCTTTCTCTTGGGTATACCCCTTATAAACTTGTAGTTCCAATTTTTTTGTAAAAATCCCTCATACTCTCGATCTTATTGTGATTTTTCTATTAGAGTTACACTAGCAGTTGAGCCCGCACGATGCTGCGGGTTTGTACAAAATTTAAACATGTGAGAATGAGACTAAAAATCTATAGATTGATGTGCTAAATAATATTTGGAGTAAGTTAGATATATACATCTTAATATGCACAAATGAAACATGTGCAAAGTTCATTCAAAAAATTAATGCTGGTTAAATATGTTTTTTCATTATATTTCGTGTCAACCAACATTTTCGGTAAAAACTTGTGCATCAATCGAAGTAGTAGAATAATTACATTCTTCTTCCATAAACAAATTTTGAGTGGAAAACTTGTTCAAGAACAGTTCCTCTTCCTTCAATCCTTCACAAAAAGAAGAAAAGAAAATGAATTTAATTTAAAATGGAATTAAAACAATTATATAATACCAAATTTCAAACAATAGAAACAGTAGAATTGAAACTAAACAACACAGAATAGTGTATGGTATATGGAGATAATTAAGAAACTAATGAACACATCAATTTCAAATGATCACTTGAAGATCGAAGACAAAGTATCAAAATTAGGGCATCAAAAAATTCCAATACTGAACTAATTAATACCATATTAGAAAACACCAAGTCCTGCCTGACAATGTCATTAAGAAAATCATTAAACATACATATATACAAATAGAAGTGAAACATACACATTCAAATTCAAAAACTTATAACTAAACTTCAAAACACATACTCATATCCAAAATCAAGAAAATTACACATTAAGCCAAAATTCATGACAACCAGGTAATATATACCAGTAGTATACCAAAGTTACACATTTTTGGATCGCATGTAAAGTTCGATGTCCACTGAACTTTAGCTGCAGGGACAATGTCAAAACAAAAATGAACAAAATGAAGAGTAATTGATCGATACTCATATATATATATGTGAATGCTAAATTTAGGCTCCTCATTAATTATAGAGGAAACTATTACACATTCATGATCAATTACTCTGTAGTTCATGAATTACATTGTTTTTTTCCAATTCATGAATTACATTCAAATCCAATATTTTGACAGCCTAAATTTTCTCTACACTAAAACAAAAAAGTACCTCACAATTCTTTGAAGACCCGATAGTGGCTCCTCAAATCCTTACAAAAAAAAAGACAAGCAAGATTGTAAAAAAACTCAGAGAATACATTAATATTTGGAGTAAGTTAGATATATACATCTTAATATGCACAGATGAAACATGTGCAAAGTTCATTCAAAAAATTAATGCCATGGGACTTACTACTTAAAAGTTAGATATATACAAACAGCCTAATTGTGCAAAATATATAGGCTGTCAAAATTTGACCAAAATATATGTACATCTTGAGAGATTATTATTGAGTTTCATTTTGGAAAGTTATTACTAAGCTTCTTTTGTGTCTTCTTCTTCTGAGAAAAGGGAGAAATTTCAGTTATTATGTTGTATTGCTATTAATTATATATAAGGCTGTTTGTAGATATATTGTATAAATTGAAACAATATGAAATTGAATTCAAAAGCTGATGATGATTGAGTTTTTTTCTTAAATATATGTTCTTTTGGATAGAAAGTAAAAGATGTAATTACACAGTAATTAGTTGAAGGGACGGTTAAATTAGGTGCACAGAGAAAAAATGTAGATCATATGTGAGTTAGACAATCTTTTTAATACTGGTTAAATATGTTTTTTTATTATATTTCGTGTCAACCAACATTTTCGGTAAAAACTTGTGCATCAATTGAAGTAATAGAATAATTACATTCTTCTTCCATAAACAAATTTTGAGTGGAAAACTTGTTCAAGAACAGTTCCTCTTCCTTCAACCCTTCACAAAAAGAAGAAAAGAAAATGAATTTAATTTAAAATGGAATTAAAACAATTATATGCCAGTAGTATACCAAAGTTACACATTTTTGGATTGCATGTAAAGCTCGATGTCCACTGAACTTTAGCTGCAGGGACAATGTCAAAACAAAAATGAACAAAATGAAGAGTAATTGATCGATACTCACATATATATGTGAGTATAAATGGTAAATTTGTGAAGGGCATATATATATGTGTGTGTGAATGCTAAATTTAGGCTCCTCATTAATTATAGAGGAAACTATTACACATTCATGATCAATTACTCTGTAGTTCATGAATTACATTGTTTTTTTCCAATTCATGAATTACATTCAAATCCAATATTTTGACAGCCTAAATTTTCTCTTCACTAAAACAAAAATGTACCTCAGGATAGTCCCAAAACAGAATATATAATATCTTTCCCAATCCTTGGAAAAAAAAACAACATAAAACACTTTAGAAACAGCTCTCAAAATCATTTAACAACTTTTATAAAACAAAAATATACCTTACAATTCTTTGAAGACCCGATAGTGGCTCCTCAAATCCTTGCAAAAAAAAGACAAGCAAGATTGTAAAAAAACTCAGAGAATACATTAAGAACTTTTATCAAACAGTTAGTGTGCACCAACAAATTCACATTCGCAATTACATTGAAACATTCATTATCATCCAGCAAAAATAAAAGACAAAACTAACAATGTAACAAATAAACAAACATGCAAACAAAATGATTCATTTTCATAGATTAAAATTGAAAGCAAGAGAGCAATAACTAATTTCATCTAATAAAACTGAAAAACCAACTTTAAAAGAGTGGAATTCACAGTAAATGGAAACAAATTTTACACCAATTTATTAAAAAAAAAAAATTTAATTTCAACCCAAAATTTAATTACCACAAAAGATAAAAGCTTTACTTGAAAAAGCACAGCTAACGATATGATTTTGTTCCTCCTCAAGCCTTCCAAAAAAGCGACATGCAAACTTATCAATTCACCAAATCTATAAACAAAGAAAGTAAATTACAAAGAGAAACCCAACACCTTACCCTACAAATTCCCGAAAACTCTTCAAGCATCCAACGCCTTCTTCCTCAATCCTTCCAAAAAATGAACACGCAAGAGAATCAATGAACAAAATCCATCCCAAATAACCTAATTAAAGCATGAACTAACAAAAACCCCAAGTCTTACGTTGCAAGTTTGTTGAAATTCTGCCTTAATGGGAAATTGAAAGCAAATAATTACATGACCATGCTATGTCCGTGAAGGATTTGAGAGTTTTGAGGAGAAAAGGAAGCGAGTAGAAGCAATGAAGGAAAGAAACCTAGGCCGTCTATTTTCCAGTGTTATGTTTCATTGTTCAAATTCGAAAGAAATTTTTTGTTCTAAGGTGATAACAGGGCCTTGCAGTGGAGAAAGATGAGACGCTCAGCTCTGAGGATTATCTTCATCTATACATGATTAGGGTACATCAATACCTTCTGGATATGCTTCAATCCAAGCTTCTCGCACTGCTGCTGCAGATTTTGGGTAATAATGCTTTTGGAACCTCCTGTTGAGAATGAGGATCTGCTGAAGAGCTCAGATGAAAGGATCGTGAGGAACTTGGTGCACAGAGCTGCAATGGCAGCAATCAGGTATTGTCTCTAATTGAAACTCCTAGCTGAATCCGATTGAATCAGTACTAGCCTGTGATGTTCTTTGTATGAATTCTGTTTCACTTTTCTATTTATGGATTGAATTTCTGGATTGAAACGAGTGATGATCACTATGATGATCAATGCACTGCAAGTGTTTGTGAAAATGCCTTACACGTTTTCTGAATGCTTATTCTCTGCTGTGACAGAGATTCTCAGTTGTATTAATTAAAATGAATAAATTGAATGCATACATACACACACTCTCACTCATTCAGTTAGTCTTGGATGCTATGACATCACAAGAACCTATTACATTTTGACACCTAGTCTAGTCTGTTCTAACAGACTTCCTTGCAACCCACGCAAGTCTCACACACTTTAGGCACTCTCTCTAGTCTATTACAGCTTCACCCGCACCCCTTAGTCTTCAATTAACCCTTAGTTTCCTTGTAGACAACCAGCTGGTAGCTTAGTCAGCAACATTCCCTTCTAAGCTAGTTGCTGGTTTGACACCAAGTAGACCCCTTAGGTAGTTTGGTCTTTCCTTAGGCAAAGCCTTAGTAAAGATATCAGCTATCTGTTCTTCTAACCTGCAGAGCATCAGACCAATCTGATTATCTTGTAGTGCATCCCTGATGAAATGAAACTTCCTGTTTATGTGTTTAGTTTTCTGATGAAACATTGGGTTTCTTGCCATTGCTATTGCTGACATATTGTCACAAAACAATGGTGTTGCCTCTCCTTATTCTTCTCCAAAATCCTTAAGCACAAACCTAAGCCAAATAGCTTGAGATGTTGCCTCAGCAACGGCAACATACTCAGCTTCTGATGTGGACAAAGCCACTACGCTTTGCTTCACCGAGGCCTATGAAAATACCCCACTTCCTAGAGTAAATGCATAGCCTGAAGTGCTTTCATATCATATTCAGAACCTCCCCAGTCACTGTCACATAAACCAATCAAAGTAGAGGCTTTTCCCTTAACATACTCAATGCATACTTCCTTTGATGTATAAAGATACTTCTGTCAAATTGTATCACTCCCATTCCTAGGAAATGATGAAGTAGACCCAAATCTATCATCTCATACTTACTCATCATCACATGCTTGAATTCCTTGATCAATGCTTGTGAACTTCCAGTGTAAATTATGTCATCCACATAGATAGACACAATTAGGAGTTCACCAGCTTCATCAAACTTTATGTATAGTGTAGCCTCACTAGCACTCCTTTTAAACTCACAGCTCGATAGATAGGAGTCAATCTCTCCATACCAGGCTCTTGGGGCTTGCTTGAGTCCATAGAGAGCCTTCTTAAGTTTGTAGACTTTTCCCTCTTCTTCTTGAAACTCAAAACTCTCTGGCTGATCAATATACACTTCTTCTTCTAGTACTCCATTCAAAAATGCAGATTTCACATCCAATTGGTATAGTTTCCAGTTCTTATGAGCTGCTAGAGCAATGAGAGATCTAATGGTATCTAACCTTGCTATTGGAGAAAAGGTTTCATTGAAGTCCACACCAGGCTTTTGTGCATACCCCTTAGCTACTAGTCTGACCTTGTGCTTCTGTATAAAACCATCTAGGTTTAATTTTGTCTTGTAAACCCATTTAACCCCAATGAAAGGTTTATTCATAGGTCTGTTCATTAGCTCTCATGTCTCATTCTTCTTAATCATGTCAATTTCAGCCTCCATTGCTTTCTTCCAAGCTAGATCTTTAGCTGCTTCTTGATAGGATTCTGGTTCAGTGATGCACATGTGACATCGTGCATACACATCATGAATACTTCTGAACTTGACAATTATTCCAGTAATGGATTCGTCTGCATCTTGCACTTCACTTATCTGGATTTCATTCTGAGGTTCAGATTCTTGCACATCTCCAGCTGTAGGTTCTTGAGGGACCTCAGTTGTATTCTCAGGTTGAGAAATAGTATGTTCAAAACCATAGCTCAGTATAAGAGTGCCACCAGTCTCAGTCTTTGTAGCATTCCAGTCCCATTCTGCATTCTCATCAAAAACCACACTCCTAGATATCACAATCTTGTTGGTTTGAAGATTATACAACCTGTAGCTTTTTCACAATGCCCATATCCCATGAATACATACTTTGCTCCCTTTTCATCCAGTTTCTGCCTCAACTGATCAGGAATATGAGAATAGCAAATAGAGCCAAAAATTCGTAGGTGTTTGACCCCTGGCCTTCTTCCACTAAACTACTCAAATGGTGTTTTACCATTCAAAACCTTTGTAGGACATCTGTTATGCAAATACACAACAATATTCACATATTCACCCCAGAATTTGTAGGGTACTCCCTTTCCATGCATCATGGCTTTAGCCATTTCAACAATGGTTCTATTCTTCCTTTCAGCAACACCATTTTGCTGAGGAGAATAAGCCACTATCAACTGCCTTGTTATCCCTGACTCATCACAGAACACTTCAAACTCATTTGAGAGGTATTCCCCACCTCTATCAATTCTGAGTCTCTTGATTTTATAACCACTTTATAACTCAATCATGCTTTTAAACTTCTTAAAAACATTTAGAACATCAGACTTATGTTTAAGAAAATATAACCAGCACATTCTAGTGAAGTCATCAATAAAAGTCAGGAAGTACTTGTTACCTTCAATGGTTTCTACTTGCTTTGGACCACACACATCTGAGTGTATGAGTTCAAGAGGCAAAGTTGCCATCCAAGCAGGTTCTTTGTCAAACTGCTCCACATGCTGCTTACCAGCTACACAACTTTCACAAACATCTGCACTCCCTTGTAGTTTAGGCATACCAACAACCATCTACTTCTGCTCTAAACACTTCAAGCTAGTGTAATTCATATGACCATATCTCTTGTGCCATAAGTCTGAATCTTCAGCAATAGTGTGCCCTCATAGCAATATGATTTAAACACCCAAATGTCATAGGAAAACATATGTTCTGTGTCATAGGGATTTTAGCTACTCTGTGACATAGCTCCTTGTCTTCATAGATGTCCACAGTCTGTTCTCCAAATACTAGAAAGTAGCCATGTTGAATCATTTGTCCAACACTCAGCAGATTTTCCTCCAATCCATGTAAGAGCATAACATCTCTTATGTATCTTTTACCCTGCTTAGTTTGAATGACAAGGGTCCCTTTTCCTTTTTCTTGAACTAACACACCATTTCCCATCTTCACCTTTGCTTTAATACTTCTGTCAATGTCCACAAGTAGTGACTCTTGTGCAGTCATGTGATTACTACATGCATTGTCCACATACCATACATTTGCATCCTTCACAACAGCAGTGTTACAAGCATAGAATAAGTTCCCATAAGTTTCAGTCACTTCTCTAGCCATATTCACAGTCTTCCCATTGCAATCTTTGGCATAATGACCAAACTTATTGCAATTGTAGCATTTAGGCTTTCCATTGAACCAACACTCACCATAGTGTAATTTGTCACACACTTTGCATTTTGTTCCACTGCTCTCTGCCTTGTTAAAACCTGCATTATGGTGGTAACTGGATTTACCAGTGGCATTAGACTTTTGATTCCAATTTTTGTTATTCTTGTAGAACTTCTTAAACTTGCCTTGAGAGTTGCCCTGCTGCCCCTTAGAATTCATAGACAAACTAGCAAAAGCTTTATCAACATTCCCTTCACTATGCATTTCTATCCTTTGATCAAAATCCCTAATTGAAGCAATGACACTTTCAACACCCAAAGATTCCATATCTCTGGTTTCTTCTATGATAGAAACAATAGGATCATAGGGTTTAGTCAAGCTAATTAGGATCTTTTCAGCTAATCTCTTTTCTGAAATGTCTTCTCCATAGGTTCTCATTTGGTTTACAACTCCATACAATTTAGACATGTACACAGACAAAGATTCATCTTCTTTCATTCTTGTATATTCAAAATCACGTCTAAGAGATTGTAGTTTGACTGCTCTAACCTTTGAGTCACCTCTGTATTCTCTTTTCAGCACATTCCAGGCAGCTTTTGCACTTTCTTCATTCTGGATCCCGGGAAAGATGTCATCAGCAACAGCATTCTGAAGCATGTTCAGTGTCTTAGCATCTCTCACAAGATCGGTATGAGAAGGCTGGTTCAGAACAGCTCCAGCTTCTCCTTCTACGGCTATTACTTCAGGTAATCCCATATCTACATACTTCCATAGATCATAGCCCTTTAGCACAGTCATCATTTTGATACTCCACACATCATAGTTAGAACCTGTGAATATCGGAGTCCTTAGCTCACCTCCACCGTGTGTTTCTGTCATTGCAGATCACACAACTTCTTGATGCTTGTATTCTTGCACTGCACAAATCTACGTCCAGATGATGATGATCAGAGACAAAGCTCTGATACCATGTTGAGAATGAGGATATGCTGAAGAGCTCAGATGAAAGGATCGTGAGGAACTTGATGCACATAGCTGCAATGGCAGCAATCAGGTATTGTCTCTAATTGAAACTCCTAGCTGAATCCGATTGAATCAGGACTAGCCTTACATGGTGAGACGGTAAGTGTCTGTGTTACGTGACTCCAGGTGGAATGGTTCAATTCTGAGGCTATGAAGTGGATTGGTGATCTCATCGGTACTACTTATCAGGTTGACACACACGGCCTCTCAGGTCCGTGGGAAGTATGCCATAATCTGAGTTGAGCTAGAATTGACTAAGCCTCTTATTGCTAATGTGAAAGTGGAGGATACTTGGTGTGGTCAAGAGTACGAGGGCCTCAATCTAGTTTGCTTTGGCTTTGGGTTTTATAGGCATTGTCGTGAAAACTGTCCTACGAGATCAGGAAGCCTAATATGAATGTAGCGACTACGGAGGTGGATGCTGAGATGAACTTGCCTGGCAATCAGACTAGCTACCCAGATAATGATACTATGAATGATGAGACCATGAGGATATTTGAGCCCAAGGCCTTGGAACCCCTTCTTATTAGGCCATGGAGTATTGTGTCTTACTCAAAGAAGCCAAAAAATTCTCTGAATAAGATGGCTAGTACATCAAATCAGGGCAAGCTTGTGACCAGTTCTCGGTTTGAGGCTCTAGAAACCTATGATGGGAGCTTGGAAGAAGTCATTGTGGCTAGTGACAACAAGGTTCCTACTAATTGTGGTCATGAGTAAGTTCTGCCTAATGAGCAAAGTGAGGCCCTTGTGGTTATTAAGGGAAAAGGTAAGGAGAACGGTAAGCTGAGAAAGGCAATAGTGCATATCAGACCTCCACGATTTGTAAGGGGTCGACCTCTAGAACAAAACAAAAACGATTCAAAGAAAGATGAAAATCATTGCCTCTCCTCACACCCCCAATGCTAGTGGAACTCATGTTTGTAGCTTGAATTTTCAAGAAAATGAGATTGGTAAGTTCTCGTTTAATGTGATGAAAGCTTCCACTGAGATGATTCCAAGGAGCAAGAATCCTGATCCACCTATCCGTGTTAATGTGGATTTGCCAATGCAGAATGTGAGCCCCTGTGGAGATGCACTTGATGCTCAGTTGGTCGATTGTCATGTTTTTGGTAATTATGAGAGGGTGAAAAAGTATGTGACCCTTGAAACGTCTCGGCTGGAAAAGGCCATGATGGATGTCCAATGTGGAGTTGTGGGTGCGACCTCGGCTTTGGTTGAGGCTCTAAAGGCTTCTCGTTGATTGAGTTCTTCCCTAGTTTTCTTTCCTTATCATGAGAGGGCCCCTCCTGAATTTCCCCTCGAAATCCGTAGGAAGCCTTGCCCCCGTTTGACAACACCTGCAACCTCAAAAGAATTCCTGAAATACCCTTCTAGTCCCCCACACACTCTATGAGAATTCAACCGAAAATTCGGTAGAACCTCACATGTAAATTGGTTAAACTGCCTTTTTCACATGTCAGACGAAGGATTCAAATACTACTCCAACATCCAAACAGTCCAAGTTAAATCACATCCAACCCACTGACAAGTCCAAACAACCAATTCACGGAAAATTTACAGATATTCCCAAATGGTTTATCTGAGCAACTAGGTTGGAAAGTTAAATTTACGAGTTTAACAAACCCTACTCAAATTTTGTAAGATAGTAGCGCAGCTAGAAGTCGATGCCTCTACCTCGATAGGTGCCTTCGTCGTGATCAACGGCCTGGAGGGGTCGCAAAAGAAGGAAAATAGTCCGTGGATAAGAATAACCATTTAAAAAAAATATACGAGGAAAAACATACATTTTCCCCTACATAAGTAAAATCATGCATGCATACTATAAAATCTTTTTAAGTAACCGACTAAATAAAAATAATCACAAAAGACCTTACCGGAAATTCATTCATTAATGTAAAATCCGGCGGGACCAACGAAATCCGTGCAATTTAAAACAACTTGTGGTCCATAAGCATGCTTGAAAACCCTCCTCGAATGAGCTTAAAATCATGAGAAAACTTGGATATTTTAAACCATGAAAACAATCCACCATTCTCTAAAGTAATCCCGAGCCAAAGCTCAATATCCAAGGCACATGCCCTCCTAACCACTACCGAAAATACCTCAAAGCAATAGCTAGAAACCGAGAGGTCCAACCCAGGGACCTACTCTCCACATATCCGAAAATACCTCAAGGATATGTGGCGAAAATCATGCACTACGTGCATAGATAAACTCAACGAGCACATGACCGAAAATACCTCAAAGATTACACATAATACTTATTTAATTACTAGCTAGCTAGACTGTCCTCTTACATTAGAGGAGCCCTATATACAAGGCCCTTTTTTATTTATTTATTTAACTCTTTTTATTCATGGCTTACCAACTCGAAAAAGAAAATCACTACGTGCCGCATCCTCTTAGTTTTACATTTCATTTATACAACTGCCCTTCTCTCGTAGGAAGACCCCTGCTGCTGGCTGCTCAAAGCAGCAACCTCCTGCCTGCTGTACTTGAGTTGCCTTGCCTCCTGTCGAGAAACTTGGTAGGCGATCGCCACGACCTCCTGGGGCAGTGCCCGCAGAACCGAGGTGCGGCCAACCAAAGTGTTGATCATGGCATTGTCCTCGGTCTTGAAAGCAATGTGCTCGAATCCTCGGTTGCCGGCTTGCTTGAGCACGGCGTGGTTTTGTGGGACAATGAACAGCAGGCCCTGTTGCACCTAGTCGTCTAAAATCAGGTCACCGTTGTCATTGACCACCTGGACCCTTGCGTCTCCTCGGATGACGTACACCACTGAGTGTGCATTTAGGTTCCAGTGTGGGCTGTAGATAGCATTATGCATGCATGCATTTTGTTTTATACTTAATTACTGTAGATATGTAGTTTGTTATTAACAGTGAAATCATTCTTTGTATTTTTAAAAACTTACGTTGTAGAAAAAGCCTCTTTCTGCGCTGAGGCGAAGGACCCTGAGGATAGGGAGGTTATAGCTGTTGAGGGTGCTGATCCTAACGGCATGAGGAGTGTAAACATCGGCGCGCTCAGGGTTTTGAAGGTTCTCCTTCAACCTGGCAGAGCATAGAGTCCCCTCTATACTGCTGACCATCACCAAATCATTTCGGCCTCCTTGTTGTGATTCCTGCCTCTCCTCCTCGAATTGCTCCTCCTGTCTTTCCTCGTGTCGTCGCTGTTGTTGTCCTCTTGGTGGCAGGACCAAGTCCAGTTGACCCCTCACTTGCACGATCTGGTTCCTGTTGTCGTCTTGTCCCTGGAGATTCCTGGCAGTCTCTTCGTCGACAATGAGAGCCTAGGCCAAGAGGCGAGTGCTGAACCCGGAGAAGACATTTTTCCCGTTTCCTTGTTGTTGTTGGCCTCGGCGGCTTCTTCTACTCTGTTGTTGTTTTTGTCTTCTTTGTTGTTGCTCTTGTCTCTTCTCTCGCTCTAGCTCCCTCTCTCTCCTGCTTCCTTGTTGCTCATATTCTTCCTCTTGCTGTCTCTGTTGGATGACCAGACTTCAGTGGAATCGCAGGGGACTAAACCTAAACAGAGAATCAAACAAAGAAACTGAATGCATCACGAGCTAGTCTCGATTCAAGATTTCAGCAAGAGATTAAGACTTAGAAATCATACCTTGCATGCGGTTGTTCTTGCTGAAAGTTGTAGTCAATCCCAATCTGTGAAGAGATCATCATCCTCTTCTGCAAACCGATCGCAATCGACCATCATCCCCTGCGATTCCACTGAAGTCTGGTCATCCAACAGTCTCTGCCCGCATTGGCCAAATTGGCGGCGTTGCTGACGGTGTTGCTGGCTTCGGCCTTGTTGCTCAAACTCATCTTCTTGGTTTCCAGCTAGATAGAATCTCTACATTTGAGATACAAGAAAAGTTTTAGTTACTTAAACTTTGTTATTTTCACATGCGCTCTTGAATGTAATTTTCACATTCGGCTATTCTGAAATAAGTAGAAAACGTTTTATTATTCAAAAGCTTTGTTAAACTTTGTTAAAAACGCTTCTGGTTTAGAAAATCTCTTAATTAGAATTTTATAATTAAGAACTTAATTACCCTTGGGTTTTGGTCCAGCTGGTTGTTGTTGTTGCTGAGGTTGACCAGCCTAACGGCAACAAGGGATTGTTTGCCGTCGTTGTACGACCAGTAAGCCACTCCTGCTGGGATAGCGATGACATCACCCTCCCGGATGCGGCGAACCTTCTGGTGGCGGTCTAGTTGTTCTTCTTGTCCTTGTCGGCCTTGTTGCTGCTGTTGTCTCCTCTGTCTTCGCTCCCAATCTTGTTCTTGTTGTCGTTCATGTCGTCGGCCCCGTTGTTGTTGCTGTTGTTCCTGGCGGCGTCTCCGTTCTTGCTCCCTCGGTCTCTCTTCTTGCTCTTCTTGTTGCTGGCGTTGTCCTCGCCCTCCTCGTTGGTACTGTCGTTGCTAAGATTGTTCATCCTGAGACTCTTCAAAAGTCTCAGGACACCCAGACAACAAAGTCCCTAGAAGGCCCCGACCTGCATGTACCCACCAACATTTTACGAATCAATTTCTAACTCATTTAATAAAAGGACAATACATACTTGCATTGCATCCCTTTTCGATTTATCACATTTTCGTTGTGAATATATCATAATCGGAACAGTTTATTCTCTAAATCATCATTTGAAGATTATCTCCATAAAAAATCAACCATATTGAAAGTCGTTTAGTCATTCATATATATAAAATAATTCAACATATGTATAAAATAAATCAACAATTTTGGTAAGAATTAAGATCCTCATAATTCGAACCGTACATGTAGTTGATATATATGAATGATTTAACAACTTTCAATCTTGATGATTTTTTACGGAGATAATCTTGATAATTTTTTACGGAGATGACCTTGACATGATGATTTAGAGAATGAACGATTCCGACTATGATATATATATATATATATATATATATATATATATATATATATATATATATATATATATATATACAAAAATAATTCGATAAATCGAAAGGGTGGTACAAGAAGGTATCATCAGAGTGAAATGTAAGTATTATCTTTAATAAAATAAAATAAAAATAATTAATTTAATAAAAAGTTTATAAACTTTCCCCATTCTACTGAATGTGTAATTATAAACCCCTTTTTACTTAGTAATTAATTCACAAATAATTCGTGACCTTGAACGATGTAGATGAGTTGATGGGCATTGGAGTAGGAGGGTAAGTGAAGGCCATTCTGCTCAATGGTGATTCGAGAGGCAGCGACACCGGCGCACTGGAAGTCATCCTCATTGTAGTCCCAGGTCTCAATTTGCCCGGCCTCCGCATCAATGCGGTTGTTGAGCTGGCACTGGTTCTGCTGGCTCGTCCTCCCCTGGCGTGCTGCTAAGCACCCATTGAAAACTAAAAACAAGCAAAGAGAGAAAACAAAAGCCTTGGCCATAGCAGGAGATGATAATTGGTTGAGTTGTTTGGTTGAGATGGTGAAGTGGCGAGCAGGAGGCCTTGGTATTTATAGGGAGGAGGGGTGGTGAGGGAGGGACCCGTATGAATTTTTGTGTAAGGAATCTATTGCCATTCTTCTGCATGCATCGTTATATGCTTTCAATTGTTTACACCTCATTTGTTTTGAAGGGCAGGTGGATTTGATCTCAGAGAGGACACAAAATGAAGCGACCAGTGAGTGCATGGATTGTTTATGCTCGTGATCGAGACATCTGTTTTGGCATCGTGTTGTGTGTGTGGGCTACTGGACTACTGGGGTTTCTCATTTTTGCAGGGGTTGGAGATTTTGATGATGAGGTCTATGAACTTAGTGAACTTGAGCCGTTGGATAGATTTTTTGATTTTTTGTTTTGTCTAGGATGAATGGTGGGGATTGATTAAGTTAGGTTGGATGGAAAATACTAAAGAAATCAGATTATTAGATCACGTTATAAATTTCATTTTGATAAATTTGATTTATATTAACGGAGTTTACTTATATTAGAGATGTAATTATAATTACTGTGATATAAAAATGTGATTTTTCTCACATTCCTTGTATATGATAATATGGGCCGGTAACATTTGAAGTTCACCTATTTCTGACAAAGGGGGTTGTGCATTGTTGTCTGCAGTATATATATATTAGATAAACTGTACAAACTAAACAAGAGAGGAAGATGAATAGAGAGAAAGGTAAGTTTCGATAAAAAAAAAAAAGATACAATGAAAGTGTGAGTTCTTATCCATTAGAATTGCGTTAATGTGGAATAATATCACCCAATTAAATTAAAATGATTAATATTATTTTAAATGCGTAAAATGCATTGATATTAAATGTTAATTGCGAAAAAAGCACCAATATATATTCGGATTCATCTCTTCCATCAGTAAAAAGTTCCATTTTTCTACGGGTAGAGACTGTTGATTTCAGCAGCTTCAATATGATCGGAAAACATTTCTACTTCAATCGGGTAAGTTCTCTAAACTCAACCTGAATTGAGTATGGTTTTAATTGCAGATTTGGATTGATAGTTCTTAGATGTAGGAATGAATCCTTCGGGTGATGAACTCTAGATTTAATTTCTGTAGGAATGGAATGATTTTGTTTGTTGCACACCAATTGTTTGATGAAATGCTACTATGGAATTCTGAAGGATTCGGATGCTCTCTTCTGCTATGACAAAGAGAGTGTTCAATTGTTATTGAATTGTATTTGATTACACACTCACACACACCTTACATACACTCTTACATTCTGTTAGTGTAATGACACTATGATGTCACACACACACACACACACCCACACGGCTCTTCTAGCTTGGGCGCCAAGTTAGGCTCACACACTCATTCACTGTTTTATTTTGTAACAGACTCTTCACAGTTCTGCTGACACCTCCTTTGCTGACTTGTCTAGGACTTAGTTACCTAGATGCCTTGTGACAGCTTAAGCACCAACATCCCTTCCTAAGATGTTCACTGGCATTACCCCTAGCATACTCCTTAAGTAGTAGAACCTGCCTTTAGGTAGTGCTTTAGTAAACACATCTGCAAGCTGCTCCTCTTACCTGCAGTAGATTAGGTCAATCTCACCAGCTTGCATAGCTTCTCTTATGAAGTGAAACCTCATGTTGATGTGCTTAGTCTTTTGGTGAAAGACTGGGTTCTTTGACATGGCTATAGCTGAAGTATTATCACATAGGATAGGTGTAGCTCCAACTAGTTCTTCCCCAAAGTCTTCCAACACGAATCTCAGCCATTTGGCTTGAGCAGTAGCCTCAGATGCACTTACATATTCTGCCTCAGCAGTAGATAAGGCAACACTATGCTGTTTCACAGAGGCCCAAGAAAATACCCCACTGCCAAATGAGAAGGCATAACCAGAGGTGCTTCTCATATCATCCAAACCACCACTCCAATCACTACCACAATACCCTACTAGAGTAGCTTGTTTTCCCTTTTGATATTCAATCCCATAAGAGATAGTTCCTTGAATGTATCTCAATACTCTCTTAGCTGTACCATAGTGTTTCTTTGATGGATTATGCATGTACCTAGATAGCAAACTAGATGCAAACATGATGTCTGGTCTAGTGGCAGTTAAGTATAACAGACTACCAACAATCTGTCTATAGATACCTTCATCTGTAACTTCTGAACCATCACTTCTGTTGAGCTTGTCATCAGTAGCAAGTGGTGTGCTCACAGGTTTGCAATCTTTCATTCCAAACTTGTTAAGTAAAACATGTGCATATTTCTGCTGATGGATGAAGATGAACTTCTCTGTTTGAATAACTCCCATACCTAGAAAATGATGTAGAAGTCCCAAATCAGTCATCTCATACTTGGTCATCATGTCCTCCTTGAATTCCTTCAACAATCTGTCACAATTGCTAGTATAGACAATGTCATCTACATATATGGAAACTATTAAGCTCCTGCCATCCTTAGTTGCTTTCATGTACAATGTTGCTTTGCTAGGACTCCTTAGGTATCCACAGCTAAGTAAGTGAGAATCTATCTCACCATACCAAGCTCTAGGGGATTGTTTCAAACCATACAAGGCCTTTCTGAGCTTATAGACCTTCCCTTCTTCTCTTTGTACTTCAAAACCAGCAGGCTGATCCACATAGACTTCCTCTTCTAGGACACCATTTAGGAAGGCTGATTTGACATCTAGCTGATATAGACTCCATTCCTTCTGTCCAGCTAGGGCAATCAAAGTTCTGATTGTATCTAGTCTTGCAACAGGAGCAAATGTTTCATTGAAGTCAATTCCAGGCTTCTGTGCATAGCCTTTAGCTACTAGCCTTGCTTTATGCTTCAGGATTGAGCCATCTAGGTTCAACTTGGTCTTGTATACCCATTTAACCCCAATAACTGGTTTATCAGCTGGTCTATTAACCAACTCCCAGGTTGAGTTCTTCTCAATCATCTCAATTTCATTCTTCATTGTTGTCTTCCAGGCATTGTCCTTTACTGCTTCTTCAAAGTTCTCAGGCTCAACAATAGTTAGATTACATCTAGCATAGATATCTCCAATACTCCTCATCTTTGCTGGAATGTCTTCTGACTCAGCTGATGTTTCTGAGGATGAGCTGATGCTTAAACTTGGTTGTGAGTCCTGAGCTTGAAGGTCTGGTTCTTGAACCATAGGAACTTCAGTCTCCATCTCAGGAACTTGGATTTTGAGTTCTTCATTTGTTTCCCAATTCCACATTGCTCTCTCATTGAAGGTCACAGTTCTGGAAATCACAATTTTCTTGGTTTCCAGATTGTGAATCCTATACCCTTTCTCACAACTCCCATAGCCTACAAACACCCCTTTTGAGGCAGTTTCATCTAGCTTCTGTCTAAGCTGTGAAGGTACATGAGTGTAGCACACAGAACCAAACACTCTTAAGTGTTTTACTCCTGGTTTCCTCCCACTGTACACCTCAAATGGTGTCATCCTTAGAACTACCTTTGTAGGGCACCTGTTGAGTAGATAGACTGCTGTATTAACAGCTTCAGCCCAAAACTGATATGGCATCTTCTTGTCATGCATCATAGATTTAGCCATTTCCACAATAGTTATGTTCTTCCTTTCTGCAACCCCATTCTGTTGTGGTGAGTATGACACAGTGAGCTGCCTTTCTATTCCCATTTGTTTACAGTAGGTCAGAAACTCTTGTGATGCGAACTCACCTCCTCTGTCACTTCTCAACCGTTTGATCTTGTTTTCTGTCTGCAGTTCAACCATTGCCTTAAACTTTTTGAATGCATTAAACACCCCATACTTGTGTTTAAGAAAATAAACCCAACACATCCTAGAGTAGTCATCAATGAATGTTAGGAAATACTTGTTTCCTCCCATTGTCTCAGTCTGCATTGGACCACAGACATCAGAGTGGATCAACTCTAGTAGTTTTGATGCTCTCCAAGCTTTATCTTTGTCAAAACTTTCAACATGTTGCTTGCCAACAATGCAGCCTTCACACACTTCATTCTTCTTGGATAGCTTAAGCATTCCCACAACCATATCTTCTGTGTACAGAACATCTAGGCTAGAGTGATTCAGATGACCAAACCTCCTATGCCATAGCCAGGAACATCCCTCTTCAGTGGCAATCCTTGCTACTGGAATCACTTGGTTGAATGAGAGTGGAAAACACCTATTCCTTGTCATTGGAACAGTTGCAACCTAATTTCCCTGATTATAGATCTTAGCAATCTTGTCCTCAAACACAAGATTGTATCCATGCTCCACCATATGTCCAACACTGAGCAGATTCTCATCCAAACCTAGCACTAGCATCACTTCCTTGATCAATCTATCTCCATTATGTGTCTTGATCACCAGTGTGCCTTTACCACTTGCATCCACAAGTTCACCAGTCCCCATTTTCACGTTGGACTTTAGAGACTTATCTAAGTTTATCAATGAGGCTTCATTCGATGTCATGTGATTACTGCATCCACTGTCAAGGTACCGGATATCAATGTCAGGTTTAGATGTAGCAGAGTGACAGGCATAGAACATTGCACCTTCCTCATCTGCTTGTCTTGCAACATTTTCATTCTGCTTCCCGTTGCAGTCCTTGGCCATGTGACCAAACTTGTTGCATTGATAACACTTGGTTTTTCCTTTGAACCAGTATTCCCCATAGTGTAGTTTGTCACAGATCCTGCACTTAGTACCACTGCTCTCAGCTTTACTGGGATTCACACTTTGCTTGTAGTTAGGCTTTCCAGAATTGAACTTATGATTCCAGTTTTTGTTTCCCTTAAACTGCTTCTTGAACTTGCTTTGACCAGTCCCTTGCTGTCCCTTATCATGCATAGATAAACTAGAAAATGCTTTATCCACAGTACTCTCATGCATTTCTAGTCTTTGATCAAAAGCTCTAATGGAAGCCACTACATTCTCAACATTCACAGTGTCCATATCTCTAGTTTCTTCTATAATAGATACTATAGAATTATAGGATTTAGTTAGGCTGATCAATACTTTATGTGCTAACCGTTTTTCAATAACATCTTCACCATAGGTTCTCATTTGATTCACTATTTCATATAGTCTAGACAGATAGTTGGATAAGGATTCAGTTTCTTTCATCCTTGTATACTCAAAATCACGTCTTAAGGATTGTAACTTGATTGCTCTTACCTTTTGATCACCTTTGTACTCTCTTTTCAGCAGATCCCAGGTTGATTTGGCAGTCTCCTCATTTGAGATTTTTGAGAAGATAGTATCAGCAACTGATGTTTGAAGCATCCCCAAGGCTCTTGCAGCCTTGATGTAATATGCTCGGGTTGGTTGGTTAACCACATCACCAGCAGCATCTCCTGCTTCTTCATGCAGTCCAACATCAACATACTCCCAGAGATCATGTGCTCTGAGGATGGTCCGCATTTTGATACTCCAGAATTCGTAGTTAGTTCCATCAAAGATCGGAGCTCGTAGCTCTGATCCACCAGCTCCTGTCATGTTAGACCCAGCTGCTTCTTCTTCACAGATGATCGTCCCTTGTGCCAACGCTCACGGATCAGATAGCTTTGATACCATGTTGATTTCAGCAGCTTCAACATGATCGGAAAACATTTCTACTTCAATCGGGTAAGTTCTCTAAACTCAACCTGAATTGAGTATGGTTTTAATTGCAGATTCGGATTGATAGTTCTTAGATGTAGGAATGAATCCTTCGGGTGATGAACTCTAGATTTAATTTCTGTAGGAATGGAATGATTTTGTTTGTTGCACACCAATTGTTTGATGAAATGCTACTATGGAATTCTGAAGGATTCGGATGCTCTCTTCTGCTATGACAGAGAGAGTGTTCAATTGTTATTGAATTGTATTTGATTACACACTCACACACACCTTACATACACTCTTATAGTCTGTTAGTGTAATGACACTATGATGTCACACACACACACACACACCCACACGGCTCTTCTAGCTTGGGCGCCAAGTTAGGCTCACACACTCATTCACTGTTTTCTGTTGTAACAGACTCTTCACAGTTCTGCTGACACATCCTTTGTTGACTTGTCTAGGACTTAGTTATCTAGATGCCTTGTGATAGCTTAAGCACCAACAGAGACTAGAGAGATAAGTTTACCATGTATGCAGTATGCTTGGAAGACTCGGAGATCGACGACCGATTCATGATTCTTGAAGCATTACTAACGGACTCACCGACTATTGCATGCCCTCAAATTTCAAAATCGATCCATGGGAATGTAAAACTTTTCACATAAAGTCAGTCAAATGGAAAACAAGAGCACCGAATTTCACACCGTCGTCGATCTTCAGATTCTGCACTTTTTCTTCACGTACCAAATCCTCTTTTCTTGCAATTTTGTGCTTTTGAAGTTTAATTTCGCAAAATTTTTCTTCCATTTTGTAAACTTTGGCGATTTTTCTTCCAATGGTCGCGCAATGGTTAGGGGTCGTTTCTAATTTCTGTCTCTGGGTTTCTGTGAAATTTGAAGAATTGGGAAATCTGGGTGGAAATGGCTTCCAACATAAGCATAATGGACATCGCTTACTTCGTTGGAAGGAATAATATATTGACATGGAGACAAACACTCTTCTTCTCCCCAAGTAGGATTCCTCGAGGGATTCATTCTAGCGCAAGTTTTCAGTTTTCAATATAAAATGGACTTCTAACCCTATCCCCACTCTAGTCCAGAATTCAACATCGATCGATCCTTCAAATTCCCTCACCAGCCCTGCAAATTCATATATGTTGTGATCGAGTTTGATTAGAGTTTGGAATTGGGCTTAAGTATGGAGATGGACTTGAGAGAAGGCCCAAAGAAAGTTATTGGGCCATAAATGAAAGTCTGGAATTACGAAATTACCGTTTTGTCCTTGAAATTCTCGAAGGCCCGGTAGCTACTTTTTTATTGAGAACTCTTTTTCGTAGTTTCTCTACCCCCAATACATAGAACCCGAGCTCACGAGCACATAAACAGGTGGTATGTTGAAATCGGAGTTCGAACGAGTAAATTACGAGTCTGGAACGATTGAGACGTATCGATAATTTTGGAAAAGTTTAAATTATAAAACAACTCTCTTTCCTCTCATTGGTCAGACTCCCTTCCTCTCTCCCCAGTCTCTCTTTTCTCTCTCAGTCCCGCGAACTCTTCTGGCGAAAACCCCAGAAAACCCAGCCAGAGAACAACAACGACCCACGACGCCGCACGTACGCCGTTCTCTTCGTGATTACAACCATGTTCTTGAACGCGACTGACATCCACCGTACGCGACGCGGCAATCCTCGAACGAAAAATGGGTCCATGCTGCATTCAAGGGTTTTTCCCTCCACCACAGGTAGCTACTCGACTCATAGACCTCATTTTTGAATTCCTCTCGTCGAGTAGATGAGTTTAGACTATTGGGTTGTTTGATTTGGTTGAGTTTTGAGAAAGTTGCAAAAAAAGTTTAAATCGGCCTTTAATGGCATCTCCAGACAAGCGCCGACGAGTGGAATCTGCATGAGGTAGGGGCGACTGAACCTTGCAGTCGCACCCCCTAAGGTTTCCAGAGCACGTGGGGGTGCGTGAGGGAGCATGGGCCCCACCCGTGACTCCCGACGACTTGTGTTTTACATATTTTATTATTCCGAACACGTTCGCGTAGGTCTCCGGTCCATCAGAGTTCATTTGGGGACGATTTTTGCCAATTTAAATGTGTTTTAGGGAGCGGAAGAACTCCCAGGATTAAGTAATAAAATCTAATGAATTAGATGAGCATTTATTAATATTAATTACCTGATTTACGAGACATTTCATTAATGGAAAATCCAAAGAGTCATATGGATCGAGACGGAACTCGTGGGGACTCCCGGGAACAGATGCCTCAAAATACGTGCAATGGTGGACCCGGTCGGGTGAGTTCTCTCCGACGTACTGTGAGTGGACCTTTTTCCCTAATTTATGATTGTAAATTGTGATTGTGGATTGGATTGTGATAAAAATACTTATTGGTGATGCTTGTGACTTATGGTTTGATTATATATTTGTTTCATGATACTAGAAATCATAGACGATGCCATGGGTAGATTGTGAGCCTGGCATATGGTTGATGTTCGGAATTTAAGATGATAATCTCGATGAAATATAAGTACTCTGAAATGATTATAAACTAATATTATAGTGATAGATTCCGAGATTTATATTAGAATAATAATGAAAGATAAGTACTCTGGAATGAGTATAAACTACCAATAAATTAGGGTATCTCGAGGGTCGTTTCCGAGATACGTGTCACGATGTCGAGTCGTGAGGTACGATACGTTCAGTGAAAGACGTGAGTCACGGCGAGATATCGTTACGCAACGACGGGTATGACAGACACGACGAACATGACGATGAGTCAGTGTCGAGATGATTCGGCCGAGGTGTCATGCCGACCTAGTATATGTGTCATGTGTCATGGGCAGAATCCTATATCCCGTCAAAGTCGGGTTATGGTGTGAGAATTACCGATGAGTCATGCCGTATAGCACACAAGTATGTATTGTGATGCGAGGAATGTCGATGAATCATACCGGCATAGCATCTGAGTTGTATGGTCGTGCGAGGATTACCGGTGTCATGCCGGCATAGCACATATGTTGTCTTGTCGTGCGAGGATTACCGATGAGTCATGCCGACATAGAACATGAGTATGTATTGTCGTACGAAGATTGTCAATGAGTCATGCCAGCATATCACATGAGTATGTATTGTGGTGCGAGGATTGCCGATGAATCATGTCAGTATAGCACATGTGTCAGTAGTGTGGTCATAAGTCATATGATGGTGCGATGATTGCCAAGAATTTATGCATGCATAGCACATGAACCATATGACGATGCAATGATTGTCGAGGAGTCATGTCGGCATAGCACGTGTGTCAGTTTGGTATGCCTATATGGTGGCCGCTGGTGTCATACTTGTCTGTAAGCCACAGACTAACCTCCACGTGATCGTTCACCTGCGCCCGCTCTATACTAGTTAAATGAAGCCAATCCTATTCTCGAGCCTTGTGAGTATTGTGGTCCCAGGCTCCTAGGGGAACTCGTGGTGATGGTGCTTGCACCCAATCCTTCACGTGGTTGCGGTACGAGCGAAGACACCCAGCCTATCACGTACACGTGACTTGTGCCGCTACAATGCCATTGGGATACTTATGTATGTGATGCCAATCTATGATTTATGCCGACTAATGATGTGATGCCAACCGAGGTTACATGACGGCTGATGCCAGCCGATGATTTATGCCGGCTGATGATGTGATATGCCAGTCGATGATATTTTGTATGGACGATGTGTCCTTGAGATGTTCCATACCATCGTAGACAGGCGATGGTATCAAAGTATTACTAGTTATGTCACCCTTAGGATTTGATGTGTCATCTTCAATGTATGAAGATTCATTGTGAATGTTAATGGTGGATTAGTATGTGATTGTGTTGAATGGGTATGATTGCTAACCTTGCGGGGTTACATTATTATTATATTGTTATATTGTTGATGATATGCTTTGCTTGTTGAGGGGTTAACATGGAGACACTCATCTTGTTTCCTTTTATACCCCTCAGGTCATCGTAGAAGTTCACGAATTCGAGGAGGGATGTTATCAACTCTGACCTTCTGTTGTCGTCCAAGGTAATATCGGTTAGTATTTACCATTTACCTTTCACTAGAATTCCTAAAACGAAACGTTTTAGAAGGCTTTCGTCACCTGGACTCGGCGTTCAGCTGTCGGCCTTCATAATGAAATGCTATTCACTTTAACTTCGATTAAAGTACTTTGAGTTGCACCTATTAGCGATTATTAGATCGAGTTGAAAGCATTTTTTAGACTAGTTTGAGAAAATTGAGATGAATCATATATACGGGGAGAGATCAATCGAATTGCAGATAGTTTTTCTATGCATAGTTTTTAATGTGGATATGGGATGTTGCTACATTGACTCTCCCCAAATTTTACGTTGTCGAAAATTGTGGATAATGTAGCTAGGCTCGTTATTCTAATCGTGTTGCACATTCCCAAATTTTACGTTGTCGAAAATTGTGGATAATGTAGCTAGGCTCGTTATTCTAATCGTGTTGCACATTCTACATACTTAGTGTTTGTTGTTTCTTTTTTTTTTCGGGCCTTTTGCCCCTTTGTTTACTGAAATAAACCTTGAGTTTATATTATCCCAATTCAATCCGATACAACTTACTAAAATGATATAATCAAATTTGTTAAGATTTTCAATTACAAATTGTATGATGATGTTGGGACCAAATCAATTTAATTTATAACTTTTTAGAAATTATTCTTTAATAGAGGCATAGTTACTTACAATCATTCTATTCAATTATTTATAGTGCATTTATAATAACATGATATAAATTATTCTTTAAGGACAATATTTTGCTTCCCATCCGGGTAGTACATTCTGACCTCATACCACTCTTTCGATATATCGAATAATCCTTATACATATATTCTCATACCACTATTTCGATATATCGAATAATCCTTATACATATATTATAATCGGAACCGTTCAACTTCTATATAATCATTTCAAAATCATATCTAAAATCAACAATTTCGATATATCGAATAATCCTTATACATATATTATAATCGGAACCGTTCAACTTCTATATAATCATTTCAAAATCATATCTAAAATCAACAATTTTGAAAGTCTTTTAGTAATTTAAACAGAAATTACCAAGCTTTCTAAAGAGACTGGGGATGAAAGAAAAATAAACGATCCCGATTATAATATATATATATATATATATATATATATATCTAAAATATAATATATATATATATATACATATATATACTAGAACATCCAAACATACCCTTCAACTAAATTGTTGAAGGAGATGTAATGGATAATCCATAAACTTATTACTTATTAGTTTGCAAGGAGAGCCAAAACCATTCATGTTGAGGGAAAAAAGAAAACTTCATTAGATAGTAGGCCGGATTATTACATGCATAAGATACACGTAATACTTATTTATTTACTTAGTAGCTAGGCTCGCTGACTGTCCTCTTACATTATACGTAGAGCCTTATATATTTATTGATTTTAACTCTTCTTATTCATAGCTTACTAGCCCCCGAAAAAAACACTACGTGCCACATCCTCTTAGTTTTACATTAGATTTACGCAATCGCCCTCCTCTCGTAGGAAGACCCCTGCTGCTGGCTGCTCAAAGCAGCAGTCTCTTGCCTGTTGTACTTGAGTTGCATTGCCTCTTGTCGAGAAACTTGGTAGGCGTTCGCCACGACCTCCTGCGGCAGTGCCCGCAGGACTGAGGTCCTGCCAACCAAAGTGTTGATCATGGCATTGTCCTCAGTCTTGAAGGCAATGTACTCGAATCCTCTGTTGCCGGCTTGCTTGAGCACGGCGTGGTTCTGTGGGACAATGAACAACTGGCCCTCTTGCACCTGGTCGTCCAGGATCAGGTCACCGTTGTCGTTCACCACCTGGACTCTTGCGTCTCCTCTGAGCACGTACACCACTGAGTGTGCATTCAAGTTCCAGTGTGGGCTGTAGATAGCATTCTGCATGCATGCATTTTGTTTTATAATTAATCTTAAAGATTCCAGAATGGTATAATTCACTACTGATTATATATTGTATTATTTGAAATACATACGTTGTAGAAAAAGCCTCTTTCGGCGCTGAGGCGGAGGAGCCTGAGGATGGGGAGGTTGTGACTGTTGAGGGTGCTGACCCTACCGGCCTGAGGAGTGTAAATATCGGCGCGCTCAGGGTTCTGAAGGTTTTCCTTCAACCTAGCAGAGCAGAGAGTCTCCTCAATACCGTTGGCCATGACCAAATCATTTCGGCCTCCTTGTTGTGCACGTTGCCTCTCTCTCTCGAGCTGCTCCTCCTGTCTCTGCTCGTGTTGGCGCTGCTGTTGTCCTCTTGGTGGCTGGACCAAGTCGAGTTTACCCTTCACTCTCACGATCTGGTTCCTGTTGTCGTCTTGTCCCTGGAGGTTTTTGGCGGTCTCTTCGTCGACATTGAGGGCCTGGGCCAGGAGCCGAGTGCTGAACCCGGAGAAGACATTGTTGCCGTTTCCTTGTTGTTGTTGGCCGCGGCGGCTCCTCCTGCTTTGTTGCTCTTGTCTCCTCTCTTGCTCTTGCTCCTTTTCCCTCTCTCTTCGGCTTTCTTGTTGCTCTCTCCGTCGCTCCTCCTCTTCCTCCTGCTGTCTCTGCCCGCGCTGCCCAGATTGGCGCCGTTGGCGACGGTACTGCTGGCTTCGGCCTTGTTGCTCGAACTCATCTTCTGGGTTGCCAGCGAGATAGAATCTCTACAATGGTGATATGTAGAAGCAAGTTTTAATTAGTTAGACAATTAATTCAATAAAGCGCTTCTACAATTCAAAAGCCAAAAAATTAATAACTTTTAATCAGATATATATAATTAAGAATTTACCGTACCCTTGGGTTTTGGTCAAGCTGGTTGTTGTTGTTGCTGAGATCGAGAAGGCTGACAGCAACAAGGTTCTCTTGTCCGTCGTTGTAGGACCAGTAAGCAACTCCTGCGGGGATAGCAATGACGTCACCCTCTCGGATGCGGCGAACCTTCTGGTGGCGGTCTAGCTGTTCTTCTTGTCCTCTTTGGCCTCCTTGTTGTTGCTGCTGGCGGCGCCTCCGTTCTTGTTCTCTCTGTCTCTCCTCTTGTCTCTCTTCCTGCTCTTCTTGTTGTTCACGTCGACCGCCCTGCTGCTGTTCTTGTTCCTGGCGGCGCCTCCGTTCTTGCTCTCTCTGTCTCTCTTCCTGCTCTTCTTGTCGTTCACGTCGACCGCCCTGCTGCTGTTCTTGTTCCTGGCGGCGCCTCTGTTCTTGCTCTCTCTGTGTCTCTTCCTGCTCTTCTTGTTGTTCGCGTTGTCCTCGACCTCCTCGTTGGTATTGTTGCTGGGATTGATCTTCCTGAGACTCTTCGTAAGTCTCAGGACAACCAGACAACACAGTCCCCAGAAGGCCGCGTCCTGTAACCAAGAACATGCATTTCAACACCAACAATACTTAAATCCAAATTAAATAATAGCTAAACCATAATTTAATCACCAAATATAAGAATTAAATTATGTAAATTATATATGTGGGCTGACCTTGAACGACGTAGATGAGTTGAGGGGCATTGGCGTAGGAAGGCAAGTGAAGGCCGTTCTGCTCAATGGTGATTCGAGAAGCAGCGACACCAGCGCACTGGAAGTCATCCTCGTTGTAGTTCCAGGTCTCAATCTGCCCGGCCTCCGCTTCAATGCGGTTGTCGGGCTCTCGGGCCTGGAGGTGGTTGAGCTGGCACTGGTTCTGCTGGCTCGTCCTCCCCTGGCGTGCTGCTAAGCACCCATTGACAACTAGAAGCAAACAAAGGGAAAAAATAAAACCCTTGGCCATCAGAAAACAGAGAAGGATGTATCTATCTGGAGTTGGATGAGACTGATTGTTGTTGTGTTGAGATGGTGAAGCGGCGAGAAGGAGACGCTGGTATTTATAGGAGGAAAGGGGGATGAGGGGTTGACACGTATGAATTATTGTGTAAGAAATGTGTTGCCATTTTTCTGCATGCATGGCTATGTGCTTTGAATTGTTTACACCTCATTTTGGTTTGAAGGTCAGGTGGCTCTTGGCCTCAGAGAGGACACAAAATGAAGCGATCAGGGCGTGCATGGATTGTTTTGGTATTGTGTGGTGGGGTTCTCATTTCTGCAGGGGTTGGAGCTTCTGAATCTTTGATGATGATCAGTGTATGAAGTTAATGAACTAGAGCCGTTGGATGGGATTTATGATTTTATGTTTTTCTTGGTTGAATGATGGTGATTGATTAGGTTAGATTAGACGGGAGCGTATGATAGTATAGGTAACATTTGAAGTTCACCTATTTCTGACAAAAGGGAATATATTATGCATTTTGTCTGCATTTGGAAATGAAATATTTACTGGTTTGAACTTGGATCAGTATCTGGGAATATTATTAAATGAATGGATATGTATACACTTTGATCTAAATTGTCCAAAAGTAAAGACGAACCTTCTGCTGTGCTTGGACCACATCTATGTGCATGGTGAAAATTTTGAGTGGTGTGTAGGGTTTACTCCTATAAAAAAATCATTCATCACTCTTTAACTGTTTTTTAATTTAATCTAAATTACATGTTTATAAGAGGTAAATTTGTCGTTCTTGCTTATGGGTTGAATCTTGGTATTCTTTGCTTATGGGTTTGTTTGTGGGTGTGCCTAAAGAAGTTCTTGCTTTCTCTTGGGTATACCCCTTATAAACTTGTAGTTCCAATTTTTTTGTAAAAATCCCTCATACTCTCGATCTTATTGTGATTTTTCTATTAGAGTTACACTAGCAGTTGAGCCCGCACGATGCTGCGGGTTTGTACAAAATTTAAACATGTGAGAATGAGACTAAAAATCTATAGATTGATGTGCTAAATAATATTTGGAGTAAGTTAGATATATACATCTTAATATGCACAAATGAAACATGTGCAAAGTTCATTCAAAAAATTAATGCTGGTTAAATATGTTTTTTCATTATATTTCGTGTCAACCAACATTTTCGGTAAAAACTTGTGCATCAATCGAAGTAGTAGAATAATTACATTCTTCTTCCATAAACAAATTTTGAGTGGAAAACTTGTTCAAGAACAGTTCCTCTTCCTTCAATCCTTCACAAAAAGAAGAAAAGAAAATGAATTTAATTTAAAATGGAATTAAAACAATTATATAATACCAAATTTCAAACAATAGAAACAGTAGAATTGAAACTAAACAACACAGAATAGTGTATGGTATATGGAGATAATTAAGAAACTAATGAACACATCAATTTCAAATGATCACTTGAAGATCGAAGACAAAGTATCAAAATTAGGGCATCAAAAAATTCCAATACTGAACTAATTAATACCATATTAGAAAACACCAAGTCCTGCCTGACAATGTCATTAAGAAAATCATTAAACATACATATATACAAATAGAAGTGAAACATACACATTCAAATTCAAAAACTTATAACTAAACTTCAAAACACATACTCATATCCAAAATCAAGAAAATTACACATTAAGCCAAAATTCATGACAACCAGGTAATATATACCAGTAGTATACCAAAGTTACACATTTTTGGATCGCATGTAAAGTTCGATGTCCACTGAACTTTAGCTGCAGGGACAATGTCAAAACAAAAATGAACAAAATGAAGAGTAATTGATCGATACTCATATATATATATGTGAATGCTAAATTTAGGCTCCTCATTAATTATAGAGGAAACTATTACACATTCATGATCAATTACTCTGTAGTTCATGAATTACATTGTTTTTTTCCAATTCATGAATTACATTCAAATCCAATATTTTGACAGCCTAAATTTTCTCTACACTAAAACAAAAATGTACCTCAGGATAGTCCCAAAACAGAATATATAATATCTTTCCCAATCCTTGGAAAAAAAAAACAACATAAAACACTTTAGAAACAGCTCTCAAAATCATTTAACAACTTTTATAAAACAAAAATATACGTCAAAATTCTTTGAAGACCCGATAGTGGCTCCTCAAATCCTTGCAAAAAAAAGACAAGCAAGATTGTAAAAAAACTCAGAGAATACATTAAGAACTTTTATCAAACAGTTAGTGTGCACCAACAAATTCACATTCGCAATTACATTGAAACATTCATTATCATCCAGCAAAAATAAAAGACAAAACTAACAATGTAACAAATAAACAAACATGCAAACAAAATGATTCATTTTCATAGATTAAAATTGAAAGCAAGAGAGCAATAACAAATTTCATCTAATAAAACTGAAAACCCAACTTTAAAAGAGTGGAATTCAAAGTAAATGGAAACAAATTTTACACCAATTTATTAAAAAAAATTTAAAATTTCAACCCAAAATTTAATTACCACAAAAGATAAAAGCTTTACTGGAAAAAGCACAGCTAACGATATGATTTTGTTCCTCCTCAAGCCTTCCAAAAAAGCGACATGCAAACTTATCAATTCACCAAATCTATAAACAAAGAAAGTAAATTAAAAAGAGAAACCCAACACCTTACCCTACAAATTCCCGAAAACTCTTCAAGCATCCAACGCCTTCTTCCTCAATCCTTCCAAAAAATGAACACGCAAGAGAATCAATGAACAAAATCCATCCCAAATAACCTAATTAAAGCATGAACTAACAAAAACCCCAAGTCTTACGTTGCAAGTTTGTTGAAATTCTGCCTTAATGGGAAATTGAAAGCAAATAATTACATGACCATGCTATGTCCGTGAAGGATTTGAGAGTTTTGAGGAGAAAAGGAAGCGAGTAGAAGCAATGAAGGAAAGAAACCTAGGCCGTCTATTTTCCAGTGTTATGTTTCATTGTTCAAATTCGAAAGAAATTTTTTGTTCTAAGGTGATAACAGGGCCTTGCAGTGGAGAAAGATGAGACGCTCAGCTCTGAGGATTATCTTCATCTATACATGATTAGGGTACATCAATACCTTCTGGATATGCTTCAATCCAAGCTTCTCGCACTGCTGCTGCAGATTTTGGGTAATAATGCTTTTGGAACCTCCTGTTGAGAATGAGGATCTGCTGAAGAGCTCAGATGAAAGGATCGTGAGGAACTTGGTGCACAGAGCTGCAATGGCAGCAATCAGGTATTGTCTCTAATTGAAACTCCTAGCTGAATCCGATTGAATCAGTACTAGCCTGTGATGTTCTTTGTATGAATTCTGTTTCACTTTTCTATTTATGGATTGAATTTCTGGATTGAAACGAGTGATGATCACTATGATGATTAATGCACTGCAAGTGTTTGTGAAAATGCCTTACACGTTTTCTGAATGCTTATTCTCTGCTGTGACAGAGATTCTCAGTTGTATTAATTAAAATGAATAAATTGAATGCATACATACACACACTCTCACTCATTCAGTTAGTCTTGGATGCTATGACATCACAAGAACCTATTACATTTTGACACCTAGTCTAGTCTGTTCTAACAGACTTCCTTGCAACCCACGCAAGTCTCACACACTTTAGGCACTCTCTCTAGTCTATTACAGCTTCACCCGCACCCCTTAGTCTTCAATTAACCCTTAGTTTCCTTGTAGACAACCAGCTGGTAGCTTAGTCAGCAACATTCCCTTCTAAGCTAGTTGCTGGTTTGACACCAAGTAGACCCCTTAGGTAGTTTGGTCTTTCCTTAGGCAAAGCCTTAGTAAAGATATCAGCTATCTGTTCTTCTAACCTGCAGAGCATCAGACCAATCTGATTATCTTGTCGTGCATCCCTGATGAAATGAAACTTCCTGTTTATGTGTTTAGTTTTCTGATGAAACATTGGGTTTCTTGCCATTGCTATTGCTGACATATTGTCACAAAACAATGGTGTTGCCTCTCCTTATTCTTCTCCAAAATCCTTAAGCACAAACCTAATCCAAATAGCTTGAAATGTTGCCTCAGCAACGGCAACATACTCAGCTTCTGCTGTGGACAAAGCCACTACGCTTTGCTTCACCGAGGCCCATGAAAATACCCCACTTCCTAGAGTAAATGCATAGCCTGAAGTGCTCTTCATATCATATTCAGAACCTCCCCAGTCACTGTCACAGAAACCAATCAAAGTAGAGGCTTTTCCCTTAACATACTCAATGCCATAGGAAAGTGTACCTTGAATGTATCTCAGGACCCTTTTGGCAGTTCCACAATGCTTGCTTGTAGGACCATGCATAAACCTAGACAAGAGGCTTGCAGCATACATTATGTCAGGTCTTGTTGCTGTCAAATAGAGTAGGCTTCCCACTAACTTTCTATAAAGTTGCTCATCATCAGTTTCACTTCCATCTTCTTTCATTAGCTTATCTCCAGGAACCAAAGGTGTGCTCATAGGTTTACAATCCTTGAGACCAAACTTCTCAAGAAGTGTAGTTGCATACTTCCTTTGATGTATAAAGATACTTCTGTCAGATTGTATCACTCTCATTCCTAGGAAATGATGAAGTAGACCCAAATCTATCATCTCATACTTACTCATCATCACATGCTTGAATTCCTTGATCAATGCTTGTGAACTTCCTGTGTAAATTATGTCATCCACATAGATAGACACAATTAGGAGTTCACCAGCTTCATCAAACTTTATGTATAGTGTAGCCTCACTAGCACTCCTTTTAAACTCACAGCTCGATAGATAAGAGTCAATCTCTCCATACCAGGCTCTTGGGGCTTGCTTGAGTCCATAGAGAGCCTTCTTAAGTTTGTAGACTTTTCCCTCTTCTTCTTGAACCTCAAAACTCTCTGGCTGATCAATATACACTTCTTCTTCTAGTACTCCATTCAGAAATGCAGATTTCACATCCAATTGGTATAGTTTCCAGTTCTTATGAGCTGCTAAAGCAATGAGAGATCTAATGGTATCTAACCTTGCTACTGGAGCAAAGGTTTCATTGAAGTCCACACCAGGCTTTTGTGCATACCCCTTAGCTACTAGTCTGACCTTGTGCTTCTGTATAAAACCATCTAGGTTTAATTTTGTCTTGTAAACCCATTTAACCCCAATGACAGGTTTATTCATAGGTCTGTTCATTAGCTCTCATGTCTCATTCTTCTTAATCATGTCAATTTCAGCCTCCATTGCTTTCTTCCAAGCTAGATCTTTAGCTGCTTCTTGATAAGATTCTGGTTTAGTGATGAACATGTGACATCGTGCATACACATCATGAATACTTCTGAACTTGACAAGTATTCCAGTAATGGATTCGTCTGCAGGTTGCACTTCACTTATTTGGATTTCATTCTGAGGTTCAGATTCTTGCACATCTCCAGCTGTAGGGTCTTGAGGGACCTCAGTTGTATTCTCAGGTTGAGAATTAGTATGTTCAAAACCTTAGTTCAGTATAAGAGTGCCACCAGTCTCAGTCTTTGTAGCATTCCAATCCCATTCTGCATTCTCATCAAAAACCACTCCTAGATAGCACAATCTTGTTGGTTTGAAGATTATACAACCCGTAGCCTTTTCACAATGTCCATATCCCATGAATACATACTTTGCTCCCTTTTCATCCAGTTTCTGCCTCAACTGATCAGGAATATGAGAATAGCAAATAGAGCCAAAAATTTGTAGGTGTTTGACCCCTGGCCTTCTTCCACTAAACTGCTCAAATGATGTTTTACCATTCAAAACCTTTGTAGGACATCTGTTCTGCAAATACACAGCAGTATTCACATATTCACCCCAGAATTTGTAGGGTACTCCCTTTCCATGCATCATGGCTTTAGCCATTTCAACAATGGTTCTATTCTTCCTTTCAGCAACACCATTTTGCTGAGGAGAATAAGCCACTATCAACTGTCTTGTTATCCCTGCCTCATCACAGAACACTTCAAACTCATTTGAGAGGTATTCCCCACCTCTATCAATTCTGAGTCTCTTGATTTTATAACCACTTTGTAACTCAATCATGCTTTTAAACTTCTTAAACACATTTAGAACATCAGACTTATGTTTAAGAAAATATAACCAGCACATTATAGTGAAGTCATCAATAAAAGTCAGGAAGTACTTGTTACCTTTAATGGTTTCTACTTGCATTGGACCACACACATCTGAGTGTATGAGTTCAAGAGGCAAAGTTGCCCTCCAAGCAGGTTCTTTGTCAAACTGCTCCACATGCTGCTTACCAGCTACACAACTTTCACAAACATCTGCACTCCCTTGTAGTTTTGGCATACCAACAACCATCTACTTCTGCTCTAAACACTTCAAGCTAGTGTAATTCAGATGACCATATCTCTTGTGCCATAAGTCTGAATCTTCAGCAATAGTTGCCCTCATAGCAATATGATTTACACACCCAAATGTCATAGGAAAACATATGTTCTGTGTCATAGGGATTTTAGCTACTCTGTGACATAGCTCCTTGTCTTCATAGATGTCCACAGTCTGTTCTCCAAATACTAGAAAGTAGCCATGCTGAATCATTTGTCCAACACTCAGCAGATTTTCCTCCAATCCATGTAAGAGCATAACATCTCTTATGTATCTTTTACCCTGCTTAGTTTGAATGACAAGGGTCCCTTTTCCTTTTGCTTGAACTAACACACCATTTCCCATATTCACCTTTGCTTTAATACTTTGTCAATGTCCACAAGTAGTGACTCTTGTGCAGTCATGTGATTACTACATGCATTGTCCACATACCATACATTTGCATCCTTCACAACAGCAGTGTTACAAGCATAGAATAAGTTCCCAGAAGTTTCAGTCACTTCTCTAGCCATATTCACAGTCTTCCCATTGCAATCTTTGGCATAATGACCAAACTTATTGCAATTGTAGCATTTAGGCTTTCCATTGAACCAACACTCACTATAGTGTAATTTGTCACACACTTTGCATTTTGTTCCACTGCTCTCTGCCTTGTTAAAACCTCATTATGGTGGTAACTGGATTTACCAGTGGCATTAGACTTTTGATTCCAATTTTTGTTATTCTTGTAGAACTTCTTAAACTTGTCTTGAGAGTTGCCCTGTTGTCCCTTAGAATTCATAGACAAACTTGCAAAAGCTTTATCAACATTCCCTTCACTATGCATTTCTATCCTCTTATCAAAATCCCTAATTGAAGCAATGACACTTTCAACATCCAAAGATTCCATATCTCTGGTTTCTTCTATGATAGAAACAATAGGATCATAGGGTTTAGTCAAGCTAATTAGGATCTTTTGAGCTAATCTCTTTTCTGAAATGTCTTCTCCATAGGTTCTCATTTGGTTTACAACTCCATACAATTTAGACATGTACACAGACAAAGATTCATCTTCTTTCATTCTTATATATTCAAAATCACGTCTAAGAGATTGTAGTTTGACTGCTCTAACCTTTGAGTCACCTATGTATTCTCTTTTCAGCACATTCCAGGCAGCTTTTGCACTTTCTTCATTCTGGATCCCGGGAAAGATGT
This sequence comes from Oemleria cerasiformis, assembly GCA_037349345.1. Lineage (NCBI taxonomy): Eukaryota > Viridiplantae > Streptophyta > Magnoliopsida > Rosales > Rosaceae > Oemleria > Oemleria cerasiformis. The sequence continues at coordinate 35,088,117 of JAZGTL010000007.1, read as the reverse complement.
CATCAGCAACAGCATTCTGAAGCATGTTCAGTGTCTTAGCATCTCTCACCAGATCGGTATGAGAAGGCTGGTTCAGAACAGCTCCAGCTTCTCCTTCTACGGCTATTGCTTCAGGTAATCCCGTATCTACATACTTCCATAGATCATAGCCCTTTAGCACAGTCATCATTTTGATACTCCACACATCATAGTTAGAACCTGTGAATATCGGAGTCCTTAGCTCACCTCCACCGTGTGTTTCTGTCATTGCAGATCACACAACTTCTTGATGCTTATATTCTTGATGCACAGAGCTGCAATGGCAGCAATCAGGTATTGTCTCTAATTGAAACTCCTAGTTGAATCCGATTGAATCAGGACTAGCCTGTGATGTTCTTTGTATGAATTCTGTTTCACTTTTCTATTTATGGATTGAATTTCTAGATTGAAACAAGTGATGATCAATATGATGATCAATGCACTCCAAGTGTTTGTGAAAATGCCTTAGACGTTTTCTGAATGCTTATTCTATGCGATGACAGAGATTCTCAGTTGTATTAATTAAAATGAGTAAATTGAATGCATACATACACACACTCTCACTCATTCAGTTAGTCTTGGATGCTATGACATCACAAGAACCTATTACATTTTGACATCTAGTCTAGTCTGTTCTAACAGACTTCCTTGCAACCCACGCAAGTCTCACACACTTTAGGCACTCTCTCTAGTCTGTTACAACTTCACCCGCACCCCTTAGTCTTCAATTAACCCTTAGTTGCCTTGTAGACAGCCAGCTGGTAGCTTAGTCAGCAACACCTCCGTCATCTGATTTTTGCTTAAGAACGATGAGAATGGAGGTTTTGAAGAGAGATTGAGAAATCGCAGAGGTATCAAACAAATGAAGAGGCAGCTGTCAGACATAGAGCCTCTGGGTTTGAACAAGCTCCACGCGTGCGAACAAACCCTGTCTTCTCTACCCATTTTTTGTATTTTCCTCCCCTTTGTCTATGACATCTCTCGCGGTGGCGAATCCGGAGGAAACCTTCTTGTTCTCCTCTCCTGGTGAGCGAGGAGAAGGGTCTGAATGTTGTGGATTGAAAAGAGCACGATTGGTGCTGCCATTTGTGATGGATAATGGTGAGAGGGAGAACACCCATACGCCAACAACGCCGCCTCAAGATGCCATGGATTTCAAAGCTAGATTGCTTGGTATCACGGAGGCTAACCCCCCTCCTGATTTCCCTCCTGGCACGGATCCTGATAAGTTCATGATTGGAGATGGGGATTTCGTGATCTCCGAGGAAGCTAAGGGCCCTTGTATAAGATTTGCTGACCATGTTAAGGATATCTTGTACTGGCCATGGAGATCAGCTATCATCATCAAGGTAATGGGTAAAGCCCATGCTCATAGCTTTGTTTTAGCTCGCCTTCAAAGCCGTTGGAGTATGCTGACAGGAAGGTTCACTCTTGTTGATTTGGGTAACAATTTCTCTGTTGTGAAATTTGCTTTGCACACTGATATGACGAAAATTTTGTGTGGTGGTCTATGGATTATTGATGGGCAATATATTATTATGCAGAAATGGAAACCAAGTTTTGACCCACATGGTGAGACGGTAAGTAGAATGGCAGTTTGGGTCTGTGTTACGTGACTCCAGGTGGAATGGTTCAATTCTGAGGCTATGAAGCGGATTGGTGATCTCATTGGTACTACTTATCAGGTTGACACACACGGCCTCTCATGTCCGTGGGAAGTATGCCAGAATCTGAGTTGAACTAGAATTGACTAAGCCTCTTATTGCTAATGTGAAAGTGGAGGATACTTGGTGTGGTCAAGAGTACGAGGGCCTCAATCTAGTTTGCTTTGGCTTTGGATTTTATGGGCATTTTTGTGAGAACTGTCCTACTGAGATCAGGAAGCCTAATATGAATGCAGCGACTACGGAGGTGCATGCTGAGATGAACTTGCCTGGCAATCAGACTAGCTACCCAAATAATGATACTATGAATGATGAGACCATGAGGATATTTGAGCCCAAGGCCTTGGAACCCCCTCTTATTAGGCCATGGAGTATTGTGTCTTACTCAAAGAAGCCAAAAAGTTCTCTGAATAAGATGGCTAGTACATCAAATCAGGGCAAGGTTGTGACCAGTTCTCGGTTTGAGGCTCTAGAAACCTATGATGGGAGCTTTGAAGAAGTCATTGTGGCTAGTGACAACAAGGTTCCTACTAATTGTGTTCATGAGTAAGTTCTGCCTAATGAGCAAAGTGAGGCCCCTGTGGTTATTAAGGGAAAAGGTAAGGAGAACGGTAAGCTGAGAAAGGCAATAGTGCATATCAGACCTCCACGATTTGTAAGGGGTCAACCTCTAGAACAAAACAAAAATGATTCAAAGAAAGATGAAAAGCATTGCCTCTCCTCACACCCCCAATGCTAGTGGAACTCATGTTTGTAGCTTGAATTTTCAAGAAAATGAGATTGGTAAGTTCTCGTTTAATGTGATGAATGCTTCCACTGAGATGATTCCAAGGAGCAAGAATCCTGATCCACCTATCCGTGTTAATGTGGATTTGCCAATGCAGAATGTGAGCCCCTGTGGAGATGCACTTAATGCTCAGTTGGTCGATTGTCATATTTTTGGTAATTATGAGAGGGTGAAAAAGTATGTGACCCTTGAAACGTCTCGGCTGGAAAAGACCATGATGGATGTCCAATGTGGAGCGGTGGGTGCGACCTCGGCTTTGGTTGAGGCTCTAAAGGCTTCTCATTGATTGAGTTCTTCCCTAGTTTTCTTTCCTTATCATGACAGGGCCCCTCCTGAATTTCCCCTCGAAATCCGTAGGAAGCCCTGCCCCAGTCTGACAACACCTGCAACCTCAAAAGAATTCCTGAATTACCCTTCTAATCCCCCACACACTCTATGAGAATTCAACCGAAAATTCGGTAGAACCTCACATGTAAATTGGTTAAACTGCCTTTTTCACATGTCAGACGAAGGATTCAAATACTACTCTAACATCCAAACAGTCCAAGTTAAATCACATCCAACCCACTGAAAAGTCCAAACAACCAATTCACGGAAAATTTACAGATATTCCCAAATGGTTTATCTGAGCAACTAGGTTGGAAAGTTAAATTTACGAGTTTAACAAACCCTACTCAAAGTTTGTAAGATAGTAGCGCAGCTAGAAGTCGATGCCTCTGCCTCGATAGGTGCCTTCGTCGTGATCAACGGCCTGGATGGGTCGCAAAAGAAGGAAAATAGTCAGTGGATAAGAATAACCATTTAAAAAAAATATACGAGGAAAAACATACATTTTCCCCTACATAAGTAAAATCATGCATGCATACTATAAAATCTTTTTAAGTAACCGACTAAATAAAAATAATCACAAAAGACCTTACCGGAAATTCATTCATTAATGTAAAATCCGGCGGGACCAACGAAATCCGTGCAATTTAAAACAACTTGTGGTCCATAACCATGCTTGAAAACCCTCCTCGAATGAGCTCAAAAATCATGAGAAAACTTGGATATTTTAAACCATGAAAACAATCCACCATTCTCTAAAGTAATCCCGAGCCAAAGCTCAATATCCAAGGCACATGCCCTCCTAACCACTGCCGAAAATACCTCAAAGCAATAGCTAGAAACCGAACGGTCCAACCCAGGGACCTACTCTCCACATATCCGAAAATACCTCAAAGATATGTGGCGAAAATCATGCACTACGTGCATAGATAAACTCAACAAGCACATGACCGAAAATACCTCAAAGTCATGTGTCGGAGATGTACACGCATGATCGAAAATACCTCAAAGTCATGTGGTCACATGACCGAATACCTCAAAGTCATGTGTCAGAAATACCTCACGAATACATGACCGAAAATACCTCAAAGTCATGTAACGAAAACGAACACGCATGATCTAAAATACCTCAAAGTCATGTACCGGGAACGAACACGCATGACCGAAAATACCTCAAAGTCATGCGGTCGGAGAAATGCCATAATAACCAAGGATGGTAAACATAGTGAAAACCGTAACGTAAATCCGAAATCCAATTTGAAATCCCTTTTTCCTGGTCTAAGCAACAATCATATAAAACCTGGGCCTAAAGCCCAAAATCCAATAAATCAAAATTCCGGGCCTAAGCCCAAAATTATAATCTCGGCCAAAGCCAAAATCCATAAAACCAAAATCCAAAAAACCGAGTCGTAGCCCAAAACCGAGTAAACGGGCTTAAACCCAAAACCATTTCAAATTCAATATCGAAATCCAAGATCAGTAAGAAATCACTTTAAAATAATTATCCTTCTTATCGAATTCGTAAATGATAATAAATTATGTAAACACGTAATTATGTATGCATTATAGTTTAAAAAACAAAATCCACTCACCGGAAGCTCAAACAAGCTCAACTCTGAATTGTGCGATCCTCTGCAGCCCCTTGAGTCGTAGCGCATGGGCCAAAGACCAAAAGTGATCCGAAGTTATCAACAAACGTGAAAAACGGTCCAAAAACTTCGAAACTTTTCAGGTTAAAACTTGTCACCTATAGTGGTTGGAAACGGCGGCAAACGGCGAAAGGTCTCCGACTTGCTTTGCCCGGTCATGCTCGGTTTCTTTCTTTGGGTGGTGCCCACCTAAATGGATTTGATGAACTAAAAGGCAAAAGGCAAGAGTCGGTGCAATAGTTGTTGGTTATCCAGTTTGATGTGTGACACTTGTCACACATCCAAAATTCTTTTTTTTTTTTCTTCTTGGCGGTGATAATCCATTCCTCCACACATGGATTAAATGAATGTGTGAATTAACACCATTTCAATTCACAACACCAATTATAAAAAAAAAAGAATAGATGTTTGACATCTGTCAAAGCTGAATGATGTCCTTTCTAAAACGATGAACTTGGTAAATTACCAAAATGCCCTTTGACTTTCCAGACCAGTAACTTTCTCGTACGAACTCCGATTTTTGCATGCCACCTGTCTACGAACTCGTTAGTTCGAGACCTACACAACGGTCCAAGAAAAACTCCCAAAAGTATTCCCAAACTCAAAGTAACTTCCAAAACCCTCATAAACTCAAGAGTAAAATCATCTTTTCCTTAAATAATTTACGAAATTGAAAATAAAATAAATTACGGGTCGTTACATCTCATATTCTCTTATGTCGATTATGATATGGAATGTTAGAGGTGCTGGCAGCAAAGCCTTTTCTAATGCTGCAAAAGATTTCATTAAAATGAATAAAGTTGACATTTTTGCTATCTTTGAACCCAAAATTAGTGGTGAGAAAGCCACTAAAGTGATTAAAGGGCTTGGGTTTTCTATTTATTTTGTGATGGATGTCCATGGTTTTTCAGGAGGGGTTTGGCTTATGTGGAACGCTGGGAGGGTCAATCTCTCTGTGGTGGCATGCTTGGCATAATCTATTACTGCTTTGGTCACGGATGGGCCTATTCAGTGGTTGTTCACGGTGGTGTATGCGTCCTTATGTCCTAGAACTAGTAAGCATCTATGGTCGTATCTTGATGGGGTTCCTCTTGTTTCTAATCTTCCTTGGTTCATTGGGGGTGATTTTAATGAGTTGACTGCTGATTCAGAGAAAAAAAGGTAGAAGACCTTTCAGCAGTTCCAGTGGGCTTGGTGATTGAATTTCTAGGAACTCTTTGATTAACCTTGGGTTTATTGGGGCTAAGTTTACTTGGTGCAAAAAGAATGATTTGGGGGAGACTGTGTGGGAGCGGCTTGACAGAGGATTGTGTAATGTTGGGTGGAGGCATTTGTTCCCGGAAGCTTATGTGCGACATCTTACCAGGATTAAGTCATATCACTGCCCCATTTTGATCAGGTTACACTCTAACCATATTCCCAGTCATGAACTCAAATGTTTCAGATTTCAGGCTATGTGGATGCTGCATCAGGATTTTTACAATATTGTTAGTGACACCTGGAAGTCTGCTTTAGGTAATGCCTATAATAAGGCCATTTCCCTTGCTGCCACTCTTAATCAATGGAATAAGGACATCTTTGGGTGTTTATTTAGAAGGAAGAGAAGGTTAATTGTTAGAATTGGAGGGATTCAAAGAGCGCTTTGTGTGAGATATAACCCTTTCAGTGTTGTTCTTGAAAATCGGCTGCTTTGTGAATACAACTCTATCTTAGATCAGGAAGAACTTCTCTAGCTTCAAAAATCCTGAGTCACCTAGCTCGAAGAGGGGGATAAAAACACTTGGTTCTTCCATTTGTCTACGATGGTGAGAAGATGAAGGAATAAAATTGAGGGACTAAATAATAGTGAAGGTGTGCGGTGCTCGGATAAGGAGCAGCTGAAGCATATTATTAATCAATATTTTATGGAGTTGTTCTCTGTGAAAACTCCTATAGGGGATTTGGATTCCTTGCCTCAGCTATTTCCTGCTCTGACTGATGAGGATGTTCTGAATCTCAATTGTGATGTCACTGATATGGATTGCATAGAATTGTATGTTTTCCATTGGAGGTCTCAAAGCCCCTGGGCCTGATGGTATTCCTACAAGGTTCGATAAAAAATTATGGTCTCTTTGTGAGTCTGATGTGTGTGAGCTTGTGAAAAGCTACTTTATTTCAGGACACCTTCCAGAGAGTTTACACAATACTCTTATCTCTCTGATTCCTAAAATTGATAATCATACCAATATGATGCAGATGAGGCCAATCAGCCTTTATTCAACCCTTTACAAGACTATTTCTAAGTTAATTGTGGGAAATCTAAGGCCTCTAATTGGGAAAATTGTAAGTCCAACTCATACCAGTTTTGTCCCTGGGAGATGTATTACTGATAACATTATTATTGCGCAGGAAACTCTGCATAAATATAAGTCTTCCAAGAGCAAAAAAGGCTACATTGCATGGAAAATTGACTTATCTAAGGCGCATGACAGACTCCAATGGAGCTTTACAAAGAATATCCTTTGGGAGATTGGGCTACGAGGGATTATCTTTGAGCTAATTATGGACTGCATTTCATCTATTAATTATCAAGTGATCATCAATGGTGAGCTTTCCCCTTCCTTTAAACCTGGTTGTGGTATCAGACAGGGCGATCTACTTTCTCCTTATATTTTTGTCCTCTGTATGGAGAAGCTTTCTCACATAATCAATGGATGTGTGGCTGAAAAGAAGTGGAAACCTATCAAAATTTCGAAAAATGGCCCTGCTATCTCTCACTTGTTCTTTGCAGACGATTTAATTTTATTTGTTGAGGCTGCCTCCCATCAAGCCCATGTAATGACGTGTTGCCTTGATATGTTCTGTGGGGTCTCTGGTCAACAAGTGAGTTTTGAAAAATCACGAATTCTCTGCTCCCCTAACATACAAGGGCACAAAGCCAATGAAGTTTCTTTGATATGCGGCTCTCCTCTCACTTCTGATTTGGGAAATTATTTGGGAGTTCCTCTTCTTCACCACAGGATCAATAAGGATACGTATGGTGGAATTCTTGATAAAGTTCATAAAAGATTGGTGGATTGGAAGAGTAACATGTTATCCATTGTTGGGAGGTTTTTCTATGTTCAATATGTTGTCTCCTCCATCCCTATATATGTTATGCAATCTACTAAGCTTCCAATATCTATCTGTAATAAGTTGGATAGACTCAATAGAAATTTCCTTTGGGGCCATACAGAGGAGAAAACTAGAATCCATCTAGTGAATTAGGACAAAGTTTGTAAGCCTAAGTGTTTGGGCAGTTTGGGTTTGAAAAAATCTCAAAATATGAATCAGGCTTTACTCGCTAAACTTGGGTGGAAGTTGATATGAAATAAGAATGACCTTTGGGCACATGCCTTAAGAAAGAAGTACCTTAGGAGTCAGGATTTGCTCTCGGCGGTGAATGCTAAGGTGAGTAACGTTACATCCACTTGGAGAAGTATTCTTTTTGGAGCTGAAATTTTGTCTAACGGTCTTAGATGGAGGGTGGGAACTGGGATTCAAGTGATGTTTTGGAAGGATAAATGGCTAGGTCATGGCTCCCTTCTGGATCTGGCTACCTCTCCCCCTCCGGATGCTATGTTGGAATGGAAGGTTAGTGACTTCTTCACTGATTCTGGATGGAATTATAATCTGTTTGCCCATTTATTGCCTCAAGAAATTGTTGGTAATATCCACTGTATCCATATTTGCTCTGAAGATAATATTGATGACAAACTTTCTGGAATCTCACTAAAAATGGCAATTTCTCTGTTAAGTCTACATATGAGTCTCTCTTTCTTGATGACTCTATTCAAAATTGGAGTTGGGACTTCATCTGGAAGCTGTCTCTGCCCCCCAAAATTCTGACCTTTCTCTGGAGTATTGGCCATGGCAAAGTCCTCACAAATCTGCAGAGATATCACCGTGGTCTCACTACTGATTCAAGCTGCCCCCGGTGTCCTTCCATTGAAGAAAACCTGGATCCTATCTTTAGATTTTGTCCATGTGCCCTTGCCATCTGGAATACAATGAACGTTCCCCAAGATGTGAGCCATTCCTTTTCTTTGGATTTTCAGATGTGGACTTCAATCAATCTTCATTCCCACCACCGTGATGTCCATGGTGTTCCTTGGTTCTTAATTTTTGCCTCCACCTTTTAGTTTGTTTGGACGTGGAGAAACAACTATATTTTCATCAATGGCCAGAAGCCACCTCTGTGGCCTCAAAATTATATTATAAGGTTTGCTAGAGAATGGTTTGATGCCAACAATATGGGTTCTTCTAAGTTGCCTAGGCATACCATCTCTATGCACTGGAGTCCACCTTCTAGGGATTGGTGTAAATTGAATATTGATGGTAGCTGCACCAGGCCTCTTGGGCGTATCAGTGTGGGTGGCTTAATTCATAACCATGAAGGAAGATGGATCAAGGGTTTGACTGCTAACCTTGGTTGAGGTAACAGTTTGGAAGTGATGAACAAAATTATATTTCTCGCAAGTGCACGAATCAATGTGATAGTATAGCAAGCAAAAATATGAGTGTCGTACCCACGGGGACTTGTTAAGTTTATTAATTAAATCCAATTATGCAATGCCCTAAAGAAAACTAAAAATAAAACAAAGTTGCTAAAATGGAAAATAAAAGATCAACAAAGAGTTTTGGTTTTTTTGTGAACAAGTAATTTAATTTGCACTTAAATGAAAGAGAGTTTTTTATGATTGATTTGTTTAAACAATGAATGAAAATACTAGGTATTTGATTTCACCATAACAATCCAATTATATGCCTCTAATTAACTTAGTGAAAAGATTCAATTTAATTTCTAGGATTCGTTCCATCGTATTATGATTATCCGTTAGGTGTCCGGTTGTAACCAAGTATTCTTAATCATCAGCTTAACCATGGTGTCTAGTCTAAGTCAAAAATCAAAAATCCATTAAGTTCAAAAGGAACATTCAGAATCAAAAAGTGTCTTAGCATGGTGTCTGCATCAACAACAATTCTTTCATTCAATAGAGGTATCTCAAGGCTAAGCATATGGTGTCTACTATAACCTTGTCTCAGAAAATCAATAAATTCATATCAAAGATGGCCAGTCCATAACATAAACATATAGATAGAATTACGCACAAAGAATGAAACTAGAAACATTGAATTGATAAAAGAAAGTTAACTAAAGCATAGAATTTTCATGTCAGGTTACATCAGATTCCTAGCAAGGAATTTGGCTACTCATAATCACCATACTAACAAACATCATAGTTAGGAAAATCATAATTACAAAGTTTGAACAAGAGATAGAAAAAACCCTTAGAGATTCCCTTTGGTGTCGGGCTTGCTCCTTCGGTTGATCTTTAATGACAATGGAGGCTATGAGAACCTTTGATCAAGATGGGTACTAGGATATTTCCATTTTGTTTCTTGCTAGATAACCTCTCTTTTTACTGCTGCATTTTTTTCTTTTATAATCATCCAAACTCAATTCATTTCCACCCCCATCAAATTCCATCACATTGAAGAGTCCTTAATTGCTGTAGGATGTTACTTTCCTTAGGTTTTCAATTGTCCTCCCAAGAAATTAGTGCTGATTATAACTGAATTAAAAGAAGGTTTAGATGCCCCAAAATTCCCATGAACCATCCAAAATAGGTTACCTTCCAAGACTGGTAAGTTGTGGTGCCACATTGTCAAAAGCTACACAGAAATTTCTAGCTGAACCTCTGGTACGAAGACTGAGATAACGTCTTCCAAAAAATTCAGAATTATGAATCGTAAAATTCTACAGAAACTAGACGTCCATAGCTTTCCAAGCATATAAGGCACAACACCCAGTTCATTCCGAGGAATTTATGGTGGCCAAAAGAGTATAGCTGTTTTGCACAGTAATTTTCAGCTTCAGTAGTTCTTTTAGCTTCCATATCATCAAATTAACTCCAATGCCATCATTAAGATTAATTATCTATAAAACGCAAATTAAACTCATAACAAAATCAATTTCACAAAAAAATGTAACATAAAACTTAGTTAAGAAGGGCATTAAATACATATAAACATGACGTTATCAGGAAGCTGAACTCTGGGGGGTTTATATGGGTCTAGGCATGGCTTGGGAGTCTGGATTTAGAGCTGTAATTGTTGAATGTGATTCTCTTGTTGATGTTACCTCATCCTGAACCATATTGATATCTGCCATCCTCTCATTTCTCTTGTCTGCGATTGCAGAATGATAATGAGGTGTTCTTGGAAGTGTGACCTCCACCATGTTTACCGTGAAAAGAACCACGCTGCTGATTTTCTGGCCAACTGGGGCCATGGTCGTGATATTGGTCTTCATTTGCTAGAAAAGCCCCCCTGCTGTTGCTAATATTCTTAACGCTGACTCTATGAGTAAAGCCTATTTAAGGGTTGTGCCCACCTAGTTGTTCTCTATTTTTCTGGGCTCTGCCCTCCACTGTTCCAAAAAAAAAAGGCAACTGTCAACTGAGAGTAAATCAAGGGCATTTTGGGTAGAACACTATACAAACAACATATGGACAAAATAAAACGGAGGGCAAAAGTGGAAATTTACAGCATGAAGGGTAAAAATGGAAATGCACTATTTAATGAACAGTGAAAACCCTGCTTGTGTTTTAGTATATGTATAATATTAGCCTTCAAAGCAAATTGTTTTTCAATAATAGTAAATGTGAATTCAAGGCCCCAACTATGCATGTGTAACATTTTCTTTTCTTAATCACACTCATACTTAGAGAGAGATATATATAATAGATGACATTTTTACCATTTTTAAAAAGTAACATATGGTGCTATCATTTAAGTGTTATGATATAGATGGACGACGAGGTTAATATGTCCCAATTCTAGGGTTTTAGAATGTTTCTTTGAAGGGTATGAGTGGAGTTTATGACTTAGGGATTAAGTATCGATTTTTGGGTTGAGAGCTAAACCCTAAATCATAAGCGACTAACCTGAAATTAATGAAAGTTAAGAAGAGTCAAATTTAAATCCATAATCAAAACGAAAAAAAAAAAAAAAAAGTGTTATGTATTGCATTGGGGTCATTGTTGTCAAGTTCAACTTATTTTATAAGTTGAATTTTACATGAAGGACTAAATATTTCAAAAATGGGTATTGAGAATTTTTGGATAAATTGTGAATTGATCAAGAACCTATGAGTAAAAAGCCCTGCTCCTATTGATAATTTTTAAATTATTTTCCATAGTTACTACTTATTTGAGTTCTAAAATCTGACACTTAATTGATGTATATAATAAGTGAATAACCCTTCGTCTTTTATTTCTTTATGTCAAATTATATTTAATGGTGGTGCACATATATTGATCATTCCCCACAAATATCTGTGGTCCACCAATCTCAATTTTTCAAGTTTGAAGGGGCCGAAGAAATTTCCAAGTCATTTTTTTTTCATCACTGATCATCTCTTTACCACAATACTTTGATTGTATCGATCGCCTTCCCTTGAGTGCATCACAGGTTTTCATGTTTTCATTGACACACATCTTCATGTTTTCATCTTTCAAAAAAAAAATTAATAACAAATAAGACGTTATTTCATAGGTAAAAATACTTATTTTAAATAATTTTTTTACATTTTAAAATTCAAAAATTATAATCTAATTCAAATAACAAACTTTGTATTACATTTATTCTAAAAAATAAAATTAATACCACTTTATAAAATAAGAGAGGAAATTTATTTTTATGTGTTTTTATCCAATTAAAATTTTCTGTTAACAATAAAACAAATAAATTATTAATGTATTAAAAGAACTAAATATGGTTTTGCATAGAATTGTAAAAAGTTTAAATAATAGATATGAGCCTTCTTTGTAAAAAAAAAAAAAGGTAACTCTATTAACCTTTGGGCCTAAAAAATAGCATTTAGGCTATAATAATTTATTCAAATTATGTTTTGAGGCATCAAATAATTTAAAATTTATTATTATTTTAAATAATTTAATACATGAGTTAAACCTATTTCAAATTTTGAGGCTCTTCCACAATGTGAGACCCAAATCCTAGGCCTTACTTGCCTTGAGCTTGGGCCGGCTCTGAGTAAATAATGTAATTTTGGGCAAGTCATTGCTTTTATGAGAGAATATTCTCCTACTCGTAACTTTTGAACCAACCCTCTCATTTCATTTTTAGCTTAAAACATTATAAATAAATGACTTATGGAGCTCAATAAATGATTAGAAATGTCTCTTAAAAGGTTTATAACAGTTTCGTTAATGTGCACTTAATAAATTTAAAAAAATCTTAACAGTCGTATTTTTCATAAAAAAAAATAACCTTTGAGTTATAACATAGCTCATAGTTTTTAATTATTATTTTCAAATTTCTATAAATACGTCTTAAAACTTATTCTAGTGTCATTCACATTTCATTATAAGCTTCTTAAAGTTCAAACGTGACATTCTGATATTTTTCAATTTTATAAGTCATTTTTGGACCCCGTTAATAATTTTTATTGAGTTTAATATTTTTCAACTTAAAATTGAAAAAAAATGCTTATTGCTCAAGAAATGATAAGAAATGTCTTAAATGGCTTATAATTGTTAATATGCATTTAATATATTTTACGAAATCTCAATAGTAGCATTATTCACAAAAATTATGAGATATATATAACTACAATGACGTACACCCCACAGATTTCATTTGCTGCTCTTCATAAAATTAAGCTTTTAACACTTCTAAATCTCCATTTTCAATCCAAATAGGTTGCCAACCAAGGGCAAAAATTAAGATTACAAAATGATCATATGAGTTGCAGAAAAATTAAAATTCTTAAATGAAACCACCACATGATATCTATGATCTACTCTGATCTATACAAAATAAAATAAGCAATTTAGAGAAATAAAGTGGAGCTAGCTAGCCATAGGTTATTTGTTGAAGTAGATGTACAAAGGAAGGGTGGGTTTGGCTTTGGATCTATAGAGAACCTTCTTGTTCTTGAAGGTCCAATTGTCAATGGTGATGACAATCTTCCCAGGCTCACTAATATAGAAAGAATTTCTAACACTTTGACACAGTCTCTTCTTTTCTTGGAGCAAAATCTTATATGATCCTTCATCATTAGGTATAAACTCCTCTTTGTAGTGCACATCCCATCCCACCACTGTCACGTCCCACACCATTGTCAATCCACCCTAATTCATCAAACCAACAAAAAAAAACACTAATCAATCAATCTATCAAACCACATCTCATTCAATGTTATTAGGTTAAATTACGAAACTCTTACTCATTACAAACATCTTAAAATGTCACGTTATTAGATTATTACAACTTATTAACGGAGTGTTATAGCTGTCGTAGCTAGCATATCAATTCTGTTTTATACATTATCTGATTAGTCATTTGTCACTGTTCGTATGTAAATCCATAATTGAAAATTGTATATAAGAATATCACTTGTTTTAGTACCTCAGCAACTGAGATTTCAATGTAGGTGGTTGTGCTTGCTTTGACTGTGAGCCATGATGCTTTGTCTTGTGGTGTGAACTCACAATCTTCGTCTCTCTTCAAGCCACCATATTCAATTGGAAGTTCTTCTGGTGCTATGAACCTTTTTTGGTCAATTATTTTCCAAAGAATAAACATTTTAGAGAGAGAGAGAGGAAGAGAGAAAGAGAAATGAATCATTAACCAAACATTAATTACTGGTAAAAAATAAATTACGAATCTTACTTGAGAAGGGTTTTTGTAACATCTGAAGGCCTTGAAAACACGAACTTTTTTTTAGTTCTCTGACTTAACATCCTTCTTCTAAGCACATGAACCACATAGTACCAAAGTGGAGCATTTATAACAATCTGCCAATGAATCAAGAATCAACAACCAAGAATCATATTAAACTAAGGAAAAAAATTAAAACTAGAATGAAAAATAAAAAGAAGATTCAAAGGGGATGTGGTTGCCATCAATCTAACCACCTTAATTTCTGTTTTTTTTTTCTTCGATTATGAGTTTTTATATTGTAAAAAAATTTGAGGTGAATTCTCGAGTTTATTTCTGAATAAAACAGAAAATTTGACAGAATTGATAAAAGTGACCAAAAGAGCAACCTGTCCCTAAGTATGAAAATCATAACTACGTACTAATTCTTAAATAGAGACCAATATGTAACTAGAAGTATAATTCACGACGAACAATGGCAACAATCAAACCATAAAATAAAATAAAAGTTACTGAATTTGACAGTAATTAAGGATACTTACATTCTTTTCAATGAGCTCTGGATAATTGTCTTGTAACAAAACTAGGGTTTTGGTGCTAAGAGACCGAAGCTCCTTCATATCCGGCCCAGGCGAGTTCTTCAAATCTGTAATATGAACTACAGAGTCCACCCCTCCATTCTCAAAGCTCAGCTTTTGAATCCCCTTCTCCATAAACTGAACTCTCCGTCTCAAAAACGCTTGTCGTTTTTCTTCAGACCCGAACGTCTTGTCGTACAATTCTCTGTCTTTCAGAGGCCCGTAAACTGTGAAACACAAAGGGTGTCCTTGTTTGTCAACACTACTTAAAAACACAACATTTTCAAGATCATCAGACCCCAAATTTTCATCTAGAATCTCATCAGTTTTGAATTCTTTTCGCCATTTTAGAGTCCGCCGCAGCATTTCGAATGCATCATTCACCTTAAAATCTCTGGCTCTGAGGAATTTGAGCAGCACAATGTCGGTGCCTTGGTGGCCTTCGCTTGGCAACAAAGGCACCCCCCAAAGGCAGATTTTTTTAACCTCCCCTGCCTGCCTTGAACTCTCAATTGGGCTCATATTCTTGTTGGGTTTTCCCAAAATATAATTCTCAACAATTGCATCTTCAATTTTGGATCTGAACTCCATCAAAGCTTTCGTCTTTTTCTTCTTCTTCTTCTTCAATGCAACAGAGCATGTGATTTCATTTCTGCCCACGTGAAAATTTGTTGCGGATTCCAGAAATTCCAGGTCGGTTTCTTGAGCTTCAAGAAATCTCTCATTTGCAGAGCTCTGTTTGGGTTCCTCTTGATCATCTCCTTGGCTTTGGCTGCTTCTGTTGCTTTCATTTTCATTGGGGGTGTGCTCATTTTTCTTCTCTGTCATTGTTTTTGGATTCCAGGCAGCCGGAGCTCCTCCTGCAGGACTGAATATTTTTGGTGGTGCTCGGATTTCAGTGGCTGAGAATTGAGATTCATACATGGACACAAAAAATAAAAATACAAAGCTTTTGGGTCTTTTTTTTTTTTCCTTTTTCTGTTGGCACAAAGCCTCAAAGCTCTCCCTGGCGCCAAATTTAGGTTTGGTGGCAACTAAGGGTCAGATTGGTCCAAAATTGTTTGGATATTTTTTTTCAATTTTATTATTGGTTTGTTTCGTTAATAAATTGTTTTGATTGCTGATGACAAGTGTATTAGCCTTAATTGATGTGAAAGGTTGGCATGGAATTAGTGGTTGTTAATGGATGCCAAATCGATTATGTGTTTGGAGAATACAAAAGATCTAGATTTTTATTTTTTGAACCAAATTTAGTTTTGAGTTCCTCCAAGCGATCAGTGTTAAAGTTGGCTCTGTTTTTCTTGTTTTCTTGGTAAATAAAGTCAACTTTGTTATCACAATCAACTTGATCAGGCACCCCAACCAGAAATATCTGACAAATTACGATGATATATGCATTGAATATCGATAAAAATTAAATACAAAATCACTTGTAAACAATAAAAAAACGATCATTACACAATACTAGTGGCCACTAGAATGTAGGACTCAAAAGAATTCCAAGAAAAGAAGGATATGAAATACAGGACTTATATGTAAAAGGAAGAGATTATTCCATTTTGTACTCAATCTCATGGCTAATAAAATAAAAAGAGCAAATTATAATTTAGTAATTTATGTTTTACACTAAATTTCAGAGTTATACTCAACATTTCAAATGTTGTATTTTAGTACCCATGAACTCTTTAAAATGTGACAACTTGACTCTGCCGTTAACTATTCCGTTAAAATTTATGTTAAATGTTGATGTGGACAAAATGGAACACAACATAAGTGACATGTAAGCGCAATGTGGAAAATAAGATAATAAATGAATAGTTTATTAAAAAGTTGAAAAATTGGTGAAGAAGACGCCTCCATCTCTGTTGGAAAGTCAATGAAACCCCTTCATCAAGGGATTACATTTGGAAGTACTGATATATTATTGATTTTGATTTTTGTATATTAGTTTCCTTAGCAGTACAACTAGATTGTAGGATAATTAACCAAACCTGTATCAATGACTTTGTATAAGTTTCTCTGTTATGTTAATGAAAATCATTCTACCCAAATACAATCTCCAGCCTCATTTTACATGGTATCAGATCCCACCCATGGCTGCCACTTTGTCTAATATATTCTTGACGGATAAACTATTATCTAATTCTTGACAAGAATGTATTTTATTTAAAAGTTGAAATATGATAATTCTGTAGTCTTAGATCCCTCCATTATTTTTTAGTCATGTATATTTATTATCATCTTCTTGTACAATACATGATTAGAATTCTAACCCCTATTTTATAATTAAACTTAAAACATTTTTATAATTAAACTTATATATTACAATTGATTTTTCTTTCTTTGAAACCAATAATGAAATTCGTATTGTTTGGAATTTATCGGTACGGTATAGAAAGTTTTAGTGAGAAGGTGTAGGGTGTATAGGTAGGGGTGGGAGGGTGTATAGATAGGGGTGATAGTGGAAGAGTTTATGACTTAGGGTTTAATTCTTGAATTTTAGGCACAAAATCTAAGAACTAAACCCTAAACCATAATTAACCTAATTCACCCAAAATTTAAGAAATTCTAAACTATAAGTGATTAACCTATTATTTAAGTGATTAACCTATTATTTAGGGACAATGTTTTAAA
Source organism: Oemleria cerasiformis (assembly GCA_037349345.1). NCBI lineage: Eukaryota > Viridiplantae > Streptophyta > Magnoliopsida > Rosales > Rosaceae > Oemleria > Oemleria cerasiformis. The sequence goes on along the minus strand of JAZGTL010000007.1, from coordinate 35,070,755 downwards.
TTTTATGGGTTAGTAACTTAGTGGTAGTTTCTTTGGACCATTTGTTTTTAGTTGTTATTTATTAAGTTAAATTCCTCAATTATGAGTGGAATTTATATTAAGGTTTGACAAAGTAGAAATAAAAAGCTTTAGAATTGTTCTGCACTAGAGGGCAGTATAGGGATGAAAAGATTTAAAGGGAGGGGTTTTGCATGTTACAGTAGTTTTTATAGAGGTCAGGGACCGGAAAATTTCAAATATTAGCAAGGGGGGTTTTGAACAAAGTATGAACCTGTCAAGGACTATCGATTAGAAAGCCCATTCTGGAAAGCTTAGTGCTTTCTAAAGACATTATCTTGTGCGTCTCCAAACACAGATAACATAAGCCCGAATCACTGATTTTTACATGCCTAGTAAGTCGTCATCAGAAGAATCAACCTGCCTATTTCCATATTTATACCTAGTAAAAGCAAAAAATCCCAACAACAGCCACGCAAATCTAATAATCTTATGTACACTGATGATTACAGGAATCTGACCAAACTGATCTGTATCTACATGACAAGTCGTTAACTAACCGATGCGATTGCCGGCAGTAGCTGTATTACGACTCCCGGTATTTATTCAGGTCCAATGTCAGAGTTTGCGAACAGCTGCAATAGAGCCAAGCACGGTTTTCATGTTACTAAACCGTAAATAAAATGAACGAAAACTTACAGAAATATTCTGTCAGTGAGCAAAGCTCTCACCTCTTTTCGCAGTCCCTGTAAACCCCAACTAAAGTATCAGCCTTGTCATAGAAGCTATCTTTCAGAGAAATGACTATGCTCTGGAAACCACAGCTTCCATCGTCATCCTGGCTATCCCTGGCTCCTTCGCGCGACTTTGAACGGATGAATCCAGCAACCTTAGCAACATTTAAGTTATCTAGTGCAGCATCGACTTCATCCAGTATGAAAAATGGTGAAGGCTTAAAACTGCACACATATATAAGAAGAAAGAGAAGAACTATTAATACGCGTAGGTATTGAGAACATGTGATCCCCATATATGCAGCAACTTCCATACACAATCTTTCATGTATTGTGTAGTAATATGTACAAAATTAGTTAAAATTTGGGACCCACCTGTGTATGGAAAAGAGTAATGCCAATGCTGCAACCGATTTTTCTCCGCCAGATAATTGTTCCATATCACGAAAGCGCTTTGTTGGCGGCATAGCAGTGTACTTGATGCCGTGTAAAAATGGATCATCTTCATTTTCTAAATTCAAGTATGCGGTTCCACCCAGTTGATGTGTGCTGCTCTTCGTGAGTTGTTTGTATATCTTATCAATAACACTAGAGATGTGGTTGAAGGCATCCATAAACAACTTATACCTGCATTGCCCCATAATATCATTGCTTTAGTCTATTTTTATCGCAAAATAAAAACATATGCTACCAAAACAGAATAGCGTCGCAATCACATTTAATCAACTAAATTATAAGTCATTAGAGGATATGGTAGTAGTGTAGAATCAATTAATACCTCCTCTCCTTAACTGAGTTGAACAGATCAGCTTTTTCCTTCTCCTCTTTTCTAGCCACTTCAAACTCTTCAGTTACAGCTCTTTCCTTTTCTTTTAGAGCTTCGTATTGTTCGAGGGACTTCAAATTTGGAGCTGTTCTTTCAATTTCTGATATTAGGGCATCCATCTTTTGCTTAAATTCGACCTCAAGTTTATCACGTTCGGAGGACCTTCTATCCTGCAAATATGACCTATTTAACTCGCTAAAATCAAGAACTGGGCCCATTGTGGATGATTCAGTCTCCATGGGGTCTTGGATGATGGGAAGGCTTATTTGTTCTAGTTCACATTTCTCTATTATTTCCTGCTTCCGTGACATCAGCTGCTCAATCTGTGTCTCCTGTAAAGTGAGAAAAACAGACGTAAGCCTTTTAAATATACCTAGAACAAGATAAGCAATTGGTGAAAACAAAACTAAATTCACACCTTAGAGTTTATCTGTCGATTAAGTTTGGATACACTTGTTGTAGCGGTAGAACCTCGCTTGTTCCAGTCTTGGATTTCCTTTTCACATGCTTCTGACTTGGATTTCCATTCTAGATGAATAGGAAGAGAAAATAAAAACATTTACAAAGTTAAATTGGCTAATCAACCAATTTAAATAACTTACGAACTGAAACGCAGAATTTAGATTCTCATAAAATAATATGGTACCATCCCAACTATTTCATACCTTGTATCTCTTCCTTACATCGAAGAATCTCATCAGAAGCTTTTTCTGCTGCTGACTTGGCTTCGGCCTCTTTCTTCTGAACCCGTTCTAAATCGTTCTGTAAATTACTAATAGAGTGTCGGAGTTCTTCAATTCGCGATTCCATGTCCCGCTTTTGCTCATATTCTAACCTGAAAGTAAAGAACAACAAAAAAAAAAGTATTGCATCATATAATCTGAGGGTATGCCACAGCCTCCATACAACTAGGGAGAGAGCAGATTGTTTGAGTATGAAATCTGAGCATGAATCTTGTTTTGAATCTGAAAAGATACAGGAAATGAGGAAAAATAAAACACTAACAGGTGTAACTGACATTTTTGTTGATTTTTGCATGTATAGACAGAAACATAAATGGAGGGGGAGGCAAGGACATACTGGTATTTTAATTTTGACAGCTGGCCACTCAAACTAAGCCTCTCTTCAGCCATATATTGGGAAGTCTTGAGTTGATTTTCCTCGTACTCACGAATGTTTGCCACCCCAACAGATTTACTAAAATCTTCGTAGATTCTGTCAACAATTACATTTATCCTCTTCTCAAGCTTATTGATCTCAGTGCTCCGCTTATCTACAGCTTTCTTTAACTGCAAGAAAATTTTAAAACTGCTTGAACTACAGGTTGAAATAAAATACTGCAATAAACTAGATGAAGAACCTAATTATCATCATAAAAAGTAAAATTAAAAAGAAAACCTTCAAAAGTTCAGGACTGCTACGATTGATCTCTTCTTTTATATTCTGCTTCTCCCGCGCCAAGTTTGCAAGTTTGTCCTTTATGCTTTTCTGCAACAAAACTTGTCTAATTTTTCAATCCACCACAAAGCATCCTTGTACAAGGCAAAATCAAGAACACCAATGTCAACACATACCTTTCTATCATTCAGTATCTAAGATTATATAATTTTTCAAGCAATACACCATAACACATGTACCAACAGCTCAAAAAATTTAACCTTCAGTCTCCACTAGATATGGAGTATAGACCACATTACTTCATACCACCAAGTATGTATTTCAACAGAATCCATGTGCCTCTCAAGTTATAGCAGAATCTAGCCCATTTTCAGAATATGTTTATATAAAACAATTCTACGCTAACCCCTAAACTGACTTTCATGAAAGAGCAAGAGGAAATCTAGAAGAGATCATAACAAGACATGGGAAGGTGGGTATGGATACAGAAGAATTAACCTATTGCAACTATACTGAAAGCTCTAAACCATTCAGACAAACCTTCACCTATAAAATGGAAGAGAATTCCCTGAAGTTACCTTCTCAATATCTGCATACTGGATCTTCTTTTCAAGCCCACTAATTCTACCAGTTGTTTCAGACTCTTTTATCTGCATCTCTCGAATTGACCCAAGCTCTTCCAACTCTGACTCAAACTGTTCTTTCTTCTTCTTCAGTCCTACAGAATAAAAGCAGTTAAAAACCATGTACAAATTAACCCATAAAAAAATTCAAATTCTAATTTGGAAAATATAAAGTCAAAACCAACCTTCAACTTTTTTATCATCCCACTTGTTTGACCTTGCTTCCATTCCACCACTGGTACCACCAGTCATTGTGCCAGATTTCGAAAGAAGAATTCCATCAACAGTTACAACTAATTGATGTTGGGAAGATAAAAGGTTAAAACTCGAACCAATATAAACATGATTCTCTAACACAGAATATAAAAGCAACAAATATAGAGATTTATTACCTTTAAACCTCTCACCAGTCCAGCTGAGACGCTTAGCCTCATCAAGTTCATCGCAAACCAGAGTATTTCCAACCGCAAATATAATTGCCTTCTCCAAGGCAGGATCAAATGTGTGGTTGTTAAGTACACAAACTAATAGCAGCATTTTGGAATTCCATACACAAACTCACAGTATAACTTATAAATGGAAACATATATATACAGATAGTATACAGATAGGAACAGAGGCAGCATACATCAAAGAAGAACATGGTATAATTATCATGACAAAAAACTGCAACAGCTATAAAGGAAATGATGAACAGCATGAACCTGATGGTTTAACAATCACCAGAATAAATGCAGAAGTGAGAGAAATGTGGATGATAGCCAAAAGGCTTATTCATGAGTAAGGAAGTCAAATTCCTTTTGGAAGGGCGAGAGGCAGGGGGAGAATTGTGAGATGAAAGCAGGAATAAGAAAAATGAGCACATGAAAGCATGCGTAGGGAGAATTGGGAGACGATCAGAATGGAGACCTAATATGTTACATGCCCCAATACAAGCAACCAAGGATACTGGCAGTGAACAAAATGCCCAGACTACTATACTGTAAGATCATATAACCAGAAAACAGATTATAAACGCTTTGTAATCAGGAATGATGTGTAATCAAGTATTGATAAAGGATATTGGACTACATCAAAGATCAACTTTGCAGTACCACCTAAGTTGCGCAATCTCTCCATTACTGGCTTTACACGGACAGACTGGATAGGTATAAATGTCTGAGGAGGAAGCCTTTGTTCTTTCAAATACTGCAGGAACGCAACAGGATTAGTAACAGAATGGTGAATGCAATACCTAATTTCAGTCAGCCCTATGAATTCAGTAAGGGCTAACATCTAAACCAATTAACAAAAATACATCTACTATTTACCAAAATATATGTTCTTTTCTTTTCAGTGGTTATTTAAAGAATCTAACTAGAATCTATATTGAAGGGATGGTAACAGAATGTGAGGACCGTGTTCAGGCCCAGAAGATTTAGCACCCCCAAGGCTTCAGTATGCAAACAGATCTTACCACGGTATGCTAGTTGACAATTTCAGCAAGCCTCATCCATGCTTAGATTCACATATGTTTTAGTGAGTTTTAAGCACAAAATGTAAATTCTACCAATCAATACCTAAGAAATGATTGGACTCTTGATGTAAAGTGTCAACAGTCAAGTGTAGACAAACACACTATGAAAGAGGAAAAAATTATAAGATCATATAGCACCTTGATGCATTCCTTTCCTGTTTGTTCGTCCTCAACTACGACTGCATCCATAAATTTACCCATGGAAACAGTAACAGCAAGGTTATACTTCTTTTGTGTTGGCCTACAGAGATCAGTCATTCGACCATGGACACCATGAAAGAGGCGTTTGAGAGTCTCGACTGCCTGGGACAATCTGGAATCCCTTTCATTCTCATATTTGTCAGCCTTCAATTCACGAAGTTGCTTTTCTATCTCGTCAATTTTTGACTTCAGGTTTTCATATTTTTGTCTGTATGCACCCAAAAAAAGATAATGGTAAACACAGAAATCAATGCATATTTTGTCTTGATGTCTGATAAAGCAGCAACAATAATGAAAACAACAATAGAGAACATATAAACAACTGAACAAATAATGAGGCGGCAGAGCCTATATATAAATATAAATAATACATCTGTAAATATTAATGCAGGGAAATCCTTTTGACTTTATAAATGCATCAACAAAGAAGCATACAAGCGAGCTAAATAACCTGGCATGTAAATGTTTCTCTTGCATCCCATGCAGTTCCTTATTCAGATTTTTAGCTTCATCCCTATGCTTAGTAGAATTTTCTTTAATTTTTCTCTGCCTTGTTTGCATTTGTTCCTCTTGTGACTCCAGTTCACTCTCGCGACTTCTCAACTGTTGAAGATTTTCTTCCAAATTCTTTTGAGCTTCAAGATCAGCATGTTGTTGCCTATCCAGAACCTCTTTCTCGTCTCTTAGCTTCACAGTTTCCATCCCAGCATCCTCCTTGCTGTAAGATCAACATCCCAATTACAGGTTACAAATTCATATCCAGAATAGAAACTCCATTTTCAAAGTACAATGGCTGTGAATGTAATTTAGCAAGTCCATGAAGAAAAAGGTGGGCAGACAGTTAGTTAGTATACTTTAACTGAAAAAAAGTAAAGAAGCAGACACTACTATCACAATAAGATATACTAGCCAATAATATGATAAAGCAAGAATTACCAAACCCTTACATTTGAAAATATTTCCTTAATTCAGTGTCGTCTAACTGCAGCTTTCCACCAGTCTCTCTGCCTTTTTCATGTAAATCCTCTAGTTTTGCAGTCAGATCCTGTATGTCCTTCTGAAGCCCCTTCATTTCTGCTTTATGCTTTTTCCTTTCTTGCTCTTTTCTAGCAAGCTCCTTCTCACTTTTCTTGATTTTGGCATTTATACGAGACATTTCCTCTTTCAGTTTCAGAAGCTCTGGTTGCTGCAAACAGATAAAAAATTCGAAATCATCCATAAATTTGTAATCTTGACCATGGAGAGGATACTTAACAACTGAAGAGCATAAGTCAACGTATTAAATTGGCAACAAAACAGCAATATATCACAAATCTAATGATTAGCTACGTTCCACCAACATGTAAAATATAGTATATGCAAGCCATAATTTTTCCCAGAGTTACAGTAAACCAAATACATTCATACTGGACATTTAGGTTGGATTAAACAGTTTTTCAGCATGAAGTTAAATGTAAAACTAAGAAGGTTCCCATTTCAACTACTATGACCTATTCAGTCATCACCATTCTTGAGCCTCAATTTTTTCAAAGGTCCACCAACGGCAATTCGGGTCAAATACCATAGTCAAACTCATTATAATGGACACAGATCTCAAGTGAATTTTCAATCACCCACTGGATTCAAAGAAACTCACACTTTTGTCAAGCTTACTACTTCTCTCAGCCATCTTCTTTTCACATTGTGCAATCTCTTTCATATATTTTGCTTGTTCTTTCTTCTTTTTGCTTGCTTCTTGCTGAAACTCAACCAGTTCTTGCATAACTTGTTCACGGGCTTTCTTCTCAGCTTCAAGCTCCTCGGTCATTTTTGTAATATCTTTTTCTATGTTGAACAACTGCCACAAGGCATGTTCTCTCTTCAAAGATTTCTGCAAGAAATAATAGATATGATCATATAACTAGCACAAGAAAACTGTTATAATTAGCATAAGCTAGAGAACTAATTCTTTGCAAGGCCGTTAGAGTTTTCCCTTTCCTGAATTAACTAATCCCCAAAGGGCATACGTAAGGCTCCTACGTACTGTGGATTCTACCCTTTCTGATAATATGTAGCATGCATGCATTTGGACCCTAAATTATGTATTCTATCACATTTGCATTCAGTTTGTCAAACATATGTACAAAACCAACATTGGTTGAGGGATGCAAAGCTAGAAACAATAGAGAAAACCCAAATCAATAAAAAAAAAAATTAAATCACCCCAACTAAGAGACATAAAGTATTACTACAAAACATGCATATGAATGGGTGAATGCAGACACATGCAACTCATGCATGCATATACACATCAGCAGCACACATGGTGCATATGTACGAAACAAGCAAAGAAACCTTGAGATGCGCACCAGTTGATCTTGCAAGCGGATGTGTTTCTCAGCTTCTTCCTTTTGTTCTTTCTTTTGCTTCCTCTCCAAAACTATTGTTCTTTTTCGCTGATAAACAAGAGCTGATTTCTCTTCAGCTATGGATTTTTCTGCTTCATATTTCTCATAGTCTCGCTTGAGGTCATCAGACCCGGAGATTTGCTCAAGAAGTACAGTGAGTTCCTTAGGATTTTTAGAGGCAATGGACTCCACATCGCCCTAAAAGAAAAGGATAATCTGGAGTTATAAGTCACCCTTAACTTTCATTCCATGCAAATATCAAAGCTACCTTCAGAAGCTGCAATATGCCTTAAGAGTATTTGAAAGCTTAATGCAAAGTAGTGAATAAGCAACAGTTGAGCATGCTTATAAATTTCTTGACAGTTAGATTCCCACCAGGCGGGCCAAAACTTATATCACTTTAATTTAAAAAATGAAAGTCTACTTAGAATAGCCAATACATTTGAATACATTTTTGAAAAGTAAAAATTGATAGATTAACTTTTATATCTCCACTAACACAAAAGTAGCCAATACTCCGCTTCAAAAACATAACAGCACCCCGAAAGAGAACAGAAAAAAATTGTCCTGTAAACTAAAATTTGATTGAACAGTTTAATTTTCTCACCAGGAAAAAAAATTATTAGATTGAGCAGCAAAATTAAATATCCTAAGCTCACATTCATATCAAAAACCGTGAAATTATAAACTATAGGGGCTTCGAAATTAACCTGAAAGACGAGGAAATTACGGGCCTTGACAAGAATTCCAAGGGACTTGAGCTTGGCAGTGTACGTTTCCAACGACACAGATATCCCGTCAACACGGTAGTCACTGCCGCCAGTGCTGGAGATGGCCCGAGTGAACTGGAGCTCCGACCCGTTTGGAATCTGGTAAACCAAGCGAACAAAGGCCTTGCGGCCCTTCTCGTCCTTCTCACTGTCGTCGAAGGCATAGATCAGGTCCTTCAACTGGGCCCCACGGAGGTGACCGGTCCGAAGGCCGAGCACGAAGCTTATAGCGTCCATGAGGTTGGACTTGCCGGCTCCGTTGGGCCCAATGATCGCCGTGAAGTCATGGAAGGGGCCGATTGACTGGAAGCCCTTGTAGGACTTGAAGTTCTCGAGCTCCAAGCGGTGGATTTTGCCCTGAGAGACCAGGGAGGGCATAGCTGGTTGAAGCAAACTAGGGTTTAGGTCTGAATTTTGCAAATGCGAAAATCAAATCCTAGGGTTTCTTAAACTGCTAGTGGAGAGCAAAGTAGAGATTCGGAAGCTGAGATTCTCCGAGAGAATAGGAAATTGGAGGGAAATTGAAAGAGGGAAAAGTTGGGTTTTGGGGATTTGAGGGAAATGGCGGGAGAGGGTGAGTTTTGCTTTTTGCAGAGTTGGGGAGATGATGGTGTGTGTGTTTTAGTAAAATTAACCAATGACCATATTCGCAAGTGATAGTGTGCTACTTCGCTCGCCAGTATTAAAACGCAGTCGGACGTTGCGTTTCTTCGTTTTCAGTCTATTTTTGGTCATTTTTTAATGTGAAGTTAATATGGTTTCCTTTGACTTTCTTTCTTGGATCTTTTTCTGGTTTTATTTGCATCGAATTTTACCTATTGGGGCTATAGAGACTTTTTTTCATTTTCTTGTTCTTTTTCCAATTTTCGTCCTTTTTTTTTATAAAAAAATATTTTATTTAAACACCTTACGAAGTATTCTTTGAAGTTATATAAGGAGCCACAGAAAATTGAAAATGTATGGAAGTTAATTTTTGAAGAATAATTACAATTGTTTGTTTCGATGTTTCTAAAAAAAATTAAAGCAGTTTCAGCGGAATTTGCTCGTTATCTTCTACTACAAAAATCATGAAAATTTGATGAATCATTCACAAAGTGACATGATTTTCAACTTTCATGTCACAAATAACTGTGACATGCTTTTGTTCAGAAGAAATGCCTTTCGAAGTGACATGATTTTCAAATTTGATGAATCACAGTGTCCTAGGTGGCCAGCCTCCAAAATCTGAATTGGAATTTGATGAATCGTTCACAAAGTGACATGATTTGTCACCGTGTCGCTAACTCGGTGGTAAAACATGAAGCCACCAAAAAAACAATTCATCATAAAAGAAAAACATGCTGAGCATCAATGAGCGATGTAGTGGAGAGTTCACAAGGGCATCTAGTTTTGGAGATGAGTCCACGATCCAGCCTTACGAAGATACTAGCAACCATGTTTACAGAAATGATTAAAAACTCCTAACCAGCTAGGTTTTAGTCTGCTAATTATAGGTCATCAGCATAAACGCTGCAATATAAGATTTGCTTCATTCGCCAACTTTTTCGCCGCTGGACTTGGCTACTTCCTTCGGAGAATCTGCTGTTTTGGTTTCACTACGGGTTTCGGCTTGAGCATATGATGAGCTGCCTTCAGAAGCAATGGAGTTTTCAGGCAGTTTTCCTTCGCGTTTTTGGGTGTCTTCAGAATCCCCGCTGCGCTCAGTGGTGTTGGAGCTTCCAGAGAGATCTCCGGGATTTTGAGCAGCTTCAGGCTGCTTGTGCGTGGACATTTCAGGGTTTTCAAGCTGTAGGATTCCAGACTTTTGAGAAACTTCCAACTCTTCATACTTGGAAATTACTTGTTGAAGTTCTTCGTGAAGAAAAAGAGCTTCAAAGAGCATCCCTTCATCATCAGTGGTGGTTTCTATAATCGTCTTAATAATTGGTTGAGACTCCTTGCACTTGTCCAGCATGTTCATGGTTAGTTCTTCCTGCAATCAAACAAGTATTTCCATCAGCATTCATGCCTTATTCTGCCTATAAGTCGATATTCGCATTGGATAAAAAATGACAGAAAAAATAAATACAGGAAAAATTCAAACACTTACTAGAAGAACTATTATCATGCATATGACGAATTACTATCGTGCATCGGTATAATCATACAGCCAATCAAGATACACATAATCATGTTTGCAGGAGGTTAGTAGTTAAACTTTTTCTATTTAAATGGAAAATACTTGTGTGCCACCCCTTGGGGAACCTCCTCGTTCTATCCACACTTTTCCATTTGACGAATTTCCTTCATACATATGTCAGGATTGGAACCATTCATTCTCAATATCATCATTTCAAGATCATCTATGCAAAAAAAACAACAAGATTGCAAATCATTTAGTCATTTATATGTACCAAACAAATCAATGGTTTTGGTAACAATTGAGAGATCTCATGGTAAACCGTCAATATAGTTGATGTTTACAAAGATGATCTTGAAATGATGATACTGAGAATGAATGGCTCCAATCATGACATATGTATATAGATTGTTCACTAAAAAAGTGTGGAACAAGGAGGTTCCCCAACGGTGGGATACAAGTACGTCCATCTACAATACCTAGACATAATAATTGTATCAAAGTATCGTAATAAGGGCAATCTGGTTTAGGAAAAATAAGTTAACAAAGAGAGCATGCTCGAAGTTTTTGGAATCCAGAGACATACCTTCAAAGGTTTTGGATCTGTTTCGGTGTTCAGAATACTAGACAGCAGTTCAAGGCTATTGCGAGCTACAACAAGAAACTCTTTTTTTTCTTCAACTGGAAGGCTTTGATAATTAAAGGGGAAAGCACCACGATTTGCCCCATGCAATCCTGTGTCAGGTACAGGGTATCTTTCAGGCGGAGACAGCGGCTCATTAACATATGATTCCAAGGTAGACTGCAATGCGGGCGAAGTTCCTTCTTGTGCTAGAGGATCGGTGTTTCTATCTCTCAGGCTCTGCATAACACCCACAAAAGAAGTTGCACATTAATGTCACTCAAGTGCATGAAAACAACGTCCCCAGTCGACATGTCCAAACAGGCCAAAAATAACAAACTGAATGGGACAGGTAGTTGGACTTGAACATAACTGGAAAATCTGTAACGTGGGAAATGTGCAGAAGCTGCTGGCTTACCAACCAAGACGATTATTATAAATACACAATAGCCAATCAAATGCTAATAAAGAATACCGTAATTGATGCATGGAAACACCTGAAAGTTCAAAAATCATAATAAAAGGATCAAAATGCATTGATGAAATAAAGAGGGGCTCACCATATAAGTCTGATGAAATACAGGCAGATATGCAAGATCCTCAGACTCACCCCAAGCCCTGATCAATTGCATAGCCCTTTGCCTATTTTCGGGATCCATCTGTGGATTGTCAATCACCCTAACCATCTCATCCAACACCTTCTCCGACGCAACCTCCGAAAACACCTTCTCACAATTCATAGTACAAGCCTCCAACAAGTCAAGACTCAGCCTCTGGCTCACCACACTCTTACCCGAAATCTTCTTCTTTATAGCCTTAACAACTTCAGTCCCACTAAACTCCTCACTATTAATCATTGCACATATCCTCAAATTCATCCCCCAATTTGGCTCCTCCATGGTCTCCAACGTGGCCTCATCGATCATTTTCGATTCCGGGGTCGGGGTTTGCAGAATCTCCTTCATTTCCTTCACTTTCCCACTAAACATTCGACCCATTTGAGCTCCACCCGTCTTTAACCTCTCACCCAACTCAGCTAGCTTAAACTTATCCATTTTCCAATCACAAATTCACAGTTTCACAACCCTAATTTCAACAAATTAAACAAAAAGTTACAGTCTTTATAGTATCGTAGCTCAAATTTAAGGTATTTAACAGCAACCCTGGAATAAATCGATGCAATTAAAACAGATCAAAAATTGAAATTGATTAACAGCTGAATAATCTGGTAAACCTGATGCGAGTTGGAGCTGCTGGGAAAAAGCTGATAAATTTTCTGGCTCTGCGTGGAAACGATGAGCTTTTGGAGAAAGAGAGTCGGAGGCTAATGCTTTTGAGTTGAATTGGCCTTAAGCTTAAAGCTCTGACCTTTGTGAAAGAGAGAGAGAGAGCGATGGAGATGGTCAAAAACTGAAAACAAAGATATAATGCGTGGCGCAAATAGAATAGAATAATCAAAAACAGGGATTTTGCAGATGCTTTTAGTTCGCGGCCGAGTGGATTCTAGTGGGTCAAGGCAGTTAGCAATTGGATAAGATACATTTGACAAAATAAAAATTGGAAAAAAAGATAATAATAATAATTTCATACAACCTCAACCGAATTCACGTGTGTATCTCTCTCGTCCTTGTAAATTTCGTGTAGATCTTCTATTTTGTCAGAATTCGTTGATTATCCAATAATGAAAAAATTTATGTTCGTTCTAAGATTATTGAAGAAAATGCTAATACAAATCTACAGCCTGTATGATAACTAGCAACCCATTGTTAGGTATCCAGTCTATGAATTGATCAAAAGCTTAACTTACCGAATGTTATCATCTAATTTGAGTAATTAGATAAGTTAAAATTATAACAGAAATTGTTATTAATGTCGTGTAAATCTTCTATTTTGCCACAATTAATTTATTTAACCAAAATTAAAAGCCTTAGTTCGTTATAGGATCACGAAAGAAAATGATTATACAAATCTACGACTAAAGCTAACAATGGATCTGGTTGGGTCGTGTCTGGTTCGTGTCGTGTCATGAATTATATTTTACCAAAATATGTCAAACTTGAATCCGGCCCATTTAATTATCTTCTCAGGATAGTCAACCCGGCCTGTTAATGAACCATGTAACTCATTTAATAAATAAGTCATGTTCGAAACCCGATTAATCTATGACTTGTTTAACCTATTTAAACTATTTGACCTTTTAATTTTATGAATTTATGTTATACCCCTACAAATTCAATATACACTACAAAATAACATCAATATATTATGAATTCATTCCAAGTAATCTTAAAATTATAATTATATATGAATAGGCATATAGGTAGGTAAAATGATAAATATATGGGTTAGTGACTGACACATTTATTAAATGGGTTAATAAGTCATTACACGGGTTAAAAGGTTGAGCCGAAATCCACCTATTTATTAAACATGTCATAACATTCAATAAATAACATATTCAATAAAACTTTAATAATACAATTTAGTCCAAAATTTGACACTAACACGAAAAATTCAATAAATAATATAAAATATCTTATTCACCAAATTTAAAATACCAACAATAACTTATAAAAAAAATATTGAATTAATAATTTATGACTTAGAGTTTAGTTCTCAAATTTTGGACTCCACCTAAAATTTGAGAATTAAACCGTAAATCATAAGCTCTCTCACTACCACCCATACTCAAACAACCTTCCCCCTTCTCCAAATCTTGAATAATTAACCTTCAAACAACACCCTTGACTTTGTTAAGAGAAAATAAGTAAAATCATAATTCTAGAAAATTAAATTTGAACTTAGTAAGTTAACACCCTTGATTGCCTAAAAAGAAAAATAAATAAAATCACATTTAGTTGTCATTTTTTGTTAAGAAAAAAATCGATTGTAATTCTATATTAGTTCAGTTAGAATTGTGTACCTTAATGTAATGTTCTCTTAAATATATCAAGTTATGCTTATTTTAAGTATTTAAAACTCATTATTGTTTTCTCAAATTTCGAATTGAGCTCAAACAATTTGAGTTTAATTTATTTAATTACGCTTTTACTATCACCTATCATTTTTTCATTATCTTATTTTCTCAAGCTTGTCACACAACACTAAGGGCCCGTTTGGATGTGTTATTTTTTTCCTGGAGTTTGGATGTGCTTTTGAAATACCTTATCATTTAGAACCATTTAATGAAAGGAATTTTTTATATGTTTAAAAGTGCTTGTGTTTCTATTACCAAACACTCTGAAATTATATTATAAATACTTCCATAAAAACAAAAGTATTTTTATGTATTTATACCAAATACAAAATTATCTCTATGTAAAAATAACATTTAATAAATGCTACTAATAAAAAGCACTGCTATTTAAAAGTACTTTACAAGATTGTAAGTACATTAAAAGGGGCACTAACTCTTCTTAAAAAATTGGATCAAATCTTGTACTTTTATTCTAATCTTATTTCATTTTCTCACTCGTTTTCTACTTACACATTTTTGACGTGACAATGTTCTCCTTCTCCATTACTTGTAAACGGCATGTCGTGTAATATCTCAATCTACAAACCTACGTGTCGTTTTTTTATTCTCAAATCTCAACAACACCATCACAAACATTAATTTATGATTAACATTCTACACCAAATGCATCATCGGTATGATTAACAAAAAAAGAATGCATCATCGGTAAAATTGCGATTTGCGAAAGCCCACGAGATCAAAATAACTAAAAGGTTATTTTTTTAAGGGTTTAGGAAAAAGGGCAAGGAAGGAAGGGGATGCCCAAAATTGCAGCTCGACACACATCTCGTAGGCCATCAACATAAGCTGTAGGTGGTCTCTTACTCTCTGGCGATGGTTTCCCTCTCAACCTGGTTCCGATACATAGCCCACAAGCTCGAATACTCAGCCACTCTCAGCTGGAAGGTCAGGTCCTTCTTCACTCTTACTCTTTAAGTCTTACCCATTAGCCAATATTTTATTTTTTTGCTTCGATTTTCCGCTGGTGGGTATTGTTTCTTGAGACCCATTTAAGGTTTTTTTCTATGAAAGGCGAAAGCTGTGAACTTTCATATTGGGTGTTTTGGATATTGGATTATATTTGGAATTTTTTATGGCGGGTTCTTTGTTGTAAAATGTTGGTGTGAATAGGGTTTTGTTTGTTGCGTTTTGTTAATAATTTCATGGTCTTCTCAGTGCCATTGCTGTGTTTGTTCTCAGTTTCAATGTTGTCTCCATATTAATTGATGCAATTTATAATTATGTTGTTAATTTATGAGATGAATATTCTTGACAAGCTTACTCCGACTTCAAATTGCTACCGTTGAGAAATATTCAGTGATATTCACTATTGTTTGTTGTAACAAATTCTCAAAGTAGAAGAAGCTCAAGTGAGCTTTTTAGCTATGCTAACAAATTGGGAACAGTGAAAACATGGGTTATGTGCTACTGCTAGAGCTTTGCGCTTTTGATGTGTCTCAGTTGAAAGTGAAAGCTCAAGTGTGAAACTTGGGAACCATTTGTCTCCCTCAGTGTTTTCACAAGTCTTTATTAGCATTTAGTGGCAGAATTGGTTGACTTATCAGAATGGTTCATGAACAAACAACTTATTCCTGCACTTTTAAATGCACTTTTCTTGCTTTCCATTCACGCGGTTTATGGTTAAGTCCGTTAAAGCTTTATAAATGATTTTTGTTTCTCTTTTTTTTCCTTCAAGTCTTATGACGGAAATTTGCATGCGATACAGAACTATCAAAGAGGTCATATCACGGACAGAGAACTAGGTGATGCGGTTTGGAAAAACCTATTTCAGGGAAAGTTGACCTACATGCATTGGAATAAAGGGGAGGAGATGGCACCTAGCATCGGCGCGGAAGGGGGTACTCTTCTTGTTCGGAAGATACCAGCTGCAGACCCAAGGTAGTTAGCATTTTAAACTTGACCTCTCTTGTTTTCGTGAGGTGGATTTCCTCTATCTGTCCTCTATCTGTGAATTCTTGTGCTTGAGTGGAAATATTATTCTTCCGAAAGTTACTCTGAAGACCAGTTAGCATTTTAATGTAATGATCTAAGATGTTACTCTCCGAGAATAAAATTATTGTTGTTGAGTTGTTGACCCAAGATCAGCTTATAATGAGGGACTGAAAATGGTAGTGGCCCTATGATTTGAGGACCTGTGATTTGATAAATGACTTCAGAAACTTGAGGACTATAACAATTCTAGTTTACTTTTCTAAGGATTCTTATGGATTACTGAGCAGTTAGGGCATTTTTATTTAAGAGTGATACTTTCAGTTTAGGTTAAGTTTAGGAAAATGACTGAACTTTAACTTTTGTTGGTAAACTGCTTGTGAAACATTTTGGGTACAGAAGAGCTTGAACTTGATACATATGAATATGTATGCTCATGGCTTGGTTGCTCTTATTAAGCCTCTCTATATTGTTGAAGCAGACCCATGAGCTTCTATAATCTCAAAAGCTTTTATTCAACACATGCTTTAAATTCTCAAGTGGTTTTAGTGATAAGCTTTATGGTGCTTAATGCTGGGTACTGTTTGTCATTCTTTCAAAGAATCCCAAGCAGAGGTCCATCCTACTTAATCACTACCGTTGTTATTTTAGATACTTGTACCAATGAGATACCTTTTCGTATTCCTTTTTACATTGATATATGGCATTTTTTGGTTCCCTGACAGCTCATTGACATCTCTTATTTATCTGACAGGCGTGTTTTTGTTGGGGATGTAGTGGTCTTGAAGGACCCTGAGAAGCCAGATAATTATCTGGTGAGAAGATTGGCTGCAATTGAAGGGTATGAAATGTTGTCTAAAGATGAAAAAGATGAGCCTTTTACACTTGAAAAGGATGAATGCTGGGTGTTGGCTGATAATGAAAGTTTGAAACCCAAGGTACATCCCATATTCAGAACGTTGATAGTTATGTTCATATATATATATATATATATATATATATATATATATATCAAATATATATATTCTGGGTTACTGCACAATCCTTTATGAGTCTATCCGCTTTTATTGCACCACCGCCAGTGTATTGTCATCTTTACGTCAATCTGTAAGGCTCTGAAGATTGTAGGTTATTTTGATTGACATCTAGTGGTTAGAACATCGATCAAACTTGTAACACTACTCTTTCATGGGGAATACGTAAGCAACAACATTTGGTTTGAGGAGGTTGTTTCATGTACTGGGTAGAGATATATGATATATCACATGAACCAGGAGTCATTAACATGCTAGACATACATCAAATAGAAAGTTATAGTTCCATAATCTCTTGTTTATAGGGTCATGTCAAAACTGAACTTATATGGTACACATGTTTCTCTCTCTTCCCCTTTTCTCCTTCCTCATTTTTAGAATTTAGACCCAACTTACCATTCATATTTGACATATTTTAGCTTTGAAATTTGGACACTAGGCTAGGAATAACGATGACTTTTTCCATGTCGAATCACTTGAATATTTGGGCATCGTTGGATAAACCTTCATTCTTGTTTCTAGCAGGAAGCCAATGACAGCCGAAAGTTTGGTCCAGTTTCCATGACAGACATAGTTGGTAGAGTCATATATTGCCTACGAACGGCAGTGGATCATGGCCCCGTGCAGAATAGGCGAGTTACTCAAACTGAATCTACTTGACTCATCTTTGTATTACAGGGAGATGTTATTTGGTGATTAATATTTGTGTTTCTTATGTTAATTGCCAGTCATTCTAGCATGCGAAAGGATACACCGGTGCTGGAAGTTGAATTGGACGTTGATGAGATGGCCAAAAATCACAAAGCCTGAAGTATACCCATATAAAAGCAATGACTACTCATTTGGTTTGTATCTATTTCCTCCCAATTGCTTATTAGATTGCTTTTCTTCTTCTTTTCTTCCCCTTGATTCAAGTGCAAGAAGAAAAATAAAGATGGAATTTCGAGTTCTCAATCATGGGATGGTTGTTCAGGTACCTTTTGTTTTTTGCTGAAGAATATGAAGCGGCCTGTAATGAATTTGAGTTTAATTTTCTTTTGACAAGTTTAGAACAGCACTGTAATCCTGAAAAACTATCAAAAAGAAGAAGAAAATCTACATGTTGTCAAGTTCTTGGACTTATATTTATATCCTCGGCATGTCTTTTGCGTTGTTGGTTGACCCTTCCGACAATATACTTGGATGTGCTTCAACAAACTCCATTTATGCCAGAAACTTGTGTAGAAGACAGACGAAGTTGTTCTGTTGGGTTTCTTAGGTTGAAAGATGTCGTGCTATTTGCCTCTACGGCTTACTACAAGTTCCCACTAACAAATTCCGTTTCATGAAAACGAGCTTTGTGAACTTCACCGTGTTAAAACAATCAATCGTCTGCAATGGAATGCGGCAAGTTTTGCCAATGATGGATGGGAATATGAGATGTTAGAATGAGTGATTAAGTTTAGAGGGTTATCTATTAATTTTCAAATTCATCAAACGACTTGAATTGAATATTAATATTATGGTAAAAACGATATTAATTGTTTAAATTCATCAAACGACTTGATGAATTGAATGTTAATATTATGGTAAAAACGAAATTAAATTATTGACTATCGATTTCCACCGTATCTCTTCGTTGATGGTGTCTACTCCAAAGCTCGATGAGTATGTTAGGTTATCTACTCACTTTGTTATAAAGTTACATTCAATTTATACCGCTGAAAGAATTTGAGGATTAGTGAAACCTTTAACAGAACACCTTATTATAATCCCCATTCCCCACCTTATTGCATATCCGGGTCGGGCAACACCAATTTACCAACCTGGGCCGAAGAAAAAGAATGGGACAACCGGATCATAGAACCTGGCCCGATCCAAGATTAAACCGACTCAAAACCTCAGAATCAAAATACCCAACGAGTCCCTTATCAATGGCTATAGGGTTTAGCAGGCGGAATGAGTGACAATTTGAAAAGCATTGGCAATTTACCAAACGCACCAGGAAATGCTAACCGCCATTGAAGACTGAGCTGAGCGCACTCCTTCTCCATCTTATACCTGCCTAGAAATGTTACAAGGCGTTCATATCATCGGTAAGTTTCTTACGAAAAATAAAAATCACTCCTTGTTTTCCACAATATGGTCAATCTGCCTCTCTGCTTTCCATTTTCTACCATTCGTTTTCGTCAGCTAATCGAACAGGTCTTTTGGCAATGGAGGATTTTGTATTCGTAGTTCTCGGTTCCTAGTTCTTGAATTTTCTCCCTCTTTTTAATTTAAATGGTATCACATTTCCGTGAAATTTCTAGGCTTTTTCCGCGTTTATGAATTTATAAGATATCGGTAATTGGAATTCTGGTTGGTATCGTTTGTATTTGGCGTAGAAATTGAAGTATTGAAGTTCTGTCTTTTTGTTTTGTTTTGTTTTTGAAATTTTAGAGTTGCCCACCATGTGTTCGCTCAAATGATATTGTGGAAATAACACTTGCATATAACAACTGGTATAGAGGGAGTTAGCTTTTGGTGGGAATTGAATTGTTGACTTTAATTTGCGGTACAAGAATTGAGTCTTGTATTTCGCTTCCTGGAAGCTGCTTGTTTGTTGCCACATTTTTTGTGGTATCTATGCTTTTCAGATATTTATCTGAATTTGAGTGCTAAGGAAGAACATAGTCATTGGGTTTTGGATTTAATTTCCTTTGTTGGGTTGTGAATTGTGATATCTATGCTATCTTGTGATGAGGTGGTATGGTTAGATTGGTCTCCTATGAAAATGATTCCAAGTACGTACCTGTCAATGGTAGTTGTGCATATTGCTCAGATTTCATTTTCGTGAATATGCTTCTTGCGTTGTGCTTTTTGGATGATTATGGTTTTCTTCCAGGTTCTGGACCGTCAGATGGAAAATGCCTTCCGTGTTCTGGAATTTCTGGAAGAGTAGCCCCTGCGTATCCCTGCACTTCCCAGTTCAACCAAAAATGTAAGTCCCAGGTCAGGATTGCATCAGCGAAAGGTGCTTACAAGGGGGTATCTTTTACTTGTAGAGCAAGTTCTAGTGGTCGGAACAGAAATCCAGACTTCCCAAGGCAGAACAATAACAGACAAGGGTACTCCCGGGGCAGGAATAGGAAAAATGAAGAGAGAGATGGCATTGAAAACCTTGAAGAATCTGATGTGCTTTCTTCTAAAAATGGGCCATTGGTCTCCTTCTCTAGTAACACAAAGTTTGGGGCAACTGCAGCCCCTGGACCTAGAGAAAAAGAGATTGTTGAGCTGTTCAGGAAGGTCCAGGCTCAACTTCGGGAGAGAAGTGCAGGTAAAGAAGAAAAGAAGATTGAATCCTTGCAAGTGCAAGGAAAAGAGAATGAAACTGTGGATTCTCTCCTTAAGCTATTAAGGAAACACTCGGTGGAGCAAGCAAAGAGAACCAGCAGCAGTGGCAGCAACAAGGACCTCACGTTGGACCAGCCGGAAAAGAAAGTCCGATATAGTGAAAGAAAAAACGCAGCTTCTTTAGAAGATTCAAATAACAGTTTGAAGGATGAGCCTGAAGAACCTACTGCCACTTTTAGCAGGCCTGCATCGAATTTTCAACGCAAGTCTCCTATCCCTCGGTTGACATTCCAGCCCATTTATTCAGAGGATGATCACACAGGCAATTCTGTGCCGCATGTGAATTCCATTGGGAAAAGAAAGAAGAATCACGTTGATAGAGTTCCCGAACCAGAGCCAGAGCTTGAGTTGGAGGCAGAACATGAACTTGAGCCAGAGCAAGATAATGAGTTTGAATTTGAGCCTGAGGCCGAGCCTGAGCAAGAGATTGTTCAGTTGTTAGAGGATGAGAGTTCAGGTGCCGAAGAAACTCTTATTGAAGATGATGAGAGCGAAGAAGATGTTGAACCTTCGGATTTGAGTACATTAAAGCTACCAGAATTGAGGGCACTTGCAAAGTCTCGAGGCGTAAAAGGGTTTTCAAAGATGAAGAAGGCTGAGCTTGTGGAGTTGCTAAACGGGAGCTCAGTTTGATTCATGATGCGATAGAACTGACATTTTAATATAGTTTGCGATTTTTATTTTATTTTTTTTTCGGCATTCTGTTCCAGCTCTATTTTTACCCTTTTATGGTCAGTTCTTCAAATCCTTGTGGAGATTTGAGTGTATGTCTAGCTTTTTTTTCGAGTTTTTGGGGGTCTTTTTTTGGATGAGAGGATGGTCTCACCACAATGGGATTGGTCCGGTTTGTTTTCTCAGAGAATTTTCATCCTAGGGAAATTATGTCAAATTCAGTATGTTTGTAGCTTAATAACAGTGCACTAGTTGAAGGATCAAATTGGTTTGGAATTTCCTTGTCACACTATAACTTGTTGATCCATTTTCATCCCCTGAAGAAAACTTGAACCCACCAAATTTGACTTCAACTTATCATATTTTTCCTTATGTGTTGTATTTTCAAGATAAATTGCATAAACCATTTCCTGAAGTATAATAGTTAGCTCTCCCGAGTATGTTTAACTTTTGGATCCTTTTTTAGGGTTTTGATCACAAATGGTGTATAATGTTCTCAATGCTCATTGGTTTGGTCTTTGACGTCCACAATTTACTTGGCACATCGATGTCGTCCTTTACTTGTGCGCATATATATGGTTGACGGAAATTTTAAGGAAAGTGGACGGTGTATTAGGCGTTTAATGTCACTTTTTTCATTCCAATTGGGGTAAAAGTGAAATTATCTGAAATGTAAGGGGGGTTTCTGAAATTTCCAACTTACCATTTAAAATTCCCATCCTGCCCCTTCCCCAAAATGACACAGATAAGATAAGGCAAGCCGAAAAAGGTTTCACTCCCTCTTCTCCCTGTTTCTCCATTTTTTCTTCGACAATGGAAGCCACTCTCTTCAGCTTGACTTCCTCCAAACCCCCATCACCCTCCTTAGCCCAAACCCAATCCAAAACCCTTCTGACCCGACCCACCACCAACCCATTTCTCTCCCTCACTCCCCGACCCACCCGCCACCACCACCGCCTACCCACAATCCGATCCGCCATTTCCCGCACCAAGAAAGAACAGACCGTCGAAACCATCAAAGAAAATCTTGAAAATTGTCACCTTTTGGCTGGAATCAGATACAAAGGCCTAACCGTCAAGCAATTTCAAGACCTCCGCAAAGTGCTACCTGAAACCACCAAGCTCATTGTGGCTAAGAACACTCTGGTCTCCAAAGCTATAGAGGGTACGCCATGGGAGGCTCTCAAGCCCTGCATGACTGGCATGAACGCTTGGCTCTTTATCCACAGCGAGGAAATCCCACCTGCCATTAAGCCTTACAGGGACTTTCAGAAGGAGAAGAAGCTCGACAGCAATGACTTCACCGGCGCCGTTTTCGAAGGCAAGTTTTATGCACCGGATGATTTCAAGCAGCTCGAGACAATGCCGACGAGGGCAGAGATTTACTCCAAGTTGCTTGGGACGTTGAACAGTCCGGCTTCGAACTTGGTCGGGACGATACAGGCGCCGGCGAGGGATTTGGTCATGCTTTTGAAGGCTTATGTGCAGAAATTGGAAGAGGAGAGCGGTGGTGGCGGTGGGCAATAGGATGTGATAGTGGAGAGGTTGTAAGTGTATCTTGAAGACCCAACTGTTGTTTTTTGTATTGTTTTAGTAGCTTAATCTCGTTTTATATTTTGTGTTGACATTCAAGATATGATGATGAGTTGTAGATTTTGTGTACAATTCAAATCTTAGCAAGCATTGATCTTCGAATTTACGGCTAGATGTGCACAATGTATGTGAGTTTTTGTTGCTGTGTATTATATTATGAATGCTCAATGCCTAAAGAACATCTTTTGAACTTGTGAGACTCAGAAACAACAACAATGTCCATGCTTGATATAGTCTATAGCTTAGCCTTGATATAGTAAATTGTGGCAATGAGATTAGAACAGGTCACCAATCAGCACTAAGTGACCAACAATTACAGTGGTCAGTGGACATCATCAACATGTCAGCTATCCCAGAATTTTCTGTCCATCATTCACTTGGTAACCCTCAAAAATCCAATAAAGTTACAGTAGCTAGAAGTTAAGTCAATAATTTTCCCTCCTTTGGATTCATCTCTTTTGCTCTCTTTATTAGTGAGCGAGAAGGCTAAGCTTTTCTGACCAATGTAGTCTATAGCTTAGTGTATGTTGACATCCATTATGTGGATAACGTTAGTACTCCATTTGGTTGGATGGAAGGGCATTATTGGGGAGGAGATATAGGAGTGAAGGGATGAAAACTATATTTCTTTCGCCACCCGCTTCATTTCGACCAAATTAGTGTCGAGGCCTGGTAGTAAGGAATGGATGGGGTGATAAACTACTTTGAAAGTATGGAGATCTGTCTGTCCTAAGTTCTTTATATGCTAAAATCTCATCTTTGATATTTTAACAAAGAGAAACATGCTTCAAATATATTCTATTTTTTTGGGCTCGTCTCCTGGTATCCACTCGGCTTGAACTCTTCAAATTGTAAGTTGCTTAGCCAAAATCAGGATGCAATGAACCAACAATGTTACAAAGCTGATTTACTCTACAAGATTCTCAACACCTGGAAGCCACTAGAGCTCTTTTTGCTGAGGACGTGCTAGCCCTGAGGTAATAATCTGGTAATACTAACACAACTCCTCAACCTCCTTCACATTTCGTTTCTAGTAATCTTTATGGGTTAGGAACATCCTAGCTTGAAGATTGTGCAATTTGATGGTATCTTACTGCATTTCCACCATTTTTTCATCGTTTAATTCTTTCTATTCCTAGATTGAGTTCCTTTTCTCATCAAATTCAATGTGGGGTGGATTTCATTGTTTTTGGTGCATATAAGGTTGATAAGCTGTGTGATTCCACCATTGTCTGCACTTCTGTAGAGAAAGTTGTGCCTGAGCTGTATTATTTACTGTTAACTAAAAAGGAAAGAATCCCCTCATTAGTGTGTGAACCCCCGAACTGATCAATTTGTCAAAACTGAGCTGTTTCTTTATATGTTTTATCCGAATCCTTATATAATTGCACGAAGAGGAATTTCACAGTTGCCTTGTCAAATTGTGCATAGAGATTTTAATTCGATTTTTATCTGGATGCATTTCACTTAAAACTTTCTTTCCATGTATGATCCAGATGTAGGTATTTAAATTTGTTGGTCTAGGATACTGATTCATATGAAATTTGTTGGAACCAAACTTCCAGAGGCGAGTACTGGATGGATGAATGAACCCGGAAAATGGGTCTGCTGAACACGGACCCTATTTGAATCCATGCCAGTTGACAATTCAGCCAGAAATGTCAAACACAAGATACTGAGATCCCAATTGTGCCTACAAAACAGTAGCATTATCACATCTCTTTCATCAGCTCCATCTGCTGCACCTAATTGTGAGGAAATTTTGGTCAAAGGGCAACTCATGTAACCGGAATTTACTTGTCAGGTGACCTTTCTGTTTCATCTGAAAAATAATGTTTCTTCTGTATCCAATGATAAGAAATATGGTGTTGATTCTTCTTCCTGCGTGATATGACTCTTTTTTGAGATTTGTTTATAATTTTTCTTCGCATGTTATTGCAATTACAGGTTAAGTAATGTAACCGCTCAATTGTAGAAATTTGTTGCCTTAATGATATTTGCACTGAGTGATGAGGTGCTTTTGTAGCTCATATTCTCTGTCTATTGCTTGATTCTCATGCTTTGTTTATTTGATTTCCACCTTTGGAAGTGACACAAGAGTATGAAACTTCTCTTGTTCACTTTCAAGGAAGCAAAAAAGTTTTCGTTCTTCGGTATTCCCCGATGTGCTTGCAACTTAGAGGTCTGGTTTTCAAATGAGGCACAGGTTCTCTTCATCAGTCATAGAAACTGGAATTGACATATGAAGATGGTGATTGAATATAGAGGGCAAATGTTGTTTGTTGTTTATGCTGAAAACAGAAGTCAAATGTTATATATTGGTGTATTGTGATTCCTCCATGTCAAGAAGGCTTAAAGGTACCTCATAGCCGTTGTTAATCTCATGAGAACCAAAGTGCGAACCCCAATGACCCTACCTTCCATTTTTGTGAAAGCAGATGCACATGGCTTGGCCAAATACATACAACTCTTCATAAAACTAAAAGACAGGTTTCCTTCAACCCTTTTTTGACACTATCCTGCAATTTATTATTAGTTTTTAAATGGTCAATTGTGTTTGTTCAGTAAGAGTTGCCCATTGTTTTAGGCTTCTAATTATTGATTCGTGGGGTTTCGCGTCTGTTCAACAGTTAGGAATCGTTCATTTGCATTTAGATGCACACCCTTGACGAGTCAATTGGGTTCGTTCAATAAGAATTTTGCTACGTTATAGGTTCCGACAATATTCATATGATTTCATGTTTGTTCAACGATTAGAAATGTCTCACATGCACTTGAATTTACACCCTTGATAGGTCAATTGGGTTCGTTCAGTAAGAATTATGTTATGTATTAGGGTTTTGACAATTGATTGTGGGTGCGTTAAGTAAGAATTATGCTATGTTTTTGGATTCTGACTATTGATTAGTGAGATTTTGCGTCGGTTCAACAATTAGAAGTCTCTCATGTGTACTTATATTCGTACTCTTAACATGTCAATTGGATTTAAATAGTAAGAATTAAATTATGCTACGTATTTAAAATTTTAATCATTAATTTGTAAAATTTTGCAGTCATTTGTAATGGTAAAAATCTCATTCTAAAGTGTAAAAATCTCTTAAGTGGACTCTCTAGTGACTGAAGTTAGCAAAATCCATTTCGATCACTTGATTAGACTTGAAGTCGTAACTTGATTACAAAAATAGGTTTAAAGATCCACACATGTCATAATCTATTTTCATCGTTCCCCCAGCTTTATGTCTATGGCCATATGGGGAACCAATCTTTAATTATTATGTCCATTGAAAGTGGCAACATGCCAACATAGCGTGTACGGCATATTTAGTTCTGCAACGTAAAAATAAATTCGGTTATATATAGAGGAAGGGTACCCTTTACTTTAAAGGGTAGGGCCTCAGTTCTTACTCACATGTTGACCTTAATTGGCTTGTGATTAGTGAAATGTTAAGCAATGTTGTCTGTCTTAATCTTCCTTAATAAACAAATGCATTGCAGGTCAAAGCAGTTGAAGGGTTCCTCTCAATGGAAAAAAAAACAAAAGCATCTCTCATTTTGTAATTTCTGAGTGATTTTCTAAGCAGTGAAAAAATGAATATGCTTGCAGTAAATAAAGATCGGAGGGTGAATTTAATGACTGAGGTGGAATGGATTTAAGCTGACAAATGGTCATTGTTACTTACACTAACTAACGGGGTTTTGTTTTTTTTTTTTGAGAATAAAAGACAAATTAAAATAAGGAGGAGCCCTAGTAACTAACGGGGTATTGGTAGGTTGTAGTAAATTAGTAATTGGAAAGAGTAATACACTGGATTTTGAACATCAACTGATATGACAATATTTAATTCATATTTTGTTTAAGTTTATTTAAAGTATCAGTTTTATTAACTTTATTATTGATCACCGAATATTTTATAGTCAAATATAATAATTAAAATCGTAAATTTCTTAAATATCGTGTAAAAATCATCTCTGAAAAAAATTAAATAAATTTGTAATAATTTAATCATTTATATGTATCAATTAAATTGACCGTTATCAAAAACAACTTAACTGTTACCAATCGTCGATTATTTTGATACATACGAACTATTGTGATTTACAATTTTATTCTTTTTTTTTGTACAGAAATTATATTTACGTAATACTTAAGGAAATCAACGATTTGATCTTTACACTTATATATTAATAATTCGCTAATCAAACTTAAGAGAAATTATGTCTAATAATGAAACCGTATCTAATTTAAATAAGGACGAAAGTCTGAAATTAATATCTTTAGCATTTTCCGACTGAAAATGACAACAAAAAAAATGGTTTTGTTAGTTTCCCAATTTATAAAGCTTATTGTAAATATAGTAATATCTACGTCCATATCCTTTCGTATATAGAGAAGGTCCAAATTGATGCCAACTATTTTGAGATGTGGATGCAACTTCTTTGTCATTTTTGGAAACAGAGGGTTATGTTTCCTATATGATATACTTGTATTCTCCGCTCAAATTTGTACATGGTGAATAAATTATTTAAAGGGCAATGGAAATTGGGGTTTTAGTCATACCCAGCTCATAAGATCATGAACAAAGGACAGTTGTTTTGATATGCTCCCGAATATTTCAGGAATCGGCTCACGTAAAAGATAAAAATAATTTATATTTGTGACGAATTTAATATCGATTTATGATTGGTATTATTGTGTGATTTAACGTAAATTCATCATTTCTCCGAAAAATCTCGTACCTCTAAGCTTGGTAGCTAAAACTTTGGAAGAGAGAGGGAAATTCACAGCATGGCATGGGCAAAAATCTTGGTCTACATTTAATTGTACAATAATGCAATGCACTCAGCAAATCAGGGTCTACAATCTGACATTCACTCTATTGGCCTTTACTACAATCTACACTTGCCAATGCTGCATAGCAAACTATCCTTTTCGAAAGTTAAATTTACCGTGGTTTCAAACAAGTTGATTACGAATCATTAAATATACATAAATTAATTATTGAGAGTCATCTGAGGCCCCAAGTGATAGTTTTGAAGGTGATATTTACCAAGTAAGAATTATGAAAGCGCAAAGTCACACCATGTACATCACTATTTGTAGAAGCAAGGAAATATCCCCACTCAAAACTTGTTGCTTGGCATTGTTTGCCATATGATAAAATGAACAAAAATAAATAAATAAACTTTTAATCTTTTTTTATTACTAATTAGCTTATTAATTTTGTGATGCTTTAAATCCTTCACAATTAAGTTGATTTTTTGTCTTGAAACGTGGTTAAACGCAAGGAAGAAAACAAAAAAACTTGGATTTATTTTTGGTTGGTTAGGTATGAGTGTGAAGCTAGGAGGCAAGCCAAGTGAAGTAGGAAGGTGGTGGAGGGAATTGGGGAAAGCAACACATAAAAAGCTCAACTTCTAACTAATAAATCATTAACAATTAAAAATGAATCATTTTAATCATTGTATTAGAGGTTGGAGTAGGTAGCAAGCATCTCTTTATAAAAACAATGTGCACAAAAACATCATGGCCCTTTGTTAGAAATTAGAATGAGGATAATTGCTATAGGTGGTCTAGTTTAGTGAGCTTGGTGCTGATTGCCAAATATGCAAACCTTGTTTGAATCCTGATATTTTGAGGCCCTCTAGCTTCCAAGTGTTGCTCTTAGAAGTGCATTTCTACTTTTCTTAACTAAAATTTCTCCATTATAAGGTTAAAAATCGATAACTAATTATAGATGTGAGTTAAGTAAATTAGTTAATATAATATATATATATATATATTTATTATATTAGAATGTAATTCATTTTCGAGTAGACGAGAGTTTTTTACTATCATTTTTATAAAACGAAATCACTCACCAATTAGTTGAGGTTGCCAAGATCAATACAAATCCCACCACCCCAATATATTTTATAACATCACATGATCTTGGAAATTTTCTGATAATTTAGGGCTAATAAGAAGCAAAAAAAACCTATGCATGCATGATAAATTTGTGAAGATGTGAAGGGTAGATTAGTAATTTAGAAGATAATTAGACAAACAATCATGGTACTTCTTTGTGGAATCTTTTGCTGGATATCATTGTTCCAATGCAAACCTTTAACCCTTTAATTAAAAAATGGCTTGACTCTCTTGCCATTTGCTCTCTAAATGATGATTAGATCCCAAAGTGAGAAAGTCTCCTTTACATTTTACCCTCTCTCTCTCTCTCTCTTCTTAGTTCTTACCACTCTTCATTAACCTCTTAATTAATCTTCCCTCACCCAACAAATCTGCAACCACATAGGCCCACCAATTTAGTTTCTTTTTATTTTATTTTTTCTGTTCTTTTTCTAATTTCCTGAATTTTATTCATTCCAAGCGCTCACTCTCTCTCATGCAGCTTTGTAATGAAAGCAGTGCATGAGGGTTAGATTGATTCTTGAAGACTGATCTTTATTTATCAAAACCCATATAAGTTTCATGTTGAAGTTTTGAGCTCTGGCTTCATCAAGATCTGTTTTTGCCTCAATCCCACCAGCTTAAACCGCCACATGAATAGAGGCACAGTTTGATTCAAAGGTACGGTTTTCGTTATGAAATGTTCGATTTTTTTTTCTTCCTCCAATTAATATGTTGGTGATAGTTGTTGAAATGGGTGGGAGATGAAATAGGTTGGTGTTCTTTGTTTAGTTTGGATTTTGGCTTTATAGTTCTTCTGGGTTTTGTGCTAATTTCCACAAATTTTCTGGATTTGTGAAAATTTTGAGTATGATAATCTGTTACATGTTTAATCAGCTTGTTTTTAGGGGAAAAAGAGTTTGCTTATGGTATTTTATGTTGAGAGTTAGAGGGAATGAACAGGTTTTTAGTTGAGTGAATTCACCTGCCTCTGGCTGGTTGCTAAAAAGAATGAGGAAGTTGAGCTGAGGGGAAAAAAAGGATATGAATCTCAATTTGTGTTGGTGTCCAAAATAAAATAAATAGAAAAGTACTGTTCCAGCAAGTTAAGCTAAGTTTCTTCTGTTGTTCTGGTTTCAAATCGTGAAAAGGGCAGAAGAGTTGAGATTTCAATTAGGTTTTTCCCCCTTTTCCTGTTTTCTTGTTTGCTGAATGTACAATGAAATTGATTTGGTAACTTGAATTTGAAATGCATATGCCCCGAAAGTTGTATTTTCTGAACCGACAATCAGTATAAAAAGTCCAGGTCTTTAGAAAAATATATACTTGATGGTTGTTTGGGAACTGGTTAAAGATTCTTTCAAGTTGTTATGGAGACAAATAGGATCAGTTGGTATTTAGCTGAAATATATTAGGTTCTGTGGGAGCTTCATAATCCGGCGACTGCTAAAGGCACTCCGAGAGTTGCAAACTAAACTGTTTTGGCAGCACACTAGTAAAGATTTCTTTTCACAATATTTCTCTGTTGTTTATAGTATTTATTTGTGATTTCCTTTCTCATGCAGGTGAGATGGACATGGCATCTATAAAATGTCTGATCAACAGCATATCTCGATTTGCTCATCTAGTATCATGCCAACGAGCGAAACCTATGCCTATTCAGAAGGATTACAGAACCATAGTTGGTGTACTAAAGCTTTTGAAGCCATTGCTGGATGAAGTAGTTGACTACAAAATACCTTCAGATGAAGTTCTATATAAAGAATGTGAAGAATTGGATAAGGCTGTCAATGGGGCTAGGGAAGTGATGGAAAACTGGTCTCCAAAGTTGAGCAAAATTTTAAGTGTAAGTGCAACTTATTTTTCTATTAAACTCACGTCTTTCCCGCTCCAGGAGTGAGATCTGTGTTTCTAGTCCATGCTTGAGGATTTTCATCAATGAATTTTTGTTATGATCTCTTTCATTTGGAAGGAAAAAAGCAAGGAAAACGGTAGTGTTGTGGAAGAATAGGAATCCTACAACCGATATTGTTATCCAAGTATCCCTGGGAATGTGAACAAAGCATTGTACATATATACCTCAAATTTGAAAGACTATTTGGTTTATGTGTTGGTATATGTGTGTTGTTGATTATAGTTCATTTTACAATGTATTCTCAGGCTTGGCGGAGTGAGCCACTGTTAATAACAATACAAAGCTCTTCACTCGAGATTTGCAGCATATTAAGTAGATTGTTGCAGTCACCTTCTTCTGGTTCAAGTTTAATGGGTCTTCAGGTATTTTCCAAGCTTAAACTCTCTTTTGCATGTATCCTTTTCTTATCTGAAAAAAAGGGGGTCCATTTTAAAAACTTTCTACATTCCATTATTTTTTAAATATTAACCTATTTCTTAGAACCTTCCAATTCTTCAACCAATTTGAGAAACCACCTTATTCTTCCAAACGTTTGTTTTTTGTCTACTAGTTTTTTATCTTTATGTTGTTTGGTTCATCTGAAGTCGGGACAAGTACAACTCTAATCTATTGGTAAATTGTTTCAGCACTGTACGCAGGAAATTCAATCTTTGAAGCAGGAAAAAGTAACAGAATACTTAGATGAGGCTCTGAGAAGTCAAAGGAAAGATACCATGCCTTCCACCAAACATCTTATGAAGATTATTGAATTGCTTAGTTTGACTTCAAACCAAGAACTGTTGAATGAAAGCATTGCAGTAGAAAAGGAGAGAATTCGCATCGAAGGCAGTGATGTTAGAGGGGAACTAGATTTAATCAACCAAATTGTAGTTCTTGTCTCCCATATTCGTGAATTCATGGTTAAAATTGAGCACCTTGAAACCTCATCTGGCATTCCAATCCCTTCATACTTCCGCTGCCCTTTGTCTTCACAACTCATGGTGGACCCTGTGATTATAGCTTCAGGTCAAACCTATGACAGGTCTTCTATCCAAAAGTGGCTTGATCATGGGTTGACTATCTGCCCAAAGAGCCGGCATAGGCTGTCACATACAAATCTAGTTCCCAATTATACTGTCAGAGCTATGATAGAAAGCTGGTGTCAGGAAAATGATATAAAACTACCAGCGAACTCTGAGGGGTCTAATGCTATCTCAGTCCCTTCTCCACCCGATCAAGTATCTCCTGATGATTCAGTTCATACAAGTAGTGTCCGGAGTAGCAATTCAACATCAAGGTCATCTCTTGAAGTTGGAAATATATTTGAGAAGCAAAAGAAAGATGTCTCTTCTAGATTAAGTGGAGAGAAGTCCAACGGATGCCTTAGCAGCGAAAAAAGCCACACATCACCAAACCAGTCTTCTATTTATAGCAGGAGCGAATCAACCACAAGTGCTGTTTCCAGTAATGATTATGTGCCTCCAGCATCCATTAAGGTGTCGGGGATATCTGATAAACATAAAAATGTTAATAAGTTGTCTGGAGAAATCACATCTGAGCATCCAGTTGCTGCCGTTCCAAGTAAAGAATCAGGAGTTCCCCCGGGCTTATTAGGAAAACTATCTCACCTTTCCAAAACAAAAGCAGAAGGGGCATGGACCGACAGTCCTAACTACCCCACCAGACAGCTGCTTCCATTTTCTAGTTCAGGATCTGATGAGTTGGCAACAGCAACCCATGTCAAGAAATTAGTTGAAGACCTCAAAAGCCAATCAAATGAAGTGCAAACTATGGCTGCAGAAGAGCTTCGGCTTCTTGGAAAGCACAACATGGAGAATCGAATTACTATAGGTCAGTGTGGTGCTATCACACCATTACTTTCACTGCTGTATTCAGGAGTGATGCTAACACAAGAGCATGCTGTGACGGCTCTTTTGAATTTATCAATTAACGAAGAAAATAAGGCAATGATTGCAGAAGCAGGGGCAATCGATCCCCTCATTCATGTTCTAAACACCGGAAATGACGGAGCCAAAGAAAACTCTGCTGCAACTTTATTCAGCCTCTCTGTATTGGATGAATACAAGGCAAAAATTGGCCGTTCTGGTGCAGTTAAGGCCTTAGTTGATCTTCTAGGCTCAGGGACACTTAGAGGGAAGAAAGATGCTGCTACTGCATTGTTTAATCTGTCAATTTTTCACGAAAATAAGGCCCGCCTAGTTCAAGCTGGGGCTGTCAAGCATCTTATTGAGCTGATGGACCCTGATACTGGGATGGTTGACAAGGCCGTTGCTCTTCTGGCAAACTTATCCACCATTGGAGAGGGGCGTGTGGCAATGGCACGGGAAGGGGGCATTCCATTACTAGTTGAGATTGTTGAGACAGGTTCCCAGAGGGGAAAGGAAAATGCTGCCTCCATACTGTTGCAATTGTGCCTTCATAGTCCAAAGTTTTGTACTTTGGTTCTTCAGGAAGGAGCTGTCCCTCCCCTAGTTGCCTTATCTCAGTCTGGCACACCAAGAGCAAAAGAAAAGGTACGCAGCTTAAATTTTTTCTTGCCCATTTATTTTGGCCTATGTCCATCTGCTTACTAGCAAGTGTGCCAAATTCTGGCCAAGCCTTTTCGGGAAGGGCCCCAGCATCTTTAAAGCTTAAAAAGATAGGTGAAGAAATATGATTATTGAGTAAGGATGATTTCTTTCTGTTTTTGTGAAAACACTAAACACTTCTTCCTTGCCATCAATTTGTCAACTGCTATTATTTATTATTTTAGCAACCTAGAAAGAACCTTTAGCATCTTATGTGCATAAAGATGTCATGTATGGTTTCTATAGGCCAACATTTGGAACCATGCCATGGCGGCGTAGCCTCTCCTATTCATGGTTTTCCCTTTGAGTGACCATAAAAACCAAAGATAATGTTTATGTTACATATACAATGCAGGCACAGCAGCTTCTCAGCCACTTCCGGAATCAGCGAGAAGGGGCAATGGGGAAGGGAAAATAAAGGCATTTTTGTTGATCTGTTGCTGATTTTTTCTAAGATTCTCCTTCATAATATTTTCTCCCTCAAGATTTCTCTTTAGGGTCATTTTTTCTATATATATTCTTTAATTTATTTTAGCTTCAGAGAAGTTTAAGCATTTTTCTTCCCTTTTTTGATGGGTGATCATGGAAATACTGTGAAGTACACGGGGCGACTGAATCAGCCAGCAGATCTACAATGTCTAATTTTTTGTTCTTCCAGTAGAGCTTGGGAAGGTGGAATTTATGTGCTAGGTAGCTGCTTTGGTCGAGTATTAGAAGCACCTTGTAGTGATGATGTTTTTTGTGTTTTGGCTGATTTGATTCTCAATCAATTTTTGTACATATATTTTGTACATAATGCTATATAGACTTGTGTATTTTGGAATGTGATCGTAGTGTTTCTGCTACTGGCTTGAACTACTTGATGCACTTTACTTCTTGTTTCTCAATGCTTTTTCTCACTTAACCAAACAACTTAACCAAACCAAGCAAGCACTTGATGCCTTGAGTTGGGCTGGCAATGGGCCATATTTGAGAAGACCCCATTATCATTTAGCTTATAATGAAGATGCTATCTGAGTGCGGTATTTTAACCTAATTTCATCTTAAAGGAGGAATTTGACTTCCATCTGTCACTTTATTGTAAAATATCAGATTGGTACGTTCTGTCTAAGTACCTCCTTATTAAGCTGAGTGGAGTTCGAAAATGGGTTTGAGTCAATGATTAGAAAACTTCCTTTTCTCGATCTTAATTCGCATATAAATTCAGGAAGGAGGGTTTAGGGTCCTAGGTGAACTGGAGAAATTAAAAATCACACGGATATCATAGAATTACTTAGTTTAGATACTATTGCTCACATCGACGAGAAGGTTTGGCACCTCGATGTCGGCTCTTTGCTAATTGGGGCTGTAGTATGTTCCGAGGATTGGGTTGTTCGTCCATTAAAGCAGTAGTGAGCTGGATTCAAAACGTCGTGGGATAGTTTGATAACGGTTGTTAAGTGAATATCTCAACTTAAACCCTCAACATAGGGTCCTTGTTATAGCATCTCTCTTCATCATCAGTACATGCCTTATATCTTTCAATTTCTTATCTCTATATACACTCATTGTATTCTCTCTTTTACATACTTAGAGAACATTAGTGATTGGATTAGGGTTGATGAGATAAGGTTCGATGACATAAAAGGCCTCCAACATTTAATACATATGATACATCAAATCTCTCATAAGCAATATAAATCATTTTCACTATTCATATTAATAAAATTTCAAGTTGAAAAATACTATTAGATAGTGATTTAGATGGTTTCTAATTGAATTCTTTTGGAAAAAGAAAAAATTACGGAAAATTTCCTTTTCCTTACCTGCCATTATTTACATTTGTTATTTTCAATATGGAGGGCTTTATAACACAATCAATATGATGAGTTATGACATGAGTGAACAACATTTTTTTTTTGGTTAACGAAGATATCCCTTTAAGGTATAGTTATATTGAATTTATTTTTATAAGTAAAATTTCGATAAGATTAACTCAACAACTCACCGTCATGACCTTTCATTTTAATCTTTGAGTTATTAATTTTAGAAGAATTATAACGACCTACTTTTGTTGCAAAGGAGGAAAACATAACATTATTACTATTTGAGGTGCGTATCTTTGTACTTTTTTAATTAATAGAGGATGTATAAGTAGGAAAGACTTGGTAATTAAGCAAATCTCTCTACGTCGGGAAGTTTGAGACCAAGATATCTTGCATTATGCATTATGCTTTGCTTTTCTCAAGGAAAAGAGAAAAGGAAAATGCGGGCAGGTTTGCCATATCTGCCCACTCTACCCGAACTTTGATTATGGACGTCATTCATTCATTGAACAAAGGATTGAATCCCTATTGGGCAGCTTAAAATGACAATTCGGCCCACTAATGCTTAATTAATTAGGAAAATTGCAGGGGTAATTACTAATTAGTGTTTAATACAATTCTCATGAAATGGTACTAAGATAAGAGAATTTTACTATTTTCACGAGATTTGACAGCACATTAAATGTACAAAAAATCATTGATTATCTACACATTAATCAAATTTAGCCTTTCTCAAACAAACCTCCGTCCAAACACTAAAGCAGATCGAACGCTCTTTTACATCGGAAGAGGAGACAGTTGTTGGGTAACTGAGATTGGAAAACTAAACTAAATCGAAAATTAGTCTAATTTTTTTGTGGTCTATCAATTTAGAAAATTAAACCAAACCGACTTATTTGGTTTAATTTGTAATTTAAAAAGAATTGTAAAAACCCAGTTGGAATCGAATATATAAAAAATAATTTAATATTTTATTTATTTTATTAATAGTACGTAATACATAATATACCATGTATCCAACCACACTAAATCAAGAGGTGCCATAAAAGTCTAAAACCGATTCAACGCAATCCATGACCGCCTTTACTATTTACATGACACTTTTTTAACATTGATTGCCTTTTAGAGATATAATTGACAAGATGATGGTAAATAATATTATTTTTTTTGTCCAAATATTACTATAAATTTTAAGTATTACGTAGTTAAGATATATACGTCGTCATTATTTTCAATTCAAACAATTGGTAATTACGAATGTGTAGGATAGGTGGGAGGTGGTGACACACAACGAACAATCCCAAATCATGCGTTTAATGATCCCGGCATGCGGAGGGGAAGTACCTCTTGTCTCCCGTTATGAGAGAAAGGAAGAAAATTATGTATGTTTAGGATAATTCTCAACCGTCTATTTGGAGGTGGACCCACTATACACGTGCCCTATCTAACACTCATTGGTCAATCAAGATTTACCATAGCAGCTCTCATTATTTTACCACATATATTGTGTTTTTTAATTGGAGGTTGATGAGAATTTTGTGTACTTTCGTAAATTGTGCTACTAGATTGAACTGATTGTGGGTGGAGATTTATAAAATGAAAGATTCTTGCATATTTTAATTTTTGTAAACATGTTAATCAATTACCGATCAAAGTTATTGTATATTATTTTCTAAACAAAAACAAACATTAAGAGGGTTGCTCCCATTTTAATTTAAGAAAATGTTTTTTAGTTTAAATGTCTCTGAAATTGTGCAATGGGTCTCGCTTAATTCCAAAAATCATGAATCGCCTTACTTTGCCCTAGGAATGTGGAACTAACATTCCGTACATTGGATTGTCTCACTTGGTCCCAAATCTGTCAACTCTAACTGTGTTTTGTTAAATTTGGGGTAAAGTGAGACAATTCATTACGGTTCTTAGGGTTAAGTGAGATCCACCAACTCCTTAAAAAAATTCTCCAAAATTTCAGCTTTACCCACCATGTTTGAAGTCATCCCTCACTTCTTTCTCCAAAAACGAGAAAACCCCAATAATATCAAGTCCTAAATCATTATTGATCAACCCGGCTATACACCTTCGTCCACTTTCCTTTCGATAGCCACCCTTTCTCTCTTTCATTCTCACTATCTCTCTCTTTATCTTATAATTAATCTCCTATCCTCTTAGAAAGTTAGGGAGACCATCCTTGACCTTCCACCTTCCCAATCCTCTCATTCACTGTGAAAAGTCGAGGAGACCTTCCTTGACCTCGAGCTTGTACTCACTGATACAACATGTGTCGTTGTCCACCGCGCCATCATCCACGACCTCCAAAGCAAGCGATGATGTATAGTCTCAACGCTCACATGTTCCGAGGTCCAAGGAGGAGGCTGAAAACCCTACCACAAAAGAAAACGAGTCGGGCTTGCCAAGGGTCGACCTGAACTCCGCTTCATCTCGGTTGAGGAGTCATTTTCAGACCCAAACCCCGAGATTGGACTATCAAAATTAATCGCAAAGAGAAGAGACTTGCAATATTGACGATGGTGGCGAGCACGGCAAAGAGAAAAGACTCGCAATATCATCGTGAAGGATTTCAACGACGAGTTCGAGAAACCAAAGACGAAAGATTTCATTGTGACGATGAAGAGGTGGGGTTTGGACCCAAATGAGAAGGCCACTATTCTGATGAGGGAAGTGGAGGAAAATGTGAGACTTTCGAGTCGGAATATTATGACCTTGAAGATATTGACTTTATAGGATGTTGAATTTGTTCGATATTTTGAATGTGGATAAGTTGATTTTGACGCTGGAGATTGTGGATGACTTGAATGCGAGATATGAGCTTAATTATAAAGTAAAGAGAGAGATAGTGAAAATAGTAGAGAAGAATTGTGGCTACCGAAAGGAAAATGGACGGAGGTACATAGCCGGGTTAATCGAGAGTGGGTTGGGGCATGGGACTATTGAGGTTTTTTTTGTTTTTGGAGATAGAAGTGGAGGTTTTTATTGAGGTTTTAAAGAGTGGGTGGATCTCACTTAACCTCAAGAACTTGTGATGAATTGTATCACTTTCCCCCCAATGTAACACAACACAGTTAGAGTTGACAGATTTCGGGCAAAGTGAGACAATTCATTGTACTTAATGTGAGTCCCTAGAGCAAAGTGAGGTGATTTGCGGTTCATTTAACTAAGCGAGACTTATTGCACAGTTTCAAGAAAACTTGGACTACAAAAAAATTAAGAAAATAATTTGTTCCGTCGACATTTTATTAATTAAATTTGTACGTTCCAAGATAGATCTAAATAAGAAGAGTTGGTTGGTTTCATCGCTTTTATCAGATATAAGACTCGGACACTCGGGTTAATTTGAACTCTTCTTTATGGAGCTCTATTTATATACAATTTTAATGTGTGATTTGTTTTGAATATTTTTCTTACTTTCTGTTTAAAACTGTCTTGGTGGGTTTTGACTTTGACCTCCATTGCATAATGTAGATTTCTTGCTTAAGGTGGAACCTACTTTTATTTATTAATTAGCCACGAGATAGAGGAAGATTAAAGAAAATATTTGTACCCATTTTAGGGTAGATATGATGTCCTCATGGTTGACTAGGAAAGTCTTGGTATACATGTATGACGATCCAAATCATTAATTTTTTAAAATATCATGCAAAGATTATTTTTACAAAAAAAAAAAAGAATCAATTAAATTGGAAATCATTTTATAATCCGTATGTATAAAAACAATCGACGATTTTAATACAAATTAAGATGCTTATTGTCAAGAGCCAATTTACTTGAAACCAAACCATCACCTATATAATTTTTAACATAGATGATCTTTACTTGATGTTTTAATAAAACAACGGTTCTGATCGCATTTAAATAGAAAACATTCCGTAATCAATCATGGAGGAATGATCATACATACGTATTACTCACCCTAAGGTGAATGAATGAAGGTATATTAAGGTGGATTAAAGTATTGCTTGAAAAATAATTTGCATATTGTGATTGTTTGTTTACCATAGCTTCATTTGTGGGAATGATTGACAGCTGCTAATTAATGACAATTTTACGATAATTAATTTCATATAAATTATGAGAATCAATATCTGACGTGCTTAAGTGATATAAAATTAGAATGAGTATCGCCGGCCCTTGTGGCTATTGGTGGAATGGTGGACCCCCCACCTAAAAAGAGAAGTGCGATGATGCTTGTATGTAATATATAATTGATCACCTCGATCGGTTAAGAAAGTGATTAACAATAATGGACTAGTTTATTAATTAGTTAATCTTCTCTCGAGAGGAAACTTCATACCCAATCAGGGGGGACAAGGGGAGTGATTACACAGTGAATGAGGTTGATTTTCTACATTTAGGTATTCATGGGGTTTGGAAATGTCGAGCTCAAAATCACCCGAAAATTGTGGAGCTGCCACGTAGTCCATAATTCATATAATGTTCAAATTGTTCATGATAATGACATTAACGGCTCACAGACTCCCACACATTAAATAATATATTTATTTAATCGGATTAAAGTCTCAATAATAATAATATTATCATTGAGAATTAATTGTTATTAAAACTCAATTAATAAATAATATATTTTATTAAAAATAATTATTTATTAATTAAAAAATTTATTAACCAACCAGAACGTTCCGCGACTCTCAAGGGTTCACTATAAATAGCGAAGCTCATTTTACTTTCAGGGTAATTCGTTTCTTGCTTCTAAAACTCTTTCGAATTTCTCTCTCGAAGCTAACTTAAGCATCATAGCATATTTTTATTGAAATAACCCCCTCGAGGCTTCAACCTTAACCTCGATTGTTTCTTGTTTGCTGTTTGTAGGAATCAAGAAAACTTTTTCAAATGTGTTCGATTTCTACTTCAACAAGAACCTTGACAAATCTTTGCAAATTAATTAAATCAATAATATTTAATAAATATATTAATCTGTGAAACCAGTTGCTTTCGAGGGTGGTGAAACCTCTATAACTCATTTTTTGTATTATATTTATTTATAAACCATGCATATGCGCAGACCTACTTGAAACTAGACTAATTATATGTCATCAAAGGATGTTAATTATTAACAGAACCCTAACCCTACCAAATTAATGCTACCAATTATTCAAAGTATAGGAGTGCAAACCCAATTAAGTATATATATCTGGGTGTGACATAGTAATTTATAAGCATTTAAATGACAACCCTATTTACTTATATATGTGCCTTCTTCCTTGTTTCTTGGTGCTTTTCAATGATATAAAAAGTTCAAATTTAATATGTATTAAATTTGGAAAGGAGTCGGTTGTGAGGTTGAGTTGAAATTAGTTGTAAAATATATAAGATGTCGCCTACTTAATGCACTGTGGGCTTGCTTGTGATTCTGTGGGATTAGAATATCTGATTGAAATTTATTTAATAAGAATGAATTCAATATAACTTTATTTTAGAAGAATTTCTCCGATAAATTTTTTGTAATTATTTTTTACTTCTTATATTATGATGTACGTTGAAATGCTCCATCAGTACTACAAGTTACAAGTTACAAGTCCCTCGTAGATCTACCGCCTTGTTTTTCATTAATCTCTAGGGTTGAAGAACGAATGGTAGCAAGTATATATGACTAGTGATTATTGACTCAATATTCCCATTTCTATATAATGCTTTCAAATGTGAATACATTTAAATTCCGAATTTTATTAATTTAGTAAGATATTAATTAATAATAGATATGATCATGAAGTTGAAAATGATAGTTCGTTTTATTGGTTTTGTAAAAATAAGCTTTTAAAGTGATGATAAATTTGAATAATTTTTTGTTGCAATATGAGAAAATCATATTAATAAAACTTCTTAATATAAATATTATTTAACCGAAATTATTAATTTATCGGATATTAAATTATCAAAACTTTACTCTATGTGATTTTATATATGCGATTATGAATATAAATTGAGGCATATAAGTTTATGTACATTTAATATAAACTTCTCACTCATAAAAGTATGTAAGAAGAATATCAATATATAATTATTCTGTAATAGATAAATTTATATATATTTACAATAATGATTTTGATGAACGTACATTGTACTGTAGCCGTCACAACCCTGTAATAAAAAGAATGATCGAAGAACATTATAATGAGTCTGTGACTTAGGGCCACGTAAACAAAGGTCGTGTCAGAAGTCATGCCCAATCGAAACCAAAATTAATAATAAGCTTGGCATCAAGGACCAGTTTCTTTTATAGGACGGTAATGGAGCTTTCATATAATTTACCACGCATTTGTGCTTGTATTGGATAATTCCCACATATTACAGCTGTAAAGATTTACACTTGATTCCCCCACTAATCAGATCTTGACACGCTAATGAATTTTAAACACGGCCGCTTCCCATCTTTCATTCTCCACGTCTTTTCCGTTATTTTTGTTCGTCGTTCGATTTTGTTTTAATTTATTCAAATTGAGGTCTACCGACTAAAGAATATAAATGTACAAAATCGTGATGAGTAAAATTATTTATTAAAGCGCGTTTGATAACTTTTTCTTTTTTAATTTTTACTTTTTATCT
The DNA here is from genome assembly GCA_037349345.1 of Oemleria cerasiformis. Lineage (NCBI taxonomy): Eukaryota > Viridiplantae > Streptophyta > Magnoliopsida > Rosales > Rosaceae > Oemleria > Oemleria cerasiformis. The sequence continues at coordinate 35,029,172 of JAZGTL010000007.1, read as the reverse complement.
TGGGTGTTTGAAATATAGACAAAAAATATAAAAAGAAAGAAAAACTGAAGACTAGTGGTGATCGATATCGAGAGAAATAAATAAATAAGAACAAATGAAAATAAAATGAGACTCACAAAACATAGTTTCTAATTTAATAGTTTTCATTTCGTGTATATATGTTTCCTCATATATTTAGTCTCACTCTTCTTCATCCCCAATTTTTCTCGTATCTAAAATTTAAAGCATTAAATTTGCGTCCCACCTTAGAGGGACTTTCTTATTCCACCACTTTACTTTATGGAACCATATGCATATATATGTCATAATTTGACTCGTTCATTCTCAATATATTTCAATATCATATTTCTAAAAAATCAATAAAATTAATTGAAGGTATTTTAGTCATTATATATATATATATATATGTATGGTGAACTATTATGGTCATCATAGTGAACGATCTATTTAGTTTATGTATATAAATAGGTAAAAAAATCTTTAATTTAGTTAATTTTGTGTATAGATGATCTTGAAATTATGATTTTATGAATAAAAGTATTGGCTAAATATAACAAAATAAAACTAGATACAACAAAAAATAAATAATTACCAAAGGGCCGGGACGTCCCTAATATACTTGCTTTCTTCATAATCATATGTCAAGAATAGCAATATTTACATGTTTTGTCTTCAAGGATCATATTGCCATGTGTTGAGAGATAACCCAAAATCAAGAATGCCTGCATATATGTTGTGAACTGTGTATAGGGAAGCCATTTTCTCAAATAATTACTAACCAATTATTTTCTAAATTTAGGAATTAGGGGCCTAATTAAGTAGCCAAATACCTGAAAATCACTATTTTCATATCATCTGTTTGTAGACATATTTATTTATTTATGTAAATTAGGTCCATTTCTATGATAACCCTTTTTATACAACCAAAAAAAATAAAATTATACATGTTACCCTATGATAACCCCTACTAATTAAACTGAAAATCACTATTTTCTGATCGTCGCATCTATATATATATAGGTCTCATGCTAGTGTTTGAGATCATGATATAATAATTAGTACGTTGAATTATTTTCCATTACTTTCATTATGAATTGCATTAACAGCATCACTATCAAGTTTATCTTTTTTTTTTTTTTCATATCGAGAATAAATTCTTATTTTTACTTTCATTATGAATTGCATTAACAGCATCACTATCAAGTTTATCTTTTTTTTTTTTTTCATATCGAGAATAAATTCTTATTTTTCATCGTGTATTTTTAACTAATTATGAAATTTGTGCATATATATTGGAGAGCAAAGAAAGCAAATCTCACTTACACATGCAACCTATACAATAAATAAATAAAAATTTATAAAATGAATGGAAATTTAACGGATTTAATATTATGAACTACACTGAAATTAAATACTCCCGTAAATAAGAATTGAAGTGCTTAGGATAAAAGTGTGTTATATTAACACATCAAATTGGTACATCTTAAAGAAGTTATAGAACAATTTAATTCCTTCAAAATTGAAAATGCCCATGTTACATTTCCTCAACTATCCATCTCTTGGTTCTCTATAATAAGAACAACAATAATTTGTGTAAAAAACAAAAATATATACACAAACTATTGCACATTTCATGTCCTAATTTACAAATATTTATTATTATTGTTTTTTTTTTCACAGAACCCACGGGGATTCCATAAACTGGTGATTGTTCAAATGTTTTAAAAGTTGAGATGGGGCCGAATTCATGTGTCAGAAATTAAAGTTGGAATTTTATGAGATGAAAAGAAAGTTTGAGAAGAAATTAAAACTTCAGAAGGGCATTATGGTCACCTCACTTAGGAGCTGTCATTCAATTCAATATGCAAGATGGGTCAAGAAACAAAATCATATTTATTCCCTTAATTTTACCCGCATTCAAACTTTTTCCTGTCTCCATTTCAACCTACTCTCCCCAAATCCCCTTACCATTTCCACCAAAGAAAAGGAGAAAGCCCTAAAACACACTACACATATCTTTTAAGTGTACTCGGAAGGTTACGTGATTATATTTTAATTTATTTATTTAATAATGTACGTATTTTTTTTTTAAATTCTTTTACCCTAAAATTATGATTTATCTTTTCACTCACGTAAAATACAAAACAACATGTGACATACATTCTGAATACATGTATGTGTTTCTCCCATTCATCCATCAATCCATCCATTCATCCACTGTTGGTGTTAAGATAGAGTTGGGTTTGTTCCACCCTTTTAAGGAAAAAACCATCCCCTTAACATTTTAAGAAACCGAAGCTAGCTGCACACAATTATCCATCAAGAGAGAGGCAACCGTCTTTTTCTAGCTCTATAGTAATATTGCTCAATCAAACCAAACAAAACGCACACTACAAAGAGAAAGAAGGAGAAGAAAGAGGGTCAATAGCAACAGTCCCACTCTTTTTCCTTCATCTAACTCTTCTTCATCTACTCTCTCTCTCTCCCATCAATCTCATCATCATCATCATCAAAATCTTCCTTTGCTTCACCATTTCCAGCTTCCTCCCCCCTCCACCTCTTTTCACAAAATGGAAATCATCCTTTGTCTCTTCTTTTAATTCTTATTAATTATAAGACCATCGCAAACTTCAGCACTACCAGTATCGTATCGCCGAGTCTGTATCCGTTTATGTGTTGCAGAGCTCTCTCTGTTTCTCTCACTCCCAAACCCTAGAAGAACAAATTAAAGAGAGCTAACCCTAATTTCATGGATTCAATCCCAGACATGGATGGAAGTTCAAGCTCTCATCATCATCACCGTCTTCATGAGATGAGCATGGCATCAAACAACAACAACAACCTAATTATCAACACAGCCACAATGAACAGTGCAACTACAGCCACCATAGCTCTAGGCTCAGCCGCACCAGGAGGAGGAGGAGGTGGTGGTGGAGCCTCCCCTTCTTCTTCCACTTCCTCCTCTTCTCCTGGTTCCAGCAGCCGCTACGAGAACCAGAAGCGCCGTGACTGGAACACCTTCGGGCAATACCTCAAGAACCACCGGCCTCCGCTCTCTCTCCCCCGGTGCAGTGGGGCCCACGTGCTTGAATTTCTCCGGTACCTTGACCAGTTCGGGAAGACCAAAGTCCACACACCAATCTGCCCCTTCTACGGGCACCCCAATCCGCCAGCACCCTGCCCCTGCCCGCTCAGGCAGGCATGGGGTAGTCTCGACGCCCTAATAGGGCGACTCCGGGCTGCCTTTGAAGAAAACGGAGGCAAGCCCGAAGCCAACCCATTTGGGGCGCGAGCCGTGAGGCTTTATCTTCGTGAGGTTCGTGATTTGCAGTCCAAAGCAAGAGGCATCAGCTACGAGAAGAAGAAGCGGAAGAGGCCTCCGCTACCTCCTCCTCCGCAGCAGCAGCAGTTGCCCCCACCGCCGCAGCTGCCTCCTCCAGGTCATCATCTTCAGCTACAACACCACCATCATTCCAGTCAACAATAAGTCAAAGCAGGCTACTTTCACGATCAATGAAAATCAACAAGACCGCGGGTTGGTATTGTTCCATCTTTTTTATTGTTATTATTATTAGTTATTATTATGCTGATGATCCTATTATTATTAAGAGTCCAGACTTTGTGGTATTTTATTTGGAGGAGGATTATGATGTTGTTAATTAGGGTTTTAGTATAATTTTATGTTGAGGCTGTTGGGAGCCACTGCTAGTTGCTTGTGTTATCAAATAATTCTTCTGTGTTTTATCTCTGGGCTTTGCTTTGACTGAAAATTAAGCAAAGGTTTTATCTAATTGAAGATCGATCCATCTAGTTAACCTTGATGCAAACAGGTGCACGTACTAAATTTTTAACTGCAGATTATAATTAAAAGATCAAAATTCAGCCATTGAATTTTCATAGTATATAGATGACTCGTGATGAATGGGTACTATAAAAAAATTGTAGGAATTCTGCTTGTACTTATTAGTTTCTATTTGTGTAGTATTGTTGCTCTTGGTTTAGGTGTTTTTTTTTAATATTTTTAACGGTTAAATTTTGATTTTTAATTTTAACGAAAAAGATTAAATTCCACCATTAAAAATTTTGATATACGGATGTAGTTAGCCCATTGATTTGCAGCAGCAGTTTTGTATGTATGCTTCATTTTAAAAATTTTTAAAAGTAGAGTTATATTGAATTCACTTCTAGCTATGAGTTGAAATCTCTTCTCTTACTTAAATCTTGGTTTGATCCAATGGGAATCGAACCTAGCTATGACCTGTTTAGTACACTAATACAAGTTCATCATAAACTTTAGGCTACCCGAAACTCAGTTTTTGTGTGTTTTCACTTGGTGTCTGTCTAGCTAGGGTACTTCTAGTAGCTAACAATTTACACAAATTCGTCCTCATTACTGAATTACCCAAATTTCAATTTTTGTGTATTTTTCACTTGGGTAGTGATCTGTCCAGGGTAATAATAGCCGCTAACAATTTGTGGAAAGCTGTTGCTTGAAACTCCAAGTTAACTAAGTTAGTAAAGCTTGAAAGGACTTTACACAAGGATGATACATCTATTGAGATGTCAGATATGTCTACCACTTTCTTTATTGCTTGTGTGTTGCAGATTGGTGCATCGATCTCCTCTCACAACTCTCTCCTTTTTTTCTGACTTCACCTTAAGTACGTGTTCCTTCTCTATCTTCAACTCCCATCTTTCTCCCACTTTACTGTCTTAGGAATATGGATATCTTGCCTCCTCTTGTGCCAAATATCAAGAGGATAGCTTAATTACCACTTTAATCCAAATTACGGGAAATTTAATTGAAGTCCAATTTCACTTGCAGAAACATAATTGAAGTTTAATTTTTCAATTTATTTTCTTGTAATTGAAGAGGTATTATTGAGGGTTCATGTCATGTATGGTAGTGGTGTCTTGAATATATATTATAATGACATTAATTGTGCTTGTGAGGAAAATATCATATGAGACTTTCCTTATTTGTCATATCAGTCTCAGATAGTCAGAGAGCAGTAGAATACTGCGACTGCAAGAGTCTGCAGCAAACAAAGAAAAAAGGTGTGAATTTTGTGGAATCTGGTTAGATTTCCAATTTCGTCAAAACATGCTTCACTTAATATTAATTAAGCAATTATTGTTAATATATTGGAGAAGCTGGGGAAAGCTTGATTTCATCCAATACTTAGCCATATTTTGATGCTACTTAAGTTAATTATAGCTGGTTAAAAAGTGGTAATTAAGCTGTAGGGAAAAGTTTGTTATTTATTCAAATCTGGGCGACAGCTTGTCTGTGATTGGATAAGAGATCGATCTTGCGCCAATATTCCTCTCGGATTCTATTAATTATTAGGCTTAAAGTGCTCAATTATATAGAGGGATTAGAGCTTTAGGGATTCAGCTGCTAATTAGATTAATGCATATGTTACTTTATTTGAAGAGATTTTTCTACTAATTAATAAATAAAAATAGTTATGAGTAATTTTCTGATATAATCTGGAATACAATGTCTTTATATTATATTATAATAAAAATAAAATAATATATGATGGATTTAGTATCAAGAATACGTAGTAAACAAAAGTTTATTGAATTGGGTGCTATAAATTAAGGGAAGATTGTTTTGCTTTCCTTTGAGTGAAGTAGGTAGTGGGGTATGAAGTATGAAGCATAGAGGATCTATTCATACTGCTAATCATTTCAGTCCAACATAGGATGATATCTTCTATAGTGAGTTTTAGATTCCACGAAGAGACTCTTTTTATAGTAAAATAAGGAAAAACCCACCAAAAGAAACAACTTTATGATGTCATCGTACATTTAAATAATATACATATATAGGAAGATTTGGCTATGAAAATATTATATAATTATATATACATAGAAGAACTAGCTAGGTTGATAACAAAACAAATTTTCACTACTGCATTGCTTTTTGGAAAAAACGTCTCCTCTCTGAAAGTATTCATTCCGTTTATTAAAATAAAATAAAATAAAATTCATTCCATTTCCATGGGGTTTTCTTTCCGGCCTCTTTATTTTTTTCAATTATAGTGAATTTCACACATCATTTTGTTTCTTCAACACTTATCTCTACTTATTTGTATTCATTAAACCTTTTTTTTTTATTTATGATCTGACATATATATAGAGGAATGCACGAGAATAAAAAGAAAAATGAAAATCAACTACTTTTTTTTGTTTTGTTATTGTACTCATTCATGTCATTGCTAGCTTGATATATACTTTATACTGCCTTATAATTAATATAATTATATATATATATATTGAGATTTAAATAGACTATCAAAGTTCATCTTATATATATATATATATATATGTGATTGAATTTGACAATTGGATTATTACTATTAACTTTGCTTCTTAATTTAAACCCTAATCATGTTATATATTTACATTAATGATGATACAAATTATGATTGCTTTGGATTTATGAAACACGTACACAGAGGACTAGAATTGCTAGTTTTTTCTAAAATCTTTGAACTCCTTGTTTTTTCGGCTCGTATTTATTATTTGAGATTTTTTTGACTCGTATTTATTATTTGAGAATTGCAATTTTTAAAAGAATAAGAATGACAATTGGAGGGTCGAGGATCCAAATTTGTTAAAGCTTTTTGTAAAAAGACAATGGATTTGTATATCAAAAGTTCATCTTCAACGATATACTACTTGTACAACTTTTTCAGGCATTTCCTCCCCCTTTTTTTTTTTTTTTTTTCTTATCATGTCATTTCAAATCAATAATATTATTATTTACGTATTGGATTACATATAATCTGTACCTCCTCTAATTTACTTCCTATAAATCCAAAACTTCTTAATGATCAAGTTTTTTTTTTAATATTTCGAATACTTTATCATATTTGAAGTGGCCGGTTGCATGTATTGATGGCATTTTCTTGATATAGTGATCTTTGATGCAGTTTCCGATAGTTTTTTCTCACTCCACGAGATCTCATTTTGTGCTATATTATATATATACATATTAGAGATTAATTTGAAGGTTAATCTGTCTCATTATATGCATGCATGCAAAAGTAATTAAATATTTTTTACTTTCTTTGGCCATATATTTTAATATGAAAAAATTTAGGTCGCACATTTTGTCAATCGGGGAATTGAATTTTGCAAGAGTTAAAAGTATATTGTCTCTTTCCGTTTTAGTCACATCAAATGATCAGTCCTGAATTTTGTCTTTTAAGTTCAATAATTCATGTATATATACGTATACTATTTGAATTGTGTGGCTTATTGATTTGTTGGGGGCGTGGTGAAAATACTCTAGTGTTAGTTTTAGTTGTGTCCTTTCCGATATGTATGGCTGGCTACGTTTTTGTAATGATAGGTACGTACGTACTTATCCTTTTTGCCTTATGTCAGCATCATTACAATCTACATATATAATCACCACTTCACTCTACGATCGATTCCGTATGTTATATATATGGCTTATTACTTGATATGCACCCAGAACAAGTAAGTGAGTTTTAAAATGCGCTCAAAGTTGAAATTTGCTTCAGTTTGCACCTAGAACAGACATTCCGTTGCATTATCCGTCAGTCTATGTTACTAATGCCATTGAAAGTGCTGATGTGACTATAATATTACAAAATTTGTTGGGGCAATTAAGATATTTGCTATATTTTATTAAATTATATATTAAATTTAAAAAAAATTAAAACTAATTTTAGTATACATTTAATTTTATTTACCATTCCCCTTCCCTTTCCCAACCCACCCGATCCTCATCTCCCTCTCTCCCTCTACTGGACCTCCCCCTACCGCCCACCCCTTTCTTCCTTTGTGGAAGCTCTGGGACAAATTCAATGCAACCCTTCTGAAGTACACCTAATGGGACAGTACAAAGACCATATCCCCACGAAACTCCCTCATCAGCTTCTCCACATCCGCCTTCCTCAAAACGGTGCACTTAATCGGAGGTCGATTGCGCCTCTAGTCGCAGGAGTAATACTTGATGTCGTAAACGGTTTTTGGGTCATAGGTGGGCACGCAGGCCTGTACCTAGGACGAGGCTGAGCATTGGAGCCGGTACTCAGTCGCGGCGGGTATGGCGAGTTTGTACTCCGAGTCGACGCATGGACCCGTTATCTCCCACGGTTTCTTTAGGTACCGTTGGACAGCGGCCAATGGACCCGTTATCTCCCACGAGTTTGTACTCTCTTTGTTCCCTTATTTGGCATCGGCACTTGTAGGTTTTGAACATGGTCGTTGGATAGCGGGATTGAATCTGATTTGGCGGCGACCCAAATGGAAATTCCTGGAAGAGGGGCTTCATATCGAAAAGTTCACTAGCAAGAGGAAGAGAGTAAGACACTACATACCTACACTCACGAATGGCCATGGCAGTTCAAGTGGCAAGCCTCTGGCTGCCCATCGCCTCAACCCACACTCACTTTCTTCATTGTCGGAGCCAATTAAAGCCAATGTCTTCTACAGCTCTATCTGCTACGGCCTCTCAAACCCAATTCAATGGGTAAGTGACAGGCCTCTGTAGTGTTTTGGAAGAAGGCCTTGAATAGTTTCATGGTGGGTGGGAATTGAATTTTAATGGGTACAAGCGCTGCATCAGAGAGGGAAAGAGGGAGAAGAGGATCGAGTGGGTTGGGAAGGGGAAGAGGAAGAGGAAGGGTAAATAAAATTAAATGTATAATAAAATTAGTTTTAATTTTTTAAAAAGAATTTTAATATATAATTTAATAAAATATAGCAAATGTCTTAATTGCCCTTACAAATTTTGTAATATTACTGCCACATTAGCACTTTTAATAGCGTTAGTAACAGAGACTGACGGATGGTGCAACGGAGGTAACAGACTGCCTGTTCTTGGTGCAAACTGAGACAAATTTCAATTTTGGTTGCATTTTAAGACTCGCTGACTTGTTCTGGTAAATGACGATCTCAATACCCAATTTGTTATGTTATATGTTTGGCTCTCGTAAATGACGATCTCAATACCCAATTTATATATATATATATATATATATATATATATATATATATATATATATAATTCCCTTCCCCAAAATCTTGTTAAGGTATTGAACAATCCCATCTACTTAAAATCCTAAGTATTATTAGCATGAGAAATCGTAAGGGCAGAATATGTGATTCAAATTTACTTTTTCATTGACAGTATAATTTCATATTAAAAATTTAAAGAAAATAAATATAATATATAATAAAAGGTTTAACACCTAATAATACAAATGGGTTTTTTTTGAGATAAATCTGACACCTATTTAAGAGGCTAATTAATTAAGTAGTATTAGGATTAGACGGAGTACGTTCGCACATTGAACCAACCCAGGATAATTCTTCTCATATATATATATATATATATATATATATATATGTAGTTGGAGGTCTTTTCTTTTTCGTTCCAATTTTAGGGAGGGTGAAGAGTGAAAACACAAGAATACCCTTATCACACATCATCCCTCAAAGTGCAATTAGATGAAGGTCCTAATAATATAATTATTATGAAAGAAATGGCATTATGATTACCGTTAGCATTACTATATATTACCATAATGATCATTGCTCATTGGTGCATGGTGTTTAATTCATGGAAAGTCAACTGACATGAATTTGGTGTGAGAATATAAAGGTACAAAAAATCACACATTGGAAAGTTGCACAATCTTGCAAAGGCTTATAAGGAGTTGGGCCTCTCCCCTATTGCCAATTGGTTTTGGGGTGGAACCTCAACTTCCTTCATGATATCAGAGCGGGTTATTCCACGTGTAAAACTTAACCGTCACACGTGCTCCACGTCACCCCAATATGAGTTATCCATATGTTAGGCTTGAAAATTCGCTACACGTGAGGGGCCGTGTGAGAATGTGAAGGTACAAAAAGTCCCACATTGGAAAATTGCATAACCTTGCAAGGACTTATAAGGAGTTGAGCCTCTCTCCCTCATTGCCAATTAATTTTAGGATGAAACCTCAACTTCTTTCACTGGGTAGATATAGCTAGATTTTCAATGGGAGTGAAGAAGACAGTATCCTAAAAAAAATCTGTCTCAACGACTTGAGGTTATAATTGATGTAACTGAATTTAATTTGTGGTTGGAAAAAACGAAGTTGAATTGAATTTGCGGTCAATTCATTTAGCTAGGACAAAGTATGCCATGCACTGATCGAGCTCCTTTCATGGATGAATAATAATTGCCTAAATTAGGGTACGTGTCCACCAATTACTAAATTGTGGGTCGAGTAGTACGTACGTATATCATTATTCCAAGTTCATGAATCGTTGAATCATTGAATCATGTCCAGTACTACTTCAAATTAATTACCAGTCAAGAGTTAATTATTAGTTTGGTATTTGGTAGTACTACAATCCAAACTATCCATGCTACACTCCTAAAACAATTAACCAATTTTATTATGAGACATGACATAAAATTATATATTTATAACTTATTCAAGCTTAATTTAACTTGAATAAAAATACCTACTAAATTATGTTGATTCCGCAATAATAGTTCAAGTTGAAGATTTGTGGACTATGTGATGAACGATGGACCTCAGTTACAATTATCATCGAAGAGTGTCTTCATAACTCAGGCTTAGACAGGAATATCAAGCCAAACGATGCGATCGATACCTCTTTAAAAATCTACTCCGTTTATGTACGTAAAATCTACTTATATATTAAAGGTGAGATTATAATCTTATAATATTAGAAGTAAATACTGCGCAAAAAGACAGCCATATTGAATGGCATCGGGAAAAAGCACGTAAAAGGTGGACATATTCTTGGTAATTATCTTTTGTGAATGAATTATGTGCCTAATTCTCTTTGTGCAAATGGCCAGTAGTTCTAATTATAACCTCGTGCACTTTAATAATTCGGATGAATTTGTATTAGCGTGTTGCTTTGCAGATTATGAATTTGATTCTCTCCGAATTGAATTAGACTGAGATTAAATGGAACTCTATATTAACTTTACAGAATATGAATTTGATTCTCTCCGAATTGAATTAGACAGCGATTAAATGGAACTCTGTAACAATACGTTTTTGCACTCGTCTCTCCAAAATTTTATCACCGGACAAGAATATATACATCTAACGTAAATCTGAGTTGCAGAATTCCGACCAGCCCTTCTCTTATGATGGGAGATCAGATGCGTAAATAATATATGTTTTTTTACTGCATGTGTTACTGTACCATTGGGCAGGTGCATCATGGCAGCAGTACAAATCGGGCAATAGGCGCCAAAATTTACTGGCATCAAGCTGCCAAAAATTTACCTTCCCAATAACTTGATGTACACTGCATGATTTAAATCCTGCGAATCTATACATGATCGATTGATGGATTCAAATTAATTTCTTTCAACAAAAGGAAAAGCTGATTCCTCCAAAGGAAAATGGACTGATCATCACTAGCTAGCTCCTATGGCTACTAGCTACGACACCACGCATGCACAAATTAATTAACATTTCGTTTGTACCGATTTCACGTACTTGGACGATAGTACATAATTGATTTCGTATTTATGATTTTTTTAAATTGATAATTTTTTCTTAATCTCTATTTAAACGGTCTGTACTTTTACAATTCTAAATAAACATGGCATAGTTTTGTTTCAAAACCCTAATAACTTGTGACGAATCCCTGGAATTGGAAGTTTGGTGGGCTAAAATAAAATTACATACTGCTGTCAAGTATTTTAATTCAATTGTTTGATTTTTCAAATAAAATCCCATCCAGAAAATACATACTTTTCCAATTTCAAATAAATTGAATCTCTTTCAAGTAAGTACTGTACCATAGTTTTGTTACAAAACCCTATATTATATTGAGCTCTAATTTTTTTATTTTAAATATATTAAATTTTATTGATAGAATAAATATATAAAATAAAGATAAGTTAAATTGCAATATTTTGACGATAAATATTGTTAAAATACCTATAAGACTCGATATATATGTGGAAATGATCTAAAAAGAATAACACACAAAATAATATAATATTAATCGCCTAAGCATCATCATCAGGGTCCATTAGTTGCCACTTATTCATACAACTTACCTTCAAAAAATTAATTTATTTGAATATTGCTATATTAGAAAGAAAATAAATGCATAAATAGTGTGTTTTGTATATAACATTCAGAGAATTTACTTACTCATGAGACGGATCATTGTGGTATTGAAACAATATTATGTATTTGTTCTGTTAAATATCAATAATTTTGTCATGTATAAAAATTTAATAATACATCTCTTCGAATTTTATATTCGCAATCAATAAAAAGAAATGCTTACGTCATCTAATATACTTATATCAAATTACGAAGGTGTCTCTTTAATCACCATTGCTCTTAATCAAGTTGATTAAATGTATTTAATGAAAAAATAAATGATCAAATGTATAATTAAGCAAGTGATCGAAAGTATTTTGAATAAACATCTTTTCTAACAAAAGGAGATGATGAAATGGGAGGAGAGGTATGCGATGATCTTGTACGAGAATCCCGCATTCTACGGTCAATCCGACGGGACCCTCCGATTGGAAAATTTAGGACCCAATCAAGAGCTTCCAACCGTGCACACTCACGTGTACACCTGTCACTCATGTCGGCTACAGTGACATTTATGCTCCTTGGCCTTTGGCCTCGGTGCAACACTAGATCTGCACCGCTAACCCCACTTGGATCCAATTACGTGGCGCCATCCCATCGACTGTTTTCGCATTCCTCGCTGACCGTATGCCCTACAAGATTATTGTTGCGTCCACATCACGGTGGGTCCCCATAGTCAAAATCTTGAAATGTTGAAGATGAGTGCGGGTCCCACGGCCTTCCTTTTTTTCGCGGTTTTATTGGAATTTTATTTATTTATTTTATATTTGTTTATATTTATTTTATTGCTGGATAAAGCTCAATCTGTATATATGTGAATAAACGGGATCAAATTTAAAGACAAAAATTGTGTATAAATGAACATGTAGATGAACATTTAATCTTCTCCTGTAAACGCCGTAATTAAGAAAATATGAAATATTACAGTAGTCCATGTTCGTATCTAATCTGACCAAGAAACGGATCTAGCAGAAAGGTCCGGATGATCACTTGGGTCAAGACCAAGCCCATCATCAAGGCCCGTCAACGAGACCCATGCTTAAAACCCACCAATGTGACCCATAACCTAAACCTAGATATTGCCTATAAATAGAGAGCCCCTCCCTCATTATCAAGGATCCATTCTCTCTCTAAGAGTCATCCCCCTCTCTCTAGACATACAAGTTCTCCCTTCTCTCTACAATCTACATTCTCACTCTCTCTCTAAAGGCTCAATGCCGGTGAACCACGTACATGATTGTGTCTTGGGTGCGTGCGTGTCTTCTCGATCTAAGTTGGTCCATTTTATGCATCACCTGTCTATGAATTTTTACACGTTGAAATTGCTGAGTTTTTGAGATTGACCTGGTCAATACGTAATAAGTGCAGTAGGTAGAATGCTGCATTGGTGAAGCCGGCCATATTATTATTGGGGGATGTATATGGATGAATAACTTATATACAGTGACTGGGAGAAACTGGAGAAGTGTAGAGGGGGGGCCATCTCCTACCTAGCTCTATGCCTCTAGCGATAGTATATATCTTCAAAAATTCTTTCACTGTGGAAGTGTCAGCTTGATGAAGGCTGTGAACCATCAAACACCCGAGGGGCCGCCCCATCTACCATTTGCTAATCAAAGTTCGAATATATATGTACGTCTGAGAATATATTAGTCGAAATCGTTTTTGATGCAGAGACAATTGAATGTGAAATTTTTCACTACACCTACAGTAGAAAGAGTGCAATATTCATAATATCTGATCAGTAAGTCCATAAGTTCGTTGCTAATAATAAAGTATCTTTTTTTTTTAATCGAGAATTTGTTTTTAAGAGGATAATGTGTAAGTTGCTAATAAGAGGTAGGTATTAATCTTTTTCTTTTTAAAATGTGTACAACGTGGATTGATTAAATTTGTGTACAACAGAATAATCTGTTAAAATTTTAAAAGAAATTTCAATTTGATAAAAAGAAAAAGAGTATTTGTGTTGGTTAGATTGTATTGTGATATTGTTATGTTGTTAGGTTTATTGCAGTATATAAATAGCTAAGATACATAGTAAATTGAGGCATTTGCTTAATGAAAATACCCAAATTTACTCTTACAACTTTCTCTCTTTTCCTTTTCTTGTTTGACCCGTAAACCTTATTCCATCGTCACTAACATTCTCACATAAACTCCATTAATACACTAACTTAACCTCAATTGAATAAAGATCCATGAATTCTTTCACTTTACATCACAACTATAGTAACTACTAACTGCCCTCTAACAGATCGAACATCAAAAATTAAGAACGACCCTTCAAACCAATCTACTAAGCATTGTTTTGACGAAATCACACCAGCCTTGGTGATATACAGCAAGTCAATATACTGACTAAAAAGACATAGAATTAAGGACCAAAAAAAAAAATATCTTAGAAGGACAAAGAGCAAAGGCTAGAAAATAACTAGGGTTTGTACTTTGTAGGCTATATAGTACTTTAGCAATTAGGTAATGTAATAAATGGTGTTAATTTGTGTCTTGTCGTTGCTGCAATTGTGTCTTGTGTTCTTCTTTCTTCTTCTTCTTCCCATCTTTTAATCAAATGCTTCTATTCCAGTTCGTTTAATATGTGCAAATTTTAGTGAAATTTATGCTTTTGATTATTTTAAACCACTTTTAAATTTTAAAATTTGGCTCCAACTAGCGTCACTCAATCAATTTTTTTTATGAAATATACTTGGATCATGAGTAATTAACCAAATTAACTCCTGAACTAACTTGTATTTTATTGCTAATTTTCTTCTTAAATTTTTTCTTCTTTCGTGTTTTAGACTATGGCTAATTTCTCTAATTATTATATTTACTCATTTTTCAACCAATTTTTTGTTTAAAAAAGTCACATGTCGATCATTAGATATTATTCATCATGAATAATTTTTTCTTTATTAATTTTATTTAATAATTTTTCTTTATTGAAATGTTACAATTTTCATGAAATTTTTTTTCTGTCAAAATTTTTATGAAATATTTAACAAAATATTTCTATACAAGAGAAATGAACCATTATCAATTTTCATCGGTTACTAGAAGTATTTTATTCATTGTCGTTGTTAAATTATTACAAATTAGCTCCATTTTTCTTTATACATTTTTTCTATCCATACAATTTTTTATTTTCTCAAACAACAATTCATCGAAGACTGAAATAAAGATTTGTAGTGGCAAATTGACAGTGCATTACAAATGTCAAGGAAAAATTGATGGCAAGAAGGAGCACTACTTTTGAAGATCATCCACAATTGGGCCTTGCAAGCAACACAAAGTCATAACTTCTTAAGAGAGGATTGGTCCTTGAACTTGGATGCAATGGGCCAGATAAAATTGGGCCTAATATTGTAAAATATTTCTTCGTTTTTTGGTGTATATTGTAAAATATTTCTTTGTTTTGCTCTGAAAGGCCCAAAACTGGCCCAAAATGTCAAACCCAGTCAAAGTAGATATTCCACTATTAGAAAAGAAAATGATTCATTGATTTAGATTTGGGTGCCACCGACGAAGACGTCGTTTCTGTATCTGCAGATCTCCTTCTCCGAAAGCAGAGCACAAATCATGGGTTCTCTTCCACCTTCTTCCTTAGATCTCATCAACCCGCATTCTCCTCCCAATGCCAAAACAACCACAACCACCGCCCATTCCTCCTCCTCCTCCTGCATTGACGAAAGTACCCTTCTAAATTTGTTCAAATCACAACAGAGCCACCTCAACTTCTTCTTCCAGCACCTGGACCTCTCCAACACCCTAGCCTTCACCCGCACCCTCCTCCTCAAATCCTCCGCCGGCGCCACCGTCTTCTTCTCCGGAGTCGGCAAGTCCGGCTTCGTCGCCCACAAGATTTCTCAAACACTCGTCTCCCTCGGTATCCGCTCCGGATTCCTCTCCCCACTCGACGCTCTCCACGGCGACATCGGGGCTTTATCGAAATGCGATATTTTGGTCCTCTTCAGCAAGTCCGGCACCACCGAGGAGCTCCTCCGCCTCGTCCCCTGCGCCAAGGCCAAAGGTGCGTTTCTCATCTCCGTCACCTCCGTCGACGGCAATGCATTGGCCTCCGTCTGCGACATGAATGTTCATTTGCCTCTGGAGAGAGAGCTTTGCCCCTTTGATTTGGCTCCGGTCACTTCCACCGCCATTCAGATGGTGTTCGGAGACACCATCGCGATCGCGCTCATGGGCGCCAAAAATCTCACCAAGGAACAGTACGCCGCCAATCACCCCGCCGGTCGGATCGGCAAGTCTCTCATCTTCAAGGTTCGAATCCCTCTTCATCATCTTCTATATAATTTTAGGGTTTTCTGGTCCTAATTGTCTGAAATTGCAGGTGACAGATGTGATGAAGAGAGAAGACGAGCTTCCGGTGTGCAAGGAAGGAGATCTGATAATGGAGCAGCTGGTGGAGCTCACAAGCAAGGGCTGCGGATGCTTGCTCGTGATCGACGACGAGCATCACCTGATCGGAACCTTCACGGACGGTGATCTGCGTCGGACTCTAAAGGCCAGCGGGGAAGCCATCTTCAAGCTCACGGTTGGGGAAATGTGCAACAGAAACCCCAGAACCATCAATCCAGACGCAATGGCGGTCGACGCCATGCAGAAGATGGAGGCTCCGCCGTCCGCGGTTCAGTTCTTACCGGTCATCAACTCCCAGAATCAAGTAATTGGGATTGTCACTCTGCATGGATTGGTTTCTGCTGGACTTTGAAATATATATAATACATGTGTTGCTCAATGTTTGTTGTGCATGAATATTTTTAATTCTTTGTAACCGAAAAAAATTAGAAGTGATTTCAACTGTCTTTTTCAATCTCGAAAATTCTTAGATGTGACGTTCATATAAGAACTAACCATCACTGTCATCACTAAGAACAATTACTCCCTGTCCCTGAGAGCATGGTTGTCTTGAAATTCGAATCCCAGCCATATGACCACCGGAAGATGCCTTATTTCCGGCCATATGACCGCCCTTCTGAGGAACTTTGCGTTTCGGAGAAGTGGAGGCAGCTTGTTGTTTTCCACGGAAAAGAACATCAAGATCTGGTACTATATCCTCGGAATCCGAGGAACTTGAACTTGAAGATGAAACATCGGACGCCCCATCCATCTCTATCGGTATAAGAGAAGCATTGCTCGTCCTACTTATACCTCCTATCCCTGCTGCCGCCTCACCATAGGTTCCGGCCATATCAATCTCCTTTGCTTTCTGTTCCTTCCACGTAATTGATTGTTGTACATTTGCCTTTGCCATTGCCAGGATGCTGTCAACTGAACTCGTACCGTTCCCATTCCCAATGGCCGTGGCAGCATCGAGAGATTTCAGCAGACGTGCCTTCACTTCTGCCTTGATTGCCTCTCGAGACATGGACTCTTTCAGTCTATATGTATCAGCTTCGGAGGGCTCCGGTGATTTTTGCCTGTTCATAGTAGGATGCACTTGCAGGATCAATCCGAGGTCATCTTTGCCCCATTTGTAGACTGCGTCGAACTTTCCTTCCAAAGCATCAACAAGAATATTTAAATGACTGATTTCGTGACGGTAGAGGAAGAACTTGTCACTCCAAGCACAAGAACAGAGCTGCTTTGCGTGTAGCAGACAGGAATAGCTGTCTGCAGAACAAGGACAACCAGCTGCGGAAAAATGCAGATCACAGAGACAAATGCTGCATTCCTTCTTGCTCGTAGAATCAAAATTTGATTTCATCCTCCGCCACTGTGAAGAGTTGCAAAGATATTTCCTTCTAGTGTCTTCAGACTTGAGACGTGACTACAGAAAAAAAAAATTGAAGTGGGAAAATAATAATACAACCTACAAATGTTGGTACAATATCATTCAAAACCATGTAAGATCTGGGATCAAGTGTAATGTGGGGTAGTGGAATCTGACGAATTACCTTGAATACGCGTGTTAAGATCCCGTCCTTTCCATAGGAACCTTCGCAAAGCAATTTATCGAAGGTGTCCTTCCTAAACAGTGAATCCCATTGCGTCCTCACAGCTTCTCTAGCTGCTCCGAGCAGCAGCTTGTCGTGGGATAAAGATGTTCTCTTCCCCTGCTCACAGTAAAGTTCAACAGCACGCTGTCCATGAGGCAGCCAGTCTAGGGGAGCAAAACATGCTTTCTCGGAAAAATTAAAGCCAGAATCAAATCCTGAATGATAAGCCCCTGGGAAGACAAGAACAAACTCCCCGGGAAACTGAATGCAACGAGAGACTGATATGCCCTGTGATTTCAATGTGGAGGGGGATATTTGTTTAACCTGTACCAAAAACAATATGACATGAATGGTCTAAAAGACAACACGAAAGGGGAGGGAGAATCATAATTTCAGTAGCTCACCAGCCTATGATGCGATTCAGGCTGTTCTGACGATGAATCTGAAAAGGACCTCCTCGTGGCTGCCTCAAATTTATGATTGTATTTCCCAGGAACACCATACCATATTTTAGGATCACCCAGATGCAAGTAAGACAATGAGTATAAACGGTGCTCTTCAACTTTCTGTTTAAAGAGATTCATTGAAATATATTAAATCATGACCACCAAACTAAAAACGAAACAAGCCAACCACATATATTGTCCATGAGAAAATAAAAATACTTGAAAATGAATCTCAAAATAATACAGAAGTCTGAGAGCCATTATCCAACTTCCAACTTGGTAAAACATATATAACGTTATGCAACAGGAGAGCAGTGGTAAACTTTTAAATCTTACCCATTGAAAAGATGAAAAGCACATTCCTACACGAGCCTGAGGCGCCAAAAGATGACAAGTATCACGGCTTTCAAAAGAAAGAAGAGAACCGGGAAGTGTGGGTAGATTATTTAAGTTCCAACCTGATGCTAAATATTCAGGGTAAATTGGCGTTTCCAGAGGATTGGAATCATTAGATACTGTTGGAAATCCGCTGCCAAGAGCTTTAGTCTCCAAATTATCCCCACAAAGAACCTTCACAGCACACCAAGATGACAATTACTCACAAGATCCCACAATAGAAAAGATAGAAAATAAAGAAGGTAATAAAATGATCATCCCAATTTCTGTAAGTACCTCAATTTCTTCAGTTGGGTTCTCAGAAATACGATTATATTCAGCTTCAATATTCTCCAGTGATGGAACCCACTTCCCTAGATCACTTGTGACTTCACTTTTGTGGAAATATTGACGTTTGAAATCAGCTGCATAGCTCTTAAAATTCTCAAGAGTGAATTCTCGACCAGGTTCTGATTCACAGCCTTTTACATAAGAATGTCCAGTTTCATCTGGACATGAGGTAGATCCACAATCCAAACCCACTCTCAAGATTCTTCTCTTCTTTCTCATGCTTTCAAAAAAATCAACCATCGTACTCGGTGAACACTGAGTTCGTTGCCCATCAATCCGCTGAACATGGGTAGAAAATGTTGAACTTTTCCATACGTTGCTTTCCTTAATAAGACATGGAGGTTTCCAGGAAGGAGGAGGGATAATACGGCAGATACCGTATTGCTCTGCTTTTGCATATATTTTTGCAACATACTTAAGAACATCTTTAAATGCCTGCAGGAAAAAGTCAAATTTCATCAGATAATTGAAATATTGAAATTTAAGAAGCCAAACAGTGAGCATTAACAAGTCAAAAGAAAGGATTCATTGAAGATTTCTGTCATGAAACAAATGAAAATGTCACAAGAAGCCAGAAAAAGGATCACCTCTTCTGTCGGGTAGAAAACAGGTGCTTCTTCAAGGACATCTATTTTTGCATCTTCAGGATGCCACCTCCCTGTTACCTATTCCAAGAATTCAATCAATAATCACAAACATTAAGTGAGAGGGAACTTCCCATGGTAATGGTAGAGAATCAAAGACAAATGGAAAGGTTAAACTAGTTCCTAACTATGCAATCCAAACGGAAGAGAATCAACTTATTGAATGAAAATCAACCTTCAGACACTCATTGCAATCTGCACATCCATGAGTAACACCTTTCGGGAGGCAAGTTTTTGTAGGGGGTTCCTGAAAAAGAAAAGGGATTCAACTTTCATAACTTCAAACCAAGAAATGAAAATAAAAGAACTGTAGTTAAATTTCCAGTTCTCATGCAGTAGCTCTCAACAATTTTCGTTTTGACAAACAATAAGAACACAATACATGCTCCTGCAGGGGATTTGTACCTTGAATGTCATCCTTCATCATTATTCCTAAATGGGAAGAAGCTGTTCTCAGACCCAAAGACCTCTACATGTTCCAGGACATCCTTTAGAACTTTAATCGTTCATCACAAATTAAAAAATGGTAGCCATCAACTTAACCCTACTCAACAAAGCATAAGCAAAAATATGAGGAAAGATGCATACAAATTCTACACTTTCCTTCTCCTATAAGCACTAAATCTCGGTATCTTTTTTTTTCCTTTAAGGTACCTTTGGTATCCTTCATACAAAGCATGACTTATGTTCTTTTCACTAGTTCAGCTAGTAATGAACCATGCAATATGTAATTATTCCACTTTAGACATATACAAAAGCTCCAAATCAGTAGCATACACAACCAAATTGACACTTCAGTGCAATGTACTTTGCACACCCTCAAGGGCAGCATTCATGACAATCATCAAACGTTTTTCCAGAGGGTATGGAACGGGCACACACACCCAGACACAAAAGGCAGAAGAGAAGAATATACCTTATCAAACTGTTCGGAGTTGAATTCCTCTGAGTTGTTATCACTTTGGTCGAAAAGTATCCATGGCCTTTGCTTAAGAGATCTTTTCACCTTATCCATGTCAGTCAGGACAGATGTGGCGTCCATCCGGTTTGGCTCTTCGTTAGTAATAGCATCAACAAAGGCATTGGAACTATTGGTTTCTTCAACTTTTTCTACCCTCTTCAGCTTAAAGGATGTATGAGACACAAAACCAGGGGGAACTGAGCTAAATGCCATAATCTCACAGCTGAGATAAGGCTGAAACACGTTCTGCAACCAATGGTACTGCCAAAAGAACAGCAAAAATGAAAACAATAACCTAAAAGATGAAAGCATAAACATAATAATGATTGTAAAACACATTCATTTACAACCAAAACTAGCATATTAAGGAAACATCAGGTGATAACAATTCTTCAACAGTTCACACAAGCTGCACTCTTCTAATGGATAACAAGACTATATCATCTCCAACAAGCCAACAAGAAAAAAAAAAGTAAAGTATCAAGATGGATAAAACAAACACAAGGAGGAAAACAGAAATCCAACAATGATTCCAAACATACTAACAAGGAGAATGAGGTTTACAATTACAACCTGAGATCATATTGAATGCAATCAAATATGTTTTCTGGTTCAGAAAATTTCCAAAAAATGGCAGGGAAAGCTCACAAGAAATTAGAAACAAAACATGAATATGAATAAACACAAAATCTAACTTCAGTGAAAATCAAACAAATTCAAACCCATAATTTCCATCCACCCATGCAAACAAAACTTCACCGTCCATAATGTTGGAATTTGAGAGAAACCCATAAGTTTAACGACCCACTTACCCCACCCTAACAGTTCTTCCATAAGTAACAATGTAGCAGACACAACAATTAAACACCAAAAAGAAAATTTAAAAAAAAAGGAGGATGCTGCAAATCTTTCCCAGGGAATTGAATTCAAGCTTACCCAGAGGCTGAAAATGGCGGGATTGGTCTGTGGGTGCTTCACTTGAAAAACCGGTTTTCCGTTGGCCAAATGAACATATGACGAGGAAGACGAAAGTGGAAATGAAGGAAAAAGCTCTGGACTTGGGGGAATTAGAAGGAAACGAAACCCCAGAAATCAAATGGTTCGCAGATCGAATGTTGGGCCACTAAATGGATTGGGCTGTGCTTTGAGGCCCAAATATACTGTTATGATGGATGGGCCTATTCAGTTAGTTGACATTTGTTTGTTGTTGTAAAGAGCGTGAGGTGTCCACCTTGAGCCCCTGGTTTTGAGGGCCCTAAATTGATTTTATATAATACAAAATATAGAATTGCTCTTGTAAAGTGCAAAGTTAATGTCCAATGCGAATAATAAATTTAGGATTGTATATATACGACTCTTTTTGGTGGGTTGTATTATAATGAATAGTATTGCTCATCAAAATTCAAGGTTTTAAAGGTAGAGGTGAATTTGATTTTATTGTAAAGGAATTAGTCGAGGATCGCGAGTCTCTTCATTTAGGCTGCACGTATTTTGCCGCATTTCATTAAATATAAACTCTTGAATTAATCCAACCGTTTAAAATATTGCACCTCATCAAGTTAGGAATTAGTATTTTTATTTATTTTTTATTTTAAAATTTCTATTAAATTAACCAAAGTTAAGTTAACTTCAGATTCTTATCGATTAAAAATAAAAAAAAAACCACATTCTTAGGATTTAAAACAAAGAACGAACTTTTTAGCTTCTCTTTCTCCGTGTTCGTCTTTCTCATTAATTGAAAATCCTTCATCATTGTTGCAAAAATCTTTTGGAAGAGAAGCCACGCGTTTATAATTGACCAATGTGAATCCACGCCTGTGTTTGAAGAAAGCGGCTTTGATTTCCCAAAACAAGAACAAGTCTTAAGAGCCACTGATTCACAAGTCCAACCACTGTTTTCTTCATCAATGGCTCAAAATGCATCATCATCATCTGGCCAAAGTAGACTTTTCACTCCGAGTTTAATAAGCGGCGCCATTGAAGCATCAGAAAGCACCTGCCTTTACCTTTCTGTAGCAGTGGCCCTCTTGGTGGTTCTAGCCCATTTGGGTTTTCCTATACTTGGAAGTAAAATGGTCATGACCCTTCTGGGTTTTAGGGCACTGTATCTGGTTTTGCTGACCAATGTGACACTTGCAGTTTGTGGCCTCTCTGTTTATGCAAAAGCTATTTTATCAATGGGTATAATTGAAAAGTAGAAATTAATATAAAAGATATTTACCTGATTGAATTATTTGAAGACTCATACAACAACGAAAGAGGATTTCCATTTAGAAGGATAACGAACACGGAGAAAGAGAAGCTAAAGAGTTCGTTCTTTGTTGTAAACCCTAAGAATGTGGCTTTCTTATTTTTAATCAATAAGAATCTGAAGTTAACTTAACTTGGGTTAATTTAATGGGAATTTGAAAATAAAAAAATAAATAAAAATATTAACTCCTAACTTGATGAGATGCAATGTTTTAAACGATTGGATTAATGCAAGGGTCTAGATTTAATGAAATACGGCGAAATGCGTGGAGCCTAAATGCAGAGGCTCGCGGTCCATTTGACGACATTAAATATAGAAAAAACTTATCTCTTCTAGAGTATTTGATAAGTTTCCTTCTATGTTTACTTTCTGCTGATGCATGGATATGTCACGGGTCAATCAATATATCAAGATCTTGAAAAAAGTAACAAATGTCTAAGGATGGGGTATTTAATTCAGATTTATACAGATAATTACAGAATTTTTTTAAGTGATTGACTTTTACAGATCTATAAACTTTTACAGAGTTAATAACAGAATTATATAGAGTTACATGACAGAGTTTTGCAGAGTCATACTTAGTTTTATATAATATGATTGAGTTTTGCAGAAAATGATATTTTTTTTTTCCAAACAGAAAATGATATTGAGTTATATAATTTGATAGGTATTTTTTTTGAAGAATTATATAATCAAATCATAATTATTTTTTTTACTAAAAATTCTCTCACTAAATTAAAATAAAATAATATATATAATATTACTATTTTTTTGGCCATATATAATATTACAATTACAAAAAATATAAAAACTTTTAACGACCAATGAGTTTAAGAGGCTAGCTAGGAATGCCTGGAATAATGCATGCCTTTGAAATATTTTTGTTTTGTTTTTTGTTTTCTTCAAACAATAAATATATTCAATTAAAATTTATATTATTTAATTACTTATAATTCCTATAAAAAGTAATATATTATAACAAATATCGGTAGGAGACATGAATTTTGTTGAGTTTATTAATTTTTATATTTTTTGTAAAAGTCATTAAAAACTTTACAAAAATTTAATTATGTTATATGTTGACAATAATAAAAGTCTAAAAAAAAAAAAAACTTATCAAAATTAAACTACCAAAGCCTCTCCAAGCTACCCACCGACCCGCACAATCCCATCCCGGAAAACCCCATCCCCAATCGGATTGGAAGGACAGCAACGGCACCATACCAACCAGCTAACAACATACAGATACACTACAAAATTTTCACGAACCACCACAGAAGTTCCACCCAGCCATCACTATCAGTCAGACAGAGACAGTCACCGACTCACTTCAAACCCAGCGAAACCCACCAATCAGAATCCAACAATGGACTCCATAGGCGTGCTCATTCCAGTTCTAATGTCCCCATACTTAGAGCAACAGCTAGACAAGTGCTTCAACCTCTTGAAGCTCTGAACCGTCCCTGAAAAAACCCAATTCCACAAGTACCATTCCGGCTCCATCCAAGCCCTCGTCGGCAATGCAGCGAATGGAGCCGACGTCGAGCTCATCAACATTTTGCCCAAACATTTTGCTCATCAACATATTAAATATGATAAAATTATGGAATGGATTTGCTGCCTTTATATTGTGAGTCTGTATGCATTTTTTGAGCGACAATGGTTCTTCGCGTGTTCATTTTGAGTGAGGTTGTCGAATGTAAACACTTTCATATCTTGGTGAGATTGTTAAAATGTAAGCACTTTCATCTCTAATCCCTTTACAGTAAATTTACCTCTAAAATATAGAATTTCTCTACTCCAACTCACCAAACAAATTTACAAATAAACATGAACTCTATTATATATATATATATATATATATATATATATATATATATATATTTTATGGGGAGGAGCTTGAATTTGACCGGCCAAAACATAAAAGAGAAGGCTAAATTATAATTTCTTTGGAGGTACTATTGGGTAAGCTATTAGCTACAAGTACAAGAGTAGAAGATACGAGTGATTTTTCCTCTTCAATATTTAGTGCAATTTACTTGTATATATATTCAAGTTGAAATCCATTTTTATAAAGTATCTATTGGTAATGGGAGCCGTACGTTAGCATGTATACACCAAAAGGGATGAAACGAATTGGGGGAGAAAGGGGTCACTTTTGGCTTAGGCATGGTTGATAGTTTTTTTTTTTTTTGTTCTTATTCTTTTTACCGCGTTACTAGTACGTTAGTTTTAGATATTAACGTTATTTTGAAATTCATATAATCTACAGTTATGAATGTCTAAATATTTATATATGTGTTTTGTTTTGCACGACTGATCGTAGCAATCCTATCTTCCATTTTGTCAATCACACCAACCCTATCTAGATCGACATCATTAATTAATTTGAATATATGAAGATAATTAATTGACTAATTCTAGATATTAATGTATCACGTATGTGGGTTTTTTATTATTCTAAACTCTTATGATGTAAGGTTTACTAAGGTTCTACATATGAATGGAAAGTACGTACAACCCTATTTTGTCAACCATAGCAACCCTATCTAGACATTATGAATTTGAATTTCTCAAGCAAAGTGATTAGCCATGTAAAACCTTTAACTAGTGGACGAAAACAGAAGGGAAAAGGAGCGTCCAAAACTCAATAATACTTGTATGGAATTAAGCTATGATTTGTGTGTGTTGAGTTGTTATAAATGGATAAATTCAAGATGTTCTATCATTAATTATTTGTTGGTGTGTACCAGTCGAACACATTGTTTGTTAAACTTGTCTGGGTATATATAGTCTGAACTCTTTTCATGGGTCATCGTGTGTTTCAAACTTGATTATATAAGTTAAATATCTCATTTTGTCGCGATTCAAGAACCAATCGAGTTTCTATGTTTTCGGAAACTAGTGAAATATATTTATTGTTTTGAGGATGAAGATATAATAAATACCGTAATATTTTTCTCACATTTATCTAAATTTATTATAAATTAAAACGTTAGAATTTTGGAAGGGAGGCCATGCATGACGACCACTTCAAGTGAAAGTGTGTAACTCTATACACGTCGCGATCATTTCCCTAATCTAACTCCCATCTTCAACCTTTAACCTAATTCTCTTCATTTTATTTACGCGTAATTTGCTCCGATCAATAAAAGAACAAGCAAATCGATGGTTCAATCGATTTTCAAAGTATTTTGAATCTAAAATTATCCATCATGCATTGTGTCCTACGTACATATAATGAAGTTACAAATATATAATGAAGTTACAAAGCTTTCAAACAATAATTATAAAAGACAACACAAGGAATGGTCCATGGTGTACGCCAGACATTCAGAATAATAATACTAATTAACTTCTGCATGTATGTACACACACCAACAGCGCAAGTCCTGAGCTGTCGATGAACTGACGATGAAGATTGGTTTAAATGTCACGCAGGAATGAAGATCGGTTTAAATGTCACGTAGAAACTACGTGACAACCGAAACGATTCAGAAATAAGTGATGTATTCAAACTAATGCATTCAAACTTCAAAACCTAATAAGTAATGTACGTAATATTGTCGTGTTAATGGAGAAACGGAAAATAATAAGCAAAAAAAAAGAAAAACAAACAATAAGAACTTCAACGATATTAATTATATATTATTGTAATTTGCATATATAGTACAAGTAAAAATTGTACGTAACAAAAAAAACAAAAGGGGCATGGGACCCTTTGGTCCTCTATATATGGTTCCTACGTGGAATTGTTATTAATTTGGATGGGACTTTCTAAAATAAGAAATTTATAATGTGGAAGATCCTTAATAGTCGTTAAATTCATCAGTTGACTTTCATTATATATTGAATTTATGGTGGAGTTGAATTAAATTACTCCAATCAAACCCTACCTCCAGTAACACCTCCACTGTATCTCCTCACTAACAATGTCCACTCCAACCTCCGACAACATGGTTGGCTCCCTAATTTTCTTCTGTTTCACTTTGTAATGTGATGCCGAGGCCGGTATGCTTTGGCTAGGGGTATTTTTAACTTAATTTGACCATAAATTCAATACAAAATTGAAGTCCGTAGATGAATTTAATGACTAATAAAAGCATCCTTCATTATAAAGTCTTCGTTATAGAAGGAACATATTTGAATACACATTAATATAAAGAATTTTTATATTTTGATACTTTTTATACAAATGACACTACTGTGTTACAAGAAGACTAATTAAAAACCCTATCCATATTGACTAAGCGTGCACAAACTCTTTAATTACCAGATATTACCAATAATCAAGCCAATATTTATATAGCACAAATACAAATAATATATATGTTACAAATCAACAAATGGTGCATGTATTATATATGTTTCTTCATTTAGAGCAAAACCATGCTGCTCTCATCCATCTCAAATCCCATTTCGTCCAGATTTGGAGGCACCCCGCCATTTTCGAAGCTACTGTCTTCCAAATTCATGTCCCACAAAAGTCCATATTCGTCGTCATGTTTGTCGGAACACAGTTCCGGCATGGCGGCGTTGGTGTTTTCCTGAGAAAACTGAAGAAGATTCAGCAGAGAATTGCTTTGGTTGTGGAAGCCGCGGGTCAGCGGCGTCGTCGGAAACGAGGCGATTTGGTGGTTGTATCCACAAGGCATGGGTTGGTCATGATGAGTTGGAGGAGATGTGGTGTCCATCATAAAATCATGGGGGCTCAGTTTTGTATTGTTATCTCCTCCCTTGCCTTTGTGAAACACTCTGCACAAAACCCAGTCTTCCTGCGATACAAAACCAAACAAAAACATTTCGTTTTTAGTCGTCGTTAAATGATTATACAAAACACATTCATACATCACATCAGCATGCCACGTAATAATTACGTTTATACTAGGTGATTAAGTTCTTAATTATTATACATTTTACCTCACATTTATAGAGTTTTATCTACTGAATAATTACGTGACGTAAATATTATTTCTAGCTATCGTATTTCTACATATATATATATATATATATGTATATTTTAAATCAGCATGTCACGTAATTTTATCTAGCAATTAATTAATTACATTCAAATGACGTGATAATGTTATTACTATCGTATTTCTATGTTAAAAAAATGTGGATTCGATACACCACATCATCATATCATATAATTGTATCAGACATGTACGTTTAGCATAAAATTTTACATTTATAATGTGAATTCTACATTTAAAAAATATTATTGATACATCAATCAGCGTACATATCACTTAGTTTTATCAAACACGTTCATCTACCAAATAATTTCATTGAATTATACGACGTGAATGTTATTACTATATGCATGTTTTATATTTATAAAATATACCATATCAGCAGATCAAGTAATTTAATTAGTATACCGGTGCATCATATCTACCAA
Organism: Oemleria cerasiformis; assembly: GCA_037349345.1. Lineage (NCBI taxonomy): Eukaryota > Viridiplantae > Streptophyta > Magnoliopsida > Rosales > Rosaceae > Oemleria > Oemleria cerasiformis. The sequence goes on along the minus strand of JAZGTL010000007.1, from coordinate 35,000,646 downwards.
ATATTAATTACCCCTATATGAACGTGAATGTTATTATTCCCATGCATATTTCTACATAAATGATACATCAACTCATACTTTCCCTGGAAATTTTGGACCGTTCCAAAAATTTCCATGCATGATGCATGAACCCCCATACTTGATCACCTTCCAGCTTCCTCACTACTCATCAGTGGCAACTGGCAACATGGTGTAACAATAATAATAATTAATGAAATTACCTTAGGAGGCATGTGTGGGGTCTCCAGCCGAAACTCATGCATGATCCAACCAGTTTTGATTCCATTAGGAGCTCTGTTCCGATAGAACACCAGTGTCTTTCTCATCCCTACAATCTCCCCTGTCCCTGCCTCCATCACCATCCGATCTTTCCCCGTCGCTTTCCAGTATCCAGATGTCGTCGCCCGATTGGTCCGGAACCCCGTGGCATACTTCCGGTCACGGAAGCTGAAGAAGTACCACTCGTTGGCATTCAGCTTCGCCACCTCTACAATAAGGAAATAATAATTTATTTAATTATCTGTTAATTTTTCAGAAAAAAAGGACATAGTGGACTTAAAATAATCAATAACCATATATAGCATAAATACGATATAATTAGCATAATTAGGTATATAGCATTATCACTGTTACACAAGAAAAAAACCGATCTAGATCGAAAATTTTAAGTTTATTTAAAAAAAAAAAATAGATTTAGTTATATTCGTGGGTATTATTATTTTCTTCTCTGTAAAAGTACTTAGAAAAGTTGTGTCATTTTGAATAAACATCGATTGATGGAATGGGACTGGAAATTTTGTCAAAAGTAAGAAAAGTGACATTTTTTTCTATGCAACATATTGCTTTCAATTTATCTTAATATTCACATAAAAGATGAAAAAAGATGGGATGCTTTTTCCTCTTTTTGAAATAAATTACTAAATGTGTTGGCAAGTCAAAATCATGAGATTCATGTATGAACCTATAAAACTGGCTAGCTAGCAAGCTAGGAGTTATGTCTAACTAAGGAAACCAAGCAAAATTAAGACCAAGAGAGAGAGAGAGAGAGAGAGAGAGTGGTAGGTGTCACAACCATAATTAAGGAAATAATTAACATATGAATACGCCCTAATTAATGACAATTATTAATTAGATTCGAAAGCCTAATCTCACTTCGATTCTCTGAACATGGAAGTTTTCATGATAATCTTCAACAGTGTTGAGGTGATATGCATGCCTTGAAAAAAAGGGGCATGGACAAGTAATATACATGCCACGTGTTATATTCTCACCATAGGAAAAAATATTAGTATTTTTTTTTTAATAAAATTCAATCAGAGTCGGATTTAGAATTTGTATTATGAAGGGGACAAGACCCTGCCAACTAGGCTTGTAGTCGATCCATCCCGGAATTCAATAACTAGTGATTAATTAGAAAGAAAAAAAATTTATTCAGTAAAAGATATATATACTGATCAACTTCATTAAAATTTTAGAGATCTCTATCTTAACAAATAAAAAGAATATAGATGATGATTGGATGGAGGAAGCTATATGGATATTAGGACGTACGGATGGTAGGTCGATGATTGCTAATTAGAATAAGGATAACGATAATTAAGATGAATTATTTGGTATAAATGATGCACTTAGCACAAAACAATCGATCACATCCAGCTAGCTGGTCATGGACTACAAGTTCTGGTGCATATCTGGCCGTTTATAACCAAGCAAAGGTCCCACTTCAAATGAACGGTCACGATCGATGTGTTTCGGATACTAGCTAGAGACGATTTCCGCACATGACATCACCAATAAAAATGATGATCAAATTATAGCCGCATGATTTGCATGAGCACAGCTAGCTGTGGGCGTATGTGTGTGTGTGTGTGAGAGAGAGAGAGATTTACGTATATGGATACTTTGTGTGCTATTTTTGCAATAAAATTTTGTATTGTGGTAAATAATTAACCTCCATAATAAGCATGCTTAGTGCTTGCTGTTAGAGGCAAATCCAGTAGATTAATTAAACGTAATTCTAGCTAGAGATTCAGTGTATATTACAAGTCATTAACTTTCTAGAAAGTTTTTTGTCGTTTATTCTCTATTGTAAGTTGATATTTATATAAACGCTTAATCGATAGCTAATTAATCAATAACATAATTAAAATGAGATCAACTATTTCGATTGAGCCCACTTCAAAAGAATACTCTGGACCAATTAATTGGAGCCCTCAATATTTTGATCGTTCTTTATAATAACAAATTAAAGGGAAGGTTTAGAAAAAAAGTTATATATATATATATGAAAACCCAGAAAAAATAATAATTATGATAAATATTTTTTGGTCAAGAATAATTATGATAATTGAGGAAATATGAAAAAGAAAAAAATTGAAGGGCAGTTTTCTCTCTTTCTCACTGCCAAGCTCGTTTCTGCAACTCAATAATTTTCTGTTTATGCGTAGATATTTGTTGTCCACCATGAAAATAAAAGCACCAACACAAAAAATCTTTGTCCGTCTTTCATATTTATGATGAAGTTTATTGGAAATTAAGTTCTGTACTGCATATGAGACAAGCTTCATCAACTTTATATATATATATATATATATATATATATATATATATATATATAGGTTGATTACAACTATTGATGCACATGATGAAAGCGTAGCAGGAAAAAAAGAAAAGGAAAAAGATGGATCGAAGACAGGTATATACGTACCAGGAAGCTGCCATGGCTCGCAGATATGCAAGTCAATTTCAACCAAAGTGCCCTTTGAAGCTTCCTCATTTGTGATCTTCTTGTAGAGATAGTGACACACCAGCTCCTCGTCGCTCGGAAAAAATCGAAACCCGGGAGGCAGTGTGGCTCCAATGTCTCTCAGCCCCATCTTCCTTGATTAATTTTGTTTTGTTTTGATTTAAGGAAATATGGAAGCTAGAGATAGAGGATGCTTGGGTTGGTAGCAAGAGCGAGCTAGCAATATTAAGAGATTATGAGATAAAAGAAGCAAAGTGTTCTTGAGATGGAATATGGTGAGGGATTTAAGTACTTGGAACTTGAGAAATTTTTTTTTTAAGTTATGGAAGGTGCTGGGAGATCGATATGGAATGTAGCTGATGATTTAAAAGAGGGTTTTGATTCCTTTGTTGGAAATATTTTATTTATAGAGGACTAAGGTTGGGTCTAATTATTAATTTATATGGTTTTAAGATACATCATGTAAAACCGTGTATCCACCTTTATGAACTTAACGGTGGGCGAACTTGTGTTTATATAGTCGTAAATTCGATTTCTTCTTACATCTGAACAAGATTTAAATGTAAAATTGTGGTATTGTTTTATTGCATGCGTTAATTTTTCTAAAATTTAACTTAACATAAATGAGTCTAATGTAATTCTATTTTGAAAAAATCTCGCTCGTTAATATATATATATATATATATATATATATTTGTGTTTTTGCCGGTTAGAATTTCTTACAATATTATTGGGCATTATTCTAGCAGGTCATGTGTGTGTAAACTAGTTAGTTACAGTGCAGGAAGTTTCAAGAAAAACCAATGTTACAAGAAATCTTGTTATGGAGGTTCAAGGGTAGTATTACAATGGTGCCACATATATATTCATGAACAAAGAGCCAAACAATTCCATTTGAAACCCTCCAAAATACCCCTTTTTATTTTTATTATAAATTAGGCTAATTATTTACCTACATTTATCTGGATATATATATATATATATATATATATATATATTAAAACATTGTAACTATCTCTTAACTATAACATATATATATATAAAGCAAAATTATTGACATTGAGTATAAGATATTCTGAAGGCATCTGATTTCTTTTTTTTGCCAATATAGTGCATCTGATTTTAAAAAATTGAATTTTGTTCTTAAAAACAGTAGATTTTATAGAGATTCAATTTGGATAAGTTTCTAGAATATAAAAATGGAAAAAATAATGCTTTTTTTGGGTGAATCATTTGTCTTGATCGATGTTGAAGAGCGTCTAGCTATAGTGGCTGCATGCTTTTTGTTAACAATCATATAATGAAATTCTTCTGCATTGTCTTATGCTAACCATCCACGTTTATGGATATAATTACCATGGTTAAAATTTCGGAATGAAAAGTAATTAATTTTTCCATAGTAAGGATTTGAATCTCGATAATAGTGGTAAGTAAATATAATTAATTGGTCCAGTTTATTACAATCCATTAACGCAAATATAAACTATCTTCATCATTTATGTAAATAGAATTAAAGATCAACTACTTATTTTCAGATTTTTCTTTTTATAGTAGAGTTGGCTAAGAAGTCGAGCTGGAATCAGCTGTAAATTTAAAGGTCAGTTATTTGATGCTCTTGCTTCTCCATAAGTTCATGATTACCATTACATACACTGTGAATCTATGAGTATGTGACGGAAATTTTCTAACATGAATGGATGCTATCATACATGTTGATGGTTCGATATTCACTCTATCACAAGAGACCAATCCCCATACTAATTTTTTAATCTAAAATAAAAATAAATAAATAAAGATTTACTTCATATTGACATGTACAAATTGGATGGAATGAGCTAAACCCCAAGCAAACTACCAAAGTCACGTGAACAAGTTCATTAATTTGGGATGGAAAATGGACTGCTGAAGGAAAATAATTAATGAGTTAATAATAATAATAATTAATTGGTGGAAGAAAATGAATATTGGTAATTTGGTACTAAATGGAAGACTAACCTAGAACTTGAAGAGTCCCATCTGTCCAAATTGGGATCACAGAAGAATATTTTGGATGGATGTGATTGTGGGGCTCAGTTGATTGTCTTCGATCGGGACCCACTAATGATCTACGACCAACATCAGAGCCATCAAACAGACTGTATCACTTATGCTAAATTAATTAATTGATTTGTTATTTTTGTTTTTTTGGGTGAGTAGGAGGGGAGGGGCCTATAATAATAATAATGAAAAATGTGGACATATGGGTATTTGTCACAACATGCATCATTCTACTGATAATTGTTAGGGCTAATAATAATATGGTAGATGATGACTGGACTGGGGCCACCTCAGCCAGGTGTTGCCAGCACAGAGCTAGACACCCCCAATCAAAAAATAATAATAATAATTGAGTTAAAATTTTCGGTCAGTACGCGTGACGGAAAACCCTAGCATAAAACATCCATATAAACAAGAATTGTATATCTCCGGCACTACGGTTCTTTCAGAATTCAGGTAGAATGTTTCGTATTTGACTCAATACGTAAAAGGAGAATGATTGATATTTATGTAGAGTTAAATTGTCTTATTATATCAGTTACCTGTGAATTTACACCTTCCTCTTAAAATAGGATATCGTTAAGATTTCAAAAACATAATAAAGGATAATTATACCCTTTAAATTCCTAGCAGAGGATTACTTGTGAAGATGGGACCTCTTTCGATCGGATGATATGTCATATTCTACCCATATATGTGGCATGAAGCACAGACGATGCTGACAGTCACCAAAATGGTGGTTTTAATTTGTGATCCTGTCGGGGAAAACAGTCATTAATTTACCCTAATTCGACATTATGAAAATTAATATTGGAAAACTAAATTCGAGTTTTTTATTATTTTTTATTTTTTTAATCATCGAGTTTAATTGTGGAAGAAAATCACTACATAAAAATAGAATTAATAATTTTAGAAACGTGAGACGAAATGGGTTGGAAAATCGAATTGGACCAACTATAAATTTAATAATTTATAAATCAGCTATTCGACACTTCAATTTCTTTGCATATTCCTAATTTATTACTACACGCATTATGGCGTTAAGAATGTGTGCTGTAGTTCTATCGATAAAAAAAAATTAAAATAATGATCAATACTCTTACAAAAAGAAAGAAAAAATAAAAAAAAGATAGTGATGGGTCAAGCTGGGTCCTCACATTTCTTGCTGAAAACGTAGACTGAATGAATCTCAAATAATTTAATCCTACAAAATGATTGAGTACACAAAATCGTAGGCTAGGGTTATAGGCCAATTAATTAATTTTAAATTAGTACTATTATTTGCATAACCCTAAATTAACGGGAGTAAATAAGTAACCAAAAACATCTGAAACGAGAGAAGCTAAAGAAAGACGTCATGCGGAGGGTGACGTGTTACATTATTTCAAAATAATATGATGATAATATCCATCCACCAATTAATTAATCTATAAATTAAAAAGAGAGCAAGGAAATGAAAGATAATACAAATGTTTGCGAATTCTCGAGTTAGGGTTTATTTCCCATGAAGGAATTTTGTTAGGTGAAGATGATGTTGGAGAATGAGTGACGGCTTGATATTCCTCTTTCTAGGCCCCCCTCCCTCCATATAGTGTCCTTTTACTCAATTTCACTGCCATAAGTTATGGACCCTTTATGGGATATCATATATTTCTATGTGATTAAAAATTAAATATAAATACAACGATATTTTACTTTAAAAATAAACATAAATTAGGAATTGTTATACAATACCGCAAGTTATAATTAGTTACCGAGATCAATAATATAAATCGTATAAGCCGGCCTTGAGGATGGTCGAGATTGGCAACAACATCACAAGGAGCCCGGAAAAAAAAATGTTCCAATTTTTTACCTTGACATATATAAACAAATAAAAAGATCTATTTATACACTATATGGTCATATCATACTTATTTCATTTAATAAAATTAGGACAACACTTGCATCCCACCCTGGTGGGATGCCATTGTACCACTCTTTTGATTTATTAAATTATCTTTGTACATATATCATAATCGGAACCGTTCATTCTCTAAATCATCATGTCAAGATCATCTTCGTAAACAATCAGTAAGATTGGAGGTCGTTTAGTTATTCATATTTATCAACTAAATGGACGATTCTCCATAATGATCCTAATTCTTACAAAAACTGTTGATTTATTTGATACATGTGAATGACTAAACGACCTCCAATCTTGTTGATTTTTTACGGAGATAATCTTGACATGATGATTTAGAGAATGAACGGTTCCGATTATGATATATGTCAATATGTAATTGGCTCATATCAAAGGGGTGGTATGAGGGCATCATATATCAAAGGGGTGGTATGTAATTGGTTCATATTATAGAGTACGTCTCATTTCAATTCTTACACACGTCTCATAAATCATGAGATCAACTTTGTCTATATGCATATCATATATATAAATCAAACTTGAGAGATCTAATTAATGCGATTAATAATACCACTAAAGTACATAGTGCTATTAACGAAAAGAACAGTATTGTTTTGAGAGGGATGTACCTATATATAAGAGAATAATGGTGTTAACTAAATCTTTTTTTAAACCCTTTGTATTAATTAGTTTCTTAGCAAACAAGAAAAGGTCGTATTAATTAGTTAATCATGTTATGCGACGTTGATTGAAAAGGTCGAGGGACCGAGGGAGGGCGTCGGGGTGGAGGGACTTTGGAGTACTGAGTTTCAGATATTTGATTTTTCTTTAGTTGGATATGTAAGTACTTATGAAAAATTTCGGTATAAATGTCCAAAAAAAAAAAAGGCTAGTCAAAAATCAAAATTGTTTTCCCAATCTAGAACCAAAGTGGGTTCAATACTTCAATATTTTTCTACTACTCTATATACGTCAGCTTAGAGTTCATTTTCACGTCTTTAACATTTTTATAAATTCATCTTGTGATATAATTGTTTAGTACAAATATGTTTATAAATTCTATATCGGAGTCAGAGGTGAAACAATAATAAAGAAAAGATATGTCGACTCAGACTTTAAAGCATATTACTTATGCAAAATACAGAATAATTAATAAAATTGAAATGTAACACAATTAAGATTAAACACACCATATATTATGATATATATATATATATATATATATATGATGATAATAATGTGATCAACTTTAATTATGTGATGAAAATTAGAGTACTTAGTCTAGTAGATACAACATTACTCGTATTACAAATTTTAAAATAATCTTGTGGTGCACTTTATGAAGAGCTAAGTATATGTTTTATATACGTTTTAGTGTTAGTTATTACATTATTCAAATTAAAAATTAAAATTTTACAATTCGATTCACAACAAGAAATTTCATTACAAATGCGTTGTTCCCTTTGGAAACCCTTGATTTTGCATGCGTATACAGATATTAATTATGATATATATATATATATATATGTATATTTATATTTTAAAGTATAAATAAAAGTGGGCCTAGCTAGGGCAAGTTTGTATGCAAGGCTAAAACCCAATTCTCCATATATAGCTTCCAATCACATCCTTCCGAATCAGTGTCAAGTGTGCATAAGTGCATATATTGATGCAAACATGGCGCGCAGTCTCTTGTTTTATTTTTGAAAACTTTTCTCCTGTGTGTATGATGGATAATTGGATATATTATATTTTTTTAATAAGATAATATCATATAAGATAGAGTTGTATACTTATATTGGACTCATTTTTGTCAGTTAAATTTTCGAAAAGAGCGACGCAATAATTTAAATTATGATTTGATTCATGACGGTCGAACCCAATATATGTGAAACAACACGTACACTGCTGATATGTATCTATTATTATTATTATTGTTATTGTTATTAATTATTATTATTATTAATATTAATCAGTCGTCGAATTAATATCATTTCATTTGCCTACTAATTTAGGTTAGTACTAATGCCACATTTAAGCTATTTAAAAACACAAAATATATCATTTCAATGATTATCCGAAGTTTTGCGTGGTTATTACTTGAAAAGGAAATTTTTTAGTATTTCAGGCTTATTATGCCATCACTCGTTTGGTTAACAAACAAGAGTTTCTATTATCACATAAAAAGAATCTAGGCTTATTACTCAAAATGCTCTATGAACCGGATATTGAGTTTCAATTTGCTCATCGAACGTGAAATCGTAACAATGTGCTCCCAGAACCCCCGTTTTGTCAGTTCTGTTGCACCAAAAGTTAACAGCGTTACTAACGAAGGTTAGAGTGATTACGTGGCAGTAAGGGATTAGATGTTTTATTCATTTTATAACAAAATATTAAAACTAAATACTAAAACAAAAAATGAAGAAGAAGATGATGAACAATATGAGTTTCTCAACCCATTCCCAAACCTCCGAATCCAAACACTCCAAGCCTACCCCAACTCACCCCAATCACCCACCAACCTCTGCAAACTCAACACTCCCTACTCCTCTTCCTCTCTTTCGTCCAATTGCGTGGAGCAGCTCCTCGTACACTGCACCAACACCATCGAAAACAATGAAGTCACCCTCACCAACGCCCTCATCCACGCCCCTTGAAACACTTCCCTCCACGCTGGAACCCTCCTCCTCGTCGCCTCAATCTTCGGCTGCAGCAGAAACGTTTCAATCTTCTTCACCATGTCAGTTGACGCCCCCACCGCCGCATCCATCGACTCCAACATAATTGAGAAAAACTCCAGGCTAGAGACAAAATTCCTCCAGAACGACGACGTGCCAGAGTCTCCCATCCCATCACCGTCGACGAACACCACGACACTCGACGACACCGACCGCATGTCGCAGAGATGTTGTTCTGGGAGCAGAGGTAGCGCAAGATGTACGATGACAGGTGCTGGTAACAATTTTGGGTGGGATTGGTGAAATTATGAGTGGAGTAAACATCTGAGAGGTTGATATTGAAATCGGAGTAGACAAGTTGGGTTGGATCGAAGGTCTCGGGATGCGAGAACTATACTCTTTTAATGCTTTTAATCCTAACCATTAAAAGCGTATAGATCGTTGGTCATTGTTCTCTCTGCTTGCTCTAAATTGGGAGACTTGAGTTTGGATAGGAAGATAAATGAATACATATATGAGAATGGGGTCTACCGAGATGTTTTTATAAACAATGCACTGGTTGATATGTACTCCAAGTGTGGGGATGCCGACTTTGGGGAAATTGAGAGGGCGTTTGGCGTGGGTGGTGGTGGTGGTTGAAGAGGTTGGTGCGTGATTGTGGTGGGTTGGGGGTAGGCTTGGAGGGTTGGGATTCGGAGGTTTGGGATAGGTTGAGAAACCCAGATTGTTCATCATCTTCTTCTTCATTTTTTTTTAATATTTAGTTTTAATATTTTGTTACAAAATGAATAAAGCATCTAATCCCTTGCTGCCAAGTAATCACTATAACCGTCGTCGTTAGTAACGCTATTAACTTTTTGAACAAAGCTGACAAAACGGAGGTTCTGGGAGCACATTGTTATGATTTTGCGTTCGATGAGCAAATTGAGACTCGATGTCCGGTTCATGTAGTATTTTGAGTAATAAACCAAGAATCTAAGACTTTCTTCTTTCTTCTAGCTAAAGGTTTCATGCACTCTAGCTTTTTGCTATACGAATTACGGTTTAATGGTATCAATTTTTATTTATTAGTGGGAAGTTTCATCTTTGACTTTTATAAATAACAAAAACATCATATATTTGTGTGAATAAATTTGGTATTTAAAAATGGATCCATTGTATATACCTCAGCGCAAATCCAACGTACATTCTCGATCGTATATATATATTATAATTTTGGTAGGAGATGGATTAATTAAGTGGGTATTTAGGGCAAGATCAATCGTCAATCCAAAGTCATATTCAAAGCAGAAAATTGTGTCCTGGATCCACAACTTTTAGTTTGCCTTTATCAAATTTCCTACACTTTTGCTCTTAGATTCCAGAAACACCTTTACAAAAGAGATAAGGCTCTGTAATTTTATATCACCACCACCACCACCACCCTTCACTTTTAAGCTTTGCAGTCTAGCTCGGATGAGACTTAAGATGCTAGCTGCTATAACTAAACTTTATATCACGCAAATCTTTTTTGCTTTTTTCCAAGAAATGTAGTGCTAAAAACATTGACTTTCAACTCAAGAAAGAGACCCCATCTGAATATTCAAGCACACTCATCTTTCAACTATTTGCCGGTTACAGTTATTTCGGTTGCAAAGTCATCGTTCTATATAAAAACACACACACACACATCCTTCGAACCGATATTATACATATGGGAGACTAATTGAAATTCCGCCAACAATTTTTTTTATTTTAAAAACTAGGCATAACAAAATATAAAAAATAATAGTAGCAGGAAATTTTTTTTTTAAAAAATCATGAGTTTTATAACCAAAATTATTTCAAGTAATTAAGCTATTGTGAAAATAATTCATAACAAAATTCATGAGTTTTATTAACAAAATCATTAAAGTATTAAAATTGAACCGTTCAATATATAATTCACATTCACTATAGAAAATTAGCTATATATATATATATTGACGCTCATGATTATCATACTCTGAATAAATCAACAAAATTTTCATCTTTTTCTTCCCTAGCAATTAAGCAATGAAATATTATATGCTTGAGCTTGGCCAGGTATGTATATCGATCACTTATTAGCTCATGCATATGTATTGTTATTTGTATTCATAATTTTTATATAATTTTTTAATTAATTTAAAATCCGACATATATACCTCAATATCAAATTCTAGATCCATTCTTGATTTGTAGATAATGTACTTAGAAATGATTTTAGAATGTTGGTTTTATGCAATTAATAATTAATGATCGAGGGCCATGCATATATATATATATATATATATATATATATATATATATATATATATATATATATGTGTGTGTGTGTGTTGTACGTCTTCATCATGTACGTATATATTTGGAATTGATGAGGATGCTACAAAAAAATTGAAGGGTGTAATTTATGTACATAAGTTCAAAAGCATTATCCATCTATAATCAAAGAGCTTTTTGGTTTTTTTTTTATAATCAGAGAGTTGATAAACAATTATGTATAATTCACGAGGTTCGAATTAAAGTTTTCTTTCATTAATTCAAACCCCAGAAGCCATATATAGCTTTTGACACCCTTTATCGTTAAAGTGCTTTTTCAAGAGCGCCTTTCGTATGGAATTGCATGTTAATTAATGATCCATGTATATAATATATTATAAATTAATTATTAATTTTTGGATGATACTTGCCTCACACTCCGATGGTATCTCCTCGTACCACTCTTTTGGTGTTTGAAATAATTTTTATACATATATCATAATCGGAACCGTTCAACTTCTACATAATCAATTCAAGATTATCTCCGTAAAAAAATAACAACTATGGAGGTCATTTAATGGTCCTTTGGTCGTTCATAATTATCAAAAAAATTAACAGTATTTATGATAATAAGGATCCTCATGCTGAACCGCCCATTTCGTTTACACATAAAAATAGCTAAATGATCTCCAATTCGGTTGATTTTTTGTATAAATGATCTTGAAATGATGATTTAGGAGTTGAACTATATACGGTTCCCATTCATGATATATGTATATAGATTATTCGATAAATCTAAATAGTAGTGAGATGTAAATATTATCCTTAATTTTTTAGGTTTCATATAAAGATTGTGCCAGCAAAATTCATCAAAATAAAAAATTATCTAACCATTTAATTATCATCTTGAGCATCATTATGTTATCATATGCAATTTATTCATCTATGTATGCATTTAGTTGTAGTTGATAGTCAAATATGATTAATTACCAGTTTGGATGAATAATTATAATTATAATTTATTCATCTTGAGCATCATTAATTATACTGTTTATTATAATTATAATATTATTTTATAAAATAAGTCCAAATTATAATATCGTATTATATGACCAACTTATAGACGTTGGAGCGCTGCACGTTCACTAAACGAGCCAAAACATTGATGGTGTTGTATTAACTTTTAGAAATACCCTAGCCTATGTTTTCTCTCCTCAATCTCCAAGAACAAGCAAATTAAGGAGGAAGGACCCCTCAATTGTTTTTTTCTTTTTCTTTTGGGTTAATAATAAAAGTTCATTTTGTGGTGACTGTATGGTATGAGCCATACTCAGATTTGAGTTTCCCATCATGTTATTTTACTATTTTTTCAAACTATTCCCTAAACCCAAAATTTTCCTTAAAAATTTCTTATTTTTCCCTAAATCTTGTTCTACCTTGCTGTTGGAGGAGTTTGCGGCAATATCTCCCATTGGTTTTGGTCACAGTAGTTAGATTATGACTTTTTGTCCTTTATTCGTTTTTATGCGCAATTGGATCGTTGGAGATCGATCAAATATTCCTCAGATTCGCCATGCTCTACATATTTTTTAAGACAAGATGCGATAGGTTTGACGACGGCGGTTGTTTTTTTTAGTGGAGATAATTTGTTTAGGATTATAGGCGATGTTAGAGTTTTGGTTGTTTTGGGCTTTGTGGCTTAATTTCTAATTTTCTATAATTTCAGTAATGTGAGTTTGTTAGTTGTTAGTGCGGCTTTGTCCGCGTTAGTATTACCGTATTGACTTGTGAATCTTACTATCATAACTTAATTTTGGTAATATAATTGTATCAATTCTTTATGATATAAAATACTATCATGCTTGGTCAAAATTAATAGACCTCGGAGCGCTGGTGTATATCATTAATTAGGTACATGATTTAACACATGCTTCAGCTACAAGATTATTTATTTGTATTTAGGCAGTGCCACGATGGCATTCAAACCCTAATTTGATACCTTCTAGCTAGTCTCCTCTTTGTCAAAAAAGCTAGCTAGCTAGCTATAGCGCAGCACGTAGCGGTAGCACACTGTGCACATATTGATTCCTTTTTTTTCTGCAATAGGTAACTACATAGCACATTTTGATAAGGATTAAACTTAAATTTAATTAAATTGCCATGTTTGGTTACAATATGAACCAAAATCATATATATTGGATAATCTATCATCCCAATTCCCAACTATCACAAACTGATTATCTATACTAACATAAACGCCACGTTACTATATCATGAGTTGCTTGATTACAATTTGATCAGACTTTAAAAAACAAGACGTACACACTCAAAATATATGCATAAATTATATGTCGACATCGATACATGAATAATGTTATTTAGATATTATTTATTGACTATCGTTGGTGGATTTATAAATTTATGAACAAAATGTCATTTTTTTATTGTAACGCATACGTTTTCCAACTATATATATATATATTTTCATATCCTACAAACCAAACCAGATTCTAGTGGTCCTTAATTAGGGTTAGAATTCTACTTTTGTCATGTTTCCAGCACAATGAGCTCCTCGATCTATACATGTCCACCGCTTTCTTGAGGGTAGTATTTTAGAAAGTATAAACATTTTTCAGGGGTCAAGTCATATCTTCTATGAGAAATTTTTGAGTTTGAAAGGAGTTAATCGACCCCTTTTGCCCCAATTAAGGTTGAATAGCTCATGCTCACAACTAACCTATATGTGATTCACGTCCATATAATGTGAGATCCATTTGTATTAACGGAGATATCAGTAAGATTTTAGACGTACTCTAAATATATATATATATATAGGCCTAAATACATGAGCATCATAAGGAATTGTATACAGTGAAAATAATTCTATTCTGGAATAAAATGGCACTATCAGAGGTTTTTCTGGTGAAAACACTATTAGAGGTTTCATTGTATGATTAGAGTGTTAAACACAACCAATTAAGACTTTATGTCTTTATCAAATTAGAAAACTCTAAAAATATTAATAAAAATAAAACCGTATATATCGGAAAAGATTCTGCTAGATGGCTTGAAAACGCGGGAAATTGTTTTCTACAAGTAGAAGCATCGTTCATCATGCACACCTCGATGTGATTGGAAATTAATCATATTTAAATTAATAAATTACATCTCCATCCAGATCCATTTCATTTGTTTAACTCTTGATATATATAGTAACATTTTATAACGGTATTCGGAGGAGATTAAATAATATTTTAAATCAAGAAAATTACAGATAGAATGTCGATATCATTACTTATCGTCATACAATTAGCAGGGGATTAAATATATGTTTCTCCAAACATCGTAGGATCAGAAAACCATCGCAAGAGTCTGACGTCGGCGAGTTCTTCTTTACGTACTGTGCCAACTAAGTCGGCGAGAAAGATGACGGCATACAATGGCCACCAAACAAATGTGAAAAATATGTAAGTTAGTTCTATTAATTAACTTAATATTGGCAAAACTGTGGAGACATGAAAATAATTGTGCTCCTTTCGATGGGACTCTGCAAGCCAGGTGGCATGGCAGCCGAGATTTCTGATTAACCAGAAGGCGTGCACAAGGAGGTTGAAATTGAGGTTGCAAATCACTGTTACCTAACCTCTTGGAAACTGAGAATTTTTACGTGAATTTGTTATTAATGAATTTTGTATTTGATGAATTTATTTAAATGCTTAATATAAAGTTATTAAATAATTAAATATTCACTATAAAAAAAGTAGGCTTGCCCGACGAAACAGATTCGTCGAGCAAAGTTCAAAATTCGTCGGGCCATATTAAACCCGGCGAATCTTCGTCATTAAATGCTTATCAGGCCACCGATGTCGGGTTTGATGTTAGTCGACGAAAACAGTGAGTTCGTCGAGCAATTGAAAGTTTTCCCGGCGGATCCATTCGTCGCCTATGATTTATCGAGCAATCTAAAAGTCAACAATTTTTGCCCGACGAAATGATTATTCGTCGGGCAAAATCTTAATATTTAAAAAAATAAATTTAATAATTTATTTAAATAAATATAATACAAATAAAAATATTTTAAAAAAATACAATTAAAATAATAAAACGAATCAAATGAA
The DNA here is from genome assembly GCA_037349345.1 of Oemleria cerasiformis. NCBI lineage: Eukaryota > Viridiplantae > Streptophyta > Magnoliopsida > Rosales > Rosaceae > Oemleria > Oemleria cerasiformis. The sequence continues at coordinate 34,984,902 of JAZGTL010000007.1, read as the reverse complement.
AATAAAAAAAATATTTATAAAATTAATGTTATGTTTTTACATAATAAAAACTAAAGTAATGTTTTACATATTAAGTTCTAACTACTCGGCGACGGGTCGGGGTGGTCGAGGTCCTGGGCAGGTTGTTGAACCAAGGGCTGAGGCTGTGACAGAAGCTCATCCAACCCACGCTCACCCAAGCAGTCAAGCACCTTGGCGAGGGCGGCCTTGATTTGATCATTTTGGGCCTGGATCTGTGCGTTTTGGGCGTGGATATGTGCGTTTTGGGCCTTGATCTCTGAGTTTTCGGCATGGAGGGTCTTGAAGTTTCTCTTGAGCTCTGACATCTCCTCGGGATTGGCTCCCCGGGAAGAACTCGAAGAGAGCGCCGATCCTCCTGCCTGGCCGATAAGGATCACGACCCCCCATGGTGGTTGAATTTTATCGCTCCCCGGTTTGATATGTTGGCAACCGATTTTCGTTTTTCATTGGTAAAAACAATAATTATATTTTCAAATGCAAAATAACATAAAAAAAATAATTAAATCATTTAACTAGGTGGATAGTACCACATAGCTGGGGGACACGAAATGGTCGTACAACCACATCCACCCTTCCAGTTTCGGCATGTCCAACTCCTCTAGAGGATTTGCCCGAGCTTCCTCCGGGGAAGGCCAGTTCTTGTAGTACTTGTGGAGGTCATACTTCCAGTCGGCGTACCGTAACTGCTAGTGATTTCTCAGGTATTTACTGACGTCGGTATCCTCCAGGTTGAACTCAAAATTGATATGTAATAAATTATTAAAGTTGGCAAAATAATTAAAAATAATGAAAATAATGTAAAAAAAGGGAGAAACACGTACCGATAACTCTCCCCAACATAGCGTGATCTCCTCCGGGAGTTGGTTCCTGAAAGTATCCCCTATCATCAGGGACTTGGGGCGAAGAATCGCGCCCATGTCATGCACCACCAGGCTGTGGATTTTTCCGGCCACTGTCCGAAGGCTAGGCACGTACACCACCGGGATCTTTGCATTCGTTGTCCTGCAAATCCGCTGGGATGTCAAACCCCGGTTGATCTCGCGCACGTTCACCGACTTCCCTGCAAATTCGATGAACATTAGTACAAAGTATGAGTAACAAATAAAAACGGTTGTTTAAATAGACAAAATAATCAACTTACCCTTAGGGAGTGCTCCGGTGACAGTCTCCGGTTCGTCTGGTCCGGCATCGTCCTTTGGGGGTTGGGGGTCGGTACGAGATTCCTCCCCCCCCCCCCCCCCCCCCCCCCCCCCGCCCCGTTTCTTGTTGTGTTGTCAACGAGCCGATCGCGCACCGGGTCGCTGATGATCCGAGATCGATGCCTGAACGAACGCCGCTGTGGAGGCTACCGAGGCAGGGGCTGCCTCCTCCGTCGCATGATCAACGGGATCAGGGCGAGGGCGGGTCTTAGATGTGATCAAGGTGCGATGCGACATCTACAATAAGAAATTTAAAATAATTAATATAAAATTAAACAACATATTTTTAATTTAATAATTAAAAAAAAACCAAACATTTTTAATATTAAATATTAAATTCACAAAATTCAAACAAAACCACATATAAGATTAACCAACATTTTTTAATGCGAATAATAAATAAAGAAATAAACGAAATTTTTTTTATTGAAAGTTAGTAAATTGGCCAATAAAAAATAAAACTACCAAATTCTAATTTTTTTAAATAAAACCAACACAAACCAAAATTAAACCTAAAATACTAATTAATCCAAATAACAAACTTAAACCTAAATTATTAAACTTAAAATTCACAACATTATACCTAAATTTCTAAATCCAAATTTCGGGAATAAAACCAAACTTACAAATTAATCCAAACATACAATAATAATATCCAAAATCATAAAATTCACATATCCTACATCATATAAAAAATTCACATATCCAAAATTTATAAAATGCACATATCCAAAATTCACATAAAATTCATATCCAAAGTCATAATAAAAATCATATGCAAAAGTCATAACAATATACCAAACATCAAAATTTCAACAAATCATCAACATTAACCCTAAATTACTAAATCCAAACAAACTTAGTAAACCAGATATTTATATTCCAATCCAATCCAACTTCACAATATTCAAATAAAAACCCTAAATTCATAATCTGCAATTTTGAAAAAAATTCACAATCTGCCAAAATCCAATCCAAATTTCAATTCCAATTTCAATACAATTTCATAATATCCAAACCAAATTTCAATCGAAATTTCAATCCAAACTAAAATTAAAATATAAACAATCAAAATTGACAATAACCAATGCACATTAACAATAGAGAGAAAGGGAGAACGAGTTCGACCTTGAGATGACTGCTGGTGAGATAGAGCTACGGCGGCGAGATAGAATCGGCGAGAGAGAGGCGGCGAGAGAGAGAGTTGCGGCGGCCGAGTGAGAGGCGGAGTCTGAGTGAGTGAGAGCGAGAAAGGGAAAGAGTGGTATTAGACGCCGACGACCTTGAGAGAAGAGGTCTGGTCTGTGTTGCAGAGAGGTGACGGTGGGGAGATAACGAGGAAAATGAAGACGAATGAAGAAGAAGAAGTGTCAGTCGCGACTTATCTATGTCTGAATAACCTTGCCCGACGAATCCTTCGTTGGGCCAATTTTAATGAATTCGTCGGGTAACAAAACGCAATGGACATTTGTCGGGTCAAAAGTTTAACTTTCATTGGGCAAATATACGCGGTAAGTTTGAGTTTTCATGAAAATTTTAGCGGAATTTTTGAAATTTTCGCTAAAAAAATTGATGCGTTTTTTTAACGTTTCCCGACGAATTTAGTATATATGACCGACACCGACTGAAAAATTTCCTGACGAATAATTAATTCGTCGGGCAAAAGGCTTATGTTTTTGAGTTTATGATTGATCTAAAAACCAAGTCCAATGATAGAATTTTCAAGATCGGGATCGTTAACTTTTTGGTTTTACATGCCTAAAGCCCCATCGATTGTTATCGTCATGTTTTATGGAGCTTATGTGCCTCGATCATTAAGTTTGTGAATTTCAATGAGTTTTTCGTAGTTTCGGTTCAATTGATATTCAAACAATGTAATTTCAAATATTGACCGTTTAATGATTACTTTTAAGTCTGTAGACCTCACCCGTCGAAAATCTTGATGTTTTGACGATTTAAAGCCTTCCGATCGCCAAAAAATGTTGATCTTAAAATAAGCATATTCATCATGGAGTTTAAACACTTTGAAGGAGTTTTGGTTCCATTGATATTCAAACGATTGAATTTGACCGATCTAACCATTCATTTTGTGGTTTTACATGCCTAGATCTCGCCTATTAAAAATCGTGAGGGTTTGAGGATTTAAAGCCGTTCGATCATGAAGAAACGTTGTGTAACCGTTGAAACGTCGCACACCGTTACCTAATTCCGGGATTTCCAAATTGGGTAATATTTTGCGTAAGCGATCCATGAGTACGTGCAATAAATATGGACGGTTAGATCGGTCAATTTCATTTCGTAAGTAATTTAAAAACGTTGTTTAATAATTAAATGTAAATTGAATCTGGTATATATGACCCGACGAAGATAAATAAACATTCGTCGGGCATACATTTCCAGTTTCGGCAACCGTCCACCAAACATAGAACCACATGATATTGGACGCTTTTGCCCGTCGAAGGTACATAAATATTCGTCGGACAAAGTTTCTGACCTATTTTTCTCAAAATTCTATACACTATTTTATCAAGTAAAAAATGTCAAAACTGACTATAATTATGGAAGCATTCACAAAAATTGACATTTTGATTGTTCATTAGAAAATCTTCATCACTGCATTTCGGAAACTGGCTAGTGTAAGTATCAGTGACATGACTTACAGATGATTCCAGGGCAGGACCTAAGATGAAATGTTGGGAAGCCGAATCAGGAATGAGGACATCAAAGTTTGTGGCTTTAGTACATAAAAGATTAATTGAAATTTTTGTGAATGAAATCATAAACCATTCATATAAATCACACTTATTGATTTGAAGATGGATATTACATATATGAATGAAATCATTTATTTACAACTTTCATTTGGTGTCAGATTCGCTCTCCCCTTCCCAATCACGCTCGTCATCCGATATGTACACAGTACTTGAAGGAAGTTTCAACATTCCGAAGGAAGTTTCATGAGGCCTTATTGAAGGAAGTTTCAACATTCCGAAGGTACATTGCACAAAATGTCAGTGCCTTATTTGCAATGTACGCCTCCGCTATAGAGCCTTCAAGACGTGTCTTGTTGCGGACGTACCGCTTGTACGCACCTAACATTCTGCAAGGAAATATATATTATGATTCACATATATACATGATAGTAAGGAAATATTATCAAAAAGCAGGAATAAGTTATACCTCTCGATTGGGTACATCCAACGATAATGCACCGGGCCAGTTAGGTTTGCCTCATCCGGCAGATGTATTAGTAGGTGCATCATTACATCAAAAAATGCAGGTGGATATATTTTCTCTAGCCGGCACATGATGTAGACAATATCCTCGTTAATTGCTTCGAGGTCTGTCTTTACCAACGATCAAGCACATAGTATCTGGAAGAATTGAGACAAATAAATTATCGTCTTAACAACACCTAGCTCCAAGAAGGGCCGAATACCAATTAGAATTAGTCGTTGTAGCAAAACATGATAGTTATGACTCTTTATATCAGACATGGTCCCACCGTCGGTGCTAACGTTTCGGGATATGTTGCCGGCGTACCTGTCGGAAAATTTGACACCCTGCAACCACTTCAGGAATTTTTTCTTCTTCTCCGATGTAAATGCATAACTTGAATGAGCCATGATGTATCTGCCATTGACGACTTTTGGCCACAAATGAGGCCGAATCCCCATTTCTTGCATACCCATACGAGTGTTTTTTGTGTCCTTTGATTTGCCTTCAATGGGTAAAGTCGTTCCCACAACACTCTCGGCAACATTCTTCTCGGCATACATAGGATCCGCGATGTGTTTGATTTTAAATTTCGACCAATTTGCCAACCATAAGAATATGCTATTTTTCGTCCAATTTTCATGTTCAGCTGGTTTCGGTCCTCGTGTGACGTAGTCATATATACTATTCAGTTTGGACTATATCTCATCACCGACGCTCTCCCTTGGTCGAGCTCGTAACTTTGATTTACCATCAAACTAGTCATATTGCATTCGCCATCGGTGATCTCAAGTCAAAAACCTTCTCGCACCCAAGTAGCATACCTTCAATGCGTGCCAAAAGGACGTTGCGTCTAGTCCACATGTCGGGCAAACAAGATAGCCCTTGTTGCTCCATCCCAACAACATACCATTAATTATCCATATTACGGCCGCTCGTAGAGTGAACATTTCTCTACTGCACTTGTCGTATGTTCAGACACATTTTCCCACAGATCCACGAGCTCGTCAATCAACAGTCGCAAATACACATCGATGGAATTACTCGGTGATTTGGGCCCCGATATCAAAGTACTGAGGACTGTGAATTATTTCTTCATGCATCTCCAAGGAGGCAAGTTATACGGAACCATAACCACCGACCAAGTGCTATAGGCTTTGCAAAACTTCCAAACGGATTAAACCTGTTAGTAACGAGCCCTAATCTGAAATTTCTTGGCTATGCGGCAAACTCGCGATACATCTTATCAAATTCCTTCCAAGCCTCTTCATCGGCCGGATGCCTCAGTACATCATCATCAATGCGTTCATCCTTGTGCCACCTCATATCACGGGCTGTGTGGGACGACATATAGAATCTTTGTAACCTTGACTTCAGTGAAAAATAACGCAACACCTTGTTCGGAATCTTGTTCTTTTGAAACCTAGGCTCTTTGCACACGGGACATTTGCCATGCTACTCGAATTTACTGTAAAACAATGCACAGTTATTCTTGCATGCATGGATCTTGACATACCCTAAACCGAGGCCCTTCAACAGCTTCTTCGAGCTATATTGATCTTTAGGCAGACGGTTATCTTCAGGGAGCATTCGGATGATGATGTCCATCATATGATCAAAATGCTTGTTCGTTTGATTATACTCAACTTTCATGTGCATAAACTCCACAATTGCCCCTACAACCGAAAAGAATTTACAACCGGGGTACAATTCGCACTGAGCTTCTTTCAACAATCACTCGTAATGAAGCTCAGAGTCTTCGGGTTGAAACCTGGGCGCCTCATCGTCCATATCATCTGATGCGGGAGGAAAAGTATCGACTAATAACTCAACGACTTGATCATTATCACATCGCCCATCTAAAGCATTTTCGTCCAGACGGGTCCCGGGAACCGAAGTTGTCGATGCGGAATATATTTCTTCACCGTGATAGATCCAATTAGTGTAGTTGTGTATGATCCCATTCTATTCCATATGAGTTTGGACCTCATTCAACGGCATCCAACTGCAGTTGTTACATTTACGGCACGGACACCTGATACGTCTTTCATCACTATAATGACTACGTGCAAAGGCAATGAAGCTGTCGATTCTATCCAAATACTGATAAGAATATCTATCCAACATTTGCATCCAACCTTTGTTCATTGTGTCTGCTTTCACAACATAGAGTCAACGTAAGTAATTGAGTTAACATTGTCCCGTAATTAGAACAAGTTAATATCAAAAGCAGCCCGTCTCTATATGCCTCCGGTGATTTGGCTCTATCCCATTCGTGAGTGCACGTTCTGTGCTGTATAGTTTGCGACCTACGAGGATAAGTTTCGATCGAGGGAAATTTCGCCAGCATCTCTTTACAGTTCCCCAAATGCACGATGTAGATATTATCAACAAATATCTAATATGCATTCAGAGAACATTGAGTGGATACAAACCGAATTTCCCACAATAGAAACCTAAACTGGTAAACCGCAAACTACACAACACATAGTTGCGCACTCCCAAACTGTCCAAATAAATGGACAATTCAAGAGTAAATCAATCAACCCGATTCACTAACTCTCAAACGGGTCTAAGGGTTTTCATTGAATTTCATTATACAAAGTTAATCAACCCAATTAACTTCCCATAAATGGTGATGAAATATGAATATATTTCACTCCATCGGAACTACATAAGGCGCTTTACAAAAAATATCACAACAAATTCACAAATACAAATATATATTAATTATGCATATCACAGAGTTTACAATTTTCTAATTTATGTACATATTTTATATTTTCCTAACATATTTTCTAATTTCCTGACATATTTTCTAATTTCAATAATTTCATTACATATTTTTTATTTTCCTATTTTCCTAAAATATTTTATAATTTTCCAATTTCCTAACATATTTTCTATTTCCCTAATTTCATAACATATTTTCTATTTTCATATTTTCCTAACAAATTTTCTAATTTCCTACACAAATTTCCACAAATTCTAAACAATTTCTACACATTTTCCACAATAAATACACAATTTCCTAACATAATTATATCCAAAATTCTTAACAAAATTAAATTGAGAGGCAAACACACATACATTTTTATAAGTATTCCTTCAAATCAACCACAAATTCCCTAAAACACAAAACATAATTAGTTTTCAATCAAAAATCAAAATTTCAAAACTAAAAAAATTAAATTTCTGAAACCTTCAAAATTGATTTTGGTGATTGAGAGAGAAAATGATTTGATTGGTAGTGAAAATGGTGATGAGATGATGATTGTTGATGTTATATAGCTAGAGAGAGAGAGTGTGAGTGAGAGTCTGATGAAGGCAGAGAGGAAGAAGAAGAAAGGGGCGTCTGAATTATTTTGTGTGTTTAGACTTTTGTCTGACGAAACACAATGGCAAGGCGTTTGGATTATTTAGTGTGTTTAGACTTTTGTCTGACGAAGCATATTCGCAAGACTAAGTTTAATGATTCGTCGGGAAAACTTTAGTCAACGCCAATTAGTATTGCCCGATGACCAATATTCGTCGTTAGAGCGAATCTTTCCCGACGGATAAAACAGATCGTCAGGCTAACCAGCTTCCTATTTTACGCGCCAACTTGTTCTTCCAGCCAACACCTTACACGGCGAGCCTTTGTTTTTGTCGGGTAAAATGTATTTAGGTGACGAAAAGTATTTCGTCGGACAATCTCAAATTTCTTGTAGTGATTTGTACAAATATGTGGGATATATTAAAAGAATTGTGTTAATATTTCTTAGGCATTTCAAATATGCATGCCTGTTATTGATTAGCGCCGCCAAGTACCAGTGAGCCCACATATATACATAGACAGAGGGGCAATTAATTAGAAGAGAAAAAAAATCCATTCACAACTATCGCATGAGGCAAATCTTTTCAACAAAATTATTTAGGGTTATGATTGGCAATCTTATAATCCCTATTTTTCGATAAATTTTTTAGTGTTTCGTGTACATTAATATAAACAATAATTTATACGTGCACGAGCATTATAATTAACAATGATAAACGATATATAATTGATATATCTCATATATTTAATATAATATATGAATAAAATAATGACACGACGTCCGAAATTCCGAATCGTATAACATATACACTCTCATCTCTTATTCCCAATTATTTAAGACTCACATCATGATGAAGCGATGATGAATGAGGAAATGTGATGAAACTGAAGCCATACAGGTTGTCATTTGAGTTACGTGGATGCTGATTGCTCTCCATGCATTATTTGCTTGGAACTCTCGATTTTCGGTCCCTACCTACAAACCCTAGCGGCCTACAATTTTGAGATCAACCATTGCTGATGACGAGAGTCACAAAGCAGCAAACGTTTTGAAAGCTCAACTTCAACTACACTCTAAAACTAATTTCTTTGAAGCGGCACTTTTGGTCAGTATGATTGTTTTTCAAAATCGACCCATCAATCTTCAACTTGGCCTTCCTGAGTACTCCATGATTGTTTGTTTCCCATTTTCCCCCTTTCATGTTCCAATAATAGAGAGAGAGAGAGAAGCTAGCGGTTGCTGTCACCGTACGTGATACTGATCCTAGCTAGCTAGCTAGAGTCCGTGATCTTTAAGCTAAAACCAGGCATTAGACGTCTGAGAGATATTGTCGTAGACAATAAATGATTGAAACAAATAATTATACGATATTATAAATTTATAATTATGTGATATATTTAGTCTTGATGTTATAATATAGTTTGTTTAGTAGTATTTTTATTTATTAATTTTAATGTGCATGGAGAGATATATTATCTTGGACCATCTACTTTCGACTTTTGATTGTAAAGAGTAAGGTCGATATATGCTCAATGTGTATAATTCTCTACTCAATCTCTTGTAAAGACGAGATTGATACTCAATATATAAAATTCTATTTCCTAATATACTTATAAATATTAGTTAAAAACATCAAACATATAATATTGGTTGTTCCTAATTTAAAGTATATTACGTGACTGGAAAGTCACCTCCTCAACACTAAATATATATTTTTAACGTGCTTGTGTTAATCATTTGTTTAGAGAAACAGGATATCTAGCTATGGAGAAAAATGAACTCATCAAACATATAATATATATATAAGAATAAATGTGAAGTACTTTAAGAGACATGTTTTATATTAATTTTACAATTTGTGAGACAAAAAGAAATTAAAACGCGTGTGGGCCGGCGATCCTTGGTTGCCATCGATAAGTAACAAAAATAATGAATGTGGCAATTCAAACAATTAAATTGTGTGTCGCGTCTTATATATGTATATATATTACATAGCAAGTAGCATATATTAATTGTCAATCATATATATATATATATATATTCACAATAATATTCCGAGATTCTATATGTTTTGTGGGCTACACTCTCGTCCCATCATTAGCAACTAATTAATAATCAATAATGAGTGTACTGCATCGATCTCTGATATCTTCATCAAGTATTTGTAGCTAGGGTTTTTGCACTCACTTTTGATTGGGTTTGGGGTTGGCACGTTGGACCGCTATATTAATTACTATTTCTTGCACGTAAATACTATATATATATATATATATATCAATTATTTATATGATCACGTCGACAAATTAAGAAATAAAATAAATTAGACGATATATATACTGTTATAATTTGGTGATGAGATGTAAAAAATGAATAATGTTGTTGGTTGATATAGGACTATCAATATTGTACGTACTCACTGATGATCAATATTAGCAAGTTATATATATAGTGCCAGTCGTAGTTTGCATCGATCGCTATCAAGTCGACACAAAACAGTACGTGACTGTAACAAACGTAAACTTCATCATCATATCCAGTTAAGTCCATTCCTGTCCATGCATGAGCATTGGATTCCAAGCTAGTGATGTTATATTCTTACCATGCATGCCAACTACTATTCCTTATTGTCGTCTGTGTTAGGCGAGGTTCTGTAATTTTGATAAAATTTCTTGTCACTTTTTTTATGAATCCACTTAATTAATTACGTTTTAGGCTAAACGGTTGCCAAAGTTTCTCAATTTTACCAAAAATTTTATTAACGGTCAATAAGCTTAAATATTAGAGTCTGTCGTCCATGATCTTTACTCAAATGTGCAACGATAATTCTCCCGTCATTTTTTGAACATTGTCTATTAAAAATCATCATGTGAAATGACATCGCTAACCTTAATTACTTTTAATACGTACGTTCAAAAAATTAACGGAAGGACCATAATTGCACAATAGGGTAAAGTTTAGGAACGACACACTCTAATTAGAAAGGATTGGTAAATTTTGGGTAAATGTTAAGGACAATGACAATTGTTTGGTTTAAGTTTTATTACACAATAGTTAATGGATTCATAAGTTTTCTTACGGGAATCAATACGTGAAAATTTCAAACATTCTTAGACAAAAAAATATCCTTAAATATTAGACGATACTCATTAACATCATATATTATAAATGAACTCACGAGACTAACATTATATATTAATTAACAACGTACACTCCTTGCCCCTCAGTGAATTCGATCTACGTACACGTACTATAATTAATATGATCAAAGAACAATTGAGGTCCCATGCATGCATGGATCAAGTTATGGGTCTAACACTTGATAGAGAGAGGTTAAGGCCAGCTAGTTAGTTTGTTATATGCCAGTTGGGTAGGTTGTTATCTAGCTAGTTAGGTTGTTAATAATATGCCGATCCACTTTTGTACAGCCGTTTCTTCGAATTTGTCTAGTCTCTTTCTTCAATCTTCAATCGCATCTCTTTCTTCAATCTTCTATCGCATCATACAGAGATAAGTGTTTTTTTGCTTCTTGCTGTGTCACGAATTCAATTTGTCTTGGTGAAACTGTTATTTCAATTCGTGTGTGAAGATTTTTATTACTTTTGAATATGCATTCAGCTTTTCATAATGGCAACTTCAATGGATCTTCTGAAGCATGCAACCAAATTTATGTCTATGAAACTGGATGATACTAATTATATTTCTTGGAGTGTCAAAATCCAGCGCTTCTTGAAAGGTTTTCACTTGTTTGGTTATCTGGATGCTTCCAATTCTTGTCCCGTACCGACTGATGCGTCCTATCAAGGCTAGATAGATATGGATGCAGCATTGCTCAATATGCTGATTGCAACCATCTATGAGGAAGCTTTCACTGAAATCATGAACTGTGATTCTGCCCGTGAGTCCTGGCTTACCTTACAGGAACATTTTTCTTCCTTATCTGAAGCTAATCTCATGCACCTAAAGACTAACCTTCAAACCATTCAGAAGGAAGCAGCTTCCATTGAGACTTATCTTAGTAGGATTAAGTCTGCAAGACAATGTTTAGCTAGCGCTGGAGTTAATGTGTCAGACAAGGACGTGAGTTTGATCACCTCAATGATCTGCCAGTAGATTACTATCCCTTTAAGTCTCATATTTATGGGTCTAACACTAACTTATCCTGTGGCTATGTAGTCAATTTTGTGATCCATATCGTTTCCAAAATAAAAAGAGGCAAAACAAAAACTGACTAATGGCCGCGAAAAGGAATGATCGAAGGAATAAATAGTCCGTATAAGCAGCAGCCTAACCTCTAGGTGTCTCTTTGCGACTGTTGTGTCACGTCAATGGGGATCATTTGATAGGTATAATATGGGATTAAACATATTTAATTTTATGTTAATGTTTAATCAACACCATATATACTTAATGCAAACGTGCACGTTATCGGTCTCTTATGATACCATATATATTAATGATTTTATATTAGGAGATTGAATTGTACATTAGAGACATGCATAACCTGTCGATCGTAACCAATCTAGGCTAATGCATCGAATCATAACGTCTTAACAACGAAGAAAATTAAAGTTCCAGTTTAAAACTATTTGACAATAATGAAGCAGCCTAATTTGTCATAAATTCTTATAAAATTTGTTAATATATGTTGATGCAAAAAATGAATCAACTTAGAGTTGCCTCGCTGAGTTCGCTTGACTCGTTCTCCTCGGGGATAGGAAGACCTGCATGAAGAAGGTAAGAGCAAAGGAGCACCGGTGGGGTGCCAGCCTAACAGTCTCCGATGCTTAAGTCAGTTAAGTGTGGATGGTAATTTAATAATTAGGCAGCGTAAGGGTAAGGTTGCCATTACCTTTTTTAGGGGAGGTGCACTTGTATTTATAGTGGCATTGAATGTTGTAGGTGAAGCCTTTCGATGTGGGATAAATGTCCCTAATCTTAGAGTTGACACGTGTCTTGGTGGGAATCCCGTGGTTGTGGTAATACGGTCGGCCGATGGACGGGTAGGCCGCCCAGATCTGGTCGGCCTAATGGCTTTTGTCTAAGGCTGTGTTGGTGAGATGCACCTGATGATGTTGTAGATTTGTAGTGTTGTTTTCATTTTGAGTCGAGGGCCAGGTATGGTTTTGGCGGGACTGATCAGTCTTGACCAGGTTGACCAAATTAGGTACGAACAGAAGTCCCCCAAGTCGTTGACTGAGGTGGATTTCCTTGGTTGATGGCTTGTCGTCATTTGTTAACCTGTACGGATATTTGTCCTATACTAGTCCCCAGTCCCCCAAGCTCTTGGTTGAGGCGATTCGCCGTGGTAAATCTTTGTCAAAAAGGGTTTGTGAGAGAGCATGGTCGGTGTGATATTTTGGCAATGGCCGAGTGCCATCTTGTATGGCCCGCATGAGCAGAATTTTGCATGATCATGTGGTTGATCATCTAGGAATGTCCATAGCCGACTGAGTGCCACTTGCAAGATGAGTGTATGTCATCTTGTACGGTCCGTAGGAGCGGAACCTCGCACGATCATGTGGTTGATCGGCTAGGAATGTTTATGGCCGACCGAGTGTTACTTGCAAGATGAATGTATGCCATCTTATACAGCCCGCAGGAGCGAAACCTCGCACGATCATGTGGCCGATCAGCTAGGAATGTCCATGGCCGATCGAGTGCCACTTGCAAGATGAGTGTATGTCATCTTGTAAGGCCCGTAGGAGCGGAATCTCGCACGATCATGTGGTCGATCGGCTAGGAATGTCCATGGCCGACTGAGTGCCACTTGAAAAATGAGTGTATGTCATCTTGCACGGCCCGCAGGAGCGGAACCTCACATAATCATTTGGCCGATCGGCTAGGAATGTCCATGGCCGATCGAGTGCCACTTGTGTAACTTCGGGATGTACTTTTGACATGATGTGAGTTATCTGACATGGTATAAGTGGAGTGCCACGCTTCGTGCTTTTAATGCCTTGGGTTGTGTGTGCGACCCTTCGACTGGCTGAAGTGGGTTTGTAACGGTCGACTTTTGTTTTCCTAGAAAAGCTCGAATCCATCCTTATTTTTCACTTTGGCTTTTGAGAGAAATTTTGAAAAGTTGAAGGCGATTTCCGGCAACTCTGAATCCTATTTAGGTGATTTCTGACCAGTATTTTGCAGCGGAGTTTACGGCGGAATTCCTATAAAGAAGGTATTGCCCTGTTCTTCCTTTGCTTTTTCGATCGAATGTGTGACTTTTGCATGAACTGGGGATGAACTTGATGAATGTGTTTGCATGATCGTCCGTGTGTCTAGTTGTTGTGTCTTGCATGTTTCCCTTCGTAGATCTTCCTTGTATGTTGTAGATGTCAAGTTCAGTGGGTGATTAAGAAGGATACGAGGGTCGGTCCTATCATGCGTTTGACGGTGAATCAGATGGCGCCAAACTGTTGATGCCAAAAATGGACCAACTTAGAGTTGACTTGCTAAGCTCGCTTAACTCGCTCTCCTCGGGGATAGGAAGACCTGTAGGGAGAAGGTAAGAGCAAAGGAGCATCGGTGGGGTGCCGGCCTAACAGTCTCTGATGCTTAAGTCAGTTAAGTGTGGATGTTAATATAATAATTAGGCAGTGTAAGGGTAAGGTTGTCATTATCTTTTTTATGGGAGGTGCCCTTGTATTTATAGTGGCATTGAATGTTGTAGGTGAAGCCTTTCGATGTGGGATAAATGTCCCTGATCTTAGAGTTGACACGTGTCCTGGTGGTCCCAATTCCCGTGGTTGTGTTAATACGGTCGGCCGATGGACGGGTAGGCCGACCAGATCTGGTCGCCCTAGTGGTTTTTGGTGTATTTTGTCTAAAGCTGTGTTGGTGGGATGATCCTGATGTTATAGATTTGTATCGGTGTTTTCATGTTGAGCCGAGGGCCAAATATAATTTTGACAGGACTGATCGATCTTGACCAGATTGACCAAATTAGGTACGAACAATATATATTTCAACAAATCTAAAAACACATGGCATAACCTAAACCCTAACAACATCCACATGCATGTGTCATATAAGAATTAAGAAAACAATATATGATACAGCATACGTGTCCAAAATTAAATTTCCGAAGAACACCAATCAAGAGGGCATGCCCAAATTGGGTGGTGATGAGCTCGCAAGTCGTCTAATTATAAGGTCAAAATTGTTTCAATTATGAGGCTGCTAGGAGCAGGCCAGAATATATCCAGAATTCCAGATGCCATGCGATTATATATGACATGCACGTTGCTTTGCTTGATATACTTTTAAGAGGTTAAAAAGTGAATATTGGTCACCATGCATTTGTGTTTGTTTTTGCTTAGTCTTCATCTAGGCATCTAGCTACCGCTATCTCTCGTGTTTATATATATATTATAACATTTAAATTAGTAACAATTTGAGAATCAACATATTCATTAACATGCTGATATACTTTTTTAAGAAGATCATACTACGTAAAGTAACTCTATTATTTATGTAATTACCCGAATAAACTAAATTTTAGAGGAAAAAATGAGATTCGAAAAAGAACAGTCATCCTTAGGGGAAAATCCTAACTAATTTCACCATTTTAATGTCTTAATTAATTTGATACTATTTATTCTTTAAATCATCATTTCGATTAAGATATATTATTTTCAAAAAAATCAATTATATTGAAAGTCATTATTTAGTCATTCATATGTATCAAACGAATTAATAGTATTTGTAACAATTAAGATCCTTATGGTCAACTGTCAATTTAATTGATAGGCTAAATGATTTTCAATTTATTAATTGACTTTTTGCATACGAGAATTTTTAAATGATAATTTATGAGTTGAACGATTTCAATTATAATACATGTATAAATAAAATTCGATAAATAAAAAGAATAAACCATAAAATTACCCAAAATGAAATATAAATATTATATATTCTTCGAGAAATAATACATATTGATGGAGCAAAGTAAACAAGAAGTAAGCTAATTAAATACTAAACATAAAAGTGTTGCTTTATTATCGGCCGAACGGATTAACTAATTAGGTTAATAATAATAGTAAGGACATACTTAACTTTCACGAAAAGGTTACATATCATCAAATTTAGGACCAGTGTCTGATTAGTCCAGTCCGAGTCCGAGTCCGAGTCTTAGTCCAAAAATGTCTGTTTAACAATTAATGCAATCAATGCTTAAACTACGTAAGTCGGAAAAAAGATTCTGTTTTACTTGGTCTGATTCGTGTTGACCGGTGCAAACAATTAAAAACTTGTTTGGACCAAAGTATATAATTACTTTTGGACAGTGGCAAGGGTGGGGTTGTGGTTTGGTTTTACTGCGTGTTGGTGCAAATGGTGACCTTATCGTCTTGCTCTGATTCTTCTGCTATTTGGTACTTAGGTCATGTGCTGGTCCAATCTCTTTTGGTTCGGACCTTGGTTTTGTTCTTTCTCTGGTCTTATTTTGGACTTGGGGTTTGAATTAGTTTAATTTAGTTATTGGACTGGATTTTAGTTTAATTTAGGCTCTATTTCTAGGCTTTGAATTAATATTTTGGATCAATTATGTGTTTTGATCCAGGTTAAGCCTTGTACTTGTGTTTTGTGAGTTTATTTGTGGATGTAAATTAAGTTTCTTGCTTTTCTGTAGAATGCCCTTTATAAACTTGTAGTGTTAATTTTTTAAATGATACTTTTTAACCTATCCAAAAAAAAAATTACTTTTGGACTTATATATTATTCAAAACCCTAGCCTCCTCTCCAAAATAAATCTTCCTTCAAAAACCTTTTTCTTCGACTGATCTTGAGTCCAAGGGGGCTTTCCCCTGGTACCCATAGGGTTGTAGTGAATAAACCGGATAATCCAACCGGTCTTGGTGTCAATTTTACCGAAGTTTGTTCGGCTTCATTCTTCATTTTCTCGTCTATCGTCATGGTGTCGATCATGGTCACAAGTTTCGGCGTCCCGATAGGTCAAGTTACCGGTGAAACTCTTGTCTTCAAGAGCTTACTCTGCCTTCACAAGGTCTTGACTCGTGATGCGGCATGGTGGGTTTTGATCGAGCCATCACGGTCCTCCATTGGTGGTGTGGTATCAATCACGGTGGATTGAAACATCTGTCATATGGTGGTGGACGGTATCTTCGTCGTCTTCGAAATTCTGTTGAGGTGGCACTAACGGAAGTGATAGGACTGACCCATTTGTACCTTTTGTTGGGTTATTTATTTATTTTTCTTTTTAGTTTGCTTTGTGCAAATAAGTTTAGTGGCTCCTATTTTGGGTTGACTGTGTTAGGTTTTGTTTTCCCTTTTGTGAAATTGCAAAGATTAGTTGCTCGGGCAGTAATGGCTTTGATGAGATTTAAGGGATTCAAGTTATATTATTTTGTGTTTTATTCCCTCTAGATCGTTTCGACAGATATCAAACTTGATCATTGGAGGTATTTACTCATGTTTGTCGTCAAGCTATTGCAGTCTAACCTGTTTTTACTTTTTATCTTTATTTAATTAATGAAATTTCGTTTCTTCTCGGACTTATTTCTCAATTTTTTTTCTACTAAGGCTCTCAATCAAACAAAGAATCCAACCCGCACCTACTCTCATCATACAAATGCATGCATCCATATCCATGCACTAGGTACAAGAATATCCAAACGCTCAAACATTTATGTGTACTACTAATGCACAAGATTATTAAATATCTCAATTAAAACTACTGTTCTAAAGTTCCCGCTCAGGCGTTAGACGCCCCCTTTTTTTGTCTCGGTTTTAGAAAAAATCCGTCTAGGCGAGAGCCCTCTTCTCCATAGCTGGATATGATGAACTTCGCTTAATACTCTCTCTAACTTATAAATTTACTATCAACAGAAACATCTAGAGAATTTATATTTTAGAATAATTAGAGACAGTCACTTAGAAAGTTAGGGTTTTTATTTTTCCTTTACAATTACTTTGATGGTTTCTTCTTGCAATTTGTAATGGATGGTAACAATTTTAAGTTTGTTTTTGTATTTCTCTTTGTGTCTTTCACAAGCACCACGTGTCCGAATTATGCGGTTAGACGACGAAGCGGAAAATTTTCTATTTTTATTTTTGAGCAATATATTAGATTTTTAGTTTTAGTCAAACTCTCGACCCTTTTTTTCTCATTTTTCTATTTGCATGGTCTATGTTGATGATCTTAGAACTTCCATTTTGTACTTTATGTTTTGAGAAATGATATTTGAACCATCTTAATTGACCACATCAATTAAATGATATTTGAACTTCCATGTTTTGTACTTTATCTCATATTTCTATTTGCATGGTCAGTTAAGATGGTTTAAATAGCAGCGCTCTTATGTTTTCTAAATATAATTATTTTTGCTTTAGAATTACTAATTATTCTATAATTATTTGGAAGTACTTACTATATTAATAATAATTTTTTTGAAAAAAAAAAACTATCTAGGCCCTATATCCAACCTATTGCACGATTCCCGCCTCGTTTTAATCTGAAATATTATTGATTCGAAATAAATTACAAATAATATTGTTTGAAAGAAATATTTTTTGCATTATGTAATGTAAGATCTTTAGTTTCGAATTCAACAACTGTAAAAAAAAATGATAATAATAACTTCGAATCCAAATGCAAAAGACATTCAAAAGAAGAGAAAACATAATGCGGGGTATAATAAGTTGACCTTCTACAACAATAAATATGATAGTTAATTTTTCAACTCTTTCTAGACTCAAAATTTAAGTAATTTGAAATTTTGATTGCATATATTTGTAAATAGTGTCTAACTAGAAATCAGAATTAGTTAAGAAATAAATGAGATATTTTCCATTATTTTTATTTTATAGGAAGAATAAGTACGACATTCATTAACGAAACAAATAAAGTACAAAGAGGATATGGTGTTCTATGTGGCCTCATTAAAATTTTACAGAGATTTTCAATCCGGTCGAAGGAATAAGGTACGATATTCGTTTTTATTTTTTATTTTTTCACTTTTTATGCTTGAGGTATGAATGATTCGCACGTGAAAGTAAAAAGAGATGCAAAAAATTAGTGATATGGAAAGAAAAAAACTAAAAAATAATTAATAAAAAACAAAATCTAGAAAGTGATAATAACCAAATATAATTTCTAGTTTTTAGTTTTTATTGCTATATTTTTCTTTCCAATTTTTCTTTTTATATCTTCCACTAGAATGTTTTTTTCACTGTTATTCATTTCTCAATTATTCATGCCTTATATATAAAGAATGAAAACTGGAAATTAAGATACAAAATGATTATCAAATTTGCCCTTAAAATGCAGTCTCTATATTCACTTGGATTAGTAAAACTCGTATCTATGTGCTGGCATAGAGAAGGTTCGGTCGTCTCGATCTCTTGAGTTCATTGGTTTAATTTCTAGAACAATATTTTATGTGCTTCACAATTCGTGGTCTACAAGAAACTTATAATATACCCAAAAGTGTCACATACGTACATGCATGTCAAATTGTCAATTATATAACTTGAAGTAAATAATCCGCTTTGTATTAGAAAAAATAAAAGATCAAATATTCGAGTAGATATTCTAATTAATTTTGAAAGCGTTATTAGTTTGCTTGTGTGACTAATTATGCAGTTGAATAAATGACACGTTTACTAACCAATAATAGGAATAATGGGTAATGAGAGAAGTAGACAATTAGATAAGTGGGTAATTATTCTCATTGATATATATATATATATATATATATATATATATTATTTTCTTTATTTTGGGTTTTTTAAGATCGAGGTTAAATCTTACATAGCCAATTAATAACAAATCCAAAATGTCATAACTTGTTGTGATTATTCACTAATAAAATATGAGAAAATATGTCCGATTGATTTTTTTTAGTAGTATATAATTCATTGATAAATATTGTAAATCATGTTTTTAGTTGTTGAATGAGTTGACTCGAAAAATGATGATTTATTTACATGAGTACATAATTATTCATTACTAGGTAGAATTATTGTAATTAATACTTGTAAACTATGTTCTTAGTTTTTTTTTTTTTAATATTGGGTATTTGGAATTATTGTATAATTGTAGGTTACTTTAGTAAATTAAAATAATGAAATGAGGTAATGGGAATCATTAACACCTCTCCCCTAGTTAATGAGATTACCCCAAAATGGGTAATGAGATTACCTATTTTGAATAAATAATGATTACCAAGTTGCAAGTAAACGTAGAAAAAGTAAATAACGAAAAACATTATCATTGATTTCATTCCCATTACTAGTAAGTAAACATGTATTAAAAGATTTAAGATATCATCATTATCAATTTCAAATTCAACTTATATGGATGATATTAACGATTAGACTTGTGTTAAGTTAGATATCTAATTATTACCAATTGCGTGGCTTACTTCAAAGAGGAATTCTTGTATCTACTCGAGGGTGGATGTGCTTATTGCTCTAGTGGTTTATTAATGAACATTCCTTATTTAAATATGGCGTTGAACATCACGTAAATTTCATCTTTTCAAAAAAATTGAACAATTTGGTGAGTCATCCTACATCGACTAAATTAACGTACAATTCACTGTTAATATCTTAATTGCTACAAAAATCGTCGGTTTTGATACATAAAAGATCCCAAACGATCTCTAACTTGGTTGATTTTTTGAGGAATTATCATTACATAATATTTTAAAAAATCAACGATTCCGATTATCATAATTACTTGTAATACAAGCCATAATAAAAAATAAGTAAATTCCTACCAACGAACGATACTGAAGAAGAAGAATATTATACGAAATGCCGTGTTTATTTACACATTCAAATTATGAGGGTAAGAAAAATAATTGAGAGTGTTGAAACCAGGAGGAACATGAAGTGAATGACTGGTGAACTTGTAGTCCAAAACAATTCAACTTGGAGAAGGGAACAAATAAGATGACAACAAAGACAATGATCGATTGATTGGTATCCAAGATTACCACTAAATCTCTCCAAAAGAACTTCCCATGTCATCAAATCTGGCAGATTAGGTCCAAATCACACGCCCTAAATCCAAAACATAAACTGCTAACCTAAGGATAAAACCAAAGATTCTGCTCGTGACTTCAATTGTCACAAGTTAACTAAGCAATTCATTTTTATATCCAGCCGATCTGAGTCCAAAATTTTTAATTCGCATTTTAGATTAATTCAAAATATAATATAGTTTGATTCAGTGCAGCAACACAAATACGCAATCTTACAAAATCCATCTATACAAAGCGGACCCCACAGGTTATATACTTTGCTTAATATGACCCGTGTTTCGAATAAATTTTGCTTAAACTGGCATGAAAATACAATAATAAAACCTTGTGTATTTCAATAAGCATGAAGTTTGGAGCAGCAGCCAATGCTCTTGTTATGTCAAAATCAGGACACAAAACATTGCTTTACCCAACAGCACCTGAATGCTCAAAGTAAGCAAGAAGAAGCCACAAAAAATGCCAACTTGGTTTTTCTGCTTCCACGAAACATTTGTGTCTGACCACCAAACAAGTGTTAATAAGTACAAAAGACTCACCTAACACCTTCCAAATTCATAATCATTTGACAAAGTCTGTTTCCTAATAGAAAATAGGATTATTCTCAGGCATATAAATCTTCTGACCCACCTAGTCCTAACCCAAAAGAAAATCACCCTAGAGAGATCCATGGAAAGACTCAACCCTCACCACAGACGTGGTTTTGAGAAAGCACACTGCTTGGCTCCTTACTTCGCAAATCACGAGCAGACACATATACCCAAGTGACTCACTAAAAATTAAAAAAAGGAAACTATTCGTGTCAAACTGTGATTTGTCTATAAGAGGAAATGCTGCTTAAGTTGAAAGAAGCCAGATCCAATGGTTAAGATGATAATCAAGCTGAACAGTCAAATTTCAAGTGTAGCGTTTTGAAAACCACTAACTTAATAATTGAATCAGAAGAATTGAATTAAGAATGGATACACATGGATGCTATAAAGTAAAGAATAACAGATGAAAATGAATAATAAAAAGACCTAGCAGTGAAGATGGGCCATCTTCTATCCATTGTCCTAAGTCTTTGGGTTGGGCCGGTATGCTGATATGATATCTTTGTTTGTCCACATTGGACAGCCTGCAAAAATTCTGGCCATTTTCCGAGCAGTGTATATATGAGAGTTGTAAGGCAGTCAGTCTAAAGGTAAGTTACTATACCCATAATAAGATAGACGGTCAAGAGAAGTACTCAATCTTTCCATAAATCCGTGGGTAATGTAGTCCTCTTTTCGGTTTTCAATCTTTTGAGACTCGAACAACTAAGCCTGTTGGTGTCTTGGCAGTTTTGAGATGACCTGAGCCTATCAGATCACGAAGATGAAACCTCATATCAAGTGGAGAAAATCGAAGAAGCTTCTTCTCTAAAGGTGCCATCATCATTTCTTTGTATCTCCTGCGGTTGAGAAGAGAAAGAAGTTCCTTTCTTCCCTGAAACAAAGAGTAAACGGTTATTCAACCTCTGTGTGTGTAAAATAGCTATAGTATTTCAAAATCTCAAAGCTAACATCTCACGCACGTAATGAATATCCAACATTCTGTCGCTAATCTAAGAGGTCACAACTTACAAAGTTGACCTTCTACCAAAGGTCAAAACTACCAGTTGGATAAAATCCTTTTTAAATATGTTACAGAATGAAAAAGATGTACATAGATTGTTAGTGCGAATTTGATCCATGTATAGACAGTGACAAATTGATTATATACCTGAGAGAGGCCTTTAAGTACTGAACCAATATTTGGAATTGCGAACCAGTAACTGTTTGGGTCAATAAGTTGTCGAGTCTAGAAGTAGATGCCACAGTTAGAAAGCTGGACAACATAAAAATATTCAAAAGAAACCCAACAAACATAAATAAGGGGATACAATCGCTACTAAGGAAAGTAGAATGTCCAAGAAAACTTAACAGGAAAGATATAAATCAAGCCATGATTATTGTAAGCTATTTACTAGTTAACTGTGATAAACCATGTTATTTATTGCTCTAAGAAAAGATGAAAGAGAGGAAATCTTCCAAACCAATTTGGTACTGGTGTTAGTTTCCTACATTGCAGACAAAGCAACACTGGCACGGAATGCACCAAAATGAATCATGCAATTCAAGTGGCAGCAACATAATAGACTAACAAGCGACTTCACTCACAAGAAGGCCAGAATTCATTAAAAGGGAGACGTGTTGATCCTTCACCCGTCCTCCAAGAGATAATAGTGTACACTGCAGAAAAACATTTTGAGTTGGAATGTAATTGCAATGTATCTACATAGCAACTTGTTCAAGCATTATTGCATAACACTTTTTAAATGAAAAAAAAAAAAAAAAAAAAACCATCATCGCCGAGAAGTGCATTTGTAAAGCACTTTTCTTATGGGTAGAAAATGCAATAAACAGAGTAGGAAACAAATAAACATTCCAAGTAGACTGATATTCCAATCACTCACAAGTTCTTGATGTTCAATACTAGGTTCAAGCTTGTTATCAACGACGTGTGATTTAAACCACCTAAAAACTTCAAAAATATCTTTGTCCTTCTCGTCTTCCAATCTTTTCACAACTCGTTCCATCTACACATAGAGCAAAAAAAGTTCATCAGTGCACTTCCAAGTCCTTACAAGGTTTAAGTAAGGCTCAAAATTTGGTGAAAATACAGAAACAAACTACATTTACTCGATGCTCATTACTTCTGTTACAATGTAGATGAACATTTCTGAATAAATATCTGGAAAACCATGTAAACAAACCTGGCATAGATAGTCTTCCAAAAACATTATTGCGTGATCATCTTGCCCACTATTTAATTTGAAAACACGCAGTACTTTCTCCCTTTTTAGAGTCTGCACAGAAAAACGAAAGTGAGAATAAGAGACTCTTGGGTTGCGGCTAGCTTAATTCGTACAGAACATCATTGCAAACACCTGGAACCAAATACTACTGTTGTTCCAAACAAAGAAAGCTGTCTACTTGGGACTTGGGAAATGGGAATCACCTAGTGTCCTAAAACTACAATATTCACACAAATCTCAGAATAGTTTCTATATTTTCTGATCAGTAACTAAGATCATCGATTCAATATCGAGCAATTTTTAGATTTTAGGCTTGAACAATGCAAGAAAACCTGCAAAGTAACCTCTAGCACTCAAAAAATTAGTCACATCCATGTAATCACTCGGTTTTGATCATCCTAGTCATTATGCAACAATGTAGGTCATAAGTATCACAAGAAAATTATTGCTATTGTAAAACGCCGATTAAAAAAGCTGTTAAGTCAAACACATAACTATTATCTTCTTTCAAGTTCTCACACACCTCTAGATCTCTGTCCACTTGTGTTCTGTCCTCTACACAGCTATACAACTGCGACCGCAAAATGAAAGGCTGAACTGATACCTGAAAAGAAGAAATCCAACAAACCATTTTCAGAAACAAAAACAAATAAACAACTACTGCAACTGACTAACCAGTAACCATTACTTTGAAACTACAAATGGAGACTGTAAAAACAAAATGCACAACTATCAATGAGCTTAGAGTAAATTACAAAGATGGCTAAAAAATCAAAACTTTATAATCCTAACCTTTTCATTCTCCGGAAATTGAGCTCGCATGATGCGAAGCGCCACCAATGTGTCGCTAAATGTAAGATTTTCCTCTGCATTTGCCCAAAAAAAATATAATTTATTTCCGATTAGTACTTGCTAACCAGCTATAAAGAAATTATTTCATGATTTTCAATCACTGAACAAATGATTAATTAGAAGAGCGAGAAATTTCATTCTTTTTAAGAAGAAAAATAGTGAGAAGATACCTAGTGATAGAATCTGATCGAAATCGCTGGTTTGGGCTTCGGTGTCTGTCTCTCGAGGTCGCTTTTTACCCTTCAAAGATTCTGATTCATTCGTGGCCATAGTTATGGGCAGGATTTGATATTCAATTTGAAAATTTAGGGCAAATTAAAACCCTAAATTGAATTGTCTGATTCTGGTTGGGGATTGCGTATATGTTTGATGCTTTGCTTTGCCTATGTCGGTTGGAGGCGGAGCTGATGAAGTTTGGTTTTGACCCTTTTTACCGCGCCACAAATAACTGTTGACTGACAAAAACGACAGTTTGAAGGGGACAGGCACTCTTAAATTTGATTTTAATTGACCCAAAAAGAAGTCTAATTTTTTTTCTTCTAAATATTCAAAATTTAGTTTATTTTAAAAATAATGTTAGGGTACCACTTATAATACCACCATACATAACGCTCACGACGTAGTAAGCCACATCATCATATTTTAATTATATATCTTAAAATAAAATCAAACATAAAAAATAATTAAAATAATAATAAATAAAACAAAAAAGATGTTTTCAGATTGTTTCAAAAGTTTTTCATAAATCCTAATAATTTCATTATGCATCAAATATTCTTCTTCCAAAAAAATCGGAAATCCTAAAAATTCAAACGTTATTATCTCTTTGAGACTAAAACCGGGAGCACGACCTCGCTTTAATTGTCTTTGATTTTTGAGAAAATGGTAATGTTGGAGTGAGTCTTCATGGCAGCGATACCATTGGCCGGCATGATTGCGAGATTGTTTCTGGGAAGGGCTAATAATGTTGTGAAGAATCATTGGCATGTGATCATGGCGAGAAAATGTAGAGAGGAATCTAGTGCTTATAGGAGGAGGAAGTTGTGTCATCCGTTTGTATAGCAAGTGGTTTCAATGGAGGTGTCAAGGAGGAAGAAGAAGAAGCAATTACAATCACAAAAGTCCCTCCGTTTAATGGTGGATTTTATGGGAACCCAAATCCTTTTGAGTTCTTTCAGGGTGTTATGTCATTAATTAATTAATTAATTCATTATTTTTTTATTTTGTTCTTGGATTTTTGGGTTTATTGTTATTATTTTGATGTGATGCTCAGTGAGGAAGAGCAATGATGTGATGAGGAGGTTGGTGAGGCAGACGCAGAGCAAATCTTGGGATTCAAGTGATGTTGATGAGGGCCATTTATGTAATATATATGTATCTTCCCCACCACCATCATCCATCGTACATGGTGGCCGGCGTTGGCAATGCAACAGTCAAACTATACCATAACCCTCACAATAATAACTCAGATTCATCATCAATGCCTGCGACATCAGTTTCAGCCGGCGGCAAGCCCTCGCTGTCAGATGAGGGCTGAGTTGGCGACAGCAGCAACCACCATGGCGGCCATGAGAGCCCCCTCCCTCCACTACCAGTTGAAAGAAGATCTGCCTCGATGGATGCTGCTACTCAACTTTGGATGCAATTGTCGTTGAACCTTTGTCTGAGAGAGCAGAATCGATATCTCTACTACACCATAGTTATGATATTACCGTTTTTCTAAATATCGGAGATGATTAAAACGAGATCGTACTTAGGGCTTTTAGTCTTCAAAGGAGGACAAGAGCAATTGAATTCTCAAAGTTTATGTTTTTGGGGAAGGAGATGATTTGATGCAAAATGAAATTTTTAGAGTTTATGTATTTTTTTTGAAGGAGACAATTTGATGAAGAAAGAAATTCTTAGGGTTTATAGAACAATAAGTAAATATTTTTTTTGTTTTATTTATTTTTGATTTTTGATTTTTTTTGTTTAATTTAATTTTTATTTTGAGATAGGTAATTAAAAAATGATGATGTGGATTGCTATAGCGTACGCCACATATGATGGGATACAAAAATTGAGATTTTAAGTGGTATCCAAAGCGTTATTGTTATTTTCAATGAAAATTAAAATCAACCTCTTGAATTTTACATTATAATATTTTTCAATTCAAATTTGAGCATAACAATTTTAAATGCAATTAGTAAATAACACTCCTAATGAAACCAAACCAAGTTTGATATGGAGTATGGATACTATAAACAGTGAGTATCCATTACTATATGACAGGTTTGATATTAAGAATTGAATAATTCATAAAATTTAAAATATCTATTTTTTTTCATTTTTTATTGTAAGAGAATTTTTTTTTCCAATATAATCCAATCCCAAAAAACGGGTTATTCAATTCAAACTTAATGTCAACTTTAACTAAAAACCCTCAAAACTATGGAATATGGTTTGGTAAGAAAGTGCAAATTATTTATTTTATCACCAATACCAAGTAAAAAATTTCTCAATCCAATTCCATGCATATTGACACAAATCATCATGTGAACATGTGGTAAATCCCAATTTCAAACTCGTCTTACTACTTCATTTTTTTTTAAAGACATGGATTATATTTACAGTAAAACAATACAATGTAAAAATAAAGGTAAATTGTAATAATTTGACAATGAACATAATAAATACATTCAGTATTCTAAGTTTGATGCTAAGTGAGTTTAGCTCTCTTAATAAGAACATTAACTTGTAGATAAATGATCTCAAATTTGAACTTCGATGACATATTATATAGTAAAATTCCCTTATTTTTTACCCACAACAATGTTGTGGAAAATTACCTACCCACTTCATCATAATGGAATATTAACCTCTCATTAAGATTGTTTGCCACTTGCCAACCTTCATAGTTGGCCTCCATTCCCACTTGCCACTTACCGACCTCGCCCATTCATCCAAAATAGGAAAAAAAAAAGCAAAAAAGCTTTCAGTTTCATGCCCCAAATTTCCATGTGCCGTCTGTAAATACCGCGTATTCAGTCGTCTCTCCAAAACGACACCCTGTCTCTGTCGTCTTTTACACCGTCACCGTTTCACCCGCGTTCTCTCTCTCTCTCTCTCCCTCTCCCTATCTCTCCTCTCTTTCCTTCTCCTTCTGTGAATGTGTTTAGATCCCACTCTTTGTTTATTACTCGAATAGATCTCACTTTCAGTCAAATAATCAAAATTTCATTATTGTTATTAATATTCTTTTCTTTCCACATATATGCCACTCACTCATCTGCACCAACAGACCCATCTCTCTCTCCCAGACCCAAATCTTGTCCGAGCAGGTACGTCCTTCTCCTCTGCAAAATCCTCATTGAACCTTGATACCCCATGGGCGCTTCAGATCCGTTTCTACTTACTCTCTTTCTTCTGCAATGCCCAATTTCAATTTTGAAATAAAGATCTGATTTTGATTCTAAATCGACCTTATAAAGCTGCGAGAGTTGTTTTTGCCGACGCTTTTTGAGATTTCACGAACTGGGTCTTATCAATCTATGTCATTTCTTGTTTGTTCAAGTTAAAGGTGTCACATGTATAGCTGGCAACTGTCAACTGTCGGTGCTTTTGCCTGTGTGAATGTTAAAATTGATTTGTTTTTGCTTGTTTACACTTTTACCCTCCTTCCCCCCTTCACCTCTCATAAGCTCTGTTTGGTTCCATTCGTTTTGTATTCCCATTTATATTT
Source organism: Oemleria cerasiformis (assembly GCA_037349345.1). Taxonomy (NCBI): domain Eukaryota; kingdom Viridiplantae; phylum Streptophyta; class Magnoliopsida; order Rosales; family Rosaceae; genus Oemleria; species Oemleria cerasiformis. Next base: position 34,956,757 of record JAZGTL010000007.1, on the reverse strand, counting down.
CAGACATTTATTCTGTGCATACAAATCAGGTACCGGTACTTTTTTCCAGATTTCCCTCCTTAATGAGCTGGGTCAGGATTTGATTTGGTTTCTAGTGTATTGAGCTGTAGTTGTTGTTCTTGATGTATTTGTTTCACTTGGTTTGGCTGATGTCGGTTTGTGAGTATCTTGCACTAACCTTTAGTTGTTATGTTCTGGTTTTCTTTTGCTTTCTTAATTAATGAAGTTAAGATTATCTTAAATCACAAGTCAATACCTTTTTCTTTTCCCATAATATGGTAGGATTCTTTTGTTTTGAATACTGCAATTTTACCTAAATTGAGTTATAAGATAGGATTCTTTTGTTTTAAATCTTGCAATTTAACTAAATTGAGTTAAAAGGGGGTGTCTTTCTTCTTAGATTGAAACTAAAGTAGATCGAAATAGAAACTTCATCGGGTTTACTTGAAGTGATGAGTTGAATCGTCTTAATCTTATATGTTAATTTCGAGGTTAGGATCGGGATCATTTTCTTTCTGTGCCAGCATTGCATCTGTAATCTAAGGGATACTTAGTTCATTATGTAACTAACTGGTTTAAGGTTCTTTTGGTCATTTGAAGCTATTTTTGAAGTAAGACATCGACTGATCGTCCCTTTGGAGTGAAACTGGAGTTGGCATCTTGTTGGTTGATTTTGAACTCTGCATGTTGATGTCAAAGTAGAAGGGTGTTTGTCTTGTTGGTTGTAACAATGTCTCGGGGAAGAGCTGATGGGAGCTCAAAGAAACGTTTGGTCACCTTATTTCTAGTTTTGGTGATCATTTGTGGTGTCCTATATTTGTATACTAAAAAAGACAGTACCTCTGCTCTCGAGTACGGAAGTAAAATAAGGAAGTTTGGCTCCACTTACTTGGGCGTGGATGAAGATGTTGATGAGTCACCTTCCAAACTTGGTGAAGATGAAGAGGATGGTATTATATTGAAGAGCATACCGGTTAGTTGTCTTGACTAACTTTTCCTGTCCTTTCACTTCAACTGATGAATAAGTTATCTGAGTTCTCTTATGTTTGTATGTTTGTATATATCAAACTAAATTGTTCTGTCTGTTTTCAATGTTGGAAGGTTTGCGATGATCGGCATTCAGAACTGATTCCTTGCTTAGACAGACATCTTATTTACGAAACAAGGTTGAAGTTGGATCTGTCTTTGATGGAGCATTACGAGAGACACTGCCCACTTCCTGAAAGGCGATATAATTGTTTGATTCCACCTCCACCTGGATATAAGGTAAGATCCTGCTTAAGGCACATCAAATTGGAACTGAGGGAGGAAACTTTGTACTGTTACTTTCACTTGAATTCTGTCTGAAATTTATCTGCTGCTTGTATGGAATTAGATCCCAATCAAGTGGCCTAAAAGCAGAGACGAGGTATGGAAAGCAAATATACCTCATACGCACCTTGCGACTGAGAAGTCTGATCAAAAGTGGATGGTTGTCAAAGGTGAAAAGATTGGATTTCCTGGAGGAGGTACTCACTTCCATTATGGAGCTGACAAGTATATCACATCAATGGCTAATGTAAGTCAGTGGCCCTTCATATTGGGGGGAAAAGTAGTTGTCAGTTGCAATCATGTAAATTTGTAAATTTTTTTCGTTCACCATAAAAGCAATGACTATTCTTGGTTTGGTTTGTCAGATGCTCAACTTTCCTAAGAACATGTTAAATAATGGAGGAAAGCTCCGGACAGTCCTTGATGTTGGCTGTGGTGTTGCTAGTTTTGGAGGATACTTGCTTTCTTCTGATATTATTGCCATGTCCTTGGCACCTAACGATGTTCATCAGAATCAAATCCAGTTTGCATTAGAGAGAGGAATTCCCGCATATCTTGGTGTGTTAGGGACCAAGAGACTCCCGTACCCAAGTAGATCTTTTGAACTGGCACATTGTTCTCGCTGTAGGATTGATTGGCTTCAAAGGGATGGGATACTTCTTCTTGAATTGGATAGGGTACTCAGACCTGGAGGTTATTTTGCTTACTCATCTCCTGAAGCCTACGCACAAGATGAAGAGGACCAGCGAATCTGGAAAGAGATGAGTGCCCTTGTGGAACGGATGTGTTGGAAAATAGCTGCTAAAAGGAACCAAACTGTTATTTGGGTCAAGCCACTGACTAATGATTGCTACTTGGAAAGAGCTCCTGGTACTCAACCACCTCTCTGCAGGTCGGATGCTGATCCAGATGCTGTCTGGAATGTGAAAATGGAGGCTTGTATTACACCATACACCGATCGTGAGTACTCTTTCCTACATTTTCTAAATAATTGCTACAATCTCTTGTGTTTTGTCATTGAATTTTGAATCCGAATCCTGCTTTCCTTAATTCCTTTTCTAATCCTAAAATAAATCTTTCTTTTTTTGTTTGGTTTGGGTTGGATCCATCCCTGCGATTGATTGTGTAGTATCTTAAAACACACAATATCTAAATATTCCCTTACCCTTTATTTCTATTGAAAAACAAAATTTGGATTTTTCGGTCGCAAAAGCAAAAATTTAGTTATCTTGAGGGATCTCAAAGTAACGTGCCAGAGCTATTTTTAAGTTAATCAAAAGTTGTTTGAGTTAATTAAATTTGAGAAATGCTAATCAAGAAAACAGACTCACCTGGAACTATAGATTGATAATACTCTTGCATTAACTTGTCATTTAATTTCGATTTGATTTTCTCTCTCCTCTAATATAAGGTTTCCACCTTTTAACTGAACTAAAACAGTCAGTTTTTTCTTTTTAAACCGTTATCATTTTAGCCAGTCTTCATTTTGAAAGCACCATCACCAAGTCTCTTAACCTTCAATCATCTATCTCATAAGATTCAGTTATCATCTGTTTGTAATAAGTTTCAGTTGATTAGCATTAAGAATTGAAATGCACTTATATTTTGCCTGTGTGTTCTTTTCAGAAATCCAGAGAGCAAGAGGAAGTGGTTTGGCTCCTTGGCCCGCTCGATTGACTACACCTCCTCCCCGTCTTGGTGATTTCGGTTATTCTAATGATATATTTGAAAAGGACATGGTAATCCTCGGAAAGCCTGCATTTTTGTTTTGTTTTTCCTGTCTGGTCTGCCTGGGTACTATACTATCCGTATATACAAAATTACAGACGTACAAATACTTGGAGTATAACCGGATTTGGTGTGGTGCAGGAAGTTTGGCAACAAAGAGTTGAAAACTACTGGAATCTTTTGAGCCCAAAGATTAATTCTGACACACTGAGGAACTTGATGGACATGAAGGCAAACCTGGGTTCATTTGCAGGTGCTTTGAAGAACAAAGATGTTTGGGTTATGAATGTGGTTCCAGAAGACGGGCCTAACACACTTAAAATTATTTACGACAGAGGGCTGATAGGCACAACACACGACTGGTACGTGTAATTTTCTTATGAGTTAATGTGCTATTCGTTTTGATGATGGCGATGATGATAAAGTTGGCTTAGAAACTTGTGGAGATTTGAATTGGTGGTGGTCGGTGTTTAAAATGTTATTAGAGATACTCTCGGGCTTAATCTCTCCATTACGCAAAAGAGTCTTTCTTTCTTTACATTTGAGTGTCACGAGACATGATATCAACTTTGGTGGAACTTGTGAGTGACAGGTGTGAAGCCTTCTCGACCTACCCACGAACTTATGATCTACTTCATGCGTGGACTGTGTTCTCGGACATCGAAAGGAAAGGTTGTAGTGCCGTAGATTTGCTGATAGAGATGGATCGCATTCTCAGGCCCAAAGGTTTTGTGATTGTGCGTGATAAGCGGAAGGTGGTGGAGTTCATAAACAAGTACATGAAGGCATTACACTGGGAAGCAGTGGCCACTGCTGATGCAGAGGATGGCTCTGAGCAAGATGATGACGTGGTGTTCATTATCCAGAAAAAGATCTGGCGCACAAGCGAGAGCGTTAGAAACATAGAATAGCCTTATTAGCACGTTTTGATGATTTATGATGATCCTGGCACTTCCCAAAGGCATAAAGGTAGTGGTGCTGGTTTTATTTATAATTTTGCTGCAATATAATTGCTCATGTTTTAAATCTTCTTTTTGTCTCAATTTTCATTATTCAAGTCTAATTGACACAGAAAAGGTCACCAATATGTTTTACGTTTTACATTCTATTTATAATTCATTTGGAAATTGTAAGATAATTACTTTATTGCAAGATAATTACTTTCTGCTATGAAATGGAGAACAGTAATTCATAGAACCTCAGTCCTCCAATTCCAATATAAGCAAAAAAGAAAAATGCAAAAAATTCTGTTCTTCAGTATAAACATCAACTTGGACACAGAATTAGAGAACCGAACATTTTAAGTATGATATGATATAAGTGTATGTTACCATTCCATCTGTTTGTGTACGCTTTAAGTTTGAAGTGTACGAAAGAAACTATGCATACAAAATTTTATACCCAATATATTCGAAGACCGATTAGGCAGTAAAAAGTTTTGTGAGTACCTCTGATATGTCAAAGTTATATCAGTAATGTGAAAGATGAAGGTCGGTCGTGGGTACAAATTTCTTTTGCAATAAATATGATTTATGGGTAATGAAATTCTAAAGTAAGAGGTACAGGTATAATAACACAACAAAGAGTCCTACAAAATTGTTCTAAAAAGTCCCACCCTCTGTTTTTCTTGTCCTTTTGATCTCTCCTTTTAAACTGGAGATTTCTTGGTTTTTCTTTTTCTTGTTTCAGGCAGATTTCAATTTGGCTGATGTAGAGGCCTGATGGGAAAGAATTCTGTGTCCTACAAACAGCAAGAAAACTCCCAAGAATCCGAGCGATTTCAGCGTCGTAAATAGATCCAACTGTGTACATGGAACAAACAAGTAAATAGACTGGCCATTTGAGTTGAACAGCTTAATCAAAGTGCAGGAGCAAAAATGCTATTTACTAATGTGACTAGTATCAATCAGGCTTCATTGAAAAGCTAAAATCATCTTCAATGGGTGTGCAATTTTTACTTTCAAATAAATCCGCTATCGTTAATACTATGTAGGATGAACTACCAAAAAAAACCCCAACATAACCTGGGTTCACCTTGTTTCCAAGTAGATATTTAATGGCTAAACCAACTAGGGCCTAACATATGTAAATCTTTTGACAGGTTGGGTAAAACTTGTTTGAAATGTTCGAAAAGGTTGGGACCAACTTGAAATCGCCAACAAAGATTGGGGGGTTTTGCGTGGTTGAGCCTACTATGCATGTGAAGTGTTATTTTCCGTTCTAGGACAGACCATATAATGCTTGAAAATGAATTCATCCAGATTATAATAGTAAAGACAAATGAACGGCATACCTTCAACCAGAACAGAACATAGAGCAGAAGAACTGATGCAATGCCAACATGGAATAGGACACCAAAGGTGGCTGGTACTCCTGAAGTAGGGAAGTTCTTCAGATTCACCCCTAAGCGTAATAGCTGTTCAATGCATAAAATAAGGTTAGCAAAGATTAGTCCCCCGTATCTCTTTAGGTTCTTTTTGTAAACGAGAGAATACCAGTTTATAAACACCCCTAGCTACAACTCTTCAGATTTTCCAATCTGAGCCAAAGGACAATATATTATGAACCCACTAAATAACGACTCACCCCAATCAAAAATCCAATCAACGGCAAAAGAACAAGACCCAAGAAAACAAGAGAGAGCTCTTGAGAAGGACGCTTGTCTGGAACCCTAAAGATATGGCTTATTTCTGCTTTGGGGCCATATTTTGAGTAAGGATCAATGGCAGGAGAAGGTGGGCGGGAAGCCTTCTCAGGTGCTTCAGGTAAATCCAAATCAACATGGCCAATAGCACGGAAGAAAGAATTCTCCTGGTAAAGAAAATGAATATTTCTCAGATAATCAGAGGGTAGAAACTATAAACAGTTTGAAAAACTTGCCGTAAACTCATGCTTACCATTACAGCATCGCCAACAGTTAATTGAATGCCATAACTACCTGACAGGTAGTAAAACTTCTCAACCAAACCGAGAAAATCCTGAAAACAAAATACCAAAAATTAGTAAAAATATAAAAACTGCATCTTTCTTTTTCAGACTATTCTTCATTATTTAAGTATTCAGATGTTAATCATGGGTTTATCACGTTCTATCTAAGCAGATGAGCTTAAAAAATAAGAGAACTAAAAGTCTAGTTTGCCAAGGGAGCACACCAAATGGCTGCACATGGAGTGTTAATGTAAATCGGACAATTCTGAGTGCTTGTACATGTGCTGTGTGAATGCTTTTGACAGCGTTCTTAATCAAAAGAAACCATATAAAAGTTTGAGGATGAAATCAAAGAGACTTAACTAGTGTTATCTCAAACTTGTTGCCGGAGTTTCCCACCACAAAGATATGTTCAACCTTAGTCTCATGTCTCAACTTCAGAAATACCTGCAGGCCCAACCAATTTCTTAATGAACTGAACGGAAAGAAGATAACTCAACAAGTATACACAGAGAACAACAAACCTGATGTGGTTTAAAAGCCTTTCCAAAAGGAGTAGTCAATTGAAAGGATAGACGGAGCTTTTGGAGGTGGTTTGCTGATAGTGAGAGAGCATTTTCTCCAACTAAATCTAGTCTGGTAAATTAATGATGCAGAAGTAACAAAAAAGTTATATGCTTTGAAATGTTTTAGAACAGAGTAGGGCACAATTTTAGGCATGCAACAGTTACAAAAACACATGATTTTGTGATTGTGCATCCAACTTGCAAATTAAAATTCAGGAACATATAACACAGATAAAACATGAATTAAATGAAATTTGACCGCATACTTTTTCTGGGTTTCTATGCTCCCAACATCACTATCCAGTACTGCAATCTCAGCATTTTCAATCTTGATAAGCCCTGTGACAAATATCTGTACTTGAGTGGAGCCACCAGTAGCATAAACTTTTTCGTCTTCAGCGTCATGCAGAACAACCTACCAAAAGTTTCATTAACACATTACAAATTGAGAGAGAAATGGAAGATAGTCTAAAGGGAAGATTAACCAAAAAACACAAGATTACCTCAAAGAAAAATATGTAATTTCCAACATCAACACTTGTTGGCAAAACATCCAAGAAATGGGACCCACTTTCTTGGTCAAACTTGAGCTCCTACATCATACACATGACAAGGCAGTGAATCAAAGGCCATTCATGCAATCAACTTGTCAGAAGAGAACATCTAAAGCTATCTTTTGATAGGAAGGATATATAAGACTATCAAACTAAAGATAAACTAATGCACCAAGAAGAAAGAAAAAGAGTTTATTATTCACCTGACTCGCAATTGTGGAAGCACCTTTTGAACCAGAACTTAAAGCTCGCACCAACTTAACTGTCAGAGGAGGTGCACTTGAACCGAGCACAGTATTCACTTTAACCTGAGTAAAAGTACAAAGCAATATACAAATTACCAAAGTATGTGATTTGGCATAAATAACATTATTTGTGAACACAAGGTTTTCCTCAAATATCCACAGAAGGCTGATGCAGCACTGAATATGTGCAGGTCAATTGAAAGCAGCAAATATTAGGAGCTACATACTTACATATACATGTGTGTGTGTGTTTGTAAATAGAAAAATACATTGAGGAACAGGTGTCTCATTCAATAGTAACCGGGAAGATACAATCAGATCTTAGCCATGCATAAAATAGTATAGTAACACATATATTAAATAACAAACACATTTATCAGCTGCATAAATAGATATACATAAAATACCTCACATATATTTAAGTATAAATAGATATACATAAAATACCGCACATATATTTAAGTATGTAGCTTATATCTCTCTCTGTGTAAATAATAAACAAATACATCGACGAAAAGGTATCTCCTTCAATAATCACTAGTAACCAAGAAGATACTATTGCTCAATTCATATATCTAAAATACCTCCTAGCAATAAAGAATAGAAAGGAGGACAGGTAATTGATGAAACAACAATTGATCACAAAAAGAAATAATGTGGTGATTAATTGACAAACCTGGAGCTGGTCTTTATTGGACAACGAAATCACCGTAGCTGGAAGTGATAAAATCAGTGGGATAGAAACCCTGCACCAGAAAAACAAGTAAAACCCCAAATTTTAGGAGACAATAAGAGAAAAGTCTAAATTGAAATGCTGCATTTCACAGTAAGAAAATGCAAACAATTGTAGATGCAACCAAAAAAAATATGGAACTTGCTTATTGTTTTCCAAAGAAGCTAATGAGTCTATTTGGTAGAAGAAGTCTTTAGCATTGCCAGGAATGCCAATTCCAAGGAAGAATTTTGCCAGACCCAATATTTTGTCCCCTGGAACCTGCAAAGTCAAATCTAAAACATTAGTATGCATTTGAAACAAAAGAAAATGGATAGCAACGGAACAGTAGGAAATAATGCAGCCTTCAGTATGCTTCCAGTCACCTTTATGTCTCCAGATATCACAGCAGCAAACGCTGTCAGTCCTCGAACAACTGACGCAGTAGTTGAAAGAGGACTCTGATGCTCACGCAGATCAACGACTTTTTCATCAAAGTAAACGGCTCCATCATCTGGAAAATATAGTTGCAAGATTTGAAAAAAAATAGCAGATAAACCAGAGAATGAAATGACAAAAACCAAACTGAAAGCAAGGTTGGATGAATAATAATCAGCATGTTGTAAACTTAGGCAAAGTTGTGTTGTGCATTCAAACTTCAACGCCAAATGGCGTGTAAAAGGGAACAAACACAATGTGCATACACACTCAAATGTATGACAAGCTCATGTTTATCATTCCAAACTTGCTTGGGTATCACTACAATAAGAGATATAAAGTTCCATGATTCCATCCCAACCTATTTTATAAATTCTAACAAGCTCATCTTTATCATTACAATAAGACATTGACTCGTTTTATGGCCCAACATCATCAAAGTTTTTGCACCACAGTCCTGGCTGAATATGTTGATTTAAAACTTCAAAGAAGGTTATGCACTATGGATTACTATATTTTACATATTATATTTACAACGTAATACCTACGACATCAAAAGAACTAGTAAAAAGCAAGAGACGGAAAATAATAAAGCAGCATATACAGAGGCATCTGATGTTAGAAAAATACTGATAATAATAAAGCTACACATACCATATTTCTCGATACTGTCAAAAAGCTTCAAAACATCACTTTTCAATGTACCAATCTGCCCATATGCAACATTATCAAATATTAACAAAAATGAAGTTAAAAAACAATATTACAAAAACAGGAAACAAGAAACAAGATTATATATATATATATACACACACACACAAATAAGAGTAGAAACACGATATACTGATACACTCTATAGGACCTGAGTAAACAGCTATATCAAAAAGGGTGAATAGACATAAAATAGGTCCATAGATATTTTTTATGGAACTTTCTTCATGTATATGAGCAGGTCACAAAGGTGCAAGTTCAAATTTAACAACATACGAAGCTTAAGTTTGGTGCTTATACAAGGAAGAAAAATAATGTATACTACCTTAGACTGGTCAATTTCAGAAGATGCTAAAGAGATAACTCCAGAAAGTGCTTCAAGTGCTAATCCTGCAAGTGGATTACAAACTCAAATAGTGAGTATACCGAGAATCTGTACCAAGATTAGCAAAGATGTAAATTTGATGGTAAAACAAATATTGGCCTTCGTAAGTTAGCGAAAAAGTGTTACTAATCCCTCTCTAGTTGAATAAAGATCGAGGATTCAACTCATGGGATGAAGGAGTTTAGGTAAGTAGAGGGAAAATCAGCATTTTGTAACCAAAACATTGATCAGAAATATATTCCATGAGAAACTAAACAGCATAAAATTCGCATGATTCCTAGAAATTCTTCATCTAAAAAAACGATATTCTTAGAAAGTCATTACCAGCAGCATAGGTACTAGACTCGGGTTTATCAGAACTGAAGCGCCATCTTCCGTCACTCTGGCTCAGAGACTGCAATAATATTTCACAATTACTCAAAAATTCAACAAATGCAATTTTTTTATGAGAGACATTATAACATGTTTGTATAATGGGCAAAAATAATTGAGGTTGGAGTCAGAACACTCCAACATTATACACAAAAAAGAAAAGTGTGACCAGATGCTAAGCCTTATCTGACATAGAAAGTTATGCCAGGACCTGCAGATAACCAAAGAACCTTTTTCAAATAAGAAATACCACTAGTGGGTGAGGGAACCAACCTTAATAGAATGGAAAATTCCACTAGCATCAACAAGAAGTACATCAACTTCAGAACTTCGATCCTGCAATAAAAAAAATGAATACAAAAACTTTAGGGACAAAATTCATAATTCAAAGTCTCAAGGATATAGAGTCTGAAGGAAACTGAGACCTTTCACAACAGTTATAGAGTTAAAACAAATTTTTCTTACATCACTAGTGCAATATGCTGAATCTGAAGCCAAACACATAGGTCCTCAAAGCAATAGAAACTGTAAACCTAGTCATCAACAATTTACCTTAATAAGTACCAAGCTTCTGATTGAGTAGTAGAAGTCAAGCAATGAACTTGCCCCGTTGACTAGAGCTGTAAGTCTTGAAGCAATGGCCTAGACAAGAAGATAAGAATTATGCATCAATTGCAGTATCATCATAAGTAGTGGCTTTCAAGCTGAGGAAAAAGAAAGGGTTCTGAAGGCTCAACAGTACCTCCAGTAGTTCATTTTTAACGTTGCAGTGCAAAATGCTGTTAACCTTTAAGGCGTAGAACAAATCCTTTGGGGTAGAAGAAGATGACCCAAGTTTGTCCAAAACAGACTGACAAGTAGCTGTGCTTATATCAGACTTCTTATCAATCCCGAGAATCTCAAACGACCTTAAAGCTTCATATGCCTCTTCTAAACTGTCAACCAAATCAAATAGTTAGATTACTTTAAATTACTGGATTTGCAAGGTGAAAACAAATAGAACCGTTGCCACACCATAGACAGGAAATTTGCAACCAGTATCCACATAATTTTCTAGGGAGTTAAGAGAGAGGGTAAACAGCCAAACTACTCTAATTGTGAAAACGAAATCAAATACACCCAAAATAAAAAACAAAGAATGAATTGCGACTAAAATGTAAGGAAAAACCGAAACTTCAACTTCAAATAAGAATTCTGCGTCGTCACATAAAAATGAAATGAATTCGCTTTAAGTCAATTGGATCATCCAAAACGATTATAACCATGCCATTTCATTTTCTCAAACCAAACAGAAAACCACACAAACATATAAATCATGTATTCACGGTTTAATTAGGGGTTTAATTCACCTCCCGAAAGATCCATCCGCGGGCGTAAAGAGTTCAGAAGCCGCGGATCGGTGCGAGTCCGAGATCGGCTGGATGACAGAAGCAGCTTCACAGATCACAATCCACAAAATCAGCACCAGAAATCCCCCGAGGTTTCTGGTAGCCATTCCTGAAAACAGTCACAAAGTCAACAGCTTCAGATACATAAATCCACTAGTACATTTACGTAAATATGCATGAATGCGATTTGTGAGACGCTAGGGTTTCAGATCGAGAGGAAGAACGTACTCAAAGAGCTAGAGAGTTGGAGTCAGTGTGCGTGAGAGCCTCTGGGCACGACGACTACTGTGAGTACTGAGAGGAGAGTGAAGACTCGGGGAAGCTAAGAGCGAGGCCGTTAGTGGGCTTGTATTGGGCTTTATTGAGTTTTGACTGTTCGGGTAGGGAATGGAGGCCCACGCTTAAACTAATTTTTATTTATATTTATTTTATTAGTCTCTTGCATCGAAATTAACAATCCGAGCTTCTGATTGGTTAAGCACTTAAGGGCTGTCATTGTATTTTGAGTAATGTTTTTTAACTATTTCTTTAGGTGTGTTTGGATAAGGGAAAATAACAAGAGATTTCGTAAAAAAATTAGAATTTTGAAAATTTTATGGCATTAATTGTTACATCCCGCCCTGAATATCCATCTAGATACTGGCAATCTCAGGTGTTAGCTTACACCTGGACAATAAGTTCCGATAATGAAAGCTAATAAACAACTCCGCCAAAGCGAAGCTCAGGATTTATCATGATGATCATAAATGAAACTCTACAGGCTAAGTTCACTTTCGACCTTTCTATCTCATAAGTAAAACATCAGTGACTAGCACTCTGATGTCATGGAATCCCTTTTAGGAATGGCAATCATGCCCAACCAAAATATAACTCGTCTACTTGGGTCACCACCCACACTAAATCCACTGACCACGATAACGAGTATTTTCATTGGCTGACTAACCTGTGACAATCGTCGTCAATTCATATCAAAGCCCACAATATCCTAGGTTATCATATCACATAAGCCGGCATGTATCATCGACTATCATATCATTTCCTCAGCCGTTAAAACCCTTGGCTGACATCACACATAAGCCGGCATGACTCTCGGCTATCATATCATATCAGTCGGCATATCCCTCGACTGGCATATCATATTATCAGCTGGTAAAATCCTCGGCTGATATACACATAACCCGGCATAACCCTCGACTATCATATCACATCAGTCGGTATATCCATCGACTAGCATATCATATCATTAGCCGGCATAACCCTCGACTGGTATATACATAAGCCGGCATAACCCTCGGCTATCACATCACATCACATCAATCGACATATTCCTCGATTGACATATCATATCATCAGCCGACATAACCCTCGGCTATCACATCGCATCAATCGACATATCCCTCGACTGGCGTATCATATCATCAATCGGCATAACCTTCGGCTGGTATCATGACTCAATCATCATAATAGGTATCTCAATGGCACTGTAGTTGCATGAGTCACGCGCAGGTGACATGACTGGGTGTCTTCGCTCGTACCACTACCACGTGAAGGATTAGATGCAAGCACCATCACCACAAGTCCCCCTATGAACTTTGGGACCACAAAGACTCATAAGAGCTCCGGGACAAGATTAACGTTGTTTAACTAGTATAGAGCGAGCTCAGGTGAACGATCACATGGAGGACTGGTATGTGGCCTACAGACAGGTACGACACCAACGACCACCATGTGGGTGATACCATGACTCGATACTAACCATCGACTCAACATATGGCATAAGTATTAGGCCGGCATGCCTCGGCCTTAATAAGACCACACTGACTCATATGCTATGCCGGTATGACTCCTCGACGATAACATCTCGATCATATACCACTTCGTCTCGATTATTGTAATCGTTGTGTTCCTTGTTCACATTGATAGCCACCCTTAACTCGTAGTTCGATATCACAACTAGTATTTCAGAATCAACCCTCAAGATACTTACTAGCGTGTTAGTTTATACTCATTCCGGAGTAATTTACTACCCCTAGAGTTTTTCAACCCTAAAGGTTGTATCCTACAATGTCGGGCCTTAAGGGTAACCAATGGCATAGTCTAAGTTCACTAGTGCATAATTAAATCTATCAAGCCTCCCTATGCATCACATTCATCAAGCATTTGACAATATAATAAATATATAATCATATGCTTAAGAAAAAGGGAACCAATCACCTCGTTAGTTTACTTGCTTTCGCACTTTCCCTCGATTTCCGTCTTGAGTGATGTGACTCTCCATCGTCACCTAGTCCAAGATACTAATAAAAAGGGAGCACTAGTATTAATAAACTCTTATTTCAATCATTACACGAGGCCCCTAGTCCTAGGGTTTGCATACGCCCCTTAAACAACTCAAATTCAAAATTAAAATACTCAAACGGGGCTCTAAACGGATCCCAATAGCCTAAAAACTAAAAAAAAAAACATATCCAGGATGCCTCAAAACCCTAAACACGCGCCGCCGTGGGTCGGGGAACGACTCCACGCGCCGCCATGGGTTAGGGAACGACTCTACGCGCCGGCAGAAGGCCTCTGCCACCCCACGTGCCCTTCACGCGCCGATAGAGGGCCGGGACACGCGCCCCTACCAGCAATCACTCGCATGCACAGTCGCGGCGGAATATTTCGTCGCTCAGACAGAATATTCCGTCAACTCTGATGGAATATTCTAACATAATCGGAATATTCCGTCCATTTAATGGCGTCAAGCCTCCGTTATGACGTCGTTAGCCTTTAACAAAATATGCTAACAACGTTATCATATTCCGTCAATTGATGACGGCATTAGTTCACTTAATGGTTGACTAACGGTTGACTGGGATGTTGATTGTGTTGCCACGTGGCTGCCAGGTGGCATGCCACGTCAGCTGTCAGGACTCGTCCCGAATTTCCCCTCGAAACCCGGGAAGAACCCTGATCCCGTCTGACAACCTAAGAAAAGGTTCCCAAAATACCCTTCAATCCTTACAAAATATAATAACAATAATAAATACTTCCTCTTGTCAGACAAGGGATTTAAGCACTCAATAATTCCCGTAATTAATGATCAATCAAATACAATATAATATCAAAGCGTCTAAGTAGGATCAAGAGTAAAATTTAGATATCCTACTCAAATATACAACACAGCGCAGTCGAAATCCTAATGCCTCAGCCTCGAGATCAATGTTCGCGTCAACTCTACTCAACTGCCTGAAGGGGGTTTAAACACAAAAGTTGTGAGTGGACAAAAATAATCATTTATAAATTCCTTTTCGAAGAATTACCTTTCTTCCCCTCCATTTATAAAATCATGCATGCATAACATAAAACAATTTATCATATAAAAGCATCATATGTAAATCATCCAAAATTCACATTTATCTTTAAAACCATTTAATTGGACTCACATAAAATCTGTATAATAAAAATACCTCGTAATCCACAATTTTGTTTGAAAATCTCTTCAAAGGAGTTTAAAATCATTTGGTTCAATATGGACACAAATTATCTCAAATTCAAATCATTTCGTTCCAACTGCCACATAATATCTCAAATTCATTGTTCCCGACATATTCATAACACACCAGGGTATCCCTTGAGATGTGTTCAAATCTGTACAACTCTGTGTACCATATGTACTGTCTGTAATATCTGTACTATGCATAGACAGTCTCGCGACCCGGCGGAGCAAGGCCCCTCAACACCTAAGGTCCGAACCCTCAACAACTGGTAGAGCAAGGCCCCTCAACACCAGTCAGAGCAACAATAACCATCGGGACGGGAACCAGTGAATCAAATCCATACTTCGAAATCTTTGTTTCTCGGCCTAAGCCAAATTCTTTTCAATATCATTTTATGGCCAAAATCAATAAATCATAATTACGGGTCTCAACCCAAATCACATACTCAAATAGTTACCACTTCAAAACGATATCAAAATCAAGTACAAAAACCAGGCCATTTCTCAAAACACACTTTCACTGAAATATTGGAAAACATGTGTCCAGTATCATTTCTAAAATCCAGAAATTCATTGCACCCATACATAACAGTATTTAAATCAAAGATACATTTATGCATGCATTACAGTTTATAAATCAAAGTTCACTCACAAACCTGTCGAAGCAAGCTCAATCCCGAACTGTACGCTCCCCTGAAGTTCCCGGAGCAGTATCGCCTATCCAAATTAATAATCGGGATTACCAGCTAATCATAAGAACCTTAAATATAAACCCCCTAAACCCCGGGAGTCTAACTATGATGGCCTAGAAAACGCAGCAACTTTAAAACGTCCGAAACAACCCCTAAACGACATCCGATCGACTCGAAACCAGCGCCAACAGGTCCGAAACGTCAAAAACTACTTGTCACGCGCCACCGTGACCTCAGACTCGGCCCCACGCGCCGCCACGCGCCGACGGAAGGTCGGAACATGCTCCTACGCGCCGCCACGCGCCCTCACGCGCGGGGCACTCGCCTGTTACAGTACCCACGCGCCTGAACCAGTCCAACCCGGTTCGGCTCAACCTGACCCGGTCCAACTCGACCCGACCGGTTCAACTCGACCCGACCGGTCACCGGCGACTCGCCGGAGAAGACGACCGGCTACCGTCGCCGTCGCCGGAAGCTGGCCGGAGAAGATGACCGGCAGCGCCGTCGCCGCCGTCTGGTTTCGCCGGAATCCTCCATTTCCGGCCGAAACTTCAAGCTTTCCTAACTTCCTCAAAACTCAACCATTTTTCACAAATTTTATGTCTAAATCTATCTACTCGAACCCAGGAATCCAAATATTACCTCAAAACCACAAACACGTTCCTGTGCTAGCCGGAAAATCGATCGGAAGGTCCGAAACTTCCTATCCTCGGTTCGGCTTCCTCCGTGGTCCTCTCCTTCGATGGTTGGTACGGTTGTGATCGTGGGAAGGAGTAGAATATGATTAGTTGATCAAAACTGGAAGTTGGAGCCTTGAAATCAAAGTTGACTTTGTGGGTTTTTGGATGATTTTCGCACACGGGTTCGGGTGGTTTGTGTTTATTTCAGAGATAAGGATGAGAATGAGATGATGATCTGATGAAGATGAAAATGAAATAAAGATGAGACAATGATTTGGAATTAAAAATATCTACCCCAAGTCAAAAATTACCAAAATGCCCTTGCATATCTAGACCCATAACGTTCGTCCACGAACTCCGTTTTCCGAATGCCGCCTGTCTACGAACTCGTGAGTTCGAGACCTACGCAACGGTATCCAAAACACCACCAAAAGTGTCTCAAAACAAAATTTGACTTCCATGCCCTTTACCGACCAAGGGTAAAATCGTCATTTTACATAAATAATTTAATGAAATCCAATAATTGAAATTTCGGGTTGTTACATCAGCACACTAGTCAAACCAGTATGTCGGGACTCGCCGGAGAAGACGACCGTAATCCGCTATCTCTGACGAGCTCCTAACTTCTCCATTTTCAACCGTTTTTCACAATACACACATGTAAATACGTCTACTCATTCCCAGGAAACCAAATCCGAGCTTAAAAGGAGAAAACTTACCTCGTTTGGCCGGAATCCGCCGAAGAAGATTGTGCCCACTTCCACCCTTCGATCCGCCATCTCTGGAGGTGTTCGTACCTCGAAAATGGCACCATACGGCTCATAAGGTCGAGGGGATTCCATCTTTGGCTTTGGTTTGGTTCGAAGCGACCCAGAAATGGGTCGATGATGATGGTGAGGTGCAGTGTTCGCACAAGGAGAGAGAGATCGAGGAAGGAGAAAGAATGCAGATGGACCAATGGCGTGAGGAGAGAGAGTGTGCCATATTTATACTTTTGGACTTTTCAAAAATTACCGTTACGTACTAACCATTTTGGACCCGTAACTTTTTCGTACAAAATCCAATTCTCGAGTACCGCTTGTCTGCACACTCATGAGTTCGAGATGTACGAAATGGTACGAGAAAAATAGCCAAAAGTGTTCTCGGTTGAAAAGTGACTGCGGGGCCCATCGATAAAACAGGGGTAGAATTGTCATTTTACGACCCAAGTTTTCAATTACAGCCCACAACACATTGGGCCTTCATGGACGGTCCAAAATTCTTTTAGTTTAATCCAACACTTATTGGATTCCAAATTTACATTTTTAAATTCCTTTTCATATTCCAGAACGGGTTGTAACATTAATTCTCTTATTTATATTCATAAAAATTTTAATTTATAAATTCTAAAAAAAAAAACAAGGAATTTGGTTAAATTCCATATAAAGAGGTGTCATTTCACAAATTTCATCTTTATGACTATAATTTATGTATAAATATTAAATTTTATATTTAAATTTTATTCTATTTTTAAATTATCCAAACAAGAAACTTCACAAATGTTAGAAAATTAATTTCCTTCAATTTTAATTCCGTTATTTTATAAATTATTGGTAATCTTAAAATTCTTCATCCAAATACACCCTTAATATTTTGAGTGCACAAATTCTCTTGATACAACCATGTGGGCATCTCCAACGACCATGTTATTTATTTTTAAATGAAATTTTAAGCAAATCAATAAAATGTTGTTTTAGGAGTAGTTATCAAAAAATATTTTACAATAACCACACTTCTTAATTTAGAGAATTATAATACCATTTTTAGAAAGTCATAAATATTAATATTATTAAAATAATATAATAAATAAAATATATATTTTAAATAATAAAACTTGTTTAAAAGACCTTTACTTACAGTACTAATTATAATCAGAAGTTCAAATTTAAACGACTTTTCAGCCCTTCCTTATTTTTATAATTTTTTTAAAAAAAAATCCATATTTATTAATATATTAATTATTCCTGGCCCATTAGAAAAATTGCAAAAAAGAGAAGAAATACAGTGGGAAATTTCTTGCTAATTGATGATTGTTTTATATTTCCACGTATTAAATTGACTTTAAAGGATTTTGTTAAATCAGCGCCAAAAACAAAAACAAAAAAGGACCAATCGTGCCAAAAAAAATTCTAAATTGAATTCGTTTAACCATTTGATTAGATTAATAATATTAAAATTTTACGATTGAGTTTTTAATCAAATCCTAGGCTTGTCTAGTTTGTTTGTAATTTTATTGAATATTTGTAAAAAAAACAAAATGATGCCAACATAATGTAACATATAGATTATTTTGATCAACAACCTATATATGATAGGAATATAGTTAAATAAGGTACAAAAACAAGTGTAACTATCATTCATCTCACGTTATTATGATAATTGTGATATTTCTCTGTATTTTGTAATATAAATTAGACTTACATAAAATCTTAAATCGTATAATATATATAATTGACTTATTACTTCAAATGTACTTATAATATAACGCGAAATTTTACTTTGCACACAAAATAAGAAATCGTGCCACTTTATACCCAAAAGAATCATTATGTTAACTATGTTACACCAAAACCTTGACAGCGTTACAAACGCCGTTTCCTAGAGGGGCAATTATGTCAAAACCTCACCCAACCCATCTTCATCTTCATCTAGAAACGCCTCCTTACCCCAAGAACTCATACAACGGAGGTGGAAGGATTTGGTTTTCCTGGGATTTTGGAGTTTTGTTTTGAGGATTTGGATTGGTAATTGTGGATGGGTTCTAGGGGTAAGGAGGCGAAGGTTGAAGATGAATATGAAGATGGGTTGGATGAGGTTTTGACATAATTGCCCTTTTAGGAAACATCATTAATAACATTGTCAAAGTTTTAGTGCAACGAAGGTAATATAATGATTCTTCTAAATACAAAGTGGCAACATTTATGATTTTCGATACAAAATGAAATTTCGCATTCTATTATAGATGCATTTGAAGTAATAAATAAGCCTATATAATTCTCCTCATCAATATTTAAATAAAATTACTAGCTTTTGCAGTATGTTAATTTCGTAGGGCGTTTCAAATTAGAAAACTACTTGTTGCCATTCGGCCCACTCCACACCATTTTTGTATTATATCTTTAACCGGCTTATGGCATTTTGCCATTTTGGCAATTTGCGATCGCTTACATACAAAGTACAAGTTGGGGAGTGAAGTTGCTTCAAAACCGCGAAAATGGCTAAGGCAGAGAGCAGCCTCGCCACCCCCAGATGGTCTCTCAAGGGAATGAATGCCCTCGTTACCGGTGGCACTCGTGGAATTGGGTCTAATCTCTTGTTTTCTTACAATGTTTGTCAATTGGTCGTATGGGTTTCATTAATTGAGTTATTTTGTTGAAATTAATCAAGTGGTATTTGGTTTCCTTTATTGTTCTTGCTCGATTTCAGGTTTGCCGTGATGGAGGAGCTAGCTGGGTTTGGTGCGGCCGTGCACACCTGTTCTCGGAACGAAGCAGAACTTCAAAAGTGCTTAAAGCAATGGGAGGCTAAGGGCTTTATTGTCACTGGGTCAGTCTGTGATGCTGCGTCTAAAGCCGAGAGAGAAAAGCTGATGCAGCAAGTGGCCTCTACTTTCAATAGCAAGCTCAATATACTTGTAAGTAACCCTTTGTTCTTTTCGCGCTCTTTCTGTTTGTAGAAATGCCTCAGAGAAGAGAACTTTTTGATATTTCACCGTCTAAGAAGAAATTGGTTGTGTTTGTTTCTTCAATTCTCGAATTCAAGAGTTTTTTTTGGAGAGTATGAAAAGGGTTTCATTGAATTTCATTGTGGGATAGGTAAACAATGTTGGGACAAACATCAGGAAGCCAACTACTGAGTACACTTCTGAAGAATATTCATCACTCATGGCTACCAACTTCGAATCTACATACCATCTTTCCCAAATTGCACATCCTCTTTTGAAAGCATCTGGAGCAGGAAGCATTGTGTTCATATCTTCGGTTGCCGGTTTGGGGAACATAGGTTCTGGGACCATTTATGCAGCAAGTAAAGGTGACCTTTTTATTGCTTTCGTATTGTGTCTTCTTTTTCTCCATATGATTGCATTGAATTCAATTGAATTTGAATGGCAAAAGCTCAAGTCTTTTTTGTATTGTCTCCTATTTTTCTGTTTTCAGCTGCGATGAATCAGCTTACGAAAAATCTGGCTTGTGAGTGGGCAAAAGACAATATCAGAAGCAACTCTGTCTGCCCTTGGTACACCAGAACCTCACTTGTGGAACCTGTAAGTGCTCTTTCCTTCTCAAGACCATTGCTGTTTATATGTTTCGATGTTTTTCAGTTACAAAGATTTTGTTTCCTAAGTCTATTCCACAGAAGTGTATTCATACCATGTTATCCATCATGAAAAATTGAATATACACTCAGAAACCTCAAACTTCTTTCTCACTATAATGGAAATTACATTTTCCTTTGAACGACACTAGCAAAAGCAATAGAGAATTAGACCACCAGCACACTACGCACTGCATAATGGAATTCCCTTTCTCAGGTTACTTAGGATTTAGAAAAAGAGCAATAGACGTCATGTTCAACTTAAAAAAGTGGCAAGTGGAAAGACTATCTGATAGAATGAGAATGTATCAGGTTTCAGCTCACCTCAATTATAAGAATTTGGACAATATCTCAGGATGAATAAAGGTATGATTTTGTAGACCCCACTGTGGAAGGGTATACACCTATATTCCACCCGATCTTCTGCTATACTCTACCCTCTCTTTCAAAATCATACCGGCTTTTCTTGCACATAATATTCGATAATTAGTTAGTTACTAGTTTTTGTGGGACAGAAGTTGCTGAGGCTTTCTGCAGACTTGTGGTTAATGCTCTTAAAAAGAAGTTAGGCTATATTTGGATGAGCAACTTTAAAGTATCGACATATTTGGGCTAAATTAATTAGAAATGCGCCATCAAATATTAGATGAGTAGATTCCAAATGACTAGATGCAATGCATTTAGAGGGATTTGTAAGTAACTACTTAATAGGTGTTGATTGTATTTCCTTTATTTAGTTGTTATGCTCATGTCGTGCATGTCCTCCCTTGTTAGTAACTTATGAATCCCTCTATTTTTAGTAATATATAATAAATCCCTTTGTATTTCAGTGTTCCTCATCCAAACATAGCCTTAAAGCTATATACGCCTACAAGGATACACCAGTCCTCTGTATACTTGTAATTGGGAAGTACTAGTCTGTTATGTGGGTGTAATTGAGAATCTAATAAATCCTTAGGGCATGACTGCAAAAAGCTTAAGCAGTCTGACCTTTTCCCTTTTTTTAATTCTGATTAAGCAGCCTAACCTTTTTTAATCATTATTCGTATCGATAGTTTATGAGCATTCCTTAGAACCCGTAAAAAAATATTCAAATCCGTTGTAATGAATGTTGGTTTAATAAGTTGGTGTCTCTAGTATTATTATTGTTTGTTTAACATCAATGACTAATAGTAATAGGGCAGACACGCATTAGAAGTTTAGATTATTAGATATTTGTGTATTCTAGTTCAATGGAATCTGTTAAGCTTCATGGAAAATAGTTTTAGCAGCATATTCGAAGAAATGGCTCACATTTCTTTGAGACGACTGAATATTTTTAAGTCCCTGAACCATCCCCATCTCCTTTGCCTTTCCCTTTTACAGATCACACTTCCAATGAGTAGGTACTGAAAGTCTGAAACCTAAACTAGGTTGTGTGACTGTATCCCACCATACAAGTGGAGAAACAAAAAAACAAATTATCATTGCACAGGATCATGCTGAGATTTTGAGTCTCAAGTTTTGTACTCATCCAACATTAGAAATGTGTTATAATGATACAGTAGATTACTCCAATGATCTAATTCTACCTAGTATCAGCGTGGACATAGATGACTATGTAGAACTTGGTCAACTCTCTTGCATTCTCAGTTTATGAGTCTGAATTAAATTCGGGTTTGCTGAAATTATTGAAATTGATTCTGAATTTGTCTGCTTTCAGTTGCTGGGCAACAAGGAGTTCCTGGAAGAGATAACCTCATGCACACCGTTGAATCGTATTGCAGAAGCTGAGGAAGTCTCATCTCTGGTGGCCTTCCTTTGCCTACCTGCTGCTTCTTACATCACCGGTCAGATCATTTCTGTTGACGGAGGAATGACTGTGAACAGTTTTAGCTCATCTAAGCGCCCATTTTAAGCCCATGTTCTTTACATTCTTGCCTTGATTCCCAAGCTAAAGGTATTTTTTGGGGTTTTAGGGCTATGATCGCAATGTATTTATTGAGCGGGACTCATTTGTTTACTTATATGAAAAAAGTAGGCAACAGCTTGTGTCTTTTATTAAGATCTGAATAGCTGTTTTAAATTTAAACTAATTATCTTTCGTCTTTTTTTTGGCGTAAAGCGATACTGTAAATTGAAAATATATTGTTGGCGTTTAATAATTGAAACGTTATTAATGAGTAGGAATTACAACAACCCGTCTCTATTTAGGGATGTGAAAATTGATGGGATACTATGACATCCTCGTGGGGATGATAGCTTTAAAGTTATGGGTCCGCATTGTGAAGATTTTACTGTGATCCTGTGTTAGTGTCACGATTTTCATGTACCATAAAGTCTGTTTGTTTGGTGAGAAAACTAAAAGGAAAGTTTCTTAATAATGGTGCCACCTGGGAAACGAAAATATCTTGAAGGACAGGCAGAGTGCAGAGAGATGATATTTTGTAGGGTTGTTTTTGTAGAAAAGGAAACGTAGGTCTCCAGGAAAAGAGTCGCCCCCTGAATTTGAAGGCAAAGGTTGACTTGGGAAAGTGGGTCTCTGGGCCTCTTACGTGTCGTCCAACACCAACATAGCCCTCCACGTCTCGTAAACATACAACCTTCCTTCTACATGTCGTGTTGGTTTTTTTCCTTTTTTTTATAATTGGGAACTAGGAATTTCAATGCGTGTTACAATCGTGCTACATCTTATATGTTTAAAAAGTTTTCAAGGAATCAATAATAATTATTATTATTGTTAATTAGTACTACATTATATTTAGACTTATTATTTAAAATCCACTAAGAATAAATCAGCGAGTTTGAAAATGCACTGAGAACTTAAATTTACCTCATTTTACACTCAGAACAAGCATTTTGTTACCTTCGTCGTACCATATGTCAGTCTATATTACTAACGTCGTTAAAAATGCTGATATGGCAGTAATATTACAAAAATTATAAAATCAATTAAGATATTTGCTAAATTTTATTAAATTTTATACTAAAATTATTTTTAAATATTAAAACAAATAAAATTAATTACCTTTCTGCAACTCACCCGATCGTCTTCCTCTCTGGGCCTACACGCAACGGCCGCCCACCCACCCACCTAATATTTTCTGCAAATACATCCGCTCCTCCACCTCACTCTCCTCGTCCTCCTCTCTCCTCCTCACTCTCCGCCGCCAACCTTGTCTACCTCGAAAGTCCCACCGACTCCCCAACCCAAAAGCTCGAAGGAGCTCTCCTCAACGAAAGGCACCGACATCTCCAAATTCAAACCCCAATTCTCACACAGCACCACACGAAGAAGACGAGCCAGCAGCGATTGCAGCTTGCCCGAGTTCAAATTTTGGATGGTCACAAACCCATCATGCCCTCAACCCAATCTCCTCTTTATTGATGAGCTTATTGTTGATGGACAGATGGAGTCCTCCTCCCTCCCGACCTCCTACATCACTCCGACCTACCCGACCCAAATCCAAACCACTCCGACCCACCTTACCCAAATCCACCCCCCATTTCAGAGCCTTATGTTTCGAATTTTGGATGGTCGCAAACCCATCCAGCCCTCAACCCAATCTCCTCTCTGTTGATGAGCTTATTGTTGATGGACAGATGGAGTCCTCCACCCTTTCGATCTCCTACACCACTCCGACCCACCCGACCCAAATCCAAACCACTTCGACCCACCTGACCCAAATCCACCCCCTATTTTCAGAGCCTCATGTTCATGAACCAGAGTAGAGGAAGAGATTTTGATATTAATTGGGATCTTAATTTGTCCGTTTGGGATTTTAATTTATCTAGGTTGGGATATTTTGGGGCCAATGGTAGTGAGGAGGGGAAGAACAAAAAGAAATTGGGGATCGATATTAATTTTCCTGCTCCATAAATTCTATGGAAATATGGAGGAAGTAAAGGGTTTTTGAGTTTACGGTTAGGGAAGAAATTCGCACAGCTAGGAGAATTGGTTATTGATTTGGATGTTGGTGATAATGGTAGTGTGAGGTGGAGATAGGAGGAGGAGGAGTGGAGGAAAATGACGGAGATGTCGGTGGTTGACTGGGGTGGATTGGGGAAGGATTAGGTAATTTTAGATTAGTTTTAATTGTTTTTAAAATAATTTTAATAATAAAATAAAACAAATATCTTAATTGACCCTATAAATTTTGTAATATTACGGATGATGCAACAGAGGTAACGGAATGCCTATTTTGGGTACAAAGTGAGGCAAATTTCAGTTGTGTGTGCATTTTGAGACTCGATGACTTGTTTTTTGTGCATTTCAAGTAATAAGCCTTATATTTATATTATTTTTCACACCTTATGTTTAAAGGGTAAGGAGGATACTCATCATATATAAGATATTCTCCCCCCTTTATCATTGTATCAAAAAATTATTATTATTAACTTATCATTACAGTTTAATGTTTCTTCATTTTATAAACGAGAAATTTTGAATTCTACCACTAGGTCTATCCCTGGGACTACAGGTCTAGCATAATTAGTTAGAATTTGAGTTGGGTCTAGCTATAAACACATAAGTCAGCTATTCGATACTTCCAATATTCTGCAAGTTCTTGATTTACCTCTACATGCATCAAAGACTATGATTCCGGTTTAATAACAATGAAATAACATTCTCTATCGTAGGGTTATAAGAGCAATTCAAAATTATGATATAATATGTGCAATGGAATTTTATCCTACAAAGGTGGATCCATTGTAGCCTGCTTTAAAGAGGATCGGGCGGCCTTGATAAAACAAAAAAAAAGTTTGATTTTACTATGAATTGAGAAAATTTATATTTATGATAAGCTTCATATATAATTATAATTGATTATTGTTTGATTCCAGATTTAATTTATATATGAGTAAATTATTACATTTGATACAATGATATTGGAGGTAGAAATTATGATATAAACATTGGGTATCGACCTTACTATTAGTAAATTAGTATTTTAATATACAATGATTTGGAGAAGGGTGATTACAATATATATACATTGAGTATCGACCTTGCCCACGAGAGTTGAACCCAAGACCTTCCACATAATGTGTGAGGAAGAATACAACTAGGTCATAGCACTAAGTGACCATAATTAATTTTATAATTAACTATAAATTAGTCCAATTTTAATAATCAACATATAAATTAGTCCATTTACTGATTTACCAGATTCTACTTAAGCATATTACTTTTTTTTTTTACTTAATTTCTTTTTTTATTTTCCTATTATCCTTTATACCCTTTTAACCAACTAATTACCATATACACCTATTTTTTGGGAGTCTATTTATCAGATGTGGATGAGAAATTTTCAAAATTTAAATATTTTATATTTAACTTTTAATATTTATTTTGATAAGATAATTTTTCCAAATAAATTTCCTAAGGATTTGTTTTTACGAGTCGTTTTCATCGTCTTAGCCTCTTGGATACTACCTGATAGTTTTGCAAGATTATAGTCATACATGTATTTTATCTATCTTTTAATTTTTTTGTTTTACCCCTTCTAATTATAGTTATAAAGGTAGAAATAAAGATATAGTAGGTAAATTAATTATTATTATCTGCCATTTGTACCTACCTATTAGTTATCTATCTATTTAATATTAATCCACCAGTAGACATTAAAACATTTTATTTCCACAATTTTTACGTTTTTAAATTTATTTAATCTACCAAAAATACAATTGCTTACAAAATATAATTACATAAACAACTGTATCTGGCATAAGTACATTGGTTATAATATACCTATATAATAGAAAGATGTCTAATTAACCTATATTGCCCAGGTATATTACCAAAACATCATATTTGACAAAGATGTCTAATTAACCTATGCCGCATGTACATTCATATAAACTACAATTAAAAATGAATAAAAAATAAATGATAGAATTTTATAAGCTCACAATATATAAGACTTAAATGGCATGCTTATAATTTTAAAAAAAAATAACCGATTAAAACAAATAATAGAGTTTGAACAACTGTCAAAATATTACGTAATTCTATAATTACTGTTCTTATTTACTATAGCAGACTAATTTATA
Organism: Oemleria cerasiformis; assembly: GCA_037349345.1. Classification (NCBI taxonomy): domain Eukaryota; kingdom Viridiplantae; phylum Streptophyta; class Magnoliopsida; order Rosales; family Rosaceae; genus Oemleria; species Oemleria cerasiformis. The sequence continues at coordinate 34,930,180 of JAZGTL010000007.1, read as the reverse complement.
GATTGGACTTTAATAAAAAGACCTATTTATAATTACCCCTTAATTTTAATAAGGCCCGGTGATTCGTAAATTAAAGTTGGCATACCAAAAATAATTATAATATTTTGGCCTTATTAGTAATTTTATATTTGAGTAAATTAGTATTTTAATAATTGATTTTAATTTATAGGTTGTTTGAACAATATGGAAGGTGGCAATAAAACCACCCTATCAAAAATTATGTGAGCATTCCTCTTTGATATTAGAAGGTTCACTTAAAAACCTACAAGTACTTGTGAGAACCACTTTAAAATAAGGGGAAATTGATGAAAATAGAACTCTCTCCATAAATTTATTAAAAAATAGAATACTCAAAAATGTATTTACAAAAATAGAACATATATAAAGAGGATGATAACCTTGTAGTAACCAAGACTCAAACTTGGTTTGAAATTAGAAGAGAGAGTAAGGGAGCTGGTGAAATCTCTCTCATCTTCTCTCATCTTCTCTCATCTTCCTCTCATCTTCTCTCATCTTCCTCTCATCTTTTCTCATCTTGCTCGCATATTCCCTATGTTTGATTTTGGTAAGGTGGATGAACCACAAGTGTTGGGTATTTAAGAAATTAAAGCAAATAACCAATTGGGGAGTGAGAAAGATGAATTTGGAGGTGTGAGGTCGGGAAGATAATTGGGTAGAAGGCCATAGAAACCAGGGCGAATTTGTAGATCTAGTCTTATAGTGCCCCACTGGTTTAGATCTAGTCTTATAGTCCGGTAGTGTCCTCATAGTCAGGGTAATGACAATTTCATACCAAAACATCCAATTCTCACTGCCCAAAAAAAGCAATTCTCACTGCCAAAAAAAAAACAATTCTCACTGCACTGACTATAAGGACACTACAGGAATATGAGGATACTACCTAACTATGAGGACATAAACGAGCATAGGTTGATGAAAATTTCAGACCAAAACATCCAATTCTCACTACCCAAAAAAAACAATTCTCACTGCACTGACTATGAGGACACTACCTGACTATGAGGACATAAACGAGCACAGGTTGATGAAAATTTCAGACTAAAACATCCAATTCTCACTGCCCACAAAAAACAATTTTCATTAACCTGACTATGAGGACATTACCGGACTATGAGGACACTACCGGAATATGAGGACACTATCTGATTATAAGAACATAAATGAGCATAAGTTGATGAAAATTTCAGACCAATACATCCAATTCTCATTGCCAAAAAAAAACAATTCTCATTACCCTGACTATGAGGACACTACCAGACTATGAGGACACTACCAGACTATGAGACTAGATCTAAACTAGTAGGGCACTATAAGACTAGATCTATGTTACTATTATCCACCTTTGTTTCTATCTCACCTGTTCGAGACGAGTAGCCACCACCACTGCCTGGATAGTCCCGAGTCACCATAGAGGGAGGGTTCAATTTCGTGGGAGGGAGGCATGAAGGGTTCGATTTCGTGTGATGGAGGGAGGTTCGATCTCGTGGGAAGGAGGAAGGGAGGGTTCGAAAGAGGGAGGGAGGAAGGGAGGGTTCGAAAAAGGGAGGGATGGAGGGAGGGTTCGATTTCGTGTGATGGAGGGAGGTTCGATCTCGTGGGAAGGAGGAAGGGAGGGTTCGAAAGAGGGAGGGAGGAAGGGAGGGTTCGAAAAAGGGAGGGATGGAGGGAGGGTTCGATTTCATGGGAATGACGGAGGGTTCGAAAGAGAAGATGAGAGGAAGATGAGAGGAAGATGAGAGGAAGATGAGAGAAAGATGAGAGAAGATGAAAGGAAGACCAGGAAGATGAGAGAGATTTCACCAACTAGTTACTATGAGGTTACCATCCCCTTTATATATGTTCTATTTTTGTAAACACATTTTTGAGTATTCTATTTTTGAATAAATTTGTGGAGAGTATTCTATTTCCATCAATTTCACCAAAATAAAATTAAGGAAATTGTTAGCAATCTTTTCATCGCCTCTTCTTTCTCTTTACATGATTATGACTACAATTGTCTATTTCTTAATCACGAGCCTTTAATAATTTACAAAGAGAAGTACTTAATCAATTATAGAAAGAGAATTTATATATACACTTGTTATTGATAATATTTTAACGTAATCATTATTTAAAATTAGAAATCGCCAATAAAAATTATGAAGTACCAATAAGCCTATATAAAACTCTTTTGTCAATAGCATTATTCCATTTAAACTAGTTTTTATTTTATCATACTATCATCTCACGGATCATGATCATTTTTTTTTAAAGAAGATACAATATCATAAATTAACATAAAAAATCACTTATAAGTCTGTCTTTTTTTTGCGCCAAGTAAAATGTGTTTCTATACCAATTTTTACCATGAATAACGCTCATGAGTCTCAAATTTCATACATGTGAATTAGACACTAAATACGTCAAGAATCACTTTTGAATAAACTATTTTATCAACAAACAGTACTCCATAATTCCCAAAAAAAATATACAAAAGTAAAGGTTAGCATGTTGATAAAGTAATAACTAGAAGCAGTAACCAAATGGTAAGGTTGAGCAAACCCTAGTCAGAGGAGAGGTTGAGGTTGAGTTGAGTTTGAGGGAAAGGGAAAGGACAGTGACTGAGTTGAAGACCCTGACGTGGCACTAGTTTTAGTGGGTAGGTCACCACATGTGGGAACCGGGAGAAGGGAGGGACCCCAAGACTCATTGCTCGACAACCCATACCCTTTACGTGGCACCTAATTCAAGTTACTTTTCTATCCCTACGCTCCCACCCCATTTTGATTTCTCAAAGGGGCACTTCAACTGGAGGCCATTGAATTTCAAAGGGGCACTTCAACCCTTTTTAGTTTTTCGTTTTAACACATAAAAAGCAATTTGGATGTAAACGGGAGAAAAAGAAAAAGAAAATAATATTAGATTTTTTTTTTACTATTAGAGCATCTCCAATGTAAGGATATAAATTTGAGAGGTGACATCTTATTAAAATATTTAAAAATATAAAATAATTTTGATCTAATGAAAAATTATAAAATATTGAGATATAAAATTTACATTTTCATCTTGAAGTTTGATCGCAACACTTGCTTTCAATTTACAAATGAATTTAATTTTGGACCGTCACATATATACATTTATATTAAATGTTCAATTATTTGTTGTTAAATAATAACCAAATTTAATATATGGTGGCCTACAATGAAGATGTAAAAGAAATTATAAATATGCAATTTTTTTACAATTTCAGACCGGATATAAAATTTACATTTTACATTTCTAACTTGTTGGATCATATAATTGAAATTCAAAATTGTGAAATTTCCATTCCGTCAAATTTATATCTTAAATTAAAGATGCTTTTGTATAAAAAAAAAAATTAAAATTGGAGACGCCCTTAATTAGGATTAGATTTGATTTCATCAACTTCAAATACAACCTTTAGCATTATTTTTGGATTATAGAAGAATTCAAAATCGTTTTGTTGAGTTTAACTTAAAAAAAAATTCCTTGAAAAAATTTTACTATAGGAATCTCTTGCATATGGTCTAATTAGCAATATTTGATTAATGATTTTGATGCATGATTTTATTGTTGAGACGAACATGGTAATGTTGCAAAGGTATTGAAATTTAGAAAAAGCATGTCCACGTAATAGTTGTTGCACATATATATATTCAACAACAGTCGATTACGGCTATCAAAATGTGGTCTTACACGTGTTTATAGTTCATGAATGATATCATTTTTTTTTTATGTTAATGCAATAATTATAATTAAGTAAAATTTGAAAAACAGCATTTGTAAGTGTCATTTTTTGCGCATAAGTAATATATTAACTTTTTGCTTAAATATCACTAAAAATTATATTAAATATATTACTGAGGTATCACTTTATACCAATGCAAAGAGTCAAGTAAAGCTTTATAAATTTTATAGCATAGAGAATTTAAACAAAGTTTTTTGATAGGTACCATCCACAAGGATATTAAATTTAATAGTCAAAGAGAAAAAATCAGTACTTGCATGCGCCCTTTTTTGATGCTAAAGATTGCGCACAAATTTTTTATTATATAACGTTTAACATGGTATTAAATTATAACGTTTTTCACAATTAAAAAAATCTCGATATTAGTATAATAATGATCAAATACAATAAGAAATTAATCGAAATTAAGAATGAAGCCAATTCTTGTTTATCTTCCTACCTCAATCTTTTAAAGAGATATATAGTATAAGAAAATACCTCAAAAAATAAAACATTTACCTTCCATATTAATTTCAACAAATTATGATAAGAGAATAACTTGATTAAATTGAAAAAAGAAAATTGTATATATCCGCCAGGTGTTTAAAAATCAAAATAAACGATGAGGCCACCCCTTCCTTCCTTGGAAAGCCCGCAACAAGCTAAGAGGTGGTGTAATCGCCGCGAGGCGCGTGGGTAAGTGAACCTAACACGATACTCTACGATGCTGCCACGTGGTGATATATTTCCGTAGCCAGAGATTAAATAAAGGGGAGAAAAAAAAATGAGAAAAAATATGAAAAGAGTAGAGGGGTCGGTCGTTCGAGGACCACATGCGTGTCAGCAAAAGGACACCGTCTACACCTACCGTGTCATCACAAAATTAGGCCACGTATACGTGTCGAAAAGGCCAAGCACGTGGTGAAATTTGAGGGAGCGGGAGATGAGATGGACGGTGAAGATGAGCAGTCTAGTATTCAGCAGTTCGGCGTCATACCAACTGTACAATGTCGGATCCTGCCCGCGATGGTGACGGGCAAGCTGCCCGTGATTAGGCATTGTGGCCCCCAGGTGAAATTGTTGTGGGTGTGGGGATGGTGAGGTGGCTCTTTTTCTCGTTTAGAAAAAGCTTCGCTGCGATGCCATTTTAAGAGATCGCTCAAAATTTCTCTCTTCGCTATCATTTCTCAAAATCCTTGTGTTTCACATCTTCATTTCAAAATTTCCAATTGCCTCTCTCACGAGTTAGAGATTTTAAGGGAAGAGTTTGCTAATTGTCCGTTGTGCGTGAATTATTTTGAATTTCAATGGCCGGGATTTGTTGCGGTGTTGTTGGAGAAGGTGAAGCGTCGACTACGATTGAGTCGAGCTCTCGGAGTTCGAGGCGCAGGAGATTGGACCTCTTGCCGCTTAAGTACATGGCTGACATGACCGTACCACCGTCGACGGCCGAGAATGGCCGGAAGCGTCGGAAGATTGATCTGTACCGTTCTTCGTCGGGGGTGTCACAAAACGCAGTGGAAATATCGGGAGCGAAATCGAAAGAGGAACTCGAAGAGTCGGAGCCGAACGCAACGGTGCGTCTTGGCGGTGATGATCATCATGAGTCCAAGTCTGTTCATGTGGAAGACGAAACGGTTCGGGTGCAGGTCCAGGAGAGTCCTCGGTTTGGTATGACTTCTGTGTGTGGGAGAAGACGAGATATGGAAGACGCCGTTTCGATTCGCCCTTCGTTTTGTCATTACGACAGCCAAGAATCTAACGGTGCCCATTTCTACGGCGTTTTCGACGGCCATGGCTGCTCTCATGTAAATCCACTAATCCTAATTTTAGTTCTTTACATCACCAATTTGCTCTCGCTTTTTCTTGTTCAGATTTTAATTTTTTTTTTTTTTGTTTCTTTAGGTGGCCTTGAAGTGCAAGGACCGATTGCACGAGATCGTAAATCAAGAGCTCGAAACCGAAGGCGCGTCCATAAAGTGGAAGGATGCGATGGAGCGTAGCTTCGCGAAGATGGACGAGGAGGTTCAGGAAGGGAACCTGGTCGCTCAAGGCCCGAATTGCCGGTGCGAGCTTCGGACTCCGCAGTGCGACGCCGTTGGATCTACGGCGGTTGTGGCCGTCGTTACTCCGGAGAAGATTGTTGTCTCCAATTGTGGAGATTCCCGCGCTGTACTTTGCCGAAACGGCACCGCGGTACCTCTTTCCTCCGATCATAAGGTGAGCGTTCGGCGCCTTTATTTTCCCGAGAAACAAACAGAAACCAGAATTCTTGTTTAAATTATCTTGATTTTATTGGCGCGTGAAATTGCTAGGATATGGTCAAAGATTTTAGACTATTAAGTATACTCAATGATTGCGCGTACACCGCACGTTTGCTAATGTGCTCTTAATTTATTGTTTTTGCAGCCGGATCGACCCGACGAGTTGCTTCGGATCGAAGCCGCAGGCGGGCGCGTGATTTACTGGGATGGCGCGAGAGTCCTGGGGGTCCTCGCCATGTCGAGAGCCATCGGCGACAACTATCTGAAACCGTACGTGATATCGGAACCGGAAGTGATGGTCATGGATCGGACGGCGGAGGATGAGTGTCTAATTCTGGCTAGCGATGGCCTGTGGGACGTAGTGTCGAACGACACCGCTTGCGGAGTCGTTCGCATGTGCCTGCGCGCACAGAAGACGGCTTCACAATCTGAGCGATCAGGCAGCGACGAGGCGGCGAGCTCCGACAAGGCGTGCTCGGACGCCTCCATTTTGTTGACCAAATTGGCGTTGGCTAGGCAGAGCAGCGACAATGTTAGCGTCGTCGTCGTTGACTTGAGAAGACCGAGGAGGTCCTTTAATGACGCGGTGATGATATAAACACTAATGTAGCCAGAGTTAGCCAGAGTCGCAGAAAGAGGGGAAATTACAAACAGAGTAGCTTTGAGTCTGTTAATTGTTGGTTGTGGGGCTGCTCTTGTTTTCTCTTAATTAACAAGTTGAAGAAAGAGAATTCAAATTTTCTTTTTTTAGGTGTGGATTTGGGTTTTATTTTTTTATTTACTTTTTATTTTAAAGGCTTTTTACAATATTCGCATGCCTGCAGAAGTTTGCAGAGATGTGGTATTATACAAACTTAATAGTGAATATATATGTATAATTGAGTAGTTTTTCTTCTTCTTGAATTGTACCGCACCGTTGGTTCGCAAGGCAGTCAGTTTGGTTAATTTGGTTATGGTTGAATTTGGGAGTTGATGCTTTCGGTTCTAGAATTTTAGGCCTAAAAAATCAACAAATAGTTGGATGTTTCCATTAGTTGAAATGGGGTGACATAATTTCTTGGTCCATGATCGAGACAACCAAACCAGGCACCAATGTTTGTGAAGCGCACGCCTTACTAAAGAACACTCCTTTCCTCTAAAGAGAACATCCAGTAGTATATAATCAATAGATTGATTCATTCTTAATGGCACCGTAGGCACCTTTTAAAAGGTTTTATGGCACGAATTTAAGATTTTAAGTGCGTTTAAATATCATTATTTTAATATTAATTATATGTGTCATATTATTTTTCTTTACATTTTAAAATTATAGATTCCTTTATCCACGCCTTTGTTGGCAGTGCTCGACATAAATATATTTATGCATAAAATCCTAACATCAAGATAATTGAACAATGTCTCTTTAAGATTCTTCGTTGTATTCGTACTCTTGTGGGAGAATTCTCCATATCCACTGATGTCAAAATTCCAAAGGTGATAGTGATAACGGTCAGGGTGTTTCTTTGGAAAAAGATAACGGTTATGGTGTTTTGGGAACCTACGGCTATGGGCGCCGCCGTGGGAAGATAAATGACGACCGTTGAGCGACCCCTTGAGCGGCTGAGTGGTCGCCGTTGGATATCGTTGGCTCCCTTTCAGCCTTTCAGGGGCTGAGTGGGCAGATTTGGGGGTTCCACCACCAGATTTTTATTCCTCGACAACTATGAGAACAGAGACATTTTTCCTAATCAATAAGAAGTCGACACGTTAGCGTTTCGTATGTGTTGCTGGCCTTGTGGCATCAACATCTCTGAGCTGGCTTAGATTTATTTAGATTTTGATGTTGATGGGTATGGACCCAAATGTGCCCTGAAAATTAAGGAAGAAGCAAAAGGTGTCGCTTGGGTCTTTAATAATGTTAATGCGGGCTTTTTTGGTTCGAGTTTGTTGCGTTTCGAGGCCTCACCTTGACATGGGATAATAAAACTGGAAAGACTTTTCTCGAGGGAAAAGAAAAAAAAATACTTGAATGGTCAATTTTTATATGACAGCTAATTACGTAGACACCCTCTGAGAGGTCTTTTTCGATTGAATCAACATGCGAGAAGTTAGAAAATGGCGTTAGCATGATAACTAGACGGAAATTGAAGATCAAGCATGATGCTCCTGTATCAGTGAAACTTTCCCTAGTGATCACGCTCAACGAGTGTGCAACGAATTAGAACAAAAAGCTGAATTTGATTTGAAAAATTCATGATTCAACACTTTGCTTTCTTTTTTTAATTTAACAATATAACAGAAAAATTATTATACGTTATTAATAGCAATTCCATTCTTTATAAGAACCAAATTTAAGTTACGTAACTTATGACAAATTACAATATGCCATTTCTTTTGCTGCTAACCAAATTATCTAGCCATTATTATTCCCGGTTTCATAGTATTTCATTAAAATAAAAAAAAGACCAACCATAATTTTTTATTGTGTGACAGAGGATTCTTACAAATCAATGATGGTAGATATTTTCACTTATAATAATGAAGCACATAGGAGACTATATAGATGCCACTTTTAGGAGGGATCGCATCTTTATCAACGGATTTTACGATTTCGGCTGGCTGGTCTTGTCAACTGCAAAAATATACTAAAAAAAAATCCTGTTCCAATTGATTGGTCTGAAGAAATAGTACTCAAGAAATTAAATTATGTGATTATTGTCTCTTCTTCGCTTCCTATTTCATCCAATTCTCTAAGGCGTGGATCACATTTTTCATTTTTGTCCCCCCAAATACTTTATTTTCAAAGAGCATACCAAATTTAGCGGTGCAATGCGGGTTGTAAGGTCAATCTAATCTTAATTTCATTTTTTTTAGTTTAAATTCGGATAGAATTAAGGTTAATTTGCATTTTTACAAATTTCTTGTTGGATTTAGGTTGACGGATTTAATTTATAAGCATAATCCCACGGGTTTAACTCAAAATTCAAAATATTTCATGCAATTAAGTAAATAGCTCAATATTCATTAATGTTCAGACACTCAAATATTATATTTTATATCTAATTATTTATAATTATCATAATTATTTTACATAAACATAACCAAAGTAAAAATTGGTGAAGATCAATCAACTTAAGTTTAAAGATGGAAAAAAAAAACATAAATTTAAAGAGTCTTATAAATTACAAGTACATATGTTATTCGTAAATACCTATATGAAGTAAATAATATTAAAATCACATGTATTTAAATAAAATCGAATTGAATTGGGTTAATTAGAATTCTGATTAAATCGGATAGGATTTGAGGATTTATTAAAAAAAAAGATTAAGATTATTTGACTCAAACATAATGGAGTGCTAATCTTTACGGTTGAAGACCCACGTCAGTGGTGGAGTCAGAAGAATGATGATATAAGCTTGGAAACTTCTATTTAACCTGGTATTGCCAAAACCATGGCCTCATTAAATTATCATTTATCATTTTTAAATTTATAATAATATTGTATTATTTATAATATAATTTATTAGCCTCACTCTAGGCGCGGATGCACATGCAGGAGGCATTTCGTCGCGTTACATGCTGCTTTACGACACTGTTCGTGATTTCGTGTGACATAAGTTTGTTTTTGATTTCTTATTTATTACCTATAGTGGTTCTTAGTTTTTTTTTTACGTTTTTTTTAATTGATGAAATCAATACTTATTTGACGAGATCAATTATTAATTTTTCTTTTACATTTTTTCTTCAGTTGATGACACTAATAGTGGTGACAAATATATAAAAAAGATAAATAATAATAAACTTATATATCCTAACATTTTCAAAAATATTTTCTACGTGGTAAAAATACATTACAATATAGTCATATACTTTATGTCAGATGAAGTCATGCATGTCAATCTATATATATTTTTAATATATAAATGTGATTAAAAGTTTTAATTTTTAATTCAAATGAAAAAAAAAGGAAAAGTCATGTGGGTAGTTCCATATGTAGGTATTTGTATACATGTGAATTTTCAGAGTTTATGTGAGTTAATTATTTGCAAGTGAATTTCTGCTTTCTTTTCAAATTTTGTATTTTTAAATTTTTATGCCCTTAAATATTTAATTGTTGTATTTTTATATCTTATTCAAGGACATCTTTGAATTTTTAAAAATTTAATCCTAAATTTTAAAGAAAACATTTTGGGCCTTACAAATAGGAGAAAAAAGATAAAATAATTATGTGCAAACATGGAGAGATTGGTTGAGTATTTATTTGAACGTGGAGGGAATTATATTTGTATTCATAATTTTTTTATTTATCTTTTCAACTAACTATTGTATTAATTTCTTCTTTATATATTTTTCCAATTTCTTCTTTTTTTGAATTTATCATGTGTTATGTAGGTATTTTTTTTAATCATGTAATTTGTATTTATCTTGTAGGTATTTATCTTATGCAACTAATTGTTGTATGACTTATCTGCTTCTTTTCTTTTCTTAACTTTTTTTTTTAAGTAACATCAATTTAAACCAAACATATTAGACGAATAAGTAAAATACAGGTGACGGTGATAGAGAAAGAAATGGACAAATTCAATATACTCATTACAATACAATGATTAAAATGTTTGAAAGGAAGCACTCGAAATAGTTCATTACTAAATCTTAATCAAAGCAAAAAATAAAAAAGTTCGATTCATCGCGAATTTAGTCAACATTGAGGACCGTTTGGCTGTGGAGATTTACAATCCCATCTCTGATTCCTGGCTCTTTTGCCCACCTCTTCCAGCCAATTTCCGCGCTGGAAACTCTTCCCAGTAGTGCCGATTCTACGTCTGCGGAATCTACTCCTGCTTCATTTCCTCATTTGATTGAAAAAGTGCATATGAAATTAAAATCAAACAAAATAGTACTTGAATCATGAAAGAAAATAACCAAATATAAAGAAAAGGAAATAAGATAAAACAAACCATACCTTGTATTAGCGTTTATTTCTGTTAAAATATTATATTTTCTTTTAAAAGAATGAAAAAACACAGAGAAAAGTGTTGTTTAAGAAATAATGAGCTCTAGTTGCTGCATGTCACCCCAACAGACTACATTTCATTCAACTTACAATTGCCAAGCTAGGAGGAGGATTTAAATGTTTAAGAATCTCTAATAATGTCCCGCTCTAAGGGTGTGTTTTGATGAAAATTTTTAAGATTACTAAGAATTTATCAAATGATGGAATGTAAATTAATTTTTCGAAATTTGTGAAGTTTCATATTTGGATAACATAAAAGTAAAATAAAATTTAAATATGTAATTTAATATTTATATATAAATGGTAGTCATAAGATGAAAATTTGAAGATAGACACATTTTTATATGAAATTTAAATTTGGGATTCGTGGCATCTAAATTCCTATATTTATGCATCCAAACAACAGAATTGGTGCATAGGAAATTTGAAATTCTAATTTTTTAACAAATCCAATGTTTTTTTTCTTCATCCAAACACACCATAAACTTCTTTAATGGCCGCATCATACTATTGCAACGCAAATATGAAGATATGTTGTGAAAATTCAAATTGATAAAATGATTAAAAAGTTATTGCATATGATTTGATAATCACTTTAACTTCTTTGCATCCTAATATTTTTCAGGATTTTTTTATTGTTGTTTTTATGGTATTTGTGAACGAAAGTTACAAAATGATTTCACAATATACAACATTAATATACAAACCAAATAAATAATAAATTCACAATTTCTTAAGATAAAATAGAATCTATAATATAATATAACTTTCTAATGTGCTTTTGTAGGATTTCTTGTCATATTATAAAAAAAGATAACATAATACAAAAAAATCTTAATCTAACCGGAACAAAAAAAATCAAGATATGGTTAGCATAAATTCTAACCAAAAAAATTAATCTATTGTCAATAATAAATAGTTTGACGTGCACATGCTTACGATGGTGAAGGTTGTGAGTGTGAGATCTGAGTCCGCGAGAATTGGCCGGTGAGCTTTGTTGCAACCGAGTGTTTGTTTGGGTTGATGTATATGGAGAATAGAGAATACATTTTGATGAACAAAATGCATAATAGTAACAAACCGAAACAGTACTACAGAAGAAAGAAATAAAAGAGAAGTTACCATAAGCAAATTTGTGGAAAACGTCTCACCATAAGAAGAGAAGCCCCTATTTCTTTTACTTTGTTTCTAAAAAAAAAAGACACAATTATATCAGAGATTGAAAAAATTGAAGAAAAAGTATAAACTATGCACCGAAGGAAAATAAAAGCAAAAGAGAAGGAAATTAATCGTTCAATACGTACAGGAAGAAGTTATGTCTTCCATTTTCTTTTTTTCAATAAGTATGTAAAAGATGAGGGAGAAAAACTGAAAATTATGTCTTCCATTTTCTTTTTCTCGTACGCCTATTTTTTCAATATTAAAGATGAGTTTCAAAATTGAAATGAAACTGCTATATATAAGAAGTTTGATAAAAATGAATCACAACTAAACGTTTTAAGATATATCTTATCTTTTTATTTTTTTTAGAAAATTGTTTATACTAAATACTTTAAAAAAAAACACTATTCTTTTCACCTCGTTATGAAACATGGTAGGAAGTTAAAAATTTTAATCTATTTAAAAAAAATTAATCTTGTGGAACCATAAATCACCCGAAAATTGTGGAGCTGCCACGTAGCCCATAATTCTCATAATGTCGATATTACCCTTGGTATAGACGACGACGGCATGACACGGTCTCCGTATTAATTTAATATATTTACCAGTTGAATATATTAATTAATCATATAAATGCTAATAATAAATAATCTCTCAGCGAGTTATTTATTATTATTTATATAGTTAATAATAAGTGATTTCTTCTAGTAGAATCACCTATTAAACAATATCTCCTTCAACCAATCAGACACTCCGGTGACAGGACCCCTCCCAAATTTCACCTCGGAACTCAGGAAAAGCCATGCTCCCGTATGAAAATTTAAAGAAATTCTCAGAATACCCTTAAGCCCTTGCAATTAATTATGAGAATTCTGCCATAAAATCTGGCAAAATCTCCCCTGAAGGACTAGTTAACCGTCTTCCACTTGTCAGACGAAGGAAAAATCAGTAGTTCACAAACTACCCCGAGAAACCTCCTCCGAAATCGCACAAGACAACTGACGTGTCACCCTCAGGTTGACCGCCAACAACTCGTCAATCTGAGTCACAGCTCACACATACCTACTGACCCTGATGACGAAGGTACCTGACTTGGTTGAATTGAGTCTCACTGACTTCCCCCGAGTCGTAAGTCAATATCCCGGCTCATCATGAGCGCCCTGAGTCGTAACTCGATATCCCGGCTTATCCTGAGCACCCCGAGTCGTAACTCGATATCTCAGCTCATCCTGAGCATCCCTAGTCGTAACTCGATATCCCAGCTCATCCTGAGCACCTAGAGTAGTAACTCGATATCCCGGCTCATCCTGAGCACCCGGAGTAGTAACTCGATATCCTGGCTCATCCTGAGCATCTCGAATATTAACTCGATATCCCGGCTCATCCTGAGCACCCTGAATCGTAACTCGATATCCTGGTTCATCCTTAGCACCCTGAATCGTAACTCGATATCCCGGCTCATCCTGAGCACCCCGAGTCGTAACTCGATATCCCGGCTCATCCTGAACACCCCGAGCAGTAACTCGATATCCCGGCTCATCCTGAGCACCCCGAGTAGTAACTCGATATCCCGGCTAATCTTGAGCACCCCGAGTAGTAACTCGATATTCCGACTCATCCTGAGCACCCCGAGTCATAACTCAATATCCCGATTCATCCTCAGAATATGATGGAATCCTCCAACATACCTCATAGCATCCCGAGAGTATGATGGAATCCCCCATAACATACCTCATAGCATCCCGAGAGTATGATGGAATCCTGCATAACATACCTTATAGCATACTGAGAGTATGATGGAATCCTCCATAACATACCTCATAGCTTCCCGAGAGTATGATGGAATCCTCCATAACATACCTCATCAATTACCTGCAAAGTCCTACCAGCCCACCCACTAGGCCGAAGCCCAAATCCACCATCCTGGGCCAAACCCCCAAACCATCAAATACCTAGGCCTAAGCCCACATACATCACCCCGGGCCTCAGGCTAAAATCCATAAGCCAGAATTCATAAAATTACCTTCCCAGCTTAGGCCCAAGTCACGTTTCCCAAAATCATTATTGAGATCCATACTCAATGAAAAATCGAAATAAAATAATTATCTAGAATTTCCGAGATTTAGAAAAATAATAAACACTTACATTATTCATAATTTCTGAGACCATGAAAACAATAAATCATTTTAGAATCATTCCATTTAATTCCCGAAATTCATAATTATAATAAATCATTCTTAATTCGGGAAATACATAATGATAAGAAATTCAATAAATCCATTAAAACCCTTATCCTTAGTTTTCGAGCCTTAAAAGGATATTTTCTTATAATTTCTCTCAATTCTCGCAACGCATAATCTGTACTATTACACGAGCCTAATTTCCATCTAATCAATCCCTCGTGACCTTCAGAGCCACCAAACTTGTCAAAATGATACATGGAATTATTAAATTGCAATTACAAACCTAAAATCCAACCCCCAAAACCCCGGACGTATACATGCGTCTTAACTAGAAATGCAGCCACTTCGGACGCCCAAAACTACCTCTAAATGATGTCTGATTGACCCAATACCTACACCAACAGGTTCGAAACATCGAGAACTTTAAAACTCATGTTCACCGGAGCTCGAATAGGAGCTCCAAGCGCTGCCAAGGGCCGGTGGACGGCCGGCGGCCCTTCCACGCTCGACTGCATCACCCTACTCGCCTGGCACAATTCATAGAATATTCCGTCAATCCTGATGGAATATTCTAACGACGAAAGAATATTCCGTCTGTTAGATTTAACAAAATATACTAACGCCGTTAGCATATTCCATTAAACTTATCGGCGTCAGTTCTAACCAGAACAACGAAATATTCCGTCACTGGACCTTCATGAACACCCAAACTTTAAACCTCCGTATCTCTCTCAATTCTCAATCAAATTTGACGTTCTAATAATGGAAATCTATCTACTCGAGCGAAGGAATCCAAATCTCAAGTCCAAATTGAGAACCCATACCTGTGGTGGCCGGAAACTGGCCGAGAAGTTCCGGTCAATGTTTGGAGCTTTGCTCCTTCGTCCACGGCAATCCCCTCGGCTCTCGGAGGGTATGGTTGTGCTCGTGGGGAGAAGAGGAAGTTGATGATGTCCTTGGTTTGGTCTAAAACGCCCAAATTTTTTTTGGCTTCTCACTTTGCCTTCACGCGAGTTCACGAGAGAGAAAGAGAGAGCACGGAGAGAGAGAGGACAAAAAATGAGGAAAAAATCTGGAAAGGGGTATGATTTAAAATATCTACCCAAGGAAAATTACCAAACTGCCCCTGAAAATTCTAGACTCACAACTCTCTAATTCGATCTCCGTTTCCTGCGTGCCGCCTGTCTACGAACTCGTGAGTTCGAGACCTACGCAACGGTCCCTAAAACACAACAAAAGGTGTCTCGAAATAAAAAATTACTTTCAAGCCCTTTACACAACCAAGGGTAATTTTGTCCTTTTGAAAATTAATTTACGAAAATTCGCTAATTAAATTTCCGAGTCGTTACAATCCGGCGACTCTCAAAGCTTTACTATAAATAGAGGGCTTCACCTCACTTCTAAAGGTAATTCACAACACTCATACCAATAGTCTGCCGGTTCATTCTCTTGATTAAACTGACTTAGGCATAAGAGATGTCTTAGTCGAACCCCACCCCCCCTGGTGTTCGGGCTCCAACCTTAACCCTGTTTGTCTCCTTTTACTATGTGTAAGGATCGAGAATGAATTCTACGAGTTTGGACGATTTCTGCATCAACAACTGATGCTTTCATTGAGAGACGAATTGAGAAATACTCAAAGCATGCTCTCTATTTTTTCCATAAAATTTCATCTTTGTTCATTGTCATCGTTCATCACCCATGGCTAAAGGACGAAGAACATCACAATTGGATATGACCACCGTCTTCGTCGCCGCAACTCACGATGAGAGCAGCTTGCTCATCAGAATCTTGGAAGTGCAACCGAATCACCTTCAATGGGGACCGCGACCCATGTACCCGCAACTCATGATGAGAGCGGCTTGCTCATCAAAATCTCATAAGTGCAACCGAATCACCCCCCATGGGGACCACGACCCGTGTTGCAACTAGCATTTTCCATGGCACATGAGACTGCGCCAGTCCTCATCCACGACACCCATGCCATGTCAACTTTAACCGTTATCGGCGTACTACTTGACGTTAATCCACCTCTCATATTCGCTGTAATGACGACCACCTTCTAGCATACGGATAGACGATTGGTGGGAGAGGCATGAGAGTAAGCCCCAAATCGGCTCTATGCGGATGCATATCTTCGAAGACTTCTAGATGACATACGCGACGCACGAAGACATACTTAAGCTTAGGAAGAGCGCGGTGCAGCACCACGATAACGGAGCTCCGAGCATGAGTCCCAACGCGTTATGTGGCATGCAGGGGCGTCACGGCATTCACCCCCTCAAATTGACTTATCGCAACAAGTCGAGCAGTTGAGCAATAAAATCAAGGCCCAGTTAGAACTTCTGCAACAACTTCTACATGGACAAGGAGCCTCTTGCACTGCTGAGAGACGTGACATGCCCCGAAGAGCGCAGGAAGACATACCTAGGCGTCCAAGAAATGAGCATTTCAAGTGTCAGATCATGTCCCATGACACCTTTTTAGGCGACTCCAGCGAGTCGCCGACGACGGGTCGGGTGGAGTAGACTGGTCGGGTCGAGCGGACCGGTCGAGTCGAATGGACTAGTCAGGTCAAGTGGATCGATCAGGTCGAGTGGACCGATCGAGTTAAGTGGATCGGTCAGGTCGAGTTGGGTCGGGTTGGACAGGGTCAACGCGTGGGTACTGTAGCAGGCGCGTGGCCATCGAGTGGCACGTGGCCAGCGCATGGCGCGTGGCCAGTGCATGGCACGTGGCCAACGTGTGTTCCGACCATCTGTCGGTGTGTGGAGCTGATTTCGGGGTCACGGCGACGCGTGGCTAGGGTTTTAGGACGTTTCAGATCGAATTTTGAAGGTTTTGAGGCTGTAGGAGTTCGTTTAGAGCCCCGGTTGGGCAATCCCAGTAGTAACGGTTGACCTTGGAGTGGGTCTTGAGCTCGGGAGGTCAAGGTAGTTAGGTTAATAATGTGTCAAGAGTTCCTTGGGGCAAGGGCGTCCATGATTTGGTATTTTATTTGCGCTGTGAACGGACTAGGGTTCCAGGATTGGATGAGTATGCATACTTCTAGGTATTAGGTTATACTATGGGATTCTCCAGTGATTGGCGTGGAGGGTGCTTTTCTCAGCTAAATTGTTGAGGGTTCTCCGATTGGCGTTAGAGGGTATGTGTCCACCAGATCATCGATGGGTTCTCCAATGTTGGCGTTTGAGGGATCTTTCTCCGCCATATCGTTGAGATCTAAGATAGCTCTGGAGGAGCAGGGGTATCGAGTTATCACTTGGGGTGCTCTGGAGGAGCATGGATATCAAGTTACCACTAGGGGGCTCAGGACGAGCCGGGATATCGAGTTGTCATTCGGGGTGCTCTGGAGGAGTCAGGATATCGAGTTACCACTCGGGGGCTCAGAACGAGTTGGGATATCGAGTTATCACTCGGGTTGCTCTAGAGGAGCAGAGATATCGAGTTCGACTCGGGGCGAGTCATTGAGACTCAATTTAATCAAGTCTGTTCCTTCTTCATCCTGGTGAGTTTGTTGGTGTGGGCGGTGACCTAGAGTGATGAGTTATTGACGGTTCACAGGTGGCTGACTAGTTAGTTGTCCTGTGTTATTCTAGTAGAGATTTCAGCAGTGCCTGACCTACTGACATTTGGTGTCAGAGTGTGTTACTTTTTAGACCACCCCTATTATGAGGTCTCGGCTATGACCAGTAAGCTATCATGCGTCTGACAAGTAGGTGTGGTCAGTAAGTATAGAGAGGTTCTGTCGGAAATCCTGTAAGGTTTATTTACTATGTTTTAGGATAAAGGGTATTCCCGGTATTAAATTTTGAGGAAAAAGAGCTGTCAGATGGGATAAGGGATTTTCACGGATTTCGAGGTGAAATTCGGGAAGGGTCATTTCATGACGTTTTGGGATGTGGCCTGATTTTATGGATTTGGGTTTTATATGGTTTGACTTGTCAGATTTTGGATTTCAGTCGAGTCTAAGATTTTGGGTTTAGTCCCGGATTTGTGATTGATTTGGATTTGAGCATAAACCCAGTTTTGCAATGAATTTGGCTTAGGCCAGTAAAGAAGGATTTTAAAACACGGATTTTGGTTTTCACTGGATTTTTGTCTCTGATGGTCAAGGTTTTCTCCGACTGGCATCGAGGGTCTTTCTCCGCCAGATCGTTGAGGGTTCTCCGACGCTGGTGTCGAGGGGTACTTTCTCCACAAGGTTGTTGAGATTGTTTACGCGTAATACATGTTTCTGCATAACTCGAGGTATATCGGGTGTGTGGAGGGTATCAAGCTACAGCTCGAGATTTCATTTGGGGGGCAGTGGAATATGTTTTGATGTATATTTTGTGTCCAGGTCGGTTTACATGATTTTGAACTCCATTGAGGAGGGTTTTAAAAGCAGCGTTGTGGACCACAGAATGTTTTCATTATTCCGGTTTTCGTGGGTCCCACCAAGTGTTTTAACAAAAGATGGATTTTTTCGATGGGTTTTCGGATTATCTATATATTATATTTATATACAAAGAGATTTTATGTTATGCATGCATGGTTTTACTCGTGGAGTGGGGAAATGTATGTTTTCCTCGGAAATGATTTTTAAATGATTATTTTGTCCACTCACAACTTTCGTGTCTTTAGGTGTGTGTTGACCATGCACTCTCGCGTCATGTAATGTCGTATGTATGTTTTTAAATCCCCTCCAGGCTGTTGTGTTGACCTAGGCATATCCAGAGGCGGATGCATTAGTTTTTCAGCTGCGCGTTTACCTAGACTATCGAGTAGGATATTTATTTATGTATTTATTTATCCTACCTGGATGCTCTGATAAGTCTTTTGGACTATTTGTAAATTTGTGGTTAAATCGTTGGATGGTTGACCTTATTGGAATTTGGAATGTTATCCAATCCTTAGTCTGACATGTGTAAGACGGTTAACCAGTCCTTAAGGGGAGTTTCTGCTGGATTTTTGGCAGAATTCTCATAATTAATTGCAAGGATTTAGGGGTATTATGGGAATTTATTTAGGTTGTCAGACAGGAGCAGGGCTTTCCCGGGTTTCGAGGGGAAATTCGAGAAGGGTCCTGTCACCACATTCATTTGGCTGATTGTACGAATTGACAATTTTGCGTTGTATTTAACGGTGAGTTAGTTAAGATGATGAAATTGGGGCATATTGAGACATGATAGGGGTTTCTGGGGGTATATTGTAACAAAATCAGGTTCATGAGGCAAATTGAGACTAAATTTGAGGTTCAAGGGGCATCAGTGCTAGAGGGAGATAGGGGGGTCGTGGTCGGTCTTCTGGTACACAGGCCTGAGTTTTTGCTATGACTCAGCAGGAGGCTCGAGCAAGACCAGAGGTGGTTATTGATACGTTGTCTATTTTTAATCATGATGCTCGTATTTTGATAGATCCCGGAGCTACACATTCTTTTATTTCTCAGAGTTTCACACTTTTTGCTGATAGAGAGTTGTCCCCTATTGGTTGGGACATGGGTATTAGCACTCCTACTAGAGATATGTTAGTGGCGAACCTCGTGATATGTAGTTGTCCGGTAGTAGTGGGAGGTCATGAGTTAGAGGCAGATTTAATCCCCTTGGACATTTATGATTTTGATGTAATTCTGGGGATGGATTGGTTAACCATGCACCATGCCTCCATAGATTGTTTCGACAAGATGGTGGTTTTCCGGAGTCCAAGCTTATCGGAACTTACGTTTCGAGGTGATCGTAGGGTACTTCCCTCGGGAGTGATATCGGCTTTAGCGGCTGAGAAATTATTAAGGAAAGGTTGTGAGGGCTATTTAGCTCATGAGATTAATTCTCGGGGTACTCCGGTGAGTGTAGAGGATACTCATGTGGTGAATGAGTTTCTCGATGTATTTCTAGAGGATCTTCCGGGATTGCCACCTCACTAGGAGATTGAGTTCACCATAGAGCTTCTTCCGGATACCCAACCTATATCACAGGCACCGTACATAATGACACCGGCATAATTGAGGGAATTGAAGACTCAGTTGCAGGACTTGGTGGATATGGGGTTTATTCGACCAAGTGTATCACCTTGGGGTGCACCGGTGTTATTTGTAAGGAAGAAAGATAGTGGTTTGAGGCTCTGTATCGATTACCGGAAGTTAAACAGGGTTACAGTGCGGAATAAGTATCTTTTGCCACAAATTGATGATTTGTTCAATCAATTAAAAGGCCTTCGATCCGGGTACCATCAGTTATGGATCAGGGAAGGGGATTTTCCCAAAATGGCGTTTAGGACACTCTATGGGCACTATGAGTTCCTGGTGATGCTCTTCGGGTTAACTAATGCCCCAACAACATTAATGGATTTGATGAACAGGGTGTTCTGAAATTATTTGGATCGGTTTGTGATTGTGTTCATTGATGATATCCTGGTATATTCGAAGAGTGTTAAGGCACATGAGAAACATTTGAGGTTGGTGCTCAATATGCTGAGGAAAAAGCAATTGTTCACCAAGTTCAGTAAATGTCAGTTTTGGTTGACCAGTGTGGGATTCTTAGGTCATGTGATTTCTGATGAGGGTATCAACGTGGATCCCCAAAAAGTTGAGGTAGTGGCAAATTGGGAACAACCGAAAACAGTGTCAAAGGTGAGAAGTTTTATGGGTTTAGAAGGATATTATAGGCGATTCGTAAAAGGATTTTCTACGATAACTGCCCTGTTAACTCAATTGACAAGGAAATGAGTCAAGTTTGACTGGGATGCTGGGTGTGAACAGAGTTTTCAGGAGCTAAAGAGGAGGTTGACTTCTGCCACAGTGTTAACCCTTCCAGATGATGACGGATTATTTGAGGTGTACATTGATGCATCATTATGGGGTATAGGATGCTTGTTGATGTAGCATGTGAAGGTAATAGCTTATGCTTCCAGGCAACTTAATCCTCATGAGTTGAATTAGCCCACACATGATTTGGAGTTAGCTGCAGTGATGCATGCACTGAAGATTTGGAGACATTATTTATATTGGGAAACGTGTCGGATCTTTATTGACCATCAGAGTTTGAAATACTTCTTCACCCAGAAAGATCTGAATTTGAAATGGAGAAGGTGGCTTGAGCTGATAAAGGATTATGGTTGTACCATAGAATATCACCCAGGAAAAGCCAATGTAGTGGCAAATGCCTTGAGCAGGAAGTCCATGGGTTCCTTGGCCCATTTGCATACTGTTTACCTACCGTGTTGGTGGAATTCCGGAGAACGGGAATTATACTTGACATGGATAGCCAGGGGGCTTTGTTGCCTAGTTTCCATGTGAGACATGTCTTGATTGATCGAATCATTGAAGCTCTGCTCCAGGGTCCTACTTTGTGTGTTATTAGGATGGCGTTGGAGGCTGGGAATAGGCATGATTATGTGATTAGGGATGATGGAGCCATGGTTAAGGATGGCCGATTGTGCGTACCAAATGATCTAGAGTTTAAAAGAGAAATTCTTGAAGAAGCTCATAGTTCTGCTTATGCTATGCATCAAGGAGGTACCAAGATGTATCGTACTCTGAAGGAATACAATTGGTGGACTGGGATGAAAAGGAAAATAGCAGAGTTTGTGAGTAGATGCATGACGTGTCAACAAATAAAAGCATAGAGGCAGAAACCATATGGGGCACTACAACCATTACATATTCCATAATGGAAGTGAGATCACATTACGATGGATTTTGAGTATAAACTTCCTAGGACTCAAAAAGATCATGATGGAATCTGGGTAATTGTTGATAGACTCACGAAGTCAGCACATTTCTTGCCAGTACGGGAAGATTACCGGATGGGACAGTACGCCAAATTGTTTGTGGATAAGATCATACGGTTACATGGGACTCTAGGGTCAATTGTTTTAGACAGGGATCCTAGGTTTACTTCGAGGTTTTGGCGGAGTTTCCAGAAAGCCTTTGGAACTACATTGCATTTAAGTAGAGCTTTTTATCCTCAGAATGATGGTCAGTCTGAGAGGACAATTCAAATTTTGGAGGATATGATGAGAGCTTGTGTACTGCAGTTTAAAGGAAACTGGGATTCACACCTGCCCTTGATGGAGTTTGCATACAACAATAGCTATCAGTCTAGTATTGGGATGTCTCCTTTCGAGGCACTATATGGGAGACAATGCAGGACACCGATATGCTGGACTGAGGTAGGTGAGAGGAGACTATTGACACTTGAGGTAGTGGAAATTACAGAGGAAAAGATTAGAATCATCAGGGAAAGGTTGAAGACAGCTCAGGACCTCCAGAAAAGCTATGTGGACCGACAGATCAGAGATCTTGAGTTTGAGGTCGGAGACTGGGTTTTCTTGAAAGTATCCCATAGAAAGGAGTTGTACGTTTTAGTAGATGAGGTAAGCTGAGTCCTCGCTACATTGGGCTTTATGAGACTGTCAAGGGTTCACGATGTATTCCATGTATCCATGCTCCTGAAGTATCTATTCGATGAATCTCATGTATTGGAGGCGCAACCAATTTAGCTGAGAGATGAATTGACCTTTGAGGAGCAACCAATGCGACTTTTAGATTGGAAGGAAAACTAATGCGCAGAAAGACTATTCCTCTAGTTAAAGTTCTGTGGAGGAATCATAACTTGGAGGAGGTCACGTGGGAAACCGAGGCACTGATGCGGGTGCAACATCCATATTTGTTCCAGTGACGAATTTCGAGGATGAAAGTTCTTTAAGGGGGTGAATTGTAACCACCCAGAAATTTAATTATTTAATTTTCGTAAATTATTTTGCAAAATGATGAAATTACCTTGGTTGTTTAAGGGGCTTGAAAGTCAATTTTTGTTTTGAGACACTTTTAGGTGTGTTTCGGGGACCGTTGCGTAAGTCTCGAACTCACAAGTTCGTAGACAGGTGGCACGCGGAAATCGGAGTTCGAGTGAGAGAGTTGTGGGTCTACAATGTTCATGGGAATTTTGGTAATTTGGCTTGGGTAGATATTTTAACCCCAAGTAGATTAGATTTTCTCATTTTTCACTCTTTCTTCGCTACTCAACCCACACTCGTGCGACCGAACCCAAAAACCCAAGAAATTGGAACGTCGATTCAAGGAAACCTCTTCCATTTTAGTTTCACTAATCGGACTCTACTCCTTCCCATGATCATAGACGTACCAACCATCGCAGGAAGCAGTCACGGGAGACCCCGAATCGAGGAAAGAAAAACTGAAACCTTTAGATCGATTTTTCGGCCAACACAGGTATGGGTTTCATGTTTAGAGTTCATTTATGAGTTCCTAGGTTCGAGTAGATGGATTTTGACCTAAAGTTTGTGAAAAATGGTTGAGTTTTGAGAAAGTTAGAAAAAAATTCAAACTCGATCGACAATGGAGTTTTCCTGCGACGGTGGCGCATGGCGGAGCGGCGTCTTCTCCGGTGATTCTGACGACTGGTTCGATCGAATGGGGGCTGACATGGCATGCTACATGGTAGCCATGTGGGTGCCACCTGGCGGCCGAGTCAGCGTTGAGTCAGCGCCGAGTTATACCACTGTAGCAGCGCGTGGAACACTGTAGCAGGCGCTTGAAGCACTGTACCAGGTGCGTGGCGGCTCGTGGTTCGGCCTTCTGCCAGCGCGTGGAATCGGGTTTTGGGTCACGGCAACGCGTGTCGATAGGGTTTTGACATTCCAAATCTATTGGCGTAGGTTTCGGGTTAATCAGAAGTCATTTAGGGGTAGTTTTGGGTGTCCGAAGTTGCTGCATTTTTAGTGCGATGCAAGCGGACCTCCCGGAGTTTAGGGAGTCTAAATGTAGGATTTTAATTATAGTTGGTAATCCCTATTATTACTTTTGACAGGCGATACTACTTCGGGAATTCGGAGGAGCGTATGACTCGGGATTGAGCTTATTTGGATGTGTAGTGAGTGAACTGTGGTTTATAAATTATAATGCATGCATAAAGGTATATTTGATTTAAATTTTGTTATGTATTGCTTTTGGAAAATTTTCGGAATTGAGAAATTGTTACTGGACATGGGTTTTCAATGTTACAGTGAAACTGACGTTTTGGGCTATGACCTAGTTTTATGGATTCAGATTTTATATGGGTTGACTTGTCAAATTTTGGATTTCGGTCGAGTCCATGATTTTGGGTTTAGGCCTGGATTTGTGATTTATTTGGATTTTAGCATAAACCCAGTTTTGCAATGAATTTAGCTTAGGTCAGGAAACAAGAATTTCAAAACATGGATTTTAGTATTCACTGGATTTTTGTCCCCGATGGTCAAAGTTTTCTTCGACTAGCGTCGAGGGTCTTGCTCTGCCAGATCGTTGAGGGTTCTCCGACGCTGGTGTCGAGGGGTACTTTCTCCACCAGGTCGTTGAGGCTGTTTACGCGTATTATAGGTTTCTGCACAACTCGAGGTATATCGGGTGTGTGGAGGGTATCGAGCTACGACTCAGGATTTTATTCGGGGAAAAGTGGGATATGTTTTGATGTCTATTTTGTGTCCAGGTCAGTTTACATGATTTTAAACTCCTTTGAGTAGGGTTTTCAAAGCATTGTTGTGGACCACATAATGTTTTCATTATTTGGATTTTCGTGGGTCCCACCAAGTGTTTTAACAAAAGATGGATTTTTCTGGTGGGTTTTCGGATTATCTATATATTATATTTATATACAATGAGATTTTATGTTATGCATGCATGGTTTTACTCGTGGAGGGGGGAAATGTATGTTTTCCTCGAAAATGATTTTTAAATGATTATTTTGTCGACTCACAACTTTCGTGTTTTAAATCCCCTCCAGGCTATTGTGTTGACGTGGGCATATCCAGAGGCTGAGGCATTAGTTTTTCAGCTGCGCGTTTACCTAGACTATCGAGTAGGATATTTATTTATCCTACCTAGATGCTCTAATAAGTTTTTTGGACTGTTTGTAAATTTGTGGTTACATCGTTGGATGGTTGACCTTATTGGAATTTAGAGTGTTATCTGATATTTAGTCTGACATGTGGAAGACGGTTAACCAGTCTTTAAAGGGAGATTCTGCCAGATTTTTGGCAGAATTCTCATAATTAATTGTAAGGATTTAGGGGTATTCTGGGAATTTCTTTAGGTTGTCAGACGGGAGCATGGTTTTTTCCAGATTTTGAGGGGAAATTCGGGAAGGGTCCTGTCAAACCACCATCATTTGGCTGATTGTACGAATTGACAATTTCGCCCTTTTATTTAACGATGAGTTAGTCAAGATGACGAAATTGGGGCATATTGAGACATGATATGGGTTTCAGGGGGTATATTGTAACAAAATCAGGTTCATGAGGCAGATTGAGACTAAATTTGAGGTTCAAGGGGCAGTTTGAGTAAAAAGTCTTTAGGGCACGTTTACTTATCAGGAATAGGAATAATAGGTAATGAGAGAAGTAGACAATCAGAGAAGTGGGTAATCATTCACATTGAGTTGTTTACTAACTATATATAATTAAAACAGTAATGCGATTAATTTTCATTATTATTATTTACTAACTCATATGAATCAGAATAAAAATTAACTTGCTTACTAAAATATCATTGCACACACATACATATATATATATATATATATATATATATATATATATATATATATATTATTTTCTTTATTTTGGTCTTTTTAAGATCGAGTTTTGCCAATTAAAATCAAATTCAAAATGTCATATATCTTGTTGTGATTATTTCACTAATAAAATATGAGAAAAAAATGCATGTTGGTTTTTTTAGCAGTATATAACTCATTAATAAATATTGTACGTAAATCATGTTTTTAGTTGTTGAAAGAGTTGGCTCGGAAAATGTGGATTTATTCATATGAGAACATCATTACTCGTTAGAATTATTGGAATTAATACTTGTAAACTATATTCTTAGTATTTTTTTAAAAAAAAAATTGGGTTGGAAGTTTGGAATTATTGTAGAATTGTAGCTTACTTTAGTAAATTAAAATAATAAAAAGAGGTAATGGGAATCATTAATACCCCTCAACCAGTTAATGAGATTATTCAAAAATGGGTAATAGGATTATCTATTTTGAATGAGTAATGATTACCTAGTTGCAAATAAACGTAGGAGAAGTAAGTAATGAGAATCATTACCTTTGATGTCATTCTCGTTACTGGTGAGTAAATATACCCTTATTTTATATAATGAAATGATGAAGAGAGAATTATATTATACACATAGACAATGAGACCTCGCTTTTCACTAGAGTAAATCCCTATATATCTCATTTGACCATAGCATTGGGTGCCTTACAATTTAGCTTTATTAATTAAAAATATGTATGTCCAACTCAATTAATTTTTTATTAGAATGACATTATGTGATCATAAAATTGCAAAAAGTTCATGCGAGCCTCGTTTGAGTTTAACCCAAATAACTTTGGACTGGGCCACTGGGCCCCACATAATGAACCGCGAATTCCCTCGCTAGTTTTTACTATCACTCTAATCTTCTCTTTTTCTGCAGTCTATTCAACTTTCTCCATCTTCCCCAAAACCCACGATTTCTCAGAAGAGCCGCCCCGAGATTCTACCCGGCGGGTCAAAACCAAAACCCATGACCCTGATTTGACATTCTTCATCTTTCCCGCCTCGTCTTCCACTTCCACTCAGAAAAGTTGCATACAATAAAGGTAAACAAAACCAAAACCTTCTCGCTAAGCAATCTCACTGTCTATTTATTTTTGTTTGTATTGTACAAAAACGAAGAAGAAAATGAAAAGAGGAACCCTCCCAATGTGACTGATCAGTCATCAAAACCCTAGAAACATTGGAATCAATTGCGGCTCTTGATTTAGACCATCGTATGATCCATCTTGAATCTGGATGGTAATATTATTAGTTGAGCTTAATATGATTGTGCTTGTGTTAAATATATTTCAGATGGTTTTTTTCTGAATTTTACATTTGTTTTTTTCTTGTGGGTTGTTATTTGCTTTGCAATTAGACTTTTAGCTTGCCCAGAAAACTCTGTTCTATTTTTGTTTCTGTATTTAGTAATTTGTATATATTTAAGTACATTGCTTGGCTACTTGAGGCTATGTAGGATTATAGAATTTCAAAAGCGGTGAGCAATTCTCAAAATTCAGATTATATTGCTTGTCGAAACTCAAAAGTGCATTTAGGATTTGTCTAATGGAAAAGGTTTAAGTTTTGATTGGGTGGAATTTAGTGCTTCTACCTTGAACTCTACTTATGTTTATTAGTGCTGGAAAGCCATTTTGCACTAGGGTTTTGACATTTTCTTATGATAAACAGTAGTGAAAGATGAATCCACATAGTACAATGGAGAACACTCTCAATGAAATACTACAAGTTGTCAGACCCTTGCCTGAGGATTGGACAACACGGTTTCAAATCATTCAGGAGTTAAAAGGAGCTGTTGAATCGGTGGAAAGTTTGAGAGGTAATTTGTGTTACAGTTTCATGGTTCTAGTTTTTATCTTTGCATCCAGCCATCCATCCTACGCTTATCTTTGACCAAAAAGAGACATGTATGGCCTTCCATGAATTCTTTGTTTTAATACTGCAAGCACACTGAATGCAAATTTGTAAATTTTGGAACCATGTGTTAATATTTGGTCCTGTTTTGGATTACGTTATCTCTAACTAAGAAATTATGAAGTCATCCACCACATTCATTGGTGTCTCCTAATCTTGGAACTGTTTTGGTGTTTGTAGAACTACTATTTTTATTCTGATTAACACCATTTTAGTTATTTAATCAAATACGTTTGCTTTGAACAAGGGACCATTTTCCTCAATCATAAACAAAAATCTAGTAACTTTCTAGATTTATGACATGATTAAACAGGTGCGACTGTGGAGCCATTTGGGTCATTTGTGTCTGATCTTTTTACAAGGTGGGGAGACTTGGATGTTGCAATTGAGTTCTCCAATGGTTCATTTTTTTCACATCATGGAAAAAAACAGAAACAACGTTTGCTAGGAGATGTGATGAAAGCTTTGAGGCAGAAAGGTGCGTTGTTGTTATTCCTTTCTTAATTGAATACATTATTGTTTTCCAGGCCTCATTAGTTAAGAATATATCCTTGATATCTTTCATTCTGGTGGGGTGAGGGGGGTTTTGGTGTTTGAATCATCTCCAGAAAACCTTATGCGTTAGTGTTCTCATTTATTTCTAGTACACATGTTTACTAGTAAGAAAAAGTTGTCACACTTGAGAAATATTTCATTGTAATATGCAGGGTGTATATATGGGGGTTGGTCTTGAATTGTCATTTATGTGGCATAGTGGGGACCTTCATCTCGCCACCTTTCTGTGGCATATACCTATTTAGACAACTTATGTAGCATATGGAGTGGTAACTGACAATCATATTATGCTGAACATGCCATTGACCCATATGCTATTCATTGTTCCATTTGGTTACAATAATTATCTAGGAATGGCATGAAGACACTTACACGTATTACACTAATTTTAATCTTTTAATTATACTTTTCTTGTATTCTATATTAGGTTTCCTGATTATGAAAAAGAAACAAGGAGTGCATGTGTGTGGGCATATGTATATTTTGGGAGTTTGTTTTCTAATAAACATTCATTTTCAGGTGGATGGAGGAGGTACCAATTGGTAGCCCATGCCAGAGTTCCCATTTTAAAGGTTGAAAGTAATCTCCAATACATTTCCTGTGATATTTCAGTCGATAATCTGAAATGTCAAATGAAGTCCAAACTCCTGTTCTGGATCAGTGAGATAGATACACGCTTCCGCGATATGGTTTTACTGGTACATGGTTATTGCATTTTAGAGTTTATT
Source organism: Oemleria cerasiformis (assembly GCA_037349345.1). Lineage (NCBI taxonomy): Eukaryota > Viridiplantae > Streptophyta > Magnoliopsida > Rosales > Rosaceae > Oemleria > Oemleria cerasiformis. The sequence continues at coordinate 34,901,054 of JAZGTL010000007.1, read as the reverse complement.
CTAAAGGAAAAGTGTTTGTATCCGATATATTCTTCTAGCTTTTGTAGGTAAAGGAATGGGCGAAAGCACACAATATGAATAATCCAAGATTGGGGACGTTCAATTCTTACTCTCTCACTTTGCTGGTGGTCTTCCATTTTCAGGTAATCTTAAATCATCATTACATGGTTATTGCATTTTAGAGTTTATTCTAAAGGAAAACTGATTAAGTTAATGTTGAGGAGTTTTAATCTTCGGTTGTTACGGCCATTAACTAATATGATTCAGTTATCTGTAGCGTATGCTCCTAAATTTAAGTTTATATTTTTCTTTATTTAATATTTTTTTTCTCAGACATGTGCTCCTGCAATTTTACCGCCTCTTAAAGATATATATCCAAGAAATCTCATTGAAGATCTTAAAGGTACTCTTCATATTTGAACAGGTGACCTCATTTTTCTTATTGATTAGCCACTCATAATTGGTAATCGTGAAAGTTGGAATAAAAGTTGTTCTAATAGACCCTTAAGGATGTGAAGTAGTAATAATTAGTTCTTTGAAGTAATGAAGCTTTCAGATAGCTCTCGTTTGCAGCAGAGCAAAACAATTCCCTTTGCTTGAAGACTTATCTTTTAATTGCTATTTCCCCTTAAGTGCATTTTTCTAGAAGTTGCACTGACCTAGACTTTTTTCTACATGAGTAGGTGTAGTTTGAGTGGTAACTGATAACATGTATTGATAATCGGTCAATGTGGTTGATGTTGAAGTAGATTCGGTGTATAGGGTTTGTTTCGAGTTTGTTTATTTTTTACATAACTCATTGCAGTGAGATTGTCAACTAAACTGTTCTCTACTTCTCTCTAGTTTTAGTCTACACTTCAGCCAAGTGTTGTTAATTCTTCTAGAACAAATTTGTTGCTTATATACTAAATGATTCGTAAAGTGAATCTGAAAAAGAAATCTTTTATCCCAATCAATTAATTAATTTGGACAATAAATATATGGTTGTGCTATGCTACATGCAGGCTCGAGGGCTGATACAGAGAGAGAGATTGCAGAAACATGTGCTGCAAATATAAGAAGGTTTAAATCATACAGTTCAAGAGCAAAAAACAGAAGCTCTCTGTCTGACCTTTTCTTTTCATTCCTTGGGAAGGTATTCTCTACTTCCCAAAAAACGTGAATTGTTTTTCTTTTTAGGGTCTGTTTGTTTGCATGGGCATTTGGATTTGATAGCAAGGTTAAATTTGTTGGTTAGACTATTACATTGCATGCATGCTAGGATTTGAGTGAGAAGAAAAATGAAGAAAGCAAATGGAGTTCAAATGACTTTGTACATATAGTTATTTGAAATCCTTTTAATAACACTACTTCTAGCTAATATTGTAGCAAATTTAGCCTTGTCATCAAATCCATTGAAATTCCTACCAAAACAAATGGATAATTTTTTTTTAAACAAAATATTGATGTAATTGTGAATCCTACCCTGAAACAACTTGCCTTACCCATATCTCTCAGGAATGTTTGGTTCTTTTCAGTCTGATGATGGACGTTTTGTAAATCTTGCAGTTTTCTGACATTTATTTGAGGGCTTCAGATTTAGGAATTTGCACTTATACCGGACAATACGAAGTGATAGAAAGCAATACGAGATGGTTACCCAAAACTTATGCCCTATTTGTAATTCCATCTCGCTTTCTCTACATTCATAGATATGTTGTACTGCCACTACTACTGAGTTTTTTGCTGGGATTTTTGCATGGGCAGATTGAAGATCCTTTTGAGCAGCCAGAAAATACTGCAAGGGCTGTTATCACCAGGGAACTGATGAGGATATCAGAAACATTTGAGATGAGCCGCTGGATTCTTAACTCGGCCAATCAGAGTTCACATCTTGCCACCCTAGTCCGCCCTCAAACGATAGGTCTTATTGTAAAAACACCTGTCAGGAATCCGGCATACAATTTTGAGCATCGCCAACCAACTCATCCACAACGGTATAGGGCCGGGAGCTCAGAGTCGCGAACACCGACCAGCAACCATGGCCCCCGACAGCCTACTCGTCCTCAGGTGCCCTCGGCTTCACAAGGGCACCAGCTGGTGTGCTTACACGCAGAATTGCAACCTCAATTTCAGACAAAGCCGGAGCATCGCCAACCAACTCGTCCACAACGGTCTAGGGCCGGGAGCTCACAGTCGCGAACCCCGACCAGCAACCATGGCCCCCGACAGCCTACTCTTCCTCAGGTGCCCTCAGCTTCACAAGGGGACAAGCTGGTGTGCTTACACGCAGAATTGCAACCTCAATTTCAGACAAAGCCGGAGCATCGCCAACCAACTCGTCCACAACGGTATAGGGCCGGGAGCTCACAGTTGCGAACCCCGACCAGCAACCATGGCCCCCGACAGCCTACTCTTCCTCAGGTGCCCTCAGCTTCACAAGGGGACAAGCTGGTGTGCTTACACGCAGAATTGCAACCTCAATTTCAGACGAAGCCTAAAAGCTCCTCACAAGTGCATCGTCAGTTTCAGACAATGAAGCCAAATGCCGCCTCACAAGTGCAGCCGCGGTTTGAGACGATGAAGGCAAGTAGCAATCCCAACTGGTCAGCCAGTAAAACACCTCCTCTGCAGACATACGAAGATCAATCTCAGCAGATGTGGAGACGAAGATCAACCACAAACTTGGAAAATGCAGAGAACAAGATCTAATACACAAGTGTGATCTGAGTTTTTGCTTTCGAACTTTTGATTGCCTGGTTTTGATTGAAGAACCAGAGGATACACTTTGAATCGAATGGTTTTGATTGAAAGAAAACCTTTTGATTATTCAAGCGACAAACAAGTGATACTTTCTCTTGATATTTCGTAAGATTAATGGAAGCTGAACTAAGATTGTCAAATTGATTAGTCCATCAGTAATTGTCTCCTGCATGATACTCAAATTCCCATAATTTTGACCCGAAATCAGCAAATCAAAATTCAACAAAACCACATCGAATGGTTTTGATTGAAAGAAAACCTTTTGATTATTCAAGCGACAAACAAGTGATACTTTCTCTTGATATTTCGTAAGATTAATGGAAGCTGAACTAAGATTGTCAAATTGATTAGTCCATCAGTAATTGTCTCCTGCATGATACTCAAATTCCCATAATTTTGACCCGAAATCAGCAAATCAAAATTCAACAAAACCACGAGAAAGTGATAAATAAGAATAACCAGAACGGATATTATATGCTCATTATGTACAGTATACAACAACAAAAATGAAATTGGTGTAAATTATAACCTAATCAAAGCTCACGCCAACGCTAGCAGGAGGGGTGATCTCTATCGTAGTGTCAAGTACCAACTCGAATCCTCATTATCCAGATTCCGAACTGAGTTGATGCTGATCTGAATGTTCCCCTACACAATATCTGCTGTTTAATTCACTACACAATCGAAAAAATTACCTTTTTTTCCCCTCTTGTCATTAAACTAGTGCCAAGTAAGTTCTTTCCATGGCATCTTGAATGAAGGTGTTATAGTCAATAGGGTTCTGTTCTTTTTCCCTTCTGGAGGTAACATACAATCTGATCTTCAAATCCCAATGCTTCAACTGTGCAAGAGGCGTTTCTCAGCGATAAAGAGCCTATAACTTGCATGAGGCCCCTCGGATGTGTCTCGTAAATTCACGTGCCAGCCCATAGCATTTCCGATTGCTTGAAGTTGATCCATGACAGAAATTGAGTCACGGATGTATACACGACCACCAGGTCTTAGAATTCGGTCCATCTCAAGCATTATTGTAGAGATATTGCATCTGTTTCAATGATGTGACACTAATCAGGCTTGGACAAACATAAACTACCAATCCAGCCTTCTTACCCCATAATTCTACACTTGTTTTCGTTTTCAGTCAAATGGTTAACTATTCAACAAGAGATGAGATCCATTCCCTCAACCGTTAGATTAAGAACTTCGTTGGAAGTTAAACCCAAGATCTCCCAATTAATAAAGAAAGAAAGACCTCGCCATACTTTAAGGGCTGGTTAACTATATCCTATTCCACTAAAAAATATACTCTTTTTTCTCTAAATTAGCCGTCTCAAATTAATTCCATAACTACAACAGATTTGAATATTAGTTCACTGTAAACCCTAAACTTCCATCTTCCCTCTCCCCACACCAACTAGGTCTCCATTAAAAGCACACAAGAATATATAAAATTGAAAAACAATATCTACATGGAGAGAGAGAGAGAGAGAAAGAGATAGAAGACAGAAATCACCTTTTTCTCTCCAAAGAGATGAGTCCGGCGGCATGCAGCAAATCGTACGTTCGGGGGTATGTATCAAATGGTTCACACCTATTACATATAATGTGAATAATTAACTTTCAAATTAATGGGATTTGTTACAAGCTCCATGCATGGTAGGCAAAGGAAAAAGTCAGTAAAGTACCAGTCATGCATAACTCCAATAAGTCCACGATCATATATAACGGGTAAGGTGTTGGGGCCACTAACAGGAACCACATTCATAACCCAGGAATTCAAACCCTGTTCAATTAGTGCAATTGCAAACCTGCCAACCAACGAGGAGAAAATAAGCAATGAGAAAATTTACAAAAAGAATAGAAAAGGAAGACCACCAGACAACGAGATAAGTATGATACCCTCCAAAGCCCGCTTTCATGTCCATTACATTTCTTAATCTGAACTTTTTCCACTTTAAAGCACGGACATAGCCTCCAATTATTTCCTGCCAATATCTGGATTCTGCCTTGAAGAGCTCCTTTCTGGATATATAGGCATCAAATTGTATGCTCTGAAGCCTGTCAGGGGGAGTTTGCATACGTTCTGGCCATCTTGTGACATTTGTTCCATAACCAGTTTCAGGGAGTCTTGTGATGCATGCCTTCAGATCAACATACCTGAATCATCATACAAACAATATCAATAACTAGAACTCTCACAAGAACAAGTAAGCCAACCGCATGTACATGAAAAGCCTGTACAAATATTACCAGAAATAAACTTAAAACTGTAAAATTAGAACCTCAGAGAAATGGTCTACATGTCCGTACCCAAAGAAAAAAAAGGAGTCCAATATTTTCAAAGAGTTCCTTGCAGGTTGATTCCAAGATAACATCTCCAAACAAAAAAAATGCATAGCATTGATGTTAAGAAAAGTTGCAGGGAAAAACAGTTGGTATGCAATTAATATCTGAGTTTGAAAAAATAAAACTTTGCATATACCAGACTTTGATAATAACATTCTACTTACCAAACTTTGTCTGGGTCATCACTTGCATCACATAATGGAGGTTTCGTTCCTGCATCCCGATTTAGATAGCAACTGTTGTCAACCGGCTTTTTCCATATTGCAATATAGCCATCCTTCTTTACAAACTCCCAGCAAAGGCGTGTGGTGAGGTTAAGCATCTCTGGTAAAGCAAAAGAAAAAAAAAAGATTCCATTAAACCCGTTATGGCAGTGATAATAGAGGTTAGTGTACAAGATGCCATAACACCCTCGCTCAGACTTCTATTCTCAGTCCTTCACCGACTAAAAAATGGAAACACAGGTACCTGATACCTATAGAAAATCTTGATAAGAATTTTTCACGTGCACAATAAAAAAGTTATTTTGCTGGTTTATCAGTTAGCATAGGTCAAGGAACAATTAAAATATTTTTCACTAACAATCAAAGAGAATTAATAATTTTGCTTGCAATTTGTCTTAAGTCAGAAAATGCTAATAAGAAAACTTCCGAACTTTCAAACACTAATTAGCAATCAATACACAAATACATCATTTTACAGAAAGAATATTTAGCAGTAATACCTTGCCACTGCTCCTCTAGGACTTCTTCATGCTTATAAACTGGCTGTGCTGCCCAAACAAAGTATCCTCCTCCCCTGAGCATCCTATCAACCTCAAGTAGCAAAATCCCATCTTCATCACAAAAAAGTGAAAGAGGGTAAAGAAAACTACAATCAGAAGACATCCTCAAGAAAGTGAGCTCAACACAGGTATCATCCTGTAATTAAGCCGGTAACCATCACTGTAAAATGAAAAGTTTAATATAAATTTTGCATACCATCACGAGTCCAATTAATCCTACATCGTGAGCAATGTATCAAGTCAAATGCCTGACTCGGGTACAACAAACGGCGAGTTGCAAATGCTGCTACCATGGCAGGCACACCACGCTCGAGAGCAAATTGAATCTGGTTCTCATGGACATCTTTAGGTGCAACTGACATGGTAAGGACATTTCGTGACATTAGATACGCACCAAAACTTGCAACACCACATCCAACATCCAAAACAACTCGGATATGTTGGCCAAAGGTGATGTCGGGCACCACCTGGACAATTAAGACTTTGATCATCAGACTACCAAGATACAATGATAATCCGACGCATAATTTACACACTTTGCAAATTACTATAAACTTCTAAACAAATTTAACCTTAGACATATGAGCCAAGTATTCATCTGCTCCATGTATAAACTGTGTACCACCTCCAGGAAACTTAAACTTGTTCTTCTGCCGTGTAATCCAGTTCTGACCCCCTTTATCTTCGACTAGACGAGTATGAGGTACATTGTTGAACCAGACCTGCAATGAAATGACAATATTTCTTAACAAAGTTGAAAAGATAAATACTTTAATATTACAACATAAACACCTATGTAAGTAGAAAAGGTTAATAACTTTAAACATGAACAAATACCTCGTCGCGGCTTTTTGGCCATGGAATTGGGCTCTTGTAATTCTTGGGCGGCGGAACCAGGCAATTCAAACCCCGAGCAGGGTCTGGACAATGCCGCTCGAATCGCTCGCCTTTATCCGTCGATTTTAGCCTTTTAATGGCGTCCACATTATCCAAGCACGGTATGTACTCGCTCATACTCTTAGGGCAGAGCTCAAACCTCTTCACACTAATCTGACCCGAACCACTCGCTTCACTCTCGGGCGCCGTACCATTCTCACTTCCCCAATTCTCCACCACATCATTGGGATCGAAATCGCCAACCTCGAACTCATCGGACATTGTGCCATTCTCATCGACGATCCCGAACCTCTGGATCACGTCGGGCGGTGGTGGCGGTGGCGGCGGAGGCAAAGCAGGAGGCGGCGGTGGCGGCGGTGGCAAAGCAGGAGGCGGCGGAGACGGAGGTGGAGGCGATGGGGGTGGAGTTAAGGCTTCTAAGGTTTCGTTTATGAGGGCGGAGAGATTGAAGGCTTTGCCTTCGTTGGGTGAGATTGAGACGGTGGAAGGGGCTCGACGCGTGGTGGTAAAGAACACGAGCTGCTGGGACCCATCGGACCAGTGCTTTCCCAGGTAGAAGAAGGTGACTGCTATCATAACCAAGCCCCAAACTTTCAACATCAACGGGATTCGCAGCCAATCGCCATTGCCTGTGATTGTCATGCTTTAATTGATGCGATATAATTTAATTTGGTGGATTCGGATATGAAGAAGGAGACAAAACGCAGCGTTTGATGGATTGAGGGACCTAAATGGGATGTGTGAGAGTGAGAGAGTGAGGATCGGAGGTTGAGTGGCGAAGGCAGGGAGGGGGAGTTTGGGGATGATGACAGAGCTGGCAAAGATACAGATTACAGATACTGTTGACTGCTTGCTAATGTCACGGTCACCGACGGAGGAAGCAAAATTATAAAATATTTTGCGGAGGGAGATGGACACGCTGGCATTTTCCTGAATTGGTCTTAGACCTCTAAACCACGTTTAGGGTTATGTTCAATGTGGGTTGTTTACTTTCCTTGTTTCATGCAAAAGGCTTTGTATAAAAGCCTCAGTTTATTATTCAATAAAGCTAAGCTTCATTCTCCCAATTGTATGAGTGTATTGTGCAAAGGGTAATCGAGTTTCAACAAGTGGTATCAGAGCCCCATCATAGGGGCCTGGTTTAGTGAGATTGAGAATTGCAAAATTCTTAATGAGAGAAAACAGGAAGTGAAACACGAGAGAAAGAGAGTTGAGAAAGAAAAAAAGTTGTTAAGCAAGGAGAGAAGAACGAAGTATGACGTCGACTGAAGGGAACTTTGTTCAACCTGCGATTCCCAGATTTGATGGTCACTATGACCACTAGGCTATGTTGATGGAGAACTTTCTTCGATCTAAAGAATACTGGAGTTTGATCGAAGTTGGGATACCTGCAGCAGCATTTGGAGTGGAGACAAATGAGGCACAGAGGAAGGTCATAGAGGACCAGAGATTGAAAGACTTGAAGGTGAAAAACTACCTCTTCCAAGCCATCGATCAAACCATCATGGAAACTATCCTGAATAAAGAGTCTACAAAAAGTATTTGGGATTCAATGAGACAGAGGTATCAAGGATCCACCAAGGTGAAACGTGCCCAATTGCAAGCTCTTCGGAGGGAGTTCGAGATTATCGGAAGGACTCTCACCATTGTCAATAAGATGAGGGCACATGATGAGAGAATGGAACAAATTGTTATAGTGGAGAAGATCCTGAGATCTATGACATCACAGTTTAACTACGTGGTATGTTCGATCGAAGAATCAAATAACCTTGCAACCATGACCATCGATGAACTGCATAGCAGCTTACTGGTGCATGAACAGAGAATGAGGGGTCACAAGGAAGAAGAGCACGCTCTGAAGGTTACAGGTGGAGAGAGGTTTGGAGCAAGGGAGGATGATAGATTTGGTGGTAGAGGCAGATTTCGTGGAGGCTATAGAGGAAGAGGAAGAGGTCGAGGAAGACAATGACTGAACAAAGCCACCATTGAATGCTACAAGTGCCATAAATTAGGGCACCTTCAATATGAATGCCCTGATTGGGAGAAAACTGCTAACTATGCCGAGTTTGATGAAGAAGAGGAGATGCTTAAGGATTTTTGGCCCGAGACAGTTAAGTGGTGTGTCCATGTTCTCAATCGAAGTCCCACACTGGCTGTAGAAGATCACACACCTGAAGAGGCGTGGAGTGGCATCAAACCAAATGTGGAATACTTTCGAGTCTTTGGCTGCATTGGTCATGTGCATATTCCTGATGCTAGAAGAATCAAACTGGATGACAAGAGTGTTAAGTGTGTGCTGCTGGGTGTGGGTGAGGAAGCAAAAACTTATAGACTCTACAATCCAATCACAAAGAAGATTGTAGTGAGTCGTGATGTAGTCTTTGAAGAAGATGAAAAATGGGACTGGGGAACGAGTGAAGCTGAAGCAAAGAATGATGCACTTGATTGGGGTGATAAGGATGAAATGGTAGATGTGAAGTGCACAGTGAAAAGGAAGAAGAAAATGAAGAACAGATGCAGAACAGGCAGTCAGCTCATCTTCATCAAATTCACTTAGAAGAGATTAACCCAGTCCACGTGAAGCAAGAACTAGAAGGGCACCAATCTGGATGAATGACTATGAGGTAGGTGAGGGTTTGTCAGACACAGAAGACATGTACAATATGGCGTTATATACCTCTGCTGGAGACCCATGCTCATTTGAAGATGCAGCAAGGAGCTTGAAATGGAGAGAGGCCATGGACAAAGAGATAAGTGCAATAGAAAGAAATGGCACTTGGGAGCTCACTGATTTGCCAAAGGGTGCAAAAAAGATAGGAGTGAAGTGGATCTTCAAAACAAAACTTAATGAACGAGGAGAGGTTGACAAGTACAAGGCTCGGCTTGTAGCAAAAGGGTATGCTCAACAATATGGCATCGACTATACAGAAGTGTTTGCACCAGTTGCTAGGTGGGATACAATCAGGATGATTTTGGCACTAGCTGCTGAGAGAAAGTGGTGTGTGTATCAATTAGATGTGAAGAGTGCATTTCTGCACGGGGAGCTAGATGAAGATGTGTTTGTTGAGCAGCCTCAAGGCTATGAGAAGAAGGGAGGAGAACACAAAGTATACAAGCTGAAAAAGGCACTGTATGGGTTGAAACAGGCCCCTCGTGCTTGGTATAGCAGAATTGAAGCCTACTTCATTCAGGCATGATTTGAACGATGTCAAATGGAGCACACACTCTTCATTAAATATCAAGGAGAAGGTAAGGTACTGATAGTGAGTCTCTATGTTGATGACTTGATATTCACACGTAATGATGAAAGGATGTTTGAAGATTTCAAGGCCTCGATGAAGTTGGAGTTTGATATGACAAATTTGGGTAAGATGAAGTATTTCCTCTGAGTTGAAATCATGCAAAACAATGAAGGCATCTTCTTAAGTCAAAGAAAGTATGCGCAAGAAGTATTAGAAAGGTTTGGCATGGACAAGTCCAACTCTGTAAGGAATCCTATAGTACCAGGGTTCAAACTTATGAGAGATGAAGGAGGGGATCATGTTGATGCAACTCAGTACAAGCAAATGGTTGGCAGCTTGATGTATCTAACTGTAACAAGGCCTGATCTTATGTATGGTGTGAGCTTGGTCAGTAGATATATGGAGAAGCCAACATAGATGCACATGCAAGCTATCAAGAGGATATTGAGGTATGTAACAGGAACAACTGAACTAGGAATTTGCTACAAAAAGGCAGGTGAAAGTGATAAGGAGCTGGTGTCTATCTCGGATAGTGATTATGTAGGAGATGTTGATGATCGAAAGAGTACTTCAAGTTAAGTGTTTATGTTGAGCAATGGAGCGGTGGCTTGGTCCTCAAAGAAGCAACCAGTGGTTACACTTTCAACCACTGAAGTTGAATTTATTTATGTTGCTTCATGTGCATGCCAGGGAGTATGGATGAGAAGAATTCTTGAAAAGTTTGGTTGCAATCAAAGTAAGTCCACTGTAATTTATTGTGACAATAGTTCAACTATTAAACTGTCAAGGAATCCTGTTATGCATGGAAGAAGCAAACATATAGATGTACGATTCCACTTTCTGTGTGACCTCTGTAAGGATGGTGTGGTAGAGCTCGTGTATTGTAATTCGCAAGATCAAGTTGCAGACATTATGACCAAGCCCGTGAAGTTTGATGCCTTTGTGAAGCTGAAGGACTTGCTTGGCTTGTGCAGAATGCCTGGTGGCTAAACTGATTGCTCGATGCAATACAGTTTAAGGGAGGAATTTGTGAAGTATTGGCCTTAGCTATGATTCGGTTAATAATGCATGTAATGCATGTCCTAGTTTTTAGGGTATGTTGTTAGTGCTGTTAGTGTTTGAATTGGTCTTAGACCTCTAAACCACGTTTAGGGTTATGTTCAACGTGGGTTGTTTACTTTTCTTGTTTCATGCAAAAGGCTTTGTATAAAAGCCGCAGTTTATTATTCAATAAAGCTAAGCTTCATTCTCCCAATTGTATGAGTGTTTTGTGCAAAGGGTAATCGAGTTTCAACATTTCCCATGTAAGGGTGGGTAGAGAATCCAAACAAACTGTAAAAGCAGTTCAACTTGCAGTGAAAAAAAAATCAAAAATCACATTCAACAATATATTAGAGAATCTCCAATCATATATTATCCTAAGATCTCACTAAATAATTTTACTTCAACCATGCTCCATAATAGGGGTCACCGCAAATCGAGTTGAGTCGAATTCTATTGATTCAATTCACAAATCAAACCTAATAAGTTTGTTTGATTCGAACTTTGCATTGAAAAATAATAATAATTTGAGTGAGAATAGTTAGAAGAATTTGGTTAAAATTGTGTATCATTTGCCACTTAGTATTATGGCATAGTGATATTTTTCTCCACATGTTATATGAGAGGTCTTGGATTCGATTCTCGTAAATGACGAGGTCGATACTCGTGAGTTCGACTCTCGTAAATGACGAGGTCGATACTCGTAAATGGCGAAGTCGATACCTAATGTTTATATTGTAATCCACTACCTCTAATATCATTGTATTAAAAAAAGTATGTATCATTTATACCCAAATTTATCTGACGCTACTTCAACTATTATAAGTAAACTTTATGAAAATGAGAGTGTTGTTAAATTCAATAACGTATGTAAGTCAAATCAAAACTAGTAAAAATTTAAACCCTAACTTACCTTTGGATCCCATCAATCATTTGACTCTTTACATACATTCTTAATCTTGATAATCAATATGTTTTGGTGAAACCCATGTTGGCTTGTAACATCATTATTGTCTATGAATCAATGATACATGTGAAATGAAGAGACTTTTGCCTAATTTCATGTAATTGGGTTGCAAATCAAATAGTAAGCCAATTCATTTTCAATAAAAAAAATCCATGGCATGAAATTTGAAAAGCCAATAATTTGTGTTTTCTATCTTGATCAATTCAAATATTATTTTAAATAAACGCTGTTATTTGAATAATGTGATAAATTATGTATGTATAAATAATAACACTTTTAAAAAAAAAACAAAAGAACCAAGACAGACACGTCAGCCAAGTCCCAAGTTCTTAGCCCGATTGGCCCGTAAAAAGCAAAAGGACGTCCCCTAACCCCGAAAAAACACCACACAGCCTCTCCGGCCTCCCCTCACTGACTTCTCGAATCTTCATCTTGTCGGGCAGCCTATCGCTTCTTCTTACATTTCACCACACACAACTCGAAATTAGGGTTTCAATCTCCCAATTTTCCCTACTCTGCACAATTTCCTGCCATGTCGCGCCCAAGCTTCCACAGCTTGGCGTCCTAGGGTTCCGATCGGTCTGTCCGATGCCGAATCACAAATCTACCAGAGCGACTCAATTGGGTGATGCCATGGCGAAATCGAAGCCCAAGGTCGACCAGGAGTCGTGTTCGCGGTCGATCAGCGAGACCGTGAATGGGTCTCACCGCTTCACGATAAAAGGGTATTCTTTGGCGAAAGGGATGGGTGCCGGAAAGTACCTGATGAGCGACACGTTCACGGTGGGTGGTTACGATTGGGCAATTTACTTTTACCCCGACGGTAAAAACCCTGAAGATAGCTCCTCGTACGTTTCGGTTTTCATTGCTCTGGCCAGTGAGGGTACGGATGTGAGGGCTTTGTTCGAGTTGACCTTGGTGGACCAGACCAAGAGTGGGAAGGACAAGGTGCATAGCCACTTCGATCGCGCGCTAGAGGGCGGGCCTTACACGTTGAAGTACCGAGGCAGCATGTGGTATGTGTTTCTGGGGTTGATGGTTCATTATTTTTCTGGGTTAGCTAGTAGGTTTTGGTGCTGTAATTGTCATTTGGATGATAAAATTGTGTTCTCTTTTGGTGAACATTTGGTTATGGATGTCGTTTATTGTGAGTGCGTGGTAATTTAGCAGCAAGTACGCAATTGGGTAATTGTTGTTTGATTTTGATAGACATGGAGGTTGAATTTGGGAAATTAAACTTAAATTTGTGTTTTTTAGTGTTTGAGTGGTGTCTCGAATGCTAAAATTGCATTATCATTGTTATATTGCGTGATTGTAGATCTTCCTGACATCAATGATCCATATGTGACTTGGAAGTGAATTAGTACTAAATAGTTAGTATATAGTACACATTATATGAAAGTGTTGGTCTCTGTATGGGTTATCAATATAAATGAAAATTTGAGTTTGAAAACTTATGAGTGGGTGGATTCACATATATGGTAGCACTGATACAAAGAATTCAGGATTTGGGCGGTTATTACAATGGAACAAATAGGTTTGCATGTGATGTTGCATTAAATAAGCTTATCATTTATCGTTTGTCATATTTGTTTATATATGAGTTGCAGTGTCTTAACCTATTTACCAATTTTGGATAAGCTTATTGGCTTGCATGCATGGGGAGTTTTTATCAAGTTGGAAATTTCCTTATGTTTCCTTCCATCATCAACTATTGTTTCGCTGTGTGCATTTCAGGGGTTACAAGCGATTTTTCAAAAGATCATCTCTTGAATCATCTGAATTTCTAAAGGATGATTGCCTTGTATTGAACTGCACAGTTGGAGTCGTCCGAACTCGCCTTGAGCAACCAAGACAATTTTCAGTTACAGTACCACCATCAGACATGGGCCGAGACCTTAAGGACTTTCTAGATTCTGAAACTGGTTGTGACATAGTTTTTCAGGTTGGTGATGAACGGTTTAAAGCTCACAAGTTGATACTTGCTGCTCGTTCTCCTGTATTTAGAGCACAGTTTTTTGGACTTGTCGGGGATTGTAGCATAGATAAATTAGTTGTGAAGGATATTGAGCCCTTTATCTTCAAGGTAAGATTTCATGATCTTATTGTTTCCAGTTATCACCATCTGCAATTAGAGCAAAAGATTCTATTGCATGATATATGCATTAATAATTGTGTACTTTTCAGCCACTCCATGGTATGGTTGTGATTCACTTTTTACATTTGTAGTAGCAGTCAAACAAATTCAAGTCTTATCTTTATGAATTCAATTATGAAATGAACATAGGTAATCTCAGGACGGTGAAATTGCCTGGAAGATCCTAATTTTATCCGCTTACCGTTGGGGGATTTCAGGACAATGAAATAATGATAATAAGTAAAATTTTGTATGAAATGTTGGATTTGTAGCCAAAACATAAAAAAGGAAAAGAATAGTAAAGTATCCAGGGAAAGAAGTTGTTTAAGTAATATTATTTTTCTAATTCTGCTTGTACTTTCTGTATGTTGCCTGTGCATTATCTGTGAAACTCCAAAATTTTAAGATGCCTCCTTGCAACATATTAATGTGTCAGTACCAAAATTTTCTATTTAACGTCGTTAAATTATTATATGTATATAATAGTATTCTAGAAAGTTCTCTATGTTTCTTCTCATGTTAACTACACCATTTGAGATTTTGCCTGTTGGGGTCTGCTAGGTTGGTGTTATAATCACTGCTTGGTTAGAGTCTTCTCAAGTTTATGCACATCAGACACATTGAAGTTTGTGGTTCATGTGTGGGAATACAATAGTTCTTGTTCTCTGACCGTTTGCCTGGGGCTTTCATATGCATAGCTATGCTTTGTTTCAGATTAAAAAAAAGCTATGCTTTGTCGATTAATGTTCATGTGGCATTTTATTAATGTTCATGTGGTCAAGTGCCAATTATAACCAAATGTGATAAATTAAAAGCCGCTGATACTCTGTCAGGATTTATTAATTTGATTCATAATGAACAGTACTTATGGGAGTTGTTAGCTTAGAAGTCATACTCTGATAAGTGGGAAGTTGTCAACTAGTTTGAGCTTGTTTCAGTTACCTGTACTCATTAATATTACACTTTTCCCTTTGTCTATGTTGTTTTAGTTGCATTAGTTGAGGTCCAGACCACAAGTTTGTTCTTTGTCAAGTGGCCAATATTCACAGTGATAATTGATCAATGATCTTTCCTGTATATTTTAATCCATAATGTTTTTATTTGTGCATGCTCGTATGTTCACAATTTTTAACGAATTGAATGGATGTTTTTCTTTTTTCTTTCCCAGGCAATGCTTCTGTTTATTTACACAGACAAACTTCCTGATGTACACGAAGTCATGGGCTCATCACCATCGTGCACATTCACTGTCATGGTGCAGCATCTGTTGGCTGCTGCAGACCTGTATAATCTAGATCGACTAAAATTGTTGTGTGAATCAAAGTTGTGTGAAGAAATCAATACGGAAACAGTGGCGACAACACTTGCTCTTGCTGAACAACATCGGTGTCCGCAGCTGAAGGCTGTGTGTCTGAAATTTGCGGCAAATCCAACAAACTTGGGAGGTGGGTGTTGCCCATAGATTCTGATGGTGCAAGGTTTCAGGTTATATCAATCTTGGTTTTATTTTGCATAGTAGTCTCAACCATCCTTGATGGCTTATCATCCATGCCTTGCTCATCAAACGTGTCGCAGATGTCCTTATCATTGTCTATGGTTTCAGGAAGTCAATAAGGATTTATCCTTAAAATTAATGATATTCCATCTGGGTCCTCTGGTCCGCCTCTCGGTCTGGGTCCTCTGGTCAGCCTTTGGTGAATCTTGGTATCTGGCTGATCGAGGGGCAGCTTTTTGAGCATGGTATATTGGTTGGTTAATAATAACTACCATATTTGAATGGTCTCAAACTGCTCTCAGTTCCTAGAAAGATTAACTTGTATTAATTCAACTTTAGTTCTTTATTGTCATGTGGTTGAATGGTGGTTATTTTGCTGAATGGTTTTGGTTGGATTTTCTTTGTGATGCATTTGATATGAATCTTCACGGGTTTTTTTTTTTGGCAACATGAATTCATGTTCCAACCTCTGCTTCGCTTTGTATGCAACTATTTTGATTTTGTAAGTTTTCTTATGGTGTTAAATTGAATATTTGACCTGATATCATGTGTTTTGCAGCTGTAATGCAATCAGACGGGTACAAGCATCTAGAAGAGAGCTGTCCCTCAATGTCGCTGCAGCTGCTGGAGGCATTTGCATCGGTGGATGAGAATTCAAGTCTTCTGTCAAGTAGGAAGAGGAGCAGCAGCAGCATATACGGGCTAGATTTGCCAGCAGATGGGGGCGGCGGGGCTGTAGCAGAATCAGCAAATCCGAATGGCAGGCGTGTGAGGAGGCGATATTAGTGTATGTACGTTACGATTAGGTGCCACAAAACCTGAAAGGAGTGACCTTATGAACAAAACGGTAGTTACGAATGGCCGGCTTGTGATTTCGCATTGTGTTAAGTCACTCCTTGTGTAAAGCTTCTATGTTGTTTCTGTTGTCATCAGGTTTGGTTGGTGGCAGTGTTGGAAAAGTGAACTGAGATTTGTATGGTCGCAATTGTGCTTTATGTAGAATTTGTAGGTACTCTCTTATCAATGGAATGATGTTGTTACAGAAAAGTCTATATATCTCTAACGATATATATATATATATATATATTTTATCTGCAAATATTATCATTCAGTTTTGATCTTCGATGAATCTTCTTCGTTAATTCGTGACTCTATGTAACGACCTATTAATCTAAATAATAAATGAACTTGTCGCTAGCCCATGTTAAATTTTATAATTTTATGGTTACTTGACGTTGTGAATCTATTATGGTGTTTGGTGATAAATTTGAATGCGAAGCGGGTATACATAAATATTCATTATGGTGTTTGGTGATAAATTTGAATGAGAAGCGGGTGTACATAAATATTCATTATGGCGTTTGGTGATAAATTTGAATGTGAAGCGGGTATACATAAATATTCATTATGGTATTTGGTGATAAATTTGAATGTGAAGTGGGTATACATAAATTCTATACTTAATAGATTGTCTAATATGACGCGTTTATTTAATGAGTTACTTGGATTATGATGCATTGCCTAATTTATTGATTGGTCCAGATGAATGAGTCATTCTTGACACAATTACTAAACAAAAACAAGTCGGATTCGTTTTGAGTGTATTTGAATAAAACCAAAATAAATCAAATCCATCATTCAATTTATGAGCATCATATAGCTTACACTTGGGGATCTCTTTAGCACAGGCAGATAGCTAGCTAGCTAGCCATTTGAATTTTTGTGTAGAAAAGAAGATGAAGGGTTTGGATGATGAGCAGCATCAGGCCAGAGAAAGGCACCCATTGCATAGGTTCTCTTGTGAGCCAAGTCACCGTTAGCAGGCAAACCATATTCGGCGAGAAGGTGGTTGAGCTTCCACTCCGGCATGTCCTGGTAATCCTTCTTGGTGTATCTCGGGTAATGAAGCGGCATCTTGAACAAGCTCCCATTACTAGTCGTTTTTCGGGTTTCCATCGTAATCTTTCTCTTGCTATACTTACTACTTGTAGATTGCTTCTGTTTTGTGAGCTTAATTTATAGAGTGTCTTTGAGACTTGTTTCTTGAGGCAGGCTCTAGATGCATGATTAGGGTTCACAACAATTGGTTGGCATACCTTCTCATACTACCATACTATTCACATGTCTTCATCAGCTATTTGTGCATCTATGTGTCTAGAGAGAGCATGTAATGGGTGCGGTTCAAATTTGATTGGTTTTACCCCAAAATCCCAACCGAACTAATAGTTTCAATCGGTTCAGTTTTAAGAAAAATTATTGAAAAATCGAACCACCGTTAAATATGATTTGATTCAACGTCTGAGACCTCCTACTACACATTAAGTGGTAATGCCACTGGACTAATAATCCTATCAATACTATGGGGCGTGTGATTTGAGAATTGAGCGTAAACTTTCTTTTTTGCATATTTTTAACTTGTTAGTCTGATTATATCATTTTTCAATACATCAACTCCTCTTAAAGCTCAACATGTCATCATGTTTGAAAGATAAATAACTTTAAAGTTATATCAAATTTCAAATTCAACCTGGTTAATTATATAATTTTAACTTTTAAGTTGCAACTCTCCTTAAGTAGTGAATAAGATAATAGCAAACACAACTAAAGGAAAAATAAGCATTTAAGCGATCAATTTAGTTGCAACTCTCCTCAAGTAGTGAATAAGAGAATAACAAACACAATTAAAGGAAAAATAAGCATTTAAGCGATCAATTTAGTTGCAACTCTCCTCAAGTAGTGAATAAGAGAATAACAAACACAATTAAAGGAAAAATAAGCATTTAAGCGATCAATTTAGTTGCAACTCTCCTCAAGTAGTGAATAAGAGAATAACAAACACAATTAAAGGAAAAATAAGCATTTAAGCGATCAATTTAGTTGCAACTCTCCTCAAGTAGTGAATAAGAGAATAACAAACACAATTAAAGGAAAAATAAGCATTTAAACAATCAACTTAGTTTAGTTCAACTTGAATCCGTCACAAAATTAACTTCATAGCTAAAACGAGAGAAAAAAAATAAATATCCCAACATAGAAAAATAATTGATTCAAACAAATAGCCTAACGAGTATAACAACTTGAGGAGGACATCTACCAACAGTAAATATGGACCCCACTTTTGGAACTTAACTAACACAATGTCAATCTTCAACTGACTCCATAAAAATGATTAGATGATCCAAAAAAAAAAACTAAAACGAGCAACGTGTTGCCAAAGGGTGCCTCTAAATCAGACCGTACACGAGTATGTGTTTCAATAGCAATCTCTAATCCCATATGATAGTCATCCAAACCAACAAAATCCACCACTCAATTCTGTAGGCCTTCCGCAGGGGATCAGATGGACCTCCCTTTCCAGCCGCACGATCAGTTCTGTGACCAAATGGATGATTATGAATTGAACACATAAAATTGGAGGGCCCGGATTTGATGCATTTGGGGTACCATGTCTAATTAGTACCTGCCTCATAACATTAGAGTCTGAACAATGAAAATGTGACCCACTTCTTGATTGTGGGCCTGGGGCCCATTATATATGAACGTCAAATCTGCTTTCCTAGCCTCACGATTTGCTCACTCGAACCATTTGATCCCCATTGTCACTAAGTTTACCACACAATAAAGGGTCTACCTATGATTATTGGACAAGTATTTCAAACCACAACTTACCCAAAAATTATACAAAAATGATAAGATGGTACGGTTGTACTCGCGTCCGTATTGAAAATGCTATATCACTAAAATTATATACCAATTTGTTAGCGTATATGTCTCGTTTCACTAAAAGTTTTCTCGATTGTGATTTGTTGTTTCATTAGTAGGATTGTTTAAGCTAATAGTAAGACATGCACGATTGATCGTAACACAATCTAGACAGATGATACACCATAACCAACTTTATTTTTGGTTGCCCTATTAGGATTAAGGCATTGGTGTTGATGGACTATGGGTGGCAAGTGATTTCCATTTATGGTGCAAACTGTAAAGAGGCCCAAATATGGAGGCTTGTGCATAAACAAGCTCAACGACTAACGAGTGGTTTTACGGATCCGTACCCGATCTGCCACTAAATTATTTGTGGTTTGGAGTCTATCCAACGCTCCTCAGGTGTTCTCAGGTGGTTTTGAGAGGTGACATGATTGGTTGAACCTTTTTCTTTTGTTATTAACTTAAAGGTTGAATTATTAGATATCAAACTTCACATAAATATATCAGATTTCTCCCCACATTCATGCAAAGTAACTAGACCGGCTCCTTCATACGCAAAACATTAGAAAAAGGATAAAAATTAGGTATAGTTTACCCAACTCACTTATATTCTATACCAATTTAAATATTGATTTTCATTTCATTTAAGATTTTAGATATTTTGGTTCTCTCTTATTGTTTCTTATCACTTTGTAAGCTCGATACATATTTTATATAAATTTATTTATGCATCATGCGGCTCATAATGAAATATAAACAAATTGTCTCAAGAATTATATATAATATGGGCAACATCGTCATACCAAAGGAATCGATATCGAGACTCAATAAAATCTTTCCATTAAAAAAAAATTAGTTTTAGATTAGGCCACTTGTAATTTCAATCACGGCATTCATTTTTGGACTTATCACTAAAAAAAACATAAGATTATAAGGGATTGGGACAATTGGTTGAAACTTTAGACTAAGATGTGAATTTTTACGTTAAAATTAGGTGATCTAATACTTGATAAATCATGGATTAAATTGATGAATAGAGTATTGCTTTTTCGTTCTTCAATTACGAGTTTCTCTATTTCAAGCGACAATATATCGTACTTCACAATTTATTAAAAATAAATATAAAATATCTTTGTTGCAAAAAAAAAAGTAAGCGTAAAATATCTCACTTGTATATAAAGAGAACTCTCTAGGTCATAATGATAAAATTTAAAATAATTTAAAATAGAGAGAAGTAGTTGTAACTAAAATTTTAAATAATTTAAAATTTTAAAATGAATAGACTTGACAGTCACCTGTCACTATTTGGCTTTTTAGTACAATCAAATGCTAGTCAATTTTGAGTTCGACCGATAATCAGATTAATGAAACAGTTACTGAAAAAGAATTAAACTCAAATTCTTGAAATTAGCTTAAATAGTGAAAGACGTAACAATAATTTAAAATTTTATCATTTATAAAGTAATAAGAAAAATAATTATTTTATGTGCTCATAAAATACGGGCTTCTTTACAAGTGCCCGAACTTGAAAATTCAGTTTCTTTGGAATATAATGAAATTGCTTATAATTGATAAAAGAAAATAGAACAACCATCATCCAATTAAAGAAGGGGAATCATCACTCATGGCATCAAATAATGATTGGAGTTCGCATCAGATTCCAACACGTGGTGTGATCAAAAAGTGGCCACGCCTGCTCCGAGCCATGGTCTCTGGAGTGCAGAGAGACTGACCTTCCAGAAACTTCCGGGAATTACTGGCTAGCAACGGCCTAGGCATCTAGGGGTCCAGAGCAAAGCTACGTGTCAAAAGAACCACGCGGGCATCCGACGTGGCTTCCCCATTTTCGTGAAACTGATACGGGTCCATTTTTCACAATTAGGGCAAATTCGAAACGCACTTAAAAAGTCCACACCCAGCTTCAGAAAAATTCCCAACCATTTCTCTCCAAACAGAAACTTGGAGAAAATCACAGAGAAAATCAGAGAAAAAGCGAAAAGGAAAAATCATAAACAGTCGCTCTTGGAATTGCTTTCTTTTTCCTTTGAATTTCAAACTATGCGAGCGATGAACGGGGAGGGATATATAGAGGAAGAAGCGAAAATGGAAGAGGGGAAAGAGAAGGTGGTGCTCATGTGGGGTTATCTGCCGGGAGCTCTGCCGCAGAGGGCTCCGATTTTGCCACCGACTATTGTGCGGACAGCCGGCGCCGAGTACGCGTGGAAGGATGTCTGCGGAGGCGGCTGCGGCTTCGCCATGGCTATTTCTGGTGTTTTCTTCGAACTTTGTATCAGTTTGATTTTAGGTGTAGACTCTTTGATTTGTTGCATTTCGAAGGTTTTAGCTTTTTTGTGAATCGGAGTTGGTAATGTTGTTGATTTTGGTTGGTGTATGGCAAAATTTTGACCACGAGTGACCTGCTCTGACTACATGTTGCTCTCTGTTTGGTTGCTGACAAAATGTGGGAAAATACACGGAAGTAAAACTTGAAATTTTTTTTATTCTATTTTAGTAAAATTATTTAATTGAGGCACATTTATTTTTCTCTTGTTTTGTCGGTGTTTTAAAAATCACTGCTTTAATCTGTGTGTATTTTTTTCCATTTTCATTTCCACATTTCAAATTGGGGAAGAATTATATTTTGAGGGTTTCAGCATTCTGTCAGTTTCTACTCAAAATTTACTTACTCTACTTGTCATTTGGTTTGGAGGAAAGTTATTTGCTTTTCCTTTAGTGATTCTGTTTCAATTTACTTGACTTGTTTCTCATGATTATTATTATTATATTTTCACCCAGAATCTGGAAAGCTTATTACATGGGGTTCAACAGATGATCTAGGCCAAAGCTATGTGACATCTGGGAAGCATGGGGTAATGCAGCACTAATCAATAGATAGTTCATTCATTGAGTTTTTTTGTTTCTTGGTGGAAAACTAACCAACATTCTTTTCAATTCCACTTATTAAGGAAAATCCGGAGCCTTTTCCTCTTCCAACTGAAGTTTCTATAGTAAAGGCAGCCGCAGGTTGGGCCCATTGTGTTTCAGTCACAGGTAATATTGATTTCCCGACTACATTTTGCTCAAGAAGTACATTTATTCAGCCTAGTGAGAATGTCTAGAAGTAGACAAGCCATCTGGCTTGGGAACTTTCTCACCACTTTTTTGTCACGTATGTTCTTTAAAAGATGCCAAGAGGGTGCCAATTAAGTACACAAGAGTAGCCATCCGATACTGTTAATTGGTAACTAATTGACGTATGGAAGTAATTTCAATTTATCTAAGTAACATCATTATTAAGAGATTATGCATACTAGTCTAGATTCATTTGATAAATTATAGTTTTATTACAGACAGTGGAGGAGTTTATACTTGGGGATGGAAAGAGTGTGTTCCCACGGGGAAGGTCTTTGGAGAGCAATCGATGGGGGCAAAAGGTGAAAAGGGTGCATATGAAAGGCAGAGTTCTTTTCTGACGGAGCAAGGTAATTTAATTTTGGCCTCTTAGTCATGAAATTGGCAAAAACTTGTTTCATCCATTGCTGACATATGCATGGTTATTTTATAGTTAGCCCTCGCTCCCAAGGCTCACAATCAACTGACGGGCCAGTTGCTGGAGATGAAAATACAAAGCGAAGAAGATTATCTTCAGCAAAGCAAGCAGCTGAAAGCTCATCATCTAGTGACGAACCACTCTCAGCATTGCCATGTCTTGTAACATTGAACCCTGGAGTTAGAGTAGCTACTGTTGCTGCTGGAGGACGCCATACTCTGGTATTGTCAGGTAATTTTAGCTTGTGCTGATTTATACTCTTATGTGGTGGATGGACGTTTTGCATTGTGATCATGAAATAAGGTGTGGAATGCAGGATCAAGTTAGAAGTATAGGAGATCTATTATTAAAAGCAATACATATGATGTATCCTGATTTCCATAAGTTTCAGATATAGGACAAGTGTGGGGATGGGGCTATGGAGGTGAAGGCCAGCTTGGTCTGGGCACTCGGATACGTATGGTGTCCTCTCCTCATCCTATTCCTTGCGTTGATTCCTCATACGGAAATGATAGATCGGCTCGAGGAACCCTGGGTTCAGAGGGACTTGGTCTCAGAGTTCCTGGAAATTATGTGAAAGGGATTGCCTGTGGAGGACGACACAGTGCATTAATCACAGGTACAAATTTTAAGTTCTTTCTCTAGTATATGTAAGCATAGGAATCTATGCTGGATAACATTTCTATTGTTACTGCTAAGGTCTTTGATTAATTTTGAACGCTCCAGTGGTATTTTTGTCTTTAATATGTTAGATTTAAGAAATATCAGACTAATACATTGTGGTAGACAAAGCTCAGGAAGGTTAACAGTAATTGGAATTATAGAAGCCGTTTTCCAAGCTACACATCTATGAACTGTTTATAGGGGGTTAGAATTGATTTTATTGCAGGATTAGAATTACTTATGGTTAGTTTAAACATGAGCTACGACTGAGAGGTTAAATAGTTTCATGCATAAATCATCCCCCTTCAGCTGTTATACTTTATATGCCGTTATCTTTACATAACTGTTTGTGATTCTTGCATTCCAGATGCCGGAGCAGTACTTACTTTTGGTTGGGGATTGTATGGACAGGTGAGTTTTACTTTTCTGCTGTAGTGAATTCTTTGGTCAGAATGCCTCTTTGCCTCTTCCTTTCTCTTCTTGAATCATGATTGTAGAATTTTTCCTCTTTACTCCAGACAGTGCTGATGTAGGTCAATTTTATTTCATCTTTCTGCACAACTGATTAGTGATAAGTCATTGATCACAATGCATTTGATTTGTTAACGGTAAAACTGTTGATCATAATCACCATTATAGAAAACCATTGACTGTGTTACCTAAATAAGATGTAACTGGTCTCTAAATCAGCTGGAATGTCTGACTTTTTAATCCTCGTATCCATCTATCCCCAGAACTGGCTGGAATTCCCCAAATATTAACCATTATACAGTATCAATATGTAGGTAATGTAGAAATGGTGGAGAAAAAGCACTGTAGGTGCTCAAGATGAGGTTCACTCGAAAGGGATTAATCTATTCTATTCTATTCCTTCTCAATATTAACTAGGTTGCACTACTGCTGCAACATTTGGCTTCCCAAAATAAAGATGTAATTGTAAAACTGATTTCTGTGTTACTTTTTGTTTTGGTCAAGTGTGGGCAAGGAAGTACAGATGATGAGTTAAGCCCAAGTTGTGTATCTTCATTACTGGGTATCCGGATAGAGGGTGTTGCTGCCGGACTGTGGCACACTATCTGCATTTCAGCTGATGGTGATGTTTATGCATTCGGTGGGAATCAGTTTGGACAGCTGGGAACTGGAACTGATCAAGCTGAGGTACACTTTGTTCTTTCTTAGGCTATAAGCAATGGCAATCTCACTAATTGAGAAGTCGTAAGGTTACTAGAATTTGATATGGCTGTTTCGGTTCCTAGATTGGTCATACTGCTGTCAATACCCAATGAGATCATAACTCTTAATTTTTCACTTTTAACCTCAAAAAGTTGAGACTATATTGGTAGGGCAATAGAAATCAGATTAAACAATCATGTTAATGTGGTGTAACATTTTTAATCATCAGTACATATATTCATTTTCTGCATCATAGCTTTCTTGTTGAAAAATTGTGCAATTGACGTTTTCTTGAATTGTAAACCAGACTATACCCAGACTTTTGGATGCTCCAAGTCTGGAAAATACGAATGCAAAGATAGTTTCCTGTGGGGCACGCCATAGTTCCATAATCACAGGTATGGTACCTTCTACTTTTACAAGATCCCTTTGTCTTATACGATATTCATCAGGCGTAGGTAGAAACATATGTAGTTTGGGTCTAGAAAAATGTTGGTCCCTGTCAAGTCTCAACCAAACATGCGAATTGTTCCATAGAGACGTTACACTGCTGATATCTCAATCCAGCTTAGAAGTTAATTGAAATTTACTTATGTGAATTGTCACCTATATCGTTCTTATTTGTCTTTCATTCTTTCTGATGTTCCTGTTTCATGAAGAGGATGGGAAAGTTTTCGGCTGGGGATGGAACAAGTATGGGCAGGTTTGATTCAACTGTCATAAAAATTTCCTGTCTTTGCCACTGCAATCCTCTGATTTCTTGTATTTCCACTAACACTGTGACTTTCGGGTGCGAATGCCAGCTTGGCTTGGGCGATGTGATTGACCGCAACATTCCAGCTCAAGTAACAATCGATGGATACGTGCCGAAAAATGTGGCATGTGGTTGGTGGCATACCTTGCTTCTGGCTGAACCTACTTGAGCTCCTCTAGTCCAGAGGCCTTTGGAAAAGTTTTGCTAGGTAGTATTTCATTGAACTGGTAGTTTATTCGGTTACATGTACATACAACCGTGTGTATATACATAGTTGCATATGTATTATATATGTATATGCATGTGCTCATTCTTTCATGGCAGAGGTTCTTTGCGATTGGTCAAATCTCCGGTCAAGATACATAATATATGTATCAGTTCCAAGATGTACAATATTTTCAGTCCATTGTGTTTATTGTATTTTTATGCAATTGGGAGTGGTTGTGATGTAATAGTCAAACGCCTAGAAATGCTATGTTATTTGTTGACGATGTGAAATAGGTCGATTATTTGTTGACGATGTGAAATAGATCGAGTTAAGAATGTTTAATCTAAATTAATCATCGAATCCCAAAATTTATAGTAGTTCACCTTAAAAGAGGGTTACGTCCACTGTAATGTTTGTATTATATATGAGTATGAGAATACATAAGTGTTTACATAAGATGTAGAATACATAGATGTGGAGTTTGAAGAGAGAGAGCTTTCTTAGAGTCTTCTTAGAGAGAGTGTTTCTGCCATCCAACCTCCTTGAAGACAAAGGGAGGGAGTATTTATAGAGAGATGTGATGAGTCATCTAATACTAAGTCGGCGTGGGTACCACTATGAGGGTACTCGCAGTAAGGGTTGATACTGCTTGTTAGGGAACTTGTGCCAATCTTGTCTTTATGTGGGCAACCACTAGGAGGGCGATATTTGGTGCTCTAGGCTGACTCCTAGTGCTTTGGAACCCCAAATACCTCTGCTCAAGGCCATATGAGGAAGTGTGAGGAGAGCTCCCTAGGTGAGACTTTCTCCATCAAGGGAAGTGTGACACCTGCTCCTACTTTTACAGTTGTGTATGGGAGATGTGAGGCATGGTTTACAGGGGCGCAATCCTTGTTGGCTGGGCGCCCTCCGGGTAGGTTATCGGGAGGCACCTGGGTAGGCGATCAAGCAGTACCCGAGTAGGCGATCGGGCAGTACCCATATAGGCGACTGAGTGGTACCCAGATGAGTGGTAGCGGTACTTGGGCACGCCTTGGGCCGTGTCCAACATTCTTGGGCTTAGGCCTAGGGCGAACTTAGTGAGCTTGGGCTGACGATAAGTCCCTTTGGTGGGCCCTAGAGTTTATCTTTAGTGAGTCTTGAGGAGGTCTTGTCAGGTACTGTCTGCTAGATTCGGCTCGGGATATTATGACTATCAAAATGTTGACGAGTGACATAGATCGAGGTAAAAACGTCGAATCTAAATCAATCATCGAACACCAAAGTTTATAGTGGTTCACCCTAAAAGAAGGCTACGTCCACTGTAGTGTTTGTCTTATATATATATATATAATATGTGAGAATACATAGATGTTTATATGAGATGTAGTAGAGAGAGTAAGAGAGTGGGAGACAAGGTCCCAACCTTCAACCCTTTTCTTAATGGCTAAGAGCCACTATATATAGACTAGGAAACTTCATGTGGAAGTCTCCAACATGTGGTCCAAAATGGAGAGTGATGTGGCCTCCTCCCATCCAAGCATAAAGTCAAGTGGTCTTCATGATTTGAGTCCACGTGGATGCTTCTTATAGGCTGGTCAATACTCGAGTCGGGTACCGCTGTGAGGACCGGGAACCGCCTGCTATGGGCCTTGTGTCATTTTGTCTTATGTGAGCAGTCACCAGGGGGCGACACCTGTCATCTTAGTATGATGCCTAGGGTTTTGGAAGTCAAGGCCACATGAGGAAATGGGAGGGGAGCTCCCTAGGTGAGACTTTCTCCACCAAGGGATTAGAGACAAGTGTCCCTGCTTTACAGCTGTGTATGGGGAGGTGTGATGCAAGGTTTATGGGGGCGCAATCCTTGTTAGTTGGGCACCTTCAGGGTACTCGATCAGGTGGTACCTAGGTAGGCAATCGGGCGGTACCCGGGTTGGCTACATAGTGGTACCGGGGTAGGCGGTTGAGTGGTACCGGGGTAGCCAAGTGTTGCTTCGCTGCTTGGGCCTGAGCCTAGAGTAGGTCTTGTGAGCTTGGGCTGACAGTGGGTCCACATGGTGGGCCCCTAGGGTTTGCCTTTAATGAGTCTCGATGAGGTCTTGTCAGCATTTGGCGCCGTCTGTGGGAACCCAGCCACAAAAGGCTTCATGTTCTCCTAGCCGGGCTCTAGCGCGGCTTAAATCTGTGGCACAACCACCCTCACTACCGTGAGCCTTTCTTTCTTGCACCTTATCTCTGGCGACTCGATGATCATTACCCACCATGAGCAGACCCGACGTCCAAGCCCTTTTGGGCTCCACGCACATAGCAGACCCGACGTCCAAGCTCTTCCATTCACCACCGAGTCGACGGACAGTGGTGCCATCGCTCATACATGCATTGGTGCATCGGTACCCTTGTTAATTGCCGACCCAAGGTAGCTGCCAACCGAGTACACGACCCGTTGATGAGTGCTTGGTCAGCACAACCACTCCATTCACTCTCTCTCGAGCACCCCAACACCTGGTACCGTATGTGTATCAACTAGTCAGCATACTGACACATCTGCAGCCCCGATTGCTACCTGAACGAGCAGTGGGTACTGCTTAAGCGAGTACCCAGAGAAATAAATTCTCACAAGCATCAGAAATCTCCTAGCAGCTGGGACAGTCAGCAGGAAGACATGTACTCAGTTGTGACAGCCCTCCACCTTGCGGGTACTACTCTCTTTGTCAGGCGACCCTTCCCCGTCATCGGCTTGCCTTAGCGCTCCTCACCTGATGGAGGACATGTTCCCTACTTGACGGGGACATACTCCCCACTTGATGGATGAACCGCTACCCACCTGATGGAGGGCACGTTCCCCACCTGATGAAGGACATGCTCCCTACTTGATGGATGAACGACTACCCACCTGATGGAGGACAGGTTCCCCACCTGATGGATGACACGCTCTCCACTTGATGGATGAACTGCTACCCACCTGATGGAAGAACGCTCCCCACTTGATGGGGACACGCTCCCCACTTGATGGATTAACTGCTACCCACTTGATGGAGGACACGCTCCAGATCGTCATAGACAACACCTGACACCTTTTTATCGACAGTTGTAAAGGGAGGACACTTGTCACGATTTCCATGGTAGAGAAGGTCCCATCCCTTTACTTCCACACGCCATCTCGAGGAACTTAGGGGGGAGATATTCCAAGTTCCCAGACCCTAGGCATCAGCATAGGGAGGCAAGTGTCACTCATCGGTTGGATCTCCCTAGTGGCAAAAGTGGCACGGAATCCCTAACAGCCGATACCCAGTCCCGCGACGGGTAACACACCCTAGGCAGAGAAGGTAGCAGCCCTTATTCCTTTTTCCTATAAATACCCTATTTACTTTCACAATAAATTTAACTTCAAGTAAGCAAAGAAACTGTGTTTAAATACATTATCTCACTAGAATTATATTCTCACTCCCTTCTCTCTAAACGAATCCTTACTTAGGCATCAGAGACCAAGTGGCTGGAGCCACATCGGACTCCCAAGCTTGATTTTCCTTTTCCTTCTCTTCGTCTTATTTTCCCTTAGGTACTTCAAGATGAGGTGAAGAGGGATCCACTCACACGGAAGAACTCGAAGACTTGTAGCCCAACCTATCTTCCGCCGTCGTGGGAGGAGATCCGACCAACTCGTTCACGAAACCTAGGAGTTGTATCTAGTTTGGCATGTGCGCCTTTTTAAAGGCGAGCTGTTGAAAGTTGCAGGTTTTGGCATTCCACCATGGCTGCGATGAGCAAAGAGAAGACTTTCAGTGGTCTTCTAGATGAAAGCTCAACTTGACATGTGGTCGTATCTGCACATCATTGTCTGGAAGATTGTTTGGGACTAAAAAAATAAGTTTCTTTATTAATTATTGAGTTTTCAGAACAGTTGGCCGAAGCTTTCTCTTTTCATCTTTAATGTTTTCTAGAAATAACAAACTTTGTTTCTCGTTGACTCAATGAGATGAGGATGTAAGAAAAGTGGAAAATAGGCTAAAGAAACACGATGTTCATGACAAAGCAGACACAAACAAAACAAACCCGTCCTATTGCGTATTTGGCGGGACTCTCTTTTCCTTGGTTTCACGTTCTATCTATTGTCGTTTATTCGAGTATTCGCACATAAAATTTTCTTATTTTCAAGAGTTGATTTATTAAAAAAGAAAGTTGCTAGTATCCCCATTTAATTTCGACCCATTATTTTCAACAAAACTAGAAATAAGCGAAAATATATTCATATTGTATTAATAATTCTATTTGTATCATATTTAGTAGCATATAAATGATTATTACGGATAATTTACCCACCAAAATAATTCAAAGCTCAGGAATCTTTTCCCTTTCTACCAAATTCTTTTTTTTTTTAATAGGTAAATATATGTTGGAAAAAATAAAATTGGTTAAAATTCCTACCAAAATTCTCCAGTACCCGTACCAACCGCTTTTTAATACACAATCACTCCACCACTCCTCTCTCTATGTGTATCTCTCCAAATGGCATCTGCGCCAACTCTCCTCCTCGTCACGGCACTCCTGCTAACGTACGCCTGGTGCGCACTATGCATCCAGTTCTGCCCCAACTGCGGCAACACCTCCGTCCCCTACCCCCTCAGCACCACCCCCACGTGCGGGGACCAATCGTACAAGATCCGCTGCGACGCGGGCTCCCTCCTCTTCGACACCCTCAACAATTCCTACCCAATCGCCTCCATCTCCTCCTCCTCCCAACGCCTCGTCCTCCGCCCCTCCACCTTCCTCTCCAACACATGCGTCACATCTGATATAATCCACCAGGGCCTCCAGCTCAACAACTCCCTCCCTTTCAACGTCACCAGCAGCAACACCATCTTGTACCTCAACTGTACGGACTCTGTCCTCCTCTCGCCCCTCAACTGCTCCTCCTCCAGCCTCTGCCACACGTACGTCAATGGCACCAGGGAGGTGGCTCCCTGCGAGGCCGCTCCCCTCTGCTGTACGTTTCGGGCGGGCGGGTCGTCGACGTCGTATAATATTCGGGTCAGGGACTCCGGTTGCAGTGCCTACACGAGTTTCGTGAATTTGGATCCGGTTTTGCCCGTGGACCGGTGGCCTGAACCGGGAGTGGAGATTCAGTGGGTGGCCCCGCGGGAACCGGTGTGCGGGACGCAGGCGGATTGCGATGGAGGGAAGTCGACCTGTGGACCCGACCCGGCTGTCGCTGGCGTCAGGAGGTGCTTCTGTGACTCTGGCCTCTCCTGGGACCCAGTTGCAGCGTCATGCGTTGATGGTGAGTTGTTGCGGCGTTTGATTGGCTGGTCAATGTTTGACCTTTTAGACATCTTGGAAAACTATTGGCTCAATCACTCAGATTTTGAACTTTGACTTTTGTTCTCCCGTGGCAGATAGCACTGGCTCAACGGATAGGACCGCACTTATAGCTGGTATGGTCTGATATCCAATTAATTTTTGGCCTTAAATTCTACTAATTACATTGAAGCAATTGCATGTTAATTATCTAAATTTTGCTGATCGAGGTGATGTTTGATAATTATTTCATTTTATTTATTTTCCGTTTCAATTTTAGTATATAAGAAATGTAAAAATTATAAAAGATGCAGAAGATATAACGAATGATGATTTATAAAAGATGTAGAAGACATAATAAGAGTGATGGTGCGATAAGAAACAAACAAAGGAAGAGAAATTTTATATCAAAAAAGTTAAAACCACAAAAAAAATAGGTTTTTATTTTTATTTTGTGTCCATTTATTTTATATTTTCTTTTCATCTTTTTGACTATATCCCTCCTCTATTTTTTATCTTCTTTCATTTTTTCAAGCATAAAAAATGAAAAATGAAAAATGAAAAATAAAAATTAAAAATAAAATAATTATTAGATAACTCTTAGTTATTAAGTTCTGAATTTAAAAAGAATTATTTCTTCTAGACTTACTACGCAATGAAAAATACTTGGTTCCTTCCTTTGTTAATAGACTCTCCAGCATATAAATTACAGTCTTACACTTCTCGATATTTGTCAAAATATTATGATTTGCACGAGGATGATGGAGCTAGTACTAGTAGTGCCCCTACATGTCTGATTTTATTATGGAGTGACTACAATTGTTTAACCGTTTGATAATTATTTTATTATTTTTTTTTTCTCATCGTCATTTTTTCACTCTTTTTCTTTCGTTATTCATATCCCTTTCTGTATTTTAACTAAGAAAATGAAAACAAAAAATCAAATAATTATCAAACGGAGGAGCGTTAGATTATGGATTGGAAGAGCCTACATCACAATTTCACAGGTTTGATCAGTTAGTGGCTTGTATATATCTATGGTGTTAACAAGAAAGACATTAAAACCCATGCAGGTCTAGTTTCCGGCATTGGAGCAGCACTTATTGCAGCCACCATTGCCGTTCTTCTCTACAAGCGCCACAGACGCATCAAAGAAGCTCAAGCCCGCCTCACCAAAGAGCGAGAAGACATCCTCAACGCCAACGGAGGCAGAGCTGCAAAAGTCTTCACCGGCAAAGAGATCAAAAGGGCAACAAACAATTTCTCCAAAGACCGCCTTCTAGGCGCCGGTGGCTACGGCGAAGTCTACCAAGGAACCCTCGAAGATGGCACCGCCGTCGCTGTTAAGGTTGCCAAGCTCGGAAACACCAAAGGGACAGACCAAGTCCTCAACGAAGTCCGAATTTTATGCCAAGTCAACCACAAGAGCCTCGTCCATTTGCTCGGCTGTTGCGTTGAGTTAGAGCAGCCGATTTTGGTCTATGAGTTCATTGAAAATGGAACATTACTCGAACATTTACAAGCCCGAAAAATCGGCGGTTGGAAACAGTTATCATGGATTCAGCGTCTCCGGATTGCTCATGACACGGCGGAGGGTCTTGCTTACCTGCATTTCTCAGCAGTGCCGCCAATTTATCACCGCGACGTCAAGTCCAGCAACATTCTACTGGATCAGAAGCTGAATGCCAAGGTTGCTGATTTTGGATTGTCGCGGTTGGCTCACACCGACATGAGCCATGTCTCCACGTGTGCTCAGGGGACTCTTGGGTATCTTGACCCCGAATATTACCGGAACTATCAGTTGACGGACAAGAGCGACGTGTATAGCTTCGGGGTGGTGCTGTTGGAGCTGTTGACGGCTCAGAGAGCCATAGATTTTGACCGGGAAGCGGATGATGTGAACCTGGCGGTTTATGTGCAGAGGATGATGGCGGAGGAGAGGTTGATGGAGGTGATTGATCCGATGATGAAAGAGGGAGCTACAACTTTGGAGCTGGACACTATGAAGGCACTAGGGTTCCTGGCGTTGGGTTGCTTGGAGGAGAAAAGGCAGAATCGGCCTTCTATGAAAGAAGTTACTGAGGAGATTGAGTACATTGCAAGCATTGCCACAGCAGAGGTGTAGAGAAAATCAGTATGCATTATAATTGGTTTTGTTGGAGAAATGAATAATGTAGCACGGTTAATTAATATATACAAAGTCTCCTACAACTTTTTTCTAACTCACAAGGGCTTAATCAAATTTTCTTAACAATTAAGGACAATTCAACCTAAATTTTGACAACCAAAGATAACAAGTCCAACAAACAATAAAAGTCCTCTCCACCAAATTTGAAATCACAATGATCGAGCCTCATAAACCAAAGGTATCGAATGAACCGCTTATAGTTTATGCCACTCTTATCCCCCCAAAAACCTTCTAAAACTTTAAATTCTAATCACTGGTACTACTTTCTAGTAATACTTCTCTGATTCTCTCCACTATGTTATAACATGTATAACACCGTCAATTAAACCTTCGGATGTAAATAAATAAAATTACAATTCTAAAAAAGAAATTAACTGTCCTCGATCATGGAAACAAAAAAATTAATTTTTATTCTATGTAAATATATGATTATAATTATGTTGTCAAGTGTAGTTATCTCAATGCACTAAGATGCTCTCGTGCAAATAAACTTGGCCGGTTTGTCCTTTTCTTTTCTTTGTCCACCAGTTGGAGATTAGCTTTCAAATCCTAGTAGACATTAACAAAGCATATCATCTATTTGTCTTGTGTGTCAAGTTTCAACCCTATGAAAGTTCATAGAAAGCACCTAATTTCAACTTCGAACTTTGAAGACAAATAAAAAAAGGAGCTTATTTGAGCTTTGAACTTTGAAATTCTTCACATTATGAATAAGTGGCGTAATTGATGTTGTTCAAAACTAATTGGCCATGATGTTTCAGAAGTCTACCCATACTTCGTGCTGCAAATCAGGTTTGTTTGCTGACTTTTTAGTCCAATAATTTCCATACAACTTTGCTCCAATAATATCTTCGATTGGTTCAAGTCACCTACATATATAGAGCTCCAACTGTTTCAAGTTTTGACTATCTTTTTACCTTTTCATGTGTTTCTCTACCTATGCTTCATTACTGTTGGTGACTAAGCTGCATCATTGGCAACTGACTTGGCAGCATACCTACTGTTGACTCGAGGAGGACAAGTGTCACAAGATGAAGGCACTAAATGAGAGAATGTGTGAGTTGTAAGTGTGTGAAACAGTTAGTGTAGCAGTGAGTGTGTGAGCAGCCTTGAGTGAGCTGCAAGGAGTATGTGTGTGATGACGTCATAGTGTTATCATCTCTAATCGAATCACTGTGTGTGTGTGTGTGTGTGTGTGTGTGTGTCTGCTTCATTACTGTTGGTAACTAAGCTGCATCATTGGCAGCTAACTTGGCAACATACATGCTGCTGACTCGAGGAGGACAAGTGTCACAAGATGAAGGCACTAAATGAGAGAATGTGTGAGTTGTAGGTGTGTGGCTTCATTATTGTTGGTGACTAAGCTTCATCATTGGCAGCTGACTTGGCATCATACCTGCTGCTGACTCGAGGAGGACAAGTGTCACAAGATGAAGGCACTAAATGAGAGAATGTGTGAGTTGTAAGTGTGTGAAACGGTTAGTGTAGCAGTGAGTGTGTGAGCAGCCTTGAGTGAGCTGCAAGGAGTGTGTATGTGATGACGGCATAGTGTTATCATCTCTAACCGAATCACTGTGTGTGTGCGTGCGTGCGTGTGTTCGTGCGTCCGTGCTTCCATGCGTGCGTCCGTGCGTGCGTGCGTCCGTGTGTGTGTGTGTGTGTGTGCGTGCGTGCGTCCGTGTGTCTGTGTGTATGTATGTGTGTGTGTGTGTGCGCTTTGTAATTCAACAAATTCTATGAGCAATCTATAGAGAAGAACACACGGAAGAGGCAGTCACACCTGACCTCCCTTGGGCACAGAAAATCTCTCTTAAGCAAAATAACGAACACCTAGGGTGCACTGATCATCGCCCGATTTCCAGTTTGATTTTCAATCCAGATTCAATTATAGAAGAAGTAGTATTGAAGACATCACGAGCTAGTCTCGATTCAATTCCAGCTAGGAGTGAAGATAGAGATTCATACCTTGAAATGGTTTGCATTTTCTGCTGAATCGGGTCAATCGGCTATGTCCGAGTTGAAGAGATCATCATCTACTTTGAGTCTGGTTTCTAATATGGTATCAGAGCTCTGAGATCATATCTTTGGGGCGTCTGTCTGTGGTGAAGCCGAGCAGGAGTTGAAGCCAAGCAGGGGGTTGAAGTTTCTTCACTGCCAAGTTATCATGGTTGGTAATGGAGGAGGAGAACCAAAATTCATGTATTCACAGGAGTTAACTATGATTTCTAGAATACGAAAATGAGAACAACATTAAAGGCATGTGATATATGGAAGATAGTTACTCAAGGTTTACCTGATCCTGAGTATGACAGTGAAGATGAGGAGATTGAGACGACATGAAGTCTTGTTGATCAGATCAAGAATGCCAAGGCCTTGAACCTGATTCAAAATGCAATCTCTGAAGAAATCTTCCCATGAATCTCGAATGAGGAGATAGCCAAAAGTGCCTGGGAGATTATGAAAAGCAATACAAAGGAGATCCTAAGGTGAGAACAGTTAAATTACAAAGTCTTAGAAGAGATTTTGAGTATACACGTATGAAAAATGATGAATCATTTTCTACACATATGAATAGACTGTTTGGTGTTGTTAATCAAATGAAAACGTATGGTGAAGAAGTGACTAAAAAGAGGTTAGCACAGAAAATCCTGATAAGCTTGACTGAACCTTATGATTCGATTATGTCCATACTTGAAGAAACTAGAGATCTAGAGCAGATTAGTGTTGAAAGTATCACTGCATCAATCATGACATTTGATCAACGTCTGGAGATGCACAGTAAGGGTGATGTTGAGAAAGCATTCTCAAGTATGAGTGTGAATAACAAGTCACAGGCACAATCAAGTTCTAATCATGGAAAGTTCAAGAAGCATCAGTTCAAAGGTGGAAACAAGGGTTGGACTAACATCAAATTCAAAGGCAATGCTAAGTATGAGAATAAGTTCTCTGGAAATCAGAAAGGAGAAACCAGTGGTTCTAAGGATGCTTGCAAGAATTGCAACAAACTTCACTGGGATGAATGCTGGTTCAAAGGAAAAGTGAAATGTTTCAAGTGCTCTAAATTTGGCCATATTGCCAAAGACTGTTCTGAAAACCAGATTGCTAACCTAACTCAGAAAGTGAATGAAGTTGAAGGTAACATGTTCTATGCTTGCCATTCATCCTCCATTAAGAAGGATGTGGGTGAGTGGTACTTGGATAGTGGTTATAGTAATCATATGACAGGTCATGAGTTTTTATTGACTAACATTGATCGAAACCTGAATGTAAGAGTGAAGATGGGTACTGGTGAGCTAGTTCAAGCTGCTGGGAAAGATTCCTTGTTGGTTCATACTGACCAAGGTGACAAGTACATCAAGGAAGTGATGCTTGTATCTGGATTGGATGAGAACCTACTAAGTTTAGGTCAGATGGTGGAACATGGATACTGCCTAGTATTTAGAGACAACTCAGCAGAGCTTCCGGAGTGATCTCGTTTCTCGAAGAAATCGACCTCCTCCTGATGAATCTGTCATCATCTCCACTGGTGTTGCTCATCATGCTCTATTTTCTTTCTTTTTTGTTCAATTGTTCAAAGACAAAGTGATGATAAATGGATATTATATGAATGAAATGAGAAGTTAGTAGGTGGGTAGGGGGCAAGAGCAGAACGCTAAGGAGGGAAGGACTCTTGGAAGGAATGTCGCGGCTGAGCAGGGGGAAGAGTAGAATGCCGACGACGACTCTCTTGAAAGGAACGCTGAGGTTCCGAAGTGATTTTGATTCTTGGAGAATATGACCTCCTTTTGAGGAATCCATCATCATCTCCACAACCGGTGTTGCTCATCATGCTCTGTTTTCTTTCTTTTCTGTTCAAAGACAAATTGATGATGAACTGGATCTTATAGGAATGAAATGAGATGCAGTAGGTAGTAATGTAGTAATGAGTACAGATGAATTTCCAACAAAAATGGAAGGTACAAAGCTGGCATCATCATCTGTAAATTGTACTAGAAATGAATTCAATGTTTTTTTAAAACAATTGGCAATCAACAAGCTTTGGAAAATGGCATCACCTGCCCATCACACTACATGCATACAATGTTAAATGATTTGCCTGGATTCCTTCTTCTTTTCCTCTGTTTTTCTGAACCTTTTTTTCAAAATCCTGAACATTTTGGACTTGGAGCATTATTATTGAATTCGGGCTTCCTCCAAGTTTTGTCGATTGATGTCGTTATGATTCTTCTTCATCATCGCGGATGTACATGCCACGTAATAAAAATGGTCAATAAAAAAAAATACTTACTAGAGTTGAAATTCTCCGATGCCTTAATTTCCATTTTGAAATCTCTAACCTAATTCATTTTCCTTTAATCTTTCTCAGCCTCTGCCTCCGCCTTGGCTGCCACAACTTTCTCTTTTTCATTACAGTTTTGTCTTCACCATCTTTGCTTAGTAATTCTTCTGCTTTGATAGTATTCATTGAAAAGCTCAATAATATTTGTGCATATTTGATTCTAACATGGGATTAGTAATTAGTTTTGAACGGATAGCTTGTTAGTTACTTGCGTATCAAACATTAGACTAGTTTCTTATAGTAGCCATTCCTATCTAGTCCTACTTAGCGAGCCCTCCTAAATGTCATCCGAATGTACTATATACCTAATACATAGAGGAGGATTAGGCCTTTCAGAATAGTTTAGTTTAGTTTGATTCCTATATATATGAATCAAGTCACTGATTTAATTCTTATAAGACAATTTCAATTCAATAATATAAACAGAACAAATTAATAAAAAAAAATTCAATTCAATGTGATTAAAAATCATGGCTATTTTGATTGGTTGTATGTCCTGTGGAATTGTTAGAAGAATTGATGAGTTAGAATGGCCATCGATCAATGGGTCAGCAATAGACAAAACTTGGATGAAACCCAAGTTGAATAATGCTCTATCATGGAAGCCTTGTGATATAAAAGTTGGTTTATTACTTAAAATGCATCTATAATAAATTACGACGTCTCACTTTGTACTCAGAATATGATTTCGTCTCATTTTAAACTCATAAAAATAATAACAATGTTAATTCCGTTACACCAATTAAGTCACAACTCTGTTTAAGATACTTATGTGGCAACAAGGAACTGGATAGTTTAGTCATTTTGCATCAATTTATTAAACTTTATATTAAATATTTAAAAACATTAAAATTAAATCTAAAACAAAATTTTAATTGTTAACATACTTATTTGACGATATGACCCTTTAATATAACGGAATTGACATAAAAGGCTAAATTGATGTGTTTGAAACATTAGGACTATTATTGACAAAAAAAATCTTGATTCAATTCATGGAGTGGGAGCCAACGGTTCGAATGATTCCAAAGTAGTCCTATTTTGGAAAAGTATTTGGGACTAAGGTAAGGGCTAGGAGGGTTATAGCCCTTCCAAGATTTTTATTTTATTTTAAAATTACGTATTCATTTGTTTATTGATTCACTGTTTGAAGAAGTTAGTCTAACTCATTTCAGAAATTCAGCTCATCCGAGTCTAATATTCTAAATAAAACTAATATAATTTGGTCTTAGATCATGATATTTGTATTTGCATGGCTTGATGATTCATTGTTATTATTTTAATTTTTTTTTCTTTTTATCAGGTTTTTATTTATGTATAGAGATGCATTTGAAGTGTATGACTCATTACGTCCCCCTAACTAAGTATATATTTTTATGTTTATTAATGAAATTAACTCGTATTCTCGAATATTTATTTTCTTTTTATTTTAACATGTCAATTTAGCCACCTGAAATTTGGATTCAGGAACCGTTTCTTTACCCTAGGCATTTTGAGAAGAATGAGAGGGTGTGATTTGATTGCGTTTGGGTTTGACAGTGGAACAAGTTTTTGGCCTGCTTAAATACACTCTCTCCACTAACATCCACACGCTCCCAATCTCCGACTGCGATTACGATTTAGCTCTTTCCGTGTCCAAACTATAATTGCTAATTAATTAAGGTAAATACACATATAGATTCACTCAATTGATATTTCAGTATTTCTTCCTAGACGGATAAACCCCCAATACTAAAACATAAATAAATAAAAAAGACGTACACTTTCCTTTTGAATTTGTAACGAGATTTCAATTTTGTCACTTTTATTTTGTACGCTCAATTTGTATATTGCCGATTTAACGAAGTTATATTTATCTCTTCTATCATATGATATTATGATGGCATATCACTTTGCTTTGATTAGTGATCAACAATGGGAGTTAATTGTAATCTTTCTCGTGTTATCTGTCATAAGTGAAACTCACTTCCACGACAAGGACGGGATTTATTTTAAGTTCCAAATTTGTTGTACAACTTAATTTAAATAAATTAAAAAAAAATG
Organism: Oemleria cerasiformis; assembly: GCA_037349345.1. NCBI lineage: Eukaryota > Viridiplantae > Streptophyta > Magnoliopsida > Rosales > Rosaceae > Oemleria > Oemleria cerasiformis. Next base: position 34,861,503 of record JAZGTL010000007.1, on the reverse strand, counting down.
GTACGGAGGCCCATATCTTTAGGTCCAATCAAAAATTTCTACCAAGCCCAACTCGTGAAGGCCGAAACTCTTCTTTCCGCAAAAAGTGTCATTGTAATAATATTATACGTAAGATTACATAGCAACAATCAAACAGATAGCTGGCTAGCTACAAACATAAAATTACAGAAGAATGAAAGAAATTTGTCAGTAAAAATTATTTGTTATCAAATAAATGAAAAGGGGTCCAAATCTTACGACTTGGGTTACCTAATTAAATATACAAGGTTTAAAAGTTATTATTTATGATTTTTATATTTTTTAATAAACTCAATAAAATTCAAGTATTATATATTATTATTTACAAAATAATGAATAATTAAATAATATAAAATTTACACGAATTTATTTATAGTTTGAAGAAGATTATAAAATATAGACCTAAAATAAAAATTAATAAAATGAAAAAAAAATATATATTTCAACGTATGTATAATGCCTAGCCTCTTGATTCATTGGCTCCCCTCAAATTCCAAGAACCCACAATTGGTTGTTGAACTTATGATATGTATTTGATGGGTTCAAGTGACCTATATATACATATAAAGATGTAGAGTTGTTGCAAGTTTCCAACTTGTTTCCTTTCATATATGTATATATGTGAGCCTCTATTTCATTCCTTGAGCTTTATTCTGTGGCATAAATGGCATTCTTAAAAAGAATTGTGATTAGTACTTGGTCAATTTTCATTCAACTACTTCTCTTAGCATTGTTCACTTCATCCTCTTTACTGCCAGGAGAAAATGAGGAGGGTAAAATGTCCTTACTCGCCATTAAAGCTGAACTAAACGATACACTAGGCAGTCTTAGCTCCTGGAATGAGTCCGTCCACTGGTGTCAATCTCCAAGGATTTATTTGTGACACTGGAATATATAGTCATGGCGCTGGACCTTCAATCGATGGGGCTCACAGGTCACTTGTCTCCTCACGTTGGAAACTTGAGCTTTCTCATGACTATAATCCTCCTAAACAATACCTTCAACAACAACACCCCTCAAGAAATTGGTCGCTTGCTCCTGCTAGAAGATCTATACCTTAAAAACAACTCCTTCAGTGGTGACATTCCACATTCAACATAACACGGTGCTCTAACCTCCAATACCTTGGCTTAGAAGGAAACCTTCTCAGTGGAAGAATCCCTGTTGAAATTGGCTCATTGTCTAATCTTCAAATACTTGATTTAGGTATAAACAATCTAGTTGGGGAAATCCCTCTTCTCTTAAGATGCTAAATGTTGAACAGAATAATCTGTAGGGTGTTATTCCAGAAAGCCTTGGGCAGTTGAAACTTTTAACTTTGCTTGCGTTGGGCAACGATTATTTGGAAGGTACTATCCCTCCATCCATGTACAACCCCTCTTCAATTGAACTCATTTCTATGCATATAAACAAACTCCATGGAACTCTTCCTCCTTGCTTGGGCCTCATTATATTTCCAAACCTCAAAAACTTCTCTTTTCACCACAACAAATTCAGTGGACCAATACCAATTTCAATCTCAAACGCCTCAAAAATTTCGGAGTTCATAATCTCGAACAATGAGTTTACTGGAAAAGTGCCTAGTCTGGGACGCCTCTCGAATTTGAGTTGGTTAGAATGGCTGCATATTATAGCTCAAAGTGTTGAAGAGTTAACCTAGCTAGCTACGTACTAGGAATTAACAGTGTCACTTGGTGGTACTATTTACTCATATTATATCTTAACAGTGAAAATGATGAATCGTATTGCATGTCGTCGAGTCTATATAATATCGCATGTCAATTTCTCCATACTCATCAGCATATACAAGTAGGCCATGGTGAAGCTAGAATTTTTAAGGTTGAGCTGAGGGAGGTGGAAATTTAAATACGAAATACTTAAATTAACAACTTTAATTTTCTAGCGGCTTAATTGTTGCTATGAATCTCGAGTTAAAGGCCCAGCTACATTTTGTTTCATGAGCTGCAAAGTTGGTTGCTGCCGTTCTCGATATTCTAATTAAGTGTCGTGTTGCACTCGTGGTGCTTTTCATCAACTCTGTCAAATTTTCTATCAAATTTAAGAGTACATATACTCGAGAATTGAATAATAAATCAAAACTAATAAAATAAAAAAAAAACGAACAAAAAAAATTGTAAGTGTCAGTGGCCGGTTAGATTGAAGGCAACCACGTTGAGTGACGGTGCGAGGAGGCCTGGAGAGCATATATGAAGGCAAACCATGTTAATAATGAATTGCTGCAAGTTTGAGATGACTATGAATGTATGAGTCAATTCAAGTCATGCAGTTTGAGAGGTAGCTGGTCTCACATTTCATTCTTCCCTCAACTCCCAAGTAGGTAATGAGAGCAAAGTGAGGCCTAAAAGGCTTTGACCAAATTCTTATCAAATTTTACATTTACACCATCTTCACCAAAAATAAAAATTGTTTTTTTTACATGTTAACTGAAACTGATTGTTTAGTCTAGTAAAATTTACTTGGTTTTGGGCTTTCCGCTCCGATTTCACTGAAAAAATATTGTTTGAATGAGAAGTATACATGATGTGTATAAGTGAATTTTCTTCGGAGATTAATTAATAACTTAGCCAAACTGATATGACTGGAGAGATGCCTTACACTAAAAATGGTAGTCTGTCTATGTCTTGACACATGACTCTTGCTTTTGCCAAAAGAAACATCAAACATCAAAGCCTCCATACTATATGAGCTGAATTAATTCGCAACAATTAATTTATATTACGAGGACATTACGTAGATGCGTAAATTTAACATAGTCGTTGTTTGTTAATGATTAATTTCAACAATGATTACGTCAAAATCACAGATTCGTGAGTGGCTGGTGCTACTTCAGAAATCCACCAAAACAGTAAATGGTGATACGTTAAATTTCATAAATCGTACGTTTTCGTGCGACCGACACTAGCCCACGATATTAGCACCATGTTAAGGGGCAATGCATGCATGCCTTTTGCTCATTGAGGAACTGTGAAGTAGCTTATTAATTAGCCGCAATTAGAAGCCTAATGGGTTGCCAATCTGCCATTTGACTTACGCCATACCTTTTTTGAAAACATTGTCCAAGGCGATATTGTTACTTGAATTGGAGGCTTCACAAACACATACATACCACATGGCACATATTTGGGTTTGGTTTGATGACACTAAAAGGTGAAGGTCCTTTTGTCAAATATGGCTTAGAAGTGGAGCATAACCAAATATGGCTTGCTATTTGGTCAAAGGGGTCCAACACCCAGAAAGTCAACCAATATCTTCAGGTCATTTGTATGAAGACCCAAACAGAAAATTGGGCTACAACTTGCCCCTCTGAACTATTATTCACACATATACCAATGGAGGAGCTAGAATTGCCAGGTCAGGTCGAAGAGAGACTCCGTTCTGCCAGACTGAACTCCGAAGAATGACTCCGTCGCTAAATAATTTCTAATTTTAGCCTAATTTAAATTAGGATATTCAACAATTTGAGAGAACCTCAATCGTTACAAGAGAGACTTTACTGATACAAATTATAATAAAAGTAATGAAACTCATTTTTCATGTTTTTTTTTATTTTTTAAATGTTTATGCAGTTTGAACCTTTGCTTTGTGGCTGAGCTTATTAATGACGACAATTATTTGAGGGCCAAGGAAAGTGAAAGGCTGATATTAGCTGGAATTTTGTACTTTAATTTAATTATATACTTGGCCTCGATTGTGGGTTAATTATAATTTACACCGCCCGTTTTGTGATGTGGATGGATCTTCTGATAAAAGCAAAGTCCATCGGGTTTGGTATGGACTATGGGCTGCATCTTATGTGGAATCCTGGAATATGCCTTTGCTGCCATATTGCCGGATCTGGCCTCAGCTTCCAACTTCATCCACAATATTACCGGATTTCAAATTCTGTTATTTTTCCATGCGAATGTTGATTCCCCGTATTCGTGTTTGTAGTCATAAATCTATTTGGGATGTTATTTTATAAATCTTAAATTGCTTATCGTGTTATAAGAATTATCTGATATTTCGTACGAATCATATTTATCTGATTATATTAATTTAACAAAAAATATAAATAAAAAAAAGCATGACATAATTTTTCTAATCATAAAATACATTTGTATTTATTTGATTTTACTTCTTTTTTTTATCCCTGAATTAATACCGAATTTATCATAGAGGCAAAAATGATAATTACAAAAAATCGAACTTTTTACGTGATTTTCTTTTTGGAACACCATCATTGTCATTGTCATTCCTCCAGGCTGATTGCTGATTGCTGATTGGCCAAGACCATGTAACAAAGGTACACTTATTACTCATCAACACTTTCGAATAAAAAATCATTAATAATTTACATCAACACTAACACTTCCATACATGCATACATCTTGATTGGGATACTATCATATTCACAAGTTCACTATTCCAAATATATAGTTATAATAGAAATAGACAATATGACTGATGTGTCCCTACCTTTAAATTATAATAAAATAAATAAATACACATGTTATAATACGATTCAATTTAAATACGATTACGTAGTGTTTTGAATACATTGATAAATTACTTCAATTTTCCTAAAGAAAAATATGTGCTCCTTAATTCCTTCTTATTTGCTAATCATAATCTATGTATATAGAAAATTTTCCATTTGCATCTGTATCAAATTGTAATTTATATTTATAAGCGCAATACCTTTTTATTGTTTTCTTGTATAATCTTATTTTGTTTGTCAACTAGAACCCATAATTCAAAGCCACACTCTATAATCATAAGAGTAGTGACAGTGGCAAGGTTACTAAATTTTGAATAGAAAGTGATGTAGTAATATTTAATTTTGTTATTTGGACTTATGTTTATTCACAATCAATAAAAAATTGCCACATAACTCGATATCCAAAACTTGGCATTTTGATAATTTTCCCTCATTATTCATACCTAATTGCCCTTTTTGGCCACTAGCATATTAGATTTAGATGTAAATTATGTAGTACAAATTTTTGGGCTCGACTCCCATAAGTGTCAGGTTGATATATAATCTAGAGCAAATTACACTTTAGTACTTATGTTTTACATTAAATTTTAGAGTTATACATAGCTTTTTAAATGTTGCATTTAAGTACCCTGACTTTTTAAAAATGCTTCACTTTAACTCTCCAGTTAAATAATAAAAATAAAAGTAAAATAATAAGTCTATGTTAGCATAGAAAATAGCCCTACAAGTGCCACTTGGGCACTCAACAAATTTTTTTAACAGATTGTTAACGGTAGGTACCTAGATGTTGTGTTTTTATAATTTAGGTATCTAGATGCAAATTTTCATAGTTGTGGTATGAACTTAAAATGACCCCTATAGTTTGGGTACTTTTATGTAATTTATCCTAAATGTTAATTGTGGATCTCATAAATGACACGTAAGCACTTAATGGATTTTTTAACAGAGTATTTAACGGAAGAGTCAAAATGAAACATTTTAAAAATGTCAGAATACTTAAATGTAACATTTGAAATGTTATGTATAACTCTGAAATTGAATGTAAAACTCGTAATACTAAAGTGTAATTTGCTCTATAATATATATAATTCACCTCTTAAATATCTTTTTATAAAACAATATTACCCATTTTAGAGCTATTCTTTGTATTCTAATTACAATTTTCTCTATATTTAAATATATATTCGTATTTAACATTTCATATGTGTCAAGTTGTGATTTACAAAACTGGACAAATTAGTCTCCTCCCCCTATCACTCTTTTTCCCATAAACCTATCTCATTCTATTTCTAGAATCCATAATTGTCGGCCAAAACAAGAGAACTACACTTTTACAGTACAAAATATCCACACTATGAAGGCAGACGAAAATACGAAATTGCCCCGAAATTACCAAACAAAACAAAGTCTCCTTCGCTTAGCGCCATGCGGACGTGACCCAAAATAGAAGAAAATTTGGGTTAATTTTTAAATTGAAATCCGCCAGAAAAAACCACGTTCGTTAACATCACCCGCGTATATAAATACCGACAAATCCCACGGCAGCTTCTCCTCAACCAACGCCCTTTGCACAGCTCAGACCCTGACGGATAAACCGTTGGGGTGAAACCACTAGCGCTAACTCACTCTTCACCGCTTTCGGCCCGGTTCCCACTCTTCCGAGTCCGAGCTCAACCCCCCATCGGGCTCTGTTCGGGTTTTGATCTGTTGAGATCCGAGGTAATTCAGTGTTGCTTTCCTTCTTTAATCCTCGATCAAACATTTGGCATTTTTTTGTTTGTTTGTCGATCCTGGTGTGTCAAGTGGTGAGCTGAATTCCACAATGTGTCTGGAATTGATCGGCTTGAATCGTTTTGAGTCTCATTTCTCTGATCGAATTGTTAATGTTTTTTCCGAGAATTTTTGGTTTTGAAATCATTTGCTACTGGGATTAATTCCATATTTTATGCCAGATCTGGCTTTTGTGTTTTGTTTGTTCTAATTGGAATTTTCCGTTTAAAGAGAAATGAACTTGATGCTAGATTGAGCTTTAAAATGCGCCTTAGTATCCAAATTCCATCATTATCTCAATCCATTACTTAGATAGCCCCAAAGTACCAATGTTGCTTTGTCAAATCTTTTTGGTTAGAAATTTCTGCTTTTTAGTCATTTCGGTTGGTAAATTTTAGAGCTGTTTGGTTTTACCGATGTGGGTAACCCGGTAAGCAAATTTTTGTGATGATGAAAATGGCCGATTCCTTTCGATGAGGAGAAGGAAGATAAGAACAATTGTGAACCATTGTTTTGTGTCTTTCATTTTCTGTCACATTAGATATTGGACAGGATGCGAAGTTATCTGAATCTCGATCTTAGATTGTGTTTTCTGAGTTCAATTTTCCTGTAACTGTGTTGAAATCAGGGAAAGCAGTGGGCATCAAAATGAAGGCACTTATTCTCGTTGGAGGTTTTGGAACCCGCTTGCGGCCATTGACACTCACTGTCCCTAAGCCACTTGTTGAATTTGCTAACAAACCCATGATCCTGCATCAGGTACTAGCTTGCGATGGTTTCCCTTTTTCTGCGGGCCTAATTTATGTCAACTATATCTGCAAAGTTGGAAAATGTTTTTTGGTTTGGTCAGTTAGTTTTCTTTCTATTGCCTCTGCAAGTGACTGAAAAATAAAAAACAGAAGCTATTTGCTTGCAGAGAGATGTTTGATTAGTACATTCTCTTATGATTATGTAGTTTGTGCCCTTCCCTCACTAATCCAACTCTACGCTCTTTGTGTGCCTAAATTGTGAATTCATCCATATATTGTTTTGGTTTTCCAGATAGAGGCACTTAAGGCCGTTGGTGTGACCGAAGTGGTTCTGGCGATCAATTACCAACCACAGGTAAGTGATGCCTTCATTTATGAAAAAGTTCAATTGTCATGCCACTGAAGTGTTTTTGACTGCTTATGCTCATGATCATTTCATTTCTGCAGGAGATGATGACTTTCCTTGAGCAGTTTGAGGCAAAGTTGGGCATCAAGATCACATGCTCACAAGAGACTGAGCCCCTTGGCACTGCTGGACCTCTGGCTCTTGCTAGGGACAAACTGATAGATGATTCTGGGGAGCCCTTTTTTGTCCTTAACAGTGATGTTATCAGTGAGTACCCATTTAAACAAATGATTGAATTCCATAAAGCTCATGGAGGAGAAGCTTCGATAATGGTGACCAAGGTAACACTAAGTTGCAATTCTACCCAATACTTTCCTTGGAGTTTTTTAGACTTTAAAACTAATGTTACTGGAAATACTTTCTCCTTTTCATATAGGTGGATGAGCCATCCAAATATGGAGTGGTGGTTATGGAAGAATCAACAGGGAAAGTTAAGCAATTTGTAGAGAAACCAAAATTGTTTGTTGGTAACAAGATCAATGCTGGAATATACCTGTTGAACCCGTCAGTTCTTGATCGAATTCAACTGAGACCAACTTCAATTGAGAAAGAGGTATTCCCAGCAATTGCACTAGAGAGTAAGCTCTTTGCAATGGTTCTTCCAGGGTTTTGGATGGACATTGGGCAACCAAGGGATTATATTACAGGCCTGAGACTCTACTTAGACTCATTGAGGAGGAACTCTTCATCGAAGTTGGCCACTGGCTCCCACATTGTGGGAAATGTGCTGGTGGATGAGACTGCTACAATTGGTGAGGGATGCCTGATTGGACCAGATGTTGCAATTGGTCCAGACTGCGTTGTCGAGTCAGGAGTTAGGCTATCCCGCTGTACAGTCATGCGTGGAGTCCGGATCAAGAAGCACGCTTGTGTTGCTGGCAGTATCATTGGATGGAAATCCACTGTCGGACAATGGGCTCGTGTGGAGAACATGACTATCCTTGGAGAAGATGTTAAAGTAAGTGATGAAATTTACAGTAATGGAGGTGTGGTTTTGCCCCACAAAGAAATCAAGTCGAGCATTTTGAAGCCGGAAATTGTAATGTAGGGTGTGATGTTGTTGCTTATGTTCAAATTACAGAACAGAATGTGTGTAGGGGGAGTAAGTTATTATGTTTCATTGTATAAGTATTTGTTATTTGTTACCGGTGTTGCAAAAGGTTCTGCTGCTCCTTGTGATGTTTTTGAAGTTTTGGGTCTTTTTCTTGCATGACTTAATTGTTGTGAATTTGTGTATGTTGTTCGTGTATATAGGAATAAATTATCAGCCGGCTTCTCTCTGAAATCTCTGCCTGTACTCTTGACTTATCAAGCTTCCTTTTTATTTTGTTTATTCCTAAAGATATCCATCTTTTACATGTTCATCAACTGTACTGTACTGGTTAGCGTGATTTTCAGGAATTTGAAGTACGAGTTTGTACAGTAACCTAAACCTATAAGAGGACGAGGCCTCTTTTAAATTAGATGATGAGTATGTACTATACTTTCAGTGTTGGTAATGGTATCTCAAGATTATGATCCGAGAAAGATCCTACAATCAAGTGTCGGCAGCATAGATTTTGTGAATTATGTATTTTTCTTTTGTCAAAAACGTGAAGTATTTTATTGGCTGGCCCAAAACTTGGGCAATTAAAAATAAATAATTAAATGAATAAGTTATCATTCATATAATATTTAGTACTCTACTACATTGGAAGGAATCGAAAAGATTTGGCTTTTTTTGGAAAAAAAAAAAGAAAAAGAGAAAAGATTTGGCATTTGGGAAACCAAATAAAAGAGGTGTAGGTGTTCTAGTTCTTGTCTTTCATTAATGTGTGGCTTGAGCAATTCAGCCATCTTAATCTTGCAGAATTTGACAGACAATGAAGGCTTTGATTTCGTATCATCAACATTTTGTCCTCAATAATTAAAAGAAAACGAGACCCTTTGTTATTCGAGTGATTAAGAACATTTATTTCCGAAATAACCAAAGGAAAAAGAAAAGAGAATTTAGAAAGAAAGAAAGGGAAATGTGTGGTCTGCCATGTGAGATGCCACCATACCTTTTGGCAATTTCTACCAAACAAATTAAATAGAGGCAATGATTAAAGGGATATGATAATAATTTAGGGAGCAACTTGCATTAGAAAAATAACACACATGCTGAATATAATAACCGTATGGGACCAGAAAACAATAGGAAAAATAGTTTCTCATTTTCAAGCAAAACTGATTTGTTTTTTGAAGTGTAGACATTATATTTACAGGGGAAAGCCAAGAATATGATGGGTGTAATTTTGTCACTCATACTGCACCTAGCAACCAAAACATGACAATGGAGGAAACTGCGAGGAGGAACCACGAGATGAAAGCGAAAGCCACGGCAATTTGGAACCTCTTGCATGGAAGATTCATCAATGATAACCCGCAGTAATTCAAATCCCTTGAATACAGAACTGTCACTCCGGCCGATGAACATGCAGCTGCCAGTGATAGAATAGCTGTCACCTGCATTTTCATATTTGTTAAACATGGTTTTGTTTTGTTGCACTCAGATCAGAAGAACCAAAACTCTTAAGTATCAATGTGTTTAGTAGTAGCGCAATAGTTACAAGAATTAAACCCCACCTCTGCCTTTAGATGAAACAATGAACTATTGTTAAACGAAAGGGACAAGGTGTTCAGCATGAAGGATTGCTTCTGTTTCTATTTGCAAGTTTTAGATATATCGAGAAACAACTGTAACAAGGACTCCATAATGGCTGAATGGAAAAATTGACATGCAAGCACCAAACACCCCTGTTAATAGGAATTAAATTCATGCTGTATCGACTTCCATAAAATCAAGAAATTCTCATTGTGAAAATGATACTTCTTCCTGATAATTTTAGTAAGCATTACGTATTGTAGTAGTTATAAGAGTAGCAACGGATCCTCAGAAAAGCTTTCATTATTTGTTTCTAATTTTAACAGTATCCTGAAGTAATCACATTGAAAGTGAAGTTTATGACTGACCATGTTTTATTAAAAAATCCAACTTGTAAACTCTCTCAGTTTTGATAAAAATCCAGCTTTCTTCCTGCATGATCTGGAAAAGTTTCAGGTTCTAATTCCTTTTTCTCTCTAAAATATTCTCCTAATCACAGGTCCTACATCTCACTCCATCAGCAATAATGCATAAACCATGAAATTAAGGATGCCAAATATGCGTTATTTCCAAAAACAACATGCAACCAACAATGACTAAATGAGTGCAGAAACTTACCCAATCTCCAACAACAAATAAGCTCACTAAAACAGGATTGTGCAAGCTTCTCTTTGACCTCAAAGCATGCAAATCAAGGCAAGCAAGCCCAAAACTCCAAAGAACTTGAAGCCCCATTGATGCAATTAAATAGCTGGATCCAAAAAATGCAGGTTAGAATTATACAACTGTCCAGACCTGGAAGCAGGTACGCTTATCAGACCATTTAAGGAAAAAGCATACGACAAAGGAAACAATCTTATGCATCATAGACGCAGCAACAAAGAATTAGTAGATTATTAGTCCTAACACAAGCATACCCCGATGCACACATTGTGTAATACATATGCAAAGAAATGATTTCTTCGCCTTGTAGATAGGTGCATAGTGAATACCCTCCAAGCTCTGTGCATACAAATGGATCAAAAAATGAACTTAGGAAAAACTACTTATCGAAACACATGTAAAAACAAAGTAAGGAAAGGCTTTATGAACAGAAAATTATGTAGCTTAATCATTTAAACAAAGACATAAACACGTAAAAACTACAGGAGATTTCCCTGATCATAATATCTCAAGAAACTTGTTCAAGCCTCCCTGAAAGTGAGACAACTGGAATCATCTTTTTCAAAGGAGAATAATAAGAGCTCACAGTTTTCTACTGTACCAGAATAATAGAAATTAACAATAGAAGGGCAATTAGCAAGGCAAAACAATCAGCTGGATAGTTTGGTGGAGTTGATACTGTTTTGCCTACTCAAAAGCAGAATGGTAGGAATCTAGAATGATTTGTTGGAATGACAATAAAGCCTACCCCTCTCTCCACCAGAAAGAGAAAATACAAGAGGGGGGGGGGGGGGGGGGGGGGGGGGGGGGGGCGAGATATAGATTATTTAGATGATTTTGGAGGAATGCTCCAATATACTTCTAATCTGAATGCATGATTGTCACAATATAAAGATGTCTTATCATGTTCAGGTTCTGAAAACCAAAGAAGGTGGAGCAATGTACTGATTTTAGATTCCTATATGGAAGGCATAAGTCCAATGGGAGGAGATTGTCAGGAACCTTATCTTATCTCTAAGCTAAGATATCAACAGATGGATACTTACAAAATGAACAAAGGCCAAAATCAACCATGGAAGAACTACCATTTGAAGCACGCATTAGTAAATGCATAATAAACGAGGAAACAGCATAACGGCTACAACATGAAATCTGCTTTTTTTCCACTTTCAAACCGAACCTTGGTTGCAACCATTAACCACATTTTAAGATACTGAGAGGCTCCAACATAAAGTAATCCTGCTAATGACAAGATGCATGCATTACATATGCCATTCAATCTTAAAGATGTTCACTTATAGCCAATATTCCTAAACCCACCAAGCAATCTTAATCCATTCATCAACATCCACCTAACCTGACCTGAGAAAATGATATAACTTCTGTCTCTTTTAGTTCCCTTGTATTCATTTCCCCCTTGTTTTCTATGCAGTTGGTGAAACAGATTAAGGGAATCCACACAATCTACTTTTTTAGTCGAACCAATTTTCCCTAATTATTGGAGAAATCTAGTTGAATAAATTTGACTACAAATTGACCAATCTGAAATCACTCAAGACAAAACCCAGGGGAAAGTACCCCATAAGCTTAACTAAGCACTGAATAAGCAATCCAAACGAAAATCGATGTAAAATATTGTGAAAATGTAAATTAAGAAGAGTTAAAAAGAAGGGGAAATAAAATAATACCAAAATGCAGTGGCGTTGAAGAAGCCATGGGCAGAGAGCATGACCCCAATAGAAGCAGCAGCAAAAGAGCACTGCCCAATTCTCAGTGCGAGCCCACTTGCCCTCCCTGGACTTCCAAACACCACCTTCATTATCTCTCTCTAGCTCGAAGGACCCCTTTCTGAGAGTCCCAAAGATGAGCCCTAGGCCTAGCTTTCAAAATTTTCCGCCATTAACGGCGGCATCTAACATATAAAAGCTCGAGAACTCAACTTTTGAAAGGACCTGAAAGGTGATTCTCACAGTTTCAGCTCGGATATTGAAGAAGAAGAGATCTTTGACATGGAAATGCTCCAAATTTCTCTCAAGGCTGGGACTGCTTCTCATGGGTCCTCATCATATAGATAGTTTTGCCATTTTTTATTGCTTTTGGGCCTGAAAATGATAAAAAAACAAAAAAGCAAAAAGTAGAATACTTTGAGAGGAGCCCATGAGCCGGTGTAGTCCTTTTTTCTTCATTTTGTTAAGAGCCAGTTTTGTCGTGTCCTTTTTTCATCTTTTGGGTTAGTCTTCGAAATGGGAAAACAACTGTAGGCTGTAGCACGCATTTTGGTTACAAACAAAGAGCTCAAAATGCTGATATTGAAATAGGCCTTAACCTTGAACTCGATATATAATTTTAATTTTTCTCTTAAATTAAATTTTGTCTCACTTAATTCATTGAATATGACTTTCGTTAACAATGTTATCCCAATTTTATCTAACCACTCTAACTTCTGTTTAATTGAACGATGTGACATAATAAGATCACTAAGTGATTGACACATATCCTTTTAAATGTATTTATATTAATTATCTTTATTTTACGACCCACTCATCCAATCTCCCCATTGTGCACTCACTCACTCTCTCTCCTATCTCTTTCTCTCTCCCCAACCCTCACCCCCTTCCTCTCCTTGCGACAGCGACCACACCCAGACACCAGCCACCACCGTGCCCAGTCTCGGCTAAATCCAGCCTCACCACCCCACGCAAACCCTTCCCCAAGTCGAGACGACCTCATCCTTGCCACCATCGCCGTTGAAACACAATATGGAGGCGAAATCGCAGCCGAGAAGCCATGTAGCCCCACCGTAGTCGATGACGACCCCGGTGGATCCAGGTGGTGAGACCACCTCAGATAGACTCGTCTAATCAAGGTGAAGAGAACCTTGCCTTCCTCCACGTCTCCGGTGCTCGTGGCTCGCGAATCGACCGTCAATTTTTTCCAAAACCAACTGAGTAAGGTTCCTACTTTTCACGAACGTGCTCTCAATCGTCCTCGAAAGGAAATTACTGTCGAGATCAATCTCCATCACTTACTTCACTCAAATCCATCCATTTATAAGCACTTTCACCGCCACCGCAGATTGCCAGATTTCTTACAAATTGTGAACTTGAAGTATGTGAAATTGGGTTACCATTACTTGATAACTCATCTATTGAAACTCTACTTAGTTCCTGTAATGGGGGTTATTGTTATCGATGAACCCAGATGACATTCACCAGCTATGGCTCCAACTCTAGTACAATCTGGTCATTGTCATCATTTTCTCTACTCTAATTGATTTCGGATCCACCCTCTACATAATGACCCGCCCGAGATCCATTTACCTTGTGGGCTATTCCTGTTATAAGCCGCCTCCCCATTTGCAAGTCAGATTCACTTAGTTTATGGTGGGTGCTTATTGGAGGTGGTGGGTGGGGAGGACATGATGTTTATTCCTGTGGGTGTTTATCGGAGATGGTGGTGGGTGAGGATGGATAGGTTCATTCATTTTTTTTTCAAGATTAAAACTAATTATTTAGGGTACTAATTAATAAAAATGAATTAGAAGGACATGTGTCAACCACTTAGTGATCTTATTATGCCACATCATTCAATTTAACGAAATTTAACGGAAGTTAGAGTAGTTAGACGAAATTGGGTTAACATTGCTAACGAAAACCATGTTTAAGGGTTAAATGAGACAAATTTTAGTTCAAGGGGGAAACTAAGATTATGTGGCGAGTTCAAGGGGCAAATGAAGTAAAAAGGCTATTGAAATATTGTTACCTGTTTTGCCAAAAAAAAAATATTGTTACCTATTATTGGGTTAATTATGGATAACAGTTTTAATTGATAATATAAAAAATTAATAATAATACATATGTGCCCAAAAATTAAATACCAGTATTACGAAGATGCTAGTTTCCCAGTTTCCGGCCAGTGACCGTTAGAGTTAACGGAATATGCCAACGATGTTGTAATATTCCGACGATGTTGTAATATTCAATGACCAGAATTAAACGAGGGTTAAGTCTAGGAGGTTCACAACGTCGTCGTTAACAACCATTAACTTTCACTGACGCCATTGACGGAATATGCAAACGGCGTTAGCATGGGGGGCGCGGGGGCGTGGGTGGATCTCCGGCTGGCATGTGGTGGTGCGTGGGACCTCCTGTTGGCGCGTGAGCCCAATTTCGGGATGTTTTATGCATGTTTGAACGTGTTTTCATGCCTTTTTAAGCAACACAAGGAAGGGAAACTCTAATTTAAGGACTTGTTAGCTAGCTTTAGGCCTTTCACTTCCTTTTTTTTTTTTTTTTTTTTCAGGGAACTAGCAGAATGGAGTTTTCAGTGGACCATTTGTGAGTGGACTCCTTTCTTAAACTTGTATTTTTCGGACTATTATTGTTTATGTGTGTTTATTATGTTTCATGGTTTACGACCTTACTTTGACTTATGTATAGAATTGATGTCGTGAGCTAGAATTATTACACTATCATTTTTATTATCTTTTGGTGGTATTAGTATGATTGGCTTTGGGTTTTCTTGAAATTATCCCCCTGGAAAGGAGTTGTATGTTTTGGTAGACAAGGAAAGCTGAGTCCTCGCTACATTGGGCCTTATGAGATTATTGAGAGGATAGGGCCAGTGACTTACAGACTTGCTTTACCCCCAGAACTATCAAAGGTTCACGATGTATTCCATGTATCCATGCTCCGGAAGTATGTATTCAATGAATCTCATGTATTAGAGGCGCAACCAATTGAGCTGAGAGATGATTTGACTTTTGAGGAGCAACTAGTGAAACTTCTAGATTGGAAGGAAAAAGTATTGCACATAAAGACTATTCCTCTGGTTAAAGTTCTGTGGAGGAATCATAACGTGGAGGAGACCACGTGGGAAACCGAAGCACTGATGTGGGCTCAGCATCCACATTTGTTCCAGTGATGGGTATGAATTTCGAGGGCGAAATTTCTTTAAGGAGGGTGAATTGTAACGACCCAGAAATTTAATTATTTAATTTTCGTAAATTATTTTGCAAAAGGACGAAATTACCCTTGGTTGTTTAAGGGGCTTGAAAGTCAATTTTTGTTTCAAGACACTGTTGGTTGTGTTTCAGGGACCGTTGCGTAGGTCTCGAACTCACGAGTTCGTAGGCAAGCGGCACACGGAAAAAGGAGTTCATGTGAGAGAGTTATGGGTCTAGAATATTCAGGGGCACTTTGGTAATTTGGGCTTGGGTAGATATTTTAACCCCAAGTAGATCAGATTCTCTCATTTTTCACTCTTTCTCTTCGCGACTCACCCCACACCCGTGCGACCAAAACCCAAAAAAAACCCAAGAAATTGGAATTTCGATTCAAGGCAATCTCTTCCGTTTTTGTTTCACGAATTAGACTCTACTCCTTCCAATGATCACAGACGTACCAACCATTGCAGGAAGCAGCCGTGGGAGACCCCGAACTGAGGAAAGGAAAACCAAAACCTTTTGATCGATTTTCTGGCCAACACAGGTATGAGTTTCGTGTTTAGAGTTCATTTTTGAGTTCATGGGTTCGAGTATATGGATTTAGACCTAAAATTTATGAAAAATGGTTGAGTTTTGAAAAAGTTAGAAAAAATTCAAGCTCAGCCGACAATAAAGTTTTATAGTGACGGCGGACGGCGGCCCACGGCGGAGCAGTCACCTTCTCCGACGACTGGTTCGATCGGAGGGGGGCTGACGTGGATGCTACCTGGCAGCCACGTGGGTGCCACCTAGCGACCGAGTCAGCGCTGAGTCAGCGCAAAGTATGCACTGCGTCAAGCCGAGTCAGTGTTGAGTCAGCACCGAGTCAGGCCGAGTTGGCGTGTGGAATACTATAGCCGCACGTGGGACACTGTAGAAGGCCCGTGAGGAACTATAGCAGGCGCCTGGCGCGTGGTCCGACCTTCCGCTGGCGCGTGGGATTGGGTTTTGGGTCACGTCAATGCAAGTTGACAAGATTTCAACGTTCCGAATCTGTTGGTGCAGGTTTCGGGTTGATCGGACGTTGTTTAGGGGTAGTTTTGGGTGTCTGAAGTTGCTGCCTTTTTAGTGTGACGCAAGCGGACCTCCCGGGGTTTAGGGAGTCTAAATGTAGGATTTTAATTATAGTTGGTAATCTCGATTATTACTTTTGACAAACGATACTACTCCGGGAACTTCAAAGGTGCGTACGACTCGGTATTGAACTATTTGAACGTGTGGTGAGTGGACTTTGGTTTATAAATTATAATGCATGCATAAATGTATATTTGATTTGAATTCTGTTATGTATTGTTTTTGGCAAATTTTCGGAATTGAGAAATTGTTACTGGACACGAGTTTTCAATGTTACACTGAAACTGATGTTTTGGGATGTGGCTTGGATTTTTGGACTCTATTTTTTTATGTCATTTTAACAGAATAAATTTTGGGTCCATGATTTTGGGTTTCGACCCGTATTTGTGATTTTAGTGGATTTGGCCACAAACTCGGTTTTTCAATGAATTTGGCATAAGCCAAGAAACAAGGATTTCAAAACATGGATTTTAGTTTTCACTGAATTATTGTCCCCGAGGGTCAAGGTTTTCTCCCACTGGCGTCAAGGGTCTTTCTCCGTCAGATCGTTGAGGGTTCTCCGACGCTGGTATATCGGGTGTGTGGAGGGTATCGAGCCCGGGATTTTATTCGGGAAGCAGTGTGATATGTTTTGATGTATATTTTGTGTCCACGTCGATTTACATGATTTTAAACTCCTTTGAGGAGGGTTTTCAAAGCAGGGTTGTGGACCACGAAATATTTTCATTATTCGGGTTTTCGTGGGTCCTACCAAGTGTTTTAACAAAAGATGGATTTTCCGGTGATTTTTGGATTATCTATATATATATATATATATTATATTTATATACAAAGGGATTTTATGTTATGCATGCAAGGTTTTACTCGTGGAGGGGGGAAAGGTATGTTTTCCTCATAAATGATTATTTTGTCCACTCGCAACTTTCGTGTTTTAAATTCCCTCCAGGCTGTTGTGTTGACGTGGGCATATCCAGAGGCGGAGGCATTAGTTTTTCAGTTGCGCATTTACCTAGACTATCGAGTAGGATATTTATTTCTGTAATTATTTATCCTACCTAGATGCTCTGATAAGTCTTTTGGACTGTTTGTAAATTTGTGGTTACATCGTTGGATGGTTGACCTTATTGGAATTTGGAGTGTTATCTGATCTTTAGTCTGACAGGTGGAAGATGGTTAACTAGTCCTTAAGGGGAGATTCTGCCAGATTTTTAGCAAAATTCTCATATTTATTTTGCAAGGACTTAGAGGTATTCTGGGAATTTCTTTAGGTTGTTAGACGGGAGTAGGGTTCTTCCCGGATTTCGAGGGGAAATTCGGGAAGGGTCATGTCATCCTCCATGCCATACCTCAAACCATACCGAGCATATGATGGAATTCTCCATTCCATACCTCAAACCATACCGAGCATATGAGGAATCCTCCATACCATAACTCATACTATACCGAGTGTATAATGGAATCCTCCATGCTATACCTCAACCTATACCAAGCGTATAATGAAATCCTCTATACCATACCTCAAACTATACCAAGTGTATGATGGAATCCTCCATGCCATAGCTCATATTATACCGAGTGTATGATGGAATCCTCCATGCTATACCTCAACCCATATCGAGTGTAAGATGGAATCCTCCATACCATACCTCAAACCATACCGAGTGTATGATGGAAGCCTTCATGCCATAGCTCATACTATACCGAGTGTATGATGGAATCCTCCATGTCATACCTCATACCCCACCGATATTCACGCCAGGGCCGAAGCCCAAGAATCCATAATCCGAAATCCTGAGCCTAAGCCCAAAAATCGTATACTCGGTTGAAGCTAAAAACCCTAAAATTGGAATCCATAAAGATTGGGTTGTAGCCCGGGGTCTAAACCCAAATCACATAACCGAGCCTAATGCCCAAAATCCATAACGCAGGGTCAAAGCCCAATATCCATATCTAGGACAACCCCCAAACCATATCCAAAATCATTATCGAATCCATAATCAATAACAAATTCGCAAAACCAAGTTGTACCCCAAAACACTTTCAAACCACTAACTTTATTTATCAAATGTATAAACCCATAGTCCATACTCCATAATTCACGATTAACGATAAATCATTTAAACACAATCATCCTTAATTCCAGAAATGTATAAATAAAAAGAATTTCCATAACTCCCTTTCAACCCAAAAGTTCATAAAATTGGGCTTAATTACACATTAAGTAATCTAAAGTCATTATCAAAACCATTATTAAGGTCTATCCTTACTAATAAAGAAATCGTTAAAACGATTTTTCCCCTTTCTCGAGACTCGTTAAATTAATAAATATTTGAGGATAATTATCGTTAATTTTCGGAATTCATTTTTAATGAGAAAATATATAAAAAGTATAATTATGCATACTTTATGATTTAAAAATCAAAATCCATTCACCGTATCGTCCAAACGAGTCCAATCTCCAAGCTACGCGGTCCCCCGTGACCCTCGGAGCCACCACGCCCGTCAAAAATGTCACTTGGCATTACTAAACGACAATTATCAATCTAAAATCCGACCCCTTAAACCCCAGGAGTACACGCGCGTTCTAACGTGTACAACTTAACTTTGGACGTCTATAACTACTCCTAAACGAACTCCGATTGACCCGAAATCTGCGCCAAAAGATCTGGAATGTCAAAAACATGAAAACACGATTTGAGGTACTGTTCACTCACAGATACTGTTTAGTCGCCGGGTACTATTTATGCAGCCCGGAAAACTCCATAACCGCCCAATCTTCAAAGCTTGATAACTCACTCATTTCTCAACCAAATTCGATGTTTTAATAATGAAATTCTATCTACTCGAGCCAATGAATCTAAATAAAAAAAACTGACATGTGGTGGCCGGAAATTGGAAGAGAAGCTTCAGGCAAACTTCCGAGCTTTGCTACGTTCTCCACAGCCGTCCTCAAGCTTTAAGGATGGTATGGTTGAGTTCGTGGAGATGAGAGGAAGGTAGTAGTGTCCTTGGTTTGGGTTGAAACGTCAAAGAAATTGGGTGATGGTGATGGTGTGTGCTTATTTATGTGTATTTCCTTGGGTGTTCTCACAGCAAGGAGAAGAAAATGTGTGGGTGAGGAGAGATAGAGTACCAGAAAAATCTGTAAAAATTAAAAGGAAAGAGGTAGATATTTTTCCACAAATATTTGAAACTCAATTTACTAAAATGCCCCTAACCTTCTTAGACCCGTAACTTCCTCAAAACAACTCCGATTTTTGCGTGCTGTCTGTCTACGAACTCGTGAATTCGAGACCTACCCGATGATCCAGGAAAAACTTCCAAAAGTATCCCAAAAAAAAAAGTGACTTTCGAATCCCGAGGGTAAAATCTTAATTTTCTAAATTAATTTACTAAAATTCACTAATTAAAAATACGAGTCGTTACACTTTTGGCTTTCGTCACTTGGGCGCAACGTCCAAGTGTCGGCCAATATGCCACGATTTTGGTGTCCTCGTGGACTTTCTGGATCGAGATGTGTCACATAATATTATGAGACTTAATATTTCTTCCATTCAAATAATTATTAAAAAATGATTTTTTTAATTTTTCTTGTTGTGACTACAATTTTATATCAAATTTACTTCCTCACAAAAGCTTTTATAAGTGAAAAAAAAAAGTAGTGTCATTTGTTGTTGTTTTAATCAATATATATTTTAATAAATCTTTTGGTAACTTTTGTCAAATCTTACATTATAGGCATTAGGATTTCTTCAGAAATTCCGTATTCGTGGGAAGCAAGTTAATAATATCCTAAAACATAAAGTAATGGAATTGAATGCCGAAAAATAATGTGGAGATTTGATGCCAACAAATTTACAAGGATAATAATTTTCTCTTAGTTCATGTTAATACCGTATACGTATTATTTCTTTAAAGATGTAAATAAGACTCCAAATCTAAATTAAAATGAGTAAATTCAAACTCTCAATATAACACAATGCTGATATGTACGTATATTATTGGCCCACCAATCCCACTATGGTATATGAGTCCACATAGAATCATTTTCCTTTCAGTATAAAGCAACCGACTTCAACGCTTCCAAACCTAAAACCCTCCCCAATTTGTCTCTAAAACCCTAAACCCTCACTTTGTTCTCTGCAGCAACCTCAAAGCAAATGGCTTTCACTTCAATTCTTCGCCGATCGGCCTCCTCTCTGGCTCCATTAGCCAGCCGACTCGCTCGGGGCCAACGGTCTTACCACGGCGCTGTTGTCGCCGCCGTTAACCATGCCAATCACTCCCAGAAGCCCAATCTTAGCCCTTTG
The DNA here is from genome assembly GCA_037349345.1 of Oemleria cerasiformis. Classification (NCBI taxonomy): domain Eukaryota; kingdom Viridiplantae; phylum Streptophyta; class Magnoliopsida; order Rosales; family Rosaceae; genus Oemleria; species Oemleria cerasiformis. The sequence continues at coordinate 34,840,405 of JAZGTL010000007.1, read as the reverse complement.
GTTCCGATCCCTCGCTACTATAGCAAAGCCGCGGACCAGTCTCTTGTCAAAGTCATCGAGGCAGAGATCCAGTGCGCTGAAGAGACCGATGATCTTGAGAAGGTGAGGTTTTCTTTTTTCTCTCTTGGTCGAAATGTGTTGTTTTCTTTAAAGTTTCTTACTTGGTGGCAGTTTGGTTTCTGAGCAAATTTGGGGAAATGAGAAAGATCATAAGTTTCTGATGGCACTATTATGTTTGGTATCTGGAAAATAAAAACCCATCTATTTTTATTGAATAGTTGTGTTTGGAAATGGTGCATATTATACAGATATGCTTGTTTGATCCATTCTTTACTTGTTGATTTTTGGAAAATTTTCATACTTGTAAAATTAAATGATGATCTTAAGTTGTTTAGTGATAGATTTGTGCATTTGAGTTTGATATATTTATTTTACACAGTAAAAAAACCTAAACAAGAAATCTTTCAATACATTTGATGGTGTGATTATTAAGTGGGATGCTTGTGATGCTTTAACTATAATTGATGGTGTGATTATTAATGGCAAAAGTATTGCCTAATTATCGCCGCTGTTTGAGTGCTTGTTTTGTAGATTGAAGAGGCTCCAGTTGATTTCCCTTTTAAAATCGAAGATACTCTTGGATCCCAAACAGTGACCCTTAAAAGGAAGCATAATGATGAACAAATAGAAGTTGTAGTTCACATGCCGGATTTAGTTACCGGTGACGAAGATGATGGTGTCGAGTCTGGTGACAATGAAAATGAAGATGCCAATAAATCAAGCATCCCATTGGTCGTAACCATCTCCAAGAGCAATGCACCTGCTCTGGAGTTCAGCGTCACTGCTTTCCCTGATGAGATTGAAATCGACAGCCTGTCAGTGAAAAATCCGGAAACCACTGAGGATCAAATTGCGTACGAAGGGCCTGACTTCCAGTAAGCCTCCTTCACTAATAGCAATAGTATTAGTTTGAGGTTTTCGTATATTTAATTTTGTGAATTGACATGAATGTGTGCTTTGTTGCAGTGATTTGGATGAGAACCTTAAGAAGGCATTCCACAAGTATTTGGAGATTAGAGGAATCAGGCCGAGAACAACCAACTTCTTGCATGAGTACATGATCAACAAAGACAGCAAGGAGTATGCAAATTGGCTGCAGAAACTCAAGCAGTTCGTCGAGGCATAAAAACATTAGCCTGAGATATTACTAGGTAGAAGAGGAGACCCAAGGGCTGCCGTTGGGAACTCGTATTACTTTTTAAGTTGTCAAATTATTTGACTGAGGATTATGTAGTTTATTGGAACTTTGAGGGATATGGATTTTATTGGCTATGAATCATGAAAATAATCGTTTGGGCAATCTTTGTTTTATATCATTGTTTGGTTCTCTTTGGGCAATCTTTTTGTGTTTTGTTGATATCATTGTTTGTTCTCTTTCTTTTTTGCTAGTATTTTGAAAACTTTGGAGAGGTATGGCATGACTGCTACGTGGCGCTTTAGTGCACATGCTCTAATAGAAGCATACTTGTTGATATTATATTGTTAATGAGAATCGTTTACACATTGGTCCGAAACTAAATTATAATCAAGACCCATGGAAGAAAAGACTGAATCGATAAATTATAATCAAAATGAGGGGTTAAAAAGCAAACAAATTATTTCACTGTGATCGGCTGTGGATTTGCTAAACTAATGCAATAAATACTACCTAGGATTACATAAGAACCAACAGGCCAATAGCCGATACAATCTTATTCTCTCTAACTTCTCAAGTGACCACCCGGGAATGGCCGGAGATGGGTGGTTGTGATTGTCCGCGAATTTAGGGCTCAACTGATAGGTCCTTGTGGGTGTAAGTAACCCCCTTATCACCATCCACAATTTGTCCATTTCCTCTGAGAATCCTGCTCGTCCAACACAGAAGCAATGGTAAGTTAATGTATCAATTTTTCAAGTGAAAATATACCAACAGAAGCTGACGTTTCGTACCATCGTGTCGTTAACAACCCTTCTACTCCTACAGGACCCCGAGCATGAATCCGGCTTGTACTTATCCCGACCTGTTAGGCCATAGACGAGATATGAACTCATGAGTCAAGACCAAACCCTTGAAGCATAACTAACTATATGAATTCTTGCTAGACGATATATATACCTCTGCACCAAGTCCAAATCGAGCACCATCACAAAACCTTGGACTTGCATTGTGGAAAACAGCAGCACTGCCAACGCGTGTATCAATTAGCATTAGACTTGCTATAATTGAGGAATGAACAATTGAGGGCCAGTTTTATGTGCACGCGAAAATAAAAGTGTAAAAGTCTTTTTGGTCAGCCTAACTCTAGGTAATGGCTCTATTCCAGAATACTCTGATTTTCATGGAAAACTTTACTAGTATGATAACAATGAATAAGATTGCACAGATTCTCTGGAAAAAGGACGAGAATGAATGAAGCAGTCTTACCTGTCAACTTGACCTAAAAATACATCCACAGCTTCTTGGTCTTCTGCAATGATGCAATCTGTGTGTGCACTGCAAGATGGAGGAAAGAAAGATAAATTACACAGCTTCATGCAATAGATTGACATGCAATTAATCTAAAAAACAAATCATACGTGCCTTCCATGTTCGTGGATATGATCAATAGCCGCATGCACATTACCCACAAACTCAACAGTACAAGCCGTTGAACTGTACTCGTGATGGAATGAATGTGCCTCTGGAATATTGAGGAAGGAGCTTGCCCTTGGTCCACCATATAATGTAACGCCTGCAAATGATTATCATGAGTGAATTTCTTTAGATCCTTCTGTTGGTATTTTCGCTGTAAGAATAGCAAGAGTTTTTTGTTTTTGTTGCATGAAAATGATTGGAAAATTTAGTTGCTCTCGTCCTCAACCGACATTAAGATAGCAACTTGGAAGAAATAAACTGGAAATCATATTAAAACGGCATATCGATAGCATCGAGTATCGCTCAGGAACTCTGACTGTTCCACATGCACCAAGGAGAGGGAGAGAAGAAAGAGAAACAGTTATCTTTGTTTAAACCTTATCTCGAGGCTCTACTCTAAAGATATACAGACCAAAATCCAACTGTTCAAAAGGATCTAAATTGGAACTATCTCATGGCATTATAAAGTACTGGAACACTAGACCTAAATCGATGCCCCCGGGGAACAAAATCTCTGAGAGTTCATATTCCACAACAACGAAAGTTTTTTGCAAGAAAATTGTACCTTCAGAGCGAAGCTCAACAATAAGTTCATTGAATTCAGTTGTTTCCTTTAATTCCTCATGAACAAGAAGTGTTTCCTGAGAATAACAAACGCAACAATAAAGTGGGTTCAATGATGTGCGCACAATTACAAACGTAAGTTATAAATTTGTACTAGAAAGATATTATCATCCAGAAAGTGTAAATCACAGATAAACTTACCATTGCATTACAGGCTGCTGGGTAATCTATTTTTGCATCCAAAGCAATTCGCTTTGCCATATCCATTTTAGCAGACTTATCAATGTACACATGGCAAATTCCATCTGCATAGAAAAAATATTTGTTATGATGGCCACCATCATCTTCGTCTCAGGAAACAAGAAAACAGGGAAGATGGAGCATTTAGGTCAAGAATAAGTTTGATATATCTCACCAGCATGCCCCAGAACTGGAATTTTGGTTAAATTCTTGACTTGAGAAACCAGTTCATTGCTTCCTCTTGGGATTACAAGATCAATGACGTCATCAAGCTGGCAATAATTTTTTAGTTTAGTATTATTTATTATCTGAAATCTGACCTAGGAATATGTTATCAGTCTCTGCACTACTCACCTTAAGCAAATCTGGAATTTCCTCTCTTGAAGTCACAAGTCCAATTAGTTTCCCACCGATATTGTCTGGAATGGCTGCGGTGATAATCTACAAATTTTTCATGAAAATACTTTGAAAAAAATTGATTTATTCCACGACAAAGAAAAACAGAAAATATTATTTCTTTGTATATTCTGTACAAAGTTAATTGAAAGAAAACAGACCTTGTGTAAAATTGCATTTGATCTTCTAGCCTCCTTTCCCCCTTTCAAGAGAAGCCCATTCCCACTTCGGATTGCTAATGAAGCTATCTATTTCATGAAAAAAAAAAAAACCCTAGGTTTATCACGAGGAAGTATTCTCCAAAGCATAAAAAAATTAGTCCTTTAATTTTCGATATGAAGAACCAGAAAAATTCTCTCAGGGTCATTAAATAATGTTCTTAAAAAGATCTGATTTCCCGGATGTTAGATTACAGATGGGTGTATTGAGCTGCATCTATCCGGTTATGCATCTCAGCTGTCCACATTTATCTTACTCTTTCGACACAAGAGCACCACAATATATATATAGATAACATGCAGTTTGATATTCCAAAGTTTCACTGTTTACCTGTACTAGCGCTTCAGGACGAGACTCGAATACAATCAGGAGAACACCCAGTGGACTTGAAGTTTTCTCTAAGACAAGACCATCCGCAAGCTGAAAGAAGGTGTAATCAACAGAATCATCATAGATTAGTTATCAACACAACAACGGATTATGGCACTTGACAAAAGATCACGTATTTCAGTTGCAGATCCTAGACTGTCAATGACCACAATGTTCTTTACATTAGAAAGTAACAGTGGAGCTAATACTTTGAATTTATACTCTACTATTTTATTCTTTTGTTTTAATCTTTCTCCACACTCAAATCTTGAGCATTGCTGCATCAGATATCATAAGCCAAAATTTTTAATACCCTCACCCCTTACCTCAGTTCTTTTCAAAACATGACCGATTGGATCTTCCATGTTTGCCAGCACACGAATAGAATTTGCAAGACTTGAAATCTGCCAAGTACAAGAACAATTAAGAAACAAAATTTGAAAGGGGCGCCAATTTTGAGAAATGAAGAAACATAGTCTAGTGAGAACATTGAAACGATTGGCATCGAACAGAAACGGAAAGGTAGTGAGCGATAACAAAATAAAAAATGAATGTGAGTAAAATTAATCTAACATAGGTGAACTTGGCACCCATACCTTCCGAGGTTTTAGAGCCAGACGAGATATCAAGGATTTTTCATATCCCGCTTGTTGTGCTGCTGAAATATCCGCTTCATTTTCAACATTGATCAATTTTACATTTGCTTCAAGGGCATCAGCTACATCCAGAAGAATTTTTTTCCTTTCTTCTGAAGTCAAGGCCTGTAGAGAAAGTGTTACTGGGTTGCACGTGCTGCTAAACTTAGGAAATATCCATTGCTAACAAGATATGGGAGCAAGAGTGCCAACAATTGCAGAAGTACTTAGGAATTGCAGCCAACATATTAAAATTTGTACATGAAGCAAAAAAAGCTACCTGAAGCCGTCTGGAACTTTCCCGGGATGCAACTGCCATCCCTCTTGCATCAATGTCTTTAACTTGAGTCCATAAATGTGCATCTTGATGAAATAGGGTACCAATACGTTGTCCTTGAAGTACTTTACTGATGTTTTCAGCAGCATACCCACTTCACAGCAAAGAGGTACACAATCAGGGGCATCATATTGGATTCAGATTGCAATGACCATCAAAAAAGAAAACTACAAGTCTAATTCGATTTGATTTATAAATTTGGAGTATTTGGGACTCTAACTTCTAGGAAGCATGCGAACCACGTCTTCCTTATCCCTCAATGAATTTATCTAAAAAGCAAACTAGTACTGCCTTTATGTTTTCAACGATTATACAAGTTGGACAATGATTTTTCTTTTAAACCACCATTGAATCTTCTAAACATCAATTACATTATCTAGTTAAACTGATGCAACCGAATAACATAGTTTATCACTTCCATCAAACAACCAAGTATTGAAACACACCTGGTGATAACGACAGGGATGCCCGCATAAGCTGCATTTACAGCAGCTTTTACTTTAGCAGTCATACCCCCTCTTCCCACTCTAGATTTGTCTCCAAAAGTGATTTCACTCTGATGCCTCTCCCTTACATATGTATAGATAAGCTTTGAACGTGGATCACTTGGAGGCCCGCTGTATAGACCCTCCACATCACTTAAAAGAATTAGAAGATCAGCCTTTAGCTCCAAAGCCAGTAGAGCTGCCAAACTGTCATTGTCCCAAAATATACCAGAAGAGTCCTGCAGGCGGCCATATGTAGCGTGAAATGACTGTCCCAAAATACAGTAATGAACATAGCAGACATAGAAGAGTTAACTACCTCGTATGGAGCTTTCCTGGTGCTGACAGCATCGTTTTCATTAAATATAGGAATAACGGTCAGAGATAACAATGATTCCACTGTTTCGCTAAGTTGCCTTCTAAAATCCCTATCCCTAAAATCACTATCCGTTACAAGAAGCTGAGCTGATGAAACATCCAACTGCAAGGAAGAACAAAAAGAGCTATAATTGGACAGCACATATATCTTAACATCAAGCATTGCTCGTAAGAACTTAATTAACCAAACATCGAGTCCAAAAATCAGGACTCGGATGCCACTTGAGAACAGAATCAACAGAAGATCATTTTGTTCACCTGACCAAACAGATTATCATAAAGAGCCATCAGACAGTTTTGTCCAACAGCTGCACATGCCTTCCCATCAATTTCAACTTGTGGTTTTTGTAGATCAGCAAAACTGCACAAATTCAAAATCATAGTTTACATATCTTCAATCTTCAAATTTCATAGGCTGAATAATGTGTCAAAAAACATTTCTCCAGAAAATGGCAGCAATGTCGGTAATTGGATGGGGACAAAATATTTACCTGCTGTTAACTAATTTCCTGTATCTAAGCCGCTGACGGCCAAGGCCTACAGCTCCTGATGACACCAATATAACCTCATACCCTTGACTGTTCAACTCCTTAAGCTGCATTGCATGTCAAGATTTAACATTTCAGACCCAACATATCGTATCGTCAATTGGATAAACAAATAACAAGAAAAAAAAGCTAAAACAAGTTCATTGTTGCCCCATACATAATACTACACAGTTATATACCTGCTCACAAAGGGCGCCTAATCTTCCAAGCGCAATCCTTCCATCATTTCGGGTCACAACCGCAGTCCCAACCTACAGTAATCAAACCAAAACATAAACAAAACCTTAATGCCATTTGAAGGAAAAAAACTCCTCCAAACTATAAAACTCAAAAAAATAAAAAAAAAACAAAATCAAATCAAAATTCACTAATTTTCCATTGTTTCTAGTCCCAACCTTCAATAATCAAATCAAAACATCAACAAAACCTCAATGCCATTAAAAAAGAAATTGAAAATTTATTCCTCTTCCATTGTTTTCGAGTCACAATGGCAGTCCGAAACTTCAGTAATCCAACCAAACCTTAATGTAATTTAAAATAAAACTATATCCAAACTACAAAACTCCATAAAAATTCAAAATTATTTATCAATTTGTTTGGGGTAATAAAACATTATGCTCGATTGAATTGGTCAGTAAATACAAGGAATTTTCAAGAAAAAACTAAAAAAAAAAATGCTGGCATTTACCAATTTCCCATTATTGAAACAAAATAACAAAAAGCAAGAATTGGATTAAAAATCCAATTACATCGAAAATAAATATTATTTGGTAAATATGAGCTCATTGAAGCTCACTCACACTTGTAAGTGGAAATCACCACCAATTTTTAGAAATTGATAAATGTGGGAGGGATTAATAATATACCTTGAGAACGAGGCGCTTAACGTCTTTGACGAAAGCTCGAGAACGATCTTCGTCCATTTCTGAAACAGGGGAGCGGAGGATGAGGAGGTCAGGGGCGGCGGCGAGTCCAACTCAGTACTTAGAACGAGGTGACTCGGAAGCGCGCGGTGTCCGTTTTCTCTGTTACTTCTTCAACGATGGAAAGAAAGAGGATTTGGGATGCAGACGGTTATTTGGTTGGTCGATATTTATACCAGCAAGAGTCACAGTCCGATCAGAGTCAAATAGTTAGTAAGACTCCTTACTCAGGCGTTTAACAGTTTCAGTGGCCGCCAATGACACGACGTCGTTAGATTGTTCATAAGGGTATTCTGGGGAGTTCAACTAGAAACACGCTACGTGTCAGTTGGTGGGTGGTGGGTGACTTGAATTTAGGGTTGGGCAAGAAAATAGTGGAAATATATAGGCGGCGCTGGAGGGCATGTGTCGTGACAACACGACAGTGATTTCGAGTACGACAAAATGTTATAAGGAGATAGATCCATGTCATGCGGGTTCTGGTTCGGCGGTCAGAGACGTCGTCAGTTTGGCAGGCCAGCTCACTCAACAACGAAACGTGATAAAGTTAATAATGTAAGATTAATCACCGTTTAATTTGTAACGAAAATTGTTCTCTTTCAAAACTCAGCATATTCTTGATTGTTTTTCTATTTTCTAAAAATGTCTATGTTCCAATGAAAGTCCCTATTTGGCAATGTGTATCGAATTTTATATGATTTTCTTCGCATATTTATTAATTACGATGTATATCGAATTTTATATGATTTTTTTGATTAATATTAGTTATTTTAAGATATCTTGAATTAAAAAAATCACTAATTAAAGAAGATCCCGTTGCCTCTCATCCAACTATTGTTTCATCGCTGTCCACACATTGCAACTTGACTGAAAACCACTAATTAAAGAAGACCCCCTGCCTTAAAGCCTAACCACTAATTAAAGCCTAACCCACTAATTAAATTAAAGAGGCTTGTCTCCCTTGAAACTTGGGGAGCAAGCCTTAGAAACTTGAATTGCAAGTCTCCAAGCCTACAAATGCAGCAGCACCGTCCACAATGGTTCTCCCTCACTAATTCACTATCTTTTTATAAGATGTTGAAATCATATCACTAAAATGGATGTAATATTACAAAGTCGATACGAATGTAAATTGGTTCAAAATAAATCATTACAATTTTTCGTGTTATGTGTAATTATAATCTAATATGTTTTAATTCATTTTCACGCATTAGTAATACTTTTAATTAGTTGAACTAAGCTCCTTATAGATATAGAAATGTTTGATGATTTTGCACGAAAAAAATCTCAAAAAATTGTTATGTTACCATCGAAAATTCGAGCAAACCTGTCTCCATCTAGATATAATAAGTTGAGGAGATCTTAACGAAACTCTAACAAACCATGGGTTGCGTTCTCAAATTAACATGGACCAGTTTCCAGTTTCCACTTCCCACTTGTTTTTTTCTTTGCAACCAAATATTGAGTGACAGATCACTTTCAGAAAACACTAAAATAATCAACCTACCAATTTATATAGTAGATCCAAATCACCCACTATTTTTCAACTGATTTATTATCCAATTATCAGATTGTGTATTTCAATTCATCTCTTATAGAAATATATATTACAAGACAAATATGTGAGTTATGTGCAAGCAACTTACAACCTTAATAGGTGTTCGAGTAATTTTTAGGATTTGAGGGAGTTTTGTGAAAATACAAAAAAAAAATGTTAGCGTAAATAACTCCTCTAATTGCACCCGAATTCAAATATCTCAGTATTTTAGGATACAATAATAAATTATGAAAACTCGAACTTTATATACATCACATAGAAAAAATTGAAACATGAAATGTGCTGTCCTTACTAACCACACAAAACATGGAAAGAGTTTGACTTACCGAAAGAAAATCATAGAAAGTTTGAGACTATAACGAAACTCAAAACGTTATTATAACGAAAATTAACGGATAAGAATGCAAAGATGTTCAATACGTTGTTGTTTCGAACAGAACTGGACAGGACAATGAGCGTCGTAGATGCGTCTGTTATGATCCTTCTGTCTGCTTCAGTGAAGATTGGTCAAATCTCTTGAGTATTGTTATTTGGCGCAGCGAATGTAACACTGTAGAAACTCAAAGCTCAGTGAAAAATATCTTCCGAGTATATTTCATCATGATAGGCATGTCACAATATGGGAGCTCTTATAAGAGCTAGAGGGACATGGCAGATTTACATTCAGAAGAGAGAAAATAGTCAGCCACCCTAAAGAACCTAGACTAGGACGACTGATAGGAGTATGACATACACCAGTTCGTATAAAAGAGGGAAACGTGTTGACAATGCTTTACATTGAAGAACCTTTGTGTAATTGTGTGTGAGAGTCCAACTTGTAGTTAACTAAGTTGCTCTAGTATAACTAGGATGTAGCTAGGTATTTCGATACTCCCCCTCAAGCTGGATCTACAAGATTGATAGATCCAAGCTTGGTGAGAAGAACCTGAAACTGGGCAGAAGGCAACGGTTTGCTGAGGAGATCCGCAAGTTGGTCTTGACTTCGGGTGTAGACAGTTTCGATGGTTTTGGTTTGAACCTTCTCTCGCACGTAATGATAGTACTTCAATGTGTTTGGTTCTTTCGTGGAACACGGGATTGGATGCAATGTGCATTGCAGCTTGGTTATCACAGAACATTTTCATGGATTTCTGATGAGCAATGCCAAGGTCAGCTAAAAGGCTTTTGATCCATATAAGTTCACAAGCTAAGGATGCCATTTCACGATATTCAGCCTCAACACTTGAACGAGCAATAACAGTCTGCTTCTTGCTTTTCCACGTTACAAGGTTTCCTCCAACAAACGTACAAAAACCAGTGGTAGATCTACCGTCAATGTGGTTACATGCCCAGTCAACATTAGTGTATCCAACAATGTCGTCATGACCATGACACGGCATAAGGATTCCTCGTCCCACATAACCTTTTAAGTATCGAAGAATCTTCTTCACCATTTGGAGGTGATCCATGGTAGGAGCATGCATGAACTGGCTTACTATGCTCACAGCAAATGTGATGTCAGGTCTGGTGATGGTGAGATAGATGAGTTTGCCAACTAAACGTTGGTAATAACTGATGTTGTTGAGCGGTTTTCCAGTCATGCTGAGTTGTAGCTTATTTTCAAGAGGAGTGGCGGTTGGTTTGCACTCCCTTATGTTGGTTTCTTGAAGCATATCAAGAAAATACTTACGTTGATTTAAGAACATGAGGTGGCCACTTCAATTCCAAGGAAGTACTTCAAGATTCCCAAGTCCATGATGACAAAGGTTTCCTTGTAGTCCATGCCAAAGGTTTGTGTGAATCCCCGAGCTACCATTCGAGCCTTGTGTCTTTCAATCGAGCCATTAGAGTAAAACTTTGTTTTAAATATCCATTTGTTGCCTACTGCTCTTCTCCCTTTTGGAAGTTCAACAATGCTCCAAGTGTGATTTTCATCTAAGGCTCTCAACTCTTCAAGCATAGCAACTCTCCATTTTTCTTGCTGACTTGGTTCACCTTCCTATTTTCCTGAAAAAGGAAGAATGTGCAGATACGTTCGCATAACTCAAATATCTTTCAAGAGGATGTCTTGTAACAAAATTTACATATTCTTGATATCTCAAAGGAGGTCGTCGATCACGAGTGGGGTTCCTCCTTGAAATCACAACATTTTGGGTGTCACCATTCCTTTCTGAGTCATGAAGGCTCACTTCTTCAGTTTGTCTGTTGTCATCTTCAGTGGGAAAAAGGATGAATTCACTAATCACAGCTTCTAAATCATTTGAGATGGAGCAACAGGTTCATTGCAAGGAGCTATGTTTGGCAATGGGATTTGATTTAGGACAAACTCCCCCTGAAATATTGTTTCAGATGACTTGTTGAAGTATGGTTGGACTTCATCAAACTTTACATCCCTAGAGACAAGCGATTTTCTTGTATGGGGGTTGTAGCACTTGTAACCTTTATGAGTCGATGAGTACCCAAGGAAGACACATTTAGCAGCCCTAGAGTCGAGTTTGTCTCTGTGAAGGGCTTGAATGTGGGCAAAGCAAGTACAACCAAACACTCTAAGGGTCTGTTTGGATAACTATGGATTTGGATTTGGATTTGGGCCTCCAAATTCAAACTTATCTGTTTGGATAATTATTTGTTGTAAGGATTTGGATTTGGCTCACATCCATAGAATTTCATAAGACCAAATTTTAAAATTTCAAATCCATTTTGAAACTAGTCATTTGAAAATTCCACATCTTCTCTTTCCCCTCTTTATTTTCAATAAAAATAAAACATCTTTATTTTCATTTTTTTCCATCCACTTTTTTTTCATTTTTTTTCAATGCTCTATTTTTTCATTTTTTTTCATTTTTTTTTCTAGCATCTCTGGGCAAAAAACAACTTTATTTTCATTTTTTTCATCCTTTTTTTTTCCATCCTTCTATTTTTGTTTCTCTTCTTTTCATCATTTTGTTTTTTTTTTCATCTTTTTCTTTCATCATTTTTTTTCATATTTTTTTTCTTTTTTTTTTTCATCTTTCTATTTTATTTTTACTCCTATTTCATCATATTTTTTTCATCCATCTTTTTTCCCCTCTCTTTTCCCTTATGTCAGCTCATATTTCTCTCTTCTCCACCTTTGTCGCCCATTTCTCTCCACCTTTGTCGCCCATTTCTCTCCTCCTCCTCCTCTACCACCCCTATTTTCTCCTCCTCCTCTAACACTCATATTTCTCTTTCCTCCTCCTCTGCTCACTCATTCTCTCTCCATCAAGCCTTATGTAGGTTATAAACATTCACGTGATGTTCACAAACCACCACTTTCTTCAAATTTTTTAATCTTATTATTCTACCGGATTAATAATTAAATTAGCACAAGATTTTGGTGGTCTTTAATTGAATAATAATTGAATTAACAAAATATTTTGGTGCCCCTTAATTAACCAAGAATCGTCCAAAAGCTTGCTTACCAAGATTGGTAACTTGCAATGCCAATTTGTCAAGAGTCGCCCAAATGTTTGCTTACCAAGATTGGTAACTTGCAATGCCAATTTGTCAAGAGTCGCTAACAATTTCAGCACTGAACCACTGGTACTACCATTGATGTAAAGCACCCTAGAAAGCTCAAAATCATGGGCCATAAAATTCTCCAGAAACTAGACTTACAGAGCTTTCCGGACAAATATGGTTTATTGTTTGGTTCTTTTTGAGCATGTACAGTTCAATCCGTAAAGTTGACACATTTGCATTAACAGTTTTATTGAAAACATTGATCTACTAGTACTAAAACTAATGAAACTCCTTCTAGAAACTCGAAATTATGAGCCATAAAAATCTAAAACTTTAGGGGCAATTTCTCACAAAAATTACTCTCAACACGTTAAAACAACTAATTCTACTTAAAAAAAAACTAGTGCAAAACATAGGAATAAGGTATGGAAGTAAACGTAAATATTATCAGGCTTCAGTTTCAATTTATATTATTATTTTAGTTAACTTAATCCTTAAAAAAATTAAAACGTAAAAAAATTAAAAAAAAATTATTTACCCAGTTAAGTATGTATTAATGGTTATGATTATAAATAATATTCATTTAGCTAAATAAATAATGAGTCATTTTGACATTATTATTTTCAATTTGTGTAATGAAATTACTTATTTGACATTCTCAATTCAAATCCTTTTAAATAAAAAGTTTGTCAAATAATTGATTTTAAATAAAGAAATTTCAAATCCACAAACAAATATTTATGTTGTCAAACAAAAGAATTTCAAATAAACGGATTTCAAATGAAAGGATTTGAAATCCCTTCATGTGATTGTCATTTGATTTGAAATCCAAATCCAAATCCTTGTTCCCAAACGTGCCCTAAGATGAGATAAGTTTATTTTCCTTTCTTTTAGGACTTCATAGGGAGATCTAGATTGAAAGATACCAAATTGACAGGACCCTTACCGAATTCCGACTCGAAATCCACGAAAAGCCCTACTCCCGTCTAATAGCCTTTTACCACATAAGTTAATACCTGAAATACTCTTAACATTTGGAAACATCAAATGAAATTTACAGGGACTCCAACAGAACCTCCCATGTACTTGATTGACCTTCACTCACCTATCAGATGAAGAATAGACTAGTAGTTCACAAACTACCTCGAAGGACCTCATCCGCAATCAAATAAGACAACTGACGTGTCACCCTCGTGTGAACCGTCAACAACTCGTCAATCTGGGTCACAGCTCACACCACCCACTGACCTTGATGACGAACGTACCCTTGCCACATCTCAGGCATTGGTCACATTTCGTGACCGTAATGAACGTACATACACTGAAATGTTCTTTGACTATCGTATTGTCGATTCAGTTATCACACCATATTTATTCAATATTCACGACTTGGTTGAATTGAGTTTCACTGACTTACCCCAAGTCATAACTTGATATCCCGGCTCATCCCGAGCCGTAGCTCACTAACCCGGCTCATCTCAAGCCGAACCCGATATCCGGCTCAACTCGAGCCGTAGATCGGTATCCTGGCCCATCCCGAGCCGTAACTCTATAACCCGGCTCATTCCGAGAGTATGATGGAATCTTCCATAACATACCTCAGATCATTCATCATGGTCAAAACCTAAATCATAATCCCGGTCTGAAACACTAAAATAAATTCATAAGCCTCGAGAGATGCGTAGTGATAAGACATTGGATAAATTCCTTTAAACCTTAAGCTTAATTTTTGAGCCTCGAAAGGATACTAATATATATACTCCCACCCCGCACAATCCGTGGGATGACTTAATACATAGAATTACACATGCCATGAAATCCCGGAAACTCAGGCCGTTCACAATACATCCAAAGTACTAACTCAATGAAGCCCTAACCCCAAGGAAGCCCTCACCCCAAGGAAGCCCTAACCGCAAGGAAGCCTTTGACATACCAACAACCAAGCTCCCTTGACACCACCCCCCCCTCCCCCCCCCCCCCCCCCCCCCCAAAGTCAAAACCCGCTCTGAGGTCGTCCCTTACAGCTGGCATTACTCAAACGGGGCTCTAAACGGACTCCAACAGCCTCAAAAAAATCACCAAAACCCGATCTGAAATGTTCCAAAACCCTAGACACGCACCGCCGTGGGCCGAGAAACAGCCCCACGCACCGCCACGCGCCGGTAGAAGACCGGACCACTCGCCACGCGCCCCCACGCGCGTCTGCACTGTCACGGCGGAGTATTCCGTCGCTCTGACGGAATATTCCATCGAACCTGATGGAATCAGAATCTTCCCTCCAAACTAACATCGTTGGGGTTCCGTTATCACACTGTTACCTTTTGACATAATATGCTAACGCCGTCAGCATATTTCGTCAAACCCATACGGCGTCAGTTGACCCAACGGTCAACTAACCGCTGACTGTGCTGCCACGTGACATGGCAGCTGAGTCAACCGTTGACTAGTCGCCACGTGGCACCACGTGCTTGCCAGGTGGCATGCCACGTCAGCATACCATAGTTTGAACAATCGTCAGAATTCGTCGGGGACGACGATCGAACCGCCACCGTTGCCGCCGTCTCCGGTGGCCGAAATCTGGAAATTCTCGTCAAAAATTGCCATTTCTGGTGAGCTTCGAACTCGTCTATTCTTCATCAGCTTTTACAATATGCATACCTAAATTCATCTATTCACCTCTAGGATACCGATTCTGAGCTCAAAAATGGGAAAACTTACCTCCCTTGGTCGGAAATCCAACGAGAAGGCTCGGCCCAAATTCATCCCTTCGATTCCTCGTATCTAGGGGTGTCCTAGCCTCGAGCTCACCATCACTAGGCTCGTGGAGACGGGGGGAAGTCGATCCTCGACCTCGGATTGGCTCGAAACAACCTCCACGGGCTCACTCGATCTTGGGGTTTTTATGCGTTCACGGGGATAGGAGAGGGAGGTGGTTCGCGAAGACTCCCAGAAAGGTCTGGAAAAAGGAAGAAATAATCTTCCCAAAATATCTACCATGCAAAAATTACCAAATTGCCCTTGAACCTTCTAGACCCACAACTTCCTCACCGGGTCTCCATTTTCCGTGTGCCACCTGTCCACGAACTCGTGAGTTCGAGACCTACGCAATGACCCAAGAAAAAATTCCAAAAGTACTTCTAGACAAAATGTGACTTCCGAACCCCTCCGAAACTGAGGGTAAAATCGTCCATTCCCTAATTAAAATCTCAAATTACGTTAATTTCTTGTCTGAGTCGTTACATCACTAGGAAGTCGATTGATCAGATAAGTGGTCGTGAGGACTCCTTGAGACCAAAATCTCGTTGGGACATTCATGTGCAGCATCAAGGCTCTTGTTTTTTCAAGTAGATCCTTATTCTTCCTCTCAGCTACACCGTTTTGTGGTGTGCCAACACAATTGGTTTGGTGTACTATCCCTTTTGAACCCAAAAACTGAATCATAGCATTGGATAAGAACTCAGTGCCATTGTCAGACCATAAGATTTGAATGTTGGTGGAAAGTTGGGTTTGTACGAGATTGTAGAAGTCTTTGAACACATTTGCAACTTCACTTTTAAACTTTAGCAGATAAAGCATGGTAGTTCTAGGGAAATCATCAATAAAAATGACAAACTACTGATAACCATCAAAAGATTCAAGGGGTGCAGGCCCCCAAACATCAGAGTGAACAAGTTCAAAGGGTTTAATAGCTCTAGTCACAGAGAAACTAAAAGGAAATCTAGTAAACTTAGACAAATGACAAGTTTCACAATTAAGGGAACTTTTACAAAGAGATGGAAACAGATTTGATAAAACTGAATTTGAAGGATGAGCAAGGCGTTGATGCCAGAGTTGATGTTCATGAGCAAAGGAACTGAGGCTAACTTGAAGAGCATTGGACACACTAGGGTCGTTGGCAAGGTAGTACAGGCCATTAAGATGGATTCCTTCACCAATCCTCTTCTTGGTGACAATATCCTGAAATATGGCATTTTTAGGAGAAAAAATGGCAAGGCAGTTCAATGAATTTGTAATCTTACCAATAGACAGTAGCTTGAAAGGGAAGGAAGGAACATAAAGAACCTTAGACTCTATGTTTTTTGACAGAATATTTAGTTTTCCTTTTCCTAAGATTGTGACAGATATACCATTTGCAATGGACACATTTGAGGGGCTTGACAAAAGTTCAAAGGCATTGAGTTTATCAACTTTGTTAGTCATGTGATTTATGGCACCTGAGTCCATGATCCATAGATCATTAGCTTGAAATGAATGTAAAGCAGTAGTGAAGGCCTTTAGGATACCTGGTTCGTGTTCAGGTTTGATGGAATCCCCATTAGCTAGGAACCCAGCAAATTGGCCAAGAAAAGTAGTAGTGTTGTTGTTGCCTTCTCCATCTCCACTCCTTTTGTTCTTTGTCTGAAGGTAAGTTGCAAACTCATTGATTAGGACAGACGGATTTGCAGTAAAATTTGTAGCATTTGCAGCACTTTCAGAGGAACTTGAGGAAGCCTTATGAGCCTGATGTCCTTTGAAGGTTGCTTGTTGATCCTTCCCTCCTCTTTGACTCATGTCAAACTTTGGTTTCATCTCTAGATGAAGAATCCAACATCTGTCCTTTATGTGACCAACCCCTTTGCAATAGGTGCACTTGAGGTCAGGTATCTTTCTTTTGTAGTTTGACACAAATGCCCTAGTCTCTCCACATGATTTTATTTCCAGGTTCATAACCTTTCTACAAATTTCTCAAGCTGGATGGTGGTGCAGACATTTGCAAGACTTGAGAGTTCTGAACTCATGAGAATGTGACTTCTAAGATCCCCATATTCTGACCCAAGGCTAGCCAGTAGTTGGAACACTTTTTCTTCTTCAGCTCTCTTGAGAAGCACTCCAGACTCAGTAGTGTGTGGCATGTACATGTCAAGTTCATTCCACATACTCTTCGGACCTCCAAGGTGATGCACGAAAGTCTTCCCTTCTATTTGGAAGTTAGCAACGTCTCTTTTCAGCTGAAACACACTTACTGAGTTATGCAGATTTCCATATATGTCTTTGACAGCTTCCCAGAAGTGACGAGATGACTCAAAGAAGCTGAAGATCTCAATAATCTTGGGCTCCATGGAATTGAGAAGGCAAGACATCACCAGTTGATCTTTGCAGAGCCATACTTCATAAAGAGGGGATGACATCTCAGGGACGTGGACGTTCTCGTTGATGAAGCCTAACTTAGATCTTCCTCCAAGAGCAAGCTGAATAGCCCTTGACCATGGAAGGTAGTTGTGTTCGTTCAACAAGACTGAACACAACCTTTGATTTGGATTGACGTCAACCTCATACAGATTTTGGTGTGTGACATGAGAACTTTCTGCATCAGATCCGAAAGGGTTGTCTTCTGCCATGGCTTGAGTGAAAAACACCAAGAACAGAAGATCGAAAAAGAAGAACAAGGAACTCAGATGCAAGCCATCAAAAGACACTGCTCTGATACCATGTAGAAACTCAAAGCTCAGAGAAAAATATCTTCTGAGTATGTTTCATCATGATAGGCAAGTTACAATATGGGAGCTCTTATAAGAGCTAGAGGGGCACGGCAGATTTAATTGAGAAGAGAGAAAATAGTCAGCCACCCTAACGAACCTAGACTAGGACGACAGATAAGACTAGGACATACACCAGTCCGTATAAAAGAGGGAAACGTGTTGACAATGCTTTACATTGAAGAACCTTTGTGTAATTGTGTGTGAGAGTCCAACTTGTAGTTAACTAAGTTGCTCTAGTATAACTAGGATGTAACTAGGCATTTCAATAAACACAGATTTGGAGATGTTCACACGTCTTTAACATATATTCAAGACAACAAAGTTTACCAACCTTTAAACATATAACAAGTTAAAAACTGTCTCGTCAATTCATCTTTGTGCGTGTGTTTGTGCCACACGTGTGTGAAAAGAGAATCGCCTTGATGTGAAAAATACTAAAACAATCTCTGTGAAGACGTTATTTATTTACAAACTCAGGTTTGAAGGAGAAAAATTCTAAAATGTGTGGAAAAAGCATGAAATACAAACCATGAATATGCTCATCTTAAGCCAATACAAAACCAGCTGATACAAACATAGTCCTATTCATCAGAGCCACACTTTATCTCTTCAAAGAATTTATATCCCCAACCCGTGTCATTAGCTCTTCATTGAACTACAATATAACCATGTGAGTAATTCGGGCAATTCAAACACACATGAAAACACACCTCTAGAGAAGTACCACTAGGGTCAATGTCTAAATTCATTACTTGGAAATCAAGTAAACAAGTTTTTTGGAGTTCGGAATTCAAAGATTGACCACACTTACAAAGGCTCATGGAAAAAAGTAGACCTTAAAGAAGATTGCGAGCGCCATTTGCAGGAAGCATGCAGCGACCACCACAATTGTAAAATCATTTGCCTCCATATAAGTCTTGAGATTCAATGCGACAAAGCAAGAGGAGGCGGCGCCAACGAGAATTATAATGATCCACCGAAGAGCCTCAACTGGGATAAGCAACAGAAACTGAAAATTTTCCAGGGAAATAAGTATCAGATGATGGTTTAATAGATAATATGATAGTAATTAACAACTTGCTCCTGTGGATTTCTTCTTTCTTTTGGCTAAGAAAGATGTTCGGCTTGAAAATCAAAATAAACAAAGGTGGCCATCGAGCACAGAATATGATTTTTTCCGTAATCTAGCTTAAAAGGACTTGCAATAGTCCGAAACAGCATGTCATGATTTGAATAGTATAGAGAGAGTCTTCACAACTCATCCAAAAGAAGATTTTACTTATTTCTGCTTTTAGCATTTCCATGATTTATCAATACTCAAATGGAGAGTAAAAAATAGGGAAAAAATAAAAAGACAAATAAAAACAACAGAGGAGGCAGGTACTTACAGAGGCTGCAACAAAAATGAAGAGAGAGTATCCCCACATACACCAAAACTGAACAAGGTTTGCCTTTGAGCCCAGATACTGAAGCAAGAAATAAAATGCCAATGGAACCAAAATTGCATAACCGTAGACTACCATGGCTGCCAAATTCATATAACTGACATTGAAGTCCCAAGAAGTACTGCTATCAGAGTGCTTTTCCATTAGGTAGGTCGCACAGTTTCCAAGTGAAGCAAGCACAAAAACTAACGTAGTGGAAATCCAGATAAATCCATATCTACACATTACAGAAACCCATGTTAGATGCTCAGTTTCACTTATTTCCATGTAAACAACATATTGCCATAGGATTAGCTACGCCATCTTTTTCTACATTTCTTTCTTGTGATTAACATAATGTTTTTTGCAGATTAGACAATACAAACTTACAACTAAATCCAACCTAACCATTTAAGCATGACATTGTGAGTAACAATACAATGAGGAAAAAAAATTACAGAAAAAAAGGAAATAAAGATCAGAAACTCACAGATCAGGGTTGGCATCAATTTTGCTGAAAAAGTCTCCAGCATGGGGATATAAAGAACTAAGCAATCTGTTTAAGACAACATCTGTATCCACATTGAAATATTGCGTGTATGATGAGATATTAAATACTCCCCTCCAGTTGTTGGCAGGTTGTTGTTCAAATGTTTCTGCATGGATTGACAGAAAGAGAGATCATTATATATGAAGTGAATAAAGTATCAGGCATTGCAAATAAAATAAATAAAACAACTCTACAGAGTTGGGACAAATAAAAAAGAAGGTTACATAAACATAGAAAAATAAGCAAATCCTTCAAAAAATTGATTTCATGGCCTAACAAGCAATAGATTTAGTATGCACGTAGGAAGCAGATAGGGTCCAAATATTTATTAATCCTACACCATTAGCATACTGCTCTCCTACTGCCACTCAAGTCCAAGAGAAGAGTGAAAAAGCATTACACTCATAAAAGATATACCCTTAAAATATATGCACCAGACAGAAAACAAGGAAGAAAGTTGAAGAGTACAAACTCTAAATTCAATTTGATAAAGTAAACTGAAAATATGTAATTGAAAACGACTTTCTATCACCAAATTGCTAGAGATATAGAGAAAATAGTATGGTATTGAACACAATAAAATGTATCAAGTAGATAAATATCCTCTGAGTTACATACATTTTTGTTTCTAGCCTCACCATCCTCTACCAAAAAATGCTTAAATCACCAGAAAATTAAGGAGGATAACTGGGTGAGTGTTAACAGCTCCTTCTTAAAAATAAAATCTCTATATAAAACACTTGAATGCAAATTATACATTTATATTCCATACCACTTGTACTTCCAACAGTTTGATAACCACGCCCTGTCTCTCCTCCAGTATTCGGGGGGAAGATTTGCATATTAGCTGCAGGTGCTGCATGTGTTCAGAAAAAAGTCTTCAAAGTGGGAAAGAAAAACGATTCGGGTGAACCTTTGTCAGTGAAGAAGAAACTATTGACCTCAATTAGAAAATATAAATAAATTAAAACACAGTGGGCAAGTCTCATACCTTCATAGCTTGTGGGATTCTTTTCTTTGTCTTCACTTATGACAGCCTATCCAACCGAAAGAGAAAAAAAGGTAAAGCCAGGAAATGTGCTTTATTAGACATCCCAGAGGATAACAACAACTAAAAGTGCCAAAGCTTCTTAGAGTAACCTAGTAGAACATATCATGCCAGTTTGTAAAAGAAACTACTCTCGGATAATTAAAGAAGTCAGTTCAAAAGGATATGATCCCTAAAAGGAAAAATGGTAATGCATTAAAACCTTTCCAAAAATAGAGCAGTTTTTAAGAAATTCCTCAAAATCAAGTTGTATAGCCCCCAAGGAAAGGTGTAACCAGCTAGATGGCGATACTGTAGGTTTATGTATAGTCCTAGAGCATTCATTGACCAAGAACAAATGCCCCAGGGCATCAATATCGTTTAGCCCAGCCTGAGGCAAATAATAAATGGATTGATGATAGATACCGAAACCTATGAACAAATTTATATCTGAAACAAACAACATAATGTATTACATGCTATACAGGTAGCTTATAAATTTAGCTGCTCATAAAGGGGGTAAACTAAAAGGCGACCAGAAATGTCGACGGGATTGATTACTAGGATACCAAATTTCTTTCGTTTCCTTCACTGTCCTTCATTTTCTCAGGAAACAAACAAAAAAATCAACCAGATCATCCTCAGTTAGCTTACAAATTACAGAAACATTCATGCAAAGAGAATCTGAACACAGCCAATTGACCTAGTGAAAGCCTACAACCTCGATTTACGATTTAAGAATTGGTGCATGCGATTTATATGAAATGAAAAAATAAAAATCGATCAGAAGTTACCGGAACTGAGCCGAGCAAATGGCTGGTCGGGAGGCCAGCGAACGAGTCGTCCATTGAGAAGCAAAACGGAAGAGACGGGGAGAGGGTGCTCAGGTTCGTAGCTCAGAGAGTCACTGGGCAGGGATTGAAGTTGAGATTCCGGGTTCCATGTCTTGGACTCAGAGAGTCAGAGACGAGCCCTAGACGTTGCTTTTCGTAATTTGGAAGGAACACAGAACAAGAGACTGACCGGTAATTCTCTCCCTCCACGCGCCTCTTAATCCGTTTCCGTTCGCGCGTTCAGTTGGCTTCCCCACCTCTTACACGTCACTGGATCATCTATACCACGTGAGCTTGATGATATTTTTGGGCCCAAAATAAAACCCCAAGGCCCATAAAAAGCCAAGTGAAAGTGACTGGATCATCTATACCACGTAAGCTTGATGAGGTTTTAGGCCGAAAATAAAACCTCAAGGCCCATAAAATGGCAATTGAAAAAAGCTAAAACAAATTTTAAAAATGTCTGAGCCCGGGTTCGAACCGGGGACCTCTAGTGTGTGAGACTAGCGTGATAACCGACTACACCACCCAGACAGATGTTATATTGATTGGAAAATACTTATATCTACCAAATAGCCTAAGAGAATGTATACTTCCCTTCATATTTTGGGAAATTGGCTAATATGCCCAATAAGCATAACAAGTATAACTCATTCTACCCTCTTTTCTCACTACCCAAGCCCAACTACTTTTTAGTCTTTATTATTTGGAATTTTTCCCCAAATATATAAACGAAAAAAATTAAAAGTTTGTTCTCTTTTTGTTCCTCAAGTCTCTCTACCCAAAAATATCCAACCATACAAAAATACTCAGACTCATATGAAGATGAAGAGATTCGCACCTCCTTATCCTTCTCGATTCCCACTTCTTTCTTCGCACCATACCTCCCCTTCTTACCCTTAATTATCACTGTGAAAACCTAGTTTCTAAGTTTACATGGCTTCGCAGTTAATTACCGATTAGTTTCTACTTACATAACAATTAGTAGCCAAATATTTCCCATGCCACTCAGTTACCTTACATCTCATCTTCATCTCATATGGGTATTTTTACATGGCTAGGTATTTTAGGTAGAGAGAGAGGTAGAGATTTGGGGAACTAAGGGAGAACTAACTTAACTTTGTTTGTTTATATATTTGAGGCGAAATTGCAAATAACAAAGACTAAAAAGTAGTCGAGTTGGGTAGAGAAAAAACGGGTAGAATGATTTTTTTTTTTTTTTAAGCGATGAGTAATTTTGTGTGGTTACTCCATGTTAGCCAATTTCCTTTATATTTTAAACTAATTAATTAAGCATAGTTCATTTTTGACAATGCAATATTTTATGTGGAGGGAAGGAATTTGAACTAGTGTAAAGTAGTGGATACCCTACTTTGATTAATTAATCTAATCCAAATTTGCAAACGTAATTACTTTTTTTTTTTTAAATTCGGATAAGCTCCTACTCAATTATCTAATTTTAATTACAATATTTATTCATAAAACAAGAGACCTTTAAAGGTAACTTTCAAATAACTCAAAATCTTGCTCTCTTAATGATTTCTTTGCTTATTGATGATCTATTATTTTCCTTCCTTAGTGTAAGTACTTTGCTTAATGTGGTCCATGTGGTGGAAACATGTAATCAATATTTATAAAAAATAAAATCGATAATTTATGTATATATCTTAAATATTAGAATTGTTATATAGTTTTTTTCATTACGAATTATTATTATACATTTAAGTCCTACTAAAATAATAAAAAATATAAATAAAAATAAGAAAATAAAATTCCATACAAGGGTCCAATCAAAATGATAAACACAATGGGTAATGCGGGTTAGTTGTTGACTATAGCATCAGTCATTCTCAGGCATCATAAATTATTGAAGTGAATGCAGCCTGCACCTCCTGAGATGCAACCTTGCCAGCACTAACCCTCTTTCGTCGGCCATTTTTGGCAGTTAGGCTCTCACATTGTTCTCTTCGTCTTCAACCTCGCATTACCTTCTCCATTTTTAAACCTACAAAACTAGGTAGGTACAGAGTGAGCTCACTCTAAGGCTTTGTTTGGCTGTTCCAATCAAAAAAATGTCCACCATGGCCTCACTTTTTCTCCTCCTATTCTTCACTCTCTCCGCCGTCCCCACCGCCCACTCCAAACCCAATCTCCCATCCCCATACCTCTCACCCACCACAATCCTCCGAAACTACGAAAACATGGTCAAATCCTTCAAACTCTTCATCTACAATCCAAACACCCCCTTCTCTTTCAGCTCTCCCTCTCAATCGCTCTTCTACACCCTTCTCCAAGACAGCGACCTCGCCACGGAAAACCCCGAGGAAGCCCACCTTTTCTTTGTCCCCTTTCCGCCCGATCTCTCCACGCGTTCCGTCGCGCGTGTTATCAGATCCCTTCGCAATGAGTTTCCCTACTGGAACCGCACGCTCGGAGCGGACCATTTCTACCTCTCCTGCGACGGAATCGGGTACGAATCGGACCGGAATCTCGTCGAGCTCAAGAAAAACTCGGTCCAGATCTCGTGCTTTCCGACACCGGCCGGTAAGTTCATCCCCCACAAAGACATTTCGCTTCCCCCGCTCGTCAGCTTCCACGCGCCAACGAACAAAACGACGAGTTTCTTGGGGTATGCCAGGTTCAATTGGGTAAAGGAGTCAACGTTGGTCAACGAATTGAGCAGTGACCCGGAGTTTCTGATCGAATCCCAACCGTCGGATCTGGATACTTACTCGGAGAGACTCGGGAGCAGTAAATTCTGCTTGTTCGAGTACGGAGGAGGCGACGTTTCGGGGATCGGAGAGGCGCTGCGTTATGGGTGTGTACCGGCGGTGATTACTGACCGTCCGATCCAGGACCTGCCGTTCTCGGACTTGCTGAGGTGGCAGGAGATTGCGGTGTTCGTTGGACATGGAGGGGTTGGGGAGGTGAAACGCGTGTTGGCTAGCATTGGCGGGGATCGGCACGAGGCAATGAAGGGATTGGGTGCGATGGCGAGCCGGCATTTTCTGTGGAGCGAGTCACCGCAGCCGTTGGATGCGTTTCATACGTTGATTTATCAGCTGTGGCTGAGACGGCACACCATCAGATACGTGCGGAGAGAATCGGCTTAGGATTGATGTACGGACGGATGGATTTTAGTCATCTATTTAGAGTGTGTATTAGTGTATGTAATTCGAACTGATTGAGACGAAACGCACCGTTTAATGTTGTGGTGATGGTCGAAGCACCTTGGGCCAAAGGTGCACGGTAATTGGTTTATTATAATAGCGTGCAATATGAGTCATGTAGCATCATATAATATATATATATATATATAAAATATATATTACGGAGGTTGGATGTTTGTTGATGGTCTCAAATAAGACCAACAATTATTAAATCGTATAATATAGGTAGTTGGTTTAGTATTAGTTTTATTCTTTTGATACAAAATATTCTACTCTACTTTTCATTTATTAGGCCAATGGTTCGTTATTAAACTCCATTAAATTACATAATAATTCAGTAATTAAGTATTATATTTCATATAAATATAACGTCCTCGTTATTAATATGAATTGAATTTAAAACCTGAAATTTGACAATAGAAATGCATAAATACCATCCTAATAATAGTTACTTAACTCGAAACATATTATATGCAAATTCTTAAAAAAGAAATAAGTTCTTAAGAAAAAAATAGACAAATATATATATATATATATATTTTTTTTGTTATGGCACATAATATACCTTGTTAATGACAATTTTGTATCCAACAAATTTTTTTTTTCATTTTATAAAATATTTCTTAAAAAATAGTCGAAAGAATCCAACGCACTGGGAGGTGGTTTGTTCGGTTGCTCGTCGTCACGATGGCTTCATTCTTAATTTTCAACCTTTCAATTTCAACCCCAATCCCAAAATCTTCTACAGTTCTAATCCATAAATACCCGCCTATTATATTTATGTGGCTTTCCATTGGATTCAGATCTAGCTCAAGTCGAACCAACTCGCCATGGCCACGGGGGAAGGTACATCCAATACAACCACCGTCTCCTCCGCCTCTTCCTCCTCCTGTCTCTATTCACATATTGTTTACTATGTCTCACATGACCTGAGTGATTATTATATTATATCATGCATGTCTAACTTTTGAAGGCGGCGATGGGTCTTCGAAACCGCCTGCAGCAACTCCGTATGAAGAAGCATTGGATGCTCTTTCCTCCTTAATCACAAAACGCAGTCGTGCCGATAAGAGCAATAAAGGGGACCGCTTCGACCTGCTCTTTGACTATCTCAAAGTAAATTTCTTTACTTCACTTCTAACATTACACTCTTTTATTTACCTCGAGCAATTTAATGGTACATGGTTTTGTAGATATTGGAATTGGAGGAGCCAATTTCTCATATGAAGATTATTCATGTTGCTGGCACCAAAGGCAAGGTACTCATTTGAATTTTCTTTCTGTTTTTTTCGAAGGTTTTTTTGGTCAAAGATTGTAACTTTGCTTTCTTCAGCTTATATAAGTTATGCTTGATGCATACCCATCTCAAAACACTAGCAAAGCACTCAGTTTCGATTATTACTTGTTAGGAGAAATTGTTTTCTATGGACTTCTGTAAGATTTTTCCGATATATCTACCACACTCTTTCGACTTTACCTCTAATTGATTAAGGTAAAATAGTTTGTAAAAACAATTTACTGTTTCCTATTTTAATGCAATTGTTTAGGAAGCATCTCCATGTAATGTTGTTCTGTAGTTTACATATACATCTCACCACAGTAGCAAAGTACTTGCTTTTGTCATACGGTTATTACTGTTGAATTTTTTTTGTGAACTTATGAAATTGATTTGTCTAATTCATTTACCATGATTTTCAAATTGTTCTTCTAATTGATTGAACCGAGCTAGCAAAATATCTTCCTATAAGCAATGTTCTGCTTTCCTATGCTCAGTTCCTAATCTGTTTCAATTTCTAGTCTCTCTTTCACAAAGCGTCTCTTTTCAATGTGGGCATTTTACTTGCATATGGCACTAAGTTTTCTTTTCTTCTTCTTGGGGTTTGGAAAGGGATCTACCTGCACCTTCACAGAATCAATATTGCGCCATTGTGGCTTCCGCACTGGACTTTTCACATCTCCTCATCTCATTGATGTTCGAGAAAGATTTCGATTGAATGGGTGAGTTTCACAAAAGCATAGGCGGAGTAATTTTATAAATTTTTTCCATGTTAACAAGCAAGTTATATGCACTTTATTTTTTTTGCAATGTTGCCTAACCCAGGGCTTCTACTAGTGAATCCTATGATTTCAAACCTATAGTAAAATTAGTGCCTTCCTTACGGGATGGATATATTTAAAATGGATGTTTTGGGATGATAACAATACTTAAGTATGGCCTGGGTCAACAAATTTTTTTTTTTTGATTCCCCTGAACCTCATGTCAGTTATGCACTTGGGAGATTCAATTTATGCGACGCTTTGAAATTCAAATGTTTACTGAAGCTATCTTAAAGAAGGTTATGGGTTGTTATTTGTTGAGTCATTGTTCATATGTGCCATTTCATGTTTGCATGCCTGTTGCAAGTTTTCAGACAAAGTATGTAGTGCCTTCTGTTCTTTGAAGTACAAAGCGAGCTGAATTCTTATTCCATGCCTGTTACCTTCTAGATTTATCTGCCTTCTGAACTTACTTTAGATCCCTGGAATAAATGTTTTTGTTCTTGTTGGACGGTGTAGTGTGGACATCAATGAAGAGAAATATTTAGCTTATTTCTGGTGGTGTTTTGAGAGATTGAAGGTAATCCATGTTTGATTCTTTTTATCTATTTTGGACGTTTTTGCAACCTTTCTAAGGATTTTATATTTTTGAAATTATTACTTTCTCTTGCCACTATGTATTGATAAATGTATAATATTGTCTCATATCTTTTGTCATGAACTCTGTTTTTTTTTTTAATGCTTTTGCTTAATTGTCTAATCATGATGGTTATTCAAACATGTGAGTATTTTAAATCCAGGAAAAAGCTACTGATGATATACCAATGCCTACATACTTTCGCTTCCTTGCCTTGCTTGCCTTTAAGATATTTGCAGCAGAACAGGTTTGATGCATATCTTTTTAGTTGCTTCTATGTAACATCCTTCCTGTGTAGAAATGTTATTTATACTTGTGATATGAATCAGAAGTGCTACTTTAATTTAATATTCCATGCAGGTAGATGTTGCTATCTTGGAGGTTGGGTTAGGTGGAAAGTTTGACGCAACAAATGTGGTATGTGTAATAGTATTTGATTACCAAATCCGTTAGTTCAGTTACTTTGGAAATAACTAAGTACAGATGCCTTAACATTTCAGGTGCAGGCACCAGTTGTCTGTGGTATATCTTCCCTTGGATATGACCACATGGAGATTCTTGGTTAGTTTTCTCCTTCTCAAACCTACGTGATTAAATATGAGTAATTGATACACTTCATGAAAATACAAAGTATAAAGAACATGTACATATGTTTTGTGTAGTTGCAATGTGATACGGTTATCTACTGGATGCTGTAAATATGCTATATGTAGAAACTCACCAAACAGTTTGGCATGTTTATGTTGTCCGACTGTCAATTTGGACCGCTTATTAAGTGACCCTTGTTTGAATACGTGGTCCAGATTGTCATTATGACCACATGACATACCAGATATCCACAATAGAACATTACCACCACACTTGCGTGTATGTGATCTCTTTGGGCCTTATGCTGCTTCGAGATTAGTTCTGTGACTTCTGTCTAATTCGCTTGGTTGCTTTTCTCTTTGCTGGATCCTATAAATAGGAAATACTCTGGGAGCAATTGCTGGGGAGAAGGCTGGAATCTTCAAGGTTTTCCTTCACATTTCCTTAAAGCGTATGATAACTAGGAATATGTCTAACAAACTTATGCTCACTTCCATTACTGTGCCCATTTTTCTTTTTCTTTGAATTCAGCATGGGGTTCCTGCCTTCACTGTGCCTCAACCTGATGAAGCAATGCGTGTACTGGAAGATAAGGCATCTCAGTTGGATGTAGGTTGCAAGATGTTACCCTTCATTGATTTTGTTTCCCACATAAATTGAAAATTGCATGATACAGTTCTTGATTCCATATTAAAAGTTTGATGTATTTCAGCCATAAGCCAAACAAAAAAAGTTTGATGTCTCTACTAGAAATTTGTATTATTGTATGATTGATCTGATGAATAGTTAAATTCCTAATGAACTGATAATAAAATCGAAGTTACTGATGTAAGTTCTGAGCACATGATTGTTTTAAGATCCACTTAAGTACTGATATTCTCTTAATATTCATTGGCATCCTTTGCCTCAACTTGTCTTGTTTTGCAATCCTAGGATGGTTTTTAACAGACTTCTCTATAGGAAGTCTTTGGATTCTGAAGTTAGGTTCGTTAAGCACTACAAAGTTGCTATTTCATAATCACCATATAGGAAGGAACTTGAGGCCTTTCTAATTGAGAGATGCCGTTCTATTTGGCCTACATAGTGCAAGAGTTTGGTCATATTATAAAGGATTTACCTTCCATCTGATGTTAAATTATCAAGGAAATAATATATTCAACTCTTTGAGGAGCTACAGTGTCTGTGCAAAGCCAAGTTTAGCTGTTTTAAATTCATTATTAAAGCAGTTACTTTGTTTTGAGCCTAAGAGAAACAAATTGTATACCTCCTCAATGAGCTGAAAAATCATGCTGGGTGCAGGTTCCTCTTCAAGTGGTACGACCAGTGGATGCCAATTTTCTGAATGGCTTAAAACTTGGGCTTGAAGGCGAACACCAATATGTTAATGCTGGTCTTGCTGTTGCACTGTCCTCTACATGGCTCCAGAGGACCGGCCATCTTGAATACCCAGAACATACTGTAAGTTCTATGAGCGATTGATTCTCCTTTTTAGTCTTTATTTCTCTGTGGATTGATTTATATGCATATCTTGATGGAATAGACCTCTCTGCCGGAGCAGTTCATAAAAGGGCTAACTTCTACAGTCAGTTTAGAAGGACGGGCTCAAATTGTCCCTGATCACTATATTGACACTGAAAGCCTTGAAGATCTTGTGTTCTATCTGGATGGCGCCCATAGCCCAGAAAGCATGGAAATATGCGCAAGATGGTTTTCTCATTCCATTAAAGAGGACTTACCGGAAAAGATCTTGAGTTCTCAGCCACAAGATACTTCTAGATCATCACATGATTTCGTAAAGAGGAGCCCCAATGGAAAAGGCAGGAAGATTTCAACACAGGTAGAGCACAAAACTCTTGATCCTCACTTAATTGATGTGCATTCATTTCCTTTTTCACTAGGTAATTGTATCCAATTTCTTGTGCAATTTTGTGCTTTATAACTAACTGTGAGCAACCTGAGTGCATCATGATTTGATGAGGAAACTGCCTTCTTTATACACCCAAATTCTCAATATTACATTTGGTTTAACTTTAAGTTCAAATCCTTGCATCCTGAGTGACATGAACATTTTCCCTGCGAAGATCAAATCAATGTTTTATCAATAGTCAAATCTGTTTTTTCTTATAGTACAAAATCATGTACCAATCCTAGAAGATGCTTCATTTTCTTCAATCTGTTACTGAAAAAATGCTGTTGGAAATTCTTGCAGATACTGCTGTTTAATTGTATGTCAGTGAGGGATCCTCAGTTGCTTCTTCCGAACCTGATGAAAGCATGTGCCAGTCATGGTAAGAATCAAGAATCTTGTTAAATGAAAAATAAAATTAAAATGAATTAATTTCCTGCATTTTCATACAGCAATAGTACCATCCAGTAGATTTTTAAGATCTATAATGAATTTATAGCTTAATAATCATTATTACTTGAAAACGACAAAATTCATGGAATTTACTTCCTCAGTGAGTTTATTGGTTGTGACTGTAGAGTATGAACAATTCACTTTTTGATTGGTGTTAGAACCTTAAAAATTGATCGGGTTTCCGAAAAATCTCTCTAAAACAGAATTTATTTTTTCTTTTCTTTTCAAGACAGTAGTTGATTGATAATTTGGTGGTTGCCATGTTAGGTGTATACTTCAAGAAGGCTCTATTTGTACCAAACACATCAGTCTATTACAAGGTCGGTTCGCATTCCTCAACTCCGACCGATTCTCAAGTTGATTTGTCATGGCAGTTCGATCTTCAAAGAGTATGGGAGAATCTAATGGTGGGCAGCAAAGGTCTGTAAAGTGTAATATAAAATACCATCATGTATCATAATCCAAGAGTGCATTCAAGCTTATGTCTTAGTTGGAAGTGTCTCTCTTTTTTAACAGGCGATGACAAGATAGCTGGCAATGTTGGAGAAGAACTAACAGATGATATGGGAACGGCTGTTAAAAGTTGTGAGAATAGTGCAGTTTTTCCGTCTCTCCCATCGGCTATAAAATGGCTCAGGGACAGTGTCCGACAAAGTCGATCTGTTCGTTTTCAGGTAATGCCTTTTTGAAGAGATTATTAATTTATTACTTTTATTTTTCATTCCTTAGAACCAAGTTAGGTTTAGTTGCAGGACATGCTGCTTTAGGGAGATTATGAGATAGTACGGCATCAACTTGATATGTAGTGATGTTATACCTAAAAATGGTTAAAATTAACCATGTCGTCCACTCATATCATAACACGTGAACTGGATGCATCATGCATCTCGTTCTTAACTTCATTTATCAGAAATCTATACATCTTACTCCTGCTTCTTCCTGAATTCAATTATCTTCTGGTTTTCGTATCAGGTCCTTGTAACGGGTTCCTTACATCTTATCGGCGATGTATTGAGATTAATTAAGAAGTGAGGCATAGCACCAAGCTGAAGCCCCTGGTTTGCATGCTGTTGTAACCGCGAAGTGTTTTGGTATTCGTTTAAATTCATGGGAAAAGCCTTGAGCCATTCTAATTTCGCAGTGACTTGGAGCCCAAGGTCGCGGTATGCCGATTGCTGATATCCTCCTTCTACATGATGCTGTGTGTTCTGTTCTCAACTGCTGCAGATTTCAAGTTGGCATTTTTGATCGAGATAAGGACTTACAATTTATGCCGGCAATTTGTTTGAGGGTGTTGTGATTTCGTTTAAGAATGGAAAATACAAACAAACTTTGGAAATCAAATAAAATAAGCAAGAAGATAAACAACACCAATAATTTATCCGGTTCGGTCATGTGCCTATGTTCATGGGGCAGCAACAACAAACTTCCACAATATCAATAATGGATACAATAAATTATCTTACCAAGCCTTTAGAATTAAGGCTTGATGAATAACTAGAAAGAACAAGAAACATAAACAAAACACTCTTTATCTATTTATTTCTCTCCCTTACAAACTTTGCCCTATTGATATTCTCACTCTAACATTTTGAGTGGTATAACACAATCTTACTTTCTTGCTAATTGATTGGACACTTCAAAATAGCGCATCAGCCACTTTTTTATAGCCACAATAATTGCCTTCAATTAGGAATCTTAATCCTAATTGGATTCCAACTATCTTTCCAATTAAGAAAACAAACTCCTATTAAGAATATGATTTCTATCATCTAAGACTATTATTCCTAATAGACTTAGGAACCTCATCATGGGCTGAAAAATACAACAATCTCTCCCTCCAGACCATGAGGGAGGCATACGAAAGTAGGATTTCTCCTTCTGATCAAGCTCCCCTTGACCGAACTTCTCATGATTAGGCTCCCCCAAATCGCACTTCTCATGACTAGGCTCCCCATAATTGCACTTCTCTTGATCATGCTCCCCCTGATCGCACTTCTCATGACTAGGCTCCCCCTAGCCGCACTTCTCTTGATTAGGCTCCTCCTGATCGCATTTCTCATGACTAGGCTCCCCCTAGTCGCATTCTCATGACTAGGCTCCCGCTAATCACACTTCTCTTGATCAGGCTCCCCCTGATCGCACTTCTCATGACTAGGCTCCTCCTAATCACACTTCTCTTGACCAGGCTCTCCCTAATCGCACTTCTCATGACTAGGCTCCCCCTAGTCGCACTTCTCTTGATCACGCTCCCCCTGATCACACTTCTCATGACTAGGCTCCCCTAGTCGTATTTATCTTGATCAGGCTCCCCCTGATCGCACTTCTGATAACTAGGCTCCCCTAGTCGCATTTCTCTTAATCAGGCTCCCCCTGATCGCACTTCTCATGACTAGGCTCCCCTTAATCGCATTTCTCATTGATCCAATAAGCTTTTGACATACTTTCCGGCTTGCTTGCAACACCTTCAATTGGCTCATGAAGATCCCTACAATAAAGTATGTCCTCCATTCTTGACTTCCAAGTCACCCATTTAGCACCGATCAATTTAATCATGGTGCTATTCGTTCCCTCCATTCTAAACGACAACCAGGAACTTTGTTGCTCTAATACCAATTGTTGTGATTTCGTTTAAGAATGGGAAAGACAAACAAACTTTGGAATTCGAAGAAAATAAGCAACAAGATAAACAACACCAATAATTAACGTGGTTCGGCTATGTGCCTACGTCCACGGGGCAGCAAAACAAACTTCCACTATATCAATAATGGGTACAACGAATTATCTTACCAAGCCTCTAGAATTAAGGCTTGATGAACAACTAGAAAGAACAAGAAACATAAACAAAACACTCTTATCTATTTTCTTCTCTCCCTTACAAACTTTGCCCTATTGATATTCTCTCACTCTAACACCTTGAGTGGTATAATACAATCTTACTTTCTTGCTAATTGATTGGACACTTCAAAATAGCGCATCAGCCCCTTTTTTATAGCCACAATAATTGCCTTCAACTAGGAATCCTAATCCTAATTGGATTCCAACTATCTTTCTAATTAAGAAAACAAACTCCTATTAAGAATATAATTTCTATCCTCTAAGACTATTATTCCTAATAGACTTAGGAACCTCATCATTGGTTGGAAAATACAACAATCTCTCCCTCCAGACCATGAGGGAGGTATACCAAAGTAGGATTTCTCCTTCTGATCAAGCTCCCCTTGACCGAACTTCTCATGATTAGGCTCCCCCAAATCGCACTTCTCATGACTAGGCTCCCCCTAATCGCACTTCTCTTGATCAGGCTCCCCCTGATCGCACTTCTCATGACTATGCTCCCCTTAGTCGCACTTCTCTTGATTAGGCTCCTTCTGATCACACTTCTCATGACTAGGCTCCCCCTAGTCGCATTCTCATGACTAGGCTCCCCCTAATCACACTTCTCTTGATCAGGCTCCCCCTGATCACACTTCTCATGACTAGGCTCCTCCTAGTCATACTTCTCTTGATCGGTATCTCCCTAATCGCACTTCTCATGACTAGGCTCCCCCTAGTCGCACTTCTCTTGATCACGCTCCCCCTGATCGCACTTCTCATGACTAGGCTCCCCTAGTCGTATTTATCTTGATCAGGCTCCCCCTGATCACACTTCTCAGAACTAGGCACCCCTAGTCGCATTTCTCTTAATCATGCTCCCCCTGATCGCACTTCTCATGACTAGGCTCCCCTTAATCGCATTTCTCATTGATCCAATAAGCTTTTGTCATACTTTCCGGCTTGCTTGCAACACCTTCAATTGGCTCATGAAGATCCCTACAATAAAGTATGTCCTCCATTCTTGACTTCTAGGTCACCCATTTAGCACCGGTCAATTTAATCATGGTGCTATTCGTTCCCTCCATTCTAAACGACAACTAGGAACTTTGTTGCTCTAATACCAATTGTTGTGATTTCGTTTAAGAATGGGAAAGACAAACAAACTTTGGAATTCGTAGAAAATAAGCAACAAGATAAACAACACGAATAATTAACGTCGTTCGGCTATGTGCCTACGTCCACGGGGAAGCAACAACAAACTTCCACTATATCAATAATGGGTACAACGAATTATCTTACCAAGCCTCAAGAATTAAGGCTTGATGAACAACTAGAAAGAACAAGAAACATAAACAAAACACTCTTATCTATTTTCTTCTCTCCCTTACAAACTTTGCCCTATTGATATTCTCTCACTCTAACACCTTGAGTGGTATAATACAATCTTACTTTCTTGCTAATTGATTGGACACTTCAAAATAGCGCATCAGCCCCTTTTTTATAGCCACAATAATTGCCTTCAACTAGGAATCCTAATCCTAATTAGATTCCAACTATCTTTCCAATTAAGAAAACAAACTCCTATTAAGAATATAATTTCTATCCTCTAAGACGATTATTCCTAATAGACTTAGGAACCTCATCTTGGGCTGGAAAATACAACAATCTCTCCCTCCAGACCATGAGGGAGGTATACCAAAGTAGGATTTCTCCTTCTGATCAAGCGCCCCTTGACCGAACTTCTCATGATTAGGCTCCCCCAAATCGCACTTCTCATGACTAGGCTCCCCCTAATCGCACTTCTCTTGATCAGGCTCCCCCTGATCGCACTTCTCATGACTATGCTCCCCTTAGTCGCACTTCTCTTGATTAGGCTCCTTCTGATCACACTTCTCATGACTAGGCTCCCCCTAGTCGCATTCTCATGACTAGGCTCCCCCTAATCACACTTCTCTTGATCAGGCTCCCCCTGATCACACTTCTCATGACTAGGCTCCTCCTAGTCATACTTCTCTTGATCGGGATCTCCCTAATCGCACTTCTCATGACTAGGCTCCCCCTAGTCGCACTTCTCTTGATCACACTCCCCCTGATCGCACTTCTCATGACTAGGCTCCCCTAGTCGTATTTATCTTGATCAGGCTCCCCTTGATCACACTTCTCAGAACTAGGCACCCCTAGTCGCATTTCTCTTAATCATGCTCCCCCTGATCACACTTCTCATGACTAGGCTCCCCTTAATCGCATTTCTCATTGATCCAATAAGCTTTTGTCATACTTTCCGGCTTGCTTGCAACACCTTCAATTGGCTCATGAAGATCCCTACAATAAAGTATGTCCTCCATTCTTGACTTCTAGGTCACCCATTTAGCACCGGTCAATTTAATCATGGTGCTATTCGTTCCCTCCATTCTAAACGACAACTAGGAACTTTGTTGCTCTAATACCAATTGTTGTGATTTCGTTTAAGATTGGGAAAGACAAACAAACTTTGGAATTCGTAGAAAATAAGCAACAAGATAAACAACACGAATAATTAACGTCGTTCGGCTATGTGCCTACGTCCACGAGGCAGCAACAACAAACTTCCACTATATCAATAATGGGTACAACGAATTATCTTACCAAGCCTCAAGAATTAAGGCTTCATGAACAACTAGAAAGAACAAGAAACATAAACAAAACACTCTTCTCTATTTTCTTCTCTCCCTTACAAACTTTGCCCTATTGATATTCTCTCACTCTAACACCTTGAGTGGTATAATACAATCTTACTTTCTTGCTAATTGATTGGACACTTCAAAATAGCGCATCAGCCCCTTTTTTATAGCCACAATAATTGCCTTCAACTAGGAATCCTAATCCTAATTAGATTCCAACTATCTTTCCAATTAAGAAAACAAACTCCTATTAAGAATATAATTTCTATCCTCTAAGACGATTATTCCTAATAGACTTAGGAACCTCATCTTGGGCTGGAAAATACAACAATCTCTCCCTCCAGACCATGAGGGAGGTATACCAAAGTAGGATTTCTCCTTCTGATCAAGCGCCCCTTGACCGAACTTCTCATGATTAGGCTCCCCCAAATCGCACTTCTCATGACTAGGCTGCCCCTAATCGCACTTCTCTTGATCAGGCTCCCCCAGATCGCACTTCTCATGACTATGCTCCCCTTAGTCGCACTTCTTTTGATTAGGCTCCTCTTGATCGCACTTCTCTTGACTAGGCTCCCCCTAGTCGCATTCTCATGACTAGGCTCCCCCTAATCACACTTCTCTTGATCAGGCTCCCTCTGATCGTACTTCTCATGACTAGGCTCCTCCTAGTCATACTTCTCTTGATCGGGCTCTCCCTAATCGTACTTCTCATGACTAGGCTCCTCCTAGTCATACTTCTCTTGATCGGGCTCTCCCTAATCGTACTTCTCATGACTAGGCTCCCCCTTGTCGCACTTCTCTTGATCACGCTCCCCCTGATCGCACTTCTCATGACTAAGCTCCCTTAGTCGTATTTATCTTGATCAGGCTCCCCCTGATCGCACTTCTCATAATTAGGCACCCCTAGTCGCATTTCTCTTAATCATGCTCCCTCTGATCGCACTTCTCATGACTAGGCTCCTCTTAATTGCATTTCTCATTGATCCAATAAGCTTTTGTCATACTTTCCGGCTTGCTTGCAACACCTTCAGTTGGCTTATGAAGATCCCTACAATAAAGTATGTCCTCCATTCTTTACTTCTAGGTCACCCATTTAGCACCGGTCAATTTAATCATGGTGCTATTCGTTCCCTCCATTCTAAAGGACAACTAGGAACTTTATTGCTCTAATACCAATTGTTGTGATTTCGTTTAAGAATGGGAAAGACAAACAAACTTTGGAATTCGTAGAAAATAAGCAAGAAGATAAACAACACCAATAATTAACGTGGTTCGGCTATGTGCCTACGTCCACGGGGCAACAACAACAAACTTCCACTATATCAATAATGGGTACAACGAATTATCTTACCAAGCGTCTAGAATTAAGGCTTGATGAACAACTAGAAAGAACAAGAAACATAAACAAAACACTCTTATCTATTTTCTTCTCTCCCTTACAAACTTAGCCCTATTGATATTCTCTCACTCTAACACCTTGAGTGGTATAATACAATCTTACTTTCTTGCTAACTGATTGGACACTTCAAAATAGCGCATCAGCCCTTTTTTATAGCCACAATAATTGCCTTCAACTAGGAATCCTAATCCTAATTGGATTCCAACTATCTTTCCAATTAAGAAAACAAACTCCTATTAAGAATATAATTTCTATCCTCTAAGACGATTATTCCTAATAGACTTAGGAACCTCATCATGGGCTGGAAAATACAACAATCTCTCCCTCCAGACCATGAGGGAGGTATACCAAAGTAGGATTTCTCCTTCTGATCAAGCGCCCCTTAACCGAACTTCTCATGATTAGGCTCCCCCAAATTGCACTTCTCATGGCTAGGCTCCCCCTAATCGCACTTCTCGTGATCAGGCTCCCCCTGATCGCACTTCTCATGACTAGGCTCCCCTTAGTCGCACTTCTCTTGATTAGGCTCCTCCTGATCGCACTTCTCATGACTAGGCTCCCCCTAGTCGCATTCTCATGACTAGGCTCCCCCTAATCACACTTCTCTTGAGCAGGCTCCCCCTGATCGCACTTCTCATTACTAGGCTCCTCCTAGTCATACTTCTCTTGATCAGGCTCTCCCTAATCACACTTCTCATGACTAGGATCCCCCTAGTCGCACTTTTCTTGATCAGGCTCCCCCTGATCGCACTTCTCATGACTAGGCTCCCCTTGTCGTATTTATCTTGATCAGGCTCCCCCTGATCGCACTTCTCATAACTAGGCACCCGTAGTCGCATTTCTCTTAATCATGCTCCCCCTGATCGCACTTCTCATGACTAGGCTCCCCTTAATCGCATTTCTCATTGATCCAATAAGCTTTTGACATACTTTCCAGCTTGCTTGCAACACCTTCAATTGGCTCATGAAGATCCCTACAATAAAGTATGTCCTCCATTCTTGACTTCCAGGTCACCCATTTAGCACCGGTCAATTTAATCATGGTGCTATTCGTTCCCTCTATTCGAAACGACAACCATGAACTTTGTTGTTCTAATACCAATTGTTGTGATTTCGTTTAAGAATGGGAAAGACAAACAAACTTTGGAATTCGAAGAAAATAAGCAAGAAGATAAACAACACCAATAATTAACGTGGTTTGGCTATGTGCCTACGTCCACGGGGCAGCAACAACAAACTTCCACTATATCAATAATGGGTACAACGAATTATCTTACCAAACCTCTAGAATTAAGGCTTGATGAACAACTAGAAAGAACAAGAAACATAAACAAATCACTCTTATCTCTTTTCTTCTCTCCCTTACAAACTTTTCCCTATTGATATTTTCTTACTCTAACACCTTGAGTGGTATAATACAATCTTCCTTTCTTGCTAATTGATTGGACACTTCAAACTAGCGCATCAGCCCCCTTTTTATAGCCACAATAATTGCCTTCAATTAGAAATCCTAATCCTAACTGGATTCCAACTGTCTTTCCAATTGAGAAAAAAGACTCCTATTAAGAATAGGATTTCTATCCTCTAAGACTATTATTCCTAATAGACTTAGGAACCTCATCATGGGCTGGAAAATACAACAGAGGGTGGGCGTATTTCCACACCCTATATCGCTATACCCACATTAACGTATTATGGTTATTGGTTTTTCAATTCTTTGTTCACAGATTTCTGAAAATATTTGCAATTTATATTTTGTTGTTCAGAAAAGCAGATCAATTTAACCCTACATTCCTCATAAACCTCTCATAACTTCGCAGTTAGAACTGGTTCAAGAAGATGATCTTGACCTTGCTTGGTTCAGGTCGACAAGGCGGCTTGAACATCATACTGTGTCAGAATTTGCTGAGTTTTTTGTTTGGATAGGCCCTAGCTCGGATAACAAAAGAATAATATGAAATTTAAAAGCGGAAGCTAATGTTTACTATTTCTTTAAGTCAATCTATAGATAAATGGTGGAATTTTAGAAATGATACATTCTTATATGAAATTTCTAGCATTCAATTTCTAAGTTATTTTTTTCTGATGAAAGAAATTTCTAATTTTATGATTAAGAAAATAATTAAGGGAAATTGTGCATGATAATTCACAAATTTAGACAAAAATTGAAATCAAAGCGTTCATTCATTAGCAGGAAATGATGACATCTGCACAGGTTCACAAACTCTACTTCCTATAACACTTGCATTTTCTACCTCTACTTTTATCCCCGCCCCATAAGCTGAGACAAGCAATTCTAGTCTACCTATAGAACAAAAGCCCCTTGATGAAGAGCAAATTACAAAAACAAAACAACATGCATATCCCAAATCCACAAAAAATCAAAACAATAACACAATCTTCACCCGTGCTCAAAGCAATTGCCGGAGCTGCTCGTTTTCTTTCCGGAGAGACTTGACTTCT
The DNA here is from genome assembly GCA_037349345.1 of Oemleria cerasiformis. Taxonomy (NCBI): domain Eukaryota; kingdom Viridiplantae; phylum Streptophyta; class Magnoliopsida; order Rosales; family Rosaceae; genus Oemleria; species Oemleria cerasiformis. The sequence continues at coordinate 34,800,134 of JAZGTL010000007.1, read as the reverse complement.
TTCATGAGTTCAGCTTGGTTTTCCAGAATTGTGCTCATCACAATTGACATTTCCGTCTGTGCAATGGTTCCGGGAGATGAATGAGGAACTAAACAAAAACGAAAAGGGAACAACAAGATAGCAGATGCATACCTCTTGCATGTGAAATTGTCTTAAAATTTCGATGTGAAGGTTCCTCATATCTTCGTGTACGGATTTCTGAAACGAATCAAGGGTTTCTTCTAGAGTACGTTGAAAAATCTGAAATGTGAAGGAATGTCCCTGCTGTCCATCTTGTTGAGGCACATTTTGGAGATGTGAACTTCCTCCCTGCACAATTATTGCCATTCAGAAAGAGCCTACTTAATGCAAAACAAGACAATGACTCTCTATACACCCAAAAAATGCAATAACTTTTCTAATAAAAAAGTTATCCAGTACATTTGTTGCTGGAAGAACCGCCGAGTCTGTGGCAGTTGATGCATCTGACTTTGACAACAAGCTATTCAACAGTTCTTCTCTGCCTTCAGCTCCAGTTTTCTTTGTTTTCGGTGAACCCACTGCATGTGACGTTCGGTCATTGAAGGAGGATGTTGTGCTTATCCTTTCTGCATACGTAGAGAATCTCCGAGGCATGGCCAAAGACGTCGGTGAATCAAGGTTAGTCTGTCCCATGATGCCTTTGTTACCAGGGGACAAAGGCATGGAAATTGAGGAAATGTGTTCGGGAAATCCTAAAGAATTCTCCTGATTGGAAGACACACCTTTGGTGCGCAAATTCGCATAACCTAAGCCTAAATTTGCAGAGGAGCTAATACTTGTCAGACTTGCTGTTAAGGACATATCTGGTAATCCAGATAAAACTGATCCTGACGTTTGAGCTGACATCCCAAAACGAGATGGAAAATTGATTGGCTGACGCAGGTGGGTATACTTATCAGATAATCTCTCACCACCCCAAGCTTCTGGAGGGGTGATCGATGAGTCTTCACTCTTGGAAGTTGGAGCAGGAGTTGACTCTAACGTTGGAAATGAAGATTTGGTGTCATCCTGCACCAAGGAATACAGAAATATAATCATTCAGAACAATGTATGTGTCATCCAAGAAAACTGAAGTGAGGGCAGTTGAGACCTGTTTAGAAGCTGAGCTGGGCTTCCAGTCAAATATTGGATGATCACTGGCCCCATCATCTGTGAACGGGAATCTCCTACCGGACGAAGGAAACAAAAGTGACGAAGGCTTCTTATCTGCAAGTAAATGATCTTTCTTTGATCTATCATGATCATCCCACAGCTTGTCAAGTGTAGGTGTGATTGGATGAACGTCCACAAGAGGGGAGAACACCTCCATATCATCCTTGAAGTTATAAGTAGATCGAGGAGCATGCAATCGAGACAATGTTCCACCTGGCCACAAAGGGGCTCGATGTGGTGTTTCCTCTCCAGTAGATACATGAAGTGTGCTTGATGTCAATCCACTGCCAGCAGCTGTAACAGAGGATGTCTCTGAAGATAAACTTGAACGGCCTGGATTTCGAGAGCTAGCTACTGCCATAGATAGAGGAAGGCTTGATGAAGTCACAGAAGGAAGTGGGTCAGGCATAAGGATTGAATCTTCAACAGTATCTCCTAAGAGAGCAGTATCGACGGTACAATTGCTTTCATTTACAATGACGGGCTTTGACCTTTGCCAGCATAGACTTGTGACAGCCTGATGAATACTGTAAATGATTAGTACAAACAAAGTTCAGAAAAATTTTGATACAAGTAAGAATTCCAATCTATTGGCTAAATAAAACCATGTCATTCATGTAGCCTGCTTGTTAAAAGCTAAACGACTGATTGTGTGTCCCCATGAGAACGTCCTCGTGATAAATCCACTCAACCAGGGATAGTTGAAAGTTCAACCCAGGCCATCGAGACTATATATTGACCCTGTAGTCCTCTCATTCTAATGGTGAGGCATCTATCTTAAAAAAAAAAAAAAAGGGGGCATCTTGATCCTTAGTGATGACAAATTAACAACACCTATACTGTTAAATGATTACAAGGGCTAGAAAAAAATGTCAAAAAGTATTAGAGAAAACAAAATTTTCTCCAAAATTCATATGTTTCAGGGATAAAACACTTTGGTTTATTACTTTCATAAGCTGATGCTCCAGGAACAGTGCACTAATTAGGCAAGGATCTTCTAAGCCTAATGCAAGCAAAAAAGTATGTGCTGTGTACGACAATGCACCAGCAATGATGAGAGAGAGATATATATATACCTCTGAACTACTATAAGCACGAAGAACAGTGAAAGGCTCTGGTTTACCACGGACATCATAGAACACCACACGACCACTGCCTGTTCCAGCTGCCAGTACCAAGCCATCGTCTCTAAATGCCAATGATGAGAACGGTGCCTCGTAGGAAATACAAGAAGAAGGTCGTCTAGACCCAGAGTCATAAGTATACAACTTTTTATCAAGCCCAACAGTAGCAATCATCTGTGAAGAGAAAAATACTCAGAATATCAGGATGCTTAATTAATATCTCTCAAGACATTCTGACCCAAAGAAAGCTTCAGTAGTTTGTAGCATATGATAGAATAGCCTCTTGTCTTATAAACATAATGAACTACAACATGTAAAGTTATATGTACTTATGAGACCTTGTCATTAGATGGTGAGAAACTGATACCAGCAGTTGGTGCTGAATGCTGCTTCAACCAAGAAACCTGTGTGAAAAAGAAAAAAAAAATATTAAAGAAGGAAAGCCAGTTTGATTACAAACACAAAATGAAAAATTAAAAGAAACTATAATTAGCGGGAAAGGAATATATCATTTTCGGCTTAATTACTATGCCTAGATTTAATACTGCGGAAAGGATAAACAAGGATGTAAGTCAAAGGATACTAATTTGGCAGCTACTGTTATCAAAGAACAAGATCAAAGCTCCCGTTTGGTTTGGGGAGAAGAACAATTGGACAATATGGAAATTAGTTTTTCTCTATTTCTAATATGCCTGATTTCTATAGAGGAACTGGAAATAGAAATTAATTTCCGTTGACCCAATGAGAATGCAAACACAAAAGACCAAGAAAACTTGCGCATCATTGGTGTTGATATTTTCTTTTTTTGAACTAAACATGCACAGAGATTCATTAACATACTGCAAACCTTTGGGCTACGACCGGTTGTGTCCCACAAATGCACAGACCCATCATCACCTGCTGTCACCAAAAGGTGTCGGCTAATGCGGGAATAGTCAAGCATTCTTAGTACCTGGTCTTAAAAACAGCAAAAAAGAGGAAAAAAAAAATCTAATTAGCTAAGAAACCAGGGACTGAAAGCCACAAAGACCAGGGCAATCAGCAGAAAGATGCAACAAGAAGACCACCTGTCCATTAGGGTCCTTGAGTTCAGTAGTCCTTGCACCAGATGCAAGGTTGTGAAGTATTAGATCCCCATTGAGACTGATTGAAGCCAAGTGCTCATCTTTGCAATTGTACATTGCACCGGTAATTGTACTAGAGTGACCCCTCAACCATTTAATACAGCGTTTTCTCTGCAAGTCCCATATTCTTACAACCTGACCACTTCCACCAGAACATATGTATCTAGAAACCTTGTTACTGAAGCTGAGAGCAAATATAGACTCCTGCACAAATATTTGAACCAGCCGAATATCAATTACAATGTCAACCCATTCTCTCAAGCATTCTTTAGTCACTAGTGTCACAACCTATCTACTTCAACTATATAAATTTACTTGAATTACCTCAATGTTGTCTCCACTATCAGTTCCGGCCACCGGAATGGTGCCCATGCTCTTCCCATTCTTATTCCACAACGATATCTTCTTATCATCTCCAGCACTAGCCACCACCATATCTGTAAAACACAACCCACATTGAGCAACAAAACCCTCTGTTTGGCAGCTAAGAAAATGCAGAGAAAAAGACGAACTTGATGATTATTTTCACCTAAAAATAAGTTTTTTTCAACACATACAAACAGATAACAAAAATCAAAACCCACAATTCCAAATCCATAACCATCATCAAATTGAGAGAGAGAGAGAGAGAGAGAGAGAGAGAGAGAGAGAGAGAGAGAGAGAAGAGAGACTGACTGGTGTGGTTCCACTTGAGCGAATTGACATGGGAACCAGGAGAAGGAGTGTAGCTCAAGACGCAGGGATCGCCAGACTTGACAGAGACATCGAAGAGCTTGACAGTGTCACCTCCGCTTGCTCCCAGCAACGACATCGACGGATCCAAACCTGTATTCATATTCATTCTCCCACTTTCTTTCCCGATTTGGTTTTTCTTTTTCTTTTTTTCTTCCCTCTTAATGGGAAGCTATCTACACCTAACTCCAAATCTAATTTCCCGGAAAATTCAGCAATTAGGATTCTCGGGATTTTTTGAGAGTGAGGTTGAAGAAATTATGAAATGAAAAATTACGAAATGGAAGAGGTAGTTTTTATTTTATTTCATTTTTGTAAATTCGGATTTTGAAATGAAAAACCCTACTCAAAAACCCAAAAAGAAAACAAAAAGGGCGAAATTTAAATCAGATAGAGAGGTAATAATAAGTGATTGGGCGACTTTTATGGCCCACGGCCACCAGCCCACAACTTTATGTTTATTAGTTTATTTTTCCTTTGAAATATAATTTTATTTATTTATTTTTTATGAATATCACCCGGCGTTCCCAAATTTAAATTGTTGTTCTAATTCTTGCTCAGGTGCTGCTTGTTTTCGGCTACAAAATGCTTCTACTGAGTTTAATCAAATATGTTTTTTTTGGTGTGTCAAGAATTACACCAAGAACAAAGACGACATTTTCATATTATTTTTCTGAATCAAAATCAAAATTGAGCATAATTTTTCTTTAGCCACCTGGGGAAGGAAAATTCCCAATAAAAAATTTTTAATTCACCAAACTTTCAAATTCCAAAATATACCATTACCGTTACTTCAAGAATGAACCATTCCCAATGGCTGCGTAAAACAAAATAGGATTTAATGATAGAATTATAGAAAAGATATGAATAATAAGTTGTGAACACAAATTAATGATAGTTTTTTAAATATTTTTGGTATGAATTTTCAGTTTTTGATTCCATTTAGACTTTCCAAGAATTATTCGGATATTCGAAATTATCACCTACTTTCGAAAAGAAATTTTATATAAATAATTATCACCAAGTTTATATACTACGTTCGGATATCAAGTAATAATTTACAAGGGAGAAATAATATCCGCACTTCATATAAAAACCTAATATACTTGTCATTTTCTTAGGAATCAACTCAGATCAAGCATTTGCACTATTCTCACAATTTTATAAGCAACCACTAAGCTGCAATTGTGAAAGTACGGCCATATCCATCACGCCATTGAAAAAAACATCAACAACGACGCCGCCTGTCTTGTTCAAAATGCTTGAAGATAGGAGACAAGAGACATTGTACGATGGCCACAAGAATAAGAAGCAACATATGGGTAGCTACCAATAACAGTTGACCATCTCTTAACACGAAAATAATCTTAAAGCATCTTTCTCCATACAAAGAGTTTTAACCAATGAGTTATATTACGACTAACAGTCTGAGAAAACTGAAGACTTCTTTTAGGGAGTGAAATGCAGTGGCCGCCATTTCTGTTGGCCTCCATGGAAAGCACAACAATGAGTTGCCAGACCAAATATATGTACACAATGAGTTGCAGAATAAAAGCATTACAGAGAAAAATGAACGACGAAACATAAAGTTCTTCTGCCTCACGCGACTCCAGAGTAATTGTCCCAACATTTTTATAGCCCCTCCCCAGCTTACAGCATCGTACTTGGGATCTACTAGAGATGGAGGAAAGTTCTGAGGCTGGCAACCCTTGTATTCTGCCAAGTTGCCCGAGGAAAAATGGAAAAAAAAAAAAGCCTGCACAAGGATAAATAGATATAAATAAAGAGGAAATTGGCAGACTTGGCATCAATAGGTGACTTGCAAATAGCACAATGTACAGAGAATGTGCATAATCGTTGGGAATAAAGCATAACACCAGAAATCTAAAATCTGTTCATGGTTACACTGTCAGAAATGGTTGAAAAGCATTTCAGTATGAGATTGGGCTGATTGGACTTCACTAAGCGGAGGTCAAAAGTACACGCAGTTCTTTATGAGATTGATCCTCTGTCAGATTTATAAATTAGACGTCAAACATTGCATCTTGAGATGTCTTATGAACCATGAAAGCAACTCACTCATTACATACTTATGCTTCATAACGTGGCGCACTTAGATTTTATAAGTCAACAAGCATGCATCAAGCGAGACAGCCAAGTAAGAAACAATATGTTGGGGGTCGGGAATATTTGCGTCTCGGAAACAAAACAAAACTAGTTCAGTTATTCAAGAGGTGGCTTCAAACTGATAACAGTAACACTAAGTGACCAACAATGGAGACATGATGATCACATTGCTTTTACAGAAGAAAAGAACGCCTAAACAATTGACTTTTGTGCACCAACAATGATATCATTATAACTTCCACATTTATACTCTTTTTTAGCAATGCAGATATGTTGTAGACTTGTAGAATCCCCAGAAAACAATTCAAGCAACCATACAAGTCAAGTTACAAAATGTAGATAAGCTATGTTGGGAGAAAGAACCTTTACCTCGAACATTACTGAACAAATTAACTTCCAATGAAGTGACACAAAAACTAGTGACGTGTACTTTTAATTTCTAAAGTCGAAGGGAAGTGATTTTCACATTCCACTTTTCTCCTTTTGCACTCCTCAATTTATTTCTGTCCACTGATTCTGCTTTTATTTACTCAATCTCACAGTTTGAAAAAAGGGAGGAGTGCATGAGGAGAAAATGGGAGTGTGGAAATCACTTCCCAAGTTGAATTCAAGCAAGTTACGTCTTCAAACTAAACTTAGCGTAGGCACTCACAGTTTTCATTTTTCAACAGAAGTGGCCCAAAAATCTTGCAAGACAACTAGGGAAAAGAAAGAACACAACTGTAGTCTGTTGAAAACGATATAGGAAATTTAAACTGACAAAGTTCAATAAATAAACAAATAGATTTCAGCAACCCCACTAGCTTTCCTAAAGGATAAAGAATGACAGAAGAAAAATGAAACGTAATAACATTCACATTTGCGTGCACACACACCCAGACACGTGGAGAAAATTAATAGAACTAAAGCATTAACATACAGCATGATACACACACATTAGCAACCCCACTAGCTTTCCTAGAGGATAAAGAATAACAGAAGAAAAATGAAAGGTAATAACATTCACGCAAATAACATTTGCATGCACACACACCTACACACGTGGAGAAAATTTACAGAACTAAAGCATTAACATATACAGCATGATACACAAACATATGTAGATAGTTGAGCAATGCACGGAATAAGTAATAACAGCAACATATGCTAGTAGGTGAGGCATGAGTATGATCAATACCAAAGGGGAAAAACTGAAACAATAATCAGCTGACCTGATTCAAGAATGGAGTGAGTGGTATTGCAATCATCACATTTTTGTTGACATCATGAACTTAGTTTTTTTCTCGGCCGGCTTAAGAATCTGGAAAGAGCACATTAAGTTCTCATCTACGCTCATCATCGCACCAGCATTATCAAATTCACCACAGTAGTTGGGGGCTGAAAAAATTGTAACCAGTTGCCTATCGGCAAAGAATTCATAACCATCCTCCACAACCTAGTTCAAAGAGTTTATATCAGTTCAAAAATTAGTAGAGCTTGAATAATGAAAGACGGCAGAAGGAAAGTTACTTACCTGATGGGCACGGCAAACAAGATCCAAGTCATGCTTCGTTAAGAATTCTGCCACCTTATCAGGGCCAAATGTAAATGAGACCCCTCTGTCATTCATTCCCCATCCCTTAACATCTCTACCAGGATCTGACCAAAGTAAATCACAAAGCAAGCCAGAGTCAGGGACAGCAGTTGGACGAGGTAAGTTTCGGATCTGATCCAAGTTTGTCAAATCAGGGGAAAGACCACCATGCATGCATAATATTTTGTCATCTATAAGAGCTGCCACAGGAAGGCAATTAAAGCTATCAGTGAAGGATTTCCAAAGTCTGACATTAAATCGCCGTTTGCACTCGTCATAGAATCCATATATACGATTAATAGAAGCACACTCATGATTTCCTCTCAGCAGAAAGAAGTTCTCAGGATATTTGATTTTATAGGCAAGCAAGAGGCAGATTGTTTCTAAACTTTGTTTGCCACGATCCACATAGTCACCTAAGAACAGATAATTTGCACTTGGAGGAAAACCACCATATTCAAAGAGCCTTAATAGGTCACTATATTGCCCATGGATGTCACCTGGAAATAAAGAGGAAAACTATTGTCAAAAAAATAAAGTCCAGGAATGTGAGATGACCACAACAGCGAATTTAATATAGTAATAAAAACAAACATTGGCCTATGAGCTGCAGAGAAACTAACCACTTTAGCAAGACTAATACCAGAAAATTCTTATTTCTAAGAATCTAGAAGTCAATGACTTGGCCTAATGTTTTACCATGTTTCTGTGAGAAGCCCACAAATCCATAGGCTAATGGATGAAATGATCTTCAACTCTCTCATACTTCATGAGGGCCTCCCCAAACAATGTTTTTAATATTGTATTCTCCATAGATTACCTTAACTCCTCGTTATGGAAGTAGAAATCATGATTGTAGCGGAAAGAGAGAAGAAACCACTAATTTTATTCTTAAGGAGCATGACATAATATACACACACAGATTTTCAATTGAATTCGGAAAACAGTCATAAAGAGGAAACACACATTGTGACTTAACATATAAATTTTCAAGATTTCACTTCTGTGACCGCATGTTTTAGCAATTAAACAGAACATGAAATAGAATATCCAGTGATTAGCAGGAAGCAAGAGCAAACCAGTAGAACGTGATTCATTGGCACCAAATTAATGACACATAGGAGTATCAACTAGCAACAATATATTCCCTACAACACTATATACCAAACAATGGTCAAAACAGTGCAGAAAGAAAAACGGAGAATTTAGTTATCAGAACATCTATAACAAACAAAAATAGAAAGTAAATTCACCAAATATATAGCATTCAGTAATGAAGTTAGCCACAGATAGAGACTATGCTAAGCTACTCGTGCAACATTCTCTATTTTCTCCCTGTCAAGTCAAACTTTGATGAGGAAAAATAAAAACATCTGGGTACTTCTTGAACTATAATATCAACCACATAGAACTTCAACCCTGACCTTTTACAATGTTTCCCAGAATTATATATCGGACATGCAGGAAAAAGAACCCACCAGAAAAAAAATGACATAAAAAACCATCAAAACTATGAAAACCCCAAAAGGGAAAAAAGTCAATCCAATCTTGTACTCAAAATTTTAGGGAACAAAAGTTCTTCCAGAAGATAACTACATCAATGTATGTTAGTATGTGAAAAAAAACGCACCGCAAATTTTGATTGGGGCTTCCAGCTCGAGCAAATTGGGCTGCTGAAGAAAGATTTCTCTGGAAGCAGCACAGAGCTGTTTGATCTCACCCTCAGAGAGCTGAACCTGCTTTCCCGGCCTCGCCAATCGGACCTCCGTCAGCCGTCGAATTATGTCATCGAGTACGGCAGGGTCCATCCCTCCCTGCCCTTGCGAGGCCATTCGACTTGCTTTTCAGATCCTCGTTTGAACGGCCCAGATTTCTTCTCAGCTAGAAAAGAAGAAACCCTAGAAATCCCAATTCGAGAAAAGGTCTCTCCTTTTTTTGCCTGAGCTGTTGGGTTAAGGAGGCTCTCTATGTCTGTCTTGTATTTGCGCTTCGAATTTGGCTTGGTGGGTCAATTTTTTTCTCAGTGAAAATATATAATATATATTTATATAAAACTAAAAGTAATTTTCTCGGGAAAAAGAAAAAAACAGAACTGGGAAAAATATGAGAGAGTAAATTAAAATAGTGGGTTTTTGATTGGGATGAAGAAAGCGTCAAAACATTGAAGATGGAGACGGCTGCAACTCCTATGTGACGGAGGCGCCTATAGAAACTGAGAGAGTAGGGCAGACGACGTCGTACTCTTCTGCCTCACACCTATATTCTCAGCGATTTCACTGTTATCTGGTTTGGGTGCCGGATAAAATGGGCTTACATTATATATAAGCCCATCCAAATTTGGATGAGTTTTTGTTAGGTATGTCGGGTTTTTTTGTTAGGCATATTGTTTTCGTTTTGAAACAAAAACCTAATTTTTCTGTTTTGGTCAGAAACTTCTCTGATATTGACATTCGGGGTCGTTTTCTGATAACAAAAAAACAAAAAAGCTGGGGTCCTTATTTTAGTTGTTTGTTCATTTTTGTTGGGGTTTATTTTAAAATTCGAATGACTAATTTTTAAATTCTAATATAATAATCCTAACAATGTTACCTGGATAAGTATTAAATTATTAATTTGTTGTTGTTGTTGTTGTCCCTATGAACTAATTAATCCTCAAATTTACTGTTCATTTTAATTAAGAAAAAAATCAAATGGCCTTGTAAGGGTTTAGAGTTGAATATCGAAGTTGTTATTGAGGTGAGGTGTGGAGAAGAAGATTATACACATTAAATATCGATTTTATTATTTACAAAAATCAAATTAATGACCATCCGTTATGTAAGTGTACAGTAAAAACAAGACGAGATAGAGATAGATAATATAATTTTGGGCTGGAGAATGGAATTGGCGTGAGAAGGGTGGGTGAAGTAATGGTGATAACCAATTGTGAGATAAATTCAGCCCTAAAAAGTTGATAATTGTAAGTGTAGAAGCCTAAATTTCTCTTCTTTTTGCCAAATTATTATTGTTTTATTTAGTTTTTGAGTCCTAATTAATAGAGAATGGGAATTATCCCCACTGCATGTGAGTTAAAAAAGTGTTAGCTAGAATTAAATTTAACACAATTATAAATTACTCACATATGAATCAAAATGAAACTAATTTAAAATTAAATACAATCATCTCTCTTTTTTTATTTCCCATGAAAATACAATCCATCTCTTTTACTTTAGGTTTCTTTCTTGAATATTACATCCTTATTCTCCTATATTTCCCTAGCATAGGTTCATAACACATAACCTACTGACTCCTCTTCCTCATTGATCACAATCTTTTCTCCATTTGTCCTTCCCACTGCTCTTCAATATGTGACACGTCACTCACACATCTGCTTGGATGAAGCCACTCATCCATGAGGAATGAGGATGACACGTCTAACGCCTAAGTTTGCATAGGAAAATACTAGGGAAATTGATGAAAATAGAACACTCTCTAAAAGTTTATTTAAAAATAGAACACTCAAAAATATATTTATAAAAATATAAACTATATAAAAGGGATAGTAACCTTGTAGTAACCAGCTGACTATGAAACACACAATACGACCAAACCCAACTCGCGAAACCTCCCACTGCGAATTGCAGCCTCCCACGAAATCTCAACCCTAAACTCCAAATCTTCGTGAATTCCAACTGCAACCCAGACACGAAACATCCCCAACCTCCACGAAATCGAAGCCCTAAACCCCAAATCTTCCGGCCTCCACGAAATTGAAACCTTAAATCCCAAATCTTCGTGGATTCCAACTGCGACCCAGGCACGAAACATCCCCAACCTCCACGAAATCGAAGCCCTAAATCCCAAATCTTCCAGCCTCCACGAAATTGAAACCTTAAACCCCAAATCTTCCAGCCTTACTCGGCTCTCTCTCCACTTAGCACGAGCTCACTGAGGCTTTCATCGTCGTCGGTGACTCACAACGACAGTTGGAAGCCGAACCAATGCCGCTCAAATGGTAAGATTGAAAACCCTAATTTCTCAGGCTCACAGTTTTAGTATGTGTAGAAAGTTATGTGTTTGACTTGTTTTTTGTTGTCTAATTTTAGGGTTTTGCATTGGCAGCCCAATGCAGGGACGACAGTGAACAGTCAAATTGTAAACGAAGTGACACAGTGCATTGAGAGCCTTAATGGTGTCAAGTAAGGCAGGTGGAAACCCACTATCACCTTCTACAGACCCATCCTTCAAGGTAAATTTCTCATCTTTCATCTTTCCATTTTTCCCTTTTCCCTTTTGGCATATGGGTTTTAGTAATTGTTCAGGAAGTATTATATATATATATATATATACCAAAAGGGGACGGAAGCAGTTACTAGAAATTTGAAGGGGATGAAATCAATCACTAGGATATCAAGGGCATAGATACGAATTATCTCAAGAAATTTAGGAATAAGGTAATAATTTAAATAGCATGAGAGAATGTAAATGATATGCAAAATAATTACATATATGAATAAGAAAATGATATGTAAATTGATTATGCTTAAAATCATGAATGACTGAAATAACTTTGTTTTACTGATTTGAAACTTTGAAATTTTACATATGAAATAACTAAGAAGAGCTTTACTGGAGGTCTTCTGAAAACTTAGAAATCTCAAAACAGATATGAAAACTAAGAAGTGAGAAGAGAATGAAGTTGGAGTCCTTTGTAACTGGGAATAAGCTCTCTTTATATAGGAAGAGGCATCATGACATTAATGATTATAAAATACTGTGACCGAAAGTAACTTTGGCGTTTACTGTGGCATGTTGCCAAATTGTCAGAAAGGTGACGAAGCAGCACGCGGCGACACTGTTCATGAATAGTGTGTTGTCGGAATACTCTAACATCACGAGACTGGAACTGTTGGTGAATAGTGACTTTGTAGCTTCACGAGATTGGGACAGTGGCCTCAGAGCTCATTGAGATCATAAGGCTCGTAAGGATCTTGACTATCTTGAAAGTCGGACCAAAAAATCTTCTTCTTTTCTTTTGACTGTTTACTGGATGATGGGTGATCAGTAGCAGCTTGATTTCCCAGGGGGGAGGAATAGGTTGACTTGTGACTGCTTGGAGAGGATGACTGTGAAGGGCATTTATCATCTTCAGAATCATCACCTTCAACGCCTAACTGCGAAGCTCGAATCATAAGCATTTGGGCCAATTCTTTTAACTCTGCAGGGGACTTGTCATCTAGAGATAGAGTGGAGGAGGAAGAGGTGATGGGCTTGGAAGGGTTGACTGTAAGTTCCTTCTTGACTGGTGACTTTGTGACTGAAAACTCTTGATGCACCTGAGAAATGATGCGATCATGGTTGAATTTATCCCACCATTTGACTGAGAAGTGACGAACCAAAATATCATTGTGAATATCATAACGCCACTTAAGTATCCACAACACCTTGTACTTGGCCATGAAATGCAAAAGTAGCGGGAACTCTCGATCTATTTCACTGAAAGAATGTCGCTCAGTGAAGAATTTGACTGCTTCTTGGAGGGGCGGCAGCAGGAGTCGGAGCATGGGTCCAAAGTCGGACCACCATTTTAAAAACCACTTAGGAAATGATCTTTTGAATTTACTATCGAAGTTGATAAACCAGGAGTAACTGAAAGTCTCCATTTGATGGAGAAAAACGTTACTCCAAGCATCAATGTAATCAAAGTACGTGAAGGGGGTATCAGAATTGGGGAGATCCTGCCTGTCATATGGGGGACGTTTCCACTAGGACAGGCTGACTACTTTCATAATGTAAATTGAATGATAAAGGATGTTACTGGGATTGCTTTTGTCATGAATTGGCTTGAGGTGAATAGATGCAGTATGGAGGAGGATCTCCATGTAAAATTTGATTGACTTTTTGGGGTGAACTGGAGCAAAGTGCCAATTTGGGGGAAAAAATGCTTTTGGCAATGTCTTCAGGAGTTTTGAGTTGACTAAGGGATTGTTCAACGAAGAAAATATTGTGACTAGGGTCTTTAGGAATATAAGGGGAAGAAGGAGAATAAGTGACTGGGGTTTTACTAGAGATTGAAAAGGATCATAACTGGAAACCAGGGCTGACTGATAATTAGGCATGATTTGGCCCAAGGTGGAACCAAGGACATTGTATTGGTTTATGATGGGAATTGGTGAATGACCAGGGTAAGGGACTAGGGAGGAAGGAGTGGATGACTCCTGTTTGACTGGTGCAAAGGAGGCAGGGAGCCTCTGGGTTGACTGCTTGTCTGGAGCCTTGTCAGACATGTTTACTCTGCAAGAATTCTCTAGTTAAGAAATCTGGAATACAATTGTCTTTCCCTCTCAAATATTCTATTTCAAAATAAAAAATACTTAAAATAGCTTGCCAACGTGCAAAAATTTGTTTAGATGCAACATTTTGAACATCTTTTTCAATAACATGCTTGGCGCTTTTGCAATCGACTCTGACTAAAAAGTTTTGGTTTAACAAATCATCTTGAAATTTTGAGATGCATAAGACTATAGATAAAATTTCCTTTTTAATAGTACTATAAATTTTTTGGGATTGGTTCCAAATACCGGAATAGAAGCGAACAATTTGTTCTGATTGACTCTGGGGAGTTCTTTGTTTGAGAATACCGCCATAACCGACGTCAGAAGCATCTGTTTCAACAATTTTGAAAGAATTAGCTGAAGGAATACCAAGACAAGGAAGAGTCTTGACATGTAATTTGATTTGTTTGACTATGTTGGTATGAGTGACTATCCAGGCAGGATGATTGCTCTAGAGACGATCAAATAAAGGCTTACACTGTTTTCGCATATCTTGATAAAAATCAGAGACATAATTGAGGGATCCGAGAAATCTTTGGAGTTGACTTTTATCTAGAATTTCATCTGGAAATTTATCAGCGAATTCAATGACACGGTTAATTGGTTTGATTGTGGATTGGAATATATCAAAACCAAGGAATCTAATTTTGGTTTGGAATATCTTGACTTTTGATGCTGAAACAACTAAACCATTCTTCTGGACAATTTCTAAGAATTTACTAAGATGTTTCCAATGCTGTTCAATTGACTGGGAGAAGATAAGAACATCATCAATGTAAACTATGGAAAATTCACTATATGGATTGAATATTTCATTCATTATGTTCTGGAATTCACTAGGCGCATTCTTAAGACCAAATGGCATTACATTCCATTCGTAATGGCCAAAAGGGGTGACAAAGGCAGTTTTGTACCTATCATGACTGGAACATATTAATCGAAAGATCCCCAGAAAAGTTTACAAGTAATTGACCTTTACAGTCAAGAATCTGAGAGTTCAAGTTCCCATGAGTCTGATTCAAGTAATATCAGTAAAATTGAAAATGCTTTTAAAAACCTTGAATTAAAAAGATTATCTCATAAGATAAACCCAACAAGTTTAACTAAAAACTGGTATAATCGGCCAACACCCCCAGACATTCAACATGAAGAAAGAATCTTTCAAAACCAATTCACGGTATCTGTTGATAAACTTTATGAATGGAATATAGATGGTTTATCTGAACAAGAAATATTAAATAAATTACAACATATGACAATGGTTGCCAACAACTATGCTACAAACCATAACCTCAGTCAACCAGAGATCCTTGATCTCTTCATTACCGGATTTTCCGGCACCCTTCATGCTTGGTGGGAAAAACATCTCACTGAACATTCCAGACAAGAAATTGTACATTCAATCCTTCACGATGAGGAAGGCCTCCCTGTCTTTGATGAAAGAATTGGAGCAGGAATTCCTGATGCAGTTAACACTTTACTTCTCACGATAATTGAAAATTTCATAGGAACCCCAAGTAATGTCACTACAAGAATTCATGATCAACTTAATAACCTAAGATGTCCAACATTAAGTGACTTTAGGTGGTATAAAGATGTCTTTATATCTAGAGTAATGCTACGAGAAGATAGTAATCAATCATTTTGGAAAGAAAAATTTATTAATGGTCTACCAAATCTATTGGCCCACAAAATTCGACAAGTCCTCAGTAATGAACAAGGTCACATTAATTATGATAAACTCACCTATGGAAACATAGTAAGTGTCATCCAGAAAGAAGGCCTAAAAATGTGCATTGATATGAAAATAAGTAGGCAAATTAATAATGATAAAAGAAAAGCAAAATATGAACTAGGAAATTTCTGTGAACAATATGGTCTACCTCCTATTCCTCCCTCACGAAAAAATAAACATATTTTTGAAAAGAAACATAAATACAGTAATAAGAAATATTTTAAAACTTTCAAACCATCTAATAAAAACAAATTCCAGACTGATAAATTTTATGAGAAGCGTAGACCAAGAAAACATTGGCCACACAAGTCAAAAAATTGGATACCCAAAACACGCACAGACAAACAAACAGCTAAGTGCTATAAGTGTCAAAAGCCTGACCATTTTGCAAATAAATGCCCAGTAAAAAACAAGATTAACCAGTTAAAAATTACTGATGAAGAAAAAGAAGACTTAATACGAGTATTAGAATTACGAAATACTGACTCCAGTGAAGAAGTCCTTTCTGATTTCGAATCTAGTAACCATACATCTACTGATGATGAAATGTCCAGTTCCCCGGGAATAAAAATAGGTTGTCAAGACACTTGTTGTAAAACAATCAATGTCCTTACTAAACAAGAAGAACAAGAAGAGTTACTGATAGATCTAATTGGGAAAATTGAGAACCCAGAATTAAAGTCAGAATACTTAAAAAAGTTAAGGAGAGTCATTATCAGAAATGAACAGGAACAAGATCCAGTTAAAAAACCATCCGGCACAATAAGTCTTACAACAACATTAGAACGCTTTAATAAAGTTAAAAAAGAAGTAACCATCCAAGATTTACATTCTGAAGTCAACAAGATTAAAGAAGATATCAAACAGTTAAAACTTACAAGTCAAGAGTTACGAATTGAAAATCAAGAAATCAAAACTCAGTTAATCAATACCAATAATTTAGAGGCCGAACAATCCTACCATGAAGATGAAAGAGACCAAAGTCATGATAATATTTTAAATCTTATACAACAAATTCATATTAAAAAATGGTATATCACGGTCCGATTGGTCATTCAAGATTTTGAATTAACGACTATTGCCCTAGTTGATTCCGGTGCCGATCTAAACTGCCTTCAGGAAGGGTTAGTTCCAACAAAGTATTATATTAAATTAACCCAATCTTTAAAGTCTGCGAATGGTAGTAAAATGGAGCTAAAATATGAAATCCCAAAAGCCCATATTTGCCAAGATAATGTTTGTTTTAAAACACCCTTTGTTTTAATAAAAAATATAAGTGATCAAATGATTCTAGGTCTCCCATTTATCACGTTATTATATCCTTTCACAACATATTATCAGTCAATAACCACTTACCCAATGCATTAAAAAGTCACATTCAAATTTCTAGTCAATCCTGCACTTCAAACAATCAAAGCCTTTCAAAAAGATTCCATATCACAAACCATTAATCTAATTAATTGTAAAACCCAACAGTTATCTTATCTTAAGGAAGAAATCAAATTTAAAAGAATTGAAGAACAGTTGAAACAAGAAACACTTCAATCTAAAATACAATCGTTTTAAGCAAGTATAAAAAGTAAAATCTGTGCTGACCTTCCCAATGCTTTTTGGCATAGGAAGAAACATTTAGTGCGTCTTCCCTATGTTAAAGACTTCAATGAAAGTAAAACACCTACAAAAGCAAGACCAATCCAAATGAGTCAAGAAATAATGGAGTTCTGCAAGACAGAAATAAATGAATTACTCAGTAAAGGAATAATTAGGAAAAGTAAATCCCCATGGTCATGTGCTGCATTTTATGTCCAAAAACAAGCCGAATTAGAACGAGGAGTCCCCAGGTTAGTCATTAATTATAAACCTCTTAACTCAGTTCTTGAATGGATTAGATACCCAATTCCTAATAAAAGAGATCTAGTCAACCGTCTAGGAAATGCCGTAGTCTTTTCAAAATTCGATATGAAGAGCGGATTTTGGAAAATCCAGATTCATGAGAATGATAGGTACAAAATTGCCTTTGTCACCCCTTTTGGCCATTACGAATGGAATGTAATGCCATTTGGTCTTAAGAATGCGCCTAGTGAATTCCAGAACATAATGAATGAAATATTCAATCCATACAGTGAATTTTCCATAGTTTACATTGATGATGTTCTTATCTTCTCCCAGTCAATTGAACAGCATTGGAAACATCTTAGTAAATTCTTAGAAATTGTCCAGAAGAATGGTTTAGTTGTTTCAGCATCAAAAGTCAAGATATTCCAAACCAAAATTAGATTCCTTGGTTTTGATATATTCCAATCCACAGTCAAACCAATTAACCGTGTCATTGAATTCGCTGATAAATTTCCAGATGAAATTCTAGATAAAAGTCAACTCCAAAGATTTCTCGGATCCCTCAATTATGTCTCTGATTTTTATCAAGATATGCGAAAACAGTGTAAGCCTTTATTTGATCGTCTCTAGAGCAATCCTCCTGCCTGGACAGTCACTCATACCAAAATAGTCAAACAAATCAAATTACATGTCAAGACTCTTCCTTGTCTTGGTATTCCTTCAGCCAATTATTTCAAAATTGTTGAAACAGATGCTTCTGACGTCGGTTATGGCGGTATTCTCAAACAAAGAACTCCCCAGAGTCAATCAGAACAAATTGTTCGCTTCTATTCCGGTATTTGGAACCAATCCCAAAAAATTTATAGTACTATTAAAAAGGAAATTTTATCTATAGTCTTATGCATCTCAAAATTTCAAGATGATTTGTTAAACCAAAACTTTTTAGTCAGAGTCGATTGCAAAAGCGCCAAGCATGTTATTGAAAAAGATGTTCAAAATGTTGCATCTAAACAAATTTTTGCACGTTGGCAAGCTATTTTAAGTATTTTTGATTTTGAAATAGAATATTTGAGAGGGAAAGACAATTTTATTCCAGATTTCTTAACTAGAGAATTCTTGCAGAGTAAACATGTCTGACAAGGCTCCAGACAAGCAGTCAACCCGGAGGCTCCCTGCCTCCTTTGCACCAGTCAAACAGGAGTCATCCACTCATTCCTCCCTAGTCCCTTACCCTGGTCATTCACCAATTCCCATCAGAAACCAATACACTGTCCTTGGTTCCACCTTGGGCCAAATCAGGCCTAATTATCAGTCAGCCCTGGTTTCCAGTTATGATCCTTTTCAATCTCTAGTAAAACCCCAGTCAAGCCCAGTCACTTATTCTCCTTCTTCCCCTTATATTCCTAAAGACCCTAGTCACAATCTTTTCTTCGTTGAACAATCCCTTAGTCAACTCAAAACTCCTGAAGACATTGCCAAAAGCATTTTTCCCCCAAATTGGCACTTTGCTCCAGTTCACCCCAAAAAGTCAATCAAATTTTACATGGAGATCCTCCTCCATACTGCATCTATTCACCTCAAGCCAATTCATGACAAAAGCAATCCCAGTAACATCCTTTATCATTCAATTTACATTATGAAAGTAGTCAGCCTGTCCTAGTGGAAACGTCCCCCATATGACAGGCAGGATCTCCCCAATTCTGATACCCCCTTCACGTACTTTGATTACATTGATGCTTGGAGTAACGTTTTTCTCCATCAAATGGAGACTTTCAGTTACTCCTGGTTTATCAACTTCGACAGTAAATTCAAAAGATCATTTCCTAAGTGGTTTTTAAAATGGTGGTCCGACTTTGGACCCATGCTCCGACTCCTGTCGCCGCCCCTCCAAGAAGCAGTCAAATTCTTCATTGAGCGACATTCTTTCAGTGAAATAGATCGAGAGTTCCCGCTACTTTTGCATTTCATGGCCAAGTACAAGGTGTTGTGGATACTTAAGTGTCGTTATGAGATTCACAATGATATTTTGGTTCGTCACTTCTCAGTCAAATGGTGGGATAAATTCAACCATGATCGCATCATTTCTCAGGTGCATCAAGAGTTTTCAGTCACAAAGTCACCAGTCAAGAAGGAACTTACAGTCAACCCTTCCAAGCCCATCACCTCTTCCTCCTCCACTCTATCTCTAGATGACAAGTCCCCTGCAGAGTTAAAAGAATTGGCCCAAATGCTTATGATTCGAGCTTCGCAGTTAGGCGTTGAAGGTGATGATTCTGAAGATGATAAATACCCTTCACAGTCATCCTCTCCAAGCAGTCACAAGTCAACCTATTCCTCCCCCCTGGGAAATCAAGCTGCTACTGATCACCCATCATCCAGTAAACAGTCAAAAGAAAAGAAGAAGATTCTTTGGTCCGACTTTCAAGATAGTCAAGATCCTTACGAGCCTTATGATCTCAATGAGCTCTGAGGCCACTGTCCCAATCTCGTGAAGCTACAAAGTCACTATTCACCAACAGTACCAGTCTCGTGATGTTACAGTATTCCGACAACACACTATTCATGAACAGTGTCGCCGCGTGCTGCTTCGTCACCTTTCTGACAATTTGGCAACATGCCACAGTAAACGCCAAAGTTACTTTCGGTCACAGTATTTTATAATCATTAATGTCATGATGCCTCTTCCTATATAAAGAGAGCTCATTCCCAGTTACAAAGGACTCCAACTTCATTCTCTTCTCACTTCTTAGTTTTCATATCAGTTTTGAGATTTCTAAGTTTTCAGAAGACCTCCAGTAAAGCTCTTCTTAGTTATTTCATATGTAAGATTTCAAAGTTTCAAATCAGTAAAACAAAGTTATTTCAGTCATTCATGATTTTAAGCATAATCAATTTACATATCATTTTCTTATTCATATATGTAATTATTTTGCATATCATATACATTCTCTCATGCTATTTAAATTATTACCTTATTCTATATATATATATATATATATATATATATATATATGTATATGCGTATCAGAGCAGGCTTTATCAGGGGAATTCCCGCGTGATTTTCTGGGGATTGCAGCACATAGTTCTTGAGGCCGATTCGTCTATTCAGACGATTTTGGAGAAGTTACAGTCTTACAAAACGAGGGTTTCCCTTAATTTTGAGGTTCCCCTCTCCCCTTTCTCACTAAGCCTAATTGTATTTTTTCATATGGGATTGTTTGAGGACCAAATAGATAAAATGGTTTTATGTGATTCTATGGTGGATTATTGTTCAATGTTTAGGGATTTCAATATCAACTTGGGGACTTCCGACTGAGAGTGGGGAAAGTTCAACCTGCTCATTCTGAAAGTTTGAGATGAATAGTTATGGCAGTATGGACTTGCTCTAAAGCTTGAAATTTGATTGAGATATGAATATTTTTTATTTATTTAGCCTAGTTTCACATTTCTATATTTGGAAAACTTTTGATTATTTGAGAGGCGGACGTGCATTTTGAAATATTTGATTAGTTTGACAAGGCATGCCAATTGGAAGTACATTTTGGTTTCGTTTGAGTGTGTCTCCCGGGTTTTCGGAAGTTAGAACCTTTGATATAGTGTACTTTTGACTCTATGTACTACATGAAGATAGGAATAATCTGCCTACAGCACTCAGCTAGGTCACGGTACATATTTCCCATGGGAAGTATGCATATCCCAGATGTTTGTTGGAGCATTTGATAGTAATGCATTATGATAGTAGGTTACTTGTTTAGCTACCGCAATTTGAGTTTGCTCACAATATTGGAAAACCGGTTGAGTTACATAATAATGCATTATGAAAGTCAGTTACTTGTTTAGCTACCGCAACTAAAGTTTGCTCACAAGATTGGACTACAGGTTGACTTACTTTTTGCTTTCAGATTATGGATGATTTTTTGTTCTATAAAATATTTAGCAGTATCTGATCTGATATGATAAATTTGGCTATTCTTCATATTGCATGATAAATTTGGCTAGTCTTCAGATTGCATTTTATCCCACATCTATTTGATACTTGTTGGTTGTTATCCGGGAGATATTTTCATGTCATCGTTGTACCAAATCTTCTTGATTGAAGTTGCTTGTATTCTACAGGTGGAGTACCTTCCCATTTCTTCAATGGAAAAAGCAAGACCAATCATGGAAGACTTCATGGATATATGGCAACAGGCTTTGTCGAAAAGATCATTACCAGGGCACTTTATGTTAGTGCTCGTCTAAGTTAGTGCTTTTGATGGTAAATAGAATTGGGTTTTCCAATTCGGCTGGTCTAAGTTAGTGCTCATAAAAAATTTGTTAGAACCCAAATTTCGGTAGGACTTCCTTTCAAGAGTTTCCACCTGTTTATGCTAGTTTATTGTGTTGTACTTTTGATTCAGTATATTCAGCCCTATTGTGTAGCTTGAATAAATAATCTGGAGGGAGGAGAAACTACTTGATGACACTTCCAACAATCTAGATAGACTTCTCACTATTTGATAGTACATAATAGCTACTCTTTTCTGTTCTCCAATAGTGTAGCATTCATAATGTGATATAGAGAACAATCAAGGATGTATATCAAATATGGAAAATATCTCTAGTTGTCTAATGGCACACCCTGAATACTCTTATGAATGAGAAGATTTATCATTTGTTTATATCCAAACGAAATAATTCTAATTAATTTAAAGTTTTGAACTCAATTGCATCTTTTATATCCTTTTTATGTATGTGGAGACATGAATTTTTTGTAAAATAAGCTTTTGCACTATGAATGTCAGGTAGTGTCCTTATAGTCAAGTAGTGTCCTCTTGGATGTTTTGGTCTGCAATTTTCTCCATATTTTGCTTGTTTTTTGTTCTCATAGTCAGGTAGAGTCCTCTTGGATGTTTTGGTCTGCAATTTCTCCAAAGTATGCTTGTTTTCTATCCTCATAATCAGGTAGTGTCCTCATAGTCAGGTAGTGTCCTCATAGTCAGATAGTGTCCTCTTGGATGTTTTGCTCTGAAATTTTCTTCAAAGTATGCTTAAGATTCTTTCATACAATGTAAGCAGCATAATTTACATAAGGATATATGGTTAATACAATTAGCAAGCAACATAATTTACAAAACATGAAGGAGTTAAGATTCTTTAATACAATCAGCAAGCAGCATAATTTACAAAAATGAATCCCTCGTGTATGATACACTAAAAATGACTTGTATCATCTCCACATACAAGTTACTATCAGAGCCTAGCCCTTGCTTCTTCAAAATTTGCCTTTGCTGCATTTCGTTACTTTCCTCTGATGACAAAGTTCCTTTGTTGCTTCTGCTTTTTGAGTTGCGGCCTGCAATCTTTTTGTTGACTCAATCATGTCCTTTGATGCCTTTAGCTTTCACGTCTCAACCTCACAAAGAGATACCTGATTCTCAATTTGAAGCAACATTTCCTTGAGTTGGGCAGCCTCATTTCGAAGGGCACAACTTTGGATCCTATGGTCTCACTAGAGTACCTCAAGAAATATTGGACATCATCATCATCCACAATTTCAATATGCTTGTATTCAATTGATGTTACAGGAATTGAGAACTTCAAACTGAGTTTTTCGGCAGGATTGTTTGGTTGGGCAATAAGGCGAACACAATTTATAAGCTCAGCAAACGTTGTAGCCCTTGGTACTATAATGCCTTTCATATCGCCCCCTTCATACATGTACTTCTTTCAAGACCTCAACCATTTTCCATTGAAACAAAACATAATTGCAACCGATTCCATTCCTGAAATTTCATACACTAAAATTTATTACAATAAAGTTAAACTGCAATACATTATTATAAGTAAGCTACAGGACTATTGGGGCACTATAAGACTACAGGACTATTGAGTCACTATCAGACTACCAGACTATTGGGTCACTATTAGACTACCAGACTATTAGGTCATTATCAGACTACATCTAAATCAGTGGGGCATTATCAGATTAGATCTGCAATTTCGCCCTAGTTTCTATGGCCTTCTACCCAATCATCTTCCTGACCTCACACCTGCAAATTCATCTTTCTCACTCTCCAATTGGTTATTTGCTTTAATTTCTTGAATGCCCAACACTTGTGGTTCATCGATCTTAACAAAAATCAAACATAGGATTGAGGGAGATGAGAGGAAGATGAGAGAAGATGAGAGAAATTTTTCGCCTGCTCCTCCATCCCGTAGTGACCTCTCCTCTAATTTCACCAAGTCATAGTCAGCTGGTTACTACAAGGTTACCATCCCCTTTATATAGGTTATATTTTTATAAACACATTTGTTAGTGTTATATTTTTGAATAGATTTTTGGAGAATGTTTTATTTCCATCAATTTCCCAAAATACTTAAACCCAAATTATGTAAAAATGAGATATATCCTTACCTCAATTTAAATGATTAAACGTGCAAATTTTTACAATAAATGCAAAAACGAAATAAATATTAAAAATGATGTATAATTAATTTAGTCAAAATAAACTAAACAAATGTTATGATGTTATTGAATCATAGGAAAAAATAAAGATGAGATATCGAGTTAGGATCTCAATTAGCTATAATGTGTTTCTTCTAACCACGTACGCAAGTGGATATTCTTTTATGCGCCATGGCATTGACTTTTCATTAAAATCAACAAATTTGTCATTAATACTACTACTCTAACGAAATTCCAATCAATTGTATAATAAGATATTTTAGGTTCGATTTTCATAAAACACGAAGATGATACTCATTGTATATAATCTCTCTTCCTAATCCCCGTACTTGAAAATAATTAAAATGAACCGTGTCCCCAATAATCTCCAATTGTTTGGTTAGGTTGTGTACTCTGGCTGCTATCACCTTAACCAATTCGAACCAAACCAGACCATGTAAGTTGACAATTTCAGTACATCATCAATCCAAACTGGACTAAACCGTAAATGTAAGTTTTGAATACAACCGCACTAAGTTTGTTTTGCCTGCTGCGATTCAGTCCTCCATTATATTAACAAAATATATTGAAAAGTCAAAACAGTAGTTGATTTCACGGAGCATCTAACCATCTTAATGACCAGCGCAGCGTGGAAGAGTATGGAGAGAGAGTGTGGACCTAACACTAACAGCGTGACTTGACTTTTATCTCGATCAACTCCAAAAAATTAGCCAAACCCCTTTCTTCACTCTTGCATATCTGATCACGTGAGGACCAAGTGTCCACAAAAGTTGAAAGTTTAGAATCCGATCATCGTTCCATTTTGAAACATATAGTTAATTGGATTTTAATCTGTCGGGTAAGATCAGATTCTGATTAATATCTTTTGTTGTTAATAGTGAAATCTTTTCATTTGTGCTTTTCTTATATGCCCCCGGTTTCAATTTCTACATTCAGGCAGCTGTTGACGGCGAAGACATAGTTGAGTTTTATTAATTAGCCAACGACGGAAACACCATGAGTGGCGGGATTCGTTTAAATGTGAAGAGGTACACCGCCATGAAACGCGCCACTTTGGGCGTGGATTAGACAGTAAACGAGACTGTCAATAGAAACTGTTGTGTGTCCGAAGCTGGCGATGGCGTGCATAATAAGAAACCAGAAGAAAAAAAAGACTCATCATCTTCTCCTCCGGAGAGTTCGAGCTTGGCGATGGCGGCGTCAGCTTCATATGATCATACGACTTCCCAAGGGCAGGTAGTGATGGACCCTACGTTGGTAGATGTGAAAATTTAATTCAATGTATTTATTTAATCTAAATATACACCATATAAATAGAGTACAGTATAGGAGTATTTTAGGTACAATTGATTTGATTGAGATATGTCGACGCTGATAGGATTCAAGTTTCGTTGTTGGTGTCAATCACTAGGATTGTGGGGTGATAGAGGGAATCAAGAGGATCTTGTAACAACCCGGAATTTTAATTATTGGATTTACGTAAATTATTTATGTAAATTGACGATTTTACCCTTGGTTGTTAAAGGCGTGGAAATCAAATTTTGTTTCGAAACATTTTAGGTGGTGTTTTGGATACCATTGCATAGGTCTCGAACTCACGAGTTCGTAGACAGTCGGCACGTGGGAAACGGAGTTCATGTACGAAAGTTATGGGTTTAGATGTGCAAGGGCATTTTGGTAAATTTGGCTTGGGAGTAGATATTTTTAACCCCCAAAACCTCTACTTCATCTTCATTTCCTCATTTTCTCTCTGTGAAACACACACCCACATCGAACCCGTGAGAAAACACCCCAAAACCCACAAAGTCAACTTTTGATTCAAGGCTTTAACTTCCATTTTTGATCCACTAATCGTATTCTACTCATTCCCACGAGCACAACCGTACTATTGGGACATTGTTTGTTGATAGAGAATTGTCTCTGATTGGTTGGGACATGGGTATTAGTACTCCTACTGGGAATATGTTAGTGGCGAATCTCGTGATTCGTAGTTGTCCAGTGTTAGTGGAAGGGCATGCATTAGAGGCAGATTTAATCCCCTTAGATATTTTTGATTTTGATGTGATTCTGGGGATGGATTGGTTGACTATGCACCATGCCTCTATTGATTGTTATGACAAGAGAGTGGATTTCCGGAGTCCAGGTTTACCAGAACTTACGTTTAGGGGAAATCGTAGGGTACTACCTTGTGGAGTGATATCAACTTTGACCGCTGAGAAATTGTTGAGGAAAGGTTGTGAGGGTTATTTGGCTCATGTGTTTGATTCTCGGGATACTCCGATGAGAGTGGAGGATATTCCAGTAGTGAGTGAGTTTTCTGATGTGTTTCCAGATGATATTCCGGGATTGCCACCTCACCGGGAGATTGAGTTCACCATAGAACTTTTACCAGGTACTCAACCTATCTCACAGGCACAGTACAGAATGGCACCGGTAGAATTACGAGAGTTGAAGACTCAGTTGCAGGACTTGGTGAATATGGGATTTATTCGCCCAAGTGTTTCACCTTGGGGTGCACCAGTGTTATTTGTGAGGAAAAAGGATGGTGGTATGAGGTTGTGTATCGACTACCGGCATCTAAACAGGGCTACGGTGCGGAATAAGTATCCTCTGCCAAGGATAGATGATTTGTTTGATCAACTTAAGGGGGCAAGATATTTTTCGAAAATTGACCTTCGATCCGGATACCATCAGTTGAGGATCAGGGAAGGGGATGTTCAGAAAACAGCTTTCAGGACTCGGTATGGTCATTATGAGTTCCTGGTGATGCCCTTCGGGTTGACTAATGCCCCAGCAGCATTTATGGACTTGATGAACAGGGTATTCCAAAAGTATTTGGATCGATTTGTAATTGTGTCCATCGACGATATCTTGGTGTATTCAAGGAGTGCCAAGACACATGAGAAGCACTTGAGGTTGGTGCTGAATATGCTTAGGAAAAAGCAATTGTTTGCCAAGTTCAGTAAATGCCAGTTTTGGTTGACCGAAGTTGGATTCTTAGGTCATTTGATTTCGGCTGAGGGTATCAGCGTAGATCCCCAAAAGGTTGAGGCAGTGGCAAACTGGGAGCAACCGAGGACAGTGACAGAGGTGAGGAGCTTTCTGGGTTTGGCCGGATATTATCGACGGTTCGTAGAAGGATTTTCTACGATATTAGGCCCGTTGACTCGGTTGACTAGGAAAGGAGTCAAGTTTGACTGGGGAGCTGATTATGAACAGGGATTTCAGGAGCTGAAGAGGAGGTTGACTTCTGCTCCAGAATTAACCCTTCCTGATGATACTGGGGGATTCGAGGTGTATAGTGATGCATCCTTGCGGGGTATAGGCTACGTGTTGATGTAGAATGGAAAGGTGATAGCGTATGCTTCTAGACAACTTAAACCCCATGAGTTGAATTACCCCACACATGATTTGGAGTTAGCTGCAGTGGTGCATGCACTGAAAATCTGGCGACATTATTTGTACGGGGAGACGTGTCGGATCTTCACTGACCATAAGAGTTTAAAGTACTTGTTCACCCAAAAGGACCTAAATCTGAGGCAGAGAAAATGACTTGAACTAATAAATGATTATGATTGTACTATAGAGTACCATCCAGGGAAAGCCAATGTTGTGGCGGATGCCTTGAGCAGGAAAACCATGGGTTCTTTGGCCTATTTGCACACAATCTACCTACCATTGTTGTTAGAGTTCCGTAGAGCGGGGATTGTATTTGACATGGATAACCAGGGGGCTTTATTGGCTAGTTTCCATGTGAGGCCTGTTCTGATTGATCGGATTATTGAGGCTCAACTCCAGGACCCTACATTGTGCATTATCAGGATGGAGTTGGAGGCTGGAAACAGGCAGGACTATGCGCTTAGGGATGATGGATCCTTGGTTAGGGATGGCCGGTTGTGCGTACCGAATGAGCTGGAGCTAAAGAGGGAAATTCTTGATGAGGCTCATAGTTCGGCTTACGCTATGCATCCAGGAGGTACCAAAATGTATCATACCCTAAGGAAACACTATTGGTGGACAGGGATGAAAAGGGAAATTGCTGAGTTTGTGAGTAGATGCCTGACATGTCAGAAAGTGAAAGCAGAGAGGCAGAAACCATATTGGGCACTTCAACCATTACCTATTCCGGAATGGAAGTGGGATCACATTACGATGGATTTTGTGTATAAACTTCCAAGGACACAGAAGGGACATGATGGGATATGGGTACTTGTTGATAGACTCACAAAGTCTGCACATTTCTTGCCAGTGCGGGAAGATTTTCGGATGAGTCGGTATGCCAAATTGTTCGTTGATGAGATCATACGACTACATGGGACTCCAGAGTCAATTATTTCGGACAGGGATCCTAGATTTACCTCCAAATTTTAGCGGAGTTTGCAGAAGGATTTTGGCACTACCTTGCATTTTAGTACAGCTTTTCATCCTCAGAAGGATGGTCAGTCTGAGAGGACAATCCAAGTTTTGGAGGATATGATGAGAGCTTGTGTACTGCAGTTTAAAGGGAATTGGGATTCACACCTGGCTCTGATGGAATTTTCTTATAATAATAGTTATCAGTCAAGTATTGGGATGTCTCCTTTCGAGGCATTGTATGGGAGGCAGTGCAGGACACCGTTATGCTGGAACGAAGTGGGTGAAAGGAAACTGTTAACACTAGAGTTAGTGGATACGACTGACGAAAAGATAAGAATCATTAGAGAAAGGTTGAAGACAGCTCAGGATAGCCAGAAGAGCTATGCAGACCGTCAAACCAGAGATCTTGAATTTGAGGTTGGAGACTGGGTGTTCTTGAAATTATCTCCTTGGAAGGGAGTGGTACGTTTTGGTAGACGAGGGAAACTGAGTCCTCGCTACATTGGGCCATATGAGATTTTGGAGAGGATAGGACCAGTGGCATATCGTCTTGCTTTACCATCGGAATTATCCAGAGTTCATAATGTTTTCCATGTATCTTTGCTCCGGAAATATCTGTTTGATGAGTCTCACGTATTCGAAGAGCAGCCACTTGAGCTGAAGAATGATTTGACCTTTGAGGAGCAACCAGTGCAAATTTTGGATTGGAAGGAGAAGGTACTGCGCAGAAAGAGTATTCCTCTAGTTAAAGTGTTGTGGAGGAATCATAACGTGGAGGAAGCCACGTGGGAAACTGTGACTTTAATGCGGGCGCGGTATCCTCATTTGTTCCAAGGGTAGAGTTGAATTTTTAGGATGAAATTTCTTAAGGGGGGTGGATTGTAACAACCCGGAATTTCAATTATTGGATTTACGTAAATTATTTATGTAAATTGACGATTTTACCCTTGGTTGTTAAGGGCGTGGAAATAAAATTTTGTTTCGAAACATTTTAGGTGGTGTTTTGGATACCTTTGCGTAGGTCTCGAACTCACGAGTTCGTAGACAGACGACACGCGGGAAACGGAGTTCGTGTACGAAAGTTATGGGTCTAGATGTGCAAGGGTATTTTGGTAAATTTCGCTTGGGAGTAGATATTTTTAACCCCCAAAACCTTTACTTCATCTTCATTTCCTCATTTTCTCTCTGTGAAACACACACCCACATCGAACCCGTGAGAAAACACCCCAAAACCCACAAAGTCAACTTTTGATTCAAGGCTTTAACTTCCATTTTTTATCCACTAATCGTATTCTACTCCTTCCCACGAGCACAACCGTACCAACCATCGAAGGAGAGGACCACGGGGGAAGCCGAACCGAGTATAGGAAGTTTCGGATCTTCCGATCAATTTTCCGGCTTACACAGGTACGTGTTTGTGGTTTTGAGGTCATATTTGGATTCTTGGGTTTGAGTAGATAGTTTTAGACATAAAATTTATGAAAAATGGTTGAGTTTTGAGGGAGTTATAAAAGCTTGAAGTTTCGGCCGAAAATGGGGGATTCCGGCGAAACCAGATGGTGACGCCGGCAGCCGGTCGTCTTCTCCGGTGAGTCACCGATGACCGGTCTGGTTGAGTGAACCAGTCGGGTCGAGTTGAATTGGTCGGGTTAAGTGAACCGGTTGGGCTGAGTGAACCGGTCGAGTTGAGTGAACCGGTCGAGTTGAGTGAATCGATCGGGTTGAGTGAACCGATCGGGTTGAGTTGGATCGGGTCTGGCTGAGTTGGGTCGGGTTGGACTGGTCCAAGTGCGTGGGCGAGTGTTTCGACCTTCCGTCGGTGCGTGGCGGTGCGTGGGGCCGTGTCTGAGGTCACGGTAGCGCGTGACAGCTAGTTTTTGATGTTTCGGATATGTTGGCGCAGGTTTTGGGTCGATCGGACGTCGTTTAGGCGTTGTTTTGGGCATTTGAAGTTGCTGTGTTTTCTAGGCCAGCATAGGTAGACCTCCCGGGGTTTATGGGGTTTATATTTAAGGTTCTTATTATTAGCTGGTAATCCCGATTATTAATTTGGATAGGTGATACTGCTCCAGGAACTTCAGGGGAGTGTACAATTTGGGATTGAGCTTGCTTGGACAGGTTTGTGAGTGAACTTTTGGTTTATGAACTATAATGCATGCATAAATGTATCTTTGATTTAAATACTGTTATGTATGGGTGCTATGAATTTCTGGAATTTAGAAATGATGCTGGACACATGTTTTCCAATATTTGAGTGAAAGTGTGTTTTGAGAAATGGCCTGGTTTTTGTACTCGATTTTGATATCGTTTTGACGTGGTAACTATTTGAGCCTGTGATTTGGGTTTAAACCCGTAATTATGATATTACTGGTTTTGGCCATAAAATGACTTTTCAAAGAATTTGGCTTAGTCCAAAAAACAAAGATTTCAAAACATGAATTTGGTTTTCACTGGTTTTCTATCCCCGATGGTTACAATTACTCAGACTGGTGTTGAGGGGTTTTGCTCTGCTGGTTGTTGAGGGCTCCGACTTTGGTGTTGAGGGGTCTTGCTTCGCCGAGTCGCGAGGCTGTCTACGCGTAGTACAGGGCTAGCACACCTCAAGGGATACCCTGGTGGCTAGTGGATATGTCGGGAACAGTGGATTTGAGATATTATGTATCCATGTGGAATTAAATGATTTTTAACTCCTTTGAAGAGAGTTTTCAAACAAAACTGTGGACCATGAGGTATTTTCATTATACAGATTTTATGTGAGTCCAACTAAATGGTTTTAAAGAGAAATGGAATTCCGATGGTTTCAAATAATGTTTTAATCATAAACTGTTTTATGTGATGCATGCATGGTTTTATTCGTGGAGGGGGAAAATGTAAGATTTCCTCGAAAAAGGATTTATAAATGATTATTTTTGTCCACTCACAACTTTGTGTTTTAAATCCCCTCCAGGCTGTTGAGTTGAGTTGACGTGGGCACATTCTGAGGCGGAGGCATTGGTTTTACAGCTGCGCTTTGTACCTAAACTTTGAGTAGGATATATAATTTTGTATTATTTATCCTACCTAGATGCTCTGATGATATATTTTGGATGGTTGTTGTCTATGGAAATTTGGAGTGCTTTAAATCCCTTGTCTGATAGGTGGAAACCAATGATTTAAATCCCTAAGAGGAAATTCTGCCGAACTCTTGGTAGAAATCTCATAATTTATTTTTAAGGATTAAAGGGTAATTTGGAAACTTTTCCTTAGGTTGTCAGACGGGACAGGAAACACGGTGACGCGGCTTGTGTAGAGGCTTGGTGAGAACATCTGCGGGTTGATCAATGGAAGGGATGAAGCAAACACGGTGACTACCTAGAGCCACATTTTCACGTACGAAGTTATAGTCGAGTTCGATATGGCAAGTGCGCGCATGGAAGACCGGGTTGGCAGCCATATAGGTGGCACTGAGGTTGTCACAGTGAAGTAGAACCGGAAACGAGGGCGTGACCCCGAGCTCGTACAAGAGAGAGGACATCCATGTTATTTCAACACATGAGTGAGCAAAGGAGCGATATTCGGATTCAACGTTGGACCTTGCTACCGTGGGTTGCTTCTTGGAGCACCAAGAGAGGAGGTTCATTCCGAAATATATGAGATAGCCACTGGTGGAACGTCTAGTATCGGGGCAACCGGCCCAATTAGCATCGGAGTAAGCACAAAGACGAGACCCAGGTGGTTGAGGGCGGAAGATAAGACCATGATCAAGCAGTCCTTTTACATACCTAAGTATCCGTTTGGCAGCAACAAAGTGAGGAGCAAGGGGAGTACTCATGAACTGTGCGACGATATTGACGGCGTAGGGGATGTCAGGCCGAGTCAGGGTTAGATATTGTAAGATGCCAACAAGTTCACGATATTCAGTGGGGGATGAGAGGAGAGAGTCGTCCGAGGCAGAGAGGTTTGTTTTGGTAGCAAGTAGAGTGGAGGCCGGTTTGCAGTGCAATAGGTTGTGCTTTTGTAACAAGTCATGGGAATATTTGAGCTGATTGACATGGAGAGACCCTACACGAGGAACCGCCTGTAAACCCAAGAAGTAGTGTAAGGAACCAAGATTTTTAATGTCAAAACCATGGGCTAGGGCATCAACGAAGCTGTGCAGAAGACTGGGGTTGCTACCAGTGACGACAATGTCGTCAACATATAATAGTAGGAGGATAGTTTGTGACCAATGGCGAAACACAAAGAGAGAGTTGTCAGCGAGACTTTGTTTGAAGCCAGCTACGATCAAGAAAGAACTTATGTGGGAAAATCAGGCCCTAGGAGCTTGTTTGAGGCCATAGAGCGCCTTGTGGAGATTTCAGACGTGATGAAGACGTTCAGGATCAATGAACCCCAAAGGTTGGGTCATGTAGACATCTTCTTGGAGGAAACCATGAAGGAAAACATTCTTCACATCAAGTTAGCGAAGAGGCCAACTGTGGGACACTGCTATATGGAGAACCGTGCAAAGCGGCAGGTTTGACAACGGGACTGAAGGTTTCAGTGTAGTCCAAGCCAGGTTGCTGATGAAAGCCTTTGGCTACCAAGCGTGCTTTGTAGCGTTCGATGGAGCCTTCGAATTTGTGTTTGACTCGAAAGACCCATTTGCAGCCAACCGTGTTATGATGGGAGGCCGGAAGGATAAGGGACCAGGTGTTATTCTTAAGGAAAACATTGATCTCCTCAGACATAGCAGAACGCCAAGCAGGGTGTTTGGAGGCTTGTGAGTAGCAGGTGGGCTCGGAGGTGGAAATGGTGTGGAGGAGGGCTTTGGGGATTGGGTAACGGACAATACCATCAGTAGGGAGCTTGGGTTTGGTGATGCCTCGATGAAGTCGTGTGAGCATTGGATAGATGGTGGTGTTCGGATGTGGGGGTGGGAGAATAGGTTGGGGAGTTGGTTATGAGGTGGTGCTTTCAAGCTAGGCAAGGATATGAGAGGGAGTGGGCGAGGTTGGAGGTTGCGTGGGAGGTTGGGAGTGGGTGGCTGAGCTGGTAGGCGAGCCAGTGGTGTTGGCAGCACGAGGGGTGGACGGAGAGTCCAACGGTGGGCTCGGTGGAATGGTAGTAGGTGGGCTCGGTAGCTGGGGCTGCGGATGAGTGATGGGAGTGATGGTGAAAGGTACTTCGGGGTCCTATGCACTAACATGCAGATTAGTAAAAGGAAAAACATTTTCTTGAAAGAGGACATGACGCGAAATGTAGACACGACCAGTAATGGGATCGAGATAGCGATACCCTTTGTGATTAGGACTATGTCCGAGAAGAACACATTCTAGGGAACATGATGAAAGTTTGTGTGGAGTGTAAGAGCCAAGATAGGGAAAGCAAGAGCAACCAAACACACGAAGGTGAGAGTAGGATGGAGATGTGGTAAAAAGCTGAGTATGAGGAGAGGTCTAGTTAAGGATTGGAGTAGGAAGGAGGTTGATGATGTGAACGGCAGTGAGGGCATCATCAGCCCAGTAGGAGTTGGGTACATGGGCAGTTTTGTAAGGACCCTTCCCGAATTTTTCCTCGAAACCCGGAAAGAACCCTTATCCCGTCTGACAGCTCTTTTACCTCAAAATTTAAGTACCAGAAATACCCTTTATTCTTAAATAATTTTTATTAACTTTACATGGTTCCCAACAGAATCTCAGTACTTACTGATCACTCCTCCTATCAGACGCAGGATAAAAATACCGGTCAAACCCAAAACCTCGGAATAGTGGTGGTTCAAATAGAAATACTCTATGATATCAAATGTCAGTAGTCAGACATTGCTGACATCTCTACTGGAAAACCACAAGACAACAAACTAGTCAGATACTAGTGAACCAATAATAATTCGTCCCTCTAGGTCACCGCCCACACCAACCCACTGACCCGGATAACGAAGTATTTCCATAGGTTGATTAAGCCCATGACAATTGCCGTCTGGTTCATATTAGAGCCGGAAATATCCTCGGCTATCATATCGTATCATCAGTCGGTATAACATTCGGCTATCATATCACATCAGTCGGCATATCTCTCGATTATCATATCCCTAGCCACCAGGGTATCCCTTGGGGTGTGCTAGTCCAGTATCACAACTCTCTGTACTATGATATCTCATCAGCCAGCATATCTCTCGACTGGCATATCATATCAGTCGGCATATCTCTCGATTATCATATCATATCAGTCGGCATATCTCTCGACTATCATATCATATCCCTAGCCACCAGGGTATCCCTTGGGGTGTGCTAGAATATGTACTACTTGGACTCGACCACAATCTCTGCAAAATCACCTTTTATATTGGGGGTTCACCGGGAGTCCGCCAACACGGAACCAAGGCCCGGATCCTAGGCCCCCTAAAATCGGTTTTGTTTATATTGGGGTTCACCGGGAGTCCGCCAACACGGAACCAAGGCCCGGCTCCTAGGCCCCTTCAAATCGGTTTTGTTTATATTGGGGTTCACCGGGAGTCCGCCAACACGGAACCAAGGCCCGGCTCCTAGGCCCCATCAAATCGATTTTGTATCCAAAATCAAGTATATATTTTGTTTATCATTTATCACAAATACGGTTTCAACTCAAAATCATGTACCCAAATAATTACCACGTCCAAACACTATCAAAACCGAATCCAACAACCATATCGTTTCTCGCAACGCACTTCCACTGAAATATTGGAACAACAATTATCCAGCCATCATTGCACCCATACACAACATTTTTAAATCGAGGATATTAATACATGCGTTACAATTTATAATTACCACCATACACAACAGTAATTAAATCGAGGATATTAATACATGCATCACAATTTATAAATACAACCATACACAACAGTGATGAAATCGAAGATATTTATACATACATTACAATTTATAAATCAAAGTCCGCTTACCATCACCATCCAACCCAAAATTCATGTACGCTCTACCCTCAGAACATCTATACCATAATGACCCAACTACCTTGACTTTCCAAACTCAAAACCCTCTCCACGGTCAATCCTTACCGCTGGGATTGCCCAACCGAGCTCTAAATGAACTCCTATGGCCTCGAAACCAACAAAATCTGATCCGAAACGTCCCAAAACCTCAGTCACGCGCTGTCGTGACTTCGGGAACAGTCCCACGCGCCGCCACGCGCCACCGGAAGGTCAGAACACGTGCCCACGCGCTGCCACGCGCCGGTCACGCGCCTGCTACAGTGTTCACGCGCCTGGACCGGTCCAACCCGGTCCGGCTCGACCTGACCCGGTCCAACTCGACCGGTTCACTCGACTCGACCGGTTACCGGTGACTCGCCGGAGAAGACGACCGGACGGCCCACGCCATCGCCGGAGGCTGGCCGGAGAAGATGACCGGACCGCCACCTCCGCCGCCGTCTGGTTCGCCGGAATCCCCCATTTCCGACCGAACTTCAAGGTTTTCTAACTTCTTCATTTCTTAACCGTTTTTCACGATCTACACATGTAAATTCATCTACTTTTCACCAGGAATCCAAATATGAGGTCAAAGTTCCGAGATCGTACCTGGTTTGGCCGGAAAACGGCCGAGAAGGTTCGGTTCACCTCCCTCCTCCGTTCGTCGCCCACGGAGGTGCTCCCACTCCGATGATTACACCAAAAGACTTGTGGGGTCTCGGGGAAGATCCTCCCGACCTTGGTTTTGTTCGAATCGGATCGAAACTCATCCGATGAAAATGGGTCTTCGATATTCACACGGGGGTGTCTTCGGGTGGAGTGAGATTGCACGGGCCAATCTCTCGAGGAGAGAGAAAAATATCATCTATATAATTCCAATTTTTCCAAAATTACCAAATTGCCCCTGAAGCTTCTAGACCCGTAACGAACTCATCGGGTCTCCGTTTTCCGCTTGCCACCTGTCTATGAACTCGTGAGTTCGAGACCTACACAACAACCCAAGACAAATTCCCAAAAGTACTGCCAGTCAAAAAGTGACTCCCGAACCCATCCAAAACTGAGGGTAAAATTGTCCAATTCTCAAAATAATTTAATTTCTGGTCCGGGTCGTTACAATCTACCCCCCTTAAGGAATTTCGTCCCCGAAATTTCACCAACTCAGGTTAAAGAACCAACCTCCTATTCAGTTCAAGGTCACTAAAGAGGTAAACTCCTCAGATGCATCTTGTTAACATAATTCCTCAAATAATTTGCACACAAGTGTGCGGTCTGCAGGAAGTTAACCTAAAGCTCTGATACCACTTGTAAGGACCCTTCCCGAATTTTTCCTCGAAACCCGGAAAGAACCCTTATCCCGTCTGACAGCTCT
The DNA here is from genome assembly GCA_037349345.1 of Oemleria cerasiformis. Classification (NCBI taxonomy): domain Eukaryota; kingdom Viridiplantae; phylum Streptophyta; class Magnoliopsida; order Rosales; family Rosaceae; genus Oemleria; species Oemleria cerasiformis. Next base: position 34,763,298 of record JAZGTL010000007.1, on the reverse strand, counting down.
TTTACCTCAAAATTTAAGTACCAGAAATACCCTTTATTCTTAAATAATTTTTATTAACTTTACATGGTTCCCAACAGAATCTCCGTACTTACTGATCACTCCTCCTGTCAGACGCAGGATAAAAATACCGGTCAAACCCAAAACCTCGGAATAGTGGTGGTTCAAATAGAAATACTCTATGATATCAAATGTCAGTAGTCAGACATTGCTGACATCTCTACTGGAAAACCACAAGACAACAAACTAGTCAGATACTAGTGAACCAATAATAATTCGTCCCTCTAGGTCACCGCCCACACCAACCCACTGACCCGGATAACGAAGTATTTCCATAGGTTGATTAAGCCCATGACAATTGCCGTCTGGTTCATATTAGAGCCGGAAATATCCTCGGCTATCATATCGTATCATCAGCCGGTATAACATTCGGCTATCATATCACATCAGTCGGCATATCTCTCGATTATCATATCCCTAGCCACCAGGGTATCCCTTGGGGTGTGCTAGTCCAGTATCACAACTCTCTGTACTATGATATCTCATCAGCCGGCATATCTCTCGACTGGCATATCATATCAGTCGGCATATCTCTCGATTATCATATCATATCAGTCGGCATATCTCTCGACTATCATATCATATCCCTAGCCACCAGGGTATCCCTTGGGGTGTGCTAGAATATGTACTACTTGGACTCGACCACAATCTCTGCAAAATCACCTTTTATATTGGGGGTTCACCGGGAGTCCGCCAACACGGAACCAAGGCCCGGATCCTAGGCCCCCTAAAATCGGTTTTGTTTATATTGGGGTTCACCGGGAGTCCGCCAACACGGAACCAAGGCCCGGCTCCTAGGCCCCTTCAAATCGGTTTTGTTTATATTGGGGTTCACCGGGAGTCCGCCAACACGGAACCAAGGCCCGGCTCCTAGGCCCCATCAAATCGATTTTGTATCCAAAATCAAGTATATATTTTGTTTATCATTTATCACAAATACGGTTTCAACTCAAAATCATGTACCCAAATAATTACCACGTCCAAACACTATCAAAACCGAATCCAACAACCATATCGTTTCTCGCAACGCACTTCCACTGAAATATTGGAACAACAATTATCCAGCCATCATTGCACCCATACACAACATTTTTAAATCGAGGATATTAATACATGCGTTACAATTTATAATTACCACCATACACAACAGTAATTAAATCGAGGATATTAATACATGCATCACAATTTATAAATACAACCATACACAACAGTGATGAAATCGAAGATATTTATACATACATTACAATTTATAAATCAAAGTCCGCTTACCATCACCATCCAACCCAAAATTCACGTACGCTCTACCCTCAGAACATCTATACCATAATGACCCAACTACCTTGACTTTCCAAACTCAAAACCCTCTCCACGGTCAATCCTTACCGCTGGGATTGCCCAACCGAGCTCTAAATGAACTCCTATGGCCTCGAAACCAACAAAATCTGATCCGAAACGTCCCAAAACCTCAGTCACGCGCTGCCGTGACTTCGGGAACAGTCCCACGCGCCGCCACGCGCCACCGGAAGGTCAGAACACGCGCCCACGCGCTGCCACGCACCGGTCACGCGCCTGCTACAGTGTTCACACGCCTGGACCGATCCAACCCGGTCCGGCTCGACCTGACCCGGTCCAACTCGACCGGTTCACTCGACTCGACCGGTTACCGGTGACTCGCCGGAGAAGACGATCGGACGGCCCTCACCGTCGCCGGAGGTTGGCCGGACCGCCACCTCCGCCGCCGTCTGGTTCGCCGGAATCCCCCATTTCCGGCCGAACTTCAAGGTTTTCTAACTTCTTCATTTCTTAACCATTTTTCACGATCTACACATGTAAATTCATCTACTTTTCACCAGGAATCCAAATATGAGGTCAAAGTTCCGAGATCGTACCTGGTTTGGCCGGAAAACGGCCGAGAAGGTTCGGTTCACCTCCCTCCTCCGTTTGTCGCCCACGGAGGTGCTCTCACTCCTATGATTACACCAAAAGACTCGTGGGGTCGCGGGGAAGATCCTCCCGACCTTGGTTTTGTTCGAATCGGATCGAAACCCATCCGATGAAAATGGGTCTTCGATATTCACACGGGGGTGTCTTCGGGTGGAGTGAGATTGCACGAGCCAATCTCTCGAGGAGAGAGAAAAATATCATCTATATAATTCCAATTTTTCCAAAATTACCAAATTGCCCCTGAAGCTTCTAGACCCGTAACGAACTCATCGAGTCTCCGTTTTCCGCGTGCCGCTTGTCTACGAACTCGTGAGTTCGAGACCTACGCAACAACCCAAGAAAAATTCCCAAAAGTACTGCCAGTCAAAAAGTGACTCCCGAACCCATCCAAAACTGAGGGTAAAATTGTCCAATTCTCAAAATAATTTAATTTCTGGTCCGGGTCGTTACAAGTTTGAAGAAGAGTGCAAACCATGTCGGCGATATGACGATGCTTTCGCTCGGCTTGGCCATTTTGTTGGGGTGTATGGGGCAAGACAGGCGTTGGTGAATGCCTAAGGAGGAACAAAAATTGGTGAAGTTGTGGTTTACGTATTCAGTACCATTGGCACTTTGAAGAATCTTTATTGGTGAATTAAATTGTGGTCGGACCATGGCAACAAAGGTTTGGAAATGGTGGAAGACTTCTGATTTTCGTCGAATGAGATATATCCATTAATAACGAGAAAACTCATCCGTAAAAAGGACATAATAACGGAAACCACTAATTGAAGAAATGGGTGACATCCAAACATCTGAGTGAATTAAAGTAAAAGGAGAAGTGACTGATGTTGTTTCATTAGAGAATGAAAATTTAGTGGATTTGCTTATAGCACAATCCGTACAAAAAGACTTTAGTGAAGGAAAAGAAGTTCCTAAGGTAGCCCCCAAGCGTGAAAGAACGGTGGAGGAGGTGTGACCCAGGCAACGGTGCCAAGTTGAGGAGTTGATGGTGGCGAGAGCTTGTGGAGGAACATATTTTGTGGTGGTGGAAAGGGGAAGAGGGTAGAGGTCGTCTTTACATGGGCCCTGAACATAAATGTACCGATGAGCAAGTCATAAATACAATAAAAATTAGAAGCAAACAAGAAGACAACACGATTTTCTTTGGTGAAACATGCAACATAGAGTAGATTCTTTTGGTGGTCAGGGATGCTAAAGACATGACGTAGATGATAGGTGGATGTGCCAAGAGTTAAAGGGAAGGTACCAATATGGAACACATTCATTGAATCATCGTTGCCCATGTAGATGGTGCTGGTGCCGGTGTATGGAGTAGGGTTTTGTAGTGGTGTAGGAGGGCCAGCCATATGATGAGTGGCGACGGCGTCTGGGTACCACACTTGATCAGGTTGAGCAGCGGGTTGGAGTATATGGGTGCCAGCGAAGGCAGGGTAGGAAGCAGGGCCGAAAAACTTGTGTGGGCAGTGAGCAGCAGTGTGTTGTGTGGTGTGGCAAGTGAGACACCATGCGGGAGCCGGTCCAAGGAGACTTGGAGCCGGGATAGACCATTGTGGTGGTGGCACTAAGTAACGAGGCCATGGAGGCTGAGACCATTGTTGGTTATCGCCACATGTTGATTGATGCGGCGTCGGAGGAGCACAAGAGCAGTTGTAGCCACCCCTGGAGTTAGAGCGATATGAATTGCCACGACCCCGATTAGGATGATAATTTCGATGGCTAGTAGAGGGAGAATGAGAGGTGGGAGATTTTTGGTGATAGAAGGCAGTTGGGACATGAGGTGAAGTGGTGAACTTGGGGACTTGAGCTTCAAAGGCGAGAATCCGAGACCGAAGCTCAGTAAAGGACGGCAGCGGGGGATGCTGAAGGATGGTAGTATAAAGTATAGTGTAATCAGGTCCGAGGCCACGAAGAGTAGAAGTGACAAGATATTCAAGATCCACGGGCTTGTTAATGGAGGCAAGTGCATCGGCAATGGACTTGGCATGGTGGAGGTAGTCATCAATAGATTTTGCTCCTTTAGACATATCCATGAGTTGGAACTAAATGGAAGTAGAATTGGCAACAGATTGTTGAGCAAAATGGCATTGGTGACAGTCCCAAATATCCTTGGCAGTCTCACTTCCAATAGTGAGAGAGATAATGTTCTTGGTGAGGGTGGTGGTGATGTAACTCACCACAAGTTGATCATGTTGGATCTAAGTCTAGAGGGCAGGATTGGTGATCGGGGTGGCATGAAAGGAGTCGGTTGCTGGAGAGGAAGGAAGGATGGTGGCTGGTGGTGCGGTGGAGGAGCCATCGACAAAGGGAAATAGGCCTTGACCAATAAGGAAGGGTTTCATTTGACGAAGCCATTGAAGATAGTTGGTTTCATCAAGTTTGAGGAAGCTGGCGGTGTTGGGCCAAAGAAGTGAAACGAGGGTGAGGAGGAAGAGGAGGAGGAGGAGGAGTTGGAGGCCATTAGGATCGGCTAGGATTTTTCAGTGAGATAGAGCCTAGACCTAGGATGATACCATATGAAAATTTAATTCAATGTATTTATTTAATCCAAATATACACCATATAAATAGAGTACAATATAGGAGTATTTTAGGTACAATTAATTTGATTGAGATATGTCAACGCTGAAAGGATTCAAGTTTCCTTCTTGGTGTCAATCACTGGGATTGTGGAGCGATAAAGGGAATCGAGAGGATATCGCTAACAGTAGATGATATAATCAGATGGCTCTCAAAGGCCCGCTTAGCGAGCCTACAGGGGAAGCAGGTCCACCTCAGCTTCAGCTATACAAATCCTTGCTTTCCAAAGTTGAGCTCTGCAATCTGCTGCAAAGGTACATGATTTTATCTGCTGCAATATGCTAGGAAATTGATTTCACTTTTCACTTTTTTCTTTCTGGAGTCCTCTGCTTATTTCTGTCTATTGATCTTGTTTTACATCATTCAATTGAATTTTGATTAACCTCAAGTGTTATATTATATTGAGTTTTAGTTAATATATATGACCAGTTAGGATTCTAGTTCTTAATGCTGTCAAAATTTCAAAGTCGGATCAGTGATCCAATCTCTTTATATATTTCGATAGATGTGGAGTTTGTATCATCAGAAAGAGCCTTGTATTTATTCTATCTGATCTACCGACAAGGTATTTAATTCTTCAATTGCAGTCACCAACTATTTCTCATCGGATAACAAGATTGGTGTCGGAATGTGTGGAGTTGTGTACATAGGCAAATTAATAGACGGGCAAGAGGTGGCTGTAACAAGAAGTGAAACTACACCCAGCAAAAAGAACAAGTTTGAAGAAAATGAAGCTGCAGCTGAAAATGTTTTGTGGTACTGTTCACCGTCATTCCTCTTTCTCCTACTACTGTCAACCTTCGTGGTTGGTACGGTGGTGCTCAGAATGAGGTGAGGAAGATGATGGTGGTGTTAGTTTCTCTAGGTTTGACGAAAATCGAAAAATCACAAGAGTGGGGGTGTGTGTGTTCACTATTTGGCAGAGAGAGATCGAGAGGAGAGAGAGGGGATATGATAAAATTTGGAAAAATGAGGTTTTAAAATATCTGACAGCCCAAATTACCCAACTACCCTGAAGCTTCTAGACCTATAACTCCCTCATTCGGATTCCCTTTTTCTCGTGCCGCCTGTCTACGAACTCGTAAATTCGAGACCTACACAATGGTCCAAGAAAAATTTCCAAAAGTGTCTCCGAACAAAAAGTGACTTTCGAGTCGCTACTAAAATCGAGGGTTAAAATTGTTCTTTTCTAAATTAATTTACGAAAATTCACTAATTAAAAATACGGATCGTTACATTTTGCCCCTTAAATGACATTGTTCATACATTTTGCCCAATGCTATTTTTTGTTGTTCTAATGGAGAGGGACAAGGGGCAAACCTTCAATTTTTTTTTAACTTTTTTCTAAAAGATAATAATATAGAAATCTTATATAATATATCCGAAATATTATTTTATTTTATCTTATTTTATTTTTTTTAATCTACAATCTAAAATGATATATTATTTAATCTTATATTAAATTTTCATACCACAATTTTATGACATGCCTATCTGCATCTAAACCTCAATAAATAAACTCATTCTTCATCTTTATACTTTTTGTGGTATAAATTATAATTATGATGAACCGATCAGATTCAACTGGTCTCAGAGATGGGAAAGGATAAATCATCTTCAATTCATATTCATGAACCTTAAATAGATTCTGAACCCCAAAAAAAAAAAAATCAACCATCAATGGATATTATATATGAATATGTAGTTTTTTTTCCTAGCCTATTGCTATTGCATAGATGAAGAGACATTGAGATAGATGCATGGACTGCACGGATTTGTCTTTGCCTTGTCCAAATGTCATGGGTTAGAAAGTGAAACCCATGGGCTGTGGGCTAAATGCTGCCTTGTCCAGTCTAATTTCATCCCATTAGATATGCTCTCACTTATGAAAAGAATTTATCTAATTTAATCTTCACAAAATTATGATTAGTTTTTTTTTTTAAATGATGATTAAATTAGAAAGGAGAAGTTTATTCATGTTAAGTCCCTCTAATACCCTCGATCAAATGAAAAATCGTTCACCTCTACATTAAAAATAGCTTGAATTTTACGAGCTATCTAATCCATTGCTAGACAAGAAACAAACCCTTAATTACTGTTTCTTTTGCAGCCTGTCAATAATTTGACGACACTTATATTATAAGTCTATATTTTTCCATTTCAGGAAGTAGAGAGTTACAAGAATGCAGAAAGTTCCTTGATTGGAACTAGAATTGTTCTCATATATGACTTTTCATGCACAAGAACATGAAACAATATGAACATAATTATTAAAGTTGTGAAGTTTTCAATAGATCCGGAAACTATCCAGCGGGTGCCGGTTATGGTTGATGTAGTTTCCGGTTTTATACGTCGGCTTTTTGAGGAAGATGTTATCGACGATAGCTGCGACAGGAATGCAGTTAAAACAGTCGTTGAAGACATCCCACAGCCTCACATTGTGTCGCCTATCGTAAAACCCACATCTCTGGTTAGTGTTACATCCATGATCTCCCCTAAGAAGAAAAACATTGTTGGGATACTTAATCTTATAGGCAAGCAAGAGGCACATGGTGTCGGAGCTCCCCGTTCCGAAATCCATAAAGTCCCCCAAGAACACATGAGCTAAATAATTGTCACTAGGCGTGTTTTTCTTTTTCCCAAGACCCCAAGCTTTAATATCCGTCAATAGTTCAGTAAATGGACCGCCTGAGAAGGAAGAAAAACAGAATATTGAAAACTGTGTGTGAATTAAGAAGCGAAAATGTGTTAATAGTTGTAGCTAATCGTGGTGCGTACCAATAATGTGGATAGGCGATTTGAGGTCAAGTACATTGGGCTGAGTAAGGAAGATTTCAGTGGCACAATGACATAGCTGCATCATCTCAGATTCGGAGACGAGAGTTGCGCGCGGCTGTGAAGCTGATTGGAGCTCCGAGTGCCGTCTGATTATATCGTCCGGTAGACCAGGGTCCATTCCTCCGCCACTTAATTTATTCTGATCAGGCATTTCAATGCAATCCAAATAAAATGTCGGACTACTAGTAGTTACCTTTGGGGCAGATGAGTTCTGTCGTCTCAGCAGAGGCGACGAGCTCTGCCTCAGTAGACGTGACGAGCTCTGCCTCAGCAGAGACGACGCCTCTGCTGGTGAGGGAGATGCGTTTTCTTCTGCTGCTGCTTTCTTATCGTCGACAGCCAAAGTGCCGCGTTTCCTAATGTACCCTTTCACGTTTATTCGAATCCCCCCACTCATAATTTGACTATATCACAAGCCACTGAAAACAATTTGTACTACATTATTTTTACACATTTATGAAACTGCATATTTCAAGGGCGGCCTAAATTAATACCTAACATTTATGTACCAGAACAAAGGCACAACCTCTCTCTCTCATCGCTAAATTAGTCAGTCAAAGTGTCAGACATCATTATCAAGTGCACTTTATTTTTCAATTTTCAATTTTTAATGATAGGGGAAATACACATACACAACTTACACAGAAATTACTCAGTATGATCGATGCGTTAACTTGTAAATCAAGAAATAAACAGCGAATTCATCAAAATGAAAAGAAATTAAACTAGCAAATGTCGATTAAGAAGTTTACCAAATTGGGACAGCTAGCGAGGAAGCGAGAAGAGAGACAGAGATCGAGCTTCTGCAATCTGCAAATTGCCGCAAAGGGGTAGATGACGATGACGAAGACGAAGACGACCAACAAAACGCGTTTAAATTTGGGTCCTCTTATGCTTATCCTCGCTCAAGTAAATAATGGAACCATAAATATATATATATATAACGTTGACTACCCAACATATATGTCCTTTTTATTTGTTGCACCAAATTAGGAAGGTTCCACAAAGAAAAGATCGTACAATGAAATAAATTTTGCAGAACGGTGGGCAAAATATTGGCATTTGAAACAACCACAACTGAAAATCGTAAACGCTCCAATTTTTCTGTAATTTCTAGTGTTACCAACCTGCCAAATTAAGCCTTAAAAGGGTAATTTCTAGTTCAAAATGATTAAGAGAACAAGGAAAAAGATAGGTAATTTGAATGTGCTAAACCCTAGCTTTACCTTAGGCGATCTTGGTAAGGATTTGTTCATCTCTTCTTATTTAACAAGCTTATGTTTTTAGATTTCTCATATCTTACTCGACTTTTATAATTCTAACTTGAAAAGTTTCGTAGTTTTGGAGTGATTTTCATCTAGGTACACAACTTATTTTGCAATATTATTATAATTTAAGATAAACTACATAAAAGTACCTAAACTATAAGGATCATTTCAAGTTCATACCCCAACTATGAAAATTTTCATCTAGATACACAAACTATCAAAATACAAATCTAGGTACCCATCGTTAGCAATCTGGCCCAAGTGGCATGTGTGAGACCCTTTTTTATGCTGATATGGACGTCATGTGGATAAAAAATTAATAAATTTTTAATTATAATAATCCATGTAGGCCAAAATAATAATAATAAATTCTTTTATAAAAAAAAAAAGGAAGACAAAAAAAACAAAAGATAAGCAAAAAAACAGGAAGAAAAAAGGGCAATCACCATCGAACCAACCACATCATCCTCAACATATTCATCTTCGTCTTCTAAATCATCCTCAGCATCTTCGATGAACACCCAATTCGATGAACATCATCTTCAACATCAATTTGATGAACATCATCTTCAACATCAATTCAATGAACATCATCTTCAACATCAATTCAATGAACACCCAGAATAAGATAAGACCTTAAATCCTTAATTCATTAACTCAATTCGATGAACACCCAAAATAAAATCAAAAAAATAGACACAAAATAGAAGCCCCCAATTCACCAATTCAAGTTGATGAACACCCAACCCCATCTGCCACCAATCCCAGGTGCTGGAGCAATTCTTCTGGGAATGCGAGAACGCACCGGATTTGTAGATCTGGTAAGAGGGAATGGAGGCAACCGAAAAACAACTTCCTCCGTCTTAATCGGGTCGGACCTCTAAATTCACCAACAACACAACTCAGTCCAAACGATCAAAACCAAACCCAAAAATCAGACAAAAAATGAAACCTGTATGATTGATTTTGAGACTGAGAGAGAACATTGACTGGGTCTTGGAGGACGGGTTTGATGTTGTCTTTGGCAGGCACGAAATAAGGCTTTGAGAGAATCAAACCAAAAAATCAGACAACACAAAATTCACGCCCAAAACCCCCGTTCAATTCATTGAACACCCACCCCACCTGCCCTTAAGTTCGAAGAGAATCAAACCCACCCCATTGAACGATGAAATCACCACCCCCCCCCCCCCCCCCCCCCCTAAACCCTACACAAATACACCAAATTCAACCAACTTAAAACTCAAATAATGATATGCAGACTGACATTTGCACTCAATTCATAATCAAAACTCAACCCACCATCATCGCTTTAATAATCAAAACTCTAAAATATCAATTCTATATGGTTTGACCCACTAATTGCACTAGCACACGAGGTCGCCACTTGGCTTGGCGGTTTGTTGAGATCGGCGTCCCTGACGTCTTCTTCGTTCCCGGAGACTTCAACTTAACCCTCCTCGACCACCTCATTGCCGAGCTCGGCCTAAACCTCATCGGCTTCTACAACGAGCTCAACTCGGCTACGCCGCCAACGCTACGCGCGCGCCATGGGAGCAGAGCGTCGTGTTCTTGTGCTTCGGGAGTAGAGGCGCCTTCTCAGAGCCGCAATTGAAGGAGATCGTTGTGGGTTTGGAGAGAAGCAACCAGAGATTCTTGTGGGTTGTGAGAGGCCCATCGGGTTCGGACTCGGAAGAGCCAATGGGTTCTTAGAAAGGACCAAAACCAGAGGCATGGTCATGAAGTCGTGGGCTCCACAGGCGGCGATCTTGAGCCATGGATATGTGGGTGGAGGAAATGAAGGTGGGGATAGCAATTGATATGTCAAAGGAAGTGGTTGTGAGTGCGGAGGAGGTGGAGAAGACGGTGTCATAGTTGATGGGCTTGGAATCGAGAAGGAGCGCCGGGAGTGGAGGGTGGGTTCTCTTGTCTGGGTTTTCTCGTTTGATTTTGTATTTGTTTTTTTTTTTTAGGATTTTATTAATTACTTTTAATAATATTCAAATCTTATTAATTTTTTTTGTCTACATGACGTCCATGTCAATATAAAAATGGGCCTCACAAATGTCACTTGGACACTTAACAGATTGCTAATGGTGGGTACTTATATGTTGTGTTTTGATAGTTTTTGTACCTATATGAATTTTTTTATAGTTGGGATATAAACTTGAAATGACCCCTATAATTTGGATACTTTTATGTAGTTTATCCTATAATTTATAAACAATATTGATAGGTAACAAATTAATATGTCAGAGGGTGGGTGTTTTGATGAAGATGTTGTTTACAAAAGCAGCCACCGGAATGCAGTTAAAACAGTCATTGAAGACTTCCCCGAGACGACGCCTACTGTAAAATCCGCATCTCTGATGAGTAGGCCATACATGATCCCTAAGAAGGAAAACATTATTAGGGTACTTGATTTTATAAGCGAGTAAGAGGCATGTAACGTCTGTACTCCCCGCCGTGAAGTCCATAAAGTCCCCCAAGTAGACATGAGCTACATAATTGGCATTAGGCATAATGTTTTTGTTTGCGCCAATCCCCCAAGCATCAATACCCGTCAATAAATCAGTAAATGGGCCGCCTGAAAATGAAATGCAAATTAAAGCAAACTGAAAACTTGTGCGAAATAGAAAAAGTGGTATATGAATTTTTGTTTTTGTTAAACACATGACAAGTATAGAGAACCTCATTTTTACTAACCCCTCCATAAATCAGTAACAAGGCCGCCTGAAAATGAAATGGAACTTAAGGGAACTTGTGCAACAAAAAAAAAGTGTTATAACTTGATGATTCTCTTTACATGACTTTTTGTTTTTATTAAAAACATGTTAAGTTTAGAAAACTTCATTTTTTAAAAAATTTTATTTTCATATATTCGCACATGGTTGATTGTTTAGAATATGTGTAGAATCATCATCATTTAGTGCTTAGACATCAAGTTTGGTCTCGGATTGACTAATTGCTTCAATTTAAGTTTTGAGTAACAAACATAAGGCTAAAATCGAAATTCCAAAAGGACTATCATATACCCTAACTAATCAATTTTGTCAAATGTGATTAAAGTTACCGAAAATTGTGTATAAATAATGTATTCACTATGCATCCTGTCTTTAAAAAAGATGAGAAGAAAATCTGATAACTTGATAAGATATGGTACTTACCAATAATTCGGACCGGTGATTTAAGGTCAAGTACATTGGGCTGGCTAAGGAAGATTTCAGTGGCACAATGACAAAGCTGCATCATTTCAGACTCGGAGACTAAATCTATGCGCCAGCAAGCTGAATGGGCGGAGTGCCGTCGGATTATATCTTCCGGTAGGGCAGGGTCCATTCCTCCGTCACTCCATTTCTGATCAGCCATTTCAATGCATGCTAAATTAAATGTTGGGTTAATTACCTTTGAGGTAGATGAGCTAAGCACCTGCAGAGACGACGTTGTCTCCGCGGGCAAGCAACATAGATTTTCTTCTTCTTGCTGCGGTTTCTTATCATCCAGACCCAAAACACCGCGTTTCATAATGTACCCCTTCACATTTGTTCGAATCCCCCCGCTCATAGTGTCACTTGACTATATTGCAATCAACTGAAAATAGTGGAACCATATATGACTAACCAAGACGTTGACCACAAAATCTGTCATTTTTTAGTTCGAGTAATTCTTAAGTGTATCTGTATATCATTACGTATTATTATTATTTTACTTATATTATAATAAAAATACCATGGTGACAGGTGTTCCCGATACACCTTTCTTATATAGCTCTTCATTTTATCATTTTTGTGATCGTTTTTTAATGTCTATTTCATAATCAAATACATTTCAAATGAGATAATACTTGTATCCTACTCTTGTGAAATTTCCCTGTATAACTATTTCGACATATGAAATAATCTTTATACATATATCATAATTTGAACTTTTCAATTCCTAAATAATCATTTCAATATCATGTCCGCAAAATACCAACAATTTTGGAGGTTCTTTAGTCATTCATATGTATCAAACAAATCAACGGTATTGGTAACAATTAAGATCCCCATGGTGAACATTCTATTTAATTTACACATATGAAATGTTGAATGATCTCCAATTTTGTTGATTTTTTGTATATGTGATCTTGAAATGATGATTTAGAAATTGAACGATTCTGATTATAATACATATATACGGATTATTCGATGATTCAAAAAGATAGTATTAGGAAGTACCAACAGGAGTGAGATGTAAGTATTATCGTTCTTAAATTATGTCATCATTCTTGTTTAAAGGAAGGCATCTGCAACTTCAAGGTTTTCTATTTGATCATGTGGCTTGAGTCAGAGGCATTGCCCTATATTTTGCCTTTTACAAGAATCTTGGCATGATGGCCATCTACATCAACCAACTTCTAATTCACACAACTTCTCCTAAAGACACACACAAAAGAAATGTTAAAATACTTGGAAGCATCTCGATCTGGGAATAAAAACTGAAAATGCATAAAATAGGCACACCAGATTTAAAATTTGATGGCTCCTAATTAGGTAGAAAAAGAGTTCCTAGCTAGGCTGCCATGACGTCTGGCAATATATTCAAACACACGAAGAAAAAAAATGAGATAAATAATATACTTTGTTCTTGAAGTAAAATGAACAATTCCATATATCGGGGTTGAGACCAACATGTGACCGAGTAGGGTCAAATACGTGCAATTTTCTTTTTGTGAGAATAATCGCACATATAACGTAATATGATGATCTTCTAATTCAAAATTTTCTACAACAAGACACATAAATCCTTTCTCTTTACAAGGAACAAGGTCCAAGCCTACCCTTTAGGCCTTAACCAAATCGATAAATTAGTAAACAAACATGGACGGCTTACAAAGCCCCCTTTATTTATCTCCATATTAACGATATATAAATAATATACTTTTTGGTATAGGAATATTTGTAGGACAGTTGGCCATGAAGAAACCTACTTTCCCTCAGACTCTCAGTGGCCCGTTGCAGGCAATTACTTGCATAAAGTATGAGAGCCAGCCACTATGTTGCCTTTATCAAAACAGGTCTGCGAGAATCTCTTCATCTTGAATTTTAGAATTGGTACGGGGCAATCGACCAATTTGTTTCAATTCTTGAAAATTTTGTACTTCTTCAAATAGCAAAACATGATATGGTTTGAATAATCACAACATTTTACCCTCTAAAATAGTACCGAACTAAGGACTTTCCGTTTTTAATTAAAGATTAGGTTGTCGATATAGGATCGTTGTTGGCAACAAATGAACCAATAATACGTTGGTTTAGTGATAATGATATTGACATATTATCAATGTCATATCGATAATTTGGTTCTTAATTTATATATTGAACCATACTAATGTATAAGTCAAAGGGAATTGAAATATATAAATTTGGTTCAAAGGGCTCATGACTAACGAAGCTGATGATGAGAATGGATTCTTGAGATGTGTATGTAAGAAGAAGTATTTGTTTGGTTGACAGAATATTGTTGCCATGTGAAAACTTAATGAAAATCAATTGAACTACAAAATCTACAATTAGGTATCGTATTCCAAAGGAAGCAATGAGAATTACTGAATTGAAAATTGACCTAAAAAACAATGGAAAACAAGGGGAGGAAAAAAGGGGGAATAAAAGCCTGTAATTTTTAATGGACTACCCTTAGGAAGAAAAACCTTTTTATCTGAAACTATAAAGGTCTTGTTTGGTTGTGTTTACAAAGGATGGTTCTTGATTGGCCAAAACATGTTTGTAGTCCCCGTAGTTTGCTTAAAGTTTCATTTCGATCCTTATATTTCATTATTTTTCAAATTAAAATGGCCGCAAGTGATAAAATTGAAAATATAGAGGCGAAAGTGAAACTTCAAAAAAAAAAAGACACTGTGAAATTAGAATGGCCACAAGTGACAAAATTGAAAATACAGAGACGAAAATGAAACTTTTAGCAAACGACAGGGACTAAAATTGTGTTTCCGCAATATAGAGTAGTGGATGACGCCCCTCACTCCCCCAGTTGACAATACAAAAGGCAACGACCCCCCCTTGGTAGTTCTGTAAATATAACGAATATTCTGAGCCCTTTTTAACTGTAAAACCCGGGAAAACATACAAACTCGATCTAAAAAAATTCAAAACCAGAAAGAAAGAGAAAAGATAAAAGAAAAGCAAAACAGAGAGAACATTCTTTGATCCATGTCCTCCATCTCCAATCCATGACGATGCGTACACACGCCGCACACCACCTTTTCTCCTTTCGATTGATTCACCGGGCTGTCCTCCACCGTTACTTTCATGTTCTCCGTTTCACTAGATTCCTTCATATATACCCGATTAGACTCGTATTACAGCGCTAGCTGGTTGACACTTGAGTACGAGAGGAGATTTCTGGGATTGTAACTTTTTTTTTTTGGGGTTTTCGTAAAATGAAATGAAATTGAATTTCATTGCTTTGGAAGCGAAGAATCTGAACTAAACCCTTTTCTCTCAGCCTACATTCTAAAATCACTTTCTTTCTCTCTCAGAGATTCCCTTGCTTTCTTTCTGGGCCTTTTAATTTTGAACGATGCCTGGTGCCTTGTCCTTCCCTTCCTTTTCTTTTGAGCCGTCCGTCACATAATTCCCTGTCTCTCCATCTCTCTCCGGGACCGTCCTTTTCAAGGTTCGTGCTGATTCCGGCGAAGCCAGTTTGTCTCTCTATACATAAGGAGCTTCATCCCCACCTTACATGGCTCCCTCACGTGTTAACGACCTCTCTCACCCTTGTATCTATGGTATATTAATTGTAATATGTATATGTCTGCTCCAACTATTAATTCGATTTCAAATTTTGAATCAATTTGATTTTGGAAACTCTGTTTTTGTTGGAGGCTCTGTTTTTTCAAAGAAAGAAACAGAGGATTTGAATTAGTTGGGAGATGTTGCTTAAATTTTTTTGGTAAGCAGGGGAGTTTGTTTCTTCGTACGCAGAGAGGAAATCACGCTTTATGAAATGGCTCAGTAAACTTTTCAGGGGTGGGCCTAGTCGTGGAGGAGATGCTGCCGCCGGTAGCCACCATAATCCGCAGCTCATTGGCGACGAAAACATGGTTTGTCGGGCGCCACTTCGATCTGTGGTTTGAACAACCTTCCCCTCTCCTCGTGTTTTTTTTTTCTCTGATGATATTTTTTTGCTAGTTTCATTTTTGTGTTCAATTTTTATATGTTCACATCATGTCTTCAGTTAAAAGACAGGCTGTCGTTCTGTGCATTTTATAGCGAAAATGTGTGAATAAAATGTTAAGGATTGTAACTTTTGTTGACGATAATAATATCGACAAAATATCGAGAAATAAAGCTCGACTGCTTGAAGCCCTTAATTCAGTCTTTTGAAATTGCAAGATATGGGGCTTTGAACATTTCCATTCATTTTATTTTGATGCCCTGCTATAACATTTCCATTCATTTTATTTTGATGCCCTGCTATAACATTTCCATTCATATCATTTTTTGGTCGTGGTCAGGATGATCGGTCTAGAGCGCAGAAGGAGAAAGAGGAGTTAGACCACGCCATTGCGCTGTCCCTGACCGAAGATTTGAAGAGGCCAAGTGGTAGGTTTCTATTTGTCAAGATCTCAACTCCAAATTCTACTTTATGTGAGTTTGTGTGTAATGTCATAATTCAAGATTCAAATTTTTTTTTTTGTAAATTTGAATTTTCAGGATATAGATGGCAGAAAGAAAAAGATGATGAGCTAGCTAGGTCACTTCAGGACAGTGTGAATCCACCCTGGTATCCTCCATATGCCCCTTCCCCTCCTCAGTACCATCCCTATGGACAAAGGTAAACATTTCCCACTTGCACTAGGATTTGTTTTCTGTACCTTAAGGTCCAAGCTTCAATTCATTGTGTGTGCATATCAAACATCAATGTTGATGAAGCTTCAAACTTTCTGCAACCGATTGCAATTTGCAGAATCTGCGGTGGTTGTAAGCGGGATATAAGTCATGGCAACTATCTGGGATGCATGGGGACTTATTTTCATCCTCAATGTTTCTGTTGTTGTTCTTGTGGTCACCCCATTGTCGAAAATGAGGTAGTTACTCTTCCTTCGTTTGGTATCACTGAATTGATCGAGCTGTTTCATTTGCTTTCACTAAATTCTTACGCGCGTTTTCTCTTGATCCAAGTTACATTTGCTTTCACTAAATTCTTACGCGCGTTTTCTCTTGATCCAAGTTTTCATTGTCGGGGAGGAATCCTTATCACAAGTCCTGTTTCAAAGAGCTTGCCCATCCGAAATGCGAAGTTTGCCATCAATTTGTAAGAAAATGAAAAATGTAAATTGAATTGTCGTCTTTCATTTATGGTTCACAAAACAGAAATTTATGCTTCGAACATTTTCAGATTCCAACAAATCGAGCTGGTTTGATTGAGTATAGATGCCATCCGTTTTGGTCACAAAAGTACTGTCCATCTCATGAACATGATAACACATCTCGTTGTTGCAGCTGCGAACGCTTAGAGGTAGTACTAATCTAACCCAGCGCGATAGCTTGGGTTTCAAGAAAAACAGTATTAGTACTAAATCGAATTGTTGTTTTTATCTGTTGTTGAAGTCTTGGGATGCAAGATACATTTCGTTGGGAGATGGACGGAGTTTATGCTTTGAGTGCATGGAATCTGCAATCATGGATACCGGTGACTGTCAGCCTCTGTATCACGCCATCAGAGATTACTATGAAGGAATGAACATGAGATTGGATCAGCAAATCCCCATGCTTCTGGTTGAAAGACAAGCACTTAATGAAGCCATTGTTGGAGAGAAGAGTGTAATTTTGAAACCCTTCTCCCTTCTTGAGTTTTTTTTTTTCGGTTTGGAATTGAATTTCTCTAATTTAAACCCGGTTCTTTGCAGGGCTTCCATCACATGCCGGAGACAAGGGGTTTATGTCTGTCTGAAGAGCAAACCGTCAGCAGTGTATGATTATATCAGATAATTCTATTAAGTTCTATTTCCATTGGCCATGAACTTACTAATTTTTTGTCATTTGTTTCGATATTCAGATACTTAAAAGGCCAAGAATTGGGGGGCATCAACTGATTGGAATGAGAACTCAACCTCAAAAGTTGACACGAAGATGCGAAGTGACTGCAATTCTTGTTCTTTATGGTCTTCCAAGGTAACGTATACTGGCTAAATTTATGATCAAATACTACTGTAAAATCCAAAGCATGAAAGCAAAAGTTTAGCTTTGTAATCTTGTCTGTTTGAAATCGAATGCAGATTACTAACCGGTGCGATTCTTGCTCATGAGTTGATGCACGGCTGGTTACGTCTCAAAGGTAGCATGCATTTCTGAAGCTCACTGGCATCATGAACCTCATCCCTCCTATTTTCTGCGCTTCATCTTTTTTTCTTTTATCTGGATAATGTAGGTTACCGGAATCTTAACCCGGAAGTAGAGGAGGGTATCTGTCAAGTGCTTTCGTACATGTGGCTTGAATCAGAAGTATTGCCGGGATTTAAGCCATCGTCGTCATCTGCCTCCACGTCTGCAGCTTCTTCCTCCTCCTCTTCCTCAACATCGTCAAAGAAAGGTGGAAAGTCAAAGGTTGAACACAAACTAGGTGAATTTTTCATGCAACAAATCGCCAATGACTCTTCCCCGGCGTACGGAGGAGGGTTTAGGGCAGCTAATGCAGCTGTCATTAAGTACGGTTTACGCCGTACCTTGGATCACATTCGTCTCACCGGAAACTTCCCATTGTAATAAGATAATGTACCCTATTTCCAGTTCTTTGCCTTTATACCGTCGTTGACGATATTATTTTGCCCTACCCTAAAAAGGGTTGAGCTCAACACAGATGGTTAGGGCTATGTGAAGGAAGATACATATATGTCCAATGTCACTCTTCCAATTAATGAGATCAATAATATTATGCATCTTTCTCTCCCTTCATGGACAACTAGCTCTTGATCTACTGGTACTCATCTTCTCAAAGAAAATTCCGAGTTCGAATGTCCCCAACTTGACGGATCAAAAGATTCTAACAAAGGTAAAACATTACTTGGTATGAGAGTAAGCGGAAACAAACAAACTGTGCAGAACAATTCTTCTCATACAAAAGCCACCAAAACAAGTGAAGAAAATTAGAATTGCAAATCAAAATTGGCCCAAGAACGAAAGATTTCTCAAATACGATTGAATATTTCTGAGAATTGTAAGAGACAGTTGTGTAGGCATACAAATTCTAAGTGTAAACATGGGGATCGTCAATCTATACATGGAAAAATGTAATTTCTCACAGCAGCATCGCAAAACTGTCCACTATGAGCTTTGTTGTAACAGCTTCGTTCATGCTCTATTTTAGTATCACTTCTGGGAAGATGTCTGCTATAAGCCGGCACTAACATCAGCTAAAAACGTCTTCAAGGTCTCGTATGTCATGAAACAAATACCTACACCAGGTACCACTTTGTAGTATTCTGGTAGGATGCCTCTATACAAGCCTCGTAAGCCTTCTGTCTTGTATATGTGCTTGAATATACCGAAAAGGCCTGTTGTGTAGACACGGGCTCGGCCACCGGCCCCTTCCAACTGCTTCCGCCGTCTGACAAGATCCAATGGAAATGTTGCTGCACAATATAGCGAGTCAAATGAAAAGAGCCGGACAGCATTGTTGCATAACATCATACTATAGCACATCAGTAATAACAATAAAAACACACTGGAACATGACAAGTCAAGACCAAGTAAAGAAACTCACAAAAGAGGTCAAAGCCAAGAAAATAAAACTCAAACATATGATCCGACAAAAATACTCCCAAGTTCTTGCAATCGCACAAAAGCCAGTACCAAAGTTGTCCAATGTAATGAAATACAAATGCTATCCAAACAATTTCTTATATATACTCCAATGAACACATCAATGGAGCAACAACGCTCATAATCAGCTTAACGGTGACACATTCAACCCAATATGTGGTCACTCCCAGATAAATTGTCTGTTGGACTAGTAAGGACCATGCAGTTTGGCACATCCAGTGAAGTACGATAAATCTATATGTCATATGTTTAAATGAATTTCTGCTGTTGGGCTTGATAATAAGGTGTCAAATATTTTACAGTTCAATAAGTAAGGATTTAAAAGCCAACACTTGCACAATCATGACATAATGAAGGGAAATAGACTGCCTTAAATAAAGGGAAGTAGCAGAGATTAAGATCTAAGTGAAGGCAACACCAGCCCAAGTTCATCCCCACGTGCACTGGTGAGGGCTTTAAGGATTACAATACCCATGAAGCCATTGGAAAAGGAAGCCTAAGTGAGAAGCGTACCTCAAAGAGGACACCTCTCACATTTGATAACTGAGAACATAGGTTCACCTGAGAGCAGTGCCACCCTATAATAGAACAGACTGCAAAGCTTTGGGAGAGAAGTCACCGAAGAGATGTTCGAAAGATGAAGTCAATCAAAAATAGATCTTGATATTAAAAAAAGTTGGATGAAAGATGGAGGGAAATTTCTCATCAGCTTCCTTACTAAAATTCTCAAATACCAGATTAAAAAACCACTCGTCTGGTTTCTGGCTCTAGGGGTCAGTCTGGTTAGAGACTTGGTGCAGAGCCTGCACCACAACCTGGTTTCTCTGCATCAAAAGCATAGTAAACAGCTATGTATATTAACTTTTATGTCACATTTGATATTTTTAATCAAAAAAACTAAATTAACTCAACCAGATTGTTAAATATACAAGACTGTTCTAATTATATTTGAATGCAAATAGTTCAGGTTGGGGTTGGGGGTATTTCACTAAGTACAAAAGCAAAGAACATCAAACAGAAACATTACCGAAAGAAAAATCTACAGTAAAACTACAAGGGGAAAACAACATTATAATTAAGTATCTCAAGGTTGACACTACACAAACTAAGACTTCCATCAAGAAGAACCACCTTCAGTAAACGAAACAAGAAACTATTTTGGATCTATTAAAGACTTTTCAAGAAATTTAGAAGATAGGAAGTGTACGATCACTCACCTGTTGATGATGCAATTCCTGAAAGGCTCCCACAAGCTAGACTAACCAACACAGTAGAATCATTGGGCCTGAGGTAAAGATAATGGAATTAGCATTTTAGTGTTGACTTGAAGAAAAGATGCATGCAAAGGTAATTATGAGATATTAAGACCCTAAAATTGCTGAATCAAATGATAAATAATCACCTATGTGACTGCCAAGAAGCTCTCAAGGTCTCATACACTGAAAAACTGATGGCTATACTGGGCCCGACACCCTGCATTATAGACAGAACAGAAGTTAGATAAACAACAACAAAAAGAATCCTAAGGATAAGTGAAATGCAAAAAACAATATTTGCATACCAAGAGGGTTGCTCCAAGTCCCTTATAGAGGCCAAACAGACCCTCGTCATGGCTAATAGTTCGCAAAGTATGCCAAATACCTCTGTAGTACATCACGTTTGTCTGCAAAGTTTCAAGTAATCAGTAGGAGCAAAATTCACGCGCAAAAATTATCAGTAGAGGTGAAGAGCTTTAAATCAATCATAGTCAATAACATGCAGTAATCCAAAACGGATGATATATTCAAACTAGAATAGAATATATACCACTGGACAGTAAACTTTTGGGCAGTGTTAAGAAAAGAAAGAACAAAAATAAATTCCACCAACGTATTTACTTGTAGACATGGTAAATTGAGAAGAGATACACCAAGGCCGAATGAAAAAAGGTAGCATAGAATTCCCAAACATGACAATCAGTGGTTCAACAACTTAACAAATCAGTAAATAAAATCTAGCAAGAAAGAAAAATTCCATCCAACCATCTGTTCTCACCTGAGCTGCAAGGCGTGTCCTTACAAGATCCAAAGGATATGTAGCTGATGCAGCTGTTATTCCCGCCAATCCACCACCCACGAAATGAACACAAAGGTCTGTACTCAAGTTATCCCTATGATTTTCTAGCCCTGGAATTGTTTGTAGAAACTGTACCACGTAAATACGATGCATTAATGGATCAAATTATGAAGTACCAATAAACTTACTTGAACTGTAATGTAAGTAAAATTGACAAACTGGTTTTACGAACCTTCTTATACTGCTCATATGCATAGAAATTGACAGAAGAATAAGGAAGACGATGAGCAATGGTAACCAGATTTCCTTTCCAGAAAGCTCTAAATCCTTCTTCACTAGCAATCCTTGAGGCCTCACGCCATATGCTAGCTTTTCTCAACGTTGCAACATCTGAGTGCATTCCTTGTACCTAAAATAATAGCATGATATTAACAAAGCAGCTCTCTTTTTTTTTCGTTCACTTGAAGGGCTCAACAAAGCAGCTCTGAGCAAAACTATGCACAACCAAATGTCCAGTAACCCAAAATACTGCATATTCCAAAGTCCATTTTTTACCCAAGCTCAATAAACAGAAGACACCAAACCCCTAAATTGATACGAAAATAAACCAAAATAAAAATTCCTAGTAAAACTATCAGCTTGCAAAGAGCAAACGTTCTAGAACAAGAGAAGACTCACCTGGAAGAGAATAGTGAGGCGAGCAAGAGGCGCCGTACAAGTCTTAGCGAGAGCGCCGGCGACACCACCGGCGAGAAGTTGCGACACTGTTCCGATCTGAGACTGCTGGTGCACAGACTTGGGCTGTTTCTGTGGCAGTGATTGAGTGAGTGTTCTGACGCCGCCTTCAACAGCGACACCTCCATGCCCAGTATTAAGAGTTCTCTGCCCTCCTTCCACCACCACCCCAACTCTCGCCTCCGTCTGCATTTTAGTGTGCCCTAGAATCTCCTAACTTCCACAGTAAGTAACCTCACTCTCAATTACCAAACGCCGATAGAAATTGAATATTGTAAAACCCTAAGGATCAGTAATTTCACGAACCCCGACGCAGTTTACTGCTTCTGCTCTGGAGCTTCATTACTTTGTCTGCTCTCTGCCTCTGCCTATGCCTAATTTGAACGCAGGAAGGGGGAGAAGAATGTTGGAGCCGACGTCGTTTGAGGGCTTCACCAATACGCTGCGTTATAGTTGAAGGTTAGGGTTTCCAACGTTGCGTCATCGTCAACTTACCTCGTAAGTTTCAGCTCCGGTGCGGTCAGCCCTATGCTACAACAAGACAAGTGGCAAGATCTGTTAGTTCAGAGAAATCTAGGCCGTTAATAGTAAATTTGGATGTGATATATTTTTGACCGTAAGTTAATATGAGTCGTGTTATAATAGCACTGGACGTAGACAATTATTCTGAGTAGCAGAATATCTGATAGTTTCGCTTTCGAATATGCTCGTTTTAGTGACAGCTGGTAAGGTTAACTTGCCGTAAGCCGGTGGTAAGGCGGTTTATTGTGTTCTCCATTACGTGGCTGCCAGGTAGCATTCTTTGAAGTCTGAGAATTCTAGTTTTCGTCTCTTTTTCTTTTAATTATGTGGAATTATTTTTTTCAACCACCGACCAACCTCTCCTGCAAAATCATGTTATTTCGACTCCTATTTACCATTGGCTATTGCACTCTATCTATTGCTATTAAAATAGGTCGAAGTAAGGACGTCTAATTTAAATTAAATATTAAATTTTAAATTTAAATTAAATATTGAATATCAATATTTATAATATAAGAGGGCTACGTCTAATATGGCGTAGTGTTTGTATTATATATGAAAATACATAATGATTTTACAAGAGATATGGTGAAGAGAAAGAGAGACTTTCTACGAAGAGAGAGATGCTTTAAAGAGAGAGAGTGGGACAATGGGAGAATCAGATCCCAACTTCCAACCCCTTTCTTTATGGCTCTTGGCCACTATATATAGATTACACATATGGTCCAAAATGGAAGGGGATGTGGCCTATTCTTGAGTGGGATCCACATAGAGGCCTCCTATAGGCTGGGCAGTCTTCTACATAGCCGAGTCGGCCGGGTACGAGCTGTGAGGACCGAGTACCCGCATGTTATGGGCTTTGTGCCACTTTTTTCCTATACAGGGAGCCATTAGGTGGGTGACACCTGGTGTTCTAGGTCTGCAGCTAAGGTGTTGGAACTCGGAATAGCTCTGCCCAAGGCACTTGAGGAAGCGTAAAGGGCACTCCCCAAGTGAGACTTTCTCCACCAAGGAATGAGCGACATGTGTACTCCAGCTGGCTGAGTTGACATGAGCCTCTGACACAAGCGGTGACCTACCCAATCGGGTTGGCTGTGCTCTTAGAGGGGTCGGCTATGTTGGTCCACCACCCGAGAGGGTAGGCTATGCACTAGAATCGGGTGTGTAGATCGCCTAGCCGAGCGGGTCAGTTGTGCAAAGCGCGTAGCCAAGCGGGTTAGCTGTCCAGGTAGCCAAGTACTGCTTTGTTTCTTGGGCTTGAGCCTAGAGTAGGTGTTATGAGTCTGGGCTGACGTCGGTCCACGTGGTGGGCCCCTAGGGTCCAGCCTTTGAGGATCCCAAGAGGGCCTTGTTAGCTACTGTTTGATAGAATCGGCTCGGCATACTAAGGTTATCAATAGCAGTCCCCCAACTCTCTAGTCGAGAGCTTCACCTCGGGTGGGGAGTTGAATTTTCCTTATGACGTGCGAGACGGTCTTGGCTTGTTTAGCCGACCTGTTGGGGTCTGATAGTCGAGGTAGTAAGTCCCCGAGTCCCCTCAAGTCCTCAATCGAGGTTGAACTTGTGTGTAAATACCCTTCCCGAATTTCGCCTCGAAATCCTCAAAAAACCCTTATCCCGTCTAATAGCTCTTTTTCCACAAAATTTACTACCAGGAATACCCTTAATTCTTAAATATATTAAATAAACCTTACAGGGGTTCCGACAAAACTTCTCTGTACTTACTGAATATACCTACCTGTCAGACGCATAATAGTTTACAGGTCACAGCCGAAGCCTCGGAATAGTGGTGGTCCGAAAAGGTAACACGCTCTGACACCACTTGTCAATAGGTCAGACCCTGTTGAAACCACTACTGTAATAACACAAGACAACTGACTTGTCAGCCTCTACTGTAATAACGCTGTTGCCGGAAAACTCCATTTCCAGCCGAACTTGAAGTTTTTCTAACTTCTTCAAAACTCAACCGTTTTTCACGAATTTTACGTCTAAATCTATCTACTCGAACCCAGAAATTCAAAAATGACCTCAAAACACTAAACTCGTACATGTGATGGCCGGAAAATCGATTTGAACTTTCGAGTTTTTCCTTTCCTTGGTCCGGCGTCTCCCGTGGGTGCCTCCTCCGATGGTTTGTACGGTTGTGCTCGTGGGAAGGAGGAGATTCCGATTTGTTCCACCAACATGGGAAACATGGACTTGAATCAAATTTCAAATTCTGGGTTTTTTTGGTGTTTTTGGTGTTTTTGGGTCACGCGGGTTCGGGGGAGGAGCGGAGGGGGGGGGGGGGGGGGTGTCCAGAGAGAGAGGGTGAAAACTGAAGATGATGATAAGATCAAATGGTTTTTGGGGGTTAAAAAATATCTACCCCTGCCAAATTACCAAAATGCCCCTGACAATCTAGACCTACATCTTTCGCACACGAACTTCATTTCCCGCGTGCCGCCTGTCTATGAACTCGTGAGTTCGAGACCTACGCAACGGTACCCAAAACACAGCGAAACAAAAATTGACTTTCACGCCCCTTAACAGCCAAGGGTAAATTCGTCTTTTTGCAAAATAATTTGCGAAAATTCAATATTTAAGTTTCCGAGTCGTTACATTGTGTGCACACTAGGTTAACAAGACTTACAAAACACAAGAAGATTAAATAGATAACAAGTATATAAGATTAAAAGAAAACACATAATGTATGGACATAAAAACCTAGTTGGGGCACTTCTCCACCGACCGGGTAGGCGAGGTCGTGTATGAGAGGCCAAATTTGGGTGGCTGTCCATGTTATAGGCAAGCGCGGAGTGTACCCTTCAGGTCAACTATGGCGATAACCAGACACAACCCTTCGCGCTTGCCATGGAGGCCACTAAAGGAGAGCGGATCATCCCTTCAATATGTACAAGGTGGAGAGTGTGTCATCTAAAAGATGGAGAATGGGACATCAAGAAGGTAGAGAGCGGGTCATCTGGAAGGTGGAGAGCAGGTCATCCTGAAGGTGGATAACGGGGCATCCATAAGGTGGACATGTGGATCATCCATAAGGTAAGGAGCAGGTCATCTATCATGTGGAGAGCAAATCACCCAGAAGGTGGAGAGCATGTCACCCAGTAATTGGAGAGCGAGTCGGTTGTGCAGATCGCCTAGCCGAGCGGGTCGAATGTACATATCACCTAGCTGAGCGGGTCGGCTGTGCGAAGCAATCACTCATTGAGACATCGGGTGCGCGATTGGCAGCGAGAAGCTCAGTTCATCAATTGATAGCGAGATTGCCTCTCAAACTGTTGGTTGGGGTCAACATTGAAGATCGCGATGGGTCGGCTCTGTACGTGGTTGGGGTCAACATTGAAGACCGCGTCGGGTCGGCTCTGTATGTGGTGATAATGTCATATTTATACGTATTTAATATCCTTCTTTACTAGGTTTTATGTTACATTTTCTTGTGAAATTGGTTCTTTTATGAGTTTAATTTGTGCTTTGTAGGTAATTAATCCTAATGATGGCTTTGGAGTTAATTTGATGATACGGAAGCTAAAAGAACTGCTAAAGCTGAAAATTACTGTGCATAGCAGCCATACTCTTTTGGCCACCATAAATTCTTCGGGATGAACTGGACAATGTGCCTTATATGCTTGGAAAGCTATGGACGTCTAGGTTCTGAAAAATTTTACGGTTCGTAATTCTGATTTTTCTAGAAGACGTTATCTCAGTTTTTGTACCAGAATTCAGCCATAAATTTCTACGCAGTTTTTGACAATGTGTCGTTACAAATTACCAATCTTTGAAGGTAACATTTTGGACGGTTCATGGGCATTTTGGGGCGTTTAAACTCTCTTTTAATTCAGTTATAATCAGCTCTAATTTCTTGGAGGGACAATTGAAAGCCTAAGAAAAGTAACATCCTAAAGCAATTAAGGACTCTTCAATGTGATGGAATTTGATGGCGTGGAAATGAATTGAATTTGGATGGTTATAAAAGAAAAAAAGGCAACAGAAAAAAGAGTGGTTCTTAGGCAAGAAAAAAAAGAAATATCCTAGTACCCATCTTGATCAAAAGTTCTCATAGCCTCCATTGCCATTGATGATCAACCGAATGAGCAAGTCTGACACCAAAAGGAGTCTCTAAGGGTTTTTTCTATCTCTTGTTCAAACTTTGTAATTATGATTTTCATAACTATGAAGTTCGTTAGTATGGTGATTATGAGTAGCTAAATTCCTTGCTAGGAATCTGATGTAACTTGACATGAAAATTTTATGCCTTACTTAACTTTCTTTTATCAATTCAATGTTTCTAATTTCATTCTTTGTGATTAATTCTATCTATATGTTTATGTTATAGATTTGCCATCTTTGATATGAATTTATTGATTTTCTGAGACAAGGTTATAGTAGACACCATATGCTTAGCCTTGAGATAGCTTTATTAAATGAAAGAATTGTTGTTGATGCTGACACCATGCTAAGACACTTTTTGATTTTGTATGTTCCTTTTGAACTCAATGGATTTTTGATTTTTGACTTAGACTAGATACCATGGTTAAGTTGATAATTAAGAATACTTGGTTACAACCGGACACCTAACGGATAATCATAATACGACGAAACGAATCCTAAAAACTAAATTGAGCCTTTTTCACTAAGTTAATTAGAGGCATAGAATTGGATTGTTATGGTGAAATTAGATACCTAGTATTTTCATTCATTGTTTACACAAATCAATCATAAAAAGCTCTCTTTCATTTAATTGGAAATTAAATTACTTGTTCACAAACAAAAACCAAAATTCTTTGTTGATCTTTTATTTTCCATTTTAGCAACTTTGTTTTATTTTTAGTTTTCTTTAGGGCATTGCATAATTGGATTTAATTAATAAACTTTATAAGTCCTTGTGGGTACGACACTCATATTTGCTTGTTATACTATCACATTGATTCGTGCACTTGCAAGAAATATAATTTTGTTCATCACGTGGCGACCGAAAGAGCTTGGACGTCAGGTCGACTCCGTAGATGGCGAAGAGCATGTTAGGTTGGCTCCGTATGTGGCGACCAAAAGAGCTTGAACAAAAAAATTACAGACTTGGTTTAGAGTAGCTTACAAGAAGGGCTCACAGTAGTGAGGGTGGCTGTTGCCACAGACTTAAGCCGCGCTAGTGCCCGACTAGGAGAACACAAAGCCTTTCATGGCTGGGTTCCCACAGACGGCGCCAAATCTTGACGAGTGAAATAAATCGAGGCAAGGACATCTAATCTAAATCAAACATCAAACCCTAAATCTAAATCAAACATCAAACACCAATATTTCTAGTGGTTCATCCTATAAGAGGGCTACGTCCACTGTGGGGTAGTGTTTGTATTATATATGAGAGTACATAGTGATTTTACAAGAGATATCGTGAAGAGAAAGAGAGACTTTCTAGAGAGAGAAAGACTTTGAAGAGAGAGAGTGGGATAGTGGGAGAATCATATCCCAACTTCCAACCCCTTTCTTTGTGGCTCTTGGCCACTATATATAGACTACACATGTGGTCCAAAATGGAGGGGGACGTGACCTCCTCCCATCCAAGCATAAAGTCAAGTGGTCTTTTTGAGTGGGATCCACGTAGAGGCCTATAGGCTGGGCAGTCGTCTGCATAGCCGAGTCGACTGGGTATGTGCTGTGAGGACCGGGTACCCGCCTGTTATGGGCTTTGTGCCACTCTTGTCCTATGCAGGGAGCCATAAGGGGAGTGACACCTGGTGTTCTAGGTCTGTAGCTAGGGTGTTGGGACTCGGAATAGCTCTGCCTAAGGCACTTGAGGAAGCGTGAGTGGCACTCCCCAGGTGAGACTTTCTCCACCAAGGAATGAGGGATATGTGTACTCTAGCTGGTTGAGTTGACATGAGTCTTTGACACAGGCGGTGATATACCCAACCAGGTTGGTTGTGCTCTTAGAAGGGGTCGGTTATATTGATCCACCAACTGAGCGGGTAGGCTATGCACGTGAATGTGTGCAGATCGCCTAGCCGAGCGGGTCGGCTGTGCAAAGCGCATAGCCAAGCGGGTCTGCTGTCCTGGTAGCCAGGTACTGCTTTGCTGCTTGGGCTTGGGCCTAGAATAGGTCTTGTGAGTCTGGGCTGATAGTCAGCCTACGTGGTTGGCCCCCTAGAATCCAGCCTTTGAGGATCCCATGAGGGCCTTGTCAGCTATTGTTTAATATATTCGGTTCGGCGTACTAAGGTTATCAACATGTACCATATTTTATCTTCTTTTTGTTTCTTTATTTTTCCAATGATCATGATGTCAATTCTTTCATGTAACGGCAGAAAGATGATTACATTTATGTATCATGTAATTTTTCATCAAAATTTATATCATTATATCAAAATCAGGCTATGATAGCAAGATTCACAAGTCATTACAACAAAGTCAACGAGGACAAAAGTCGCACAAAATCAGGCTACGTGGTTGGCCCCATAGAATCCAGCCTTTGAGGATCCCATGAGGGCCTTGTCAGCTATTGTTTAATATATTCGGTTCGGCGTACTAAGGTTATCAACATGTACCATATTTTATCTTCTTTTTGTTTCTTTATTTTTCCAATGATCATGATGTCAATTCTTTCATGTAACGGCAGAAAGATGATTACATTTATGTATCATGTAATTTTTCATCAAAATTTATATCATTATATCAAAATCAGGCTATGATAGCAAGATTCACAAGTCATTACAACAAAGTCAACGAGGACAAAAGTCGCACAAAATCAGGCTACGTGGTTGGCCCCCTAGAATCCAGCCTTTGAGGATCCCATGAGGGCCTTGTCAGCTATTGTTTAATATATTTGGTTCGGCGTACTAAGGTTATCAACATGTACCATATTTTATCTTCTTTTTGTTTCTTTATTTTTCCAATGATCATGATGTCAATTCTTTCATGTAACGGCAGAAAGATGATTACATTTATGTATCATGTAATTTTTCATCAAAATTTATATCATTATATCAAAATCAGGCTATGATAGCAAGATTCACAAGTCATTACAACAAAGTCAAAGAGGACAAAAGTCGCACAAAATCAGGCTACGTGGTTGGCCCCCTAGAATCCAGCCTTTGGGGATCCCATGAGGGCCTTGTCAGCTATTGTTTAATATATTCGGTTCGGCGTACTAAGGTTATCAACATGTACCATATTTTATCTTCTTTTTGTTTCTTTATTTTTCCAATGATCATGATGTCAATTCTTTCATGTAACGGCAGAAAGATGATTACATTTATGTATCATGTAATTTTTCATCAAAATTTATATCATTATATCAAAATCAGGCTATGATAGCAAGATTCACAAGTCATTACAACAAAGTCAACGAGGACAAAAGTCGCACAAAATCAGGCTACGTGGTTGGCCCCCTAGAATCCAGCCTTTGAGGATCCCATGAGGGCCTTGTCAGCTATTGTTTAATATATTCGGTTCGGCGTACTAAGGTTATCAACATGTACCATATTTTATCTTCTTTTTGTTTCTTTATTTTTCCAATGATCATGATGTCAATTCTTTCATGTAACGGCATAAAGATGATTACATTTATGTATCATGTAATTTTTCATCAAAATTTATATCATTATATCAAAATCAGGCTATGATAGCAAGATTCACAAGTCATTACAACAAAGTCAACGAGGACAAAAGTCGCACAAAATCAGGCTACGTGGTTGGCCCCCTAGAATCCAGCCTTTGAGGATCCCATGAGGGCCTTGTCAGCTATTGTTTAATATATTCGGTTCGGCGTACTAAGGTTATCAACATGTACCATATTTTATCTTCTTTTTGTTTCTTTATTTTTCCAATGATCATGATGTCAATTCTTTCATGTAACGGCATAAAGATGATTACATTTATGTATCATGTAATTTTTCATCAAAATTTATATCATTATATCAAAATCAGGCTATGATAGCAAGATTCACAAGTCATTACAACAAAGTCAACGAGGACAAAAGTCGCACAAAATCAGGCTACGTGGTTGGCCCCCTAGAATCCAGCCTTTGAGGATCCCATGAGGGCCTTGTCAGCTATTGTTTAATATATTCGGTTCGGCGTACTAAGGTTATCAACATGTACCATATTTTATCTTCTTTTTGTTTCTTTATTTTTCCAATGATCATGATGTCAATTCTTTCATGTAACGGCAGAAAGATGATTACATTTATGTATCATGTAATTTTTCATCAAAATTTATATCATTATATCAAAATCAGGCTATGATAGCAAGATTCACAAGTCATTACAACAAAGTCAACGAGGACAAAAGTCGCACAAAATCAGGCTACGTTGTTGGCCCCTTAGAATCCAGCCTTTGAGGATCCCATGAGGGCCTTGTCAGCTATTGTTTAATATATTCGGTTCGGCGTACTAAGGTTATCAACATGTACCATATTTTATCTTCTTTTTGTTTCTTTATTTTTCCAATGATCATGATGTCAATTCTTTCATGTAACGGCAGAAAGATGATTACATTTATGTATCATGTAATTTTTCATCAAAATTTATATCATTATATCAAAATCAGGCTATGATAGCAAGATTCACAAGTCATTACAACAAAGTCAACGAGGACAAAAGTCGCACAAAATCAGGCTACGTGGTTGGCCCCCTAGAATCCAGCCTTTGAGGATCCCATGAGGGCCTTGTCAGCTATTGTTTAATATATTCGGTTCGGCGTACTAAGGTTATCAACATGTACCATATTTTATCTTCTTTTTGTTTCTTTATTTTTCCAATGATCATGATGTCAATTCTTTCATGTAACGGCATAAAGATGATTACATTTATGTATCATGTAATTTTTCATCAAAATTTATATCATTATATCAAAATCAGGCTATGATAGCAAGATTCACAAGTCATTACAACAAAGTCAACGAGGACAAAAGTCGCACAAAATCAGGCTACGTGGTTGGCCCCCTAGAATCCAGCCTTTGAGGATCCCATGAGGGCCTTGTCAGCTATTGTTTAATATATTCGGTTCGGCGTACTAAGGTTATCAACATGTACCATATTTTATCTTCTTTTTGTTTCTTTATTTTTCCAATGATCATGATGTCAATTCTTTCATGTAACGGCAGAAAGATGATTACATTTATGTATCATGTAATTTTTCATCAAAATTTATATCATTATATCAAAATCAGGCTATGATAGCAAGATTCACAAGTCATTACAACAAAGTCAACGAGGACAAAAGTCGCACAAAATCAGGCTACGTGGTTGGCCCCCTAGAATCCAGCCTTTGAGGATCCCATGAGGGCCTTGTCAGCTATTGTTTAATATATTCGGTTCGGCGTACTAAGGTTATCAACATGTACCATATTTTATCTTCTTTTTGTTTCTTTATTTTTCCAATGATCATGATGTCAATTTTTTCATGTAACGGCATAAAGATGATTACATTTATGTATCATGTAATTTTTCATCAAAATTTATATCATTATATCAAAATCAGGCTATGATAGCAAGATTCACAAGTCATTACAACAAAGTCAACGAGGACAAAAGTCGCACAAAATCAGGCTACGTGGTTAGCCCCCTAGAATCCAGCCTTTGAGGATCCCATGAGGGCCTTGTCAGCTATTGTTTAATATATTCGGTTCGGCGTACTAAGGTTATCAACATGTACCATATTTTATCTTCTTTTTGTTTCTTTATTTTTCCAATGATCATGATGTCAATTCTTTCATGTAACGGCATAAAGATGATTACATTTATGTATCATGTAATTTTTCATCAAAATTTATATCATTATATCAAAATCAGGCTATGATAGCAAGATTCACAAGTCATTACAACAAAGTCAACGAGGACAAAAGTCGCACAAAATCAGGCTACGTGGTTGGCCCCCTAGAATCCAGCCTTTGAGGATCCCATGAGGGCCTTGTCAGCTATTGTTTAATATATTCGGTTCGGCGTACTAAGGTTATCAACATGTACCATATTTTATCTTCTTTTTGTTTCTTTATTTTTCCAATGATCATGATGTCAATTCTTTCATGTAACGGCAGAAAGATGATTACATTTATGTATCATGTAATTTTTCATCAAAATTTATATCATTATATCAAAATCAGGCTATGATAGCAAGATTCACAAGTCATTACAACAAAGTCAACGAGGACAAAAGTCGCACAAAATCAGGCTACGTGGTTGGCCCCCTAGAATCCAGCCTTTGAGGATCCCATGAGGGCCTTGTCAGCTATTGTTTAATATATTCGGTTCGGCGTACTAAGGTTATCAACATGTACCATATTTTATCTTCTTTTTGTTTCTTTATTTTTCCAATGATCATGATGTCAATTCTTTCATGTAACGGCAGAAAGATGATTACATTTATGTATCATGTAATTTTTCATCAAAATTTATATCATTATATCAAAATCAGGCTATGATAGCAAGATTCACAAGTCATTACAACAAAGTCAACGAGGACAAAAGTCGCACAAAATCAGGCTACGTGGTTGGCCCCCTAGAATCCAGCCTTTGAGGATCCCATGAGGGCCTTGTCAGCTATTGTTTAATATATTCGGTTCGGCGTACTAAGGTTATCAACATGTACCATATTTTATCTTCTTTTTGTTTCTTTATTTTTCCAATGATCATGATGTCAATTCTTTCATGTAACGGCAGAAAGATGATTACATTTATGTATCATGTAATTTTTCATCAAAATTTATATCATTATATCAAAATCAGGCTATGATAGCAAGATTCACAAGTCATTACAACAAAGTCAACGAGGACAAAAGTCGCACAAAATCAGGCTACGTGGTTGGCCCCCTAGAATCCAGCCTTTGAGGATCCCATGAGGGCCTTGTCAGCTATTGTTTAATATATTCGGTTCGGCGTACTAAGGTTATCAACATGTACCATATTTTATCTTCTTTTTGTTTCTTTATTTTTCCAATGATCATGATGTCAATTCTTTCATGTAACGGCATAAAGATGATTACATTTATGTATCATGTAATTTTTCATCAAAATTTATATCATTATATCAAAATCAGGCTATGATAGCTAGATTCACAAGTCATTACAACAAAGTCAACGAGGACAAAAGTCGCACAAAATCAGGCTACGTGGTTGGCCCCCTAGAATCCAGCCTTTGAGGATCCCATGAGGGCCTTGTCAGCTATTGTTTAATATATTCGGTTCGGCGTACTAAGGTTATCAACATGTACCATATTTTATCTTCTTTTTGTTTCTTTATTTTTCCAATGATCATGATGTCAATTCTTTCATGTAACGGCATAAAGATGATTACATTTATGTATCATGTAATTTTTCATCAAAATTTATATCATTATATCAAAATCAGGCTATGATAGCAAGATTCACAAGTCGTTACAACAAAGTCAACGAGGACAAAAGTCGCACAAAATCAGGCTACGTGGTTGGCCCCCTAGAATCCAGCCTTTGAGGATCCCATGAGGGCCTTGTCAGCTATTGTTTAATATATTCGGTTCGGCGTACTAAGGTTATCAACATGTACCATATTTTATCTTCTTTTTGTTTCTTTATTTTTCCAATGATCATGATGTCAATTCTTTCATGTAACGGCATAAAGATGATTACATTTATGTATCATGTAATTTTTCATCAAAATTTATATCATTATATCAAAATCAGGCTATGATAGCAAGATTCACAAGTCATTACAACAAAGTCAACGAGGACAAAAGTCGCACAAAATCAGGCTACGTGGTTGGCCCCCTAGAATCCAGCCTTTGAGGATCCCATGAGGGCCTTGTCAGCTATTGTTTAATATATTCGGTTCGGCGTACTAAGGTTATCAACATGTACCATATTTTATCTTCTTTTTGTTTCTTTATTTTTCCAATGATCATGATGTCAATTCTTTCATGTAACGGCAGAAAGATGATTACATTTATGTATCATGTAATTTTTCATCAAAATTTATATCATTATATCAAAATCAGGCTATGATAGCAAGATTCACAAGTCATTACAACAAAGTCAACGAGGACAAAAGTCGCACAAAATCAGGCTACGTGGTTGGCCCCCTAGAATCCAGCCTTTGAGGATCCCATGAGGGCCTTGTCAGCTATTGTTTAATATATTCGGTTCGGCGTACTAAGGTTATCAACATGTACCATATTTTATCTTCTTTTTGTTTCTTTATTTTTCCAATGATCATGATGTCAATTCTTTCATGTAACGGCAGAAAGATGATTACATTTATGTATCATGTAATTTTTCATCAAAATTTATATCATTATATCAAAATCAGGCTATGATAGCAAGATTCACAAGTCATTACAACAAAGTCAACGAGGACAAAAGTCGCACAAAATCAGGCTACGTGGTTGGCCCCCTAGAATCCAGCCTTTGAGGATCCCATGAGGGCCTTGTCAGCTATTGTTTAATATATTCGGTTCGGCGTACTAAGGTTATCAACATGTACCATATTTTATCTTCTTTTTGTTTCTTTATTTTTCCAATGATCATGATGTCAATTCTTTCATGTAACGGCAGAAAGATGATTACATTTATGTATCATGTAATTTTTCATCAAAATTTATATCATTATATCAAAATCAGGCTATGATAGCAAGATTCACAAGTCATTACAACAAAGTCAACGAGGACAAAAGTCGCACAAAATCAGGCTACGTGGTTGGCCCCCTAGAATCCAGCCTTTGAGGATCCCATGAGGGCCTTGTCAGCTATTGTTTAATATATTCGGTTCGGCGTACTAAGGTTATCAACATGTACCATATTTTATCTTCTTTTTGTTTCTTTATTTTTCCAATGATCATGATGTCAATTCTTTCATGTAACGGCATAAAGATGATTACATTTATGTATCATGTAATTTTTCATCAAAATTTATATCATTATATCAAAATCAGGCTATGATAGCTAGATTCACAAGTCATTACAACAAAGTCAACGAGGACAAAAGTCGCACAAAATCAGGCTACGTGGTTGGCCCCCTAGAATCCAGCCTTTGAGGATCCCATGAGGGCCTTGTCAGCTATTGTTTAATATATTCGGTTCGGCGTACTAAGGTTATCAACATGTACCATATTTTATCTTCTTTTTGTTTCTTTATTTTTCCAATGATCATGATGTCAATTCTTTCATGTAACGGCATAAAGATGATTACATTTATGTATCATGTAATTTTTCATCAAAATTTATATCATTATATCAAAATCAGGCTATGATAGCAAGATTCACAAGTCGTTACAACAAAGTCAACGAGGACAAAAGTCGCACAAAATCAGGCTACGTGGTTGGCCCCCTAGAATCCAGCCTTTGAGGATCCCATGAGGGCCTTGTCAGCTATTGTTTAATATATTCGGTTCGGCGTACTAAGGTTATCAACATGTACCATATTTTATCTTCTTTTTGTTTCTTTATTTTTCCAATGATCATGATGTCAATTCTTTCATGTAACGGCATAAAGATGATTAAATTTATGTATCATGTAATTTTTCATCAAAATTTATATCATTATATCAAAATCAGGCTATGATAGCAAGATTCACAAGTCATTACAACAAAGTCAACGAGGACAAAAGTCGCACAAACAATTAAAAAAACCCACATCACTAAAATTATGCAAAATTACAAATCACACCCACAAGCCCAAAACAACCAAAATCCTAATATCACCTAACCCTAAACAGACTACCTCCATCAAGAGAAACAACAACCGCCGTCAAATCCTTCACATATGATCTGAAAGAACTTGTAGAGTAGGGGGCGGATATGAGGAATACTTGATCTCCAAACGATTCAATGGTGCATAAATGCGAATAAATGACCAAAGTCCTAATCTAACTATTATGTCCAAAATCAATTGAAAATACAGCAAACTCTTCCACTAGTAAGACAGAACAAGATTTGGGAAAAAATAAATAAAGTTTAAAGGAAGATTTAGGTATGGGGATGGATTGACAAAATAGCAAAATAACAATAATGGTGAAATTAAATCTGAACATGGCTCAGACTAGATAATCACCTACAAGGACTCTTATTATTAACCCAAAAGAAAAAGAGAAAAACGATGGAGGGAAGGAGGGAAGTCCCCCTCGGTGTGCTTTTTCTTTTGGATTAAGAGAAGAACACGGAAACTAGAGTTTTTCTAGGAATTATCATCTTTTACTCAATTTTAACTTCACAATGAGTATCTTTATACTCCATGAGGTTAAAGACACTCATCGTGAGTAGCATAAGTTTGTGGTGGATATAGGGATGGTCAATAAAAACACTCATTATGAGTGGCCTAAGTTTGCGGTGGATGTAGGGATGGAAATATATTGCTCAGGTTCAAAAAGGCAAAAAAATCATCGAAGAAAACTTGGACCCAAATCCAGCCCAACTTTTATAGTCATCATCAGTAACATATCACCACCTACATCCACCACAAATTTAGACTTTCTCATTGTGCGTGCCCTAAGTTTCCAAATAGCATATGGTAAAGACACCTGTTGACACTTTCTGATAGGCACGAGAAGCAACCAATTAGAATTAGTTCTAGTATCGAACTAGCAAAGACATTCATTATTACTTTGTATCTTCTTTTTGGCCACTGATTATAGCCTTGATGGAAGAAAATTAAAGTAGAATTAAATTTGGAACAAGATTCGATCTAATCATCTATCATCCCCATCATGGGTTGTGACTACTTTGTGATGATAATGCCAAAAATTGACAAAAATCTGAAATGCTAACACATAAATTATGATAAAAGCATCAGTGCCTTTGTTCCCACTTGCTCACGCATCCTCAACATCTCCCCTCCCTCGACTTTACCTAATTTGTGGACCCCAACAACATGCTCATTTTTTGGCTTGCAGACTTAAGGCCAAAGAAACTTCATGGCTCTCAAGATCATTGCTTGTTAAACTCCCATAGTAACCTGCATTCCCCCTTTGCATCATCCGATCATCACTCTGCTTGGGAAAATGGCGATGTTCATTGTTCTTAGCGCATTTCGCTTGGGTGTCCCGGGGGTTTTGGCACGACGGTGTTAGGCCCAAATGGAGAGGGTTGTCATCTAAACAAGTTGGGTGAGCCTGTTGTGTTTCAAGACCGTGTATTTCTTCCACCATTGGTTTCCATATTCTTACTCTTGAATTGATAAACCAGTTAGAAACCTACATGTGTCCAAAGATAAATAGATTAAAAAAATATGGTCAATTGAACCAAAAATTTAAGACTTGTTAGTCAAGGTACCTGAGTTCTTGACAGCCCTGTCTGTTGAGCTAACATTTGCTTCTCAGAATCAGAAGGGTAACTGAAACGAACAAAACCCAAGTCACAAAACATCAATGTACCGAATGAATCCGGTGATTTAGCCTAGGCGTCGATGGAAATCACTTACGGGTGAAGGAAGTGTTCAAAGAGCCATGCCCTAAGCACAGCTACTGCATTCTCTGGAAGTCCTCTTTGTGGCCTCAAAACAGACTGGTGAATATTTTTGTTGGTCAAGTTCAAACCATTAGGTTTTTCGGTAAAATCATCATCATAAGGAGTCTTTTTCGCTTTGGATTGAAGTTTGTCCAAAATGGCATTCTTCAAGCAACCAAAGTGCTTCAAAATGGATCTGATTGCAAAAGATATGTAAGGGGCTGCATTTCCAAGCCCATCAATGGTCTCAAATGATGCCACAGCTAGCTCCATCTGTTGGCAATACAGTTTGTATCTCTTGTACACCTAGGAGACAAGAAGACAAGTGTGCTCACAATTAGTGACTTGGGCCCCAACCTCCCTTCATTTGAGCATAAACGTCCAAGGAAACTACACTCAACAAAAAGTAAGGGGTGCACCCAGTACCGTTCGATTCATTTTACTTGAAAATTCAAAATTGAACAAAAATAATCAAATTTGATTCGGTTTCAAATCGGTCTAATTGGTTTTATATAGTTTGGAATTACACTAAATTGAATTTTAAGTCATTTCTTTTTTATAGAAACCCTGTGTCTTGATTCTATGTTAAAAGGCCGGTCTACCAAACCATCCCTATGAAAATATGATACCAAATGTATCAAATCAAATAATGCAAAGTACCGATGGACTGCATGTCCATACATTTGGCATGCCTTATGTCATTTGAAACTATGAACAGTGTGGAGAAAAAATAAATCTAAAACAATAAAAAGAGAAAAGAGGCAGTAGAAAAATTAAATTCGTGACAAGACAATACATCTTTTGAGGCCATGACTACTGAAAAAAATAATAATCAATCAACGATGTGACAACCTGACAAAATCAATCAAATTTTCCAAATCCAAAATGATAACCTTATACTACAGTACTACTCTTATATTTATTTCACATATTTTGACCAAATTCCATCCCAAAATATCTTAAGCTCCTCCACATCAATCAAAACTTTGGCCAAAAGAAAAAAATAAATCAAAATTAAAAAATACATTAATTCCAAATTAGACAGAATCTAGTTGGTTTATAGAATTAACTTGAAAGTAGAACTTAGGAATAATATGGTCTCGTGATATATTTTTTATAATAATTTAAGAAATATTTATTCAATGTGTAGCTCAGAATTTGACTATAGTAAGTAACAAAAATACTCGTATGAAGTTTAATATTAAATAATTAACTCATTGCACATTTTAATGTTCTCAATCGCTACATAAGACGGTCCAATATTCAAAGTGATTAATGAAATCCTTAATACATAAAATCTTTTTTAAAACAAACGATCCTTATGTGTCTTTATTCAATCACTTTTCTCAATATCATAATAATAATTAATAATTAAAAAGGGCTACTAGCATAGAGGTTTTTTATTAAAAAAAAATTTATGGAAAATTAAGAACACCCTAATCACACTAAAATTTCAATGCTGCCTAAAGTATAAAACCAAAAGATAATATTTGCATTACAGGATAGGAGTATCTCCTTGCACCATTATTTTAATTTATTTTGATTTATTAAATTACCATTATATATATATAAGAATCAAAATTTTTAATTTTTAAATTATCATTTCAAGATTATTTTTGAAAAATTTAACGAAATTAAAAATTATTTAACCATTTTTATGCAGTAACTAAATGGATGGTTTGACATGAGAATCTTAATTGTTAAAATTTTTTTTAATTCATTTAATATATATGAGTGACTAAATTATTTTTAATTTTATTCATTTTTTACATAAATAATTTTAAAATAACAATTTAAAATAAAAATTATTTCAATTATAATATATATAAAAAAATAATTCAATAAATCAAAAATATAATAAAAAAAAGTACTAATAAAATGAGTTGTAAGTATTATTTAAAAATAACTAAGTAAAATAATAATTTCAAAAAAATTATTAAAAGTGTACAAAAAAAAAGAGAGTGATAATGGTTATCCTTTCAATATAAAAATAAATTAGCTATTTTTCTAGCGAAGTTTGACTATAATTATGTTTTAAAAAAAAAAAACTTATACTTACATATAATTCTGAAAAAAAAAATAGTACGAAAAAGTTTGTGTATTATACGTACCTCCTCCAGCATGAGCGTCAGCCTAGAGTTCTTCAACTGGACGTCAAGCCGATCACTTGCAGTGATCGGATCTTTGGCGCTACAGTTCAAGTAGTTGGGTTGAGGAGGATCCGAATCAGATCGACCCGACCTGCAGAAATCTTCGAGGAGCTGCTGGGCAGGGTTGAGGTACCTGGAGCGCTTCAGTATTGAAGCGTAGCCGGTGAAGGGGCCCAGCGGAGCCGAACTTCTTATAAGTTCCGTGTGAAAAGAAACGGCGTCGTAGTCGTCGGAATCTGAGAAGAGAGGCAGAACAAATGGTGGGTCGGAGGTTGGAGCGTGGGAGTGGAAGCTGAAGCCGGTGGCGGCTGTGGTTGGTGTAGGCATGGTGAGGGTGGGTGTGAATGGTGAATTGTTGGGTGTTTGTGGGTTGTTGTTTTGAAGGGTGGCTCGTAGATTGTCTCTTCTGCTTTGCTGGCGCACGTGGTAGCCATGGAAACCCTCTTCCGCCATGAAAGAATGAATTATGAAAAACTTTTGAAGAGAGAGGTGAAAGAGATTAATGAAGAAAACAGAGGAGCATAATGGTGGACTGTTTAAGTTGCAGTATTTTTTTTTTTGATCTGGTTTAAGTAGCAGTTTAAGCATAGATTATTAGATATTGTACCGACGAAGTAACAGAGGATTCGACGTGATGGGTGAGAAAAGTATTATTTATTTATTTATTAATTTATCTTGGCTCAACCTTACTAGCAATACTTGCGTCTATCATAGTGTGGATGTGTTCACTCTTTATGGCCGACTATAATTTTTTTTTTGTTTTTTATTCAAAATGTTCAATGAACATTAATTTTAGTCCTAAAATAGACAATAAATTCAACTTTGTTCTAAAATGTCCCATAAAACCCTCTTTTTCGTTTTAAGTTCCTTTTTTTTTCCGTCTAATAGCATAACTCGATCACCGTCAATTTAAAGAGCAATATTATCAAGTTAACACATACCGCTTGAAACTAGGCAATCACACGCCGACTTCGCCTTTGAACATCGGCCCCTTCGACTTGAAGATGCGTATCCTGATACAAACAACAATGGCTAACGACAAGATGGTGATGGCAGTGATCAGAGTTGCGAGGCCAGCCTTCCGCAACAACAACGACAAGGTCGTTTTAGCCGTTCAAGCTGCCTTCCTCGCATCCAGCTACGTGCTCGTTACCGCTGGTCCTGCACCGCTTTCTGATTCTGCTCTTTCTTTATCTTCAACTGGTACTCAATCGTTTAAATTCTTCACAAGTTTTTTATTTTCAGAAAATAATCGATAAATTTTCTCAAGGGTTTAAATAGGTTTTGTTTATTTAGCGTTTTAGATGAAGTGGGCATCGACCAGTGGAACGAACTTGAGGACAAGTAAGCCTTCATCTATGTGAACCCAGAAAAGGGTTCGAAAAAGGTGATGGTTAAGTTCCTTGTAACGAACGACAAGTTGCTTTTGGATGCTCTGGTTGATAGGAGTTCTTAGCCTCTCCATCTTGAAATCGAGTAAGGTTTTTTTTGTCTTTACAATTGGGTACTTTGGGTTCTTGCTTGTTAATGAGATGTGGGTGGTTTTATGAAAAAATTGCAGTGTTGGGGACATGTTGGAGAGGATGGGGGCGCAATTACTCCACACAGTTCAAGAATTTGTCCAAACTGGTTGATGAAAGGCGGAGATGAACATGGTTGTGTTTATCCTATCGAGACGAAGAAGAAGATGAAGGGGAAGGAGACGCAGCTTCAAGTCAAAGGTGCCGCTGTTCGAAGGCGAAGCTGGCGTGTGGTTGCCCAGTTTCAAGCGGCGGAGTCTTCGCCTTAACTTCTACCCAAACTAATTTCGTCTTCGATCGAGATAAGGAACAAGCTGAACGGTTTTTAGGATTTATAATGGCTGAGGGGGCAACTTAATTGCTAACTTGGAAATATTGCCCTTTAAATTGATGGTGAGTTATGCCATTAAACGGAAATGGGGAAACTTGGAACGAAAAGAAGGTTTCAAGGGGCATCTTAGGACAAAATCGAGTTTATGGTCTATTTTAAGACTAAAGTTAATATTCATGGGGCATCTTGAGTAAAAAGCCATTTTTTTATGCATGATATTTCTTATTGTTAATTTCTTAAAACCTCAAGTTAGTATAGTTCATGCAAAAACTAAATCAAATAGGAAATAATTCAGGGCCCGTTTGGTATCGTTTTGCAAAATAGTTTTTGAAATATTGTTTTGCAAAATGAAAACAACAAATAGGATTTTGTGTATTTAATATTTGAGAACGCGTTTGGTAGTTTACTATGAATATAATTTTGTAAGAATGAAAAAGGAAAAACTTATTTGGTACAAATATATAAAATTTAAAAAAAAACTAAATACGCATTAGATAATGATTACCAAATATAAATTTTGAGATAACGACGATGAGAATGATAGTAATAGAGATAGTGGTAGTGTGATGGAGTGGAGATAGAGGTAGCGGCGACATTGTGGTTGTGGGGTGTAAGAGCTGGTGGTAGTGATAGGGGTAGCGGTGACAGTGGTGGTTTTTGGGGTGGTGGCGCTGACAGGGTGGTGGTGGGGGTGGCATCGGCAGTGGTAGCGGTGGCGATGGTGGCGGTGACTATGGTGGTTATGGGGTGGTGGCGTTGATGGGGGTGGCAGCGGCAGTGGTCGTGGTAACAGTGGCGATGGCGGCTTGAAAGGGTAGTGGTAGTTGTGGCAACGGTGGTGGTAGTGGCAGCAATGGTGGTGGTTGTGGTGATGGAGCGGTGGCAATGGTCTTGGTAGCAGTGGCGGTGGTGGTGAAGTAGTGGTGGGGATGTTTGCGGTGGCGAGAGGTGGTTGGGGGGGGGGGGGGGGGGGGGGTTGGTAGTGATTGTTGTGGTGGAGATAGTGGTGGGGCGCTACTGGTAGGGTGCTAGTGGTGGCAGCAGCGGTGGTCATGGTGGTAGTGCCGGTGGTCGTGGTGGTAGTGGCGGTGGAGGTGGTGATGATGTGGTGGTGAGGGTGGTTGCAGTGGGGGATGGTGGTGGTAGTGGTGGGGGTGGCGATGGTGGTGGCGTAGGTGGTGGTAGCATGCGTGGTGGTGGTGGTGGTGGAGGTGATGGCAGCGGTGGTGGAGGAAGTGGTGGTGGTGTTGGAGGTGATGGTGGCGGTGGTGGCAATAGCAGTGGTAGTAGTGGTGGTGGTGGCGATGGTGGTGGTGGTGGGGTGGTGGTGACGGTAGTGATGGATGTAGTGGTAGTTGTGGGTGGTGGTGGTGGGGTGGGGTGGTGATGATGACTATGGTTATATTGTGTTGCTTTTTACTTAATATTGTATGTATTTTGTTTCTTTTTTGTTTTGGGTT
Organism: Oemleria cerasiformis; assembly: GCA_037349345.1. Classification (NCBI taxonomy): domain Eukaryota; kingdom Viridiplantae; phylum Streptophyta; class Magnoliopsida; order Rosales; family Rosaceae; genus Oemleria; species Oemleria cerasiformis. Next base: position 34,719,614 of record JAZGTL010000007.1, on the reverse strand, counting down.
ATATCCTAAAATTCAGAAAATAATAATTTGTTGTTTTATAAAACGTAATCAAATTATTATATCTTGTGTTTTCATTTTCTAAATTCATTTTTCAAAATTGAGTTTCCAAATACGTTTTACAATGGTTTTTGTATCTGAAAAACGAAAAACTGTTTTGTAAAACGATACCAATCGGACCCTAAGTAATTGGAATGTATCATACTACTTAAATAACTTAAACATCTTAGTGCAAAAGTGTTGGTTCCTTATGTTTTACTACAATTTTCTTTTATGAAAGTGTGATATTTGTAATTATTAATTTCTTAAAACATTATGTAAAGATCGTGTATGCAAACAATCAATCAAATTGGAAATTATTTGTTAATTGGTATGTATCAAATCAATCAATGAATTCGGTAGCAGTTAACCTTCTTACTACGAAGGTTTAATTTAATTGATACATTTAAATGGTTAAGATCTCTAATTTTTTATTTTTTACAAAAATAATCTTTATACCATGTTTTGAGAAATCAAAGACGAAAAAAATCATTTTATAATTACCGGGGAAAGAAATGTGTATATGCATATCTCAATTACACAACTAAACATGTCATAAAATAAGGATTTTGACCTTAAATGCAAGCTCGCATATAAGTTCCACTTTTCATCACATTCTCCAAATTGGCCCAAAATGCACTGTTAAACTCCTGAGATGTTCGACTCATCACCTTTTCTGTTAAGTCCATATATTTTTGAATGATGTAACATATATGTGGCTTAAACATGGCTGAAGAAAGGAAGGGCATAATGGTAACTTCATGACTAATAGTTTATATTTACATTTATTAGTTATTTATAATTTAGAAAAAAGAAAAAAAGCAATTAAAATAAAAAAAATTATAAACCAAGTAGACGTTCATCTTTTTCTCCGAACTAGGAGTTCCATCGCCGGATTTCTTCTTCTTCGCCGGATTTATCACCAGCAGCAAACCAAAAATCGCTTTTACACTATAATAAGTACGGTAATTTTTCAAATTGGGATTATGGCCTCAAGTTTGGCTCAAGATTGAATTAAATCTGACAATCTCAGAAGTCAGAACCCAATAATCCTTGAAGTTATTGAAAAATGAGTCTTCCTTGTACAAATAACCAATGTATAGCAAGAAGATAAGTGGGCAATTGGCAAAAGGAAAGAAGAAAGACGAAGTAAGAAAATTAGCCAGTAAGTAAGCTGAAGGAGGAGTTGGCATAGTAGAACTGAATTTTGGATCTGGAGTCTAGACTGTCTGTGGGTGGATGTTGTTGGGTTTATGAAGGGTATGAGAAAAATAATCAAACACCAGAACAATAAAGCAAGAACAGCAAAAAGAAAAGAACACCAGAAATTTTACGTGGTTAGGCGAAGTGCCTACGTCCACGGGCAGCAATAGCAACTCTTCCACTATATCAGAAAATGAGTACAATGGAGCGATCCTACCATGCTTCAAAGAACTTGGTGTACAACCAGAGAACACAAAGAATACACACTCTTCTTCAAGAGACAAACAAAGTCTCCTAAAGGAATACACAGCAAAGGAGAAAGACTTTTCTTTCTAATTCTCTCGCGCACACTCCAGCACAACAAACACTCCGCAATATTCTTCTTATTGCTGCCTTTTTCTCTTCTTCGCGCTGGCTGTATACAACCCCTTCATATGCCTCTTCTTATATTTCAAAAAGAGAACATTCTTGAACCTGCTGTGCCTTCAAACTCCACCACAAAAATATGTGTAAATGACGTTGAGAAACCAAAACGACAAGCCAGCCAAGCATTTACAATTTACTTCATCAATTCCAGTAATAATAATATTAGAATTGGCAACCAACACAAACTCTTCATATGCACCATCTGTACCATAACTCCATTCATGGGAACTCCAAGGCTCCAGACCTTTCTCATGGGCTGGACAATTAATTCCACCGCCAACAGATTTGAGATCAAACGGGTTCGGGTTGCTTGGCCGGGTGGGTCTCAATTTCAGTTGGGTTGAGTTGAAGCCTTAGATTTTTGGCTTGGGGGAAGAGCGAGTCATTGCAGACAGATCTTCTGCCGTTGAGTCTTTGCAGACAGGTCTTCTGCCGTCGAGTCGCGACGGTGGGGAGCTTCACGGCTCAAGTTGCTCTCAGAATCTCAGCCATGGTGTTCACATTGATCGCAATCGTTGTCACAGTCACAAACGCCCAAACCGTCTTCGCTTTAGGATTTAAGTTTGAAGCCCACTATTCCTACTCATCTGCCTTCAAGTAAACACAGATCCAACTCCAATCCTACTCGTCAGTACCTTCTCATCAGCTGAAAACCCTAATTCCCTTCCCAATCCATATTATCCAAATTCTTAAACAAGTTCTCTTAAGTAATTTCTGTATCTTTTCTATCTGGCCTAACCTTTACATCTCGCCTTTTGCTTCTAACAACATTGGATTGGGTAATTTTGTTGACGGCGAATGGATGGAATTAACAAAAAAATGTGCTGCATTAAAAAATGATGTATTATTATTCAAGCCATAGATTGATCACTTCCATTAGACATGGCATTATCACTTTATCAGTCACGATCACCCTTGTCTCGACATTTTTTGTAAATATAGCTCTTCGCCACCAACACATAATAAACACACAAGTTCACAACATTCATGGCTGCCAAAAGTGAAAAGCCATTAAATTTATCCAACCGGCTCAAATTCAAGTCATTCCCAAACCAGCTTTCCCACCCAATAACCCATCGACATGATCCACAACCATAATCAATAAATTGCTCATAAAATATACTCAAAAAAAAAGCAACCCGACCAAAGTGAACCCATCTCCAAATCCATTAACCATGTACTAGGGAGCCAACCAAAACACTCATATCTTGTTTGGTAAGTCGTATTGTACCGATTATTTTAGTCGGATAGATTAACTTGTCAACCGAATAGACTGACTATTTAGTCGTGCGTTTGGTGCTCTATCGGATTAAAATATCAACTATGTTATATTGATCGGATTATATTATACTAATTGATAAGAAATATCTATATCATAAATATTAATTATGTATATTATTATTATTTATTATTTATTTAATTTTAATTTTAATTAATTATTGATATTATTATTATTACTATTTATTTAATTATTATTCATTATTGATTTATTATTATTATTCTATTTTTATTACTTTTCAAGATTATTAGTCATCCGACTATTTAATATGGACAATTTCGAAGTTATTACTTTAGCGGGTACGGACCGTATAAAGACACTCAACCATATTAATTTATTCGGGGATTAATTAATACGGGTGATACCAAATCCTGGTTTCGTACAATATTATCTTATCCGATTTCTTATACGACGTACCAAACGTAGCCTCATAGACATTGGATTCATCACATCAGGGTCTTTTTCTTTCGACTAATGCAGCAATTGAAAATGATATGATTGGAAAAATCATCCCAAATCCAATCCTTTTTAGAATATTCATCTCCCTCTGGTTCTTGGTTGCTTTCCTTAAAATCGAAACTAGAACCTTGTCATAGATTGTGACAGACAATAATATGAAAGTGTCACTGTATTCAATTCACGTATTAAAATTTAAAATATGAATGAACGATAGAGTTCGTGTGCCTTGATTTTAAGGTATATTATCATTGAATATGAATGAAAATACTATATAATTGGTAAGGTACCATATAATAATTTCTCGTTAAGATGAGCAAATAAGATTTCAATGGCATAATAAAAATTGCAAATACTTCTCAACTACTTTGTCATTTGTCAAAAATCACAAAGAATACATGGAAAGTTTTATTGTAGTATAGAGTACAAACGTTCACAGATCAAAAAGAATGAGAAGAACATGCATAACCGTAAAAACAAGAAAGCAATAATATGAAACTAGACTTACAATATGTTTGTTCAATCTAATCCTTGCCTATACCAAGACCCTGCAAAATCGATAGACAGCGAAGGTTTGCTGCCATGTTCTTCTTCAACAATGATCGGTTCTCTAAATCCAGCCTTTCGCTTTGACCTCTAGAGTTACATACATGAAAAGAAGCTTAGAGAGCAGCCCCCATTACTGTAAACAAAAAAACTAAACTTGTATACGCGTACCTACTTCTCCTTTCCGTCTTATAGAATTAGAGCTAGATATCATGTTAGTTAGAGCAACAAGTAGCTCTCTTGTTGACCTCGCCGGATAGATTTGCAACATTGATGGTTGTGCCATGGGGAAGTCCAGTAGAGCTCACTGCCTCCTGTGCTGCTAATGCCTTCTTGCTTATTATGTGGTAAATATCCAACAAAATGGTCTGAAATGCATTCTCAACGTTAACGGCCTCCAATGCTGAAGTTTCAAGGAATGCGAGACCTTCCTTCTCAGCCAATAGTTGAGCATCTTCTCCCGGGACTGCTCTCAGATGATTCAAATCAGTTTTGTTACCGGCCATCATTATGACAATGTTGGAATCCGCATGGTCTCTTAGTTCGCGGAGCCACCTCTGCACATTATCAAATGTTTGCCCTTTGGTTATGTCATAGACCAATAGTGCACCAACAGCCCCTCTGTAGTAAGCGCTGGTTATGGCTCGGTACCTCTCTTGCCCTGCTGTGTCCCATATTTGTGCTTTCACCGTCTTCCCCTCTACCTGCATCAGAATAACATGATTCCATTTTCAATAAATATGTTTACAAGTAGTTTACACAAAGCCACCAATGAAGGGAAAGTTATCATCCATGAAAATTCGAAGAGTACAGAAGCAAAATCAGGGATGGGCAATTGTTTCGGCTTCTGCAGCTGTTTGGCTATGTAGAAGACCTGTAAAAGTCCTTCAACTACAAACTTCAGTTTTAACTTAAAATTCGCTAAGGTAGAATTCTAGTAGGGTGAATTTAGATCCAAACGTTACCAATTATGAATTAACAGCAAATGTTTTACACGGCAACAATGTAACCTGGATTTTCTATACAAACACGTTGAGGGATTTTCTATAGAAATAACATTTCATTTCATCCTTACACCCTCACAAGCTATAAAACAGTGTTAACGATGATGCATGAACTCACAAATTCACAAAACACTTTCATCCTTAGAGACTCAAATGTACAGATGGATTAAACTTTGCAAATGAAATATAAACGCCCTTTTAATAACCCTTTCTTTTTTTGTTGTTAATTTTCATTTTGTATAAGAGATAGAGGCATGGAAGAAATGAGAGATGAAAAGGAAAAAGTACACATTGAAAACTACAACCAAAAACTATTTTCAGTCGCATTTTGTTTCATACATTCTCACTCATTTCTTCCCCCTCCCTCCCACCACCTTCTCCATTCCTTTTTTACCATATCTTTATTACAAAGCAGGAAAACTAAACGAAAAAGTATCAAGCATGCTCCAAAGGTTTTCGGGATTTAGGAAGCTATGGTTAGGGGAACTGAACTCACTATTAACTTACAATTATAAGGATTGCCCACAATTCAAAATGATCAATTAGTCTTCAACATTGAATGTTCAAATACATTAAAAATTCAAAATTGATCAATCTAAAAGCAGGAAATTGGAAAATAATGACCAACATCAACACACCTGTAAAGTCCTAGTTGCAAATTCAACTCCAATGGTGGACTTAGACTCCAAGCAAAACTCATTCCTTGTAAATCTCGAGAGAATGTTCGATTTTCCGACGCCGGAATCCCCAATCAATACAATCTTGAAGAGATAATCATACTCGTGATCCACCTTGTACGCCATACGTTCCACTCCTCACACCACCCCAGACCTGCAAATATCAAATGTCACCAAAAAAACCACTCAAATTCAAGAAACCCCAAAAAAAATCAAACCCATTTGGTTGTTCTGACAGAAAGCATTTTCCTTTACCTACGTTTTGCTTTCAATGTAAAAATTCCCGAGAAACAAACGGAAAGTGAGAAACCGAGAGAAGAGAATGACCATACAACAATGGTGTGCAGAATGTTTTTTATTATTTAATTATCGAGATTTGAATGGTGTTGGGTTTCGTTGTGGATTTTTTGCTTTGGATTTGGTGGAAACAGAGAAGGGAGGAGAAGATAAGAAGACAAAGAAGAAGAAGAAGAAGAAGGCATTGATTTTTTTTATTTTTCCGATGCCAATGAGAAGAAACAGAAAACGGATGAAAATGCACATAAAACGGCCTTTCACGTGGGAAAGGACGAGCGCAATTCGGAGAGTCTCTGTAAAGTAAACGAACCTTCACACGACATGTCGTTCAATTCAACATCACCCTCCTCATTTGAAGCCCATTCTTAAGACCCAAAGCTGTATTCTATTCTTTTGTGATCCATTCTCAAGGCCTACTGCCTCAACAATTTCTAATCCATACATTTACATTCTATGTAACAGTAATTATTTTCAAAGTTACTGGGCCTGTTTGGAAGTGTTTTTTTATAGTCATTCTCGATCATATATAAATAAGATTTTTTTTTGGTAACCAAAAGAGAACACAAACAACGCAGCAAAACCAGACTCACACCACCGCACGGGCCTGACCAACACCCATACGATCGTCATCCACGAAAGGGACCGCTCCAGCAGGAGGAAAATCAAATACCAGCATGCCATTACCCAGCTCATAACCCAGAGACGCCAGCCAGTCAGCAACCTTGTTGCACTTCCGGTAGTCATGACGGTACCTACATCGCCACTCTCTGTTAATGAAATTCTGGCAGCCATAAATGAGAGTAGCTAATGGATGACTGTCGATTACCGGCGCATTCAACAAATACACAGCAACCTCAGAATCCGATTCCAGATAAACATCTCTGAAACCCATCTCCCAAGCTGCCAAGCAATACACAAACCGTGAAAAATCCCCCATAACTCAGCAAGCAACACTTCGCCACCAAGTCTCCATTACTGTTCAATCTATTGTGTAGGATGTTTTAAATCTCAAATTTGGTACAGACTGAGGTTGATACCTTGTCTATATCTCTTTCCTCGATATGCCATAAGTAATGATTTTCAAATTCTTCTGGTTGATGTTGCTCACTCGGAAACCTGAAAAGCATGTAAAATCTGGTGGGAAAAATGCATATATTCATGGTAACTTTATTTTTGAATTAATCCCCATATACATTACTGATTCTCAATAAAATAATTTTAGTTAATTGAATGTAAATACACATTCGGAAAATGGATGGTGTGGTGTCTGTGTTTGTTTTCCCAAGTGAAAAGAAGAAGCTCCACACAACGAGGTTATGGGACTTCATCGGGTTTCCAGAAACCGTTAGGTGAAGCAATGTCGTTAATATATTGTCGTAGGAGTGATGGACTTCGGAATTTGACCGGAATCCGACAGCTTCAGTGACACTGGATTTGGTCCGCCACCTACAAAATGGAAGGGCACATGCCAAAACTCAACCAATTTTACTTGCAATAAGAAAGGCCAAAACTGGAATTTATATACTAAAACTTTAGTATTGAAAAATGTATATACCAACACTAAAATGCTTGGAGCACGATATTACCGCATTGAAGTATATGGGCACGGGAGTCCCACTGCATCAACAGTAGCCGGAAACTTGGTCCTCAAGGCAAGTCTAGATGGCATGGGGTTGGGTACGACATGCATGTAAAAGATCAACCAAATTGAAGATCAACCTTCTTGTTTCACTATTTTTATTTGACGGATTTTTCTTATACCGTTAAACTCCTCAATCCACGTTTCAAGATCATGCATATAAGTAATCAATCAAATTGGAGATCATTTAGTCATTCAAATATATTATCAACTAAACAAGCAATATTATTATTTTGTTTGATACATATGAATGACTAAACAATCTTTAATTTTATTAATTTTTTGTGTAGATACTTTGAAATGATGATTTTGATAATAACAGCTTTTATTATTACTTTTGTATATGAAAATTTTCTTATATTACTAGAATACGATGAAATTATTGTAAACCTAATTATATATAGAATTAATCCGCCGCAAACCACACATTTAATAGTATGTGAGGACGTGTTGTAATTTAATCTGTTTAGGGAATCATTATAAATACATTTGATCTCAATGTTACATATACTTTTACTATCTACTACAAGAGCTGGAAGGAGACCAACAGTGTTTTTACGATTTTACTTTTGTTTCTTTATCTTCAACATGAACAGTAAATTTACCGTTTTGTCTTTACTTTTGGAGGCTTGAACACTTCCGATATCACCTTTTCATGACCACTTATCTGCTGCTCCAAGCACCGATAATGTTCAAGTTTCCAGATTAAATGGTGTGCCATGCTGACTCTTTCGTCATGGGAAACCCCCTCCCGGCCTTAGCCATCGATGATGAGCTCATGCATGGCCACACCTACTTTGTTCTTCCGATCGACCGCTTGGCATGTCGTCTCCGCCGCCTCTCTCGCTGCCCTAGGCTCATCATGAAGCCCCAACAACAAGGCGGCTCCCCCGCGCCCTATCGATATCATCGATCCCAGCGTTCCTTCAACAGAGGTCCAATTGAATTTCAATTGTTGTTTGATTCGTGGTATTGTATACCTAATTGAATGGTTTCATATGTGCTACTGTATTGATTCTCTGTTTTACAATTTATTGAGGAGCCACTTTTGGGTTTGAATTTCAATTTTAATCTATGAAAATGAATCATTTTGTTTGCATGTTTGTTTATTTGTTACATGGTTAGTTTTATCTTTTATTTTTGCTGGATGATAATGCAGGGCCCTCTCAAGCCAAATAGACGCCTAAGGCAAAAATACAAATGAGGCTTTTTAGTTTAATATTTAAATATAAATAAATAATATATATTTTTAATTAATTTAATTTGAAATATTATTTATAAATTTTACTTTTAGAATGCAAAATTGCCCGTTAATGTTTGTACTTCACTTGCTTATTTGATAGTTTTGGAAGAATGTCAATTGATTTTAATAGAAATAAAATAACAACTTTGAGAAGAAAAAGAAAATAGAGTAAAATTAACTTAGAAATTAAAATCAAATGTGTCATCATACTTTTTCTCAACAAATATAGCTATAAAAATAATTCTAAATGTTGATGCAAGAAATGGACCAACTTAGACCGAGAAGACACGCACGCACCCAAGACACAAACATGTACGTGGTTTACCTAATTCGGGCTACGTCCATGATGTTATCTCATTCTCATTAATAATATAGGTGTTTGTATATAATACAAGTGACATTGAGCCTTTTAGAGAGAGTGAGAATATAGGTATTTGTACATAATACAAGTGACATTGAGCCTTTTAGAGAGAGTGGGAATGTAGAGAGAATGGAGAGCTTATATGTTTAGAGAGAGTGTGTGTCTCTAGAGGGAGAGAGTGGATTGACCCAAATGATGGAGTTGACTCCCTTTATATAGGCAATGTCTAGGTTTAGATGATGGGCCTAATGATGGACTTGGACATGGGCCTTGTTGATGGACTTTTGATGATGGGCTTGGTCTTGGTCCAAGTGATCTTTTGGATATTTCCGTTAGGTCTGTTGTTTGGTCAGATTGGGTACGGATACTAACAAAATTAAGGAATCTCAAGTTCAATTTGAATATTTCTTTTATATAGAATAAATTATAGAAATTAGAGATTGAAATTTGGGAATGAGATTTAAAACAAACTATAAAAAATTTAGAATATATAAATTCACAAGGAGAGTAAAATCTAGGCCTAGAATATATGGATAAAAATGGAAGGAAATGAAAGAAAGATGAAATTTTTTTGAGGCCTCCAACATTTGCATGTGCATAGCCCAATATAAAAATTCTTTTTTGGATAGTTTTTTTTATTTTTTTAATAGCTTTTATATATGTAGGTAAAGACTAGAGAAAATGAGGTTTTTTTTTCAAAGTGTGACCCAAGGCTCAAGCCTTGTCTGCCTTGGACATGGGCGGGGCCTGGATAATGGATGTTTCAATGTAATAGTGAATGTGAATTTGTTGGTGCACACTAACTGTTTGATAAAAGTTCTTAATGGATTCTCTGAGTTTATTTAAAATCTTGCATGTCTTTTTTTTGCAAGGATTTGAGGAGCCACTATCGGGTCTTCAAAGAATTGTGAGGTATATTTTTGTTTTATAAAAGTTGTTCATGGATTTTGAGAGCTATTTCTAAAGTGTTTTGTTGTTTTTTTTTTTTTTTTTTTGCAGGGATTGGAAAAGATATTATTCTGTTTTGGGACGATCCTGAAGTACATTTTTGTTTAGTGTAGAGAATATTAGGCTGTCAAAATATTGGATTTGAATCTCATAAAGTTAATGAGCTGATATAAAATGATTTATCTCTAGAAATTTGAAAACGAACATTTTACATATTTTAATTTATTTTCACCCAAACATGAGGTGATTTACATAGTTATATGCCGCAAGTTATCAATGATATCGTTCTATAGATATGGTCAATAATAATTTCAATGAATTTTTTATAGTTATTGGTGAAAGCTCCCTCCTTTCTCAATCCGCCTCTGCATTTTCTGGGAAACAAGGCTTTCCGACTTTAGGGTGTTCATCGGCCATCAAGTAGCAACTGTCATTCTCATTGTGCTGACTTACATTTTCAGGTATGTTCTGCTGGAGTGAGTTTGTAGCTTTCTCATGTTCTTTTTTTCCAGTTGAGGAATTTTCTGTGTCTTTTAACACCAATGCAAAGAAGATACTTCAATTAGAGTATGTGACTTAGAATTTAAGGGTTTCAATTTTAAAATTAGGGTTTTCGATTTACAAATTAGGGGTTCTAAATTGAGGCCTTTTCCATTTCTTTAAGACCTTAAATTTTCTCAAGACATAAGCATTACCTTTATAAGAAGAGCATGACAAAGGATTGTCAAATTCTATCGCCTTTTGTCTAAGTTAAACAATACAATCATGAGGCACAATTTTATCTTATAAATTAACCACAATTCTATTGCCTCTCTAAATCAAAAGATATGTGCCCAAGTAAAGAAGACTTGGCGCAATGTATCCCTTGATTGTTGGTTTGAGGTGGTATTTGAGGAGCTGACGGAATGTGAGGGGACTCTTTGGTTGAGTTTTTTCAACATTAGCTTCATTTGGCATTTGGATTTACTCTGGTATGCATCTCGATATCATTTTCATTCTACTTCTCTATAGGAACTAAGCAAATCAGTAGTCATCTTTGAGTTTAATGTGTTAGTAGGTGACTATTAGCATAATGGGAAACTCATTTATTGCCTAAGTAATCATCGTAGTGGGCTGATTCTCAAATTTTGCATGTTGGTTTACCATTGGAAATTATGTAGGTAATATTTTATTCCCGATGAATTTTCATCTTAAAATATTTACTAAGCTTGCTCTCAAGGAAGCCTTGGAAACTACTTTTCCATGTTATAACACATTTGAATTGAATTGAGTACATTTTGACTGAGTGTGTTGGGTTTTCCATTTTGGAATTTTAAGTGTATGATAATTAATTAGTATATATCTAATGAGGACTTTGGAATTATGTAATGCAGAATAGTTTATCTGGATATCAAGAGATAATTAGGTTTGTTGTGTACAATAAAATGTCGATTTTGCCTAATTTAAGTGATGTCTTTTCCTTTGTGACTTCTTCGTTTTCATGTATAGTCAACTTTTTTTCTCTATCTTCGCTAAGTTTTAAATCTGACTTTTTCTTCGTTTATTTTATTGTACCTAATTTTCACTTTGATTTTGTGTGTATAGGGAGGACTTCTGAGAGAAGTACAAGGAGCATCCAAACAACAAATCCGTCGCTGCTGTAAGTTCATCTCATCCTCTCAGATCTACGATCTTTTTTTTTTAATTCTCCTTCTCGGACTTTTGAATACTTTGTTAATTAGTGGTTGTTTTGTTACAGTTGATTGATTATTTGTTGGTTTATGAAATTGATTAGGAGAAAGCACCCTATTTGGCTAAGGGAAAGTGGAGGAAGGTTGAATACACCAAGAACATTCACGCCTAGAATGATAGAATAGTAAGCGCTTTTGTCTCTGTTCTTCTGTTGTTATTCTATGATTATTGTTTTGAGTTTGTTTGTGAGAATTGTAGTATTCTTTTTAATAGGCTAATGGAACCAATGCTGATGAGGAAGAGTTTGACAAGTCCAAGTATGAGGTGAACGTTGATAATGAAGACGAAGACGAAGACGAGGACGAGAGTGGCAATTGGTCAGTTGTAATTCTGATTATTGAGTGTTCGTTCTGTTTGATTTTGTTAATTGTGTGAAAATTAAGATTTCTCTGTTTTTGATTTTGATTAAGTGAATTGGTTTATTGTATATGAAGAAGATGGTGATGAGTAGATTGAATGGAAACTGAAGCGGGGGAGAAGCAATATGTGCAGGATTATTGCTGAGAAAGAAGGGTATTAATTTGAAAGACATGTATTTCCGATTTTCACAGCTCTTTGTCTAATGGATAAATAGCTCTCTACCTATTTTACAATTTAGGTTTAGGAAAAACAAAATCAATGGATTAAGTTTCGGGGCCCTTCTACCCGATTCTCATATCGTTTTGTACTTAATGATCCTCCTTATGTTCAATGGTTTTCAGTTTCTTTTCTTCAATCATTTCAGTTTGCTTATAATCTAATGGTTAATTTCATTTTGTTGCTTATGAATGTGTTTATATATTGGAGCTTGAATTGTTTGGGTTTTCTCCTCACTATTTATTAATATATATCATTTTGTATAGAATTTATTATCAATTGAACAGTCCCGTAGCAACGCGCGGGCATCACTCGCTAGTTGTATCCTATAATATATGATTGAGACGCACCAAATAAGACAGAAGACTACCACCTCTACAAATCTAGGTAATTTCTCCACGTTAAAAACCGGACTGTTAGTAGGCACATATTGACTAATAACATTTGTGAACGTTTTGTTTAATACATTGTCCATATTAGATTGGATAACTCTTCAAATTCAACGTATTTAAAATGTAAAGATGAATGTATTTACATTCTATATATAATAAATTTGATGAATTATCCAATTCAATCTAATATCGCCCTTATCAAACTAATCAATTGTAAGTTAGACGAGTACACATCCTATCTTGTGTTGCTGTATGAGTACTGAGTACAGGTTGTGTGAGAGACAGGCACGTTGGATCCAACTTTGGAAAAGGGTAAATTGTTCTTTGCCAAGGCCTTGGTGTGGAAGAAGGGCCTTTTTTGGCAGGTGCGGTTGGAGTTGTTTGGCACGACCCATCTGCTAGAGCTGTTCTGCTGGAGCTGTGCTTAAAACTTATCCCCTGCCTGCATCTTAGGCAACATCTGCTGCAGATGGCACGACCCATCTGCCGGAGTTGTTTGGCACTACCCATCCGTGCATTCTCAAGGTAACTATTTGTTCCACTTTATTTAAATGGGTTATTTACACAAATATCCCTGAGATTGTTTGTATTTTCATAAACAACTTCTCATGTTTTAGACCTTACTCAAGTACCATTTTAGGTTCTAAAAACATTAGACATAATTCTATTTGTTAAGTGATAATCAATAAAATGCTGATATTAGCCTAAAAATATTAAAAATTGATAAAATTGACCTTATACAATAATATTTGAAGGATTCTCACTTCACTTGTAACCAAATACTACATAATTTAATTTAAACTTGTAACCAAACACTACCTAATTAAATACACCATTGCAGAAATTCCAACATTTCAAATTCCAAAAAAATAATTCGCTCCGTCGACTCTGCACCCTTCCCGGATCCTAATTCCTAAAGCTTGATCTAAAGAAATCGGGATCGATGGGCTACGACTTTGAGATTCCTATCATCATCCTCATCTCCAGTCAATGTAAAAGTCTCATGTTCCCCTTCGCCAGCATCTCCAGGTGCACAAACCCCATGGTCATTGTCATCACCATCTTCACGTGTATCAGCATCTTCAATACCTTCAAAATTTTCAACATAGTCCATCTCTACATCACCAACATCATGTCGCTTGTTCCCACTACTACATAGTTTAGTATGATCAACCTCATTTTCAAACATCACCATTGTCGACCAATTCCTATTAAAAAAACGTGTCAAATAAACAAGCTTTTAAATTATAACTTAAAAGAATACTACCAATCTCTAATAACATGCATCTCAAATTTTATATAGCATCACTTAAGTCGCAGAGAGCCACTTTGAGCAAACAAAGGTTGTATTATTCGTCTACTTGAAGAGAGTGACGACAAAGATCGATCTAAGAAGAAATGGCTATGCAGATAAGCAAATTAATCTGGGGAGTCTAACATCACTAATTAATTAATTCCAAGATTGTCAAACCTCAATTAGCGTACACATATCCTTTTCAAACCTCATTCAGTTGTCTTTGCAAACGCCAAAAGTGAATTAGATATGTATCAGGAAGTTATGTCACATAACCGATTTGCAAAATAGTATTAAAGACGAACCGATTTGCAGATAATTTTATTCTTTTGAATTGAAACTGGTGTGCACGGATAAAATATACAATACCTGACAAAAAATGAAGAACGAAACTATGAAAGACTTACCCTTGTCTTGAATTTGGAGAGTTTGGCATTTGCTGAATCCTATATTTCTCCCTTCCAACGTCTTGCAAGGCGTCAAACTGGGTTTCCTCGTAGGTCAAGCCTTTGGCAAGATAAACACCAACATCGAGTAGATTAGGGTTTTCTTATCATACTAAGCTTGCATAGATGAGAGTTTTTTTCTTCTAATTAATTAAAATCTTGTAAGAATTAGAATGATAATGTAACCAAACAACCTTAAAGGTATTTTAGTATTTACATAAATTATATTAAATTAATTAATAATTTTTCATATTTTATAAGTTATATGTAATGTTTTTGGAATCTAAAAGAGTGTTTGAGTAAAGTTTAAAACCTGATGGGAAACAACCACAGAGGGTGTTTGTGTAAATAACTCTTATTTAAATAGTACTCTTATATAAGAGTTGTTTGGTAACCAAATGAACGGTAACTAATTGCTTGTATACAATTAGCGACCAACTGATAGGTCACTAATTGATTGCATATTAGTGAACAGACAAAATGAAATGGTCACTGAATAGTTACATATTAGTGACCAAATATTTTGAGATATCACTATTGAGAGAATTAGTGACGGGCTTCTAGTGACCGAGAATATTTGGTCACTAAATGCATTTAGAGATCTCCAACAGAATCCCTAACTCACATTTTTTTTACTTAATTTGGGGAATTTCAAAGAAAATAGGGCTCCAACAGAGTTCATATCCCACTCCCTACTTTAGAATTTTGATATTTTGGGGGTTCTAGATCCCTAAAGTTAGGAAATAGGAGATAGAAAGTAGCAATTGATAATAGGATGAATTTCATTCAAATTTCAAATGTTTAACTTGAAACAAATAATAAAATATTTGAAATTTGTTAAAATAAAGAACATTGCTACAGTAAACTTTTTAAAAGCAGTTTGTTAAAATAACTTTCTAACTATGTTAGTTAGAATTTAATTTAAATTTAACAATTATGTTGAAGATTCTCTTAAGTGACCAAATCTTATATCTTTAGTGACCTTTCCAATGATCACTATAACTTTTTTATTTTTTTTCACTTTAGAAGAAATGTATAATGATTTTTTTAGGGTTATCTATTGATGAGTCATCAATAACATAAATATTTATTCAAAATTCCACTAACCATATTTTTGAAAATTTTCAATCACTAACCACCAGAATAATTACTCAACCAATGAAATTGACCCTTTAAAGCTTTTAATTTGGAAGATGATTTTGGCACTCCACAAATTACTTACTGTACTCCACTTTTTTACTTTAATGCTTTCTTATTTTTTCAAGAATCAAACTTCCAAACTTAACCCTTATCTTTTAATTTACTTTATTTTATAAAAATTTAAAAATTCACAATAATTTAATAACCTAATAATAAATCATCACCAAACATTACTATTTACTACCGCCTATGCGTCTTTCAATCTTATTGCAACAATTTTTTTTGATCATGTACATATGCAGTAAAGTGATCATATAATTTAAGCAGCCTTCTAACAAAAAAAAAAAAATAAAGCAACCTAGAGCTACCATTATACTTTAATGGCAGAAACATAATACTCATAATTGTGAAAATAGAAAGCTGGAGGATAGGGCTTTTCGAGAGAAAAAAAAAAGTCCAAATGTTTTATATAAACAAAAGAAATAAAAATAAAAATAAAAATATTAAATTCAAAAGGAAAATGGGTAAGTTTGGAAGTTTAATTCATGATAAAATAAGAAAGCATATATTATAGTCAAAAAGTGGAGTGCAACAAATAATTTGTGGAGTGCCAAAATCAGCTCCCATTAATTTTATTAGCTATTTTTTTCCTTTCTATTTTATGAAAACATTACTGCCACTTATAATTTTTTTTCACTTGTTCATTTTAAGGAGTAATGTAAATACAATCCAACTTAAAAAGATAATCAAACTTAACAAGATAATCCAACTTAACAAGATAATTAAGAGCAACAATTCTTCAAAATACTTTTAAACTTCAAATTTGAAAAATCTTTATTATCCTATATTAAAATATTAGGTTAATCGCTTATAGTTTAGGGTTTAGTTCTTGGATTTTGGGCATGTTTAGTTCTTGAATTTTGTGCCAAAAATCCAAGAATTAAACCATAAACCTTAAGTCATAAGTTCTTCCACCACCATCCCTACCTAAACAACCCCCACCCCCTCCCTAAAACTTTCTATACCCTACCGTTAAACCCCACACAACACGAATTTCATTCTTGATTTCAAAGAAAAAAAAATTGTAATATATAAGTTTAATTATAAAACAGGAATTGGAATCCTAATCATGCATTGTACAAGAAGATGACAATAAATATCCATGGCTAAAAAATAGTGAAGGGAACTAAGATTAAAAAATTGTCATATTCCAACTTTTAAGTAAACTAGAATCTTATCAATGGTTAGTTAATAATTTATCCACTTTTTTACTATGTCACTTGAAATTCCTATTTAAATTTTGAACTTTGTTTTTTTTGGTTTATGGGAAACTTGATTGGGACCAGGAGAGGCTCCCAAGTGGAAAAGAATACGCATGAGACATGGGAGTGTTGAGTGTTTTGTTATTGCTATTGCTTTTGCTTTGGTATATATGTGGTTAAGTAGCAAAAGTAGGGAGTGTCAAAAATATCATTATATGTGGATCAATTTAACATTATTTCCTGTCCCACATCACAATTCAGTAACTCACAACACAATGGCCTCCAAAAAATCATAGTGTGTGACATTTAACATTTTGTTTTTCTAGTTATTACATATAATTGGCAGAAATGAGGCAAGCTGGGTGTCATATGGGGTGATGATTTTGGATGTTAAGGAGCAGTTGAAGTAAAATGTCTTAATTATAGCCTTGTAATAGGAATGTGGTTTGGGACCAAATAGGCAAATACTCCTCCACTTCACTATATTACAGAATGGAAAATAGACATGGGTCTGCAAGTGCTAAAGTGCTAAAGTGCTAAAGTGCTTTTGCTTTGGTAATTGGTAGCTCCTAGCTAGTGTGAATGAATATGTGATTGACTTTGAGAGTTGAGAAGAAACTAGAAAGCACTAGCTAGCTAGTGAGCGTCGTCACTATTATCATTATGCTCCTGTGGACCGTGATCCAATTATTCCTTCCAAAGGGAATTCATTTTGATCCTTTCAAATTTTTGAGAAATGTTAATGGGATTATCTGTAAAAAAATGCTTATATATGAATTTTCTTTCATATTTGATTTTAAATAGGTAAACCGAGTGAAGTTTAACATTAATTATATATTAAATTAAAATTTTGGCGTGACATCAAACTTAAGTAAAAAGAAACTTAATTAGAGTATTTCGTTAGCTTTTTTTTTTCTTTAATTTTAAAAACTTGTTGATACATTATGACATAGACAAAGTGATGCATATTTAGGTATGCTAAAGCTATGTGTGATTCCCAATGCAGGTGGTGGGGGCACGCTGGAAAATGCACAGGCCGGCTACAGGGGTCGTCAGTACAGGGAAGGTTTCGAAGCCGATGGTGGGAGTCATCCCTTGTGTCCCGATGGGAGCCAGTATAGTCACTTGTCGTGACTCGCGGAGGGAATGGTTCAACTATTCCTCCGAGATCACAGCGTGCGGACCGCTTCTGGCTGGGACTACAACGATGAAATCAGTGGCTTCGAATCATCGAGCTGATCATTGCATTCTTGCTATAGGAAGAACGATGAACGTAGGTGATGAACGAGGAATGAAGGTGAAGTTTTTAAGAAAAAACTAGAGAGCACGCTTTGAGTAGTTCTCAATTTGGTCCTCAATAAAAGCACCAGTTGTTGATGTAGAAGTCAAACGTGCTTGAAAAATTCTTATCTATCCGTACACACAATAAACAAAGCAAAGACCTTAAGGGTGAATCCCGGAGGGGATGACTCAATCAAGAACATTCTGATACGTAAGTCAGCTTTGAAAGTATGATCTGACAGAGCTTTGGTATAAGATTTGTGAATTACCTTGAGAGTGAAATGAGCTCCTCTATTTGTAGAGAGAGCTCATAGGTGACAGAACGTTCTGACTAGTTGATAGGTTTTGTAATTAATAAATCATTTTTTAATAAAAGATATTATTTATTAATTGAATTTAAATAATAAATAATTCTCAAGGAGATTATTATTTATTATTTAGACAATAACCCGATTAAATATTATATAGAGAAAAGTCACTTTTGGTCCTTGTACTCAATTACACATTTTAGTCCATATAGTTTCAATTTAATTGATCTTAATTTTGTAATTTCATACTTATAGCAATTTAAGGACACATCCAAATTTTCATCTAGTTATTTTACGGAATATTCTTATACTCCATTTATGAAAGGATATTTTTGTCATATTACAATAATATATATATATATATATATATATATATATATATTTTTGTTAGGATACAATTACATATCCTTATTCTTTAATTTTCCTGCTACTTGATGCTTGAAAATCATTTTGTAATTTACTTTGTAACACGAGTATGGAAATATGAAACACGAGCATAAAAAAAAGAATAAACGATATATAACTCTAACCTAGATGAAATACCCCATTATGTGAAGAACATGCCCTTATTCAGTTGGATATATTCTTGAATTGCTATGAGTATGAAATTAGAAGGTTAAAATTGATCAAATTAAAATTACATGGATAAAGTGAAAAATTGAGTAAACTACATGGATCAAAAATGACTTTTGGCAATATTATATTTAGCGAGTAAACACATTATTTAATGTGTTGGTGTTTGTGAGCAGTTAATACCATTACCATGGGTAATTTGGACATTATATGAATTATGGGTCACATTACATCTTTACAATTTTTGGATGATTTTGGATTCCACAACCATCAAGCGTGAAATATAAATATTATCTTGATAATTATATATCAAGAATAATGACCCATTCTTGACAAAAAAAAATGAAAGAAAAAAGAATAACGCCATTACCAGGGATAATTTGGATATTAAATGAATTATGGGTCACGTGATATCTCTACAATTTTTGGATGATTTTGGATTCCACAACCATCAAGCGTGAGATATAAATATTATCTTGATAAATGTAAATCAAGAATAAAGACCCATTCTTGAAAACAAAGGAAAGAAAAAAGAATAATGTCCTTATCAGAGGTAATATGGATATTACATGAATTATGGGTCACATGGCATCTCTACAGTTTTTGGATGATGTTAGATTCCACAACCATCAAGTGTGAGATATAAATATATCAAGAACTGAAGAGGGTTGTTTGTTGGGTTGAATTTTGGCATGCCTATGGTGTGAATGTGAACTGAAGCTACAGGTAAGTTTCTTTCTTTTAATAATTTTAGCTGATATTGTCAGGACCCGTCCCGAATTTCCCCTCAAAACCCGGGAAGAACCCTGATCCCGTCTGACAACCTAAGAAAAAGTTCCCAAAATACCCTTCAATCCTTACAAATATAATAATAATAATAAATACTTCCACTTGTCAGACAAGGGATTCAAGCACTCAATAATTCCCGTAATTAATGACCAATACAATACAATATAATATCAGAGCGTCTAAGTAGGATCAAGAGTAAAATTTAGATATCCTACTCAAATATAATTACACAGCGCAGTCGAAGTACTAATGTCTCTGCCTCGAGATTAGTGTTCGCGTCAACTTTATTCAACTGCCTGAAGGGGGTTTAAACACAAAAGTTGTGAGTGGACAAAAATAATCATTTATAAATTCCTTTTCGAGAAAATACCTTTCTTCCCCTCCATTTATAAAATCATGCATGCATAACATAAAACAATTTATCATACTAAAACATCATATGTAAATCACCAAAAATTCTCATTTCTCTTTAAAACCACATAGTTGGACTCACATAAAATCTGTATAATAAAAATACCTCGTGATCCACAATTTGGTTTGAAAACTCTCTTCAAAGGAGTTTAAAATCATTTAATTTAATCTGGACACAAAATATCTCAAATTCAAATCATTTCGTTCAATCCGACACATAATATCTCAAATTTTCACGGTTCCCGACATATCCATAACACACCAGGGTATCCCTTGAGATGTGTTCAAATCTGTACAACTCTGTGTACCATATGTACTATTTGTACTCTCTGTACTATCTGTACAATCTGTACTATGCATAGACAGCTTCGCGACCCGGCGGAGCAAGGCCCCTCAACACCTAAGGTCCGAACCCTCAACAACTGGTAGAGCAAGGCCCCTCAACACCAGTCAGAGCAACAATAACCATCGGGACGGGAACTAGTGAATCAAATCCATACTTTGAAATATTTGTTTCTCGGCCTAAGCCAAATTCTTTGCAATATCATTTTATGGCCAAAATCGGTAAAATCACAATTATGAGTCTAAACTCAAATCACATACTCAAATAGTTACCACGTCAAAACGATATCAAAATCGAGTACAAAAATCAGGCCATTTCTCAAAGCATACTTTCACTGAAATATTGTAAAACATGTGTCCAGCATCATTTCTAAAATCCAGGAATTCATTGCACCCATACATAACAGTATTTAAATCAAAGATACATTTATGCATGCATTACAGTTTATAAACCAAAAGTCCACTCACAAACCTATTCAAGCAAGCTCAATCCCGAACTGTACGCTCCCCTGAAGTTCCTGGAGCAGTATCGCCTGTCCAAATTAATAATCGGGATTACCAACTAATAATAAGAACCTTAAATATAAACCCCCTAAACCCCGGGAGTCTAACTATGCTGGCCTAGAAAATGCAGCAACTTTAAAACGTCTGAAACAACCCCTAAACGACGTCCGATCGACTCAAAACCTGCGCCAACAAGTCCGAAACGTCAAAAACTACTTGTCACGCGCCACCGTGACCTCAGACTCGGCCCCACGCGCCGCCACGCGCCGACGGAAGGTCGGAACACGCGCCCACGCGCCCTCACGCGCCGGCCACTCGCCTGCTACAGTGTTCACGCGCCTGAACCGGTCCAACCCGGTTCGGCTCAACCTGACTCGGTCCAACTCGACCCGACCGGTTCAACTCGACCCGACTGGTTCAACTCGATCCGACCGGTTCACTCAACCCGACCGGTTCAACTCGACCCGACCGGTCACCGCTGACTCACCGGAGAAGACGACCGGCTGCCTTCGCCGTCGCCGGAAGCTGGCCGGAGAAGATGACCGGCAGCGCCGTCGCCGCCGTCTGGTTTCGCCGGAATCCTCCATTTCCGGCCGAAACTCCAAGCTTTCCAACTTCCTCAAAACTCAACCATTTTTCACAAATTTTACGTCTAAATCTATCTACTCGAACCCAGGAATCCAAATATAACCTCAAAACATCAAACACGTACCTGTATAAGCTGGAAAATCGATCGAAAGATCCGAAACTTCCTTTACTCGGTTCGGCTTCCACCGTGGTCCTCTCCTTCGATGGTTGGTACGGTTGTGATCGTGGGAAGGAGTAGAATACGATTAGTTGATCCAAATGGGAAGCTAAAGCCTTGAATCCAACGTTGACTTTATGGTTTTTCTCTTGGTTTTTCGCACGGTTTCGGGTGGGTGTGTTCGTGTTTTTGTTACAGAGAGAGTGAATGAGTGATAAAGATGAAATGAAGATGATATGGATCAGATAAGTCTGATTTGGGGGGGTTAAAATATCTTCTCCCAAAACCAAATTACCAAAATGCCCTTGCACATCTAGACCCATAACTTCCGTACACGAACTCCGTTTTCTGCGTGCCTCCTGTCTACGAACTCGTGAGTTCGAGACCTACGCAACGGTATCCAAAACACCACAAAAAGTGTCTCGAAACAAAATTTGACTTCCATGCCCTTTACCGACCAAGGGTAAAATCGTCATTTTACAAAAATAATTACGTAAACCCAATAATTAAAATTCCGGGTTGTTACAGATATGTTTTTTTTTTTCTGTGTAAGCTTTAGAACAATGGTGGCTTTCTGTCTATTATATAAATTCGATTCATTAGATCACCAACAAAATTCCAAAAAAATAAGGCCGATGCTTAGAAGTGATGGAGCATTCATGATCAACACTGATCAAATTCTGTACACTACCCTAATTAAATTTTTTGAATGTTTAGGCAATTTTTGAACACCCTATGTGTACAAAAAAAAAAAAAAAAATTGGACTTCATGTTTTATAACTTAAAATCATCTATTGCAGTAAGATAATCATGGGATGCATATTTTGTAATGTGACATAACAAACTTTAACCTAATTTTGATATATGCTTTATAATATTATCATTTACATGTTTTGTAATCTAACATATCTTCATATGCCTCATATTTTGTGTAACACTTATGTTCATAATCAGTTCAATAACCCCGCAGCAACGCACTGGCATAATCACTATACAACATATCTGTCTTAGGCCCGCCTCTGTGTTTGAGCTTTGGATGCGTGGATGGCATTTCGATGAGATGATAATAATTCAATTCTCGCCACTATATGTGATATAGGTTTAATGGTCTTTTTTCTTTTGTTTTTCTTTCGGTCGTAATTAAATTGGATAAAACAGATGAGAATCTTTTTTTTTATTTTTTTTTATTTTTATAAATAAATGGTTTCAAGTATTGTTTTACATAAAAATTATAATACAATACATCATTATTGTGAGTTGATGACGTAACTAAATTCAAATCCATTTCAATTTTTGAAAAAATATATATGATGCATATAGATTAGATGTGGTAATGCGTATAAATTATAAATAAATAAAAGAAACTTCCTTTCTAAGAAAGCAGTTCTGACGCAGCACAAGCTAACAAGAGTTATAAGCGTAAACTCTAAAATAATATAAATTAAAATCCACTAGAAAATACTTGAGAAACTCCCAATTTTAAATGAATAATGTGAAAGATAATCTCAATACAACGTTTAAAGGGTACTTATATACCTAGCAAACCCTAGGTTCGAAAAGGAAGGCAAAAATCCTAATTAAGAAAAATCTCGAAAATAACCAAAAATCTTAAAAGTTGATTTTGATGCCCTAAACCACCTTATTTGGCTAAAAAAAAAAGCCCACATGTCACAACAATAACTATGAGTTTGATTCGTCGCATCGTTCCTTTTCCGGAAAGGTATCATACGTTCCATTTTGAGCTCGGACTCCAAATCTATAAATTATTGCTGTCCTTTTTGCATTTTTCACTCAATCTCTTCTTCAATCCATTCCGCCATCAGTTCTACCTCAAGTTCCATGATATACCATAAACATGAAGCAACTTCTTGTTCCAACTTAAAAAAAAAATGATAGGAAGACCAGGATTTAGCAGACTTTATGATTTTTAAATGTGATGATTCTAGTATTACTATTTTAAATAATTGTATAATTGTCAGTGTGCGGAGGACTTTGATGATAAAAACAGACCATTCACATGTCCAGAAGTACCAAGGTTGTCTTTTTCCTTTGAAAACTCAATAATTTTGGGCCCAGTGTAGAGGATGAAAGTACTTTTACAAGTAGTCAAATATTCCATCGAACACCTTTGAAGAGGTGTGTTTTGTGCTTTATCCTGTGCCAAATGCAATCTTCCGTATTTGATCCACTAAACTCTCTTACTATGAAATTATATCAATGTGCCAACGGTAGACAAATTTTATTAATCTTTCATTTTTTTTTTGATATAATGATATTGAAAAAAAAAAAATTACAATATACACATTGAATATCGACCTCACCATTTATAAGAATTGAACCTGAAACCCCCACATAACGCGTGTGTGAAGAGGAATACAACTAGTTAGGCCATATCACTCGTTTATTTGACTGGAATGCTAAAATATGAATGGTAATTGCATTCAATTCCTTGTCTATTATGCAATGTAATTGGTTTTTAATTCCAACCTTAGGAATTATAAAAGGGAAATATTTTAGATTACCCTTTTATCCTCTACAAATTATTTTAAAGAAATAAAAAAATAAAAAATAGTAGTAAATCCCAACTTTAATACTTGCATCCTGGTCTAGGTCATGGCAGATCCGCCATGTTCCTCCCAACCAACTAACAATCCTTTTGCTGTGTTATTTGCTTCATTTTCTGCTTCTTTACCGGTTTTGGCTTTTCAATATCATCCATTGACCAAATTTTTTTTAAAAGAACAATCAATTTGATTCTCTTGATGACAAAGTTTCCATCTAATTTATTATCAAAATTACAAAAAAAAAAGCAAAAAGATCAAAATGAAATAATCAGATCTGCAGAAACTTGAATCAAGCCATGGTAGATGTAGATCCTTAAGGGTATAAGGTGTAATTTTGCATTCCATATGTACCATGGAAATAGAATAACACATCTTTTGAGTGTAATGCTAATCCACTTCTTAAGGAGAATTGACTCTAGTCAACTCCACCCTCTTTTTCCTTTCCATGTTAAACCAAACATGACAAATCGGTAGAATGTGAATTCATTTCTCATTTCAGGGATGAATTCCAAACAAACAAATGGGACTTAAGTGGCATCCATCTCTATTATTATAAAGGGAAAATGGTGGTTTGGTGAAACTTTTTTTTTCTCCATATAATACCCTTTATTTAACAATATAAAATTATTTAATCAAATATAAATAATGAGGTTATAATAGTAATCCCACGTTTTGGTAATTAACCCTCACTTCCTACTACTCAATGTTTTATTTTACAAATTTATTATTTATATATGAAATTACATAAATTAAAAAAATAAAATAATTTTCTACAGACTTGATATAAAGGAATTTAAAAATTTGCACGAGCTTAAAAAAATAATATCAGAATATAATATTTCATTAAAGTAACCATGTGATACACGTATGGGAGGGTGTTTTCGTCAATTTACTTTAGGAATCCTTTTCAAATAAGTTGCCTCCAATCTATTTCCTGCATAGCATGAATACATGGTATTCTTGGATGGGATTGCTCATGTTCTCCACTCTTTGTAGTTTTAAGGTTTTGCAGAATTAATGGCTTTGATTATTCCATGGCCGTTTCTCCTTCTCATCACCATCACATGTGCTACTACTCTGCTCGTCCACGTCACTCACTCGAATGCTCATCAAGAGGACACTCGAAAGGCACGAAAATATATCCCTCCTTAATTACATTCATGATGATGATGACGACGACGACGACGATAATGTTCTCTTGATTATATTTGATTGCAGGTTTATATTGTTTACATGGGTGACAAGCCAAAGCAAGAGCCTTCCACGTCAACAAAATGGTCTGATCTTCATGTTAACATGCTACAAAACGTAGTTGACAGCAGGTTAATTAATTATCGTACAACCTAATTTAGTGCTTTTTTGTTGCTAATTTGTTACAATATAATTCGAATTTAATTTTAGCTCTCAATAAGTTTAATTTTTGAACGTTCATGCATATATATATATATATATGGATCCAGCAATATTGCACAAGAGTCTCTGCTGCTGCACAGCTACAAGAGAAGCTTCAATGGATTTGCTGCCAAGCTAACAGATGAAGAAGCCCAGAAAATTGCTGGTTTGTGATAAAACTTTTTTCAGTAAAATAATCATGTTATAGTTCTTTTAATATTATATTATATGTATAGGAATGGATGGCGTGGTGTCTGTTTTCCCAAGTGAAAAGAAGAAGCTACACACAACAAGGTCATGGGACTTCATTGGGTTTACTCAGAAGGCAAAGAGAAGCGCCATCGAAAGTGATATCATCGTCGGAGTGATCGACTCCGGAGCTTGGCCGGAATCAGCCAGCTTCAGTGGCACCGGGTTCCGTCCACCACCCAAAAAGTGGAAAGGCATATGCCAAGGCTCAAACAATTTTACTTGCAACAAGTAACGCAAATTAATAATCGTTTTCATAACATGTTACGTTATTAGCTAGGCTATAAATATGTAAAAATTAATTTTCTAATTATGTGGTCGTTGATTGGACAGTAAACTTATCGGAGCACGGTATTACCACAAAGGTAGGGCCTTCAACAAAGATGATGTCCAATCTCCAAGAGATGACAGATCGGGGCATGGAACCCACACTGCATCAACCGCAGCAGGAAACTTTGTGAGCAAGGCAAGTCTATTTGGGTTGGGGGAGGGGACAGCAAGAGGAGGGGTGCCTTCAGCAAGAATTGCGGTGTACAAAGTATGTTGGTCTGATGAGGAATGCGCAGATGAAGATATTCTAGCGGCGTTTGATGATGCCATTGCTGATGGTGTTGACATAATCTCCCTCTCTCTCGGCGGGCTTCCTCCCTCAGATTATTTCAGGGATTCAAATTCCATCGGAGCTTTTCATGCTTTAAGGAGAGGTATACTCACTTCTGCCGCAGTCGGTAACTCGGGGCCGGAGCTCAAAACTATCGTAAATTTTGCCCCGTGGGTTCTTTCTGTGGCTGCTTCCACCATAGACCGCCATTTCACTACTAAGGTTCAGTTAGGCAACCATAAAGTTTATGAGGTAAACTAGAAATCCTGGCATGCAATTGAGTAATTTTATTAGAGAATTGAAGCTGTGATTAATAAGTGGGGATAAGTATATTCAAGTACATAATTATGATCAATTTTTCACAACCAAGGACAAATTTATTTTTTTCTGGGTGTTGGGGTGGGAGATCTTACAGTATAGAATTTAAACCGAAGATATATATTTATATATATATATATATATATAAAAGCAATTAACACAATATTCATTTTTATTTAGGAGCACTGTTAGGGTAATTTGGATTATATGTTGAACTTTTTATCTTTAATTATCAACTTTTAAATTAGGTTGTCAAAAGTTTCCGTCATCATGTCATTAACCTGATCAATATTTGAGTTCTGGTATATGGTAGGGAATTGTAACAAACACATTTGACCTCAAGGGCAAGTTCTATCCTATAATATATGCTGGAGATGCGCCAAATAAGAAAGCAGGTGTAGACGAGAGTACAGCAAGGTAATAATAAGTGTGTTTCTATGATAAGATTTATTTCGTTCATGATTATCGAATAATCTCTATGCAAATGTGCTAATTGGAATTGTTATAAGTTGATATTTTGTAAAGATCATCTTTACATAATGTTTTAAGATTCAACCGTTCTAATTTTCACACTTGAATATGGAAAAGTCGATAATCAAGTATAGGAAAAATGAGCACATCCACTACAGAGTGGATGCAAATATTTTTTTGAATTAAGTAGGATGATGAAATATATATGTGTGGTATATATAGTAAATGCCAAGTAGACTCGTTGGATGAAAATTTGGTGAAGGGTAAAATTGTTCTTTGCTACGGAACGAGCGGAATAGGGGCGGCGGTTGCTGGTGCAGCCGGTGTCGTGTTGCAAAGCCGGCCTGTTGAAGATGTGCTTGACCCTCTCCCCATTCCTGCATCTTCCCTCGGTTTGGATGATGGTAACAGCATTTACTATTACATAAACTCAACAAGGTAAAAAAAATTAAAAAAATTGTCTATCACTAAATTATGATTCATAGGCTGATAATTAAAATCTGGATGGTTTATATTAGGAAACCCACGGCAACTATTTTTAAAAGTTATGAGGACATTGATCCATTGTCCCCATATGTTCCCGCCTTCTCATCAAGGGGTCCAAATCCAAGCACGCCCAACCTTCTTAAGGTATACTTCATTAGTGTTTTTTATTCAAACTAGTGGAGGATCTTCTCCTTTTCTTGAACACGTAGGTATCATAATCAAAGTTGTTCATTTTCTAAATAATTATTTTAGGATCATTTACACAAAATTTCAACCTACAAGTTTGGAGATCATTAATCATTAATATGTATCAAACAAATCGATCAACTTTTAGTAACAATTAAGATCCATAAGGTAAACCATTCATTAAAATAATACATATGAAAGAGATCGTTTAGTCATTCATATGCATGAAAAAAATCAACATTTTTTGTAACAAGTAAGATAACCCTCAAGTTAATATCCTTAAGTTTTCTCCTTAAAATAACATTGCAGCCAGATTTGGCTGCTCCGGGAGCTTCCATTCTAGCATCATGGGCTCCACTTGTCTCCCCTTCCAAAATTGATGAATTAGATGATAGAGTATCATCATTCAATATAATCAGCGGGACATCAATGGCTTGTCCACATGCTTCAGGCGCCGCGGCATACGTCAAGTCATTTCACCGTAATTGGTCCCCGGCTGCTATCCAGTCTGCTCTTATTACTACCGGTATAGTTCTACTCACATCACGTGATCAATTATTATTGTTAGAGAAATGTACATACATATCTATATACGCATAAGATTTTTTTTCGATAATGTACAATAGCTAGTATGATCTAACCAACACATATCTTGGATTTGGAACATTTTTTTCCAGCTAAACCCTTGAGTGCCAATGTTAACCCGGACGCCGAATTTGCATATGGAGCTGGAAACATAGATCCTGTTAGGGCTATAAATCCTGGTTTGGTATATGATGCTAATGAACTCGACTACATCAATTTTTTGTGTGCCCATGGCTATAGTTCCAAATTGGTGCAAGCTGTAACCGGACACAAGAGTGCATGTTCACCACAATCTACTCATGAAACACGCAGCGATCATTTAAACTATCCTTCTTTTGCACTTCCCACGCTGAATCGAAAATCCGTCAACGGCGTTTTCAGTAGGACTGTAACAAATGTTGGTACACCAAAGTCCACATACAAAGCTAAAGTGAGTGCACCGCAAGGACTTCAAATCAAAGTTACTCCGAATATTCTGTCGTTCACATCACTTGGACAGAAACGATCATTTCAGGTCACGATAAAAGGGTCGATTTATAAATCCATAACCTCAGCTTCTCTGGTGTGGGATGATGGTAGGTTCCAAGTGAGAAGCCCCATTGTTGTCTATGTTGTATTTTAGAAGGTATGTACATGACGAAATTTTGGATGGATCTACAATAAGAAAATGCAAGATTTAGCGCGATGTATTAATATCATCAACCTTTATCTCATGACATTCGGCACAGGAAATTGAAATCTACCCACCCTTTTAAATTTCATGATTAATTCATAGTATTCCGTGCTATCAATGTTTTTATGTGTTTGTGGGTGGGAAAGGTAATTTTTCTCTTAGTTCATAGGCACAGATAATAAATAGATTGAAAGCTACCATTGCCTTGCCAATTCCTGTACCTCACTGTCCTTGTTCACTCTTTAACTAAGGATAAAAAGCGATATAAGTAACTGAAAATGAAGTTTTAACGAATCGATCTTGATCAAATTTTGGTTCCCTGTTAATTTACTTGCGTGTATTCAATTAGAATTGTAAATTATTTCTAAGGACATTTTTTAAGTGATGGATTCATGGAACTTTATAGAATTGTATTGGGCTTACATGAATTTAGGGAAAATTCTATTTAAAAACTGTTATGCATTAATATGCACATATAATACAAATTTGATTGAATTTTCTGGATTTAGCTAGAATTATTGTTCTAATTTTTTTTTTTTACTTTTTAATTTTTTTATAATAAAGAAAATATGAAGGTTCATTCAATAACCATCCCTTCAGACTTGATATTGGCTCTCAATATTTCTCTTCCAACTTTTTTTTTACTGGACTTTTCCAACTTTCACAATAATATTATATAATCACATTTATCGAAAAAATGCACCAATACCCTTTCCTACCGCATCAATATATATGTAAGGAAGAATATGAGCAATAGTCCCAGAATTTTACCATAAATTTAAAAATCGTCCCTATAGATAGTCTCTCCTATTTAAACTATATATAGTCTCTCAAACCACCTATCTATTAATATGCCATAGATTGAGAATGGAAGTGGTGAAGATGTCAACCCAGCAAATGGAGGTGGTGAATATATACCCAACAAGGTAATTGATGAATTCATCCCTTCATTGAATATCGAAGGAGGGTATGATGAATTTATCGATGATGTTCTATATCTGACGAATTAATAAAAAACGTTAAGAGCTAATTCTAATTGATGAATTCATTGATCTGAAGAGTATTCAATCGAATTCATCGAAAAGGAGCATGATGAATAAATCGAATTCATTGAACGAAGCTAGGAGATTATCGATGAATTCATCGATTCATCCAATCCAAAGAGTTCAATCGAATTTATCAAAGAAGAGCAGGATGCATCCATCAACCATGTTAAATCATGGACACATAATTTCATGATAGATGTCTTTTTGAATGTGCATCAATGGAAGATTCCAAAATTATTTGGTCGTATATATAAACTTGGATGAAGATGAATGATATTTATTTTATTTTTATTTTATTTATTTCTATTTTACTGGGAGAGAATTCACACAAATGTTAGGGGGGAGGGATGGAATTGCTATGGCAGTTGGTATTTATATTTTTCATTTACTAGGCCTACCAAAATTCACTTAAATCCTTTGTTTAATGAAATTATTTAAAATTTACAAGATTTTGAATACACCTACATTTATGTGGACATTTGATAAGTTATATCAAATTCTAATTGAATACATTAGAATTTGTGTGGACATTTTTTAATTCTTTAAAATTCTAATTGAATACACGAGAATTTATAATTATTTTTAAATCCTTCATAATTCTAATTAGAATATACCCCACTTAGGATTTCAAGTTGGATGAGGATTTTTCATATATAATTAGGTTTAGGAAATAAGTACTTTTAGAAATTCTATTCTAATAATTAATGATATGTTACCCGCAATTTACGTTATATAAGTAGGACTTTAGATGTTTGGCATAAAAAAAAATAGGACTTTAGATGAGGAAAAATCTTATGTTATAATTAAAGATATAAAAAGCCCCTTTAATTACAATACAACCCTCTTTGTTCTCAACTTTCAACTTTCAATTGTCAATATCTCTCTCAATGCTCACAATCTCTCTATGTGCTCTTAAGTATAGTGAAATATCTCGGTAATCACACTAATAAAAATCAAAGTATTAGAGGCAATTAAATGTGCCCCAATTAATTCGAACAGAGGTGGACAATATAATTAAAATGCCCCTAAGGACACGAGAGGCAGATCAAACAAACGCCCCTAAAAATAGCACCACTAATACTTATTAGGGGTGGATTGAAACTTAAAACCGCCCCTATTGTTTTGCACAACACAAATAATATTTAAACAAATAGGGGCACTTATAACCGCCCCATGCCACTTTGGATGGTTTAATAATTAGAGGCACACACATCCACCCTAATGAATTTTAATTAATATACAAAAAAATTTCAACAAAATTAAATCAGAATCCATTTATTCCTTTTGAAGCATTATATATTGAGTTATTCAATCCCATAATTATTTTTTATTTTTCCTTTTATGTTCATCTTTTTTCTTTTGTTCAACCAACATGTTCATCTAAGTCATCAAACTCTTTAATCAAACTCTTTAATTTTGATCTCTATTGAAGAAATGTTCGGGCATATCTTCTTACTTCGTTGCAGCACACGATCCATTTCATCAAATCTATTTCCTTTCATTAGAATCTGTTAATAAATGAAATAAAAACAATTATTATACTAAGCAAAGAAAATTAGAAGAAGAAAAAAATCGAATAACTCAATTCTATAATTTGTATGAACAAACCATTGGGGAAAAAAAAAACCCAAATCTAAATACCACAATAGTTAAATGAATATGAAAAGTCCACAAATATCGATAGTAGATTGTTATATCTTAAATAAAATTTCTTAAGAACCAACTTATAGATTTCAGTCAAATGATATTGATGCTTAAAATTATCAAACTTTGTAACCAATCTCACTTTCAATTCTTCAAAAATTCGTCAGATCTGCCGGCAAAATAGAGAATTTAGAGGGGGGAAAAGCTTTGAGAAAACTATATAAATAAGAAATATTTGATTTGCACTCATGGTCACTTGCAAACCTTTCTCATACTCTCTTTGACTCATAAGTGAATATCGATGAATTAACTTAAGAAGTATTGGAGAAGAAAAGAAGAAGGGATGAATTTAGAACTGCTCTAGAGAAGAAACAAAGGAAGATGGAGAAAAAAAAAAAAAAGTGTCGTGAACATTGGAGAGAAAAAAGAGAAGTGGGCAAGTGAGTAGTGGAGAATTAGGGTTTAGGTTAATTTTATTTATTAAAAAGATGCGGACATTGAGGAGATAATTTTTTTTTTTACTCAGACTTTGAGGTGATAATTAAACTAACTATTAAAAACTCAATACATCCCCCCCTAGTGGAAATGAGTTAATTAAAAATAACTTTTAGGGGCAGTTGTTTTTGCCTTCAAATTAATAAATTAATAGAGGCAATTTATATATTCCCATATTACATTAATTGAGGCACATATCCATACTTCCGCCCCTAATTAAAATTACAGAAATGTTATGGACACAAAGTGAAATCCCAAATTTTCTATCCCAACATATGTGGCGTACGACATGGCAATCCACATAATCTTTTTTAATTAACTATTTTAAATTAAAATCAAACATAAACAATTAAATATTAAAATTGAAATAAAAATAAATAAAACCCTAATCTATTCCTTGCCGTCGAACTCCACTAACGAGAACTCTATCGACCTCCACCAAGATAGCGCCATTGACCTCCACCACCAAGACATCGTCGTCGACTCCACCACCAACACAACATCGTCTACTCCGTTGTACATATCTGAATACATATTTTTTTCATCTTTTTTCTTAATTATTTGGTCTTATTTTTTTTTTTTTCTTGTGGAAAATTTAGTATTATCTAATTAGATTTAGTATGATCTCAATTTACCCAGCAGTTGCAGTTCTTATATATTGATAATACCATTGATGGTAAGGAATAAATATAGGGTTTTATTATTACCTCAATTGGTGGTGGAATGCAACCATTGACTGCAACAATGGTTAATAAAACCCTAAAAGTTTAGTTCCAAAGGCTCTCTGCAAACTCCGTCAAAACCTCGAGGTAAATCTAGGATCCCTATTTGACATCATCGACTATGGGGCCCCCATGCAACCTGATGATCTCATTCACAAACAACTGGTTAAGTGGTCCAATTTATAGTTTCATGTACCAACAAGAAATACGCTGACTTGGTAAGCCTATCTCAGTTCACCAATAATATTCCTTAATTGTAACGACCCGAAATTAAAATTAATGTTATTTTCGAAATATCATTTATGAAAGGGCAATTTTGCCCTTAAGGTTTAGGGGGTTTGTGGGTCACTTTTTTTTTAAATATACTTTTTGAAGTTTTTCTTGTATTGTTGTGTAGGTCTCGTCCTCATGAGTTCGTAGAAAGGCGACATGCAAATATCGGAATTCGAATGAGAGAGTTACGGTTCTAAAACAAAAAGGGTAGTTTTGTAATCACATTTTTTTGGATGACACTCTCTCTCCTCACTTTCTCTCTCCCCGTGCTTAGCCCTCCTCCCTCACCATTTTCGGCCAAACCCAAAAATTCTAACTTTGGAGGGCCATAACTTCGTCTCCCGGTCACCAATCGTTACGATTCATAGACCAAAATGCTCATCTTCGAGCTCTACCTTTCCCCCAAAACAACCAGTCCAATTAGTGCCTCCTTTGATCGAATTTTGGCTCGAAAGGGGTAGGCCAAATACCTCTGCGAACTCCAATTTTCAAGTTGCAATTCCGGCCACCTCCGTTGTCCTTTTTCCTGGGTTCTTCTTGCAAAAGGTTTGTCTCTCAACCCTCTTCAAAGACCATTTGAGCTCTGACATCAATGGCCACCGTAGGTGGTGGTCCGATGTCGAGAAAGTTATGGTTTTCCAACGGATGTTTGCGAATTCCGGCCACTGCCGGCTGAAATTGGACTTTAACCTAGTTGGAAAGTTTGTTGTACTCGTTGTGCTTGTTCTTGTGATATAGGTGTTGACCCCCAATTTGAAAATTTCCAGTCGTCGGAGTTTTGTCGGGCCACCAGCGGCGGTGGCGGAGCACGGCAACACATTGGACCACCTAGTGGCAGTCCTAGGTGTATAGAGTTGTCCCTTAGTTTTTTGGACGAATCGAGGTTATCAAATCGACGTATTTTTGTCGTTTGATTGACCAACGAAGGATCGTCAAATCTGGTCCGTTCAATTGAACATTATCGAACCGTTGGATCATCACCATATGTTAGTATGTTTATCCTATGCCTTTAGGATTGTTAGAAGTTGACGGATCTAGAATCGGAGGTTCGGATCTCTAGATTTGCGATTCTAGGGTTTAGGTTGTTGATCGCCAACCGAGTGCACAATCAACCAATTCGACCATTAGACCTTCAATTGAGTGAATTGGGCTTAACGTTAAGTAACGATCGAGGGCGTGTGGGAACCTGCGAGAGTTAGGGTCCCGGGTCTGGGGTTTGGCAACATTTTTTATTAATCTCGGTTCTCACTTTTGATAGGCACTACAGATCCGGAGACTTCAGAGGACCGCACAACTTAGTGTTGAGCTTGCGTGAGCTTCCGGTGAGTAGACTTTATTTTCTAATTTATAATGCATGTATATTTATGTGTTTAAAATTTTTATTATCATTTAAGGATTTCAAGAATTAAGAATAATGATTTCGAATGTTTTGGGATTCGGCTTGGTCATGTAATTTGGGGTTTAGGCCTGCTATGAGCAGGTTTTGGGCTGCGGCCCTGATTTATGGATTTTGGCTTCGGCCGAGCGTATAGTTTTGGACTTAGACCTGGTTATAGGATTTAGGGCTCCGGCCCAGAATTGTGAGTTAGGGCTTCAGCCGGGTTACGAGTTTGGGGTTCGGCCTTGGTGTGAGAGCTTGTTAAGGTAAGTATCAGGCTATGATGTGGAGGATTCCATCATATGTTCGGTGAGGTATTGGCTATGATGTGGAGGATTTCATCATATGCTCGGAGAGGTATTGGCTATGATGTGGAGGATCCCATCATATGCTCGGCAAGGTATTGGCTATGATATGGAGGATTCCATCATATGCTCAATGAGGTATTAGCAATTATGCGGAGGATTCCATTATACACTGGGTAAAGTATCGGGCTTTGATGTGGAGGATTCCATCAAATGCTAGGCGATGTATAGCCAATGATGTGGAGGCTTCCATCAAACGTTGGATAATGTATCGGGCTATGATATGGAGGATTCCATTATATGCGAGGCGGGATTATGGCACGGGAGATTGGGCTATGCCTCGAAATATCGGCTTCGGCAAGGATAAGGAGATGGCAGGTACAGTAGAGGGTAGTATGGGTTCCACCTCTTGAGTCGATGACTTCCGGTAAGATGTATATGTTTATAGTTGGGTCTTTGCCATTAATGAGTATTGGTAATGAGGTGGGAGCTAATAGTATATATGAAATTATTCATAGAAGCATGCTCTATTACCCTTTTGTCCATTCACATTTGTTTTGGTTTTGTAATCTCTAGGTCGTACCGAGACGAGAAGCCGAGACTAGGAGGAGGCATCAGCTGCTGCTATGCAACCACTATGTAGGACTTTTGTTAAATTTATAAATTTAAATTTAATTTTAAACCTAGCTTGCTCTGATTACCTTTGGGGTTGTTGTAAGTTATTATTGTGAGTTGGTAGCACTTAGTAATATGGATTGTTTGGACTATTGTGCTTTGTTATCTGCATCCTTCGTCTGACAGGTAGTAGACGATTTGACTCGGTTACAGAGGAGATTATGTCGAATTTTCGGTACAATTCTTGTAAGGTTTTGTTTGGTAATGTGAGGGTGTTTTTGGAAGATTTGAGTTTTTCCAAGGTTATCAGACGAGAGCAGAGATTCTCATGAATTTCGAAGGGAAATTCGGGAGAGGTTCTGTCATTAAGAGTGCGATACATTCATAGGAAAACTTGAACTCACACTACACAATTACAATACCCTACCATCCCCTAATGTACCGGGAAGGGCAGTCCAACGCGGGGACGTGCCGCCACGAGGCGTTGGCCCAAGAAAAACTTCCAACAGTATTTCCAAACAAAAAGTAACTTCCGAGTCCCTACTAAAACCAAGGGTAAAATCGTTCTTTTCTAAATAAATTACGAAAATTCACTATTTAAAAATACGGGTCGTTACACCCGTAACATTATTCTTAAACTTAATAGAGGCATATTTTCCGCCCCTCATCAAGAGAGGCGTTTGTTTTTTCCCCTAATAAATTATATTTGGAGCCAATATAATTTATGCCCCTAATAATTATTAGAGGCCTTTTAATTCGCTCATAGTATTCCTATTAGAAGCCAATACATTTCTACCCCTAATCAAATATTAATAGGGGCATTTTTTGTGTTTTTCGGGTGTGCTTTACCTTTACGTTTTGGTGTTTAGTTATTCTTTACTTTAGTTGGTTGTGTGATAATCTATAGAATACAAGATTCATATTCCATGTGTGTTTGTACAACTGATCTGAGGGCTTAGGGTTGTTGAATTTTTTTTTACAACAACTACATGACAAAAAAATGTAAGTATATAGTTCCACATATCTTGTTACATCACTACGTACAATACAATGCATGACTTACCAATAACTTATATATATATATATATATCATGCAAATAATTGTATATACCGAGGACAATAATCCATAGACTGGCGACGGGTCGGAAAATTGTGAGAACATGTGACCGATCAATACAATTGTGAGAACATGTGACAGACCAATAAAATCAAACGTATCTTTGTTAGGCCCCCATTTGGATGTGGGTGGCATTTGGATCCTATGATGGTTAAGTAAAATATAGGATAAAGAAAACTTGATCCTATGATGATTAAGTTAATAATATGCTTTCGTATAATAAACATTCCTATGTGCAGGTAGAAAGAAAAAATAAAAATCACTACTCATACTCGGACAACGTACATTTTGAATTTGAATGTGATGATATTTCAATTCTCAGCAATATTGTATGAATTTGGAAAATAATTTGACACGAATAAATTAATAATGCTGTAATGGATATATTACCTAGCTATGGTGTGCTTCAAAATATAATATTAAAGTATTAAAAGAATAAAATATGTACGCATAGATTAGATATCATGACATGATACATGTGGGTGTGGGTGTGGGTGTTATCCAACTTCATAATTCTTACAAAAAAACAAATAATGCAGCAATACCACGCACTGAAATACCCCACCAGCACCATATTTCGTAGGTGCCCTTTCGAGTTGGTGTTCTTTCATATTCTCAAAATAAAATTATTAGGGTTATTATTGTTATGTGGACCAATCTAACACTTGAATAGGCCTCACGTCACAACAATGGTCTCCATTTCTTTTTCTTTTTCTTTTTCTTTTATCAAGATTGAATTGAAATGAAAGAACTTATGTTATTTTAAAAATAAGAAAAAGTGGTATTTATTTTAGAAGATTATAATGGATTTATACTTGAAAGAAAATTTTAATTATATTCATATAAAATTATAGAATTAGGATAATTAAATTTTTGTCCTGTGTAATCCCAAGAATAAATCAAACACGAATTTTTGAATCTAATATTGGCTAACAAGGGCGTAGGCATAGAGGGACCATAGGAGTCCCAGGCCTCTCTCGTTGTCTTCTTTATTTGTATATGTATATGCAAATTACACTAATATTGTTAAAATTCTTAAATTTTATTTATTTTCTACTGCTTATTTCTTTCAAATTCTCTATTAACATGCAAATTTCACTTAATAAGTATTGAAAATCTGAGTATATGAGTATTTATTTTGCATTCTTTTGAGCACTTCAAATATATGATTACTATAATTGTTTTGGAAAATGGATAACATATATGCCCATCAAATTCTTTCAACCATTGCCATTGACATTATATTACTAATTTTGAGTTTTTCTGTCATATATTGTCTATATAAGCGTAACATTAACTTCGTAATTCATAATGAAATTAAATCACAGATTTTTTTTCGGCCGAAATTTTTTTTAAGCATCTATCTATATAAAGGGGCCCCTTACGATTTAAATTCCTGACTATTGGCCAACAAATAAACCCGTAATGCAATGTGGAGGTAAGATGGAAGAATGAAAATTTGTGAACACTAAATCATCATATTTTGTTAATATTATGGACCAAAAACCCTTCCACTTCATTAAATACAGTATGGAAAAGACACCATAGCTAAAGAGACGAGTGTCTACAATTGGAAGTGCATCAGCTTGCTGGTATTGGTAGTGTGAATATTTATGAATATGTGATGAATTGAGCATCCTTGGTATCATTATGTTTCTGTAGACCAACTCCTTGCAATGGAATCATTTTGGATAAGTTTCAAGGAAAACGCTAACAAAATTTTCTTGAAAAAAAAATATATGAATTTATTGTCACATTATGATTTTTGGCTAAAATATTATTGACATAAAATCAATATGTAGGAAAATTCTTTTTAAAAAAAATTCCGTTAATATTTCTCTAAATTTTGACGTACGTGAGATCAAAATATATATTCACAGCTAGCAATTAAAAAACTGCAAGTAACCACAAAGTGTGGTGTAGTTGACAAACTGTCACTTCCTAGATGACGAATTTCCTAGTGCCTAATTGGCATGGATTCGAAATTCGCTGGGAGTACTTTATGACCAATGACAAGCCTCCTGAGCTAGAATTAACTCACCATTCGGGTGTGAAAACACCGTGTAGCTTTACCAAAAGAAAAAAAAAACTACATGTGATTCATGAGGTTGAAATTAATTAACAATCAATGACAAGGAGAATTATTTTAGAATTCTCACTTTTTGGTTGACAAATCAGGAAAATCAACCTTTTCCTTTTTAAAAAGCTTATAAAACCTGAAAATCTTGTACACAGGATCTTGATTCAAGGATATAGACACTTCAAATTCATTTTCCACAACACACAAATCTATATATCTATAGAAAATACTACGGTCACAAACTAATTTATCCTTTTTGTTACAGACCAACGTGACAAATGACATGGATGGCCATGTCACCAGCCACATCATCCAATTTTATTTGTTTAGGTATTTCACTTCCACCACCGTTTATGTTTCTAACACCACCTAGCCCTACTCCGCCACCACATCGTCATCAAAATATATAAGTTTGCAGCTCCATCTGCGATATGGGTTTGGGGAGATTTGAGAAGGAAATTAAACTCGATTAGAAATTTTTTGGGTAATCCTATTTGATGAGTTCAACAAGCAGACGCTAATTGAAAGACAAAATTAAAGCATATGGTTCTCTTCCATGGCCTATAGCATAATCAAAAAGCAATACTCCAGAAAATGAAAGGTATATAGAAAACCTAAACAAAAACAATCAGATGGCATGGTAATCTTGAGCATGTGTTTTTAACCCTACAAAGTACCAAGAAAGAAAGAAAAAACAAGGACAAATAATTCATTCATTTCCTATATATTGTGGATTAAAAAAAAATACAAAATTAAAGACTAGGAACGTAACATGTAAAGAGCAACATGTAATTTGCATATGGCTCCAAATTAATTTCTAGTTTGTAAAAATACTTTATGTTCTTGGATGAAATTGTTCATCCTCTCCACTCTTTCTAGTTTATTAAGATTTTGTAGAATTAAGGGCTTTGATTCCATGCCCGTATCTCCTTATTCTCATCACCCTCACATTACTACTCTACTTTTCCATGTCACTCACTCCACTGCTCTTGGGGATACTCGAAAGGCATGAAAATATCGATCTCCTAATATATACGCATAATTATACGAACATTATTTCGATCTCATTAACGTACAATTACTATGAAAATGTTGTTGATGGAACATATTTGATTGCAGGTTAATTTATGTTGTGTACATGCCGGGTGACACTACTAAAAAAAAATGGGCAATACCCACAATCTATAAAGCATGAAAATGAATTTTGTGATTCTTTAATTTCTTTGAGCTCGTAAAAACTTTTACGATTTGAAGAAAGGTGCGGGTAGGGATTTGAAGGAAATTGCAGGGACATTTTGGGGGCACGGCGTCGGTTTTAAAGCAAGAAGGTCAGGCAATGGCGGCGGAAGCAGAAGACGAAGAAGGTTGAGAACGAAGGTTTCGCGGGAGAGAAGCGGAGGGAGACTCAGTCGGAGGTTTGAGAGTGCGCATCGGAGAGAAGATCATGCGACACGGATCTGGTTCCGCCTGGGGCTCCTTGGGACGGATATATGGGTCCGGGAGCCCACCAACCGAGGCTGACCCTGATGGTTTCGGTTGTGGAAGAGAGCTTTGAGAGGAGTACAGGTGGCTCTGCTCAAACCAAAGACTTACTTTTCGCGGCGGCGGAGTTTCAAACAACGGTCGAGTTTGTAATTATGCCCTATGCTTAACCATTGAATCAGGCATTGTTTTGTGAATTACAGTTGATGTGATAGCTGAGAAACATCTTACACAGAGAACACATGGTAAAATTACAGTTGCTGTTGTTTGTAATTATTTTTACAAATATCATCTATTATGTTGTAGTGTTGTAAGCATTATCATATATTTACACCTAAGAGTAATCTATAAACAATATAAAAATAAGTACTCATGATCTTGACCTTAACCGAGACAATGGCATGGTCAAGAAGTGGAAGCAGATTAGGATGACTGAAACTCCAACTGCTCAGCATTCTGAATGAGCACTTTCTTCATAGCATTCCATCATCTGCAAAAAAAAATAGAGAATTACCAAGATGAAATCATTTCCAAAGCTGAATTGCAAATTGACCAACCAGTCACTGGATCATAAAGAACGTGAAGGCCAAATTTCAAATACATTTAATCATTGAGCTAATTGGAAAAGATCCCCACTTTCTAAAGTTCGAACAAAAGAGTCCCAATTTAAATTCAATTTCAAATACAGCTCAGAGACTTACATTCAAATGACCCAGATCACTTACTCCCAAAGCACAAAACCACACCATCACTCAAAAATTCAAGCTTCGGGCACCCATATATGATTGACATGTATCATTGTTAGCAATAAATAAACCTAAGCAAGACATAATGCCTTTGAGGGGGGAAAATGCATAAATGAAAACTGAAAAAGAAAATGGTAAGCACGACGGACATTTTATCGAGTTAAGATATATAGCAGCCTAAGCAATGCAGTAGTTCAGAATATTCAATCAGTTCAAATGACAGAATCATAATCAGACCAACGATGTCAATAGACATGAAGCTGGGTATCTTGTAACTACAACCCTCTATAGTTGGTTTCTATCTACATCTTCAAAGGTTTTCTTTTATTTTCTTATTCTCTCATCTCCTAGCTATTCAAACATCCATTGGTATCGTATTATTTTCAATCTTAATTCCAGCAATGCTATGGGTTTCTTTCTTTCAAGAACTAAAATGATAAACAT
Organism: Oemleria cerasiformis; assembly: GCA_037349345.1. Lineage (NCBI taxonomy): Eukaryota > Viridiplantae > Streptophyta > Magnoliopsida > Rosales > Rosaceae > Oemleria > Oemleria cerasiformis. Next base: position 34,677,833 of record JAZGTL010000007.1, on the reverse strand, counting down.
TCATGTGTCTAATACTTTCGGAAATTCAAATAGTTAAGCAGATGTTCAAAATAATCAGCCAATTTAAGAGTACTCACCTGCTAAGCACTCAAGCTGCACAATTTGAATATGAACAAAAGGTAAGAGAGTCATTTTAAGATTAATATGATGAATTAAGCATTAAATACTTGAAAATTACAGGGTGACAGGCTTCAAAAAATCATACAATCAAAAGAAAATCAAAACTGAAACATGCTATATAAAAGCAAACCTAATCAAATGGCAGGGAGTTAGAGATAAGGACTCAAATTTAAGTTTCTTATATCTTCGTCCCTACAATCCTACGAGTTTTTCTTCGTTTGAAGAAATAAAATAATAAATATTTACATGTCTAGAAACCTATAAGACTACTTTCGGAAATTCAAACAGTTGAGCAGATTTTCAAAATAATCACCCAATTTAAGAGTACTCATATGCTAAGCACTCAAGCTGCACAATTTGAATTTGAACAAAGGTAAGAGAGTCGTTTTATTGAACAAAGGTAAGAGAGTCGTTTTAAAATTAATCTGATGAATTACACTAAATACTTGAAATTACAGGGTGGCTTCAATAAGCCATGCAGTACTCAAAAGAAAATCTAAACAGAAACATGAAATATAAAATGCAATACTAACATCTAACATGAAATATAAAATGCAATGCTAACATCTAACATCAAGTTAACTTTGAAAATAAATCCAAGTAGACTTTTAGAACTTCTTACCTTTTTATTAGTTCATCATCAGCTAGTTCATCCTTTCGATAGACTTCGAAGGGACATATATCCGATCTCTCCTATATACTATTTCAAATCAAACGTAAGGTATTAATGCAATGCCTCTTGATTTGTAAGAATCATAAATAATTAAAAGGACAAAGAGCCCAATCATGTAAAACTGTTTAAAAACAATGCGCATGGATTTAAATAACATACATGTACGTTCAGTGAATATTTCTTGAAAAGTTTCACAAAATCTCATTGTACTCTATTGGAAAATGATAATCCACTGAAAAATACAACATTTTCATGAAACCGAAGACAAATTCCCTTCTTTGAGATCAGTCGGGCATTCCCTGTAAGTCTGTAACCAATGGAACCAGTTGGATTAAGATACTATTTAACAGCTGAGAAATGCAACCGAGATATTACATTATTATTACCTTAATTTGCTTTGTGATGATAGAAAGTCTCGATGCTATTAATTCACAGATGAGCTCAATGAATTGATTTGCATCCAAAATATTCTGCTCTCTGATCACATGTTCAACCTACAAAACAAAACTAAAAACACATTTATATGAGTGCCAAACTATATCATTATTATATATATATGTTGCATAAGTACAAACCTAATTGCATAGCCACATCATGAACACAAATGCAAAAACAAAAACCATTATTTTCGGATTCACGAAGAAAAGAAATCAACATCCATTAGCTTGGACCGAATTCGGAAGGCACGCATATCCTCCACATTTACGAAAACGATGATGCAGTCTACTCAAGATAGCGTCAATAAAATATAAAGAAACAGAAAATTCCAGAGGAAATTGTTCGAATCACTTTCAAGGAGACCATTAATAAATTTCTTAATAGTCACAAGCAAAAAATTATGAGACTTTAATTAACATGGGGTCATGGACTCATGCCACAATTGAATTGGTAATAAGTAATAATTAAAAGTTAAAATGAAATAGCCCTAGAGATTCTGGCATGCTATTAACTATGATAACTAAAAGATATGAACTTTGAATTAAAATGATAACTAAATGAATAAAAAAAAATGATACGTACCCTGATTCGAGCAGCAGCATCTTGACTTGATTGTAGGAGAAATGCAATATCACGCCTCATTATCTTCACCACCACCTGTCTCTTGTTCCTCAGCACCTTTATTCTAGCTACGGCCATCTTTGCTTGCATTTTGCTGTTTTATCAGATAAATTTATAAAAAAAGCTAAAGAAATTCAGAACAAAATTTAATTAAAACAAACAATCAAAATTTACCTGAAAAATCACCCAAAGCCAAAGCCAAATTCTCCTTCCTCCTCAACCCTTCCAAAAAATCAACCGGCAAAACAATCAACCCATCAAATCTAACCCAATAATCTAACTTAATCATGAATTAATTAAAAGCTAACACCTTACTGTAAAAACCTAAAGAAATTCAAACCAAAATAAAATTTACCTGAGAAATCACCCAAAGCCAAAGTGAAATTCTTCTTCCTTCTCAACCCATCCAAAAAAAACCACATGCAAAACAATCAACCCACCAAACCTAACCCAACAATTTAACTGAACCGTAAATTAATTAACGAAGAGCTAAAACCTCACTCTATTTCGGCCTTCCTCCGACGACAACAACGCAAGCAAAAGACAGAAGAAAACGAAGTCGAAGAGAAAGTCGAAGAAAACGAAGCTCTCACTCACTCAAAGACTAAAAACAAAGCTTTCAGTAAACAAAGCTCTCCATGAGTCAAACAGAGAATATCGAAGAGAAGATGAGAATCGAAGTGTCGAAGAGACACTGAGAAATCGCAAAGGTGTCAAACAAATGAAGAGGCAGCTGTCAACTGAGAGTAAATCAAGGGCATTTTGGGCAAAAAACTATACAAACGATCAAACAAAGAAACAATACCTAGGGCAAATATGGAAATTAACTGTAGAAAGGGCAAATATGGAAATGCACAGTGCTAATGCTCCAGCCCTTGTAGTAGACAGAGAATTGGTGCAAATTATAATCGGACACAAGAGTACTTGTTCATCAAAATCTAGTCATGAAACACTCAATGATCACTTAAGTTATCCTTCTTCTGCACTTTCCACGTCGAATCGAAAATTCGTCAATGGCGTTTTTAATAGGACTGTTACAAATGTTGGTACACCAAAGTCCACATACACAGCTAAAGTGAGTGCACTACAAGGATTTCAAATCAAAATTATTCCGAACGTTTTATCGTTTATATCAAAAGTTGTCGTTCCAAATCACAGTAAAATGGTCTATTGATAAATCCATAGCCTCTGCTTCAATGGTGTGGGATGATGGTAGCTTCCAAGTGAGAAGTCCCATTGTTAATTGTCTATGTTGTATTTTAGAAGATGCATGAGTAATGTACATGGTATTCGCCCTAATTGAATAAAAGTTATATCTCAAATATAAGAGGGCAACACCATATTCGTTTTCATGTACATTGAGGTACAATAAGAAAATAAAATTTATTATGTATTATCATCAACCTTTATCATGACAAACACTTGCCACATTATTATTATTATTATTTCTTGGATCATAAGCTGCTCACTTGGCAGCTAATCTAGATGCTGATATTGAAGCTGAGCTGGAGGCTAAGTCAACAAAAGAGCCAAGTGTAATGAGTGTGTGCTAGAAAGTGAAAAAATAGAATGTGTGTGTGAGCCTTGCGTGAAGGGCAAGGATTTCCGTTGTAAGCGTGTAGAGTAGATGACATCATTATGCATCACTCTAACCATTTTTGAGAGTGTGTGTATCTAATATGCCCACATTCATTTCATACTCATTAAGAAATCACAATCTCAGTCACATCTAAGAGGATTTCATTCAGAAAATCATCATTGGCATTTATTCAAACACCTGGTGTGCATACTGCATCATATTGCAGATCACACGATTTCATCATAGAAATTGATATCCAAATTCAATCCTAAGCTAATCAAACAAACCTAATCCTATCCTAAACCCAATCGTTTTCAGTTACGAGTTTTTGGATTCGAGTTCATACCTGGAATTGCTCTTCAAGCTGTGCATCTTCTAATCTGATCCTGAGTTCAAAATACCAATATGGTATCAGAGCATTCTGCTACTTGATCGTGGTGCTGGGGTGTGTTCTCTGTGAAGATCACATCACATTGTGATCAGTGGTTGAACCTAAGATGGCAGGAGCTACTGGTAGTGAGTTGAGGGCTCCTATCTTTGATGGAGACAACTATGAGTTTTGGAGTATTAAAATGTGTACCATACTGAAGGCATAGGATCTGTGAGAGTATGTGGACACTGGATTGAATGCTGGAGCACCAGGAGCTGTAGGAGATGTTGTAGTGAACCAACCAACCTGAGCGGACTTCATTAAAGATGCTCGTGCTTTGAGTCTTATTCGGACGTCTATGGTGGACTCAATTTTCTGTAGGATCTCCAACGAGGAAAGCTCAAAGGCTGCATGGGATCTGCTAAAAAGAGAGTACATAGGTGATCAAATGGTGAGATCAGTTAAACTACAAGCTTTGAGATGTGATTTTGATTACATAAGAATGAAAGATGATGAATTATTAGCCGTGTAAATGTCTAGAATATATAGTGTTGTTGATCAAATGAGGTCTTATGGAGAGAATATCATAGAGAAGAGAATGGCACAGAAAATCTTGATTAGCTTAACAAAGCTTTATGACCCTATTGTGTCGATTCTAGAGGAAACAAAAAATCTAGATGAGATAAATGTACAAGAACTCATTGCATCTATTAAGGCCTATGATCAGAGATTAGAAATTCATTATGAGCATGCCACTGAAAAAGCATTTGCTAGTTTACAAGTTGGATCAAAGTCACAGGGGTACTCATCACAGTCTAACCAGAACAAGTATAAGAAGAATTTTAAGGGTGACAACAAGAACTGGGGTTATAAGCCTAATAATCAAGCTAAGAATGCCAATGGTGGAAACTTTACAGGGCAGAACAAGTCTGAAGGAAGTAGCTCCAAATCAGCTTGTAAGATCTCTGACAAGCTGCATTATGGAGAGTGTTGGTTCAAAGGAAAACAAAGTGTTACAAGTGCAATAAATTTGGCCATATTGCCAAAGACTGTGGTGTAAGGCAAAATGTGAATACAGCTCATCAAGTGGAAGAAGATGGAACACTATTCTATGCATGCCATTCTGCAACAACCACCAAGGATGCTAAAACTTGGTACCTTGATAGTGGATCTAGCAATCATATGACTTCAAATGAGTCATCACTGATTCACCTAGATAGAACTCTGAAGTCTAGAGTGAAAATGGGGACTGGTGAGCTAGTAGAGGCTAGTGGGAAAGGAACTCTGGTGATTAAAACTCAGAATGGTGATAGAATGATCAAGGAAGTCATGTTTGTGCCAGGATTGGATGAGAACCTAATAAGTGTAGGACAGATGGTTGCGCATGGATACAATTTGGTGTTTGAGGACAGACTAGCTAAGATCTATGACAAGGGACATGAAATTGCATGTGTACCAATGACTGGGATAGGTGTTTTCCTTTATCCTTTCATCAGGTGATTCATGTGGCAAGAATGGCCACTGAGGAAGGCAAATCATGGTTGTGGCACAGAAGATATGATCATTTGAATCACTCTAGCCTAGCTGCACTATACTCAGATGACATGGTAGTGGGATTACCATGCTTGTCCAAGAAAACTGAAGTGTGTGAAGGTTGCATTGTTGGAAAGCAGCATATGAAGAGTTTTGACAAAGACAAAGCTTGGAGAGCATCACGTCTACTGGAACTAATTCATCCAGATGTCTGTGGTCCCATGCAAACTGAGACAATGGGTGGAAACGAGTATTTCCTAACATTCATAGATGACTATTCTAGGATGTGTTAGGTCTATTTCCTTAAGCATAAATATGGGGTGTTTAATGCATTCAAGAAGTTCAAAGTAATGGTTGAACTGCATACTGGAAATAAGATCAAGAAAGTGATAAGTGATAGAGGTGGAGAGTTCACATCTCAAGAGTTCCTCAGTTTCTGTGAAGATGTGGGAATAGAAAGGCAACTCATTGTGGCATACTCACCATAGTATAATGGAGTTGCATAAAGAAAAAATAGAACAATAGTGGAAATGGCCAAGTCAATGCTTCATGATAAGAATATGCCTTATGAATTTTGGGCAGAAACTGTCAACACAGCAGTCTACCTACTGAACAGATGTCCTACTAAAGCTATTCGGAAGAAAACACCATTTGAGGTGTTCAATGGAAGGAAACCTAGTGTGAAATACTTGAGAATGTTTGGATTTGTGTGTTATACTCATGTCCCTACTCAACTAAGATAGAATTTGGATGAATCAGCTACAAAATGAGTGTTTCTAGGCTATGGGAGTTGTGAGAAGGGCTACATAGTCTACAATCTAGAAACCAAGAATGTTGTTGTTTCCAAAAATGTGACATTCAATGAGAAAGCTATGTGAAATTGGGAGACTAATGCAGAAGTGTTTAGATCCCAGCTGGATTTGACACTGAGACTGAGACTGAAGCTACTGAGACACAAGAACCAAATCAAAATGCACATGACACTCATCAAGCAAGTTCAAGTGGTGAGTCTGATTCTGAAACCAGAAGTACACCAGTCAAGCTAAAGAGTCTAGTGATATCTATGCTAGGTGTCATTTAGCAATTAATGAGCCTCTAACAACCCGGAATTTTAATTATTGGGTTTACGCAATTATTTTTGTAAAATGACGATTTTACCCTTGGTCGGTAAAGGGCTTGGAAATCAAGTTTTGTTTCGAGACACTTTTTGTGGTGTTTTGAGTACCGTTGCGTAGGTCTCGAACTCACGAGTTCGTAGACAGGCGGCACGCGGAAAATGGAGTTCGTGGACGGAAGTTATGGGTCTAGATGTGCAAGGGCATTTTGGTAATTTTGATTTGGGAGAAGATATTTTAACCCAATCATTGTCTTATCTTCATTTAATTTTCATCTTCATCTCCTTCTCTCTCTCTGTGACACACTCAAACACAAAACCATTGAACCAAACCGTGCGAAAAATACCGAAGAAAAACCATAAAGTCAACTTTGATTTCAAGGCTTCAACTTCCAGTTTTGATCAACTATTTGTGTTCTACTCCTTCCCACGATCACAACCGTACCAACCATCGAAGGAGAGGATCACGGTGGAAGCCGAACCGAGTAAAGGAAGTTTCGGATCTTTGGATCGATTTTTCGGCTTACACAGGTACGTGTTTGATGTTTTAAGGTTATATTTGGATTCCTGGGTTCGAGTAGATAGATTTAGATGTAAAATTTGTGTAAAACGGTTGAGTTTTGAGGAAGTTATAAAGCTTGGAGTTTCGGTCGGAAATGGGGGATTCCGGCGAACCAGACGGCGGCGGAGGTGGCGGTCCGGTCATCTTCTCCGGTCATCTTCTCCGGCCAGCTTCCGGCGACGGCGACACAGTCCGGTCGTCTTCTCCGGCGAGTCATCGGTGACCGGTCGGGTCGAGTTAAACCGGTCGGGTTGAGTGAACCGGTCGGGTTGAGTTGGACCGGGTCAGGTTGAGCCGAACCAGGTTGGACCGGTCCAGGCGCGTGAACACTGTAGCAGGCTCGTGACCGGCACGTGAGGGCGTGTGAGGGCGAGTGGCGGCGCGTGGGGTCGAGTCTGACGTCACGGCGACGCGTGGTAACTAGTTTTCGACGTTCTGAATCTGTTGGTACAGGTTTCAAGTTGATCGGACATCGTTTAGAGGTCGATTTGAGTGTCTGAAGCTGCTGTGTTTTCTAGAAACAACAAGGGTAGACTTCCCGAGGTTAGGAAGTTGTTATATAAGAGTCTTATTACTAGCCGGTAATCCCGATTGTTGTTTTTGACAGACGATATTGTTCTGGGAACCTCAGAGGAACGAGCGAGACGGGATTGAGCTAGCGTGAACAGGTTTGTGAGTGGACTTTGGTTTTATAAACTGAAATGCATGCATCAAAATATCTTTGTGTAAATACTGTTATGTATTGTGGCATCGAATTTCTGGATTTTAGAAATGATTACTAGACACATGTTTTCCACTACTTCGATTAAAGTATGATTTGAGAAATATCATGGTTTTTGGACTCAGTTTTGATATCGTTTTGAAGAGGAAATTATTGAGTCAATGATTTGGGTTTTGACCCTGTTGTATGAGTTTATCGGATTTGGTTATATGTGAGGGAGGCCAGTACCCGGGATGAGGATCCGTTATTAGCGGTGAACCCGGTGAACCTCCAAGATAAACAATGATTTGAGGGAGGCAAGGACTCGGGACGAGGATCCGTTATTAGCGGTGAACCCGGTGAACCTCCAAGATAAACTCTAATTTGAGGGAGGCCAGGACTCGGGACGAGGATCCGTTATTAGCGGTGAACCCGGTGAACCTCCAAGATAATTGGTGATTGATTCTCCGACTAGCGTCGAGAGTTTTGCTCCGTTAGTTTGTTGAGTGCTCCGACTCTGGCATTGTAGAGTTTTGACTCCGTCGGGTCGCGAGACTGTCTAGGCATAGTACAGGGAGTTGTGATACAGGACTAGCACACCCCAAGGGATACCCTGGTGGCTAGTGGATGTGTCGGGAACAGTGGATTTGAGCTATTATGTGTCTAGGTTGAATGAAATGATTTTGAATTCCTTTGAGGATGATTTTCAAACCAGATTGTGGATCACAATGTGTTTTCCTTATATGGATTTTGTGTGAGTCCTACTGTGTGGTTTTAAAGAGAAAGGGAAATGCCGGTGATTTAAAGATGACGTTTTTATAACATGAACTGTTTATGTGATGCATGCATAGTTTTATAAATGGAGGGGGGAAATGTAATATTCCTTAGAAAATGATTTATAAACGATTATTTTTGTCCACTCACAACTTTTGTGTTTAAACCCCCCTTCAGGCAGTAGAGTTGACGCGGACATTATCTCGAGGCAGAGGCATTAGCACTCTCGGCTGCGCTGTGTAGTTGTACTTGAGTAGGATATCTAATTTGTATCTTGATCCTACTTAGACGCTCTGATATTATGTTGTATTTGGTTGGTAATTACTTACGGGAATTTTAAGTGCTTAAATCCCTTGTCTGACAAGTGAAAGTATTTATTATTATTATAATTTGTAAGGATTGAAGGGTATTTGGGAACCTTTCCTTAGGTTGTCAGACGGGATCAGGGTTCTTTCCGGGTTTCGAAGGGAAATTCGGGACAGGTCCTGACAGAGCCTGAGAGTTTTGAGGAAGCTGTGAAGGATAGTGCTTGGAAGAAAGCAATGGAATATGAGATAGAGATGATTGAGAAGAATTCAACTTGGGAATTAGTTCCCATACCACATGACAAAGCCTGCAATTAGGTTCAAGTGGGTATACAAGACCAAACTATATCTTGGTGGGTTTATTCAGAAGCACAAGGCAAGGCTTGTGGCCAAAGGCTATGCTCAGAAGCCTAGTATTGACTACAATGAGACATTTGCTCGTATAGCAAGACTAGACACAATCAGAACTTTGATTGCTCTAGCAGCACAGAAGAAATGGTGTTTGTATCAACTGGATGTCAAGTCAGCATTTCTAAATTGAGTGTTGGAAGAGGAAGTGTATGTTGACCAGCCAAATGATTTTGAAATGAAGAATGAAGAAGATAAGGTGTACAAACTGAATAAGGCTCTATATGGACTAAAGCAGGCTCCTAGGGCATGATATGGTGAGATTGACACCTATCTGTTAACTTGTGGTTCCCAAAGAAGTCATAGTGAAGCTACATTGTACATGATGGCAAACAAAGACAGTGAAGGTCTTATTGTATCCATTTATGTAGATGACATTATCTACACTGGAAATTGTGAAGCTATGATTACAGGTTTTAAGCAGGACATGATGAGGAAGTATGAAATGACAGATTTGGGGCTTCTACATCATTTCCTAGGCATGGGAGTGATTCAAACAAATGAGTCTTATCTTATCCATCAGAAGAAATATGCATTGACACTTCTGGACAAGTTTGGATTGAAAGACTATAAACCTGTGAGCACACCATTGCCAACTAATGAAAGACTATGCAAGGATGATGGCTTTGGAACAGCAGATGAAGGTTTGTATAGACAAATAGTTGGAAGCTTACTCTATCTTACTGCTACTTGATCTGATATCATGTTTGCAGCTAGTTTACTATCAAGGTTTATGCATAATCCCTCCAAGAAATACTTTGGCACTGCCAAAAAAGTGTTGAGGTACATACAAGGGACAGTGACCTATGGTATTGAATATGAGAAAGGAAAACAGGATACTCTTATTAACTACTATGACAGTGATTGGAGTGGCAGCTTGGATGACATGAAGAGTACGTCAGGTTAGGCATTTTCTTTTGGGAGTGGGGTTTTCTCATGGGCCTCAGTTAAGCAGCACAGTGTGGCACTGTCAACTGCAGAGGCAGAATATGTGAGTGCCTCAGGGCAACTACTAAAGCTAAATGGTTGAGGTTTGTGTTGGAAGACTTTGGAGAGGAACAAACTGAGCTTACTCCTATCCTATGTGACAACACATTTGCCATTTCTATGTCTAAGAACCCTATCTTTCATCAGAAGACAAAGCACATTCACAGACGATTTCATTTCATAAGGGAAGCTATACAAACTGGGGAAGTGGAACTGTTCTACTGTAAATCAGAAGAACAATTAGTAGATGTCTTTACTAAGGCTCTAGCTAAGGAGATATTCAATTACCTAAGAGGTCTACTGGGAGTGAAGCTAGTGATCAGCTTATGAGGGATTGTTGGATCATAAGCTGCTCACTTGGTGTAAGGACCCATCCCGAATTTCCCCTCGAAACCCGGGAAGAACCCTTATCCCGTCTGACAGCTTTTTTACCTCAAACATTAAATACCAGGAATACTCTTTATCCTTACAAAAACAATATTTAGTAAACCTTACAGGGTTCCCGACAGAACCTCTATACTTACTGACCACTCCTACCTGTCAGACGCAGGATAGCATACAGGTCAAAGCCAAGACCTCGGAATAGTGGTGGTCCAAATAGGAATACCCTCTGACACCAAATGTCAGTAGGTCAGACACTGCTGACACCTCTACTGGAATATCACAAGACAACTGACTAGTCAGATATTTGTGAACCAACAATAATTCGTCACTCTGGGTCACCGCCCACACCAACCCACTGACCCGGATGACGAAGTATTTCCGTAGGCTGTTTAAGCCCATGACAAGCGTCGTCAAATCATATTAGAGCCGGAAATATCCTCGGCTATCATATCACATCAGTCGGCATATCCTTCGACTGGTATATCCCTAGCCACTAGGGTATCCCTTTGGGTGTGCTAGTCCTGTATCACAATTCTCTGTACTATGCATAAATAGCCTCGCAACCCGGCGAAGCCAAAACTCCTCGATGCCAGAGTCGGAGCACTCAACGAACCAACGGAGTAAAACTCTCGATGCTATTCGAAGAATAGTAACCAATTATATTGAAGGTTCATCGGGTTCACCGCCAATAGCGGATCCTGGCCCAGATCCTAGCCTACCTCAATCAATGTTTATCTCGGAGGTTCACCGGGTTCACCGCCAATAACAGATCCTGGCCCAGATCCTAGCCTCCCTCAATCAATGTTTATCTCGGAGGTTCACCGGGTTCACCGCCAATAGCGGATCCTGGCCCAGATGCTAGCCTCCCTCAATCAATGTTTATCTCGGAGGTTCACCGGGTTCACCGCCAATAACGGATCCTGGCCCAGATCCTAGCCTCCCTCAATCAATGTTTATCTCGGAGGTTCACCGGGTTCACCACCAATAGCGGATCCTGGCCCAGATCCTAGCCTCCCTCAATCAATGTTTATCTCGGAGGTTCACCGCCAATAGCGGATCCTGGCCCAGATCCTGGCCCCCTCAAAACGGTATTGGATCCAAAATCAAGTATTTATAATCACAAATACGGTTTCAACTTCAAATCATGGACTCAAATAATTACCGCGTCAAAATAATATCAAAATCGAATCCAACAACCATGCCATTTCTCACAACACACTTTCACTGAAATATTGGAAAAACAAATGTCCAGCAATCAATTATAAATTCCAGGAAATCATTGCACTCATACATAACAGTATTTAAATAAAAGATATTTAATAATCACAATTACGGTTTCAACTCAAAATCATGGAATCAAATAATTACCACGTCAACATGATATCTCGCTGTGACTCATGTATTTCACCGAATGTATCATACCTCACGACTTGATATCGTGATACGTATCTCGGAATTGACCCTCGAGATACCCTAATCTAGTGGTAGTTTATACTCACATCTCATAATTAACAATGCTGGGTCCTAAAGCGAACCCTGGCATAATCTAGATTTCCTATGATCATCTTGCATCATTCTCATTCCATAAATATATTAATCATCACCACACACACAATTACATCAAATACTACTAACACAATAATAACCCAACTACCTTAACTTTCCGAGCTCAAAATCCGCTAATACGGTCAACTATTACCGCTGAGATTGCCCAAAATGACCTCTAAACGACGTCCGATCAACCTGAAACATGTACCAACAGATTCGAAACGTCGAAAACTAATTACCACGCGTCACCGTGACCTCAGACTCGGCCCCACGCGCCGCCACGCGCCGCCGGAAGTTCGGCACACGGTCCCATGCGCCATCACGCGCCGGTCACGCGCTGCTACAGTGTTCACGTGCTTGGACCGGTCCAACCCGGTCTGGTTCAACCTGACCCGGTCCAACTCGACCCGACCGGTCTCCGGTGACTCACCGGAGAAGACGATCGGACGGCCGTCGCCGTCGTCGGAGGCTGGCCGGAGAAGATGACCGGACCGCCACCTCCGCCGCCGTCTGGTTCGCCGGAATCGCCATTTCCGGTCGATTTTCAAGGTTTTCTAACTTCTTCATTTCTTGACCGTTTTTCACGATCCACACATGTAAATTCATCTACTTTTCACCAGGAATCCAAATATGGGGTCAAAGTTCAGAGATCGTACCTGGTTTGGCCGGAAAAATGGTCGAGAAGATCCGGTTCCCTCCCTCCTCCGTCCGTCGCCTACGGCGGTGCTCCCGCTCCAACAACTACCCCAAAATGCTCGTGGGGTCCCGGGAAAGATTCTCCCGACCTTGGTTTCGGTCGAATCGGATCGAAATCCCTCCGATGAGAATGGGTCTTCGGTGTTCGCACGGGGAGGATTCGGGTAGGAGAGAGACGGACCAATCTACCGAGGAGAGAGAAAAAATATCTCCTATATAGTTCCAACTTTTCCAAAATTACCAAACTGCCCCTGGAGCTTCTAGACCCGTAACGAACTCACCGGGTCTCCGTTTTCCGCGTGCCGCCTGTCTACGAACTCGTGAGTTCGAGACCTACGCAACGACCCAAGAAAAATTCCCCAAAGTACTGCCAGTCAAAAAGTGACTCCCGAACCCGTCTAAAATCGAGGGTAAAATCGTCCAATTCTCAAAATAATTTAATTTCTGGTCCGGGTCGTTACACTTGGCAGATGATCTAGATGTTGATCTTGAAGCTGAGTTGGAGGCTAAGTCAGCAAAAGAGCCAAGTGTAATGAGTGTGTGCTGGAAAGTGAAAAAACAGAATGTGTGTGTGTGAGCCTTGCGTGAAGGGTAAGGATTTCCATTGTAAGCAAGTAGAGTAGATAACATCATTATGCATCACTCTAAGCGTTTTTGAGAGTGTGTGTGAGGTGTGTGTGTGTGTGTGTATCTAATATGTCCACATTCATTTCATACTCATTAAGAAATCACAATCTAAGTCATATCTGAGAGGAATTCATTCAGAAAATCATCATTGACATTTATTCAAACACTTGGTGTGCATACTGCATCATATTGCAGATCACATGATTTCATCATAGAAATTGATATCCAAATTCAATCCTAAAGCTAATCAAACAAATCTAATCCTATCCTAAACCCAATCGTTTTCAGCTACGAGTTTTTGGATTCGAGTTCATACATGGAATTGCTTCTCAAGCTGTGCATCTTCTAATCCGGATCATGAGCTCAAAATACCATTATTATTATTATTATTATTATTATTGTGTGCGTGTGTGTGTCTGCAACTCAAGAACTGTCCTATATCAAAAAATTGATCTTGATCATCGAGGGTTTAGGAAGTTGACGAATTATGATCTGAAAAATATCCACATCTTGGCACATCAAAGACGTAGAATATATGCATGACCTACCAATAATAACAGACAAATAATTGTATGCCAAGGACAATAATCCATCGAGTGGTGAGTGGTGTGGAAAATTGGAACTGGGAATATCAGTTGGCTTTTTTTGGGGTTACATTTGTATAACACCATACAATTGTGAGAACATGCGACCGACCAATAATCAAACATGTCTATCTCTTAGGCCCACCAGTCTGATGGCATTTGGATGAGATGATGGATAAATAAAATCGATAAGATGTGAAAAAAGAAAATGGCAAATTACAGTATTCACGCTTTTAAATTTTCTACTTTCTTTTAATTTTTGTATTTTATTATATTTTCGATTGATTTTTTTGTTAAATTCTTATTTATAAAAAACGTTATTACTTTTTAGCACATTTGGACGGCAAAGAAGCACCACATCATCGAAAACAATTTTAAAAATTGAAATTCATTTTAAATTAACAAAACAAAACAAAAAAGGGCTTCACATAAGCTAATTTGTGACCCTATTTCAGACAAATCAGAATTTAATTGAAAATTTAACAAAAAATATAACGGAGTATAGTGATTGAAGGAAAACTGAAAGCTGAAGGGGATATATTGAAAATTTTGAAAGTATAAGTATAACTCTGTTATTTGAGATAAACCGTGAATTAATAAACAATGATTTGATTTAAAAGAAACTTGATAAAGAATTAATAAACAATGATTTGATTTAAAAGAAACTTGATAAATTAAAAGGGGACTTGAGCGGACCTAGTCAAATAGATTAGATCATATAGGTACTTCTTATTCTATACTTAAATTTGAATCTTCAATTTTTGTAATGTAGATTTAATTTTTCTTTTTTAATACAATGATGTTGGGGGATTATATTATATAAATATTGGGCATCGACTTCATCCTACGAGAGTCGAACTTAAGACTTCCCACATGACAAGTGAAGATGAATACCATTAGATCATAGTACTAACTAGCTGTAATTTAGATTTAATTAATTATATCAAAAAGTAATTTGTATGGAAAAAAAAGAAAGCAACGGAATGGAAAGTAGAGGTTGAACATGAGTCGACGGCAAGTTAATATGCTTTGGTGCTATATTCATTCCTATAGGCTATAGGCCATAACTAGAAAGAATGAACAAAAATCACTCGTACATCCAACAAATTGCAAATTGGCTTCTGGAATCTCTAGTTGTTCCACATGCAAATGGGCCAAGTAGTAAGTTGAGGATTGATGTTCTTTAAACATCATACCGTTATTTATATTTATATACGATATTATATGTATTTATTTTACAAGTGAATGACGGAATTCGGATACACTTAAAAACTATCTTCGATCGATCAAGTGTAGCTAGCTAGGGCAGACAACCTTTTTCTCTTCTCTTCCTTTATCTAAATTATCTAAATTGGGTCGGACCATAATCATTCTCCCAATTTCTCAATGTACAGAAGAATTGGGTTGGGTTGGCACATTACTTGGTTCAAACTGGATCAGGGATTCAAAACCCAGCAGACCAAACAATGATCCGAATGAAATTTTCTATTTCCTAGCTTGTTCATAGCAGGTCGATCAACTTTCCCTAAGAAAGTGGAAGGCAAGCAAAAGAGATATGGTGCATGTGTATGTGTATAGATAATAGATTAGATATGATATGGAGCTATCCAAGTTGATCATATACATCCGGAAATGGAAAGCTTTTGCTCTAGATTTTGAAAAATAAATGTCACTTTCCAGCAAAGTAGAGATGGATCGGTGCCGACATAATATATATATGTAATGCTTTATGTATATACTTATCTTAACCTATCCAAAAGGAACCTGCAGGCAATGATGAATCCAAGTATATATGAAACTTCTTTAACTAACGTATCTTCTAGATAATGCCATTTAGATAGATATAGTATCCAAACATTACTTAATTATGATAACTTGTTGATTTGATTGTTTAATATTTAAATAGAGATAATTAAGCGCATTTTCATTCGAAACATTACTTAATGAGAGCCTTTCATTGCTTGTAATTTGTAAACCCTTGATTGGGCCGTTACTATTGGTATATACTATTCTTGATGTTGATCATACCGGCCATGATCTATCTAATTAGTTGAGTAATTAGGTTAATTAGCATATATATGTACCAATTAGGCACGCCAGATGTCATTGCTTGATTTTTCATGACAACCCTACACCATTCGACCTTGTGGCATCTTTTGCTAGTAGTCATAATATCGGTCGTGGGGTATTCTTTTGATACTACAAGTATATTTTAAAAAGAAATATGTTCCTTGGCACACACAGCCAATCTTGAAGCCAGGTTATTAGCTCGAGTACGAAGAGATCAAGTAGGGGATAATTATGATTCCGGATTAGAATAAGTTTAGCAAAAGGTTTCTTCCAAATTAGAATGAGAATTGTTGGGCTCGTTTGATGAGAAATAATGGATTGATTTGATAATTCATCAAACTCAATGTATTAAAAGTAAAAGTGAATCTTTTTTTTCATTTACTCACAATGAAATGTCATTCACTTTTACATTCAAAATAATCTTGAATTTTCTCAATTATCCAATCCATTAGTACCCAACAAGCCAGCCTATTAAATTTGTCATTTTGCTTTACTTAATAACAAGTTTATACCTTCATTATCAATATATTGAAAAAAACAAGTTGATACAATATGGATAATGTAAACCTCATCCCCCATATTATTATATAAAATAAAATAAAAAAGACATGTGCTATACCTATATCATCAATATATTGAGAAGTGAACACAAATATTCGTGGCACAGACTAAAGTGGCTAAAGTCTTTAGGCACAAATGTACTCCTATTCGTAGCTATGGTGTCATATAAGGCACAATTTTCAGCGCATACATGTTAAAACCTTATCCTACGCTGCTAATATTTCGATAGTGTTTATACTCGATAATAGTCGAATTTAAATCGACTTGTCATTAAGGAAGAACTTGTTGATGTAATTAAGGAGCTAAGCATTGATGCCTCCCTCGAGTAGCCGCCAAGAGTAGAAGACTTTTCCTTTTTTTCTTCTTCTGTTTTTAAAAGTATGTACATGTTTTTTTTCAAGTGTTATTATTAATTACAGTATGTATATATATATATATATACTGTATTGCTTATTCTATACGGATATATCGTTGAAACTTGAAAGAATATTTGATGGAAGACAAACACACATGCATGTAATATCTGGATTCATTGTATGGTATCTTAGTGTGCATGGTTCTAAACTTCTCTAGAGACTAGCGAGAGAGAGAGAGTGAGAGAGGAAATTGATGAAAAGCATGAAGAGGAAGGAATACATTAGACTCAAGTGAACTATTTGATGTAAACCAACATATCGATCACCTGATTAATTAGAATTTCTGTCCACAAACACCCATCGATCACCTGATCATATTTAGAGACATTAATTTATGTATTGTTAGCCTATATATACCGAGATTGGGACCTAAAAATTTCTCTCACTTGTAAACCGCAAGACTAAAGAGCTCCATCCCTCTCACACATAAGAAAATGTGAATGGACCATTCATGCAAAGTAAACAAAGCATATTAATACAACTTCACACAAGTCAAAAAATTGATGTGGGAGGAAGACACGTGGCAATACGTAGGGGTTTTGAGTCGGCAAGATGTCCACTACTTGTGTCCAAGATATAGAGAAATTTTTTAGTATCCAACAACCCCATCCCTCCCATGTTACTAATGTGACTCATATTTTCCAACTTTTAAAACATAATTATAAGAAAAAATAAATACACGAATAACGTTACATACGAGTGTTCTGTATAAACCTAAAATGCGAGTTCAGAGTCCAAATTAATGCATCCATGCATGCATACCCCTTCAACCATTAGGTAACTCCATATATTTTTGGGTTTATAAATTGAGCCCTTCACAGTCTCATTATATCATCTCCACATCTGCAAATCTTCACGTGTCTAGCTTCTCTCTTCTCTTTCAGCTGAGCCTGCCTAGCTTGGTCCTTCTCTTTAATTTTATCTCTTTAGCTAGCTTGTTTGTTTCTCACCATCTTCTGATATCATTTCCTGCCAACCTTATCCAATATTTTCCTGCTTTTTTCTGGGTCATTGACCGTTAAGAGATAACTATCAACTATCAAAACCAAGCAAGCAAAGCAGTAGTTTTTTTATAATCTGTTTGTTGGTTACTGACAAAGAAAACCACTCAAATCATTTCCATGGAGAACAAGAAGAAGAATCAAGTCAGTGCTGGTTCAACTTCATCAACCCATGTCTCTTCTTCTTCTTCATCATCATCATCATCATCCAGGTCTCTAGATCATCTCTTTGGCCCCAAGGACTCTTCGTCTTCTTCGACATCCTTCTTCGGCTCTATTTTCCCACCTGTACCACCAACGGTACGTGATCAGAGAAAATTAGAGGGCAGTCTGATAACTATATATTCGGTTTTTTTTTTTTTCTGTTTCTATTGAAAGTTTATTGGTGTTTTAAAATTTTGATTAGGGTGGGAGGGAGAGAAGGCAAGAGGATGGATATCAAGTTGGTGGCAAGAACGGGAGCAAAGGTGAAAACATGAATGGAATCACAAGCAAAGACTCCATGGCGTATCATCAAAATGAAGGTGGGGAGCCATGCAACTTCAGCTCATCGATCTACTATGGTGGCCAAGAAAATTATAGTCCAAGATCTGGGACCACTGAATCCCACCACTACCACATTGTAAGTGCAAAAAAGTAGTTAATTAGTTTCTTTTCAGTGTCTGTTTGAAATATGAGAAAAAAATACGAGAAGTTAAAGAAGAAACTAAATTGTAAATGCAAAAAGTAATTAATTAATTTCCTTTCGTTCTTCACGTTTCTATTTGAAATATGAGAAAATTAGTATACAAAAAGTTACAGAAAAAATCCAATTGTAAGTGCAAAAGGCAGTTAATTTCTTTTCGATGTTCACGTTTCTGTGTTTAATTAAAATGTGAGAAAAGTATACGAGAAGTTGAAAAAGAACCCGGCCAATTAACCACTTAAACTTATTTTCCGGTATGTGAAACACAAAAGGAGAAATCAAATGCTTATCAAATGACCATTTCTTGATTACTTTCGTTATAAATTTGATTTTTATGAAGTAAATTAGTTGTAGTACTGATATTTTTGTACATATATATTTTAGTTTAAGAAAGATGGGGGTGAGGATGATGCAAATGGGAACAATTCAAACAGTGCTTCAAGGGGAAACTGGTGGCAGGGTATGATATATATTTACACACTTATTCAGTACTTCCTCATAGATTAAAGATGCATCCATTCATTTGCTGGTTTTCAATGTCCATATTTCTCTTTTTTGCAGGTTCTCTTTATTACTAACTCTCTGCTCAACGTATTCTGAGATCTGATCACCACCTATTACCAGAGGTAATAAAATTCATCGTCGTGAATGATGTACTCAAAAAATACAAACGCGATTCTTTTATTACTCGAATCCAATATCTTTATCTACTATGTTTTGCTTCTTTAATATTTATACATTTGATTAGAAGTATATGAATATATATAGATGGTAGGATTTACGAAAGCAAATCAATAATATATCCTTCTTAAAAGAATATATGTATGTCTTTTCCTTTATCTTCTTCTATATATACGTACGTACAACACGTATTAACTAAATGATATTGTGATACCGAAGTCATGCATGACGACGATTAATTCTGATCGAAGCACACTTTAGAGGAATTGCATGTTCATACAACTTTTTAAGATGTGGTTTGTTTTTTTCTTTCTTTTTGGTTGCTAACTTTAATTAAGATGTGGATATATGGTTACACATACATGTGTACATGAGTAAATAAATAATTTATCTGACGCCCAAATATTTCTTCATGTGTTTGCAGATCATCTACCTTAAAGACTATTTAATGGAAAATAAAATGGTGGTGGTGTGTTATATATATATATAGCATGGTAGATATATGAGCTAGTGCAGAAGATCGAGCCTGGAGGAAATTAACTTAGCTTATTGGGTTCTTTTAATCCCAATGTATGAGTCAAGTTAATTGGGCAAGTTATTATGTAATATACAAGCTAATGAATCTTTCATGTAATGTTTCAAGTACTTCGTTTTGTAAGAATTTTCCATGTATTTAATTAGGAGGTGTGCTTTTTGAAATTTCAATCTTGATCTAATTCTGGCAATCGATCGATCATCAATGATGAAGTCATGGAAAAAAAGTTTGGCTACTTAATCGTAATTATGCAAGCTAGCTTGCTGTACCATATTATATATAATCACAGAAAAGTGGCAAGACTTCGACATTCTAGTTGTAAGTAGGTTTAATCGTAACTAACTTCAAAAGGTATATTCCCCATTTTAGAAAGTTAGAAACCTTCCCTTCCATTTGTTTGGACGAGGAAAATTACGATTATTAAGAAATTTCAAAATAATGGAATCTCAGTACTCAGTAGATGAGAATTCAGATGCGAGTTGGTCATAGTAGTGGTGGTTGTGGCGGCTATATATGCGGCTAAGTGACATTAGGTGCAATTTTTTGAATGGAAAATTTATTGGATTCGAGTAAGACTTAAGACTTTCCTCTACACAATGGGTACGTATACCATGAGAACAGTAGAAACCTCCCATTACATAGTGAAGTGCGTAGGAATACCACTAGACCGATAATACTAATGACATTGCTGATGTTAATGTTATTATTCTTGTTGATGAGTGACATAGATCGAGGTAAGAACGTCTAATCTAAATCAATCATTGAACACCATGGTTTATAGTGGTTCACCCTAAAAGAGGGCTACATCCACTGTAGTGTTTATCTTATATATATAAGTGAGAATACTTAGGTGTTTACATGAGATATAGTAAAGACTGGGTGAGGGCCAAGATCCCAACCTCCAACCCTTTTCCTAATGGCTAAGAGCCACTATATATAGACCAAGAAACTTCAGTAGATGAGAATTCAGAATGGAGGGTGACGTGGCCCCCTCCCATCCAAGCATAAAGTCAAGTGGTCTTCCTCCTATCCAAGCATAAAGTCAAGTGGTCATCTTGAGTGGAGTCCACGTGGAGGCTTCTTATAGGTTGGTTGATACAGCCGAGTCAGGTATCGCTGTGAGGATCGGGTATCCCCCACCCCCACCGGGTACCCGCATGTTATGGCCCTTGTGTCATTCTGTCTTGTATGTCGTCCTAGGCTGAAGCCTAAGGTCTTGGAAGTTGGAATATTTCTACCCAAGGCCAAATGAGAAAGTGTGAGGGGAGCTCCCTAAGTGAGACTATCTCCACTAAAGAATTTGAGACAAGTGTCCCTACTTTACAACTGTGTATAGAAAGGTGTCAGACACTGTCTGTTGGGGAGCAACCTCTGTTGGCTGGGCATCCTCCGAGTAGGTGATAGCAACCTCTGTTGGCTGGGCATCCTCCGAGTAGGTGATTGGGCGCTACCTGGGTAGGCGACTGAGTGGTACCTAGATGAGTGGCAGCGCTACCTAGGTACGCCTTAGGCCATGTCCAGCATTCTTGGGCTTGGACCTAGGGCGGACTTTGTGATCTTGGGCTGACGGTAGGTACCATTGGTGGGCCCTAGGGTTTGCCTTTAGTGAGTCCCGAGGAGATCTTGCCAGCTAATATCTACTAGATTCGGCTCAGCATACTATGACCATCAACAGGAGTCCCCCAACTCCCTAGTCGAGAGCTTCATCTCGGGTAGGGAGTTGAATAATTGCAGACTTCTTAACTGAATCTCACATACCCGAAACGGTTGATCTTCTTAGTTGACCTGAGGGGGTCTGCAGGCGAGGCGGACAGGCGAGGTGGGTAGCCGAAGCAGGTAGCCAAGGCGGTGGACAACTAAGGCGGGTAGTCAAGGCGGTGAACAACTGAGGTGGGTAGTCAAAGCGGTGGATAGTTGATATGGGTACCGAGGCGGTGGACAACTGAGGCGGGTAACTAAGGCGATGGACAACTGAGGCGGGTAACCGAGGCGGTGGACAGTTGAGGCGGGTAGCCGAGGCGATGGACAGCTGATGCAGGTAGCCGAGGTAGATAGCCTAGGAGGTAAGTCCCCGAGTTTGCTCAAGTACCCAGCCGAGGTTGAACTTATGTGCATGCTAGGTTAACCAGACTTAGAGAACACAAGAAGATTAAACATACAACAAATATATAATTCAAAGTGCTTACCAAATAACACAAAGTAAAGACATGAAAACCTGGTTTGGGCACTTCTCTCCTGACCGGGTACCACTGGTCGAGTACGAGAGGCCAAGCTTGAGCTGATGTTCACATTGAAGGCAAGCGTAGGCGAGTAAGGCACCATGGTGCCAGGCGAGGAGTGTACACTGCAGGTCGATTGTGATCAAAGCTGGGTACCACACTTCGCGCTTACCATGGAGGCCGCTGAAGGCGAGCTCCCCTCAATATGCACAAGGTGGAGAGTTGGTCATCCATTCAGTGAGGAGTGTATCCTCCATCAGGTCATCCATCAAGTGGGGAGCATGTCCCCATCAAGTGGGGAGCGTGTCCCCATCAAGTGGGGAGTGTGTCCTCCATCAGGTGGGGGGCAGATCATCCATCAAATGGGGAGTGTGTCCTCTATCAGGTAGGAAGCGGATCATCCATCAAGTGGGGAGTATGTCCTCCATCAGGTGGGTAGTGTGTCCTCCATCAGGTGGGGAGCAGATCTTCCATCAAGTGGGGAGTGTGTCCTCCATCAGGTGGGGAGCATGTCCTCCATCAGGTGAGTAGCGGTTCATCAATCAAGTGGGAAGCGTGTCCCCTTCAAGTGGGGAGCGTGTCCTCTATCATGTAGGTAGCGGGTCATCCAGCAGGTGGAGAGTGTGTCCACCATCAAGTGGGTACCGGGTCATCTAGTAGGTGAGAACGGGTCACCCACAACTAAGGCAAGCCGATGACGGGGAAGGGTCGCCAGAAGAGGCGAGCAGTACGCGTCGGGTGGACGGCTGCCACAACCGGGTACTTGCCTTCCAGCTACTAGTATCTGCAACTGGGGCCATCAGATGGCGGGGAAGGGTCGCCCAACGAGGCAAGCGGTACGTGCTGGGTGGATGGCTGATGCGAGTACCTGTCTGAGCACTAGTCGATCCTCAGTTGGGTAGCAGTCATAACTACGAATGTGTTAGCATGATGACTCGTTGATGCACATGTGGTACCAGGCATTGGGGTGCCCGAAAGAGAGCCAATGGAGTGGTTGTGCCGACTAAGCACTCATCGACGGGTCAGGTACCCGGTTGGCAACTAGCTCGGGTCGACAATTGACAG
Organism: Oemleria cerasiformis; assembly: GCA_037349345.1. Taxonomy (NCBI): domain Eukaryota; kingdom Viridiplantae; phylum Streptophyta; class Magnoliopsida; order Rosales; family Rosaceae; genus Oemleria; species Oemleria cerasiformis. Next base: position 34,654,577 of record JAZGTL010000007.1, on the reverse strand, counting down.
TGGGACTGGTGCACCAATGCATGTCTGAGCGATGGCACCAATGTCCGTTGGCTCGATGGTGAATGAAAGAGCTTGGACATCGAGTCTGCCTATGGTGGGCAATGATTCTACCGAGCCGCCAGAGGCAAGGTGCAAGAAAGAAAGGCTCACGATAGTGAGGGTGGCTGGTGCCATAGATTTAAGCCGTGCCAGTGCCCGACCAGGAGAACACGAAGCCCTTTATGGTTGGGTTCCCACAAACGGCGTCAAATGTTGACGAGTGACATAGCTCGAGGTAAGAATGTCTAATCTAAATCAATTATCCAACACCAAGGTTTATAGTGGTTCACCCTAAAATAGGGCTACGTCCATTGTAGTATTTTTCTTATATATGTGAGAATTTGTAAGTGTTTATATGAGATATAGTAAAGAGAGTATGAGGGCCAAGGTCCCAACCTCCAACCTTTTTCTTAGTGGCTAAGAGCCAATATATATAGACTAGGAAACTTCATGTGGAAGTCTCCATCATGTGGTCCAAAATGAAGGGTGACGTGGCCTACTCCCATCCAAACATAAATTCAAGTGGTCTTTTTTAGTGGAGTCCACGTGGAGGCTTCTTATAGGCTGGTCGATACAGCCGAGTCGATCGGGTACCCGCCTGCTATGAGCATTGTGCCATTCTTGTCTTATGTGGGCAACCACTAGGAAGACGACACATGTCGCTCTAGGCTGACGCCTAGTGTCTTGGAACTCCAAATAGCTCTACCCAAGGCCATATGAGGAAGTGTGAGGGGAGCTCCCTAGGTGAGACTTTCTCCACCAAGGGATTTGAGACAAGTATCCCTACTTTACAGCTGTGTATAGAAAGGTGCCAGACACTGTCTGTTGGTGCGCAACCCCTGTTGGCTGGACGCCCTCCGAGTAGGCAATTGGGCGCTACCCGGGTAGGCGACTAAGTGGTACTCAGAAGAGTGGCAGCGCTACCTGGGCACGCCTTAGGCCATGTCTAGCATTCTTGGGATTGGGCCAAGGGCGGACTTTGTGAGCTTGGGCTGATGGTAGGTCCCCTTGGTGGGCCCTAGGGTTTGCCTTTAGTAAGTACCTAGGAGATCTTGTCAGTTAATGTTTACTAGATTTGGCTCGACATACTATGATCATCAACAATTCTCATCTAATAAACTTCATGATTGTTGGAAGAAGAAAAATTAAAACAAAGTGTAATTCAATTTGAAGAGCTATCAAGCTTGTAGTTTCTTTTGGTTTATTATGATGTTTGTAATAATGAATTTATTAGTGATTGCAGTTGTAGACATTTTTTAAAGGATAATACGTGCATCCCACTTCGGTGGTACCTCATCATACCACTATTTCGATATATAAAATAATCCTTATAAATATATTATAATTGGAACCGTTCAACTTCTAAATAATCATTTCAAGATCATATCCGCAAAAAAATCAACAATTTTGGAGGTCCTTTAACCATTCATATGTATAATACAAATGAATGGTATTGGTAACAATGAAAATCCTCATAGTGAGCAGTTCATTTAGTTTACACATATAAATGATTAAATGATCTCCAATTTAGCTAATTTTTTGTATAAATGATCTTGAAATGAGGATTTTGGAGATGAACGATTCTAATCATAATATATGTAAACGAATTATACGATAAATCTAACCGGAAGTGGGATGTAAGTATTATTCTTTTTTAAAATTTGAATTTGTTAATTGCGCTAACCTTACAATAATAAAAGAGAGAGAATGTATTATTTTTTACAATGATCATTTTAGAACCGAATTCTTAATTTGGTAGCTTTCTAGATTCTTAATTTTAGTTTGAACAACTTTATGGATTCAATCGTTGCAACAAAATCTGTTAATTGCAAGCCATGATTCTTTTCTGTCTTTCTTAATGGATGCATTGTTTCTTGTTAATTAGTTATTTTTTTTGTTCCTCTGCAAGTCTACATAAGAATAGGTAATTGGCTTATGTAAGACAAGCTTAATTATACCTTGAACATCCGAAGCTGGTTCAACTTCAACTAGCTTCTTTAATTTGCATTCTACTCTAATAATATTGATCACGTACAGGATCGTAAGTGCGTAAAATTTGTATTGGTGAGGAGATTATGGCGGCTTCACATCAAATTTCAAAAATTTTATGGATGATGTTTGTCATTGCTCCGATTTCTTGCTTGTCACAAGTTTCTGTGAATGCATCAAACCAAGAAGAAATTGGAGTTAAGAGGGCGAACTTCCCCTGTGATTTTGTGTTTGGAGTCTCTACCGCTGCTGCGCAAATAGAAGGATCAGCAGAATTAGGAGGAAGAGGACCAAGTATTTGGGACAACTTCGTTGAGAAATTCCCGCAAAGAATTAACAATGAATCAAACATGTTCACTGCCGTTGATTCGTATAAGCGGTACAAAGAAGATGTGAAGCTTGTAAAAGACCTCGGCGTTGATTCTTATAGATTTTCCATCTCTTGGACCCGAATTCTTCCCAATGGAACTTTGAGTGGTGGAATAAACCAAGAGGGTATTGATCATTACAACAGCTTGATTGATGAATTAATCAAGAATGAAATTACACCTTACGTGACCCTAATGCATTTTGATCCACCACAAGCCTTGACAGAAAAGTATGGAGGCATGCTGAATCACTCTTTTGTCAAGGATTTTAAGGATTATAGTGAAATTTGTTTTAAAACATTTGGTGACAGGGTTAAAAATTGGATTACAATTAATGAGCCGTTCATTGTTGCCATGATGGGGTATGATCTTGGAGTTGCTGCGCCAGGAAGATGTTCGGTTCGATCGAAATTCCCATGCTCAGTTGGCAATTCATCTACCGAGCCTTATATTGTAAGCCATACCCTTATCCTTGCCCATGCCGCAGCTGTAAAGTTATACAGAGACAAGTTTCGTAAACAACAAGGAGGACAAATTGGTCTGAGTCTCGTAGGACAATATGTGGAGCCTGATTCAGACTCTATAGAAGACAAAGCTGCTTCAGAGAGAGCTTTGGACTTCAACCTCGGATGGTACATGGAACCGTTGGTATTCGGGGATTATCCGAAGAGTATGAGGGAGTTAGTCAAGGAAAGATTGCCCAGATTCACCGAGGAAGACAAGAACTTGGTGAAGGGGTCATTTGATTTTATTGGGATCAATTATTATACATCAAGATATGGTAAAAATGTTCCACCCACATCCCGTAAAACAATCTGCTATCGCACTGATTCTTTAGTGTCTTCAAATGAAACAAATAAGAACGGAGACAAAATTGGTCCGCTGGCTGATGGAAGCGATTTCATCTACGTTTATCCGCAAGGTTTGCAAAAGTTGTTGGAGTTCATGAAGGAAAAGTATCAAAGTCCTAAAATTTACATTACAGAAAATGGAATTACTGAGGCAAAGGATGATAAACGCGAAGTTACTGAAGCATTGAAGGATCCACATAGAATTGAAAACACTATTAGGCATTTGTATTGGATCAACAAGGCGATGAAGAATGGTGTGAATGTGAAAGGATATTTCTACTGGACTCTGCTTGATGACTTTGAATGGGGTGATGGTTATAGTCTAAGATACGGGCTTTACTACGTGGATTACAAAGACAATCTCAACCGTATTCCTAAAGACTCTGCTAAGTGGCTACCTAAATTCCTCAATGGCCAACTCTAAAGATGCCTAATACCCTATGAAATAATATTGTCACTATATTATTCATTCGTTATGAAAAACTCACTGTTATTATTTTGGTATTAAAGATTATTATTTAATATTTCATAGCCAAATGTCAATACTTATTGCGTAGAGCTTTCCATAAACTTAATTTAAGGTGGAAAATTGGGTATTCATTCTAATGCCCGTATCTCATCCATGTTGCATAATGGGCATTGGGTATGGCCTCTTTCTTTCAACTCCGAGCTCCGGGACCAAAAGTACAGTGACATTTTACAGATTTTAGAAAATTATGGCTCTAAAATCTTACATTCATATGACAAATTGAAATTAGTGTGAATGGCTTTTCAAAGAATTAGTTTTTATATTTTAATATCGATTTCAAATAAGTAACAAGGTGATAAAGGATTATGTAGCTATTGTTCAAGCTATAGGCAAGGAAGCAATTACGGGTCAATTTATGTTCCCCTTTTTTCGGCCGAATGTTGTCGGCGAAGGAATTTTGGTCCTTCTTCAGTAAAGTGCGCAGGCGTGCCACCACCAAGCCACGAATTGCCTTGAATGGAATGTGAATGGGTGACAGTATGGGGTGTGTTCGTGAATCTGACTTCTAACAAAATGATTGTTCGGTCGAACTTGTTATTTTGGGCTTCTAGCCGTATTTAAGCACTCGAACCTAATTCTGGCCCGAAAGATAATCCCTTTATCTAAGGTTGGCAATTTTTGACAAGACTCGAAACCCGCACGATTAAAATTTCGGGTCAATCTGTTATGACACGTTTAATAAACGGATGGATTTCGGGTCAACCGGTTAACTCGTATAATGACTTATTAACCTGTTTAATAAACTGATAGATTTCGGGTCAATCTGTTAATCTGTATAATGACCTATATATTAACCCGTTTAATAAACATGTCAATCACTAACTCATATATCTATCCATTTACCTACCTATATACCTATTAAATTTTATAGTTTAAATAAGTTAAACATGTTAAATAGGTTAAACGGGTTAAACATGTCATAGGTTAATTGAGTTTCGAACACGACTTGTTTATTAAATGGGTTACACGAGTTACCTGGTTCATTAACAGGTCGGGTTCGGATTGGACATTCTTGACACGATTATTAAACGGGTCGGATTCGAGTTGGGCATATTTGGATAAAACATAGTTCATGACACGACATGAACCCAACACGACACGACCCTTTGCCAGCCCTACCTTTATCGAGTCTTGGGCTTGATGAGGTCGGATTCAAACAATTTCCAAATTATTCAAGCTGTAGGTTACTTAAATTCCACTATGATGCCATTATCAATCACAGGATCCTTCTCATCCTTGCATTTTTTTTCAAGTAGATCCCCTAATCAGCAACAAATAAACATATCTATGAATCAAAGCCAATTAGTATCTAGTAGTTTATATTGAAGATTGATGATATGAAGGGTTTAGATTATGTTTTGAATTGTGTTTATCTAAGGTAGAGGGTCTTTAGCTTACTAAGGTATAAACAATTGTACTAAGGCATCGATTATGATGGAAAAGATTGTTTTTCCTCTTTATTTTGTCTCTAAATCTCTGTAATTCTCTCAACACCATAGCTTAGTTTGCTTCTTTATCACCAAGAAGCTCACTTAGCATGTTTTCATGGCCGAACCTTTTTATCTTACTTTTCATGCATTGATTTTTCAAGATTGTGTAGTTGTGTTTTCTGACAAAGCTCGATCTTGTTTGTATTTATCAACGTTTTAGTCTTTTCCAATTACAGGAAAATCGTGCAATATTCCAATTTCGATTTCTTGATCGGATTCCATTACAATCAATTTCCAATTTGTTATGGAAAAAGTTCAGCAAAATGACTTGGTCGTTTCATTAGGTCTCTTCTGCATAATAGATTGGTGTGATAATGTTCACCGAATTACTCTATGGTCCAATGTTTTCTTTGGCACTCTCAGACTTGGAGACCAGACTAATAGGTGGTGGCTGGTGCTATTCATGTGTATAAACTGCCCATTACTGGGTGCAAAGTTCCCCCAATATCCCAACTCATCTAATTGCAAACCTTCTGTAACATTTGTAGACAATTACTGCCATAAAACCATAATCCAATGTGAATATGTCATATATATATATATATAGCCATTCCACCAACTTCAATCTAAACGCATGTATATTAAAGTTGAATGTTTCATTTCTTTTATATGTTCATCATATCAGCGATGTGTACACATCTTACATTAGATATGATATATCTTTGGAAAACATTATATGTAACATAATTCAGTTAATATAAAGCGGTAAAAGACCAACTTTTTTATTCGTGAATAGTTTCTTCAACATTATATGTACTGAACTTGTAATTAGATAGATAATTAACCGATCATTAAGGGTACTAGTTAAACACGCACTAGTTAAGATGGAACCATGTATGATGAATTGCTGGCCCGCACCATGACTCAAAGTCTTCTTATTCTTAGACTCCTCTTCGATCGATTGCCTTCATGCTGGCACCGTATAAGCTGCAAAATTAAAAGTTTTTAAGTCAATTGATCGACAATCAACGTATATATAAGTAATTATCCATATTCAGAGTCTGGAAAAATAAACATGATCGACGGACCTCCGCACTTGTACGCGTTGGTACGTCCAGCAACATTGCAACGTTTGGGAATGGTGACTGCAACGTCAACCTTGACTCCGAGGCTTTTGGATTCTTTAGAAAGTATGATGGCACAAAGGCAGCTTGTGCGCACATTCTTCATCAAAGCACAGCACTTGGGAGGAACCGCCACGTTCTTCTCTTGTGCCGCCGCCGCACACGAGGCTAGCTTGTATGCCAGAACCTCCGGGTTCAGCGTCCCACACTCCCCTGCCCCATCAACCCCTTCAATTATAAACCCCCAATTCTTATTGCCTACAATATTTACAAACAAAGCCACAATCAACAAGTAGCTCAAACAACTCTCAATTCCTTCCATTTTAGTTTCTATAATAATAATTGACCCACTTTCAGCTTCATATATAGGATAAACAAAATAATTAGACAAGTTGGTCTTCGTTCGGTCTTTAATCATTTAAATTTGAACACCATGCTGTCCCCACTAGCTCCTCACTACCACTAGCTAGGCCATTGACCAACTAAAAACAATAGTTTGGGCCTGAAAAATGAGCACAAGGTTTTCTCATTGAATATAATGGATGTATCTCTAGTCAAAATCACAAGGTTTTCTTAATTCTGTTTCGTCTTGGCTTCTATTTTACTGGCAATCATAGGTGCTCTTTACTAAAGTATAGCACGGGGACAACAAACATTAGCCGGCCTTCAAAGTCTCCTCCTTATTCCCCGTGATCAATTATTCCTTTGAATTTTGGTACATAAATTACCAGGCAATTCAATGTCCTATACATATATCAGCACTATATAATAAGTGATATTGTTTTGCTTGATTTATTTTGTTTTTCACATGATTCAATGTTTTCTTTTTACAAAGTACGATTTTACGTTGCTTTACCTTTTACCTAACGTAATTTGCTGTTAGTGAATTACCACTCTAATTTTAGTAGTATATATTCTTTTATATCCATAAATAAGAAGGGACCATACTTGCATCTCACGCTGGTGGTACCTCCTCGTATCACCCTTCCGATTTATCGAATTATCTTTGTATATATGTCATAATTAAAACCGTTCATTCTCTACATCATTATGCCAAGATCATTTCTGTAAAAACTCAATATGATTGGAGGTCGTTTTGTCATTCATATATATCAACTAAATAGACGGTTCGTCATGAAGATCTTAATTCTTACCAAACCATTGATTTATTTGATACATATGAATACCTAAACGATCTCCAATATTGTTGATTTTTTACGGAGATGATCTTGACTTGATGCTTTAGGGAATGAACGGTTCCGATTATGATATATGTACAAAGACAATTCGATAAATCGAAATGGTGGTATAAGGAGGTACCATCAGGGTGGGATGCAAGTATTTTTCAATAAAAAGTCTCATATTTAATTCTTATATATAATAAAAAGAAATAAAATTAATTTTTTTGTAAATTTTCTAAATTAAAATGTTTCGTGGATTTTAATCCAAAGTCCAAGGAAATCCAAGTGGATACGTTATTGTTGTTATTCAGCCTATTGACTCGACCTGCCAACCTTTAATCTCCATCTCAAAATGTCCAGCCCATCCATCCTTTGACTCTTTGACCTTGGACCGTATATGGTCCAATTGCAGTCCCCTAAATCAAAACACTATTCCGGTGAATTTTTTTCAGTGCGACTCTAAAAGACTATTGTATTGTTTTATATATAATAATATAAATGAAATTCAAGTTATAAGGCGCATATTTTAACATGAATTGATTCATTCATCATCAAATCAGTATTTTCGCATTTATGAATTACTGTATATAATTAAAATAATTCATTTTAAAAAACTATATGCCTGTTTAAGTCCTCCAAAAGAGGTTATATATTTTAATCAAAATAAATAAATAAAAGAGGCTATATATTTTTATAAAAAATAAATAAAAAAGAGAGGTTATATATCCCTCCTCGAAGTATTGTTCGATTTGTAAGAGGGCAGATATTTACTTAATTCTATATTATTGTTATATTTGTGTCAGTAGCTGAGAGAATTGGTCCAATCGGCTATACGCCCAAGAGAAATAAATCAATACAAAAATTTTCTCTTGCCTTTGGTCTTTTCTTAGTTGCAGAAATAATAGAAAGAAAATGAGTGTTTTAGTGCCAAAAGGCTTAGCGATTAGGATTATTCGTCAAATGATATTTTTATTCATTTTCATATATAGTGAGATATTTTGTGTTTAATTTATAAAGAGTGAGGTTAATATTTAATATGTATAATAACTTTCTTTAATATCTATATATAAAAGAAATGATAAATTACATTTTACGTTTTATAATTTATAACAAATTCATACTTAGTCTTTAAATATTACAATTACCCGCTAAATTCTTCAAAACGTGACACCCTAACTCCTCCATTAAATTTTCCTTCACAACTTCTGTTATACATGGCATATGTGGGTTTGATTTTCCAATTATTACCAGCCTCATTAAAATGGCATATATATCAATTTGCATATTTTTGCACCTAAAACTGAGAGAATGGAAACAAAATCGAGAAAAAAACTACCCAAATGGACGTCAAAATGGACAAATTAACTGATTATGCCGTTTTAATGAGGTTGATAACAGTTGAAAAATGGGACTCATAGACTCAACGTCAACATCTAACAGAAATTGGGACGGAAAATTTAACGGAGGGATAAGATGTCACATTTTGAAGAGTTCATGAGTAATTACAACATTTGAAATGTCATATATATATATATATATATATATATGAATCTGTTATGAAGAGTTACTGATCGACCTAATAATCTGAGAGTTCAAGTGAAAGTAACTTATACTGCTATGTTAAAGACTTATAGTGAAGGCTTTTGGTAATATCAGTAAAGTAACTGATATTCCTCCCCATATCAAATTTGGCAAGTTACTGTTAAAGACTATTCTTCTAGTAACTTATAAGTTTTTGTTAAAGTTTTTGGCAAAAGTATAAGTCCTAATACGCAAGGTTAAAACTGGTAAAAGTATATGATGTTATACCTCATAAAAGACTTTAATATGATGTTATAGGACTTATACTTATTACATCATATTAAAGGCTTTAATATATATAACAAAGTTTACATAATCATATTATAAGCCTTTAACAAAGGTCATATACCAGTTATAACCTTTGCCAGAGTATAAGTATAAGTCTTTTATGAGGTATAACATATAAGACTTATACTTAATCATATATACATTGACAAAGTCTTTTGTTAAAGTCTTTTATGAGGTATAACAAAAGACTTATACTCATATATATGACCTTGCGTATATGTTATAATGATGTTATATGTATGATGTAAACTTTGTTAACGTATATGATGTGACCTTGATTATTACATTGATTATGCTTTAATATGATTATTACTTATTACATTGATTATATATATATATATATATAAACAATATATACATTGACAAGTTTCTGACTCCGCATATATATGTAAGCTTTTATTACATTATACTGAAGTCTTGTATATATCACTGAAGTCCTATAACATCATATAAGTCTTTTATAAGCTTTTGTTAACATATATATAACATCATAAAAGGCTTCACTGAAGTCTTTAATGGTATATGAGTCTTATTACATTGACTTATACTTATAAGCCTTTAACATAATCAGTATATGTTAAAGGCTTATAATATGATGTAATATGTAAACTTTTGCCAAAATATGATGTTAATTTTCCCTAAAATAAAATACCAAAAATATTTAAACCCAAAAATCTAAGAGCCAAAGAACAAAACAGCCTTCATAGATGGAACCATCACCAAACCATCGCCAACCACCAAACCTGTTGAATTTCAATAGTGGCAGCGGTGCAACGACATGATATTATCGTGGCTTCTCAACTCTTTGGATCCTGAACTTGCCAACAACGTCATATACGCCGAAACGGCCTATGAAGTTTGGAAGGATCTTAACGAGCGATTTTCCCAAAACAATGCCCCTAGAATTTTCCAGATCCAACGAAATTTAGCTACAAATATGCAGGATCAGATGCCTATTGCCACATATTATTCAAAGCTCAAGGCCTACTTGGATGAGTTGAGTTCAAATAATGACTCAGAACCATGCTCTTGTGGAGCAATGAAATCCTTGACAGAACGTGAGGAGCGGCAACAACTGATGCAATCTTTAATGGGGTTAAATGAGTCTTACATAGCAATAAGAGGGCAAATCCTTCTTATGCAGCCATTGCCGACCATACAAAAAGCGTACTCACTGCTTTCACAGGAAGAAAAGCAACGTGCCATCACCATTAATCAAGCCAATGTTGAGAGCATGGCTATGATAAGTGTACAAGGTAAAAGAGGTGGTTCTTCTAAGACTGCTCAACATCGGTGGCAAGGACAAAATTCACCAAACCGATCTTCTTCCGCTCCAAAGGGTAAAGGTACTCGTTGTCCTCTCTCTCATTTTCTTAGTTACCATCGTTTGTCCTCTACTCATCGCTCTTTTCTAGCCACCATATCACGTATTGTCGAACCCACTACTTTTACCCAAGCTTCGATTGACCCTCGTTCGCGAGAAGCTATGGACAAGGAAATTCAGGATCTTGAGCAAAATAATACTTGGTCTCTAACCTCTTTACCCGCAGGCAAACACCCCATTGGTTGCAAGTGGGTGTACAAAGTGAAATATCATTCTAATGGCTCCATCAAAACGTTACAAAGCTCGTCTCGTTGCCAAGGTCTACACCCAACAAGAAGGCCTGGATTACACTGAGACTTTTCCCCTACGACAAAGATTGCCACCTTTTGTTGCCTACTTGCACTTGCTGCTGTCCGAAATTGGCCTCTACATCAATTAGACGTTCAAAACGCCTTCCTCCATGGTGATTTGGATGAAGAAGTTTACATGCTCCCACCACTGGGTCTTCGCCGACAGGGGGAGAACTTCGTGTGTCGGCTACATAAGTCACTATATGGCTTGAAGCAAGCCTCTCAAAATTGGTTTTCCAAGTTCACCAACGCCCTTCAAGATGCTGGCTTTGTTCAATCCCTAGCAGACTATTCCCTTTTCACAAGGTCCCATGAACACTCTTTTACAATTATATTAATCTATGTGGATGATAGTGTGGTTACAGGAAATGATCCTAAAGCAATTCAGTCACTTATAGATTTTCTCCATGCACGCTTCCGAATCAAGGACCTTGGACCTCTCAAAAAAATTTTAGGGATCGAAGTAGCACGGTCAAAGAAGGGAATTTTTTCTCTCAACGCAAATATGTGTTAGATATATTAGATGATGTTGGATTTTTGGGATCACGTCCTTACTCTTTTCCCATGGAACAAGGACTCAAGCTTAAACCCACCGATGGTAAACGACTTTCAGATCCTACAAGATATATGCGTTTAGTGGGACGTCTCATTTATCTCACAGTGACCAGACCATATATCACATTTGTTGTGCATGTGCTTAGTTGTTTCATGCATGAACCCCACCAACCTCATCTAGATGCAGCTCTTCGTGTGCTAAGATACTTGAAAAGATCTCATGGATAAGGTATTCTGTTTTCTGCCCAAAACAATCTTCAATTAAGAGCATTTTGTGATTCAGATTGGGGGGGTTGTCCTACAACTAGGAGATCAGTGACGGGCTATTGTACTTTTCTTGGTAATTCACTAATCTCTTGGAAGACTAAGAAACATAACACCATAGCACGCTCATCGGCTGAAGCTGAATACCGGGCCATGGCAGATGTATGTTGTAAACTCGCATGGCTGCGATATATTTTGAAAGATTTGGGGATTCAACATTCAGAACCAGCAGTGTTGCACTGTGACAATCAGTCCGCACTACACATTGCAAAGAACCCGGTATTTCACGAACGCACCAAGCACATAGAGCTAGATTGTCATTTGATAAGACAAAACATTCAAGCAGGTTTGGTGGCTACTACCTACACACCAAGCAATTGGCAGATTGCGGACATGTTTACTAAAGTTCTTGGAGAATCTCCATTTGGTTCACTCTTATGCAAGTTGGGAGTTTGTAACATCCGCTCACCAACTTGAGGGGGAGTGTTAAGGAATGTGATTAGTGTAAATATTCTTCCCTAATTACATTAGTCGTCTGCTACAAGTCTAGAGCTCCAGTTTTAGTTAATTACTTGATTGTAGGATCTACACTAGGGCTGTTCCTATGTACTGCTATATATGCATGTGTAAACCACTATTGTGAATATATCAATTGATGCAATATCAGTTTATTTACAAATCCTATGAAGTGAAAAATTGAACCAATTCACTAAAATTGAATCCTATGAAACAGTCGAACCAATTAAAAAATGGAGCTTAGCAATTAGACCTACTCTTGATTCTTGAACCTAAACATTTACATGCATGTTCGAACTCTTGCGCTTAATTACGTTCTTGCACCTCAACAATTAGCTTCTTATACCTTCGCAATTAGATTCTCGAACGTAATTACAATTCGATGATCTAAACTTTAATTACAAATTTACAATTAGATTCTTGAACGTTAACATTTAAATTCTCAAATCTTAACGCAAGGGGTCTTTTCATTTTATTGGGATCAAGGAAAAATGTTCCACTAAAATTCTATAAACAATATGTTATTGCACTGATTCTTTAGTATTTTTTACTGAAACAAATAAGAATGGAGACAAAATTGGTCCGCTGGCTGATGGAATCGATTTCATCTACGTTTATCCGCAAGGTGTGCAAAAATTGCTGGAGTTCATAAAGAAAAAATATCAAAGTCCTAAAATTTACATTACATAAAATGGAATTACGGAGACAAAGGATGATAAACGCGGAGTTACTGAAGCAGTGAAGGATCCACCTAGAAATGAAAACACTCTTAAGCATTTGTATTGGATCAACAAGGCGATGAAGAATGGTGTGAATGTGAAAGGATATTTCTAGTGGACTCTGCCTCATGACTTTGAATGGGGAGATGGTTATAGTCTAAGATACAGGCTTTACTATGTCGGTTACAAAGATAACCTCAATCGACTTTCCAAAGACTCTGCAAAGTGGGTACCTAAATTCCTCAGTACGTTCAAGTCTAAAGATACCGAATACTCTATGAAATAATATTTTCATTTCATTATTGATTTGTTACGAAAAACTCAGCCCTATTGTTTATTAAAATATTTAGGAGTCTAATGTCAAAGGCTCAAAGCTTATTGCCTAGGGTTTCCATGAACATTATATACTAGATTTTCTATGTCTACAATGTGATACAAGTTATAAAACTAGAGTAGGAGTTGAAGCTACTGATGATATTTGTTCTTTAACCACCAATGAAAGCATGATGTAATCAGTTCTGCAAAGGTGGTAAAACATCAACAGTTTATATATTATTCAGGTGTCTGGATCATGATGTCACAGTAAAACCCTAGATGAACTAGTTACAGAGAGATAGTATGACAGCCTTTGTAGCAGCAGGCACCATGAGTGTCTTCATGTTTTTCAGGGTAATGTATATGCTGAAAAATACGACAGCAAAGTGTCAATAAACTGCAATGACAAATTAACAAAAGATTTGACAAACAGATTGTTAGAAATATGTGAACAAACCTCCACACTTCATACCCACGGGGCGATCTGCAATGTTACAACGTTTTGGAATGGTAACAGCTATTTCTGGTTTGACACCTGAAGTCTTAGCAGTATTTGAAAGCATCACCGCACAGAGGCAGCTTGGGTTCTGGCCTATCTTTTTCACCTGGCTGCAGCATTTGTCGGAAACGGCAGCATTTTCACTTTGTGCTGCTCCTGCACAAGGAGCCAGCTTCCAAGCCTCTCTATCAGGGCTTGATTTTCCACACTCACCAGCCCCGTAAGCCCCGTCAAACTGGCTAATGCCCAGAATCGCAAGAAACACAAGAAGGCAAATGTACTTCATTGGAGCTTCCATTTCTTCAATGCAGTGCAGAAAACTCTTCTCAAACTTCCTGCTTTATACTACAACAAGCAGCTCAACAAAACTCAAAAGGTGGCTAATTAGCCACTTGCATAAAAACCCACAAGACTTAGTGGAGGTAGCACTAAGGAGGAGGCATGCATTTTGTTATTGCAGCACTTAATCCTTCAGAAATGGATTATGGTTAGCTGGCAACTTGAAGATATTGAAAACTACTATCCCTAGCTAAAATCCTTGCCGTCATCCCATTACTCTTGTCATTTCTGAGAGATCAGGCCAAGAAGACCAAGCACTTCATGAGCAACAGTATCTCCATAGCTACATTCTACCTTAATCTTCTTTCTGTAGAGTTTAGGGCAGCTCAAGTGTCACTTGAGAGGTGGGTTAACAACCCTAGGTTCAATTCCTCTTGTAACCAAATCTTGTTTCTCTAAAACCATAAACATCTCCTACCCAAATCATAATGACCAGCTAAACAATAAGGATGAAAGGGTTAATATTACTCTATGATGACAGCGCCTCCCCACCCTGGCTCAGCCAAATTAGGCCTTGGGTGTGGCAATCCGACCACGTTATATATCCTCATTCTCACAAAAAAGGTAGACGATCGAATACTGTGATCGGACTTCCTCACTCACAAGAAGGGCGCTGGTGGCTCATTCCAGATCCTGACGCACATAGCATTACTAATCTAAACAGAGAAAAAGGAATAATTGCTAAATGACAATTTTCACTTGAATAATAGCACTTCCTACCCACTATGAATTTCCACTCACCCTTAAATTTTATTTTACCCAATTTGTGGAGCACTAATTTGATATCCTAATCCAGCACCATTCACAATCTTTACCTACCGAAGTTTGTTGCTTTTCCACTATGAGAACAAACAAAAGAAATCAAGAAGCATGCTTAATCTCTATGTTCCCCATCGAATATAAGAAGTTCAATTTCAGAAACACAAATCCAGATTAAAAAATTAAGCAAAATTTGAAACTATTCTAGTTTAGACTATAGAGTATACAGAGTTCTAGCGTGTAAAGGCATACAGAACAATGCAAACATAGATGAGAAGCGCGACGGGGACCAAGATGACAAGGGGGATCACAGCCGCCAAAGTGTGGGAGCTACCACAAGCCAAAGTCCCCAGCTTGATCTGCACCACGTTGATCAGAGCCAGCATCAAGAACACGCACCCGCTAACAGAACCCAGACCCGAGACGAGCATCCCGACCCGGAGCAAGGAGCTGTTGACCCGGACAAGGATCTCGGCCGGGTGGTAAGATGGGCTTCGGGTGAGCCGGATGGCCTGCTTGAGGCCCAGGGCGACGAGGCTTGAGAAGAGGAAAGAGCTGAAGGAGTACACGTGGAAGGCCACGAGGTCCTCAGCGACGGAGGTACCGGGGCGGCAGGAGGTGGGGTCGTCTTGCTCTATGAGGGTGTTTTCTGGATCGGAGGGGTTCCAGGTGAGGCCGATGAAGACGGCTAAGGTGAAGAGGGAGTTGACGTTGATGATGCCGTCTAGGGCCGTTATGTGGATTCTGGTGCCGCCGGCGGATGGCATTTTAGGAATTTAGGACAGAATCGAAGTAGCAGGTGAGTATAAAGCGGCAAGCTTGCAATGTGATTGTGCAGACAGCCGCAGCAGCAAAGCGATTTTTCTGCTTTTCTTTTTCTCTTTTGTCAAAAGACGAAAGAAAGGAAACGTCCGTTGGGGGATTGACGGAACGCACTTAGCTTTATTAAAACAGTACACGTTACATATACGTGTCACGACTTTAATGAGTTTTGAGTTTAAACGGAGTTTATCAAAAAACAGTAAAAAGATAATGCCGTCATCGAGAATGGAAATCTAATCAAGCTTAAACAGACTAACGAAGTTTTAGCAAAAACAGAAAAAAAGTTGACTTTAATGAGTTTTGAGTTTAAACGGAGTTTACCAAATAGCAGAAAAAGGATAACGCCGTCATCTCGAATCGAACTCGAATCAAGCTTAAACAGACTAACGGAGTTCAACAAAAACAGAAAAAAATTTAAAAACGACGCCGTTGCAGTGGATTGAACCAGGGTCACCCGCGTGACAGGCGGGAATACATAACCACTATACTAGAACAACCTTGCTGCTGTTGTTATCTTTCAAATTTATTTAATCGATTGCAAAACCGGGTGATTAGTGCTTTGAAATTTTGAACTACAATGGCTGTCTCACGCTAGCTTCCTTTTCAAGTTTACATATCTTAAATCACTCGAACTATGAATTATTTACAAACCTTTGCTGATTTGAGATCTATTTTCCAATTCAGTAAAATCAGGTCATTGATTTGAACAAGCAAACCCATGTCTATATTCTTTGAGCAGAAGTTTCAACAAACCAATCTATCTCTCTATTCTTTCCCCTTTTTAGCTACAAATTTTAAATGCAAACAACATGCAAACAAGGAACTTAACAAATAGATTAAACTCCCCTAACTCATAAGCATCAAGAGATTTTCTACCTTCAACTTCCATGGCTCCTCTCTAATTCTATCATTTCTTTCCACTTTTTTGCCACAAGCATTTCTGGAGACGACGGCCTCAACGATCCACTTGATGCGATTTTCTCCCATTTTGTTGGGATGAGTCCTTGTGACGATCCGAAGTTTCTGTGCCTTGTAAGTTTGGAATCGAAACAGACCCTTCCATTGTGTTGCTGCAGATTCTTGCTTTTGTTTCAACACCAAGATAATTTGTCAACACTCTTCTCACTCCAAAGCCGCGACGGGGAGGCTTCTCCTTGTTGTTAGTGTTACTGCTGTGAAGAAAAGGAGTCCTCTCTCCCCTAGCAGGGCTAATTAGAGGTACAGGTGAAAAGTTAGGCATGGTAGAAGAAGCTCTTTTGCGAGGAGTGCTTGAGGCAGGCACCGAATATTGGACAGGAACCTTCTTGCGAGTAATCACACTGACTGCAGTCACTGATGACAGTTTATCAGTCTGTTTAGCCAAGTCATCCACATATAGTAAATCATCAATACGAGCCACAATGTTAAATGCCAGACTCTCCAAAACTCGTGAATAGCTTTCAAGAATGGACTTTCCAACATCCTGAAAAGATTCAAAACAAGAAGTGCATTTAAGCATATGAACAAAAACAAATGAGGAAATGATGTTTTAAGAGAACGAAAATTTAACCTTGTTGCACTGAATCTTGCATGTGTCTAAGATAGTTTGGGTGAGGCAAGGAAACCGCTGCTTCAAGGAAAGCAGGAGGCTTTCAGCTCTTTCTGCCAGCAATTCCCTCTTATCCACATCAATCACTAGGTCCTTGACCATCTCCCATGATGACTTTGTGGTGGAACGGTTAGGATAAGGTGGAGGCTTTGAGTGACCTCTTCTACGCCAAACGAATATTGAGGCTTCAACACGATTTGCAATCTCCAGAGCAACATGTTCGCTGGACAGGTCAAGGCAATCAAGCAAAAACTCTGGGGAGAATTTATCTGATGTAATGTATCGGTAAATTATGTCCCCGAGACAGGCTCTTCCATTCTGATCACACATCACAATGAGTTCAATGTCAGATCATATAAAGAATTACTTCAATTTGTATTTACTTCTTGAAAGATAAGCCATGATTAAGAATTAAGGGTTTAGCAAACCTTGGGGAGAGTTTCCAAGTATGACTCTGGAACTTCCATTTCGGCTAGAGTAATGCTGTTGATAGCCAATGCAGCTTTTAGGATTTGATTCGTGCATTCGCGTGTGTGATGCAGCTGCTTTCTTGAATTTTCACTGAGACCATCAGCTGCCACACGAGGTACAGGTAGCCACCACTTCTCCTCTTGCCGCTGAACTGTTTTGCGAAAAGAGGCTGATCCATCTGCTTCTGGGGCCATAACTCCTTGATCCACATACCAGAACTCCGTATTGGTGAAACTATCTAATATTTCCTACATAAGAAAAATAAAAAACCAATCTTAACCTCATAATGAGTTCTAGAAATTAAAGCAGTACATAATGAAACAAGCAAAGTAAAGACTCACAAGAAGCATATTGTCTAGCTTTCGCAGCGCTGGCAGGTTCATAAAAAGATCTGATCTTGGCCTGCATGTCATGACCTAGAATAAGAAACATGAACCATTAGATTGATTGCTCATGTTTGCCACCGGGTCTTCATTTTGGGATTTTGCACGTTTGATTACCAACAATGGGAAATTGGGAACTAAAAAGTTCGATAATAGAATATGAAAGGAAAAATTACAACTCTGGGCAAAACTAAGACGGTTTAGCAAGGGTTACCTCTAGCTTTTTCCCATCAGGAAATGTTTGCCAAGAGGGAATCAATTCGACAATATGATCACTAACACAAATTAGCCATTCCATCTCTCTTCTCCACATTGATTTCTTTTCAGCAGGCAAGGGTTCCAATCTCCACAGTTGCCCAAAAATGGTAGCTTCAAGTTGTATAAATTTTGAATTAATTGAAAAAAACAGAAGATTAAAAAAGCAATTTGAATTAATTGAACCATACCGTGCTACAAAGCCATTTCATTCTATTACAAATGTACAAGAAACTGGGAGAATTGAACTTACCACAGAGATTGGTGATGGCATTGGAAATAGCCATAGCTGTGCAAACCCCTTTACCAGACCCTGACATGTCTTCTCCAAGCAACAATTTTGAAAATCTCTCCCTCATCATATCCATCTCTGTTTGAATTTCAACCACACAAAGATTCAAAAAAGGAAAGTCATATAAGGTAATTCAAATAACCATTTGGTTGCTTGCTGTTAAGAGATAGAAAAAAAATTCAAAAATTTTCAAATGTTATGTTAAAAAAGTAATATTTTTTACACTTTCTTTTGCTTTCTGGAGCTGAAACCCTAGTAAAGTTTCAAAATTTTGAATTTTACCCTTCTGCGATAAACTTTTACAAATTTCCAAGAAACCCAAATCTAACCTGCAATTTTAGAAGCCAAGTCCTTAAACTGAGAATCATCAACATTGGTTTTTTGTTCAGCCTCACCCACATCTGCAGCAACCGAATTTTTGCAGGGCTCAGCTTTCCTTATTGGCCAGCCCAACAGAGGCGGCGAAGAAAGCCCTTTTCTTTTCACTCCCTCATTGGAAGTCTCAGAGCTCGATCTACTCGAACTGCTCTCTCTAGACTCGCCACTCGAAGTCGAATCGGTGAGCGACTCAGCTCCACCTCCATTGACAGACCCAATTCTTTTTTTCTGCAAATTCTCCCTCTTCTTGGCTAAAGCTTCCATCTTTTCAACTTCTGAGAATGCTAGAGCTAAACAAGGAAAGCACGGAAAATGAGCCAGTGTGCAAGCATGGATTTAGACTTTTGAATTGAGGAATCCAAAGTATTTGTGAGCTGGGTTTTGAAATTTATGGAGGATTTTAAGAATCCAGACCCAGAGAGTGACAGTAACAGAGGAACTCAAGCTTGAAGAAGGAGGTGGGGGAAATGGGGTCACTTTCTCTCTTTGTTTTAGGATTTTATTCTTTTCTTTCCTAAATTTGATTTTGAGTTTGAAGTTCATGAGTCATGAGGGTAACTGCCAATCGTCACATGCCATGCCCAACGTCTCTTTTCTTTGCTTTTCCTTTCCATCATCTCTCTCTCTCTCTCTCTCTTTCAATCTCTGTGTAAAGAATACGTTCAAAAATAATTAATAAAAATATTGGACGACGTAGATGACGGACTACGGATTTGTCAACCAGTAATTACAATTTCACCCTCTCGTTTCTTCATTGTTTTGTACTATTGACATAATTGCATTGTTTTCATATCATTTTTTTTTTTGTTTCTTATAACAAGGATATGGCAAAATGAAAATCATTAGGAAACATTAAATTAAATGGAATAGGTGGGTTAGGTCAAGATTGTAACTAGTGAGCTTAAATGCCTAAATTTGCATTAGTCCATCGAACTCAGATTTTTTTCCGTGCAAATACATTTTCGTATGCATTCTTTTTCCTTAAAAATTATAAGAATATTTAAATTAATATGTTATTATCGTTACATTACACAAACACTTATTTTAAACTTGAAAACTCAGCCACTAGCATTATTCAGTAGTCGTATTTCTATCACTGTGTACTGAAAGGTATTAAATCTCGTATTCGACACTCATAAAAAATAAGATAAGTATTCAATATATATCACTTTTCTATAAAAAAAAAAAAATTTAAAAACTTCAAAAACCGGATCAAATCAACTAGTAGTGTTTAACATGTTATTCTTACTTAAAAAATCGAACCGAGCCGAACCGAACTCAACGAGGCCGATCAGATGTCCATTGTGTTTGGTTTTTTTTTTTTCCAGTTACTTAAGATATTAATATGGGACCAAGACCAACCCGCATAAATCCATAATTGGATATGATAATGGTTGTGACCCAGATTGATGATATAGGCTAGCAACAACACCAATTTGGACAAGTGGACAACACAAAACGCAAATATAATTGCTATTTATAATAACCAGTAAAGTTTCTGAATTTCTTTTAATGCCCAGAAATCATAATGCTCCCAGTTGCTGCCTTTTATAAACAACCTGAACAATTTGGTGTAATTAGGTGAGGGGGCTTGTAGGTGAAGGGTAGCATGGTAATTTATACCGTTGGAATTTGAAATTTGAGGTTGGATGAGGTAGCCGTTTTAGGGGAGGGTAGCTCTTGTTGTAGGACGAATGGTCCATCAGCTACAGAAAAGCACCTCGTTGAAATGACGTATCTGCCTATTTTATACTATTCTATTCATCTTCTAACCTTCTTTTTGGACCTTTTGCTTGAATTTTAGTTAAAAGTGAAAATCCCACAGTTATTTTAGCAGCAAATTCACCTCTGTTTTCGTATGGTCGCTTTGTAAATATACTGAAAATGTTAAATTTGTTACTGAATTTAATTCAATATCAAATTTCAAAAACTAATTTCTGGTATACCACTTGTTTATTTGAGCATTAAAATAGAAACCTAACACGAATTTGTGTATGGTTGTAAATGAATGTTAAGCATGAGATAAAGTAAATTTTCTTATCAACGAGACTAGTTAAAAAGAAAGAATTTATTAAACATTACAAAAGTTACAAAATAGCAATTTACATATAACTTGATACACGACTTATGTTTTTCATACAATTACAATCTTGACCTCCGGTCGAGCTATAGCTTGCTTTTGTTTTCACTTCATAACTGTAGCTTAAAAATGATATAACAACAAGTTTCGTTAGCATTTCTCTTGAATTTTTAAGATTCCAAAAGTGTTTAAGTTATTAAACTTCTTGAGTTGTTTGTGCTGAATCCAACTTCCAACAGAAAAAGGGTGAAAGCTGGGGCCTTGATCAAAGTAAAAGCCCCACACAAAGTGTTCATCAAGTATCATTACATTTGCATATACTTGCCCACCACCATGACCAATTGACCATGGTGGAGCACAGCAGGCAAAGAGGATGAAGAGAACCCTTTGAGTTTGAGCTATGTAGCCGTTTGCAATAACCTAAAATCTTTGACTTTTTTGATCAGCTTTTTTCAAAGTCACAATTGGTTCCTCCATTCATCATATATTTCCCTCCTCTTTCATTCAACCCTTCACCATTCACATTGTAATGTATTGTAATCTACACCAAATTCAGCTTCAAATTTTGAAACTCTAACTTAACAACTGTTTAGTGGTATTTATCTCCACTGTGTATTAAACTTTCAAATTTCGCGACTTATAAAATGCAAGGTGGATCTCAATGTACATATTCTCCTACCCAAGTATCGCTTTACAAACTTATTTACTTTATGGGCTCCTTTTATGAGCTTTGCAATGTTGTTTGATAATTAAAACAGACTATATTCTAGGTCATTCATACAAAATTTACAAGCATGGTTATACAAAATTTCCCATTTTAATAAAGTTCAAGGGCATCTTTTGGTGGTTTCTCAAAAAAGAAAAAAATTGTTTCACGACTTTGTTTTTGTTCTATTTATTTGTATAAACCATGTACACTATGAATCATAAATTCATACTCTTAAATCTGTGAAAACAATAACTTAAGAAAGTTCATAATATCTACTATCACTGTAACCATTTACAAATGAAAAAAAAAGTAGGGAAATATAAATTAAATACAAAACCCTTTGGAAATATGGAGTAAATATATTTTACGAATATTTGTAGTTAGAAAAGAAAAGAAAGAATTAACAAAAGAGGAAAATAAGGCAAAGAACAATTACAAATTTAGAAAATTTAAATGTATATATGGTAAATTAGTGAAGTGTCATATATAAAATAATTTTTTTTAAAATACATAAAAAATTTAATACAAAGTTACAAGAGAAAGTAAAAAAATTATACATTATAGATAAAAATATCATATCTATTTATTATTTTATTATAAATAATACCTAATTATTATATATTATATATATAAATAAAAGAAATTTAAAAAAATTGGAGTGGGGGGCCAGACCCCCCTGACACCCCCTAGCTCCGCTGATGATTCCTTTTATGAGTTTTACAAGGTTGTTTGATAATTAAAACCGTCTATATCCTAGTTCATTCATATAAAATCTAAATGAAAAAAAAATCACAAATACTAGAAGTCATTTAAACAATTTAATTATCGTTGCTATAATATTAGTGCTTCAAAAAAATTTAAAGAAATTCAAAAATAGAAAATTGCTAACAGTTGTCAACAACAAAAGAATGCTTAAAGAAAGCTTTTGGTGGGTCAATTTAAATTCAACCCATATATGTTAAACAAACGAGAACCTCGCAATGCTCATGTGCAAAACATGAGGGTTTAAATCCGGAAGACTTCTTCCTCTCCTCTATTCATGTTTTTTTTTTTACCATAAATTCAAAAGACTTTAAAATTTGAATGGGTGCCTCACTTGCATGTCTTCAACTACAACCTGCAACCTGTAACCTGCAAGTGGCAGCCTTTCTAGGCTGGGGAAGTTAGGAGCCTACCCCATTCAAATAGTATACTACTACACGCATGCATGAATTCATGAATTAAAATAAGGCGAGTTAAATTTTAATGTGATTTTTTTATAATCAAATTTCGACGATATTAGGTGAATTTCATTATTGTTATTAAAAAATAAACCTAGTAAAAAGATATATAGTATACAAAGAAACAACCAATAATCATATAATAAAATGCAATACAAAATACTTAAATTACAATAAGCTCATATTTTACGTGGACCAAGACATCATACGATCTCCGAAAAATGCACCTTCCTTCCTATTTAAATGTAGAACAAATTAATAAATTGGGTTATATAAACTAACATTACATAAAATTCTCCTTTTAGTCATTAATTTCGGATGGGCTGGAGCACACCACAGCCCTTGCTGCTGGCACGTGCCTCACTACATGACCCTCTAGTTGGAATAAATAGTAAGCTGTTTTCCCACTTTTTCTCTTCATTTTGTATATTTTTTTATCAATTTTTCTCAACTACACAAATAAAGTTTAATTAAAAAAAATTAACTGATTCGTCTCGTACAAAAAATATATTATATTTCATTTGATATTTAGTGATTGATTAATTATGTGACTTAGCTTAAATTCCTTAATAAAGTCATTGTAACAAAAAAATGAAATGCTTATCGAACAAACTCTTATAATTTAAGGGCTCAAGTCTCATTTCTCCTTTGTTTTATAAGGGAGGTGCTATATTGAAAAGCTTATAACTGAGGGTTTTCAGTCAAGGGGTTCATCAACAACAAAATAAGAAAGATGCTATCATGAGGATTTTATAATGTGGGTTCATTTCTCCTTTGTTTTATAAGGGAGATGCTATATAGAAAACATTATGACGAGTGTTTTAAGTTATGAGGTTCACTTAATAGCTAATTAACAACAAAATAAGAAAGTTGTTATCACGAGGACTATACAATGTACGTTTAAGTTACGGGATTCACTTAATACTAGTTTAAATTATTAAACAACTTAAAATGAACATTGAATTTATGGTGAAACTAGGTTAAAATACACCAACCACTCTCCACTTCCAATGTATTTCCTCATCAATATTGTCCATTCCAAACTCCGACGACAATTGTAGGTTTCCTACTCTCCTTTAGTTTCTCTAAGAGTTGACGTCGGCATAGGAATTAAATAGTGGTATTTTTAACTCAGTTTCACCATCAAGTCAATATTCAATATTAACTGATTAATGAATTTGACTACTATTAAGTGAATACTGCAACTAAGAGCATCTCCAGTAGCTTTGCCAAATTCAAGCTAAATTTTGGTTAAAGTAGTTGGAAAGTTATTTTAACAAACTAGTTTTAAAAAATTTACTCCAGTAGTGGGGTGTTCTTTATTTTGGCAAATCTCAAATATTTTATTATTTGTTTCAAATTAAACATTTTTTTATACAAGGATATTGGGGAGGGGATTAAATTATATACACATTGATTATTGACCTCATCCGACGAGAGTCGAACCCGAGACCTCCCACATAACATATGGAGAGAAATATCACTAGGTCATAGCACTAAGTGGCTGAAATTAAACATTTGAATATCCTCAATTTACAACAGAAGTGTTCATGATATAACTTTAATATCCCTAGAAGAAACAATGAATGTAATTTGCCAAATCAATTTTAAATTTCAAATCAAATTACAAGAAACAATGAAGAAGAATAGAAAGCATAGACGTTTGTGTCGATAAATGACAATTGGGAAAGGAAACCAAAATCTCAAATCTCAATTAATAAATCCAACACAAATTTAGGAAGATATCAATTCCTATTTTCTCTACCCCTTTGATAAATCTCAAAACTCAATCAATGAACCCAACCAAAATTTGGGAAGATAACAATTCCTACTTACTCTATCCTATTTGATGAATTTCCTCTTTGATGAATTTAGGGATTCTGAATCCCAAAATATCAAAATTCTAAAATGGTCTCTGCTAGAGTCCTATTTTCTTTGAAAATCCTTGAAATAGGTATTTTTTTTTTATATTTTGGGGGTTCTAGATCCCTAAATTTTTCAAAGAGGGGAGAAAAAAATAAGAATTGTTATCTCCCCAAATTTGAGTTGGATTTATTGATTAAGATTTGAGATTTGAGATTTGAGATTTATCAAGGGGTGAGAGAAAGTAGGAATTGATATTTTCCTAAATTTGTGTTGGGTTCATTGATTGAGATTTGAGATTGTAGTTTTTCAACACAAACGTCTCTGCTTTCTAGTCTTCTTCATTGTTTATTCTCATTTGATTTGAAATTTAAAATTGATTTGGTAAATTACATTCATTATTTCTTTCGATGATATTAAAGTTATATTATGAACATTGCAGTTGTAAATTGCGAATATTCAAATGTTTAACTTAAAATAAATAATAAAATATTTAAAATTTACTAAAATTAATTTTTCAATTATTTTAACTGGAATTTAACTTCCTAAAAAAACTGCTGGAGATGCTCTCACGAAATAAATCTGATTGGGCTTTCGTCCTCCTCTCTCTCCTCCGCAGCCCACATGTCAATTTGCCACCAAAAACTCAATAATTGTCAGCCCAAAAAAGAATATTTTTTTTTCCCTCAGAAACTAAACAAGATAAGGAAACGAAAACCAAAATTTTGCCAATTTGATCCAACAAAAACCAAAATTATTTAAGAACCGAAAAACAATCATAGAGAATTTAGAATCTGAATATTTCCAGGCAGGATCCAATCGGACAGGGACAGAAGCCAGACAAGGAATCTCAAGAGCTCAGCGCGCCTTTCTCCTCCTGTCTTTTTCCTCAAAGGTGATGTCTTTTTTCATCTTTTGCCGTACAATTTAATTTCAGAAATGATTGGATTTTGATCTGAAACTGCGGCTGAATTACTTTGCTTCCCATCATCCCCTTGATTTTGATGTCTTGGATTTCAATTATTGAGCTGTAATGTCTTGTATTGATGAATTTTCCAGCTGGTTTACAGCTGGTGCTATTGAATTGGTTGATTTAGATGTAAAAATTTGAGTTCTTTGTTTCGATTTTGGAAATTCAATCAAATTTGATTAGGTATATTTTCATTGTTTTGTTCTATGATTTGTAAAACTTTGTAAAGCTTCGTTCTTTTCAGCAATATTTAGCTTGCTTCCAACATCAGAAATCCTCAATTTCCAATTATTTTTGTGGTTGAGCTTCACCTTTGGATTTGAATAGAATAATTGAATGCAGATGGTTTCGCAGACAAAATTTCCTGTTATGCTGACGAACCAGTATGAATAGTAATTCACATTTTTTTTATTGGTTCTTATTGGATTAGAACTAACTAGCTTAACTGAAGCTTTTCTTCTTTGTTGAATCAATCGACTGGTTTTCTACAGTTGGTGAAATCGATCTCTCTTTCCTTTTTGTTATTTAGTCCCAGGAACCTGATATTTTTTGTATGTTCAAACTGCAACAGGTTGCAGCGATATATATACAGCCTTTAAAGACTTTGAGGGGACTATATTTCCGGATTTAACCAAGTGAAATAACCGCTTTGCTATTTACCTGTCAGAGTTTTAGTGTGGTGGTGAAGAACCTTAGCAGATTTGGTCACTCATGTGGTCTTCATGTGTGCTATTCAACAACATTCTTAAGACAGGAGATGAGGAAGTATCCGATGGAGAGCATTCCAGTAATGGCTTGCCCTGCTCGCATTTTGTTGAAGTGAGTTCATTGTGATTCTGTCCCTACCTTTCTTATTGATACGCTGTATTGCAATTATTACTTTTTTCAGTCTGTATCTGATAACAATATATGGCGTTAGTTTTAATTTGTTTAGTTTTCTTGGAGCTTATAGGTCCCACACATAAACCAGCAAGATTCTTGGGATTGCGGCCTCGCTTGCGTTCTGATGGTTTTTCGGACCGTTGGCATAGACAGCTGCGATATTCAGACATTGGCAGAGCTATGTTGCACAACTAGGTGCCCTTCTTTACAAAGGCAGAACTTCAATTCCTTCTCTTTCAGTGTGTTTATACTTTCTTTTGGGTATCGTTCTGGTGTCAAAATACTAGATTTATTCTTTCTTTTCTGTCAAAATACTTGTCCTCTTTTCTCACTCCATTTTAAAACTGGTGGCTTTAAGCTTCCTCTTGCTTTTCTGTATCCAAAGAAATGTTTGTTGTGAATTTGGAATGGTTATGGAGAATCATAAAAATGTTGGCTACCTTCATGTTGCTGAAAGTTGCTGCTGGATTTATACTTGGTATTTTGGTCACGTATTCCATTTAGGCTTTTATGAAACGATTCTGATATATATGAATGCTGACATCATGTTTTCAGCATTTGGACCGTTGATTTAGCATATTTGTTAAAGAAGTTCTCTATCAGTTTTTCCTATTACACGGTGACTTTTGGAGCAAACCCAAAGTATTCTGGCGAGACATTTTACAAGGTGATTTATTGCATTAAAATAACTAAATTTTAAATGACAGTTTCTTGCTGGTGCGTGGGATCTAGACCATATTGGCTGTTTGAAAGTTCCATAATGCACTTCTTAGCCTAATTGTCTATAATTATAGATGCGTTATATATATCTTATGACATGAGGATCCTAACTGCATAAACAAGATCTTCGTCTGGGATCTTCGTCTGTCATGATGCCCTGGTATTAGATGAATTTTTTTCTTTTGTCACAGGTATTAGCTGAACTTTGAATCTTTAGAAATAAGTGGCACCTAAAACTGCATGATCTGCAATGCTACTTAGTGTGTTTGGTATCTGCAAAAGAAATGAGAAATTGGACATTTGATTTTATTAATTTTAAAATATTTTTATGTTTTCGATATAACAATTGTTGTTTCACATGAACTAGTCGTGTTTCTATTTGCTTAGTTCATATACTTGTTAGCATTTCTTGGTCACGTGTTGATACAAAAAAAGTTTTGGTTCATTTGTTCTGCAGGAGCAATTACCTAATGATCAGGAGCGAGTGGATAAGCTATTTCAAAAAGCACTGGACGCCGGAATTAGCATACAGGTATAATTGTCAGCTGCAAAACTCGCACATATAGACCACAGTTTCAGGTCTTGCTTATCTCTTCCCAAATTAAGAGCAGGGCTGAGCATCCTTTTTATATATGATTTTCCTTTGAAAATTAACTAAAACCTCTTTGTTTAACAGTGCAGGTCAATCAGTCGAGAAGAAATTTGTTTCTTGATTTTGTGTGGGCAATACATTGCCATTGTATTGGTTGATCAGTATAAATTGAGGTTCAAAGTTCTTGCACTGTCTTCTTTCCTCAGTGATTGGAAACCGTCCCTTTATTGCTTGCGATAATCTATGATCTATGTGTTAAAAGTCTGAAAACGCAGCTAATGTTAAATATTTCTGTCAAAATTGTGTCACAGTCGGTCTTGTCCGGACGATGTTTTTGTCCCAGACTTTTATGGAAGCAACTCTGATTACACAGGTATTACTGTCAATCTGTTCCACTTGGTTACACTAATGCTGTTAGTATATGAGTTTGAAGTTATTCACCACTCAGTTTTGAGAATGGCATGTTTGTGCTTTTTGTTTGTGGCAACCTAAAGAAGGTGCAGTTCAGCGGTATCATTTCTTTTCATTTTCAACTTTTTTATGGGGACATGGATAGATATGCTATAGATTTTACTATTACTTGCGCAAAAGAAAGAAAAAGCATACATAAATACACGTTAAAGACAAGATCATGTTTGTGCTAGCTGAATCCAAACTTACTTTAGTACCTATATTGTCCTGGTAAGCATCTTTCTGCACATAATTTAACTCTGCAAGACAGGTTGGCTGACCTCTTGTGTTCAAAACCATGATAACATAGCTCGTGCGCCTGTAGTTCATGTTAATGGCATTGCATTTCCGAAAGAGAAGACGAGTTGTTAGCAGTGAGTCAACTCCTCATAAGATGTTTCTTTAACATGATTTCCCCTGAATTGCACTTTATAGAGTCAAAGTTAAACTTATGCATCAATCTGCAATGAAATGCCTTCTTTATGCATGGCCTATCATTCCTGCTTCCAACCACCTTGAATAGTTTGCATGTTTGGACGACTTAATTACTCATAAGTGTATTGTCATTTATAGGTCACTATGTCATCATATGTGGGTATGATGCTTCTACGGATGAGTTTGAGATTAGAGATCCAGCCTGTTCAAGGTATTATCTTCATTCCAACTCTTTTTTTTTTTGGGTAAGAAGAAGAAAATCTGTTGATTTATCTTCTATTGATGCCGTTGGGTCATTTACATTCATGATTCATGTTTAACTTTTTCATGGACTACAAAGCGTGATGACAGACCTATCAATTTAGTGAATACCTGAGCCCAAAAGTTTCTTGAAATCTGTGGAGTATTGTGGCTAAAACAACATGCCATGCTAACAAATTCCATATCAATAAGAAGATATCAAAATATAGAAACTTCCTGCCCTGACTAGAAATAAGTTCACATGATGAATTATGAAATCCCATCACATGATAAGTTTATGTTTATGACTATGAGTCCAGGTTCTACCATAAGATTAGTTAAGAATATCTATACATTAAGCCTGCAAAAGTAACTCTGCATTATGCTTGAGTATAACTGATACTGCCAAAGAAATTCAAACAAGTCAGATATTATCGTTCAATCAGCTTTGATTCTCCATGTCAATAGTGTTCAATATAAAATTTACACACACGTGTACATGAACACTTGCATTCTTATAGACACTTTGTTGTGGTAACTTGTGAACTGTTTTATTTGGGATATCAGTTGTTATAAGATTGACTTTTTATTGTGTACGCGAGTTCTTTTCCCTTATAGAAGTGTACGCCCGGGTAAATTGTGCAGGAAACATGAGAGGGTCTCGTCAACATGCTTAGAAGAAGCCCGCAAATCCTTTGGTACTGATGAGGATCTTCTCTTGGTAATCCAAACTGACCCCTTCCCCTTGTTGTGCGTTTCACTTGTCATCAATGGTTAAAATGCCAAATTACTACTGATTTCACCTGTGATTTGGGTGCAGATATCTTTGAAGAAGAGCGGGAAGTAAAAGAAGCCCGCAATTCAACAGTGATTATATTGATTGCTGCTGACATGTATGATTGTTATTGGTCATGGTCCCGAAGAGAAAGCGTATATTACAAGTCTTTCATATATATAGCAATAGCCTGTAACTATTAGCGGGTGAAAACCCTGCCTATCGATTATAATCACAATATTATTGACAAGCAGAAGATTTGGTTGTCCACTTTGGGAGATGGATGTGCACGCGCCACCTATATCCTACCATTACCAACTCATTCATCTACGAGATGTATCATGTAACGTGTATCTATATTCTATTACAATCTCCCAACATATATTCTTAGAGCTCAATAAATTAATATTCCATAACCTTTCATGTTTTTCGTTCTTTACTGTCATTTTTCTATAATAGAATCATTGGTCACGCGCCTGACTTGACTTCTGAAAAGCTTCTGATTGAATTGACAAACTCACCTATACGTAAGTAGATTTAGAGTTAGGAATTCAGGTTTTGAATTTGGGATTGGGAATTGATTCCGACCCGACCATGTTCGCATCTAGATCTTAGTCGGAACGGGAACGGGAACGGGTTAATAATTGATTTTCCAACTCATCCGGCCCTATGTAGAAGAAATACATAATGGCCAGGATGACAAGTTGAAGCAATAGTTGAAGTTTTGAGAAAGAACATCAATTTTCATAGTGTGCTTGTGATTTGTGATAAGAACCGAAGTCCAATTCGAGCCCACAATTCCCGGCATCATGCAAAGTCATGTAGCCATCGCTTTGAGGTCGATCTCATCGTCCTAGTTTTCTGAGTTCATGCGCTCCTCGTCAGAATTGTAAATATGTGTAGCCCTACAGGCCTACAATTATGTCAAGCTTCATGCTTGCTTGGCCATATATATAAACATAGTTTCAATGTTTCATGGGGACTTCGTGTGAGTGACCATGTATATATGTATATATTGCTGTGGGCCTAAATTCATGCATTATTTTCTTACATTATATGGGGAAGCCGAATCTGCCGACACACAAATGCACGTGTGCACGTAGTAGAAGGAAAGAGGGGTTCTGCAATTAAAAAAAGATTACTAAGGGGTGTATAGAATTCAGATTTATATAGATAATTGTAGAGTTTTTTGAAGTTATCAATTTTTACAGATTTATTGATTTTCATAAACTTTTACATAGTTAATAACGGAATTATATAGAGTTACGTGACATAATTTTGCAGTCATACTAAGTTTTATATATTGTGATTGAGTTTTGCACAAAATGATATTGAGTTATATAATTTGATATATATTTTTTTGAAGAATTTTATAATCAAATCCTAATTATTTTTTTACTACAAATTCTCTAACTAATAAAAAAATTTCTAATACTACAAAAATATAAAACTTTTAACGATCAATGAGACGAGATATTAGGTTTGCTAGGCATCATGCATGCTTTTGAATATTTTTATTCATTTTATTAATTTTTTATTTTTTTCTTCAAACATCAAATAAATTCATGTAAAATTTGTTTTATTTAATTACTTATAATTCCTATAGTGAATAATATATAATAATAGACATGACTTGAATTTTATTGATAGAGTCTATTAAAAAAATATAAGAATCACAAAATATATTTTAAGCATTGTCTATAGATATTCGAGGGGGGAGACTAGACAAATCATAAACTTTGCTAAATCATAATTTACACTAAAATATTTTTCAAACTCCATAAAATTTTTCCATTTAATGAAGTATACAATGTTCATTGATATTTTGAATACACCTAAATTTTTATGGAGTTATGAAATGTCATGATTGAATACACCTCACTTTGAATAATTTTATAAATCTCTATAAAAATATAGATTGAATACCCTCAAACTTTTAACAACTCTCTAAAAGTCCTAATTGAATACATCTAAACTTTTAAGGACATTTAAACTCTATGAAAGTCTTAATTGAATACACCCCCAAATTTTACGTCACGATAGGACAATTATATATACTCAGTTTTTCCGTGCCTATTTTTCCTTATTTTGTCCTTTCATTCTCACCTTATTTCCAACCACTTTTAAGTGCGTATGATATTATTAATTGAAAAAATAATTGCACAATGTGAAACAAGTTATACATCATTAACTTGTTAATGAATTTGAATTAGGAACCTCCGGTGATCATGTTCGCACCGTCATAAATATTTTTTCTGATATCCTATACGCACCGCCGGTGTTTTGACAGCCGGTGTTTTGACAAATACAATTTGTAGTTGTTCACACAAATGCGTGAAATCTTTTCCTTTTTGATCAGTCCTCGATTTTTGGTACTTTATTTCCACATTTTGAGACACCGGCCACGAACGCCATGTCTTGTTCTTGTAATGAACTCTAAACTTTAATATAAATAATGGTTTGAATTAACTAGTAATTCTATGTACTGAAACAAACACTAGGTAACCCAATATAGCCTATATATATATAATGAATGGGTGTGGTCGGCTAATCTAGGGTTAAGTGATATTAATTAAGATTAATGTTTTGTCATTATTTTGGATGATGGTGGAGGCATGGGTGGAAATGGAATATCAAAAATGTTGGCCCGAGACAACATGGAAGCATGGAAGATTGGGATTTAGGTCAAAAGGGTTTGATGCAAGTGCACTGGCAAACGCCATTAGCCAGCCAACAAACAATACTAATTATTATTAGAGAATTAATTAAGTTGGAAGAATGTCAGAAAACAAAGATTCCGACAGTAGATTAGGGTTTTCCCAGAGAACAATGAAACATGTTTCTCCACCCCATAAGCCATAACATAACTTGGTATTATTGTGTCAGCTAATTTGGCAACTATATCTTCTTACGTGTGCTCTATCGATCTCTCTTCTAATATATATTCTTTTTTCACATCTTTTCAAACAAATAATTGTTCTCTAGTTGTAGGCCAACTAGAACTAGGCCTAGGGGGTCAAATTATATATATATATTTAAATCACAGAAAGGAAGATCGATTTGGGTTCAGGTACAGAAAAATCAGTATACTCTATCTTTCTATTTCAAGCGGAATATATATATAAAATGAATGGAGGATTCAATATTATATATTCTACTTACTCAAATTATACAAATCATCTTTCAATACTTTATTCCTAAATCTTTGATTTTCTACAAAATCATAATTCTTTGTTTTTAAATCATAATTTTGAAATTATTAAACTACATGATATAAAATGAACGGGAAATTTGTATTTTAAGAATATTATTAAATAGAATACGTAGGAATTGTTCTGCTAAAAAATGTGACAACAGGCCCGGGGTCTCCTTTGGTGGATCTCGGTCGAAATCAGCGCTGAATGAGCGGGCTTGTGTGGATTTTAGTTATGTGTAGGTGATGTATGACTTATTGGAAGTTATGTTTGGGTTGAAGGTTGTGGGTTTTGAAACCTTAATACCACGGTCCTTCCCTAAATTGACTGACCAGGAAGTAAGTAAGTTTTTAGCTGCCTTTTAAGTAGGTGTGCCACTAGTAGAGACTGCTACTAGACAATTAGAAATGAGTTCGGTTGCGGCCCATGAACCTGTCTTTTAATCATGAGATTGTGAGGTGAGCCGGGCAAATTGCTCACGCTGTTTTTTTCTATGCCTTCTTCTTAATATATCCAAGGACTTTAATAATTTTCTTCCAATTTAGTCCAAGTTTAGTTTATATTAATTCCGATTTACTCAGGTTAGCAACTTTTTTTTGGTTAGGAACAGTTAGGTGCACGGGTTTCTTTAAGTCAGGATGATAGTATTGGACCAAAACTGTAACAACCCGGAAATTTTAATTATTGATTTATGCAATTATTTTTATTAAATGACGATTTTACCCTTGGTCGGTAAAGGGCTTGGAAATCAAGTTTTGTTTCGAGACACTTTTGGTGGTGTTTCGGGTACCGTTGCGTAGGTCTCGAACTCACGAGTTCGTAGACAGGCGGCACGCAGGAAACGGAGTTCGTATACGGAAGTTGTGGGTCTAGATGTGTAAGGGCATTTTGGTAATTTATCATGGAGGGGAGATATTTTAACCCACTTATTGTACAACTCATTTCATCTTCATCTCCTTATCTTCACTCACTCACTCTCTCGGTAACAAACAACACAAACACACCGAAATACCTTTAATCGAAACCGAAGAAAAACCAAGAGAAAACCATAAAGTCAACGTCGGATTCAAGGCTTTAACTTCCCATTTGGATCAACTAATCGTATTCTACTCTTTCCCACGATCACAACCGTACCAACCATCGAAGGAGAGGACCACGGTGGAAGCCGAGCCGAGTAAAGGAAGTTTCGGATCTTTGGATCGATTTTTCGGCTTATACAGGTATGTGTTTGTTGTTTTGAGGTTATATTTGGATTCCTGGGTTTGAGTAGATAGATTTAGACGTAAAATTTGTGTAAAACGGTTGAGTTTTGAGGAAGTTGTAAAGCTTGGAATTTCGGTCGGAAATGGCGGATTCCGGCGAACCAGACGGCGGCGGAGGTGGCGGTCCGGTCATCTTCTCCGGCCAGCTTCCGGCGACGGCGACGACAGTCCGGTCGTCTTCTCCGGCGAGTCACCGGTGACCGGTCGGGTCGAGTTGAACCGGTCGAGTTGAGTGAACCGGTCGGGTCGAGTTGGACCGGGTCAGGTTGAGCCGAACCGGGTTGGACCGGTTCAGGCGCGTGGTTACTGTAGCAGGCGCGTGACCGGCACGTGAGGGCGCGTGGGCGCGTGTGCCGACCTTCCAGCGGTGCGTGGCGGCGCGTGGGGTCGAGGCTGACGTCACGGCGGCGCGTGGTAACCAGTTTTCGACGTTCTGAATCTGTTGGTACAGGTTTCAGGTTGATCGGACATCGTTTAGAGGTCGTTTTAAGTGTCCGAAGTTGCTGTGATTTTAGGAACAACATGTATAGACTTCCCGAGGTTTAGGAAGTTGTTATATACGAGTCTTATTACTAGCCGGTAATCCCGATTGTTGTTTTTGACAGGCGATATCGTTCCGGGAACCTCAGAGGAACGAGCGAGACGGGATTGAGCTAGCTTGAACAGGTTTGTGAGTGGACTTTGTTTTATAAACTGAATTGCATGCATCAAAATATCTTTGTTAAATACGGTTATGTATTGTGGCATTGAATTTCTGAATGTTAGAAATGATTTCTAGACACATGTTTTCCACTATTTCAGTTAAAGTATGATTTGAGAAATATCATGTTTTGGACTCTATTTTGATAACGTTTTGACGTGGAAATTGTTGAGTCAATGATTTGGGTTTTGACCCTGTTGTATGAGTTTATCGGATTTTGGTCTGATTTGTGGGAGGCCAGGACTCGGGATGAGGATCCGTTATTAACGGTGAACCCGATGAACCTCCAAGATAAACATTGAATTTAGGGAGGCCAGGACTCGGGATGAGGATCCGTTATTAGCGGTGAACCCGATGAACCTCCAGGATAAACACTGATATGATATGATAGTCGAGATATGCCGACTGATATGATATGATAGTCGAGATATGCCGACTGATGTGATATGATAGTCGAGATATGCCGACTGATATGATATGATAGTCGAGATATGCCGACTGATATGATATGCTAGTCGAGAGATAGGCCGACTAATCCAATATAATGATATAATATGCTAGTCGAGAGATAGGCCGACTAATCCAATAAAATGATATGATATGCTAGTCGAGAGATAGGCCGACTGATGTGATAGCATAGTACAGAGAGTTGTGATACAGTACTAGCACACCCCAAGGGATACCCTGGTGGCTAGTGGATGTGTCGATGACAGTGGATATGAGCTGTTATGTGTCTAGGTGGAAATAAATGATTTTGAACATGAAAATGCCGGTGATTTAAAGATGATGTTTTTATAACATGAATTGTTTATGTGATGCATGCATGGTTTTATAAATGGAGGGGGAAAAAGGTAATATTCCTTGGAAAGCGTTTTATAAACGATTATTTTTGTCCACTCACAACTTTTGTGTTTAAACCCCCTTCAGGCCGTAGAGTTGACGCGGACAGTATCTCGAGGCAGAGGCATTAGCACTTCCGCTACGCTGTGTAGTTGTACTTGAGTAGGATATCTAATTTGTACATTGATCCTACTTAGACGCTCTGATATTCTTGTATTTGGTTGGTATTTACTTACGGGAATTTTAAGTGCTTAAATCCCTTGTCTGACAAGAGAAAATTATTTATTGTTATTATCATTTGCTAAGGGTTGAAGGGTATTTGGGAACCTTTCCTTAGGTTGTCAAAAGGGATCAGGGTTCTTCCCGGGTTTCGAGGGGAAATTCGGGACGGGTCCTGACAATTGGTATCAGAGCACTAGGTTAAATTCCTGTAGACTGTACATCTAGTGTACAAGTGAAATTTTGGTATTAATGGTTTACAACTTCTTTTCAGCGTATAATGCCTCCGAGACGAGAGTTCCGTCAACGGTCAGGGAATGGTGGAGATGACCATGAACCTGCAGTGGAGCCTGATTTGAGGCAGACACTGGAACAGCTGGGTCAGACGTTAGCTTATGTACTCCAGGATAGAGCTTCTCATGAAGTCTCTGATATTGAGAGAGCCCAGAGACTGGGGGCAACGATATTCATGGGTTACTCTAGCCCAGATGAGGCTGAGGAGTGGATTACTCGCAAGGAGCGGGTGTTCTTGATTATGAGGTGTCCTCCAGAGGAGAGAGTTCTACTGGCCACATTTTTATTAGGTGGTTCTGCTTACCACTGGTGGCACTCATTGGAGGTGTCAGGCTGGAATGTCCATACGCTTACTTGGCAGACTTTCCGGGAACGCTTCTTGGAGCAGTTTTACCCTCGCTCACACCGGAACGTGAAGGAGGCCGAGTTCTTGCATTTACAGCAAGGAGACATGACGGTGGCCCAGTATGAACAAAGATTCATAGCGCGGAGTCGCTTTGCACCGACGTTGGTAGCGACCGAGTCAGACAAGTGCCACAAATTTGAGAGTGGACTGCGGAGTGAGATTCGGTCAGCAGTTACGTCTATGGACCACACTTCGTTGAGGACTTTGGCTGATGCTGCAGCTCGAGTAGAGTTGAGTTTGGGTTTCCCAATGCCACAGCAGTACAGTGGTAACAGGAGACGTCGAGATCATTGGACTGCCGGATCCTTTAGTCAGGGACCATCAAAAAGAGGCAGTCATAGTTCTGGATCTTCTGGGAGATCTAGTACAGGCAGTGGCGGAGCTGGTCAGACACGACAATCTTTTGCACAGTCTCGGGGTGCCTCAGTGCAGTTCAACAGGAGACAGGGTGGCAGATCTAGTGGCTTCAGTGATTCCATTTGTTATTTCTGTGGGGAGACTGGTCACATCAAGAGATTATGTCCACAACGACGTCCGGGCAGTAGTTCCTTAAGTCGTGGTGCGACTGATCCTAGCCCGAGTGCAGGACATATGTATGATACTGCAGCTGAGAGGCAAACCCATTTCGGTGGGGCTGGTAGAGCTAGTTGCACCAACAGGCCCAGAGGCAGATATGGGGATCGTGGTCGATCTTCTGGTACACCAGCTCGAGTGTTTGCCATGACGCAACAAGAAGCTCGAGTAGCACCGGATGTGGTCACTGGTACGTTATCTATTTTTAACCGCAATGCTTGTGTTTTATTAGATCCGGGAGCAACTCATTCTTTTATTTCTCGGGGTTTTGCATTGTTTGCGGATAGAGAATTGTCTCCAATTGGTTGGGACATGGGTATTAGTACTCCTACCGGAGATATGTTAGGGGCGAACCTAGTGATTCGCAGTTGTCCGGTGATGGTTGAAAGCCATGGTTTGGAGGTAGATTTAATCCCCTTAGATATCTTTGAGTTTGATGTGATTTTGGGGATGGATTGGTTGTCCATGCACCATGCCTCCATAGACTGTTACGACAAGACAGTAGTTTTTCGGAGTCCAGGATTTCCTGAACTTACATTTCGGGGAGATCGTAGGGTATTACCCTATGGAGTGATATCAGCGTTGACAGCTGAGAGATTGTTGAGAAAAGGTTGTGAGGGTTACTTGGCTCATGTGATAGATGCTCGGAATACTTCGATGAGAGTGGAGGATATTCCTGTGGTAAGTGAATTCTCTGATGTGTTTCCAGATGATCTTCCAGGATTACCACCACACCGTGAGATTGAGTTCACAATCGAGCTTTTGCCAGGTACTCAACCTATCTCACAGGCACCGTCCAGGATGGCACCGGCAGAATTGCGAGAGTTAAAGACTCAATTGCAGGACTTGGTGAATATGGGATTTATTCGCCCAAGTGTTTCACCATGGGGTGCACCGGTATTATTTGTGAGGAAAAAGGATGGTGGTCTGAGATTGTGTATCGACTACCGGCAGTTAAATAAAGTGACGGTGCGAAATAAGTATCCTTTGCCAAGGATTGACGATTTATTTGATCAACTGAAAGGGGCAAAGTATTTTTCAAAAATTGACCTTCGATCTGGGTACCATCAGTTGAGGATCCGGGAAGAGGATGTTCAGAAAACAGCTTTCAGGACTCGGTATGGTCATTATGAGTTCCTGGTGATGCCCTTCGGGTTGACTAATGCCCCGGCAGCGTTTATGGATTTGATGAACAGAGTATTCCAAAAGTATTTGGATCGATTTGTAATTGTGTTCATCGACGATATCTTGGTGTATTCAAGGAGTGCCAAGGCACATGAGAAGCACTTGAGGTTGGTGCTGAATATGCTTAGGAAAAAGCATTTGTTTGCCAAGTTCAGTAAATGCCAGTTTTGGTTGACCGAAGTTGGATTCTTGGGTCATGTGATTTCGGCTGAGGGTATCAGCGTAGATCTCCAAAAAGTGGAGGCAGTGGCAAACTGGGAGCAACCAAGGACAGTGACAGAGATGAGGAGTTTTCTGGGTTTGGCAGGATATTATCGGCGGTTCGTAGAAGGATTTTCTACGATAGCAGGCCCATTGACTCGGTTGACTAAGAAAGGAGTCAAATTTGACTGGGATGCTGATTGTGAGCAGAGCTTCCAGGAGCTAAAGAGAAGATTGACTTCTGCTCCAGTATTAACCCTTCCAGATGGTAACGGGGGTTTTGAGGTATATAGTGATGCATCATTGCGGGGTATTGGCTGTGTGCTGATGCAGCATGGGAAAGTGATAGCATATGCTTCCAGACAACTTAAAACCCATGAGAGGAATTACCCCACACATGATTTGGAGTTGGCTGCAGTAGTGCATGCACTGAAAATATGGAGACATTATTTGTATGGAGAGACGTGTCGGATCTTCACCGACCATAAGAGTTTAAAGTACTTGTTCACCCAGAAAGACCTGAATTTGAGGCAGAGAAGGTGGCTTGAGCTGATAAACGATTATGATTGTACTATTAAGTACCACCCAGGAAAAGCCAATGTTGTGGCAGATGCCTTGAGCAGGAAATCTATGGGTTCTTTGGCCCATTTACATACAGTCTACTTACCGTTATTGGTAGAGTTCCGTAGAGCAGAGATTGTACTGGACATGGATAGCCAGGGGGCTTTGTTGGCTAGTTTCCATGTGAGGCCTGTTCTGATTGATCGGATTATTGAGGCTCAACTCCAGGATCCTACATTGTGCATTGTCAGGATGGAGTTAGAGGCTGGAAACAGGCAGGACTATGCGATTAGGGATGATGGAGCATTGGTTAAGGATGGATGGTTGTGCGTACCGAATGAGCTGCAGCTAAAGAGGGAAATTCTTGATGAGGCTCATAGTTCGGCTTACGCTATGCATCCAGGAGGTACCGAGATGTATCATACCCTAAGGAAACACTATTGGTGGACTGGGATGAAAAGAGAAATTGCTGAGTTTGTGAGTAGATGTTTGACATGTCAGCAAGTGAAAGCGGAGAGGCAGAAACCCTATGGGACACTGCAACCTTTACCTATTCCGGAATGGAAGTGGGATCACATTGCGATGGACTTTGTGCATAAACTTCCAAGGACACGGAAAGGACATGATGGGATATGGGTAATTGTGGATAGACTTACGAAGTCTGCACATTTCTTGCCAGTGCGAGAAGATTTTCGGATGAGTCGGTATGCCAAATTGTTCGTGGATGAGATCATACGGCTGCATGGGACTCCAGAGTCTATTGTTTCGGACAGGGATCCGAGATTTACCTCCAGGTTTTGGCGGAGTTTGCAGAAGGAATTTGGCACCACATTGCATTTCAGTACAGCCTTTCATCCTCAGACGGATGGTCAGTCTGAGAGAACAATCCAGGGTTTGGAGGATATGATTAGGGCTTGTGTACTACAGTTTAAAGGGAACTGGGATTCACACTTGTCTCTGATGGAATTTGCATATAATAACAGTTACCAGTCGAGTATCGGGATGTCACTTTTCGAGGCACTGTATGGGAGGCAGTGCAGGACACCATTATGCTGGAACGAAGTGGGTGAAAGGAAATTGTTAACACCCGAGTTGGTGGATTTGACTGAGGAAAAAATTAGAATCATCAGAGAAAGGTTGAAGATAGCTCAGGATCGCCAGAAGAGCTATGCAGACCATCGAACCAGAGACCTTGAGTTTGAGGTTGGTGATTGGGTGTTCTTGAAACTATCTTCATGGAAGGGAGTGGTACGTTTTGGTAGACGGGGAAAACTAAGTCCTCGCTACATTGGTCCATATGAAATTTTGGAGAGGATAGGACCAGTGGCATATCGTATTTCTTTACCCTCGGAATTATCCAGAGTTCATGATGTCTTTCATGTATCTTTGCTCCGGAAATATCTGTTTGATGAGTCTCATGTGTTGGAAGAGCAACCACTTGAGCTGAAAGACGATTTGACATTTAAGGAGCAACCAGTGCAAATTCTGGATTGGAAGGAAAAGGTACTTCGCAGAAAGACTATTCCTCTAATTAAAGTGTTGTGGAGGAATCATAACGTGGAGGAAGCCACGTGGGAAACTGAGGAACTAATGCGGGCACAGTATCCTCATTTATTTCATGATTAGGAATGAATTTCGGGGACGAAATTTCGTAAGGAGGGTAGATTGTAACAACCCGGAAATTTTAATTATTGATTTATGCAATTATTTTTATTAAATGACGATTTTACCCTTGATCGGTAAAGGGCTTGGAAATCAAGTTTTGTTTCGAGACACTTTTGGTGGTGTTTCGGGTACCGTTGCGTAGGTCTCGAACTCACGAGTTCGTAGACAGACGGCACGCAAGAAACGGAGTTCGTATACGGAAGTTGTGGGTCTAGATGTGTAAGGGCATTTTGGTAATTTGCCATGGAGGGGAGATATTTTAACCCACTTATTGTACAACTCATTTCATCTTCATCTCCTTATCTTCACTCACTCATTCTCTCGGTAACAAACAACACAAACACACCGAAATACCTTTAACCGAAACCGAAGAAAAACCAAGAGAAAACCATAAAGTCAACGTCGGATTCAAGGCTTTAACTTCCCATTTGGATCAACTAATCGTATTCTACTCTTTCCCACGATCACAACCGTACCAACCATCGAAGGAGAGGACCACGGTGGAAGCCGAGCCGAGTAAAGGAAGTTTCGGATCTTTGGATCGATTTTTCGGCTTATACAGGTACGTGTTTGATGTTTTGAGGTTATATTTGGATTCCTGGGTTTGAGTAGATAGATTTAGACGTAAAATTTGTGTAAAACGGTTGAGTTTTGAGGAAGTTGTAAAGCTTGGAATTTCGGTCGGAAATGGCGGATTCCGGCGAACCAGACGGCGGCGGAGGTGGCGGTCCGGTCATCTTCTCCGGCCAGCTTCCGGCGACGGCGACGACAGTCCGATCGTCTTCTCCGGCGAGTCACCGGTGACCGGTCGGGTCGAGTTGAACCGGTCGGGTCGAGTTGAACCGGTCGAGTTGAGTGAACCGGTCGGGTCGAGTTGGACCGGGTCAGGTTGAGCCGAACCGGGTTGGACCGGTTCAGGCGCGTGGTTACTGTAGCAGGCACGTGACCGGCACGTGAGGGCGCGTGGGCGCGTGTGCCGACCTTCCAGCGGTGCGTGGCGGCGCGTGGGGTCGAGGCTGACGTCACGGCGGCGCGTGGTAACCAGTTTTCGACGTTCTGAATCTGTTGGTACCGGTTTCAGGTTGATCGGACATCGTTTAGAGGTCGTTTTAAGTGTCCGAAGTTGCTGTGATTTTAGGAACAACATGTATAGACTTCCCGAGGTTTAGGAAGTTGTTATATACGAGTCTTATTACTAGCCGGTAATCCCGATTGTTATTTTTGACAGGCGATATCGTTCCGGGAACCTCAGAGGAACGAGCGAGACGGGATTGAGCTAGCTTGAACAAGTTTGTGAGTGGACTTTGTTTTATAAACTGAATTGCATGCATCAAAATATCTTTGTTAAATACGGTTATGTATTGTGGCATTGAATTTCTGAATGTTAGAAATGATTTCTAGACACATGTTTTCCACTATTTCAGTTAAAGTATGATTTGAGAAATATCATGTTTTGGACTCTATTTTGATAACGTTTTGACGTGGAAATTGTTGAGTCAATGATTTGGGTTTTGACCCTGTTGTATGAGTTTATCGGATTTTGGTCTGATTTGTGGGAGGCCAGGACTCGGGATGAGGATCCGTTATTAACGGTGAACCCGATGAACCTCCAAGATAAACATTGAATTTAGGGAGGCCAGGACTCGGGATGAGGATCCGTTATTAGCAGTGAACCCGATGAACCTCCAGGATAAACACTGATATGATATGATAGTCGAGATATGCCGACTGATATGATATGATAGTCGAGATATGCCGACTGATGTGATATGATAGTCGAGATATACCGACTGATATGATATGATAGTCGAGATATGCCGACTGATATGATATGCTAGTCGAGAGATAGGCCGACTAATCCAATATAATGATATAATATGCTAGTCGAGAGATAGGCCGACTAATCCAATAAAATGATATGATATGCTAGTCGAGAGATAGGCCGACTGATGTGATAGCATAGTACAGAGAGTTGTGATACAGTACTAGCACACCCCAAGGGATACCCTGGTGGCTAGTGGATGTGTCGATGACAGTGGATATGAGCTGTTATGTGTCTAGGTGGAAATAAATGATTTTGAACATGAAAATGCCGGTGATTTAAAGATGATGTTTTTATAACATGAATTGTTTATGTGATGCATGCATGGTTTTATAAATGGAGGGGGAAAAAGGTAATATTCCTTGGAAAGCGTTTTATAAACGATTGTTTTTGTCCACTCACAACTTTTGTGTTTAAACCCCCTTCAGGCCGTAGAGTTGACGCGGACAGTTTCTCGAGGCAGAGGCATTAGCACTTCCGCTACGCTGTGTAGTTGTACTTGAGTAGGATATCTAATTTGTACATTGATCCTACTTAGACGCTCTGATATTCTTGTATTTGGTTGGTATTTACTTACGGGAATTTTAAGTGCTTAAATCCCTTGTCTGACAAGAGAAAATTATTTATTGTTATTATCATTTGCTAAGGGTTGAAGGGTATTTGGGAACCTTTCCTTAGGTTGTCAGACGGGATCAGGGTTCTTCCCGGGTTTCGAGGGGAAATTCGGGACGGGTCCTGACAAAAACACATACGTGATTTCATGACTTAAGACATCCACAAAACACAATGGTTGGTATATTCCGAATACTTGTAACTCCTCTTAATAACATCCGTTGAAATGTAAAGACAATGGAGTATAAATACTGAAAAATAAATGCATAGATATTAAATGCAATAAGCAAAATACAAGTGCTGAAAGTAAATATTTCTTTCAAAATCAAGCCTCATT
This sequence comes from Oemleria cerasiformis, assembly GCA_037349345.1. NCBI lineage: Eukaryota > Viridiplantae > Streptophyta > Magnoliopsida > Rosales > Rosaceae > Oemleria > Oemleria cerasiformis. Next base: position 34,610,561 of record JAZGTL010000007.1, on the reverse strand, counting down.
GAAGGGCACGATCTTCTAGAAATTTTCAACTGAGATGAACATAAGTCGGAATTATGCCATGGGTTGGGAGAGTATTGAAAAGACGGTGAGATGTCAAGGTTAGAGTGTATGGATGCCTCAAAGACTGAAGCGGTCCGAATGAGGTAAGTGTTTGGGGTTCCTCAAAGACTGAATTGAGCAGCTGTCGGGATGAGGAGAATGCTTGAGTTCCTAGTCGGGAACTGAAAGAGGGTTGAGAGAAGAGAATTGGATCTCAATCTTAGATCGGAGAAACAGGTTGTGCCTTTTCATGCGAGCTTTTGAACAAAGAAACTTTTGAGAGTTTGCTTTGTTTTGAAATTGATTGATTTGATCAATTGTTTGTTTGATTGATTGATTGGTGGTCCTCTGAGAAGATGACTTCTTCTACTTTTATAGGCGATTAGGAGAGTTGATTTGATTTGCTAAGTAGACCTCTGCGGGACCCATGCTGCAGTTGCTTGTCTCGAACATCCCCTTTACCTTCTGATACGTTCGGCACCTTCAGAACCAACTCTTCCTCCTTTCCACGTCTTCAAATGGCTTTTGGACTGGGCTATGCGAATTAGGCCTTTAATTTATTCGACTCTTTGTTTCAGTCCAAATGAGATTTTTTCGAGTGTAAACAGGAATATCGAGAAGTGGATGTTAGCTAGGGTCACATAATAAGAAATTAGATCTTTGTTTGACTGACGGAGTGTAAGAAATTAATGATGCATGGAATGAAAATTTAAAACCAAAACAACAAAATTAGTAAAGTTATTTCCACTTTAAAAATTTTGTTCTCATACAATCTTTCTTATTTCTTTCCTTTCCTAACATCATTTTGATTCATCCATCTTTCCCCTTTATATGTTTCTTATTTACAGGTAACGAACAAACAAAAAAAATCAAATGATTATCAAACGTTCACTTAATCAAAAATCATTTTGATTCATCCATCTTTCCCACACATTCATCGATCCTCCCAGGTTGTTTGATATATGGTCTAATTGGACCAATGAAACTGGCTTATAATTAAATTAATTAAGTCCAAATTCAATGTAACTCGTACACTGCCATGTTAGTCTTATTATTTATTGTTCACTTGATCTTATGATCATGTTTTGGATTGCAATCCAAATTTCAATTTGTTGTATGCGGCTTCGGTGATTCATATACTGGATCGGAAATATTTCCCAATTCAAACCCAAGTTCATTGAATCGATAATGTAAATGGAACATTAAGCAAACAAGGGAATCTCAAATTTCTTTCAAAAATTTTCAGTGTTACGATAGTTTATTATTAATTGACAATTACAAATATGTATTTATTTATAAGACTATCCATTGATTAGTTCTTAATAATATCAATGTTTATTCAAAATTCCACTAACTATACTTTTAAAACTTTTCAATCCCTAACCATCATAATAACTACTAAAAAAACTACTAAATAGGGATTAAAAGCTTTAAAGAGTGTTTGAGTAATTATTATGATGGTTAGGGATTGAAAAGTTTTAAAAGTATAGTTAGTGGAATTTTGAATAAACATTGATATTATTAAAAGTATAGTTAGTAGTTAAAAACAAAATGAAAAGCAAGGAAAAAAATTGAACGGGAAAAGAAAAGGTAAAATTGTCATGGGTACCCATTACCCATGTTGGGTAAGGATTTACCCATATCCTTAATTTTACCTTTTTGGCCATCCCTAAACCCTAAACCCTAAATTTAATTTAAAATTTGTCCAAAAGCATCAAAATAGTCCTACATCATACTCACTATTTTTAATTTTTAATTTGACCAAATGCATATGACCAGCTACATATACTAGCTACTATTCATTAAGTTAAATCTAATTGCAAAAGTAGATAGTCTGTTGCAATGCTATTTTGATGTTTTTGGATAAATTTGACGTAAATTTTGTCCATAACCTAAGAATGTTGAAGAATATGTTGACGACACTCTTAAGAATTTTCGGAAAAATTTTAACTCATTTTTTTAAAATATAAAGAATACAAATTTTAGCATCATTAAAAATTTGCTAATTATTAATAACTTTAGAGGTACGTACAATGTCTAACACACACAAAAACCAATTCTTGGGCTAAAAAATATGAGGGAATATTTGTTTGCAATGTTTTTTTTTTGGTGTAGTTTGTTTGTTAATGTTTTTTTTTTGTTGTCAAGTTGTTTGAAAAGGTTTTGATCGTGCTCCATAAATCAATAATTCAAAAGCTTCTGTATTCAGCAATGAAGGGCTGTGTGAGCATGTGATCCAAGGACTCTATGAGTCATATACTATTTTTAGGATAAACTACAAAAAAATACCTAAATGATAGGAGTCATTTTAAATCGTACCTCAATTATGAAAATTGGCATCTAGGTATCCAAACTATCAAAACACATCACCTAGGTACCCTCAGTTAGTTAATCTGTTAGTCGAACTGTTAATTGATGAGTTGTCATTTTTTTGTCAACTGTTTATGCTCAGTTGGAGTCCATGTGGATACAAAAATAATTAATAATTAAATATATTATTAAAATAATAAATAAAATTTTAAAATAAATTACAAACCAAAATTATTAAAAATAAAAATAAAAACTTAAACTTAAACGCCTCCTCACCATTCATCCATTTATCAGAAATGGCAAAATCAACCAAACCCAAATAATTTTGGACTCTATGTCTGCACATCCTCGCCAAGCCTTTCCTCCCCCACTTGATCCTCCTCACCCTCGAACTCTCCGCCGACTTTCGATTCTTCTTCCCTCTCTCCATTTCCCTCATTTTCGCTCCAACCCTAACCCCAACCACAATCCCAGGGCAAGCAGTCTGCGAGTGCACATATCGCAGCCGCTAGGAAGAATGTCGGGGTCGCCATCCTCGTTTTCCGTAGCCATCGAACTAAAACGCAAAGCTTGCGATCTTGGAAGGCACGAGGAAACAGAGGAAGCAGAGTTGGACGTCCTCGGAGAAATCGGAGAAGGGGACAGGGCGACCCAATTCATCAATTGTGATATCTGGGTCTTTGATCGTGGACATTGTCAATTTGGGAATTAGGGTTTATTTTCCCGGTGATAGACATTTACAGGGCATCGTTGTCCGATTCACCAAAAGGACATCGTTGCTCAGATTGCCTCTGCTAGCAACACCGACGACCATGTTCTCGCTACGGCCTACAGGGGTTTCTTCTCAGCCTTCTAGAGAATGTCCCTCCACTTCTACGATGTTGGTATCGAAGCGGTTGACAACTCGGGTTCGGATTCTTGATCCGAAATAGGTACGGTGGTTTGGGTCAGGTGGGTCGGAGTGGTTTGGATTTGGGTCGGGTGGGTCGGAATGGTGGAGGAGATGGAGAGGGAGGAGTACGCCATCAACAATAAGCTCATAAGCGTAGAGGAGATTGGGTTGAGGGCATGATGGGTTTGCGACCATCCAAAATTTGAACTCGAGCGAGCTTGAATCGCTGTGACTCGTCTTCTTCGAGTAGTGCCGTGTGAGAATTGGGATTTGAATTTGGGGCAGCTAGTGCCCTCCATTTGAGATTGAGATTTTGAGAGAGAATTTGGTTCTTCTGGCACTTAACATACTTTTCATCCCTCCTCCCCAGTCGTACTAAGATGATGAACAAAATTTAGTTCATAATTAGATTTTGTTAATAAATTTGGGGAAGCATGGCCTAGGTTGAATCTCTGAGATTTTGAGGATGCGAGAACGGGGAGATAAATGGATGAATGGTGTGAAGTGGTGTTTAAGATTTTTTTTATAATAATTTTGTTTTTTATTTATTTTAAAATTTTATTAATTATTTTTAAAAATATATATAATTTTTAATTATTTTTGTATCCACATGGACTCCAACTCTGCATAAACAGTTGAACAAAAAATAACAACTCAGCAATTAACGGTTTGATTAACAGAGGGTACCTAGATGATGGGTTTTGATAGTGTAGGTACCTAGATGCCAATTTTCATAGTTGGAGTACGAACTTGAAATGACTTTTATAATTTAGGTACTTTTATGTAGTTTATCCATTAAAATTTGGTTTGTTGATCGATCGCTCCTTTGAGGCTGGATATTGTTTTGCATGTGACCTTTTCCTACTGACTATTGAATTTGTCTTAGCAACTCTTATGAATTTGTGTTGTCCAATTTAAAGAGAGAAGAATGATCGTATTTTAGTGTAAATATAAATCTTCCCAATTCAAGTATAATGTATACTTATATCATTTTATGAACACGTAACGTATATAAAAACACTAACAATAACTTGATTCTATATCTAGAATAGTTATCAAATATCTTTTTTACTAAAATTCACATTTGATATATTTTTATCAAATAAAAATTAGGAAAAATTAGTGCCAGTAGCAACCCACTATTATGAGTCATGACATTCTATTGGCTTTGATCTTAGTTTAATTTCAAATATAAGTTGGAAACCAACAATGTATGAAATAATATAAAGATACAAGTAATGCCGTAATAAGTATCAAGTTATCAAAAGGGAGGCAATTTTGGATTGCAATATTAGGTATTAAAAGTGGGGGCACCGGCTTTAACAAAGTTGGTTAAGATGGAGGTTCCAAAGCAAAACCATCTGGGTAAAAAGACAGAGATACAGACCCGTATTTCAACACGGTTTCCCAAATGGTTGACCATTGACCAGCTGGGAGGTGAGGTGGTGTGGTGTGGGCCATGTGATGCATGCACTGCATGGATGCCTTGATTGATTCAGTTGAACGTCATATACAATTATGGATTCAATCTTATAATTTTTTTTTATTTTACAGATATAATAGTAACATTCAGAAAAAGAAAAATAAATATAAAAAGTTTTTTTTTTCATTAAGTATATAAAAAGTTTTTGAATCTTTGAATTTAATGCAATATAAATATCAATGTGGGGTAGGTCGAATGGAATTGTTCGAAATTTGAAAATTAGGTAACAAAATCTTAAAAAGGACACCATATATTATTGGGTGAAATGGGTGTCACTTGTCACCATCACACACCTCCATGTCATACAATCAAATATGAAAATATCGATATCGAAATTAAAAATAGTGTAAATTTAATCTAAAAATTGAAAATTTTTAATCAAACTTTAGGAAAAGTTTAAGAATCCAATCATGGTTATATAAGACTAATAAAAATTATAAAATAATTTTGATATAATAAATATATGATATATAATATGACACAATATGTTCTGATGATCACTAACAATATAAAATCTTAAACATAAACATAAATTAAAACATAATTTTTTTGATAATTTCGCAATAAGGATACTTTACTCGTTGAAATAAATGTGTACAATATTTAATAGAGCACATATTCTTTTTTTGGCCAAATTGATAGAGCACATATTAATTGATAATAAATTAACAATATATTTAAGATTGACAATAAAAATATATTTATAAAGTAATTGACAATAAAAATAAAATAATTAATAATAATAATAATTGTTGTTACATCCCGTTCCACCAATTCAAAAATCGGAAAATAAATTAACCAGATTACCCCTGCGAGTTTGGTTGGGCCTTAATTACCTAGTGAAATGGGCTCATTGCTATTGTGGATAGCATAAGTCTAAGTTGGCCCAAACCCAAAGACCAAGCCCAATACCCACCTTAGTCTTACTCCTCAGCAACAAACTCCTCTCAGTTCATCTTCTCCTCTTCGCGTTTTAGTCTTTCTATCTCGAGTCACTCTTGTTTATCAGTCTCCATCACCGAAACAGCAAAATCGCAGCAACGCTGCATCGCCCACACCTTGAAGCCTTTAACCATTAGTGCGACACCGCACCAAAACTGCTCAAACTCCCTTCATCGTTCTCCTCTGTCTCTTTCGAAGGAAGCCGAGAGCTCACGCCACATCGTCGTCCAAAAGCTTCGACCCAGGATTCACGATCACACCCATCCTCTTCGTCTTCTCACTGCGAGTTCAATGGGTCAGGTGGTGAGTCACGAGGTCCACCGGGGCTCAAACGACGACGAAAAAACCCGACTGCGATTCGAAAACCACTCGGAGAGTTCAAGGCTAAACGAGGTAAAGTCGAACCCTCTAATCTAAATCTTAAGTTTATTCGTGTTGAGATCATCTTCTTGGACTGATTGCATGTTCGTTTGGGTGAGGATCGACGGAGGTGGCTTCGCCGGAAGTTGCAGAGCTCACAGACCTTCGAGAATCTCAAATGGATTTTCAACTAAACGAGGAAAGGTCTCACCCTTAGGATTCCGCCGTTGAGTTCATCTCGTCGAGAGTTTCAATTTGACCTATTTGCATGTAGGATTCGAAGGAAATTGACGACGAACAAGCCTCACCGAAAAACTGGGTTTTTTCAAACAACAGAGGCTTCCCGGGACATTTCTAGCCAATCTAAGTAACCTCTTGAACTGAAAATCTGATTTCTGGAATTCTGATTGAGTTTCGAGCCTAGTGGTAGTCTTTAGGTTGAAATCGGAGTTAGGATAGTTTTTCAGGCAACCACGTGTGGCGGCGATGGTAATCGTGTACGGTGATGCTGATCACCCGTCTGTGAACTTACGTGTCTTCCATGTGGTGCCATGTGGATCCACCTACCAGCCAAGCGGACGACACCTGCCAACCACGTGGGCGCCACCTGACAGTCACATTGAGCCACGAAGCTGCCACCTAGCAACCAGTTGGCAGCTACGTGGGTGACACATGTATCCACGTGGGCACCACCTAGTAGCCAACTGGCAGCCACTCGGAGCCACGTGGCAACTGCTGGGTAGCTTGCACATCAAGCGCGTGAACGAGCGTGGTGGCGCGTGCCAACTCAGGTCGGCACATGTAGGCGCATGAGGTCACTTCCCAACCTCATACCAATGCATGGTGACATGACCCTTCGAGTATTTCCCCCTCGAAACTCGAGAAAAGCCCTGCTCCCCTCTGACAACTTAATAAAATTCTCAGAATATCCTTAAGCCCTTGCAATTCATTATGAGCATTCTGCCAAAAATCCAGCAGAACCTCCCCTTAGGGAATGGTTAACTGTCTTTCACCTGTCAGACGAAAGATCAAATAACATTTCCAAATCCCAACATCACCCAAACAACCATCGACGTAGTCATAATTTACAATCAGTCCAAAGGACTTATCAGAGCATTTTGGCAGGAAAGGTAAATACAGCAATATAAATTCTACTCAATGGTCTAGGTAAAGGCGCATATGAAATGTAATGCCTATGCCTTTGGATGTGCACTTGTCAACCTACGGCCTGGATGGGATTTAAAACACGAAAAGGGTGAGTGGAAAAAATAATTTTTTAAAACAATTTCCGAGGAAAACATATATTTCACCCCCCCCCCCCCCCCCCCCCCCAATGAGAAAAACAATGCATGCATAATATAAAATTCCTTTTCAAACAAATCCATAAAGATAAGTTGAAAACTTATCAGAAAATTCATTGTTTTTGGTAAATACCGGTGGGACTCACGAAAGCCCGAATAATGAAAACATCTCGTGGTCCATAACCCTGCTTTGAAAATGCTCCTCAAATAAGTTTAAAAATCATGTAAACATACCTGGATACAAAATATATCATATTATATCCCACTGATCCTCGAATGGAATCCCATACTGTAACTCGATATCCGAACTGACTGACCCGGGTCCAACCCTCCACACACCTAATATAGCTCGAGTTGTGCAGAACCATGTATTACACGTAGACAGCCTCAACGACCTGGTGGAGAAATACCCTTCAACACCAGCGTCGGAGAAACCTCGACGATCTAGCGGAGAAATACCCTTCAACGCCAGTCGGAGAAAACCTTGACCCTTGGGGATAATAATTCAGTGAAAACCAAAATCCATGTTTTGAAATTCTTGTTTCTTGGCTTTAGGCCAAATTCTTTGAAAAATCGGGTTTAAACTCAAAATCGTGGACTCGACCAAAATCCAAAATCAATCAAGTCAAACCATATAAAACCCGAAACCATAAAGTCAGGCCATAGCCCAAAACTTCATTTCCAAATAATTATTGAAAGCCCGTGTCCAATAGTAATTTATTAGCATAATACTTGGCAATTCCAGAATTAACCAAAAATAATACGTAACAAGAATTTATTCAATTATAAAATTATGCATGCATTATAATTTATAAAGCCAAAATCCACACACCGTACGTCCAATTAAGCTCAATCCTGAGTCGTACGCTCTTCTGAAGTTCCCGGAGTAGTATCGCATTTCAAGAGCAATAATCGGGATTACCAACGATAATTAAAAACCCTACATTCAGACTCCCTAAACCCCGGGAGGTCCGCACATGTCCCACTAAAAAGCAGCGCCTTCGGACGTCCAAAACTACCCCTAAACGATGTCCGATTAACCCGAAACCTACGCCAACAGGTCCGGAACGTCAAAAGCTTCGAAACTCGTGTTCGTCGGAACTCGAGGAGAAACTCCACATGCCGCCACACACCGGTGGACGGTTGGGACTCACTCCCCCACACAAGATTGCACATCCTACTTGCCTGGCACTATTCACAGATTATTCCGTCAATCCTGACGGAATATTCTAACGGCGTAGGAATGTTTTGTCCGTTACAATACCGTTAGATTTAACGGAATATGCCAACGTCGTTAGTATATTCCGTTAAACTTAACGGCGTCAATCATGACCAGAGCGAAGGAATATTCCGTCGTCAACGGAATACTCCATCACCATACCTCCACGAACACCTAAACTTCAAACCTTTGTATCTCTCTCAATTCTCAACCAAATTCGACGTTCTAATAATAGAAATCTATCTACTCGAGAACCCATACTTGTGGTGGCCGAAAACTGGCCGAGAAGTTCCGATCAATGTTTAGAGCTTTGCTCTGTTGTAACGACCCAGACCAGAAATTAAATTATTTTGAGAATTGGACGATTTTACCCTCGATTTTGGACGGGTTCGGGAGTCTCTTTTTGACTGGAAGTACTTTTTGGAATTTTTCTTGGGTCGTTGCGTAGGTCTCGAACTCACGAGTTCGTAGACAAGCGGCACACGAAAAACGGAGACCCGGTGAGTTTGTTACGGGTCTAGAATCTACAGGGGCAGTTTGGTAATTTTGGAAAAGTTGGAACTATATATCAGATATTTTTCTCTCTCCTCGAGAGATTGGTCGATGCAGTCTCTCTCTCATACCCGAAATTCTTCCCGTGCGAACACCAACCACCGTTTTCATCGGATGGATTTCGGTCCGATTAGACCGAAACCAAGGTCGGGAGGATCTTCCCATGAGTCCCACGAGCATTTAGGGGTATTTATGGGAGCGGGTGCACCGCCGTAAGTGACGAACGGAGGAGGGAGGTCGACCAAATCTTCTCTGTCGTTTTCCGGCCAGACCAGGTACGATCTCGGAACTTTGACCGCATATTTTGATTCCTGGTGAAAAGTAGATAAATTTACATGTGTGGATCGTAAAAAACGGTCAAGAAAGGAAGAAGTTAGAAAAATTTGAAAATCGATCGGAAATGGCAATTTCCGGCGAACCAGACGGCGGCAGAGGCGGCGGTCCGTCCAGCAGGTTATCGGCGATTAGTCGGGTCGAGTTGGACCGAGTCGTGTTGAGTGAACCGGTCGGGTCGAGTTGAACCATTCGGGTTGAGTTAAACTGATCGGGTCGAGTTGAACCGGGTCAGGTCGAGCCGGGCCGGGGGTGGACCAGTCCAGGCGCTTGAATCCTGTAGCAGGCGCGTGACCGGCGCGTGAGGGCGCTTGGCGCGTGTGTCGTACTTCTGGTGGCATGTGGCGGCGCGTGGGAATGTTCCTGATGTCACGGCGGCGCATGACTAGGGTTTTGGGACGTTCCGAATCAGATTTTGTTGGTTTCGAGGCCATAGGAGTTCGTTTAGGGCCCAATTGGGCAAATCCAGCGGTAATGGTTGACCGTAGAGTGGGTTTTGAGCTCGGAAAGTCAAGGTAGTTGGGTCATTATTGTGCATGTGTTCCTTGGGCTAGAGCGTCCATGAATTTTGGGTTGGATGATGTTGTGAATGGACTTTTGGTTTATAAATTGTAATGCATGCATCAATATCTTTGATTTAAATACTGTTGTGTATAATTGCAATGATTTCCTGGAATTTATAAATGATTGCTGGACATTTTTGTTTCCAATATTTCAGTGAAAGTGTGTTGTGAGAAATGGCATGGTTGTTGGATTCCGTTTTGATATTGTTTTGACGTGGTAATTATTAGAGTCCATGATTTTGAGTTGAAACCGTATTTGTGATTAAAAAACAAAATACTTGATTTTGGATCCAATAATGTTTTGAGGGAGCCCATGAGCCGGGGTTAGGATCCGCTGAGACGGAGAACCGGGTGAACCTCCAATATAAACAATACGATTTTGAGGGGACCCAGGAGCCGGGGTTAGGATCCGCTGAGACGGAGAACCCGGTGAACCTCCAATATAAACAATACGGTTTTGAGGGGGCCCAGGAGCCGGAATTAGGATCCGCTGAGACTGAGAACCCGGTGAACCTCCAATATAAACAATACGGTTTTAAGGGAGCCCAGGAGCCGGGGTTAGGATCCGCTGAGACGGAGAATCCGGTGAACCTCCAATATAAACAATACCGATTTGAGGGGGTCCAGGAGCCGGGGATAGGATCCGCTGTTGGCGGTGAACCCGGTGAACCTCCAAGATAAACATCTTTGAGGAGGACTAGAATATGGGACTAGGATCCGCTATTGGCGGTGAACCCGGTGAACCTTCAAAATAATTGGTTATTGTTTCTTCGACTAGCGTCGAGAGTTTTACTCCGTTGGTTCGTTGAGTGCTCCGACTCTAGCATCGAGGAGTTTTGGCTCCGCCGGGTCGCGAGGCTATTTATGCATAGTACAGAGAGTTGTGATACAAGACTAGCACACCCCAAGGGATACCCTGGTGGCTAAGGATATGCCAGTCGAGGGATATGCCGACTGATGTGATATGATAGTCGAATGTTATTCTGGCTGAGGAAACTTGCCGATTTATATGATATGATTGCCGAGGATATTTCCGGCTCTAATATGATTTGACGACGATTGTCATGTGATTAATCAGCCTATGAAAATACTTCATCATCCGGGTCTGTGGGTTGGTGTGGGCGGTGACCCAGAGTGACGAATTATTGTTGGTTCACAAGTATCTGACTAGTCGGTTGTCTTGTGGTATTCCAGTAGAGGTGTCAGTAGTGTCTGACCTACTGACTTTTGGTGTCAGAGGGTATTCCTATTTGGACCACAACTATTACGGGGTTTTGGCTTTGACCTATATGCTATCCTACGTTTGATAGGTAAGAGTGGTCAGTAAGTATAGAGGTTCTGTCGGGAACCCTGTAAGGTTTGCTAAAAATTATTTAAAGATAAAGGGCATTCCTTGTATAAAATTTTGAGGTAAAAGAGCTGTCAGACGGGATAAAGGTTCTTTCCGAGTTTCAAGGAGAAATTCAGGAAGGGTCTTTACATCTGTCGTCCACTGTTATCCCCTCGGCTCCCTGAGGGTATGGTTGTGCTCGCGGGGAGAAGAGGAAGATGTTGATGTCCTTAGTTTGGCCTAAAACGTCCAAATATTTTTGGGTTTCTCCCTTGGCCTTCACGCGAGTTCACAGGAGTGAAAGAGAGAGGATGAGCCGTGAGAGGAGAGAGAGGAAAATGAGAAAATCTGGATAAGTCGGGGTTAAAAAAATATCTACCCATGGTAAATTACCAAAATGCCCCTGAACATTCTAGACCCACAACTCCCTCAAACGAATTCCATTTTTCGCATGCCGCCTATCTACGAACTCGTGAGTTCGAGACCTACACAACGGTCCCCTAAAACTGCCAAATGTATCTCCACACGTAAGGTGATTTCCGAGCCCTTTATATAATCAATGATAATTTTATCCTTTTGCAAATTAATTTACGAAAATTCACTAATTAAAATTTTGGTTTGTTACACATGGGGCTGTTTTCTGGCCTATGGCAGCGCGTGGGCCTAATTTCGGAACGTTCCGGATCACTTAAACACATCTTTAGTTTGTTTAGTGTTATTTTAGTTCCGTATTGAGCAAACCAAGAAGGGTTTTCTTTAGTTTCCTTATTGAAGTAATTGGTAAACCTTTTGTTGATTTTTGGTTAGGGTTTTGACGGCTTGGAGCTTACGTTGGCTTGGCATCGTCGGGTGATTTTGATCCCCGACTAATTTGTGAGTGGACCTCTTTCATAAACCCTACTTTATTATATTTTTACTTACATGCTTTTGTGATCATTGCTTAGAATCTATGATTTTTGATATGCTGGGTTGTCGATAAGGATACTAATAAGCCATGTTGTCATTATTATATATTTGATCCCGAGCATGATATGTTGGATTATTATTGGTGAACCTTACAATAAGAATAGTTGAGATCATGATTGTTAGACGTTAGAAAATGTTGGGTTGGAGTTGTTAACTAGGATGTGCCTTAGTAACACTTTTCCCCACGAGCATGATTAGTTGGAAGTTAATTTGTGGGCATGATATGAGCATATTTATGCGACGTTTTATCTTGTTTTCTTATGCTTTTCTTAGCATGTTTCCTATATTTTCTTAATACTTAGCTTTTTTTTTCGTGTTTTGTAGGATTTTTGGAATCAAAATTACAAAAGGAGTTAATGAGTGCTATTTTGGAAATCTAAGGAGGAAACATTGAAATAGACTTCAGCAGATGTGTCAACTTCTCAAACTTAACTGCACCTTCTCGGGAAGAACTAGCTGATGGGCCATATATCGTTGGAAAGATACGAAAGTCTAGTTCATAGAGAATTTTACGGTTTGTGAATTGGAGGTGTCTAGAAATAGTTATGGCCGTTTTAGTACGGCAAGGTCAGGCTGAGCTGGAATTCAGCATTCCTTCTATTTCAAGTTTTCTAATCCTTATCGGGCTTGGACGACTAGATGCCTAGTTTATTAAGGTTACGGGAGGAAATGTTTTAATCAGAAAAAGGAAGATAAACAAATAATAAAGAGAGAGGAGCAGCCACAACGTGAGGATTAATTGAGCAGCGAATGCAAACGGTAACGTCTCTCTCCCTCATTAAGGAAATTAACACCCACATCAATTTTGGGCAGCAAAGGGGCAGACACATACATGGGACAAGGAAAAAACGTGAGTGAATACAAAAAGGCAGCCAGCAAAGAGTCATTCTCCCACACAAAAAGGCAGAAACGTCTCTCTCTATCTCACTTTTTGAAGAAACAACTCTTTTTCTTCCGAGAAAAACTGCATAAACGTTGGAAGCTCTCACACAAGAACTCAGCCACACCATCCCATTCTGCTCCATCCTTCAAGGTTCCAAGGTCTAAAAGGCTTAGGAAGCAAGGAGGAACGTCAAGGCGTCATCCAATCACTCTGGCTGACCAACACATCATCGAAGAGCTATCTTCTTCCTCTCTTTTTTTTCTCTTTTTTTTTTTTTATGTTCTTGATGTCTATTTAAATTATGGCTAACTAAGTACTTTAGTTAGGGCTCGTTTGAAGCCCTAATCATGTTTCTTTTAGGATTTCGATATGCCTTTGCTGCAAACTACTTTTGTGATGCTTAATTGATTAATTTCATATTATATTTTACTCTTTACATACGTTATGTTATGCTTGATCACCATATGCATGCTATGTATTGAGTTTGTTACATAGGTAAATTTAGATGACCGAATCTTGTGCCTAAGAGAGTAACAAAAGAACTAGTTATAAGTTCTTGAAATTAATCATCATGAATAAATAGAATAGATACCATGTTCTAGGAGTTATGTGTTTGTCGATTTCCATTGTGTTATGCATTCTTAAAGTGCAACTTAGTAGATACCATGCTAAATACTTTAAGAATGAAAAGAGTTAGTGTAGATACCCATGCCTAACTTGTTGCTTAGGGAAATCAATAATTTAAAGAGTAGATATCATGCCTTTAGGTTGACAAACATGAGCATCTAAAATCTGTTTTGTAGTATTGTGCATGTCGTTTTCTTAAGGAAGAAGATTAGCGGTGAACATCGAATCCCTAACTGGTTTTCTCATTGTTTACACCTCAATCCAATTTTATTGTTAATCAAACGCTGTTTTTTTAATATTTTGTTTCTAAATTTTCAGTTTTCAAAATCATCTTAAAATCAATTTTAAACACATATTAATCCAGTCCTCGTGGGAATGATCTCGTATTTGCTTTCTATACTATTTGTCTTAACTTGTGCACTTGCGAGTTAAAACGTGCATATAATTGCGTAATTTTTATGTTACTATTTGTTCAACAAGTTTTTTGGCGCTGTTGCTGGGGATTGTATAATTAGTTTGGGTTTAAATTGATTTTTGGTTTTCTTTTACAGGTTGAATTTTGTTAATGCAAGGTCGTCGATCCCAAAATCCAGCGGTTGTTGCCTACAATCCTGAGATTTAACGAACTCTTAGACATCTTCGGAAGCAAGCTAAGAGGGCAAAATTTAACACAGAAAGAAAAGATTTTGAAGAAGGAGAAAGATCAGAATCAGAGAACGAAATGGGGGAGGAACAGGTTCGAAGGCCAATGAAGGACAACTTTGTCCTCAAAACCTTAATCAACCATCATGCATTGCCTACCAACCAACTGCGCAAGGCAGCTTCAATTTATCACCTCAATTGCTTAACACGGTGCCGCACTACAGAGGCACACCTTCTGAGGATCCATACTTGCACATTAGGGATTTCTTCGATCTCTGCAAGACTCAGAACATCCAGGGCTTAACTCCATAAGGAATCAAGTTAATTCTTTTTCCTTTCTCCTTAAAAGATAATGCTAAGTTGTGGTTGAATTCTCTGGCCATAGGTTCCATTACTACTTGGGAACAATTGGCAACTAAATTCTTGAAGATATTTTTCCCAGTCCAAAAAACAAGACAACTAAAATGGGACATTCAAGCCTTTCAACAGAAGAATGGAGATCTTTTCTTTGAGGCATGGGAGCATTTCAAGGAGTTGCTTCTCAAGTGTCCACACCAAAATCTATCTCAAGACGATCAGGTACAAGCTTTTTATGAAGGTTTAAATGATATTAACAAAAGTCTTGTTGATTCAGCTTTTGGAGGTGTGCTTATGGAAAAGAGCAGTGATGAAGCCATTGAGCTATTTGAGACCCTAAGTGAAAATTCTCAGCAATTCTCATCAAGAGGGAGACAAGGAGTAAAAAGTAAAGGTGTTTATGAGGTTAGCACAAATGGTGGAGTCCAGAGTCAAATGGCAACAATGGAGAAAAAGTTAGATATGCTGGTGAAAACAATGTCAGCTCAGAACATCTCTCAAGTTCAACAAGTTGCTAAAGTCGAGGTATGTGCTATATGTTCTCATTCTAATCATACTACTGAGACTTGTCCTATGTCTTGTTTTACAGATCATGAGCAAGCTAATTATGTCTGGCAAAACAACTATTATCCCAAGAACAACCCATATTCGAACACTTATAATCCAGGATGGAAAGACCACTCAAATTTCTCTTGGAGCAACAGTCCGAATGTGCTTAATCCATAAGGGCAGCAGAAGAACTTCCCGCAGGGAAATAATTATCATGCTTCATCACAGGTGGCACAACCAAATACTGACCAGAAGAAGAATAATCTTGAAGGTGTCATACTCCAGTTCTTGACTGCACAACAACAGACAAATACTCTAACTAGTCAGAACATTCAGAAACTAGAGGCAACAACTAGCCAAGCTATTCAGAGATTGGAGGCACAAGTAGGGCAAATGGCAAATGAGTTAAGTGAGAGGAAGAAATGAGAGTTTCCATCACAAACCATACCTACTTTGGGAGGCCATGAGCAGCTCAAGGCTGTGACAATCCTTAGAAGTGGCAAGGTAGTTGACAACAAGGTGGGGACATATGAGAATGAACCAGAAAGTGTTGAACCACCTCCAGCCGCAAAGGTAGGTGAGAAGGAGAAGGTGATATTGCCACCCTTCTCTCAAAGGTTAGTTAAGCAAAAGAAAGAAAAACATCTTCTTGATATTTTTGAAACTTTGAGAAAAGTAGAAATCAACATTCCTTTACTTGATGCAATTAAACAGTTTCCATCTTATGCTAAGTTTTTAAAGGATTGTTGTACACACAAAAGATAGTTTCAGGAACATGAGAAAGTTGCATTGACTGAGGAGGTAAGTGCGGTTTTATTGAGAAATATACCACCTAAACTAAAAGATCCAGGTAGTTTTACTATTCCTTGCAGGGTTGGTGACCGTCTTTTTGAACGTGCTTTGCTTGATTTCAGAGCAAGCATTAACTTGATGCCTTATACCATTTATGAGGAGTTGAGGTTGGGGGAGCTCAAGCGAACCTCAATTATATTGCAATTGGCAGATAGAAGCATCAGAAGACCTAGAGGTATATTAGAGGATGTTTTGGTTCAGGTAAATGAATTTATTTTGCCTGCTGATTATTTTGTTCTGGATATGGAAGATTCCCCTATGCCATCTTCATTACCTATTATTCTTGGTAGACCCTTTATGATAACTGCTGATACGATGATAAGTGTGAAAAATGGTACTATACGCATGAAAGTTAATGGTAAGAAGATATAATTCATGTTGTCTGACACTATCAAATTGCCACATGATAACCATGATTGTTTCAAGATTGAAGTGGTAGGAAGTGTTGTTGAGAAAGTGTTTCAGGTACATAGCAATGACCCTCTGGAGGCATGCATAGCCCACAACCTCACAAGGCTAAATTATGAACGTGGATATGATGTTACAGAGATAGACCTGCATGAAGTTGTGCATTCTCTTGAGGCTTCTAAGCCTTATCCAAGTAAGTATGTATCTCCCTTTGAAACTCTTGTGTCTACTAATACTACTCTTGTCGCTTCTATTGTTAGGGCACCAGATCTAGAATTGAAGCAACTACCTGAACAATTGAAGTATGCTTACTTGGGAGAGAACCAGACATTACCAGTGATAGTTGCTGCAAACTTGAGTTTGGTGGTGCAAGAGAAATTGTTGAGAGTTCTTAGGGAGCACAAGACTGCATTACGGTGGACCATTGCCTACATCAAAGGCATAAGTCCATCCAAGTGCATGCACATAATCCTCCTTGAAGATATGCAACAAGCAGGTGACAAGAAGAAGTTACAGTTGAATGAGCTTGAAGAGTTTAGGTATGATGCATATGAGAATGCTAAGTTGTATAAGGAACAGACCAAGGCGTATCATGATAAGCAGCTTTTTAGGAAGGAGTTTCATGTGGGACAGAAGGTGTTGATCTACAATTCAAAATTGAGACTTTTCCCTGGTAAGCTCAAGTCTAGGAGGTACGGTCCTTATGTTGTTACAAAAGTGCTCCCTCATGGAGCTTTGGAGGTTCATAGCAAAGAGAAGAATCATACATTCATGGTGAATGGGCACAGAGTAAAGCCCTATATTGAGATGAGCTTTGAGCCTAGAGAGGAGGATGTGACTCTCCAACATGTTCAGTACATTGCATGAGAATCCAACAGTCTGGCTGAAGACTATAAACTTAGCACTACTTGGGAGGTAACCCAAAGGGAAGTTGGGAGGCAACCCATGTGAAGAGGATAATGACAGTTTTGGCACTCTACAACCACTGACAATCAGATTTGCTTTCTCTCACCCTTTCCTTCTTTATCGTTAACTTTGCCTTCGTTTGTTTTGTTTTGTTTTATTTTCTTTGTGTGTGTGGTCGCTTGTTTCTCCTTCCTTAAATGCTTCATTGTTTTACTTTAACTTTCAATCATTGAGGACAATGTTAGATTTAGGTGTGAGGGGGAAACACTTGTGTTTTCCGTTGATTTTGCATTGGTTTTAAAATATAAAAAAAAATTTGACAGCTTTATTTTTTGCCTAGTTTGTGTCGGTTTTACTAGTGTTAAATTGGGTAGTTTTTGTGTTTTTTTTTTGTTCTTAGGTTTCTTTCCAACATAATGATGAGATTTGGTTTTTAATTGCATGACTTTAAGATGACTTATAAGCATGATTCAAGGTCTGAAATTATTCTTTGGTTAACACTCAAGTATTCATGGTTATCATATGCAAAATCACATAATCACCCAAGTAAGTGGTATCCATAACATGCTTAATTGAATGAAGCTCAATACAACCCTTTTGTGAGCTTTTGAGCCTTTATCCTTTGTTTGAGAGAGTTGTATTTGTTTAATCTATCACTTTCTTGTCAATTAAGTTGTTGTATGATCTTATCTTTCTTTGTTTGGTTGCTAATTGAATTGCATATCATCATTGGAACTAAATGCTAGAACTGGTACTAATTTCTTTTCGAGGCATTGAATTGATTTGCATGACATACTTGAGATGATGAAGGCACCTAGATTACCACAATTGCCAAAATGGCCTTTGACCCATGGTATACTTTCCTCTAGGTAAACCCTTGATGAGCCTTTGTTTAAGCCTTTTTGTTTCATAACCCTCATTTTTCTCACCTAGCCTAAACACTTTCATCCTTACCCTTTTTCTTAAAGATTAGTGAAGCATAATTTGAAGAGACTTAATTGTGAATCAAGGGTTAAAAGAGCAAGTTTGGGGGAATGTTCAAAAAAAACAAAAACAAAAAGATAAGAATTGTACACGGTTCATAGTGTGCACCAGAAAAAAAATGAAAAAAAAAAAAAAGAGAAAAAAAAAATCGATATTGTGTTTTAATTGTTAATGCCCTGACCGTTCATGTATTGATTGTTGAAGTATGGTCAATAATGTTCAAATCGGCCATTGAGTGTATATACTTCCTCGGTACTTATATGATTTTTAAGCCTTCATAGTGATACAAGTTCTTATGTCTCTAACATCATTACATGCTTCTACTATTTCTTGAAGAACTTTGTGTTATCCATATCCATTCTTTCTTTAACCCCTTACCCTTTGACCTCATTACAATCCTCATAAAGACCTTCTGATCTTGTTTGTTGTGTTTATATCATTATGTGGAGATTTGAATGAAGTATGAGCATATGGTGTCACTTGTTCTTGCATTCAAGTAGTAGCATTCCTTTCATGAGTCATGTTCATAAGAAAAATTCTGAAAGTGCCTTTCTTTCTTGTTATATCATATGTGAGCAATTTGTTTCCATTTTACATCAATCCTCTCACATATAACTAGTATAGGAAGAGTGACTTAACCAGAAAATATGAGGTAAAATCAGAGCTTATTCGGTGAGAATTTTGAGCTAATTCTTTGCAGCATGTATCTCTCTTTGAATTTGTGCTTTGATTGATTTAATTGTGAGTATGTTTATGATTTCTATGAATGTGTATTAACTCTCGGATCATGTGGACCAATTCTTATGCTTATGATGAATCTTAATATGTCATGATTCATTGAAAATCTCTGAGACAAATGTTGGAAGGTTTAGGTTGAATTATTGAGTCTTTGGTTTTTCTTTCATTCCTTGTTTTTGTTTTGCTCGAGGACTAGCAAAAGCATAAGTGTGGGGGAATTTGATAGGAGCATATTTATGCGACATTTTATCTTGTTTTCTTATTCTTTTCTTAGCATGTTTCCTATGTTTTCTTAATACTTAGCTTGTTTTCGTGTTTTGTTTGATTTTTGGAAGCAAAGTTACAAAATGAGTTAATGAGTGCTGTTTTGGAAATCTAAGGAGGAAACTTTGAAACAGACTTCAGCAGATGTGCAGCTTCTCGAAATTAAATGCACCTGCTCGAGAAGAACTAGCTGATGGACCATATATCGTTGGAAAGATACGGAAGTCTAGTTTCTAGAGAATTTTACGGTTTGTGAATTGGAGGTGTCTAGAATGAGTTATGGCCGTTTTAGTACAAAAAGGTCAGGCTGAGCTGGAATTCAGCATTCCTTCTATTTCAAGTTTTCTAATCCTTATCGGGCTTGGACGACTAGAGTCCTAGTTTATTAAGGTTACGGGAGGAAATGTTTTAATAAGAAAAAGGAAGATAAACAAATAATAATGGGAGAGGAGCAGCCACAACGTGAGGATTGATTGAGCAGCGAATGCAAACGATAACGTCTCTCTCCCTCATTAAGGAAATTAACACCCACATCAATTTTGGCCAGCAAAGGGGCAGACACATACATGGGACAAGGAAAAAACGTGAGTGAATACAAAAAGGCAGCCAGCAAAGAGTCATTCTCTCACACAAAAAGGCAGAAACGTCTCTCTCTATCTCACTTTTTGAAGAAACAACTCTTTTTCTCCCGAGAAAAACTGCATAAACGTTGGAAGCTCTCACACAAGGACTCGGCCACACCATCCCATTATGCTCCATCCTTCAAGGTTCCAAGGTCTAAAAGGCTTAGGAAGCAAGGAGGAACGTCAAGGCGTCATCCAATCACTCTGGCTGACCAACACATCATCAAAGAGCTATCTTCTTCCTCTTTTTATTTTCTGTTTTTTTTATGTTCTTGATGTCTATTTAAATTATGGCTAACTAAGTACTTTAGTTAGGGCTCGATTGAAGCCCTAATCATGTTTCTTTAAGGATTTCGATATGCCTTTGCTGCAAACTACTTTTGTGATGCTTAATTGATTAATTTCAGATTATATTTTACTCTTTACATACGTTATGTTATGCTTGATCACCATATGCATGCTATGTATTGAGTTTGTTACATAGGTAAATTTAGATGACCGAATCTTGTGCCTATGAGAGTAACAAAAGAACTAGTTATAAGTTCTTGAAATGAATCATCATGAATAAATAGAATAGATACCATGTTCTAGGAGTTGTGTGTTTATCGATTTTCATTGTGTTATGCGTTCTTAAAGTGCAACTTAGTAGATACCATGCTAAATACTTTAAGAATGAAAAGAGTTAGTGTAGATACCCATGCCTAACTTGTTGCTTAGGGAAATCAATAATTTAAAGAGTAGATATCATGCCTTTAGGTTGACAAACATGAGCATCTAAAATCTGTTTTGTAGCATTGTGCATGTCGTTTGCTTAAGGAAGAAGATTAGCGGTGAACATCGAATCCCTAACTGGTTTTCTCATTGTTTACACCTCAATCCAATTTTATTGTTAATCAAACGTTGTTTTTTTAATATTTTGTTTCAAAATTTTCAGTTTTCAAGATCATCTTAAAATCAATTTTAAACACATATTAATCCAGACCTCGTGGGAATGATCTCGTATTTGCTTTCTATACTATTTGTCTTATCTTGTGCAGTTGCGAGTTAAAACGTGCATATAGTTGCGTAATTTTTATGTTACTATTTGTACAACAGAGCACCATTACGAGATTGCGTATGTTTACTTTGACTTCCCTAGAGGTGTTTATGTGCATGTGAATGTATTTTAAAGGTCTTCCTCATTTCTCGATATGTTAGAATCCTGAGCCTGACTAGTTGACTATAGATGTCATATCGTAGTCCCGAGCATGCCTCGTTGATTATTTTATTATTAGATTCCTGAGCATGCTTTGTTTATCTATGATGGTTTTATGCCACTATAAGAGTTGTGACGTACGCGCATTACACATGAGATGTGTATTACCCAAATAGGAGTTGATGGTATCTTAATACCCGTGTGTTGGCCACAGACCAGCCTCCACGTGATTGATCACCCGCGCTCTCTTGAATACTAGTTAAATAGTGCCAGCTTGTCCCCAAGCTCTAGGGTACATGAGCTGACGGTGCTTAGCACCCAACTTTTACGTGGTCGAGGTACACAAGCGAACCATAGATACCCAGCATGTCATGTGCGCATGACTCGAGCGAATCATGAGCAAAATTAGTGGGTTATATGTTTTATACTGTCCTTCGGTTTCATGACTGCATATTATTATAATATTATTTCTCGTAGAACGAGCTTGTTTGTTGTTTGTGTGTTGTTTGTATCTTGAATTTATTTTCAAAACTGAAGGGTTAAATTATGTTTTCAACTTACTGTTTTACACTGAAATAAACTGTTACGTCCACTCACCCTTCTATTTTTGTACCACTCAGGTGTTTGTGGTGCTTCACGCTTATCGAAGAGTTTTCGGTTGCTGCTCTGACATTCACACTAGAAGTTCGGGTGTGTTAGGAAATTGGGGTAACTCAGGTAGTTGCTTAACCTTATGGTCATCAAATAGTGTACTATGTTCTATGCTTCCGCAGTCGCGTTGAATTGCCTGTTAGTTTTTATCAATTACCTTTCACACCACCTCCTATAACGTACCGTCTTTACTTTTGGCTTTCGTGATCTAGACGTCACCGTTCAGTTGTCGGCCAGTATACCTCGATCTCAGTGTCCAAGTGGACTTTCCGGGTACGGTTTTATCAATAGTAATAATAATAATAATAATAACAATAATAACAATAATAATAACTTAAAGGATTTAGACCATCCTTGCATCCATTTAGTCAAAATACTCAAAACAATGTGTGTCTTCCACGAGGTGAAGACTGAAGACGTGAAGATTGCAACTGCAAGTCGCTGGCTGCCCGTTATCTACGTGAAGATGGACGTCGTTGCCCACCGCTGCTCACAGGGAGAATGCAAGAGGGGCAGAAAGACAGGGAGGGAGGGAGATGGAGATGAGAGTCTTAATTCTTCTAGAGTGTCTCTATTGGGTGAAATTTCCCCAATTGTTGGTCTCAATTTACCTCATGGAATGATGAAATTACCAAAATTTTTGAAGAAATCAGGCAAGTGGGTAGTAAAGGTGAGTCGGTACTGCAATTTTTGTTTTTTTTTTTCAACTTGGTCTACTTTGGTCTGCTTCCGTTCAGCCATGGATGAAAACTTGGGCAATTTTTTGTTTGTTTTGAATTGGGTGTCGGTGATGTTAAGAAATATCAGTCAATTTCGCCGATATCTACCTATATTTCGCGAAATTGTGAATATTGGGCGAAAATACTTCTTCCCCCCTGTTTTGATGCCGACCCACAATTGGAAACATCGGTGATATTGCCGATATTTTCAACACTGCATACAACCATGCAACACTCACAATGTTCAAGAAGCAAACAGAGTGTCTCACCATGTTATTAGTTATTTATTATAATTAAATAAAACGCTGTATTCATATTTTATTTAATTTTACATTAATTTAATGTTCAATGCGAAGCTAATTGCATTATATTTTAATTATACTTCTTCTTATTAATAAATAATAGATCTTCGATTTGAACGCATTTGTAATTTCTCCTACTCAAATGAAATTGTGTGTTATAAATGTCATTTGATTATCTGTTAATCATCAAAGCAGAATTGCAGAACGAGTAGAGTTTAAGTTTACTGGTATTATTTGCCATTAGTAAGTAAGAGACCTTGAGTTTAAATCCTGTATGTGACAAAATATGTAGTGATATATAGTGACTAACCAATTGTGTTTTTTTCCCAAATATTTCATATGAATATCGTTATATAAAGATTATTTAGTCAATTTACATTTGAATTTGTATTCATTTGTCAATTTCCTTTGAACTTTTATTTCAACTGATTTCCTCTGTGAACTATTATTAAGAGCCAATTTCCCCTTTATGGTCACATTGCGTCTAATTCCTTTTTAAATTTGTTACATTTTAAGTAAGTAAACATATCAAATAAGTTATAAAAAAAATCAAATTTAATGATCAACTTGCGACTTTCTAGAAGAAATTTAGATGAAATGAAGTAATGAGAACATGAGATAAATTTGTTATTGATAAAATCCAATAAGAAGTTTAGCTCGAATAAAAATTAAAAATTAGATATCGATTTCATCTGACGAGAATCGAACCCGAGACCTCTCACATAACAAATAGAGAAGAATATCACTATATCATAATACTAAATGTCGTGTAAAACAAATTACTAGGGTTAGTGTAGTGTAATGGTATTGAATATTACATTACCTTAGGGAGGACCTAGCAGCTAAGGTAACCCTACACTAGCGAAATTGCCACCGCAGATGTGGAGACGACACGTGGGATGAGGGAATGAGATGGGAGAGAGATCAATTGAAACTTTAAAGAAGCTTCATATTTACTCAAATTGTGAGGTAGGTGCCCTTAATTATATGCACCACCTCCATTCACCTTCTCCCTCTATCCCCATCTATGCCTCATTATAACGTCTAGCAACTACTATTCTACTATTCTGCTTGTCTTTTCCAATTTTTTTCTTTTAATTTTTACTGTATTTCTCTGTACAAAATATCTTTCTTAAAAATAAGATGCATAATGAAAATTTTATTTATGTTAATTTCTTCAATTCTGTTTTTGCAGTTCAATTGGTGAAAGGTGTCCATTTTGAGTGGAATAAAAACCCTTGGTCCATGATTCGATCCTCAAAGGCTGCAAATTGGGGGATTTCGAATGGGGCCTTGGGAACAATACTTTTGAGCTGGTGTGTGTGCTTAAGGTTGCCACCAGGGGGTTCGCCGTGCTGTAAGGCCGGTGCCCATAGCGATACCGTCAAGGTCGGGGTTGCCGTGCGGGGTGGGTCGTTACACAAAGTCCATGCTTTTGCATGTGTGAACGATCTATAACTGTTATTGTAATGATCCGGACTTAATTTAAAGTAAATTGGTAAAATAAATTGGAAAAAGGACTACTTTACCCTCAAGTTTAGAAGGGGTTCGAAAGTTACTTTTTCTTCAGAGATACTTTTGGAAATTTTTCTCGTACCATTGCCAACGTCTCAATCTCCTGAGTGCGTATAAAGGCGGCACTCGAAAATCGGAGTTCGTACTAGAAAATTACGGGTCTAAAACGATGAGGACGTAACGGTAATTTCAAAGGTTTTGAGGCATTCCGAATTGTTTTTGGCAGTTTCGAGGCCATTTGAATCCTTTTAGAGCTCCGTTTGAGCGTTTTAAATGGAAATTGAGCTATTTAAAGGGGCGTGCGTAAGCCCGAGGTCTAGGGGGCCATTTAATGTTTTACTTGGGAATTTATTGATACTAATGCTCCCTTTGGTTTGGTATTGTGGATGTGGTGACGTTAGAGGTTCTCCTCACGCTAGACGAAAACTGAGGAAGTGTTCGGGAACAAACGGATTGATAAGGAGAGTAGCAATAGATCTTGTCAGATGTTCCCTTCCATGATGTACTATGAGTGGACTTTGGATTTCCATTACGGTTTCACTAGGTATACCATGCTCGGGTATCATGGTTTTTCTCCGACACATGACTTGAGGTATTATCGGTCGTGTGCTCGTTGAGGCTATCTACGCGTCATTATGATTTTTCTCCAACACATGACTTGATGTATTATCAGTTGTGTGCTCGTTGAGGCTATCTATGCGTAGTACAAGGTCCGCATATCTTGAGGCATTATCGGATGTGTGGAGAGTAGGTCCCCGGGTTGGACCTCTCGGGTTCTAGCCATTACTTGAGGTATTATCGGTAGTGGTTAGGAGGGCTTATCCCCATGCTGGACGACCCTGGATGTCGAGCCACGGCTCGGGATTACATTAAGGGGATGATAGGATGTTTAGGATAGGATAGCCGAGGGTTATGTTGGATGAGATAAGTTGACAATCATTGTCATGGGCTTGGTCGGGATTGAAGTACCTGTGAGCGAGTACTCTTTGCCGTGGTCAGTGGGTGGTGACCCAGATTGACGAGTTAAAGTTGGTTCAAACGAGTGCGACTTTTCAATTATTTGATACCGTCTTAAGAGACGATGATATTGATAGAATCTCTGTTGCTATAGAATCTAGTATTCGACCTTCGTCATCGGGACTTAGTGCTAGGTACCGGTCAGCACCCAGTACCGCTTGTACCCATGTGGGTACTCGGGGCTGGGTGTGACAATGTTTGGTTTGCATCTATTATTACATCATACGTCTGACAGGTGGGTGACGGTTAACCAAGTGCAGGGGAGGATCTATCGAATTTTCGGTAAAATTTTCGTACGGTGTCTATACGGCAGTAACGGTATTTCGGATATTAAATTGTGACTTCATAGGTTGTTAGACGTAAGCAGGACCTTTCACGAATTTCGAAAAAAAATCGGGAAGGGTCCTGTCAATTATTTTTTGTTAAGAGTTTGCACACAATTTTTTTAGTACATCTATCTAATATTAATGGATCCAAGTATGTAATTACATTAAAATTACCAAGAGCGGAGCTACAGAGGGTCTAGGGTGGTCAAGGCACCCTTGCCGCTTTTTTAAAAATGTGTTATATATTATATTATTTATCTTAGTTAATCAAAAAGTTATTAATTAAGTTGGTTTATATTATATTATAATATAAAAAAAGTTCCGTAATAAATAAAGATGAGGAATACAATCTCATTCGACACATACTTTATAAAAAAACTCTAGAGATATTTTGATATTGAAGTACATAATACTATTATAATTATGTGAAGAATGATTTACGAAACCGAATGGGTAATTATGTTGGCCATTTAATATGATAAGATATGAGTAAGTTTTCCTTTATTAATGTAATATGAGAAATGTACTTGCTTGTAATGCAACAAATTTAAATTGTAGAGTTCATGGAGAAATTGGGCTAAAATATAAGTTCATGTAGAAATTGGGCTAAAATATAAGTTCATAATTAGCAAGGGAGTATAAGTTCTAGGGGCAAATTGGTTAAAAAGTCTATATATTATGATGAGTTTACTTGCATTTAAAGTACAAATTTTTTTAAAACATTTTGTGAAACTTCCCCGGTAAATGAATTATAGGCAATGCTGGTTAGCGTGACATAATGATTAAGTCAAACAAATCAAATGATGAATTGGAATTCATGAATCAATAATGTCTATAGTAATTCCAACAAAGAATTAAGTTTGACAATGTCATAGTCATGACAAGAAACTGTGAACCATAATTGTGGAGTTGGTTGCCAACTTGTGGAAATCAATAAGTTGACCTAATTTCATCCAACATTAAAATAGGCTGTGATTCAACATTCCCACCACCTTTACTTTACATGATGCCTTCAAACACTGCCTATGGTGTGACATATTCGAATTAAGAAAATAAATTTTTATAGTTCAAAATTTGGCACACCTATATATATTTGATGAACCGCTAAATAATTATAGACGAAAGAAAAAGACAATATATGATGAACAAAAGAACCTGTCCAAACAGGTGGAAGGGCAAATCTGGCCGTTGAGTTCAAATTTCGAACGAGGAGAGAAAGAAGGCAAAATTCAAACAAAAATAACAAAAAATAAATGTCTTATTCTTTGACATTTGAAAGTGACCCCTCAGTTGGGTGTCCAGCGCGGGAAATTTGAAAATGGGTGGGGAACAAAGGCTGAGCTGGCACAGTATTACTGATGGGAATATATCACAAATTAAAATCCATTTAAAATTCAACACCACTCTAAATTGCTGAATTACATTTTAGAAAAAGCATCCATATTCTTTGTTAATAAAATTTACAGATCAATTTTATTACCTGACTTTCAAATTTGATACAATTTTACAGGAAAATATTTGGTTGTTTGTTACGTTTTTGGGTAATTGTTTTTTCTAAAATTATAAGAACATATGAATTTAATTTTATATTCTTTAAATGGAAGGTATAATGGTTAAAATTGACTAAAAATAACCAACTTTGATAATTTGATAAAGTTTGACGACTAAAACAGTAATAATTTAATTTAGGGATCAAAATCACTCTTAAGTTATAATTCAAGAACCATCTGAAGCATTTACCCTTAATTAATTATGTCTTAATTATTTAGTACAATTGTGTTCTATTATAAGGCTCAGAGAGTGAGTTTGGATTAAACCGGCCCATAGAGGAGTTACGCCTGACTAGATATTGAATTCATATCAATGTAAAAAACTTTGTCATAAATACAAGCTCAATTCTAAGTTTTTCATGGGAGAAATAGCTGTAATTTAAAATATAAAACTTAATAATTGTTTAATTTTCAAAAAAGTGTTCCCGCTATTTTAACTAACGGTGCTGTGCGCTGTCCTTTTGGCAGGTAAATAAAGCGTCGTCCTGTCCACAATCCCCACCACTGTCCCTTTCGTCAATTTTGTTTTTAATATTTTCCCCAAATGAGAAAATACTTATTTTCCAATTTTTGCCATTTTTTAACAAATATGGCGGGAAATTTATCAAATTCATTTGAGAGTTGGGGTTTGGGTCCGCCCCCTTTACTGAGTTTATTCATTGTCTTTTGGCTTATCACTCAAAATGCACATCGAACAGGACATTGAGTCTCAATTTACTTCCCGAATGTGAAATCGTAACAATGTGCTCCCAGAACCCTCGTTCTATCAGCTCCGTTGCATCAAAAGTTAACAGCGTTACAAACTCTGTTTAAGATTCTTACGTGGCAACAAGGGATTTAATGTTTTATTCATTCTGTAGCAAAATATTAAAACTAAATATTAGAAAAAATAAAAACAAAAGATGAAGAAGAAGATGATGAACACCATATGAGTTTCTCAACCCATTCCTATGCCCACCGCCCTCCCACCCAATATTTTCTGCAAATACACCCGTTCCTCCACCTTACTCTTATCCTCCTCTCTCCTCCTCACTTTCCGCCGCCAAATGGTGTTCATTGTATTCTTCTTCAATTTTCGATGATTCTAGCTTGGATTCAACAAACACAACTCTACCAAAACTGGACCTCCCACAATTTGAGGGACAAAAACAGCAAAATCCCACATCCAAATTAACCCCAAACTAGTCATTAAAATCTTAAATTAAAACGTACTGAGCTTGAATTGGAAAATTGCAAACCAGAGGGTAGAAGAAGCAAGTGGTAAGCTCTATTTACAAACTCAACGACAATGTAATTCAAAATTATGAACTTGAAATGAACGCAATTGAAAAAGAGCCAAAGAAAACCCATTTCTGCAGTGGAGGACTCCAATCCATCCCAAGAGACAGTGGCGATGTCCCATCGTGTCAGTGCTTCAGAAGACTCCGTCTCTGCATTTTTCGATCTTTCTACAACTCGCGCGCTCTCTCTCTCTACCATTCACTTCCTTTCTCACTCTAAAAATTGAAATTGATCATCTTCTACCTTAAATGCGCAAAAATGGCCAGAAGCCTTCGAACGCCGTCGAGCTTCAAAGCTCGATTCGCAAGCTACGAGTCCCGATAGCGTGAAGAATGGTAGGGTTAGATTCGTCTTGTCCAACCGAACCTTTTGGACTTGGTCCCGTGGCCTGATTCCACTGGAGTGGTCGTCGAAGACGACGAGGATCTCTGAGCTTCCCGGCTCTATTTTGTCCCCTACATTGGAAGCAGACGGCTGCGGAGGCAAGGAAGGGTTCGTGTGAGTGATGGGGTTTGTTTGGGCGAGATGTCTTGGTTGGTCTTGATCGTAGTGGAGGGCGACAGTGGGTGGTGCTGCTCGCGATTGCATCGCAGAGAATGAGGGAGACGAAGAGGGAGTCGCGGAGAGAGAGGGGAGGAGTTTGTTTTGATTTTTAGATTTGTTTAAAAAAAAATTAATTAATACAAAATTTAATAAAATATAACAAATGTCTTAATTACCCTTATAAATTTTGTAATATTACTACCACATCATCGTTTTTAACAGCCTTAGTAACATATTATAACTTTTGGTGCAACATAGCTAATAAAACGAACGTTTTAAGAGTACATTGTTATGATTTCGCGTTCGATAAATAAATTGAGATTCAATATCCTGTTCGGAGCCCATTTTGAATAATAAACCTTGTCCTTTTATTAAAAGCCAAACGTCGTGATAAGTGTGGTAACGTCTCCGTGGGTTCGTATGCTCGCTTACGTGCAAAAGGCGACGTAACGTCGACGGCGTACTGGAAAATGCTGCACGAAGAGACGGAGACGGTGGGTTAATTCGTTACTATTTTATTTTTGGGTGTGTTATTATGTGTATTGTAAAGTGTCAGCTGCCGACTCAGTATATTCTGAGTGGTAGTGCCACGTCACAAGATTAAGATTCAGATATTGTGTTTTATATATTACGCTAGTGTGGGGTATGCCTCTGGTGTCACAAGATTCAGATTCATATATTGTGTTTTATATATCGGGCTAGTGTGGGGTATGCCTCTGGTGGGTCCGGGACTCCAGCTGGCACCATGGGTTGTGCCTTAGGTACCGGAGAGCTCACGGGTTCTCTGTTCGTCTTTGACTTTGAGCCTTGAGGTATATACTGTTCTAGTAGCAATGGTGCTTGACAACTTAACAAGAACCCAAATGTTGGAGGATTTGTTCCATATTTCTATGCTGTGGATTTAACGGATTGGATTGCATTTGAAGTTATTTTATTCATTTTAAAGAATTAAAAGAGATTATTTTTTTCGCCAATTTTTTATTTACCACTTTTAAAGACTAAATATATTTAATTTTCAATTGTAATTGCATGATAACTTATCCGTCTATGTTAATGCTTAATTAATGTGTCATTGACTCATATATGTGGACCAAAACTTTACTTTTAGTAATTTAGGGGTTTTCTTGTATCTAATTTTTTGGATTTAAAGGTTTCATTTCATTCGAAATCGATATACTTAATGTGTGCAATGTAATATTCTCTACCATTATATTAAATCAGAAAATGGTTTCATTTCCTTTATTTGAACAATTTTATTAAAACTTATGTACTATTTAACTTATAAGTTAATTTATTGTATTTTAGATGTGAAGGAATGAGTTCCGATCTCCTGCTTTGTAAGAGAAAAGAGTGTGGGATAATATTTTTGGTATATAAAATTTACGGTTGTGCTTGGATGAGAAACTTGAAATTTGCAACAAAATTATACTATATTATTAAGATATGCACTAAAAAATAAAAATATGGACATCATAACACTGTCAATCTTCATAGGTATAATTTACAAATCTCATTTATATGTCTTACATCGTATTATTTCAAGTTTCTAAATTTTTAACAAATTTTACCTAAATTCCTTGTAATTTTCACGTTGGTCATCCAAACAAACCATAAAAGATTGTTGCATTATGGTATTTATATAGTAATATGAGAACTATTATTGATCCACCAAAATGCTCATCATCTGCACTTATTCTTGTTGGAAAAATTCCAAATAATTAAATTATGTGTTATTTGATTAATCTGATGATTTAATTATTTGATTAAATATTTTAATCCACCATAACCATCTCAAATTAACTCTGTTAAAACGTAAACAACCATGTTAAAATATAATAATAAGTGAATGCTTTCATGTTAATAATATCGATGACTGCAGTTGAACAAATTAAATACAATATTATTATTAGATTAATAAATAATGAAAATGTTAAAACATCACATTTATATATTAATACAAATAGATTTTTTTTTGTTTTTGATAACCCAGGGTTTAATCATTGGGGTCCACTGTGAATACCGCATTCTACATTGAACATGTTAAGTCAAGACTTGACGTAATGGGAAGGGATCAAAAGCTAAATCATGGGTTGATAGACATAATCCTAGTCGTCCCTCTACCACCCTGTCTACGCTCAGGGGCGGAGGGAGATGGGGTCCTGGGCCCCTACTGACTTTTATATATATTATATAATAATATATATTTTTTAAGTGAGTATTAATTTCTTTTTTTTGGAAATAAGTATTAAATTGATTATAGTTTAAATAAGTATTTTTTATTCGCAATTTTGAATTTATAATTGATTTATTTATTAATCGTTGCAGTGTGACCTTTGTATTTCTGATTTTTTACTTTTACTATATTCTCTATGTATGAATTTCAATTAGATTTATTTGAATTTATATTTAGTCAACATGTTTTTAGTTATGAATAAAGATCATAAAAGAAAATCAATTTGGATCGATGTATAACGATTTCAAAAGATGGAAATTCCTCAAGGACAATTATGAATGTAATAAATTAGTATTATGAATATGATGTTTTAGATCATTTTGATAGTTTGATATACATACATATATATATATATTATGTGGATTGGAACAATCATATTACTTTGATCTAGATTATGAGTTGTATTATATTAGAAGATCAATTTTTTTTTTTTTTAAGTATTTTGTGAAATGTTCCATTTCATATTATATTTTGATTACGCCACTACCTACACAATGGAAGGTATAATGCAAATAGAAATCACGAATACTAATACATTTACAATAATGCCACCAAATTGTTGATGATGGACTAAAGCTAACTATATATATAGTTTTATATAAAAACCTTAATTAATTTGTAATTAATTGTAGCCTAGATGATAGACTTGATCGAAATGTTGGACATGCAAAAGTAAGCGTGGGATGATCTACACTCTAGAATCTTGATTGGGTTAAAGGAGGGCCTTGAATCCTGGCATGCCAGCAAAAAAATAGTGGTTTAATTACAGATCGTGATGAATGATCTTGTCAGGCAAGGCAAACCAAAAATATAACAAATCATGCATAACTCATCATTATGTCTGCTATTTTAATTAATCACAAAACACTAGGATAATTAAAGCATGCAATTCTACTAACCAAACCACATTACCACACTCGAATTATTGGATGTTATCTTATATTCTTTCGATGGCACAAAGTATATTATTTTCACATGTTATAATATAAATAAAAGAAATAATTGATATTATAGTTAATTTATGTATTATAATATAAGTGCATGATATAATTCATATGTTATGGTTTGAATGGACAAAATAAGTATAATACATGGTTAAAAAACACTTAGTATCTTATTCGAAACATTTCTTTAATTAAAAAAAATGAAATTCGACCCTGAAAGAAATATTTATATTATTTATTTAAGATAAACGTTTTTCTTCAAATAATATAATAATATCACATTATACAATATGCGAATTTTATTTATATTATCCAAAATTATATGAACAATTATGTGTATTAAACGTAAATTATATTTACATACGTGTATGGTATTTTGATTTAAATAAATGTGCATTTTAACCAAATTTTAAAACGTTTACAGAAAACGAAAGTATTTTTTAAAAATACAGACTAATTATGTGTATAACTGTATTGTACAAGAATTTAGTAGTTGAGATTGATATTCCTCGATCATTTTAGAGTATATTATTAAATAAACATCCATATTGTAACACTTAAATTGTATTATACAGTTGTAACATATTATCATGTAATAATTACTACATTGAAAGTGCGATTGTGAGTATTTTTTTTAGAAGATACGAAATTTCGTAGATAGAAAAAATATACAGAGTAAAGACAAGCTAGACTGCAATAGCTTGACAACAAACGTGGATAAATACCTCTAGTGATCATACTCGAGATCTGTCGAAACGATCTAGAGGGAATAATCCACAAAATAATATACATGAATCCCCTAAACATCATCAAGGTCGACATTACTACCCAAACAACTAATCTTTGCAATCTCACAAAAGGGAAAACCTAACATAACTAACTCGATATAAGAGCATATGGACTTATTTGCACAAAACAAACCTAAAAAGAGAAAAAAATAAATAACCCAACAAAAGCCACTAATGAGCCACCATCACCGCTGTCACTAGCTACCACTACCGTTATCGCTGCCTCCACGAAATTCCGAAGACGACGAGGACTACCGTCCATCACCATATCGCAAATGCTCTGAACCACTGTGATTGAAACCATCACCACCAATGGAGGACCGTGATCACTCAATCAAAACTCACAAGGCCGCATAACGAGCAAAAATCCTGTGAAGGCATATCAAGCTCTTGAGGACAAGAGTTTTACTGGCAACCTGACCCGTCGGGACACCGAAATCCATGATCATGATCAACACTATGACAATAGAATGAAAAATGGAAGCTTGCTGACGAACAAACTTCGGTGAACTCGACCACAAGACCTGCTAATGGATTATTCAGTTTAATTTTTACATCCCTATAGATAGCATAGGGAAGTCCACTAAACTCAAAGAAGATTGGTAGAAGAAAAAGTATTTTAAAAGAAGATTTTTTAGAAATGACGGCTAATATGATTGACAATGTCATTGTAAAGTTAAAATTTTCATTCAGATTATCCATAATATATATTAAACAGTGACATGGTAAGGCTTGGGTTGGGAGGGTTGTAGCCATTCCCACCCAAGCTGATCCCTTTTGTAATTATTTGTTTAGCTTAGCTCATTTTAGGACCTAAAAAATTGAGAATTATACAGAATTGACTTCGAAATAAAATAGGTGATGAATTTCTTGCTGATTTTATGAGCCTCCATATTGAAAGAGAGTTTACTTATTCTATCAGTAATATAGTAAAGATAGAGGATTTTGACGCTCTTAAGACTCGAAAGGTACAATTTAAAATTTGAAAGTGATGATTTGTATTTGCATTGCATGTTTAATTATGATTTTTGTTGTAATTTTTTTCCTTATTTCTATCAAGCTTTTATATGTATATATATATATATATATATAGATGCATTTGAAGGGTGAAGCTTATTATATCCCCTCAGATTAGGTTTATTTATTTATTTTTATTAATGAAATTCACTCGTACCGTCGAATTTCTGTATATCTAACATATAAATTTAACTTATTTAAAATTCGAATTTATGAACTGTTCATGATATTAAATATTATTTTAGGGAATGATTTATTTTGTTACTCCAAATTTCTGGACGGCTGAGTGGATAAACATTGATGAAGGATCACACTCATCATTCTGTCCAACCGTAAATTTACTGCCATTATATAATAAATGAGAGGATTGAATCGTGCAAATCTTCTGTAATGCAAGAGATGGTTACATGCATGGCCATGACTGATGAGACTTGAGTTGAATTTAAACTGCTTGAAGAAAGAACCTAATTTGTGTAGACTTGGCATGGCAGCTTTTGACAGTAGGATTTATTTTATAGTTTGCCATCTCTGATCTCAAGCCAGTCATGAAATTAGCAAGTGTCTTTGAGGTCGACAATTAAGGGCTCTCTTATGGAATGGTCTTAAATTATATAACCACATTTATAAATTTTATATTAATATCTACTAATCTTATATATATATATATATATTAGTGTGTGATTCATAAACTCAGTTTATAATTGTGACTTTTCTAACATTCTCGTCTATTTATTTGTTATTATATTTTAAATGAGGGAATATATTTTGTTCCTCAATATTATAACACGTTAAATTTGTCAAAGACCTTATTGCACATTAATAAGCACGTCAAATTTTCGGCCTACATAAAAGACTTTATTTCACCATCATTACTGTTAGGCTTTTCACGGTACGTTTTTGTGAAGTTGATAAGATTAACAAGAACAAATTAATTCCGATAATTTGAGTTTAATTCATATAACATGAATTCTATATTAGTGTTTTGACCAAAAAAAAAAAAACAAAACCCTAAGGTTGTAATTTATGTAAATCTTATCTATAAATTTTGGGACATGACTTGTTTTATTTCTCATCACTTATTGTTTTTTTTATTTTTTTCTTTGTCCATTCAATAGCTGTTGCTTAGCTCTATAGAAAATAAATTCAATAGAGAAATATAATATTACTCTCACAAATAAAATTCTTAATTATTGGACTCAATTTTTTAGGTAAATATGGGAGTTTGATTTCGGTAAATAGAAATCAAATTCTACTCCCCCAGTCCATTATAAAAAGCGTTAATTTACAGAAATAAAATTCAACTACCATAGTCCATTGTTAATAAGTACAAAATTTTACATTTATGTGGTTGATAGGATGAGTGAATAATGAAATAAAAATGCTCATGAACACCAATTAGAGAGAAAAAGAAGATGCCCTCCCCTCGGACTCACTTAATTGATCTTTATCAACGTAGCGCGACGTTTTGGAAACGGCCACAATAGCTTTCTTTGCAATCATAGTGATAGTACCAAGGGTTGAAAGAAGACATCATTATGTTTCAATCACAATCACGAGGGAATATATTAGTTACACGATCATAATAGCATTTACTACTGATATATATTAACGGTTGAAATTTTTTCATGCGCTTTATAAAAAAAAAACGTCGAGTTAAAATGGTGTCTAGCTAGTATCAATCATGATAGAACAAATTACAATTTGCATGTGCAATAATTAGCAAACATTCATAAGTAGAAACAAGTAGAAAGATGACTCCAGTTGTTTGCCTATCCCAATTTTCCTCCATTGTTGGTCGATTTTGTTTTTCTTTCTGCCATTGCGTTTCTTATTATGAGCTTAAAACAAAGTATAAATCCAAAACACAAGTTCGACCAAATATTAAAATGAGTAATGCTTAGTCAAGTGGGAAAGCAAATTAACAATCAAATTAGGGAAAGTGACAGAGTGTGGAGAAGGAACAAAACAAGGCCAAATGGTGCCCAATTTCAAATTCCAGTCGCTTAAAATTTAAATAGTGACCAACTTAACTGTAAGGACCCTTCCCGAATTTCCCATCGAAATCCGGGAAGAATCCTGCTCCCGTCTGATAAACTAAGGAAAATTTCCAAAATACGCTTAAGTCCTTACAAATTTAATTATGAGAATTCTGCCAAAAGTTCGGCAGAGTCTCCCCTTAGGGACTAGTTATCCGTCTTCCACCTGTCAGACAAGGGATCAAATAGCACTCCAAATTCCAACAAACAATAACCATCCAACGATGAAATCGAAAGTTTACAGTAAGTCCAAAAATATTATCAGAGCATCTAGGTAGGATAATTAATTACATAAGTAAATATCCTTCTCGAAGTTTAGGTAAAATGCGCAGCTGAAAATCTAATGCCTCCGCCTCTGAAAGTGCCCACGTCAACTCAATAGCATGGAGGGGATTTAAAACACGAAAGTTGTGAGGGACAAAAATAATCATTTAGAAATCGTTTTCCGAGGAAATCTTACATTTTCCCCCTCCACGAGTAAAACCATGCATGTATAACATAAACATTTCTTTTTATGTAAATATGATATAAAGATATCTGAAAACCATCGGAATTTCATCTTTCTTTAAAAACACTTGGTTGGACCCATAAAAATCTGTATAATGAAAAACACACCGTGGTCCATAATTTGGTTTGAAAATCCTCCTCAAAGGAGTTTAAAATCATGTAAAGTGACCTGGACCCAAATACATTAACACATAACCCAATATTCCTGACATACCTTTCACACCCGATATACCTCAAGTTGTGCAGAACCCTGTGCTACGCATAGAAAGCCTCAACGACCCGACGGAGAAAACCCTCGACACTAGCGTCGGAGAACCCTTAACGAACCAGCGGAGCAAAACCCCTCAACGCCAGTCGGAGAAACCTTGACCATCGGGAACAGAAATCAAGTGAAAACCAAATCCGTGTTTTGAAATCTTTGTTTCTTGGCCTAAGCCAAAGTCATTGAAAACTCATTTATGGCCAAAACCAGTAAATGTAAAGGAAGATTGCAACCAAAATGATGAGGATATCTAAGATCCTAACTTCTTAAGTTAGTTTCAATTTCTATAACGAATATTACAATGAAAATGATGAGGATATCTAAGTTCTTACCTTCTTAAGTTTGTTCAAGCAAGTTCTATAAGGAAGATTACCATCAAAAGGATGAGGATGTCTAAGTTCCTAACTTCTTAAGTTAGTTTCAATTTCTATAACGAAGATTACAATGAAAAGGATGAGGATATCTAAGTTCTTACCTTCTTAAGTTTGTTCAAGCAAGTTCTATAAGGAAAATTACCATCAAAATAATGAGGATATCTAAGTTCGTATCTTCTTAAGTTTGTTCAAGCAAGTTCTATAAGGAAGATTCCAATCAAAATGATGAGGATATCTAAGTTCATAACTTCTTAAGTTAGTTTCAAGTTCTATAAGGAAGATTACAATCAAATGGATGAGGATATCTAAGTTCGTACCTTCTTAAGTTTGTTCAAGCAAGTTCTATACGAAAGATTCCAATCAAAAGGATGAGGATATCTAAGTTCCTAACTTCTTAAGTTAGTTTCTAGTTCTTTGAGGAACATTACAATCAAAACGATGAGGATATCTAAGTTCATAACTTCTTAAGTTAGTTTAAAGTTCTATAAGGAAGATTACAATCAAAAGGATGAGGATATCTATGTTCGTATCTTCTTAAGTTAATTTCAAGTTCTATACGGAAGATTACAATCAAAAGGATGAGGATATCTAAGTTCCTAATTTCTTAAGTTAGTTTAAAGTTTTATAAGGAAGATTACAATCAAAATGACGAGAATATCTAAATTTGTACCTTCTTAAATTTGTATAAGCAAGTTCTATAAGGAAGATTACAATCAAAAGGATGATGATATCTAAGTTCCTAACTTCTTAAGTTTGTTTCAAGTTCTTTAAGGAAGATTATAATCAAAACGATGAGGATATCTAAGTTCCTAACTTCTTAAGTTAGTTTCATATTCTATAAGGAAGATTACAATAAAAGGGATGAGGATATCTAAGTTCTTACCTTATTAAGTTTGTTCAAGGCCTTCCGCCGACGAGTGGGACCGGTTCTGGGGTCACGGCGACGTGCGTTAACTAGTTTTCGACATTCCGAATCTGTTGGCGCAAGTTTCAGGTTAATCAGACGTCGTTTAAGGGTAGTTTTGGGAGTCCGAAGTTGCTGCATTTTTAGGGTGATGCGAGCGGACCTCCTGGGGCTTAGGGAGTTTAAATGTAGGGTTTTTATTATTAGCCGGTAATCCTGATTATTAATATTGATAGACGATACTGCTCTAGGAACTTCGGAGGAGCGTACGACTCGGGATTGAACTTGCTTGGACGTATGGTGAGTGGACTTTGGTTTTATAAATTGTAATGCATGCATAAAGGTATCTTTGAATTAAGTTCTGTTATGTATTGTTTGTGACAATTTCCGGAATTTAGAAATTATTACTAGACACAGGTTTTCCATATTTAAGAGAAAATGTGTTCTGGGGAAAATGGCATGGTTTTTGGACTCGATTTTTATGTCGTCTTGACGTGGTAATTATTGAGTCCGTGATTTTGGGTTAGACCTGTTTTTGTGATTTACTGGTTTTGGCCATAAATGAGTTTTCAATGACTTTGGCTTAGGCCAAGAAACAAAGATTTCAAAACACGGATTTGGTTTTCATTGGATTTCTGTCCCTGATGGTCAAGGTTTCTCCGACTGGCTTTTAGGCGTTTTGCTCCGCTGGTTCGTTGAGGGTTTTCTGACGCTGGTGTCGAGGGTTTTCTCCGCTGGGTCGTTGAGGCTTTCTACGCGTAGCAAAAGGTTCTGCACAACTCGAGGTATATCGGGTGTGTGGAGGGTATGTCGGGAACAATGGGTTATGTGTTAATGTATTTTGTGTCCATGTCACTTTACATGATTTTAAACTCCTTTGAGGAGGATTTTCAAACCAAATCGTGGACCACGGTGTGTTTTTCATTATACAGATTTTTGTGGGTCCAACCAAGTGTTTTTAAAGAAAGATGAAATTCCGGTGATTTTCAGATATCTTTATATCATATTTACATAAAAATAAATGTTTATGTCATGCATGCATGGTTTTACTCGTGGAGGGGGAAAATGTAAGATTTCCTCGGAAAACAATTTCTAAATGATTATTTTTGTCTACTCACAACTTTCGTGTTTTAAATCCCCTCCAAGCTATTGAGTTGACGTGGGCACTTTCAGAGGCGGAGGCATTAGATTTTCAGCTGCGCATTTTACCTAAACTTCGAGTAGGATATTTACTTATGTAATTAATTATCCTACCTAGATGCTCTGATAATATTTTTGGACTTACTGTAAACTTTTGATTTCATCGTTGGATGGTTGTTGTCTGTTGGAATTTGGAGTGCTATTTGATCCCTTGTCTGACAAGTGGAAGACGGATAACTAGTTCCTAAGGGGAGACTCTGCCGAACTTTTGGCAGAGTTCTCCTAATTAAATTTGTAAAAACTTAAGAGTATTTTGGGAATTTTCCTTAGTTTGTCAGACGAGAGCAAGATTCTTCCCGAATTTCGAGAGGAAATTCGGAAAGGATTCTTACATTAATAGTAATTAAATTTTGATATAATGATGTTGAGTACATTGACTATCGATTTTTTATTTTATTAAAATCAAAATTCAGAATTTCATAAATTCATAAAAATATCATAATAAACAAGTAATGTTAGTGAAAATTAGTAGTAAATAAATTAATTAGAATTTAGAACAGATTTACTCTAACAAAATTTATTTTCTTCCATTTGAAAATAAAGAAGAGGACAATATGGATGGAAAGGAATATTATAGAAATAGTGGAATAGTGAAGAACCCATTTTCTTAAATAGTGGAATACTAAAAACACCCACAAATCTCTGCATATGTTATTGCAGAAAAGATTGAATGGAACAACATAAGAGAATAGAGTGAGCTGTAATTTAATAAAAGTTGTGGAAAATAGAGAAAAGGTAGGTGGGTTTGCATGGAGTGACAGGTGTATCCTCCCACTGGGCCACCCCTCCAGTTGTATGCACAATCCCAGCGACTTGCTTGCCTGCTGCAAAATCTCTTTTTCACTCTCCCAATTGTATTACTATGAATTTAGGTTTAGATTTCAAAACTTGGCTAAATTTACTTCAAAATTTCGAAAATACTACCTTAAGCACGAAATCATTTGGAACACACTTTCTTAATTTTTGTGTTCATTTCATTTTATCATACGTAATAATGAAGACATGATAATAGGTTGAAAGCTGTATTTGTACACACTTTTTTTTTTTTTTATCACATTTAATGACAGAGTCAATTCGTAAGAATATAAATTCATCATTGAAAGCTAGATATTTAGACTTCAAGTGTCAAATGCTTTAAATTTGATACTTTCAATGTAAAAATTGAAGTAATTAACCACGTACTTTTAAGTCTAAACTTGAAAATTCTATTCTAGAATAATCAATTATAAGAAAAACATAAAAAATAATTAAGTACCAATGAGATTTTCTAAACGTATTATATTTTTAAAATTAGATGTCTTATAAACAAAAAACTTTATTTAATAGTCTAGATATCTAATATCTAATTTAACTCTTATAAAATTTGAATTTCTATTTTTTATTTTTATTTTTGACAACAGTGTAATCACTGTTATTTATAGAAGATGGGAAATTTTAACAAGCAATATATCATCGAAGTTCGAACTTAAAATCATTAGTCTAGAAGTGAAAGTTAGAACTACCTAACCTAGACGCACTTAACTTAACTCAAATCTCAACTTATAAACTGACAAATATTTAAAGTTTTGTAAAAATATGTATATTAATTCAAATTTAATTTTCAAGTGTTTGAAAAAAAAAAACCCCTGAAACCTTAATAAAGGCAGCTTGTCTTCCACTTCGGCCTCAATTCTGAATTTTCAACCCATTTGCCTTTTACTATTTCTCGCGCGCTCTCTTTCTCTCTCTCTGTCTCTCTCTGTCTCGTGTGTGTTGAGTTGTTGGGCCACCCTTCACCCTCACACCCTGCAAAGCCAGCAAACTCAAACTTGGCTCTCATTATTAAATCTTCCTCAACCAGCAACACTTACTCATCTCTCTCTCTCAGTTTCATTCATTTATACCCAACTGGATATAATCTCCTATGGCTGACTCCAGAGACGATCCCGAGTTCTTTCTTCCCTCCCACTTCCTCACAGACGACGTCGTTCTAGCCAACATGGACGACGACAACAACAGCAACAACTTCCGTAAAAATAGCGCCGACTCCCCTGCCTCCGGCTTCCCCAACGAGTTTCCATACGAGTTCGACTCGTCCGACTCCAACTCGCCCTTACGCTCCCCCGTCGAGTCCGTGGTGGGCTCTACCGAGACTGAGACCAGCGACGAAGAGGATTTCTTTGCAGGCTTGACCCGCCGCCTGGCTCAGTCTTCGCTTCAGCCGGCTCACCAGACTCGGAAGCTCTCTGTCCCCACCTTTGCCGTAGACAAGCCCGAGGTAAGCTCTCTCGCCGGTTTACGTCTTCATCTTGTTTCAAATTTCGAACTTTAGCTTGACCGAGTTATACTGTGTTGACTCAGTGGGTCGTGTCCGGGTCGCCTCAGTCGACTCTGAGCGGAATCGGGAGCTGGTCAAGTAACGCAAGCCCAACTGGTCCTTCACCCCAGGTCCCGTCTCCACCGACGTCGCCGCTCGGAGCTCAAAACGACACGTGGGATCTGATATACGCAGCAGCTGGGCAAGTTGCGAGGCTCAAGATGACTACCGGCGGCGAAGGACCCGCCAAGTTCAACAACAACCACACCCGCGGACTGCTGGGTCCACCTCGGAGGCCCAGTCCCCCACAACACCACCCTTGCATGAAAAACGCAGCCCCTGGTCTCTGCTCTAACCAGAGCTTCAATCAGGTGATTAAACCCCTTTAGATTCCAGTAAAAAAAAAAAAAAAAAAACCCTTTAGGCATAAACAGAGCTTTTTGGCGCCTCTGTTTTCTGATCTAACATGGATATTTTGGGTATTTTTAAATTTCAGTTTCCGCAAGTGAGGCAGGACCAGGTGCTCAACCAGGCCCAGTGCTCCGCCGCCTGGGGAAGGCAATCCAATCTTCCATGGTCAGCTCAGCCTCACCAGCAACCTCAGCATCACCAGCAACAGATCCAAAACAGAGGAAGAAACGTTGTCGGGTACGAAAATGGCCGTTGCGGGCATGGTCTGAGCTTCCGCCAATCTGCATGGCCACCCCTGCAAGTTCAGCAACACCAAAATCAACACCCACAACCACCCAACTCCGCTTCAATGCGTCCCATTTTGCCAATTGCATCCAACAATGTCAAAAGGGAGTCGGCCGGAACAGGGGTCTTCTTGCCCCGCCGATACTCCAACCCCGCCCCGCCCGAGCCCCGCAAGAAAGCAGGTACTAATTTGTTTTCCTATTTTATGATGTTATAACTGTTTTTTGAATATTATTTTTGGCATCTATTTTACTTATGAAGTTCTATTAAATTCCAGGTTGCCAGACTAGTGTTCTGCTTCCAGCCAAGGTGGTTCAGGCACTCAACCTGAATTTCGAGGAGATGAACCACCATACTCCGCCGCGATTCAACGGTCGTTTGGCAGGAGATCACGGTAGGCCCCAAAATTTCCATTTTTAGAACTTTCGTTTTTCGGATCCACGACTCTAATTTTGTTATTTTCTAATAATAATTTAATCCAATTCCAACTGGATTTTATTTTACAGAGGGTCTGGTGGCGAGAAGAAACGCACTGCTGAGTCAGCCAATACGGGGATTGAGATCCGACGCAGGGGCAGGACCCCTAAATTACGAAGTGCGCCTGCCCCAGGAATGGACCTACTGATTTTGAGTCGAAGTTCCAAAGGGAGGGTTTGTTACTTTGTTTTGTTGGAAGAAGCAAAAGGAAAAGCAAAAGCTAAAAGCAGATTATATAGAAAAGTAGGGTTTCTGATTAGGGTGTTTATGGTTGTTTGGAATCATAATCTTA
This sequence comes from Oemleria cerasiformis, assembly GCA_037349345.1. Lineage (NCBI taxonomy): Eukaryota > Viridiplantae > Streptophyta > Magnoliopsida > Rosales > Rosaceae > Oemleria > Oemleria cerasiformis. The sequence continues at coordinate 34,567,313 of JAZGTL010000007.1, read as the reverse complement.
TTATCAAGAAGCAGATTAAGAATGTGAGTTTAGTTTAGAAGCAATAAGAAATCCAGGTTTTTTTAGAAGGATGTTGCAGCTTCTGTGGGGAGCTAGCTTTTAGGTGAAGGTATTATTAATTATTAGTAAGAAGAATGGTTTTTTTTATTTTTTTTAATATTTTGGGTTGTAATAAATTTGGCTAATTGTTCCAAAAGTATGGTTCATTTTGGATGAGATTGAGGAGGGTAAATGAATTCCCTTCTCTTTGTAATATTATTTTGTACTTTTCCCTTGGGGGAAGGAATATTTTAGTAATAAGAAGTTTGAAGTACGCGGTCAATTGTTCTTGATTCTTCTTAATCATTGTTTAATTGGGGATTTGGTAAATCATTAAGTGAGTCAAAGACACAGGACTTGGTTCTGAACTACCTCACAAATCAGAGATTCACAGTTGTTTATAAAGCAAACCATCATTTGGGGCCCTCCACAAAGCTGAACTACATCGCTGGTTACAGTTGTAACACAGGCTTTTACAAACTAGAAGCCATTCATATTGTTTGTACGTTAGGTTACGGTATAAACTCGTATTAACACTTTAAACTATTAGTGTATTATATGATTAGTCATTTGTGGTCGTTTTATGTATTATATGATTAGTCATTTGTGGTCGTTTTATGCATTATCTTATTAGTCTTTTGTTGTCGTTTTATGTATTATCTTATTAGTCTTTTGTTATCGTTTTATGTATTATCTGATTAGTCATTTAGATCGTGTTTCATCCATTATCTGATTACTCATTCATCATCGAGAATATGACAATTCATGAATGAGGATAGTTGAACATGAGAAGCCCTGCTGGCGATGTGGGAGATCAGATCCCATTCGAACGATACATGAGATCTGTGCCAGCCATATATTGTGCCATAATATCTTTCGAATTTTGTACAATATTCAAGTCAAAAATCCAAACGTACAGAAGGTAATGTTTTGCTTCATCCTGAAGGTTTGAAATTTTGGCCTTCGTTTTTATCCACTTTTGTGTTTTCGATGGTCCCACACGATTTGCTACATCTCTTTTTAGGTCTCCTTCGCAGAACAACCTCCATCACAATAACTTACTCATCAATCTCTCTGTTCTGATCGAATTCAAATTTTCTTTTTAAGTTGGGCACAAAAAATAAAATTGAATAAGAACAAAGTTGTCAGTCTGGTTAAATTTGAACTTGCATTGAGTGCCTCCCCTTTAGAGTTGTAAAGTTTTGCTCCTCCACTGAGTTTAAATTTAGGCCACTTGGCTTGAAGCTTCGTATTATAAGTTAACCCATCTTCATTCTTGACCAGTTCATAACTCACCCTCGTGGCTCGTGGCTCGTGGCTCGTGGCTCAACAGTTGGAGTTACACAGAAACTGACTCAAGAAATAAACGAAAAAAAACCTATGCCATCGTCATCACCCCCATACCTTGGTTTATTCTTTATTTATTTGTTTTTTGTTCATAAAATGGTTTGATTATCACAGTGAAAGGGCTTCATTGTTTTCACTTTTTACTTTTGGTTGGCCTAAACCTGTCATTAAACAAAGTAAGAGTAGAGTTAATAACCTAAGCATATATTGTTTGATAACTAGGTTGTGTTTACTGTGTAGTGGTATTGGCGGAGGAAATCATTCGCTAATGTGATCGATTCATAATAATATGCAACCGACTATATTAAAGGAAGTCTCAGTTAGAGATCGGAGAAACATATGCAAAAGATGATTTATATAAAATGATAACGATAACAGAGAATACAATCAAGATGTACGCGAAAAATAACGCGAAATGAAAACTGTAGACCGCTTTAAATTGTTATATCATAGCCTCTATCATTCTCCTTCCCCCCCTCTTTGCCTTTATATGCATACTCACCTTATAGCTATAGCACAAAAACAATAATTAGAAACGAAATACTTTTTATAATTGTTAATAACGAATGATTACTACACAACTAACTAACCTTTAAATAAAATAATTTAGATTAAATTAGGACATCGCTATTTATCACAATTAACTAACTTTTAAAAAAAAAATTAGATTAAATTAGAACATCGCTATCGCTGTCTATCTATGGAAGATTTAGAAAAATAAAGCAAAGATGATATATGTAGTGGAGGGTCATAAATCAAGTCAAGCACTTGATGGAGGTAAGACGTTGGTGCTTTAACTTGATTCTTTTGATAGGAAAGCCTTAATTTACTCCAAATTAAGGAAAAAGAAAATGATATGAAAGTGCATTTGATTATGCCCAGCAACCAACCATGCCAATTGCCAATCAAGGAACATGGCATATTTCAGACTTTCAGAGAGGGGGCTCTCTGTCACCATATGCTCATGGTGGGTTCAAAACTTCAAATACAAAAAAAAAAAATACACAAAATACCCTCTGCAACAAAAAAGAAAATTCTAAAATGGACAGAAAGAAAGAAAAAAGAAGAGAGGACAGAGATGTTGTTTCAAGATCTGTGGCCCATATCCAGCCGTCAATCACGTTGGAATGGGTCCATCTTGGGCCGGATCAGCTCCTGCATTTGTTTGTATTTTCTGCCTTCATGGCATGCTTATGATTAACAACATCCAATTTGCTTCAAACACAAACGTCCTTTGATAATCACACTCATTACCACTTTCTATTTAAAATCTAGAAAACATTAGCCATAATATCTCACTATCACAATTTTCCACTTAAATTTTACTCGGAAATTTGGGAAATTTAATGAATCACAACAGATCAATCATAAAAATTGAATATCGAAATCAATATAAAAGAATGGCGATTTATATTTTGAAACACGGAATATTAAAGTCGTGTTAACTATGTTGTGAGATAAAATGAGCGTGGTATTTGGTTAAGTTAGTATTAATATAGAGTGACAGATAATGGAAGGAGGTTCATACTTTATAATTGATATTCATGCATGTTGATGCCCTGTAGTCTTATATATGATATGATATGTTTTTTTTTTGGTAAATATGTCCATCAACATTATAAGTGGCGTGCTACCAGCGAATCATGTTGCTGGATTTTCCTTATACGTTAATCATGAATATACAAACACTGTTTATCCATTTTTTATTTATTTATTATTTATTTATAGGTTTTTCTGTTTAATCATGCAAAGAAAAAGGAGAAAATTGAGTGATTTTTATTATCTTTGGATTAGAACAATATTTTTCATATATGACATAAAAAATAAAATAAATAAATAACTCAAATTATTATTAAATAGGTGTTTAGGACAGATGTATCGAGAAATCTCCCTTAATCTCAAAACAAAAAGGTCATATCTAAAGAATAATTCTAGAATTAATAAACATAGGTGTTAATTCATCTCATGGCAACTCGTAAAACTATTTCATTGTCCATTTCTTGCCCCAAAAAAAATAAAATCATTGTCCATTTTGTTAAAAAAACTCATGGGCAATTGTCAAATCAAGAATTGCAAAGTTGGGAGTTTTGCTTGTTTGTATGTCACATGCTATATTCGTAAGGCTCGCACCGGAAAAGCTCTTAATTTTCAATAACCATTCACCGAAGTTTGACATAATTTTTTAAAGGAGCCAACTCTTCTGGAATTGCTAGAAATTAAATCTGACTTACTCTTATTGTAACATTTTCAAGTTCCCAATCTAACCTAATCCAACCTACCTTACCGTAGTCATGGCAGTTTTTTTCTTCCCTTTCTTTTAGTCTTAGAGCAAAGCAAAGAGTGTTCGTGCTGTCCAATAGGCCCAATGGAGTACGTTCTTTTGATTTATTTTTTTGCTACTTGGATCTAGGTTCTCTTGGTTTGGTCTGTTACTTGGAGCTAGGGCACCATTTTGCAAATCCTCATCATATCTTAATCGAATCGAAACAGTTCATAATGTCATAATAACGAATTACACCCAAAGCCACGATGAATGTGTAAAACTCAATGAGAGTTGGGTAGCTGCTGCCTACATTGGATAAAATATTCAGGCAAGAAACTAAAACCCAAGATTCAAGAAACAGATGGTTCTAATTATACAGAACAGAAGTGAAAGATGCTGAAATGAACCGATACCGAACCCATCCACATTCAACTACATGTCAGTAATTGATAAAACCTTATTTATTTAACTATAGAGTAGAGTCTATGATAGGACCAGCAAGCTGTGCAGTATTGACATGGATCAATTACTTCCATTTCTTGAACTTGCCTCCTCCACCGTGTTTGCCAAATTTGCCGTGCTTATGCTTCCCGTATTTCCCCTGTTTGAACTTGCCGTGCTTCCCGTGCTTCCCGCCACCATGTGATGAAATGTGACCCCCGTGAGCGCCATAACCGCCAGGCATTAGATTGTGAGCACCACCGTGAGAACCAGGATGAGAAGAACCATGAGTAAGATGGTGGGCACCGAACGCAGCTGCAGCAGCGGCCGCACCTCCTGCTAGCACTCCCCCTACACCGTGGTGCCCTGAAGATAGGATAACAATAACACTTCAAAAATCATCCTTACACATGAAAACATACATACATGCTTCGATTTTCACTTCCCACATTATCAAGACAGGAGTTTTATAAGCCCAGCAAAATCAATGTGATTAAAAAAAAACCATTGGATCTGGAATATCTTTTGTTGACCACATGTTTTCAGAGAAAATAGAATTCATCTTCATTTCTGGTAATAAAATCATGTACTAATTTCTTTGAGCCTTTCACCCAAAATCAATTCGCACGGGGAGTAGCTCGACTCTTTACAAGTACTTGCAAGATTGCGCAATTTTTCAATGCTTATTCATTCACATTCTCACACTAAAATCATGAGATCCTGGGTAGTGGATGATCTCGTATTCAACAACCGTAAACAAGATCGATATGCAATCTGTATAATCTCTTCCCAAAATGGTTTGTATCATTAAAAAAAACATCATCCCTAAAAATGTCTTAAAAGTTTCTACAGCAAGGAAAGTAAATCAAATCCAAAATGTAAATTAAAAATTCACACCATGATTTCAACAAGAAATTCAATCAAACAAATCAATTCAGCAGCAATGATCTCAATTAAGAAAGCCCAAAATTGAAGCTATACATGCAAATGGGAAATTGAGTTTGTACCAGATGATCCCTGATGGCCAGCGGGAGGATACCCGGCTGGTGGGTACCCTTGTTGCGGCGGGTAGCCTCCCTGCTGCGGTGGATAACCCTGAGGTGGGTATCCTTGCTGCGGCGGGTACCCCTGTGGAGGGTAGCCTCCTTGATGCGGAGGGTAGCCTCCTTGATGCGGTGGGTAGCCCTGCTGCGGCGGATAGCCATGTCCGCCGTGATGGCCGGCGGCTCCAGCCAATCCATGTGCAAGGCTCCCAAAAAGGCCCTTGTCGGCTTCATCTTCGTGGTGCTTATCCTTGCCACCACCCATGTTTTTGTTTGTTGAGTTGATAATCAAAAGTCAGAGAGAGAGAGACCAAATTGAAGGAGAAGGAAGAAATAAAAAGATGTAGATATGTATGCAAATTGGGATGGGATGTGTATTTTTATACCCCAATAAATATCTGTTTATTTTGCAGTTGTGCCTATATTTGTGGACGCGGTCTGCTTGCCTTAGTGCGTAAGAATCTATCCGACGATCGGTTTGGGAAATTGGATGGGACGCGTATTTGCCGCGTCAAACTTTCAATTCGTCATTTTCATTGGGCTCAAAAACGAATCGAACCAGGCCTCTCAACTGCCCATTTTGGACCGGGAAATGGTCGACGCTTTTGGGCCAACGCTCTATAAATACGTACATTTGTTTGATACAGTACAAATACGTACGTTATTCAACTTATCCTAAACAATTAACAATTTTATTAAACTACCTTTTTTTTTTTTAATTTGTTAGAATTTTGTTACACACTATTTTCTTTTATTTGTTAGAATATTTTTACACTATTATATACAAGTTTTATGTATTTTTTTTAATCAAAAAGTTTTATGTATTTTTTTTTATCAAAAACTTTTATGTATTATAATATTGTTACACTATTATGTATTTTTTTTTTTATCAAAAAGTTTTATGTATTTTTTTTTATCAAAAACTTTTATGTATTATAATTGGAACGTAGACTTCCTCCAAAAAAAAAAATTGGAAGGCAGATTCTCTTACGATCCAAATTTGAATTTCGGTGTGCAAACCAAAATAGCAGCACTGGAAACCAAAATTCAGAGCCGAAATAAAAACATAATTTATTATTATTACTCATCCAAGTAGTGAATACTTTATACATTCACAATAATACAAAGGGCCAAAACCCACGCTAATACACACACATGCACGAGAACGACTCTCTAGAATACTAGAAATTCAACACTTTTATTATTATCAGAATTCAGAGAATATGATGGTGATCCAACTGACCAACTGAGGATCAATCTCCTGCTCATTGCCTCATTTAGCCAGAAATGTCAATGGCCTTCACATCAGGCCTCTTCACCTCCTCTTTGGGCACAGTCACAGTCAGCACCCCATTCTCCAAATTTGCCTTCACCTCCTGCACCCTCGCATTCTCCGGCAGCCTGAACCTCCTCAAGAACTTCCCGCTGCTCCTCTCCATCCTGTGCCACTTGTCATTCTTCTCCTCCTTCTCTCTGCTCCTCTCTCCGCTGATCTGCAGCACCTTCCCTTCCTCAACCTCCACTTTCACCTCCTCCTTCTTCAGCCCCGGCAGATCCGCCTTGAACACGTGCGCCTCCGGCGTCTCCTTCCAGTCAATGCGCGTGTTCGCCACCGCCGCCGTCTCGTTCGCCAGCTCAGACCGCGGAGCCGACAGATCGTTGCCGCCGGCACTGCCGATCAAGGGGAAGTCCTGGAATGGGTCCCAGATGTCGAGAGAGAATGGGTCGAACACGTTGGTCCTCCGGCCACCGAAGATGCTTGGAATCAGAGACATTGTGATGAACTAATTGTGATGATGAGCTACGATTTGTGAACGTTGTTTGATTTGCTTTTGGTGATTGCTGTTTGTCTTGCTGGTCCGATGGGAGGGACGATGAGGTATATATATAGCGAGAAGGGCAAGGGTGTTTTTGTAATTGTGTAATGGTGTTCGTCTCTTCCTGATGTTTCAGGAGAAGGATGGAGGGGGAAGAGAAGTGTCTGGTCATATCTGGGTCATGGAGAATTCCAGAGACGGAGAGACCTCTCTCGAATGTGACAAGTGGCATTAGACGATAGTACGCCAAGTATCATGCTTTTGATGGTTGTACATTACGGCCCAGCCCGTAAGCAAAGAGGGAGGCCCAAACTACAGACCGAAGGGCGATGAGAACCCAAGAATACAAAAAATGAATTTTGCCTACTTGGAATGGGAGAAGGCTCAAGAACAAGAACAGCCCCATAAAGCTCAAAAACATAGAGTAACTCTACCGAAATACAAAATAGAAACTCCAAATATGAAAATAAGATAACCACCGCAACCGGCGCAACCGTCATACCACGATACCAATTACCATAACCATAACACCATGAAACCACAACCACCAAGGAGAAATAATCTGAAATTCAAACCAATGAACGAGTGAAAAATGGGGTGAGCAAGCCACTGAAGCACTAAACAATCCCATAATCCATTCAAATAATGTAACATACACTTAAATGCCACCCAAAATCAACAATTACGACCAATGACAGAGACACACGTTGAATCAAGAGGCGAAACATGGTGATTGAGAGTTCACGCCAAGTAGCGACTGATATGATCATGAAGCAAAATAGCACATGGAGAAGATTTGAGGTGAAGATCAAGTGAGGTTGGAGGAAATTTGAGAATATATGGAAGTGGGAGACCAGATTGGCAAAAGAAAATGGAGTAGATGTACTTAGAGAAGAAAATTAGAGTCTCTAACTTGAGGAGTTAGTGAACGATGTAAATCATTAAAATCGGGGTGGGAAGAAAACCAACTAAACCGTTTAAATTGGTTGAGTGAAATCAATTACATAATTTACTCTTGAAACTAATTAATCAAACTACTCGGATATTAAGGAGGAAGATTATACATATTGGATATCTACTTCACTTTTTACGAGAATTAATATATTTTTAGAGTCTCTAATTTGAAGAGTCAGTGACCAATAGGAACCATTAAAATCGAGGTGGAAATAAAATCGACTGGACCATTTAAATTGGTCGAGTCAAATCAATTACTATATTTATGGTCGAAACTAATCAAACTACTCAGTTATTGGGGAGGATTATACATTTGGGTATCTATCTCACCCTTTATAAAAGTAGAATATGAAATATGTCCGTACACATTGACGTGGGTAAGAATACAACTAGACCAATTTGATTAGATTGTTATTTGTTAATTATTATCACCATCTGCAAATTAACAAATTACTCAACTTTGTATTAAAATTTAATACAAAACTCGATATCTCTATCAACACTCATGAAAAAAATCCGCATGCGAGTTATCTATGAGTCCGTATGGGGTCTATTATGTGCTAGCATTAGCATGAGGTGCGTGAGTTAATTTTCCCTTAAGACCCACCAATGTGTCAATGTAGTGTCCATTTTATATTCTAACTAGAACGAGAGTTGTAGACTGCTAAAGTACCATCAACGTGATACCTTTCTCGGCCTTTTGGTTAACGATCAAGTGAAAATACCACCAACGTGATAGAGTGGGTGGATCCATTATATATGAAAACATATAAAGAGAATTTGTCCAGTCATTTCTGTGTCAAATGTGAATGCTAATAAATTATATTGATAATCGACTCGTCCACTTTATTTGTTTCGATTGTAAAAATATTTAGCATGTTACTTATAGGTTTGCGAGGGACCTCCATATATGAAGCCCAAAAAATTAATTTTCTTCTTTTCATATAGAACAGACCAAACAAAATGCTCGAATCGATTTGATTTAGTACAACTAGAACTATTGTAGGTAAGTAGGTAACTAAACTGAATAATGCTAGTAAACAAGTAACACATATGTTTTGGTAGGGGTGAGAATAAATCCGTTGAAAACCGGTACCGATTAGATTCAAACCGTTATTTGCACTCACGTTTGGATTTGACCGGATAAAAGTCAAACGGTTTGAAAATTCAAACCGTTTCGTTAGTAACGGTTTGATTTTGGATTTTCATTTTGAAAATCGTTGGAATCCAAACCGAACCGTTAAGGTTCTTATTTACTAATATTGTTTATTAGTTAAATTTTTTCACCCTATAGTATGTTAATGTAAGTGTTCATCACATACATTATCTCACTTAATCCTTACCCATTATGTGCTACTTTCAAATTTAAATTATATTGGAATAATAACCCACCATATTTGAAGTTTAAAATGTTGAAAATTTTAATTTGTTGATGTGTATGAAAGAAATCTTCATGAATGAAATATTGATGTGAATGAATGAAATGTTGATGAGAATTGTGGAATTTTGAAAAAAATTATGTTTTTTAGGGGTTTTTTATTAAACAAATTACATGAAAATTATATGCCTAAACCGTCCAAACTGGTCCAAACCAAACCGTTAATAACGGTTTGGATTGGAACGGTTTCAATTCTATTTTTTGAAAATTCAACTGTATCGCACCGTTAAGATTTTAACGATTTGGATTTGAGTGATATACGCATCGATCCAAACCGTGCCCACCCCTAGGTTTGGTAAAAAAAAAACAAATAACGCACACGTTACTTTTAATATTTTCATATTATATAGAATATAATATTATTTGAATATATTACTAAAAAAAGGAGAATTATTGACACCGTCTTTAACTTTACTCTAATTTTAGTTATTGTCCATAAACTTCATTATTAGTAACAGACGTCCTTGAACTATGCATAAATGTGCATTGACAGTCATTTTGTTAAAATTCTTAACTATTTCTGTTAAAAATAAAGGTAAAATTATATTTTCAAGTGTGTTTATAAAATTCTCTATATTAAACACAAATAAAGCCCAAAGTTTATCCTTATTTTACGCATATCCTGAACTATGCATAAATGTGCATTGACAATCATTCCGTCAAAAATTTTAACTATTTCTGTTAAAAATAAAGGTAAAATTATCTTTTCAAGTGTGTTTATACAATTCCCTCTATTAAACACAAATGAACCCCAAAATTTATCCTTATTTTACCCATATAAAAAAACTTGAAAATACAATTTTACCCTTATTTTTAACAAAAATAGTTAAGAATTTTAACGGAAGTACTGCCAATGCACATTTAGGCATAGTTCAGGGACGTTTGCTACTAATAATGAAGTTCATGGACAATAAAATTAGTGTAAAATTTAGGGACAGTTGCAACAGTTTTCCGTGATAAAAAATGATGGCTACCTCCATCTATTTTTTGTGCATGTAATCATCAAGAGCCGCCTTAAGGTTTTGGGGAGCCTTAAAATTTAGACCAACTACGAAATGTGGCCCTCAATTTATGCGTCTTCACGTGATTTTTATGGTTAAATACAGTATTTTTGGTTCCCGAAAACTACGAGAATAGGAACTAGAAAAACCAGCCTAATATAAATCCAATGCAGTTTATAAATAATTTGTATTAACTTTTAATATGTCCATTCAAATTTAAATTGAATAGAGCTAGACTTTTAAAATTATTTAAAATTCTCAAGAATGGAAGAAAGCAACACAAGTTTTTGGTGTACGTAAGGAGTGCACTAATGGGAAGGAGGTGAGAAAATGTTGAACCCAATTCTTTCCAACATGGATTAAGCCTTTAACCAAATTCTATATATAAGATCTTTTAAACCAATAGTGGTCCTGGACGGCGGCTTTACTTGTGTACATACGTATGACTGTATGCCTAGAGCCGCCCCTGTAGTTTATCTTATAAGAGCAACAAACAATTTCAGATTCAGAACTCAGAAGGCAACCAAATTAAGCAAAACACAACAAACCTTTCTCTAAATTGAAATGGAGCAAATTGGGAAAGGCCGGAGATTGGTACTCTTCCCACTGCCCTTTCAAGGCCACATAAATCCGATGCTTGAGTTGGCCAATCTTCTTCACTCCAAAGGCTTCTCCATAACCATCATCTGCACAACCTTCAACTCTCTCAACCCTTCATCCCACCCACACTTCACCTTCCATCAAATCCCAGTCGACTTATCGGAATCCGAAGCTTCCTCAAAGGATCTCACCGTCCCTGTTTCTTGCCTCAATGCTAAGTGTGTTGATCCCTTCACAGAATGCTTGAGGAGCTTGTTATCTGATGGTGATGATCGTGTTGCTTGCTTGATCTCTGACCCTTTCTTTGACTTCATTCAATCTGTTTCTGAGAGCTTTAAGCTCCCAAGGATTTTGCTGAGGACTGGGGGTGCCACTTCCCTTGCTGTTTATGCTGCTTTCCCACTTCTCAAGCAAATGGGTTACCTCCCCATCATACAAGGTATTCAAATTAGTTTCCTTCTCTATTTGTATTCCGTGCATAGAATTAATGAAAAATACTTGCATTCCATCTCTACATGAATCTTCTTGTTTTACTTTTTTCTTTTAGAAAATCGTCTTTTACATTTTTTATAACTGGAATCCCTCGTCATCTCTTATATATTTTAGCATTCCAATATCATTCTTCTAAGAAAATAACAAAATTGGAGAATATTTAGTTATCAATATGTATGAACTAAATTGACGGATAATTATGAGGATTTATTTTTTATAAACGATATTAGGAATGGAGAATATATATCTGGTATCGACCTCGATCTTTATGAGTGTCGAACTTGAGACATGAGACCTCTCACTATACAGTGGGTGTAGTATTAGTGGTTCACAATGATGATCTTAATTGTTACTAAAATCAATTAGTTTGATATATATATATATATATATATATATATAGATGACTAAGCGATAGTCAATTATTTCGTGAGTTGAATATAATCTTGAAATTATGATGTAGAAGATGAATAATTCCTGTTATACCCTATATATAATATAGATTTGATAATTGAAAAGAGCATAACAAGAAAATTCACTGTATTTGGGTGAAATGCTTGTATTTTTCATTATGAAAATTAAAACTTGCCTAATTATACTGCTAACACTACGATTTAATAATATTTTTGTGCAATCACTTGGTAAAAAGAAATTTCAGATTCAATTTTCATGAATTAGTGGCATGGGATATTCTCAAATATGATCTTCTGAATGCTGTCTCTTTATACTTTCTCTAAGACAGAGCCGGTCTCTTTAACGATTTATAAGACAAAGGTTGTTATTAGCTTATTTGTCATTGTATTTTGTCATGAATCAGAGTCTGAGAGGGAAGAGGCGGTTAAGGAGTTTGCACCTCTTAAAGTTAAAGATACACCCATGATGAACAATTGTAACCCTGAGGATTTCTATCAACTGATAACCAAGCTGACAAATGAGCTCAAGGATTCATGTGGACTCATTCTCAATACTTTTGAAGACCTTGAAGCACAAGCAATTGCCTCACTTGGCCAACAATATTTCCCCAATGTTCCAGTTTTTCCTATAGGCCCATTTCACAAGATTTGCCCTACAACCACCACCTCTTCTTCAACTAGCTTATTTTCACAAGATCAGACTTGCATTTCATGGCTAGACACTCAAGCTCCAAAATCAGCTGTGTATGTCAGCTTTGGGAGCCTTGCTGCAATAAAAAAAGATCAATTTTTGGAGATAGCTTGGGGGCTGGCCAACAGCAACCAGCCCTTCTTGTGGGTGGTCCGACCCGGATTAGTCCATGGATCAGACCCATTTCCAGATGGGTTTGTTGAGAGTTTGAATGGGAGAGGTCACATTGTGAAATGGGCTCCACAAATAGAAGTGCTTGCTCACCCTGCAATTGGAGCATTTTGGACTCACAATGGCTGGAATTCTACATTGGAGAGTGTTTGTGAGGGGGTGCCTATGATTTGCATGCCGTGTTTCGGTGATCAAATGGTGAATGCAAGATATGTGAGTGATGTTTGGAAGATTGGGGTGGAAATAGAGCATGGGGTTCAGAGAGGTGAGATTGAAGGAAAAATTAGAAAAGTAATGGTGGAGAAAGAAGGGGAGGAGATTAGAGATAGAGCCTCAAAGCTAATGGAGAAAGCAAATCTTTGCCTCAAACAAGGTGGATCTTCATATCAGTCTTTGGATGCCTTGGTTCAATATATTTTGTCCTTGTAATCTTTGGTTATTTTCGCTTAATCATGATTTGAAAAATTGAACTCTTTTTATGTGGATTAGTAGCACTAGCTAGTGTGTGGGGGAACTTACAACGTTTTGGGAAGCAAATATTTGGTTGGCTAGCTTACATTATCGTGAATATAAAAGTTGGACAGGAAATTCGTTTCTAGACAAGCTTGTATCGTTTTGAAAAATTCAATTTTGCACACTTAGAACTAGAGGCTAAATCGGTAGAGATGACCGAATAGTTGTATTTGGAGAATCGTTTTTAGCCACATAACATTGAAAAAGCCATAAATTAATAAACGTGTATTCATTATTCCGAAATGAAATGTATCTTAAAATTTTAGAAATTCCGAACTCCACAAGTTATATATATATTGCAATGTGGTTATAAAATCGATTCAGAATGGAAATGGAAATTAAAATTAAAGAAATATTTCAATTTGGATTGAAATGGATTCCCTTGGTTCTAATTGATCCAAAAATCGAGGTTATATTTGTATAATAAATAGGATGGTCCAATGGTGGAATTAGAAATTTAATAGGGATGGGCTAATATTTTCAGGTTTAGTGTATTATAAGAACATTTCCAATGGCCTATTATATATATATATATATATATATATTTTTTTTTTAAAGGAAAGTAAAATGCAATACTAAACACTATAGACAAATATTAACAAATAAATGTAAACACTATTAGAAAAATTATGCATGTTTAATTTGCAACAAATTTAATTTTCAATACAGAGAATGTAATATGAGAAATATGAGAGTTTTTATGTTCACAAACACAAAGAAACCAAAAAGATTAATTTTACAACACTCCAAAAACTTTTTTAAAAAATGGGGCTAATTAGTTTTTTCTTTTATAATTACACACATAAAATAAAAATAAATTGTTCCTTCCCAAATCTGCACTGTGCAACCCTACGTAAGCTCCGCCCTTGGGATAGTCATCTTCTTGATCAGGTACTTCACCATTATTAAACACTTAGCATTGATCTTAGCAAAAGATGACCTGCAACCAAGTAATTGTTGTAATATTTAGGATGATAATCATGCATGATTTATTGTGTAATGAAACACCTTGTTCATCATTTCCCTCCAATCGAAGATGTTGTTGGGTTGTGCCTGCAATTCTGCAAAGGTCGGTGTAGGGCATCCATATACGGCTGCTTCACCATAAACATCCAAAGTATAGCTTGTGGCACATGCATGCTCCAAATCAAAGATACAACAATTGCTGGCCGGTCCCATCGAAAGTTACATAAATGGTTCACACTCCCACTTTTTTCTTTGAGTTTTTAGTCGAAATCCACAAAAAACTGTAATTTTAGTTTCACGTTACGCTTAAAACGCATAGTTATCTCACTTACCACCAAAAATCCACATTTCATGCAAAAACTTGCACAAATTTTGTTAACTCCATCTAACAGACGTTAGTTTATGTTATGTGGTAGTCGTGTTGTCCAAAATGAAAGGGAAAATAAGGCATTTCTCACCATTGCCATTGGCGCTAGATATAAGTGCGAAAATTCATCCCTAAATCGCATTATTGAGAACCTTAGCTGCCTGCAATTTGAGAGATTTTGAGAAAAACCCTCCAATTTTTCCAAATTGCACCTATTGAAAGACCCGAGATTATCAATTGACCTAAACGATTACCTCAATTTCATATAAGAATTAAGAACGTGTTATGGAGGAAGGGGAGGATTGTATAGAGCGAAGAACATGTTTCTGGAAAAAGATGGCCAGAATTCAGAACCCTTGGATTGATGCAAATCTAGGGAGGAGGCTCTTAGTTTGTCCAGATTTTTCGGGTAAGCTATAATGCAAGATTTTATCTTTTTTTAACTGAATTCCTTCACGTAGTCTCTGGTATGTCTGTTTCTTTAGAGAAAATTGTCTTCAAGATGATAATTTTTCTGGGTTTTTGGTTTTGCAATACGGAATTGCAGGTTAGAGGTTGAGGCAAAGTATGTGAGTTTTGTGAGTGGTTTGATCCGAAAATATGCCTTCGGTCCAAGTCAATTATTCCTGGATTGCTGAAGAAGCTTGGAAGGGTTGGAGAAGAAGTGGTTGTTAGGTCATAATTGATACATATTTTATCCGTGATTTAATACCTTTTTATTTATATTTTGTTGCTATGAAACTGTAGAAAATAATATATTTGTGAGAAGTGTGCAGAATTAGATAAAGCTTAGAATTACGAGAATTTGAACGAAAGAATCACCTCAATCGGAATTATAACGAAGAAATTAGGAATGAAATAAGAGAGGCCACCAAGAAGAGCAAAGGAATGAGGTGGGTGGCCGCCGAATCCAAAAGCCCAGCCCAGAAGAAGACAAAATTCGCTGATTCAGCCCAAAGGTTCTATCGGCGAGAATCTACGGAACCATGGACATCCTTACGGTGCGTAAATCCAGAAGCCCTTAATGCCTTGTCGGTAATCTTGCACCGAAGTCACTTACAGTGCCTTTGACCATCATTGACCGATTGTTTGACCTCCTATTTACGGTGGCTGACCACCGAACTTTCGCCTGAAGTAATTTCCAGCTGTTCCTGCGAGTTTTGAGGCTTATTTTAGGATAATTCAAACATGTGTTCACATTTATTCTCCATTTTTAAAGGGGATTTCATGCCTAGTTAGTTAGAAAATATTATTTTTGGTCCTTTTACTTGGAGGAAAGGTTTTAATTCATTTTCTTAAATATTTAGAAAATATTTTCTTTATAGAAAAATGTAAACTTCCATTTATTTGAGGATTAATAATTCTCCTATAAATAGAGGTCCTAGGATTTTGTAAAGAGGATCGGAAAAGTCCGGAAAAATACACAGAAATACACCACAGAGTAAAAACACTTGTCTTTTAAATTGTAGTTTTCTTTTTAGGTTAGGGCATCTTGAAGCCCTAAATATTTTGTTAATTCAATTAAAGGCCACCAAAATCTTGTGCTAATTCAATTATTAGTCCGTTAGAACAATAAGATCAAAAAATTTGAAAAAAGTGGTGGTTTGTGAACATCACGTGAAGGTTTATAATCTACATAAGGATTGATAGAGAGAGAAGGGGCGAGTAGAGGAGGAGAAAAGAGAAATATGGGTGGTAGATGAGGAGGAGAAAATAGGGGTGGTAGAGGAGGAAGATGAGAGAAATGAGCGACAAAGGTGGAAAAGAGAGAAATATGAGCTGACATAGGAGAAAAGAGAAGGGGAAAATAAAAATAAAGATGGAAAAAAAAAAGGATGGAAAAAAAAAGGAAAATAAAGATGTTTTATTATTTTTCTAAAAATAACTAGTTTTCAGACTAGTTTCAAATAACTATTTTTGCTAAAAAAAAGAGAATATGTGGATTTGTCAAATGATTAGTTTCAAAATGGATTTGAAATTTTAAAATTTGATCTTTTGAAATCCATAGAGGATTCCAAATCCTCACAACAAATAATTATCCAAACAGATAAATTTGGATTTGGAGGCTCAAATCCAAATCCAAATCCAAATCCATAGCTATCCAAACAGACCCTTACATAATTTACTCTTGAAACTAATTAATCAAACTACTCGGATGTTATGGAGGGGGTTATACACATTGGATATATACTTCACTTTTTTCGAGAGTCAATATATTTTCAGAGTCTCTAACTTGAAGAGTCAATGAATAATATGACCCATTAAAATCGGGGTGGAAAGAAAATCGACTGGACCATTTAAATTGGTCGAGTCAAATCAATTACTTTATTTATGGTCGAAACTAATCAAACTACTCAGATATTGGGGAGGATTATACATTTGGGTATCTATCTCACCCTTTATGAAAGTAGAATATGAAATATGTTCGTACACAATGAAATTGGTAGGAATACCACTAGACCAATATGCTTAGATTGTTATTTGTTAATTATTATCACCATCTGCAAATTAACAAATTACTCAACTTTGTATTAAAATTTAATACAAAACTCGATATCTCTATCAACACTCATGAAAAAAATCCGCATGCGAGTTATCTATGAGTCTGTATGGGGTCTATTATGTGCTAGCATTAGCATGAGGTGCGTGAGTTAATTTTCCCTTAAAACCCGCCAGTGTGGCAATGTGGTGTCCATTTTATATCCAAACTAGAACGAGAGTTGTAGACTGCTAAAGTACCATCAACTTGATACCTTTCTCGGCCTTTTGGTTAACGATCAAGGGAAAATACCACCGACGTGATAGAGTGGGATCCATTTTATATAAAAACATATAAAGGGAATTTGTCCTGTCATTTATTGTCAAATGTGAATGCTAATAAATTATATTGATAATCGACTCGTCCACTTTATTTTTTTCGATTGTAAAAATATTTAGCATGTTACTTATAGGTTTGCGAGGGACCTCCATATATGAAGCCCAAAAAATTAATTTTCTTCTTTTCATATAGAACAGACCAAACAAAATGCTTGAATCGATTTGATTTAGTACAACTAGAACTATTGTAGGTAAGTAGGTAACTAAACTGAAGAATGGTAGTAAACAAATAACGTATACTTTTTCGTAAAAAAAAAACAAATAGCGCACACATTACTTTTAATATTTTCATATTATATAGAATATAGTGTTATTTTCATATTATATAGACAGAGCTAGCCATCAGTTTTTATTACAATGGCTAGCTCCGTCTATTTTTTGTGCATGTAGTCATCAAAGATACAACAATTGTTGGCAGCTCCCATTAAAAGTTAAATAAATGGTTCACACTCCCACTTTTTTCTTTGAGTTTTCAGTCGAAATCCACCAAAAACCATAATTTTAGTGTCACTTTGCACCAAAAACGCATAGTTGTCTCACTTATCACCAAAAACCCACATTTCATGCAAAAAATTGCACCAATTCCGTTAACTCCATCTAACAAACTTTAGTATATGTTATGTGGCAGTCATGTGACCCAAAATGAAAGGGCAAATAAGGCATTTCTCACCATTGCCATTGGCGCTAGGTATAAGCGCGAAATTCATTCCCAAATCGTATTATTGAGAACCTTAGATGCCTGCAATTTGAGAGATTTTGAGAAAATCCCCCCAATTTCTTCCAAATTGCATTTGTAGAAAGAACCGAGATTATCAATTGACTCAACCGATTAACTCAATTTCATATAAGAATTAAGAACATGTTATGGAGGAAGGGGAAGATTGTAGAGAGCGAAAAACATGTTTCTGCAAAAAGATGCCCAGAATTCAGAACCCTTGGATTGATGCAAATCTAGGGAGGAGGCTTTTAGTTTGTCCAGATTTTTCTGGTAAGCTGTAATGCAAGATTTTATCTTTTTTCAATTGAATTCCTTCCTGTAGTCTCTAGTCTGTCTGTTTCTTTAGAGAAGATTGTCTTCAAGATGATAATTTTTCTGGGTTTTTGGTTTTGCAATACGGAATTGCAGGTTAGAGGTCGAGGCAAAGCATGTGAATTTTGGGAGTGGTTTGATCCGAAAATATGCCTTCGGTCCAAGTCAATTATTCCTGGATTGCTGAAGAAGCTTGGAAGGGTAGGAGAAGAAGTGGTCAATGAGTGGAAGAAGAGAGTCAAACTATGGATTGCTATAGTTTGTTCTTGGGTGATTATGGGGATTAGTTTGAATGTGAGAGTCATGGGTTGATGATGAACTTTAATTAGTTTGAAGATGAAATTGAATTGGCCGTGTATTTTGGGGTAAGTTGGTAAATGAATGCACGATTTGGGTGTAATGAAGTTGAAATGGTTTTGAAGTCTTCTTCATCCAATTTGCTAACACTGTACAATGGAACATAATTTGGTAAATGAACGCACGATTTGGATGTAATGAAGTTGAAATGGTTTTGAAGTCTTCTTCATCCAACAATAAAATTTCAAAAATTCAAAAATTAAATTCTGGATTCTTTGAACTTACCTTTGACGAGTTGCTCTCCTCCAGGTTGAAGAGGCATCGTCATCTTCGATTTTGACGGAAGATGCAGCGCTGCGATTCAAAGCCCCCCAACACCAACACCAAATCGAGATGCAATCGATTTCCCCCAAATTCTCAGTTTTTCCCTTTTCGCTTGGAACACTCTTCCTCTCGAAATTTTTTAAATTTGTTAGTGGCTTGAGATGTTGAAATTGCCCCTAATATTGACGACTGATGGATGGAGTTAACGGAATTTGTGCAAATTTTTGTATAAAGGGTGAGTTTTAGGTGATAAGTGAGACAAATAAGTGTTTTGAGTGTAAAATGAGACTAACATTGCAGTTTTTGGTGCATTTAGACTAAAAAGTCTTTTTTTTTCCACTTGTTTTATTGTACTAGCTTTATCATTGATGATAATCGGACAACAAATAAAGGAACCATGTGCACGAAAAAATTCCTAGCTAGAGTACGAAAATTACAACTCCATTTGACCTAAATTTTGCTTCGTGACACATAATTACCTTGTCAATCTCAGTACATTTCTTATGAAAAAAAATAGTCATGTGTTGTCTCTTTCAAAGTTACTCCCCAACAAAGTGATATATGTACTATATTGTATAAAAGAGTCTCAAAGTTACTCATTCGAAAATGTTAGAAATTAGAACTTTAGTTAAAGTATGATAATTTCGCTTTAAATGTGTAACTTATAATTCATTTTGAAATTATAATATTTTGCTTGATTTGGCGTAAATAACCTCAACAAGCATATCTCACCCGTATTTATTTTTCATAAAAAATGTGAGAGGATTGAAGTTTAGTAGGGATCATCACAGCAGTAAAGTTTAGATAGTATTGCTAATTTTTTTTCCCAATTATATAACATCCATATGGGGCAAAGTAAAAGGTTAGTAAGGATGGGGTAGAGGGAAGAGGTAAGAGAAGGTGGTCATCAAGAACCACACAAACTAAACACAACACAAGTGGGTTTGTATTAAATCTGAATGGAGCAAAGGAAGGGGAGAAGATTGATACTTTTTCCAGTGCCCTTGCAAGGCCACATAAACCCCATGCTTGAGTTGGCCAATCTTCTTCACTCCAAAGGCTTCTCCATAACCATCATCCACACAACCTTCAACTCTCTCAACCCTTCAACCCACCCTCACTTCACCTTCCACTCAATCCCGGACGGGTTATCGGAATCCGAAGCCTCCACCGAGGATCTTGTTCTTCTTCTCTCTATTCTCAATGCTAAATGTGTTGAGCCCTTCAAGCAGTGCTTGGCTGCCCTCTTATCCGACGCCTCACAGGAGCCGGTTGCTTGCTTGATCTCTGATGCCATCCATTTCTTCACTGAATCTGTGGCTCACAGCTTCAACCTCCCCCGCCTTGTGCTCAGGACCGGCGGTGCTTCGTCTTTCGCCGTTTTTGCTGCATTTTCTCTCCTCAGACAAAAGGGTTACCTCCCAATTCAAGGTTTTGGTTTTCTTGCTTAATTAATAATTATGCCTAATGCCTAAGGTTTTTTCTATGGCTGATATTTGCACTTCAAATAAGTTAAAATCATCATCCTGCATTCCAAAAATATATCGAGTGAAGTAAATAATAACTTTTTTTGGAGTGTTTACAAGTGCTAATAATGTATTATTAGCTTTTATCTATTGACGATATATGTGTGTGCTTTTTTCTTCTTCATAAATTGGTAGTTAGCTTGTGCTCACTTGTCACTAATATAATGATTGTCAAATTTACCCATTTTTGTTTTATTTTCAAAACCCAATATTTTCGTTTTTTTTTTGTCAAAACCCGATATTTATGTTAGCTCATCTTTTTGGTAAAAAAAAAAATTATTCATGTATAATGGTTCGTATGCAATTATTCATGTAATGCCCTTTGTAATTTTAGATGAAGAAAATTATTTATATTTGTGTTGAGTTTAATATATAAACATGATTTATTTATTAGGTGACTTAACTTAAATTAATTAACTTTTTCTAAAAAATTTAAAATTGAATATCGTTTAAATGGAAGAAGTGATTACTTATGTTTTAATTTATCACATGAAGTAAAAATGAGTGTGAAAATTATTTCCTTAGAAATATAACATCAATCACACTTAACTTATATCGGTATTTTTTATTTTGAATTTAGAGTCTCAACTTGAAGAGTCAGTGAAAGAGTTTCCACCGCTCAAAGTAAAAGACCTTCCATTGATCAACAGGGGCGACTCTGAGGAATATAATCGAATAGTCTCCAACTTGTCGAATGGAGCCAAAGCCTCATCTGGAGTCATCTTCAATACTTTTGAAGACCTTGAAGAAGAAGCACTGGCCAAAATTAGCCAAGATTTTGCCAATGTACCAATTTTCCCAGTAGGTCCATTTCACCCTCCATCCACTCAGAGTGGTTTATTATCACAAGACCAAAGCTGCATTTCATGGCTTGACACTCAACCCCCAAACTCTGTTGTTTATGTCAGCTTTGGGAGCCTTGCTGCAATCAAAGAAGCTCAATTTTTGGAGATTGCTTGGGGGCTAGCCAACAGTAACCTGCCCTTCTTGTGGGTGGTTCGACCCGGATTAGTGTATGGGTCAGACCCGTTTCCAAATGGGTTTCTTGAGGGTTTGAATGGGAGGGGCCACATTGTGAAATGGGCTCCACAGAAGGAAGTACTGGCCCACCCAGCAGTTGGAGCATTTTGGACCCATAACGGTTGGAATTCTACGTTAGAAAGTGTTTGTGAGGGGGTCCCTATGATTTGCATGCCATGTTTCACTGACCAAATGGTAAATGCAAGATATGCAAGTGATGTTTGGAAGGTTGGGTTGCAATTGGAGAATGGGATTGAGAGAGGAGAGATTGAAAGAGCAATAAGAAAGATAATGGTGGAGAAAGAAGGGATGGAGATGAGAGAAAGAGCCTTAAACCTAATGGAGAAGGCAAATCTTTGCCTTAAACAAGGTGGCTCTTCATATCAATCCTTGGATGACTTGGTTAAACACATTTTATCCTTGGAAACCTTTTGGTTTTCAAACTCAGATCAGTCAGTGAATGAATTCCAAAACTGTTTTAATTCATAATAATCTAATATTTTGTTCGTCTAATTAGGAGCTACAATTTTACATGAACTTATGATATATGGATTTTACTTTCAATGTTAAATGTGTGTGAAACTTTTCGGCAATACTTGATTATCTAGTTAGATGATGTTCCGTATGGGCCCGTTGTTTGCGTAATTTTTTATTCTACCGAGATTACACATAGTGTCGTAGTTAAAAATTCACCTTATGTAAAGTGACAATACCAGAGAATTTCATATTAAATTTAATTATACATTATTTATTTTTCAAAAATAAGAAGCTTTCAAGGAATGTTTGGGTAGCTAGCTTGTTATGTAATGTTTGGAAGGAGGCCGTTGCTAGCTTAATCCCCGACCTTCGCTTTCACTTCACTCGATCTATTTCCGAGAGCTTTAAGCTCCCAACGAAGGCAAGGATATATGGTGTTAATTAAGAGCCCCAAACATGCGATTAAGGTGTGTTTTCTAAGTTTTGTTTCATTAAAGTACACTTACTGTTTGAGCTTGATGTCTAACTCGGAATAGCATAAAATACTAACTAATCATTGATATGATTATATTTTAATTAAAAGTTAGAATATGACACTTTTTTTTTTAGTTTTAGGTCCCTCTATTATTTTTTAGCCATACATGTTTATTGTCATCTTCTTATACAATGCATGATTAGGATTTTAATCCATATTTTATAATTAAACTTAAAACACTTTTATAATTAAACTTATATATTAAATTGATTTTTTTTTCTTTAAAACTAAGAATGAAATCCATGTTGTCTGGAGTTTAACAGTAGGATATAGAAAAGTTTTATGAAGGGGTTGGTGGGTGTTTAAGTAGGAGTGGTGGTGGAAGAGGCGTATGACTTAGGATTTAGAATTTAATTCTTGAATGTTGGGCCCAAAAGCAAAGAACTAAACCTTAAATCATAAGTGATTAACTTAATCTTTTAATATCGAATAATAAAGATTTTTCAAATTTGAAGTTTAAAAGTATTTTTAAAGAATTTTTGCTCTTACTTATCTTATTTTAAATTGGATTGTCCTTCCATTACTCCTTAAAATGAACAAGTGAAAAAAGAAAAAAAATTATAACTGAAAGTAATATTTTCATAAAATAGAAAGGAAAAAAAAAGTCACTAAATAGGGATTAAAAGTTTTAAAGGGTCAATTTCATTGTTTGAGCAATTATTATTGTGGTTAGGAATTGAAAAAGTTTTAAAAATATAGTTAATAAAATTTTGAATAAATATTGATAATGTCAAGAATTCATCGATGGATGGTCGCCCGTGGGAATATCAGAATGTGAAGGAAAGTTAGATGGCGTGCTTTTCACCTAATACTTGTTTGGTTAAACCACCATGCTTCTTGGAACGTGCATGTTAGCTGCAACCCAACAGTTCAAGCAACCCTTAACATATGATTATAATTAAGCAACTAGTTCTTGAAGTGCGAGTTTTTGCATTTAGTTTTCATACAATCAGCCATATTTTGATTTATCTCAATCATTATTTTAATTTAATTGTTTAAAACAAAACACATTGTAAGAATTTTAGTTTAATTTTATCATTCCAAAATTACAAAAATAAACAATTATTACGAATTAAATACCCACAATGAATTTCGTTAACAAACCTACAACCTTAGTAAATAAAAATTAATTGAACTCAGTGCAAAATCCTCTTCAGCTCTCGCGCCGACGGCCTCCACTAGCTACCCTGAGTTTAGAATTTGGACGGAAAAGGGGGAATCATACTCTGGATCTGGATTAGAGAAGAGAAGATTATATAAACGTTTTCTAGAAGGAGAATACATTGGTAAGACAAAAGAAACACAAAATTCTCACATGGTGCACCAGCAAAAGAAAAAGAAAATCATTTAGCATGAATAACGATATAAATGATTACACCTTCCTAAGTGAATCTTTACACTAATTCCACTGGTCATCGATCTCAACAGAAAAGAAATATAAATCGAGGAATGAGAGGCAGATCTCACCACTGGCCGGAGGTGCACATCATCGATCGATTGTACGTGATCGGAGGTGCTACTGTCTGCATATTAATTTTTGTTTGATTAATTAAGGGGAAGGAATCGCTGTAAGATATTTATCCCCTTGGATTCATTTTTATTAAATAAAATTTCAAAAAATGAACACAATAAATTAATAATACGCCTTTTCAAATCAACCCGCAATCAATAAACATAGACTCATCCTCGGGTGAGTATTCCACTCTAGGCTACGTTTGGTATGCCGTATAATAAACTAGATATGATAATATAGTATGAAATCAAAGTTTAGTACTACTCGTATTAATCAGTCACTGAATAAGTTAATACGGTTGAGTGCCTTTATACGGTCCACACCCATTAAAATAATATCCTCGAAATTGTCCGTATTAAATAGTCGGCTGACTAACAATCTTGAAAAGTGTAATAATAATAATAATTATTATTAAATAAATAGTAGTAATAATAATAATATCAATAATAAAATAAAATAAAATAAAATAAATAATAATAATAATATACATAATTAATGTCTATGATATAGATTTTTTTTTTTATCAATAGTAATATAATCTAGCTAGTATAATATAGTTGACATTTTAATTTGATAGAATATCAAACTCCCGACTAAATAGTCAGTCTATCAGATGAACATATTAATCTATCCGACTGAAATAGTCAGTACAATATGAGGTACCCGAAGCTTTAGTGCTATGGTCACTGAATATTGTAACCTAATATTATTCATCTGCACTTATTATATGTGCGGTCTAGAATTTAATTCTCCTAATATGAAATTAATATCTAAATTTTATATAATATAATTCCCCCCATTATTCTTGTTTCAAAAAATTCTTGTTTCAAAAAATAAACATAGACTCGTCTTAACCACAAAAGTCGTACAAAATGGGTGGTAAAACTTGATCATCAGATTCAATTTTCGGTTTCACGTGGGACTCCTCGTACGAAGAGAAGAATTTGGAAGACATGCTAGTGAGATATATTCATAGTGATATTTCAATTAGGGCACTCGACATTTTGCACATATTATATCCTACATCGTGCACTGCACTCTGCACAAGAGACAGGAATTATTATTAACTCCGACGCAAAGTGATTATTAATCTCTATTTCATCTTCTTAATTTCTTTCACGTTTATGTGTGAACTTATTATTTTATGATAAAGGCTTGAAAAATGAACCCACTTGACCAATCATATTACTTTCCTCATATTAGCATTTATCATATTTTAATTTGGTCAAATTTAATAAATTAACTCGAACTTAGATACTATATCTATATCACTACTCTTTGTACTCAATTAATATAAAATATTTTTTTTTTTGATCAAGGGGGTTAATATTTATTTAATAGATAAACCTAATAATACAAGCAGCACTAAGAAGAGACCCAATTTAAAAACAAACAAAGCCTAAAATAGAAAAATAATCCAAAATAAAATAGGCAATATAAAAAGTTATGTAGCAAACAAATACAAAAAAGAATCCATGAGAATATTCGATTTTGGCTTACGATAAATTTTAAACAACCCTAACTAGCACCTCTCATGTGTATTTTTTTTTATAGTAATTAACAAAAATTATGAAAGATAGAGAACATATTCGTAGATATCTCTATTATTATAAAATTAGAAGAGTAAAAAGATTTTATCAAATTTTTCTAACAAAAATACCCCTTGATTAATTACCTTTACATTTAATACGTAAGGATAAAATAATAAAATTTAAAATTTAAAATAAAAAAAAATAAAAAATAAACATTTTAGTGGAGGAGTGGGTAGTTACTCCAACACTCATTCTTTTTTAGTTATTCTATTTTTTGAACTTATTTTCATTTCTCCTTATTTCTTCATAATTATGAACATTAAATTCAAAATAAAAAGAATTAACGTACACACGCGTACGTTAGGAGGGTCAAAAGGCTTCATTAAATTTTTTTGATAAAAATACCCCTTGATTAATTACCTTTACATTTAATAGTTAAGGGTAATATAGTAAAACTAAATATTTATATTTTAAAAAAATAAAAACAAATATTTTAGTGGAGGAGTGGGTAGTTACTCCAACACTCATTCTTTTTTATTTATTTTCATTTCTCTTTATTTTTTAAAGTTTATAAAAATAAATTCAAAATAAAAATAATTAACCTACACACGCGTACGCGGGTGCATAAATTACTTGTTATAAATCACAACACTAATATAAGTAAATCCTATTTATAATATGATTTACATTGTAATCTCTTAAATAATATTACTAGTATAGTTACTTTTGCCTATAAATGATGAGGTGACTATTGCTCACTAATCACATAACTAAGCCAAGCATTAAACACAATCTGTCACCCAAAATGGAGCAAGTTAGGAGGTCCAAAGGTAGAAGAGTGATCCTATTCCCTTTGCCATTTCAAGGCCATATAAACCCTATGCTACAATTGGCAAACCTTCTTCACTCCAAAGGCTTATCAATAACCATTATTCACACCAACTTCAACTCTCTCAACCCATCAGCCCATCCAAACTTCACATTCCACTCAATCCCAGATGGCTTATCGGAATCCGAGGCCGCCACCAAGAACATTGTCCATCTTTTCTCCATTCTAAATGTCAAATGTGTTGAGCCTTTCCGAAAATGCTTGGCCGACTTGTTATCCGATGATGTTAATTCGTCGGAGGAGCCAATAGCTTGCTTAATCTCCGACTCGATCTTCCACTTCACTCAGGCTGTTGCTGAGAGCCTCAATATCCCAAGGCTTGTGTTGAAGACTGGTGGTGCAACATGCATTAATGTCTTTGCTGCACTTCCACTTCTACGAGCAAAGGGTTACCTCCCCATTCAAGGTACATATATGCCACATTTTTCATCTCTACTACTTTTATTCTTAGTAATATTTGCAACCATTTTATTTTAACTATTACGTCGTGCATGTTACTAATTTACGCTATATACAACTACTTAATTCTATAATATTGTGAACTAATTAATTTTATCATTTTGTGATTAGATTCTCGACTAGAAGAGTCAATCACAGAGCTTCCACCCCTCAAAGTCAAAGACATCCCAATAGTGAAAGGGTGCGATGCAGATAAATACCATGAGTTTGTAGTTTACCTTTCAGGTAAAACTCAAGCCTCAGATGGGCTCATTTTTAATACTTTTGAGGAGCTTGAAGACACTTCACTAGCCAAACTTCGCCAAGAACATCTCCCCAACATTCCAATTTTCACAATAGGCCCATTTCACAAGTATATTTTCCCTCCTTCAACCACCTCATCATCTTCTTCTTCTTCAAGTAGCTCATTGTCACTTGATGACCAAAGTTGCATTTCATGGCTAGACTCTCAGCCACCAAATTCTGTCCTCTATGTTAGCTTCGGGACCATAGCCAAAATCAACCAAACCCAATTTTTGGAGGTAGCTTGGGGGCTAGCCAACAGCAACCAACCTTTCTTCTGGGTGGTCCGAGCCGGACTAGTCCATGACTCAGAATGGCTCGAAACGTTACCAAGTGAGTTTCTCGAGAGTCTGAAAGGAAGGGGCCGCATCGTAAAGTGGGCCCCACAAAAGGAAGTGCTGGCACACCCAGCAGTGGGAGCCTTTTGGACCCACAATGGTTGGAATTCTACGTTGGAGAGTGTGTGTGAGGGGGTCCCTATGATTTGCTCTCCATCTTTCAATGATCAAATGGTGATTGCAAGGTATGTGAGTGAGGTTTGGAAGGTTGGGTTGCAGCTAGAAGATGGGCTTGAGAGAGGTGACATTGAGAAAACAATAAGAAAACTAATGGTGGAGAAAGAAGGTGGGGAGATGAGAGACAGAGCCTTGAAGCTAATGGAGAAGGCAAATCTTTGCCTCAAAGAAGGTGGCTCCTCAGACAAATCTTTGGATGGATTGGTTAAACACATTTTATCATTCAAATCATTGGGTTTTCAAACTCAGGGAGACACTAAAGCCCCAATTTGATTGGTGTTTTTGGGTAATCTAAAATAAAACCTAAAACAAAATTTAGGGTTTTATTTCAAGTCCTTATGGTTGATGTATTTCAATTTCTGTCAGTCTTTTGGTCTATTTAGATTAATAAAGCATATTGCTCTATATGTACTAAATAAAATCATGCATGGCCGGTATTGTATTTCTAGTGGGACGACTTTCAAGTTTTACTCACATGAATAATAAGAATAATTTATATTTATATTGATTTTAATAATTAATTATAACTAACTCATCATTGTATATATAATTTAATCCTAATCACTTATAATAAAATATTATTATATAAAACCATATCGTTAGAAAAAGGTCATAAGGAGTTTGTGGCTCGATAACAAACCAAGCTTCGAAGCTAATAGCATATTCTTAAAGAATTGAGATGGTATATATTAAAGGATGGAAGCGGCACTTCGACAGAAACACAAGATCGAATAGGTCTTGATGGATGTTCAATCGGCCTTCTACACAATCCAAAGGCTTGACCATAGGCATCACTCAAACGAACTCAATTATTTTAAGTAGCTAGTTTCTCATCATCTGTCCTTCAACCCATTTACATATCACTTTTTCACTCAAATTAATATACTCAAAGTGTAAAGGGTGAACTAGCTAGTGGTTTAAACATTAATTAGTTTGAATTAGTCTCAGGTTTAATATTTAATCCCACTGATTTTCTATTAATTATGACCAGCGAATGAGGAAAGAGCTGTCCCTAACCTAATTAATATCAATGAAGTTGAAATCTCATAAAAACCAGAATATTCTATACCACAATGTACGGAGATATCTCTTGCAATACTCAATGTCAAAAAGAAATATCCCCAAGAAAACGTTGTCCTCCACAAGATTCTGGACTAGAAGAGGCAGTGAAAGGGCCATCAACTCTAAAAATCAAAGATAATATTCATTGGTGAAAGGGAGCGTCCCGGAGAGGAATATTTGAAAATGTTATTGGCCTTGGCCTTTCACGTGAAACTCAGCCCTCATATGGACTCAATTTTAATACTTTTACAGACATCCAAAAAGCTCAAAACCAATGGTACGTAAATGCAAATTAGAGGACGTACTCTTCAAATTGATATTTTTAGATTTGATGACTAATTTTGGTAAACCTGTTTGAGAAGATTTTGCTGGTGTGCCTCATTTACTTTAGCATTCAAAAATTTTGAAAAATTTATTAATTGAAGATGCTCTAATGACATTTTATTTTAATATACATCATCGATCTTATTTCGGTCAAATATCTTATTAGATTATAAGTAAACACAGAAAATAAATAATTACCTGAAAAGTATTGATGTGTACAGGTGAACTAATTAAGATCGACGATCAGACAAGAGCTGGAGAATAACCGGCACAACAATGATAGGCAAAGGATTCGTTTTTTGCTTAGTGACGGATTGGAGAGATTAAAACGTCTAGACGAGATGCTTGACATGCAAGGTCTTCCTGAGCAGCAGTGAGAAATGAGTAATGTATACTTGTGTTGATGCATAAAATGGACCAACTTAGACCGAGAAGACACACACGCACTCAAGACACAATTATGTACGTGGTTCACCCGAATCTGGCTACGTCCACGGTGTTGCTCTATTCTCATTAATAATATAAGTGTTTGTACATGATACAAGTAGCATTGAGCCTTTAGAGAGACAGAGTGAGAATGTAGATTGTAAAGAGAAGGGGGAGCTTGTATGTTTAGAGAGAGGGGGATGCCTCTTAGAGAGAGAGTCGATCCTCTTGAATGAGGGATGTGGCTCCCTATTTATAGGCAATGTCTAGGTTTAGGTCATGGGCCACAACGGTGGGCTTTAGGTATGGGAATCATTGACGGGCCTTGATGATGGGCTTGGTCTTGACCCAAATGATCTTCTGGGTCTTTCTGCTAGGTTCGTTGCTTGGTCAGATTAGGTACAAACATAAGTCCCCCTAGTTCTTGACTGAGGTGGATTTCCTCGGTGGAGGACTTGTAACAAGAGTGCACTAACCGAGCAACCTCCTTGTTTATGTCTACCAATCTGTATGGTGCACTATATCCAGTCCCCCAAGTCCTCCATCGAGGTTGGATGACGAGGGAGACTCACATGTTGTTGTAGTGTCTGATATGTCAGTGGGATGAGAGCCGTCTTGGCGAGGGTGAAGAAGACTGACAGCTTCGCTTTGTGGTGGCCTGGGCCTGTTTTTGTTGATGTCGAGTTGGCCTGGTTGTGATGGGAACCCTGTAGTCCCCAGGTGATGCCTTCAGCAGAGGTGTTGCCTGCAAGGTCGCGTTGGTAGGCCGAGGTGATGCCTTCGGCCGACTAGGCGCCACTTTGCGACCTTGAAGTAGTGGTGGGTATGTCATGTTTGTACATGCCACAAAGGGGGAATCTTGCATGGTCATGTGATTGATCGGCTGTGGAAAATGTCCTCTTTTAACTGATCGAGAGCCATTTGATATGGGTTTGCCACTGTGACTGATCGGTCGTGGAGAATGTCCTGTTTTAACCGATCGAGAGCCACTTGATGTGGGTTTGCCACTGTGACCGATCGGCCGTGGAGAATGTCTTGTTTTAACCGATCAAGTGAGTGGGTTTGCCACTGTGACCGATCGCCGTGGAGAATATCCTGTTTTAACCGATCGAGAGCCACTTGATGTGGGTTTGCCACTGTGACCGATCGACCGTGGAGAATGTCCTATTTTAACCGATCGAGAGCCACTTGATGTGGGTTTGTCACTGTGACCGATTGGTAACAGGGAATGCCTGCGAGCTCATGATGTGTGCATGATGATGCGTATGTGCAGAGAGGCAAGAATGTAAGTATGATGCTCATGTGACATGGGCAATGATGTGAGCATGATGATGTGCATGTGCCGGGAGGTAATAATGTAAGTATGATGCTCATGTGAAATGGGCAATGATGTGAGCATGATGATGCGCATGTGCCGGGAGGTAATAATGTAAGTATGATGCTCATGTGCCATGGGCAATTATGTGAGCATGATGATCAATGATATGATTCATGTATAGTAAAGTGTGACGAGAGGAAATGATACTCACGTGTTGTGATGTTCGTCACTCAGTGAGAGTGATTGTCCCAGGCTTCTGAAGGAGTGACATGTGTCGCTCGGCAAGAAAGGTGGTCATCCCGGGGTGAGTCGGCCTGAGCCGAACAATTGTCGTGGATATCCAAGTGGGAGCTGCCGAAGGGCATCGTAAAGCATGTTGCTGAGGGGCAAAGGTGGCCGATTGATTGTGTAGGCATGATAGCTAGGTGTAGCTTTAACTATCTTACAAGTGTTGCTTGCAAGGATATGTTGGTCATCTGAGGTGCTGCTTTTGCCCAACCAAGTGTCAGCTGACGGGACGAAGGGGGAAGACCTCGCATCAAGTGGTAGGTCGACCGAGGTGATGCCTTCGGCCGACCAAGTGTCTGCTGACGGGATGAGGGGAAGATCACATTATTAAGTGGTAGGTCAGCCGTGGTGATGCCTTCGACAGACCAAGTGTCCGCTGACGAGACGAGGGGAAGACCGCAACATGAAGTGGTAGGTCGGCCTAGGTGATGCCTTCGACCGACCAAGTGTCAGTTGACGGGACGAGGAGAAGACCACAATATGAAGTGGTAGGTCGGCCTAGGTGATGCCTTCGGCCGACCAAGTGTCCGCTGATGGGACGAGGGGAAGACCGCAACATGAAGTGGTAGGTCGACCCAGGTGATGCCTTCAGCCGACCACTTGCCAATTGGTGGGTGTTTGCCACTTTGATGGGATCCTAGAGGAGGAACCTCGCACGATCATGTGGCCAATCGGCCAAGGTGTTGCCTTCGGCCGACCAAGTGTCAGTTGACGGGACGAGGAGAAAACCTCGCATCATTGAGTGGTAGGTCTGCCTAGGTGATGCCTTCGGCCGACCAAGTGTCCGCTGACGGGACGAGGGGAAGACCGCAACATGAAGTGGTAGGTCGGCCTAGGTGATGCCTTCGGCTGACCAAATGTCCGCTGACTGGACGAGGGGAAGACCGCAACATGAAGTGGTAGGTCAGCCTAGGTGATGCCTTCGGCCGACCAAGTGTCAGTTGACGGGACGAGGAGAAGACCGCAACATGAAGTGGTAGTCGGCCTAGGTGATGCCTTTGGTGACCACTTGCCAATTGGTGGGTGTTTGCCACTTTGACGGGATCCTAGAGGAGGAATCTCGCACGATCATGTAGCCGATCGACCAAGGTGTTGCCTTCGGCCAACCAAGTGTCAGTTGACGAGACGAGGAGAATACCTCGTATCATTGAGTGGTAGGTCCGCCTAGGTGATGCCTTCGGCCGACCAAGTGTCCGTTGACGGGACGAAGGGAAGACCACAACATGAAGTGATAGGTCGGCCTAGGTGATGCCTTCGGCCGACCAAGTGTCCGCTGACGGGACGAGGGGAAGACCGCAACATGAAGTGGTAGGTCGGCCTAGGTGATGCCTTCGGCCGACCAAGTGTCAGTTGACGGGACGAGGAAAAGACCGCAACATGAAGTGGTAGGTTGGCCTAGGTGATGCCTTCAGCCGACCAAGTGTTCGTTGACGGGACGAGGGGAAGACCACAACATGAAGTGGTAGGTCGGCCTAGGTGATGCCTTCGGCCGACCACTTGCCGATTGGTGGGTGTTTGCCATTTTTACGGGATCCTAGAGGAGGGACCTCGCACGATCATGTGGTTGATCAACTAAGGTGTTGCCTTCGGCCGACCAAGTGTTAGTTGACGGGACGAGGAGAAGACCTCACATCATTGAGTGGTAGGTCGGCCTAGGTGATGCCTTCGGCTGACCACTTGCCAATTGGTGGGTGTTTTCCACTTTGATGGGATCCTAGAGGAGGAACCTCGCACGATCATGTGGTCGATCAACTAAGGTGTTGCCTTCAGCCGACCAAGTGTTAGTTGACGGGACGAGGAGAAGACCTCGCATCATTGAGTGGTAGGTCGGCCTACGTGATGCCTTCGGCCGACCAAGTGTCCGCTGACGGGACGAGGGGAAGACTGCAACATGAAGTGGTAGGTTGGCCTAGGTGATGTCTTCGACCGACCAAGTGTCCGCTGACGGGACGTGGGGAAGACGGCAACATGAAGTGGTAGGTCGGCCTAGGTAATGCCTTCGGCCGACCACTTGCCAATTGGTGTTCTTGGGTTCGCGGGTTTCAGTGGGCATGAGAATAAAAGATAACTGACATAACTTTTTGTGTCATTTCCCATAGACGGCGCCAAACTGTTGATGCATAAAATGGACCAATTTAGACCAAGAAGACACACACGCACCCAAGACACAATTATGTACGTGGTTCACCCGAATCGGGCTACGTCCACGGTGTTGCTCTATTCTCATTAATAATATAAGTGTTTATACATGATACAAGTGACATTGAGCCTTTAGAGAGAGAGAGAGTGAGAATGTAGATTGTAGAGAGAAGGGAGAGCTTGTATGTTTAGAGAGAGGGGGATGCCTCTTAGAGAGAGAGTCGATCCTCTTGAATGAGTGATGGGGCTCCCTATTTATAGGCAATGTTTAGATTTAGGTCATGGGCCACAATGATGGACTTTAGGTATGAGCCTCGTTGATGGGCCTTGATGATGAGTTTGTTCTTTACCCAAGTGATCTTCTGAGTCTTTCTGTTAGGTCCGTTGCTTGGTCAGATTAGGTACGAACAACTTGTCTTCCTTTAATGGACCATTTTGTGTTTGCAAATGTCTACATTCCTCTTGTTGTGTTATCCATCCCTCTTTTATCTTACATGAACATATCATTGTGGTTTTCATTTATCTGCATATCAACCCCCTCTGTGAAACTTTGGTTAATGACTGCAACTTAGCAAACATTACAAATAATTGATGAACTAATGGAGAATATTGTTGATAAATTATACATTAAACATAATTCAAGCAAAAAATTTATGACAAAGTTTTCATCTAATTTATTATCAAAATTAAAAAAAAAACAAACAAAAAGAAGATGAAATAATCACCAAGATCGACAAGAATTAATTCAAGCAAAAAATTAGATTGAGAGTAATAGATTGGAAGAACAATGATTTAATTCACAATTGAAACTGCAATCAATTCAGATTGTTGAAGATGAAGAAAACCACATGAATGGACGATTTTGCCCTTATTTTTAACGGATTCCGTTTGTAACTTTAACGGATGGATGAAATAAACTATTATGGTAAAGTACAGGGACGAAAAAAATGAATATTGAAGTTTATGGGCAATTTCTAACATTATGGAAAAGTTCATGGACTATTACTCCAATTTTTCCTAATTATAATTTATAACCTTATATGGATTATTACCCTTTATAGTTGACCCCCTCAGAAAAAAATCCTGGGTTCGTCACTGGATATAAGTATTGTCCTACTTGAAATGTCTTCAATCAGACGGTCCAAACTGCAATAAGAAAATCCACCTTGATTCACACTTTGTCTTGCCAACATTGCCATCTCATTTCCCAATCTCATAAACTCATCCTTCCTCTTGCCCATCAAAACCCTAATCGTTTTCTCAACAAGCAATCCCTCTATCACACCCATCTTTCATGTCCAATCCAACCCTCCAAACCCTAATTTGGGAGGTCCCGCCGCCGCAGAAAGCCCTCCATTCACGGCACACAAGTTACCAGCTTATCCATTTCGTTTTCTTAACCAAAACAATTATGCATGGAACAGTTTGGTGTCCATTTTTCATAAAAATACTGTTTTTATTTATTGAATTATTCGTGTGTGTATATATATATATATATATATATCATAATTGAAACTTTAACTTATAAATTATCATTTTAAGATCATTTCAGTAAAAAATCGTCGAGTCACTATTCATATATATCAAATGAATGGACACTTCACTTTGAAGATCTTAATTGTTACATATACCGTTGATTCTTTTTTATACCTATGAATGATTAAATGACCTTTTGCGGAGATCATCTTGACATGACAATTTAATAAATGAACCATTATAATTATGAGTTATTTATATGGAAAGTTCCCTTAATTAAAAAGGGTAGAACATGCGAGAAGGTTTCCCTAAAGGTGGATGCAAATATTGCGCCCTTTTTAAAATTGTTGAAACCAGCTGATTTCATAGTCAAATTTTACTTCCTTGTCAATTAATTTCTCCCTTAAATTATTATTAAGGTTAATTTCCTCCCTATGATTATATTTCATATAATTTATGAGATTAATCTCCGCCCCTCATGGAAACCCGACGCCCATATAAAGTTGATATCAGGCTAGAGGCACTCCTTACTTCCTATGGTGGCCGTAACAGACGACCATTGGGCTTCGAACACAAAACATGAGAGCAAACCAGACTAGTGATTGATGCACTAGACAAGCTCTCATGGCTTAAAGTAATAAATTGTTATGTATGAACTCCATATTAATGCCACGTGGACCATTTCATGACATAAAAAAATGGATATTACTTACATCCCTCCCTTGGTGGTATCTCTTCGTAACACCCTTTAAATTTATCGAATAATTCGTATACATATATTTAATCGGAATCATTCAACTCCTAAATTATCATTTCAAGATCATTTATACAAAAAATTAGGCAAATTGGAGATCATTTAACCATTCATATGTATAAACTAAATGAACGGTTCGCCATGAGGATCATCATTGTTACCAATACCATTGATTTGTTTTATACATTTGAATGACTAAAGAATCTCCAAAGTTGTTGATTTTTTGTGAAGATTATCTTGAAATAATTATTTAGGAGTTGAACAGTTCCGATTATGATATATATATATATATAAGGATTATTCTATATATCGAAATGGTGATATGAGGAGGTACCACCGGGGTGAGATGCAAGTATTGTCCTAAAACAATTTGCCAAATCATATGTTTTTAATTATCCAATTAGAATATATAAGACCATATGAACATGTAAAGATTATAACTTTGAAGGGAAGCTCGCTAGCTTCAATGATTAGTGCTCCGAAGTTGATTGTATTAGACAAAGATCCTCGGTTTACTTCAAGATTTAGTGCTTTTCGAACTAAACTACATTTTAGTACAGCTTTTCATCCTCAAACTAATGAGCAGTATGAGAGGACAATTTAGATTCTGGAAGATATGATGATAGCTTGTGTACAACAGTTTAAAAGAAATTGGGATTTACACTTGGCCTTGATGGAATTTTCCTACAATAACAGTTATCAGTCTAGCATTGGGATGTCTCCTTTTGAAGCACTGTATGAGAGACAGTGCAGGACACCTGTGTGTTGGAATGATGTAGGTGAGAGGAGACTACTAACACCAGAGATCGTTGAATTGATAGAGGAAAAGGTTAGAATCATCAAGGAAAGATTGAAGGCCGCTCAGGACCACCAGAAAAGTTATGCGGACCGGTGGATCAGGGATCTCGAATTTGAAGTCGAGATCGAGTTTTCTTAAAATTATCTCCCTTGAAAGGAGTTGGGAGATTTGGTAGATGAGGGAAGTAGAGTTCTTGTTATATTGGGTCTTATGAATTCATTAGGAGGATATGCCCAGTGTCTTACAGACTTACCCTACCTCCAGAGCTTTGTAGAGTGCATGATGTATTTCATGTTTCCATGCTCCGGAAGTATCTGTTTGATGAGTCACATGTACTGGAGGAACAACCAATAGAATTAAGAGATAATTTGAACTTTGAGGAATAATCAATACATATTCTGGATTCGAAGGAGAAAGTATTGCTCAGAAAGACTATCCCCCTGGTTGAAGTTCTGTGGAGGAATCATAATGTCGAGGAAACAACGTGCGAGCCAAGGCATTGATGCAGACCTAGTTTCCACATTTGTTCCAGTGACATGTATGAATTTCGAGGACGAAATTTCTTGAAGGGGGGTGAGTTGTAGCGACCCATTTATTTAATTATGCGATTTTCGCAATTTATTTTAGAAAATGACGATTTTACCCTCGGGTTTAGGAGGGGTTCTGAAGTTACTTTTTGTTTAGAGATATTTTTGAAAACTTTTCTTAGACTGTCGCCTAGGTCTCGAACTCACGAGTTCATAGATAAGCGGTCCGCAAAAATCGAAATTCGAACGAAGTATATATATATATACTTGTGGCTTTAATAAAGCCCATTTCATGATTTCATATGGACTACCGCCCAAAACAAAAAGGAAAAAAAGAAAATAAAATAAAGAGGAACCCTCGACATACACGCACGAACAAAAACTCCATCGCCGGCGATTCCGGTTGATTCCGACCACCGCAAGTGACAAGGTTAGCACCTTTGTGTTCATCTCGACGAACCCAACAATCCATTAGTTTTGGTTTTGTGAAATAATTACTTGTTTCCAGATTTAACCTGAGAAGTTTCGAGTTTTCGGACCATTTTTCATGTTTTTTGATAAATTCGGATCACTTTTGGCCTTCGGTCCAAGTATGAAAATTCATCTACTCATTGAGTTCTACGCAGCAGTGTAATTAGTTTGGATTTTCGTGATAGTTGAAAATTGTGTGGATTAGTCTGTGTTGACCAACGAGTGTTTTCCCCTATTAATGAATCCGACCGTTGGATTGCTTTTAAATTTCAGTAGTATGATTGTTGAATTATTATTGACCTGCTGAAATTTTCGGATTGGAAATCTTAGGTCTGTAGACTCTGAGTTGGATTCAAGTGGTTTGATTCGAAATCGGGCCAAATTGAATGAGTGTTTACTTTTAGTCAACTCTTCTATTTTTGGATCACAATTGGTTATTATTGGAATCTAAACCGACCAATTGATCTTCAGTTGGTCAGTGTGGATTTAGTTTCGTTTTACGATTATTTAAGCTAGTTTAGGACCGTTGAGGGCATGTGAGAGGCTACTGGAGTTATGGTCCCAGGTTTAGGGGTAGAATTGTTGTTTATTAATTTCGATTGTCACTTTTGACAGACGATACTGCTCCGAGGACTGCAGAGGTGCACACAGCTCATAGTTGAGCTTGTTTGAGCTTCTGGTGTGTGGATTTGATTTTCAAATCATAATGCATGCATAAATTGTGTTTTTGAATAAATTCCTGTTAAATGTGGATTTTGGTAAATTAGAATAATTATTCTAAAATTATTTATTATCTTTATGAATTTCGGAAATTTATAATAATTATTCTACTGGCTTGTTATTGAAGATGAGTTTTTAATAGCGACTTTGAAAATGATTTTGAGCATTAAGTTCGGATATGTGATTTTGGCCTATGATCAGTTTTATAGATTTCAGTTTTATGGACTATAGTTCTATGAATTTTGAATTATGAATTTTGGCTTCGGTCGAGCTTATGATTTTTAGCTTAGGTCCGGGACTTCGATCTATTGGATTTTGGGCTTTCGTCCTGGGTTTTCTATGATTTTGGCTTAGGCCAGAAAAAAAAAGGATTGCAAATTGGATTTCGGGTTTACATTATGATTTTCACTATGTATATTTCTCCAGCACATGATGTTGTGGTATTTTCCGTTATGTGTTCGTTGAGGGTTATTTTCTTCGACACATGGTGTCGAGGTATTTTCCATCATGTGATCGTTGAGAGTTGTTTTCTCCGACACATGACGTCGAGGTATTTTTCGTCATATGCTTGTTGAGGATTATTTTCTCGGACACATGATCTTGAGGTATTTTCGGTCATGTGATCGTTAAGGTATTTCTGACACATGACCTTGAGGTATTTTCGGTCATGCGTGTCCATTTCCGACACATGACTTTGAGGTATTTTCGGTCGTGTGCTTGTCGAGGTTATCTACGCGCGTAGTACATGATTTCCGCAGCATATCTTTGAGGTATTTTTGGATATGTGGAGAGTAGGTCCCCAAATTAGACCTCTAGGTTGCTAGCCATTGCTTTGAGGTATTTTCGGCAGTGGTTAGGAGGGCATGTCCCTAGGTTGGACTGCCCTAGATATTGAGCTCCGGCTTGGGATTATTTTAGAGGATGGTGGGATATTTTTATATGATATTATATCCAGGTTTCTTATGATTTTAAGCTCCTTCGAGGAGGATTTTCAAAGTACGGTTGTGGACCACGAGATGTTTTATATTGTGTGGATTTTTCTTGGTTCTCGCCGGGTTTTAAATTAATAAATGGATTTCCGGTAAGTTCTTTTGTGATTATTTTTCTTTAGTTAACTACTTAAAAAAGATTTTAGCATGGTTTTACTTATGGAGGGGAAGGTTATGTTTTCCTCGGAAATTATAGTTTTAAATGGCTATTTTTAGGAAATAGAAAAATTTCTAAATTTTTGGACAAATTTGAGAAAGAGTTTGGTCCTTGACTCTTGACCAAAATATATCCATGGCCCTTGAAATTGTGGTTGAATACAATTTTTCGTCAAATTTTCTTATAATTTGGGTTTTCGGCCCATAGTTAAAAATGACCTTATTATTATTATTTTTTTAACATTTAACACGTTACTAAACCGTACATTTTGGATTTTGGTTAATTCTTCTTTTTCTTTTTTTGATAATTTTTTTTTTTAATGCACCAATAAGTGTTGAACCATGTCAGACCACCTTTTCGAGCACAAGGGTAATAGAATATAATTTGTCCTTTTATTTTTTCACGAAGTGATTGACAACAAAAGTGACTGAGGAATTCTATAAAATTTGAGTAATAACTTTTGTCAAAATTCTGATAAATTTATTTCACTATGAAAACTGATTTTAGTATCGGTATCACTCCGTCTAATGATATACATTATTACTTTACTTATGTAAAAAGAATTTCAAATTCAAATCTCATAAACAAATAAAATAGATATACAATATGTGGACTCAAACTTGAATGGCCACCCATATTAGTTTCTTTTAGTTCAACCTAATCAATTAGGTTGCCACTTCATTCTATGACCTAATAATATTTTTCTCCACACGTTATTTAAAAAATCTCGTATTTAACTCTCATAAAGGACGATATCGATACTCAATATATATATTATAATCAATTCTCAATATTATTATAAAAAAAAATAATAAAATCAATCAATTGAATTCGGCTAGGGCTATTAATCGATTTTTTCGATTTGGTATTTTGCCTTAACCGAAATCAAACCGATGGGATGAACCAGTATCAATATCAATTCGGTACCTGCCCAATTACCGAATTGAACCAAAAATCGAATGGACCGATCGGTTCAGTCCAAGACCAGTTTTTTTCAATTTTTTTCCTCTGATTCAAAATCTATGCAGTTTCTGTTCTAATTATAATACTAAAGTTTTTGTTATAAAATCCTGCAGTTTTCAGCTTTCAATCAAACACAAACATAATTGAGAAAACAACAACGAAGTTCATAGTTATGGAATCCATACTTAATACAAATTACAATCCATAGCAGAAAATACAAATAAAAATCAATAATTCCATTCTCCAACAACTCATACAAAGTTCCAAACAATAAAGCATTAATACAAATTACATCAAGCTTGAATTTGAAGTCTAGGGATTGGAGTTTGGAGGCAACATAGCACCACCCTTTGACATTTGTACATATAAGACACAAAAAAAGTTAATCATTTATGAAAACTGATAGTAACTAACAAATGTAGTAAGAATAATAAAAAGTTACAACAATTACCTTGTGCAATAGTTTCGTAATACTCAATTTCTTCAATAGTTGGCTCCAAGTGTACTGCAACATTAGTACTCACAAGCCAATTTTGAGTACATATCAAAGCCTCCGCCACTTGAGGACTCAACGAACTATGGTATGAATTGATTACCCTTCCACTTGAGCTCTCCTCTTCTTCCACTTTTCTTCAAGTTTCTTCTCCATATCCGTTGAGCCCAAACTCTCATTTGATATTGAAGAAGAGCTACCACCATCATTATCCTCTCTTGTCCCACTCCCACCCTCTTCATAGATGTTATAAAGACTAGTCAATAATAGTCTCACTTAAGAAATGGCTTCTACAACCTTCACATTATTTTCTTCAAATACCACCTCAAAATATTCAACCACTCTTTCCAATTTATGGCGGAGATCAAGAATAAGAGCTATGAAATAATATTGATTCACATGCTCCATTTTTCCCCAATACTTATCATATTTGGCTTGCATGCTACTTGCAATGCTAGACAACAAAACACTCTTCTGTTGATGCAAAAGACGATAAATCTTAAACACATCCATGAAAGCACTTTGGACCGTGGATGTATTAGAGCAACAAACTTTCAAAGTTATGTCATAAAACGGTTTCAAAAAAACAGCAAGTGTACCTGCTACTTCCCAATCATAATCAACCGGTGGTCCTACCCTTTTATCACTGGTAAAGTAAGGTGCATAACTAGGATCATCATCGACTAGTCTTTCAAAAGCTTTACGAAACTTTAGAGCTAATTCCAAATCAAATAGGTGGAATTCTACCTAGTTGGGACAACCTCAGTCAAGCCATCATTCACAATCAAATTCAAAATATGCGCAATACACCTAACATGCAAATTTACCCCATCTTGCAAAAGTGCAACAGGAGATTTCCAATCATCCATTCTCTTAATAAAAAACGACAACCAGGAGTCATTCGAAGAAGCATTATCAACTGTAACAGTGAGAAGCTTCTCAATACCCCAATCACACAAACATTCCTCCAAAAGCCTCCCAATTGAATCTCCCTTTTGGTTTGGAATCACACAAAAGTTTATAATTTTTTAATGCAACATCCAATCACAATCAATAAATTGAGCAGTGAAAACCATGTAATTAATGTTTTGAAGGGATGTCCATGTATCAGTTGTTATGCAAACCCTATAAGACTTGACTAATTCCTTTAGTCGCTGCATTTCAACATAATACATGCCACGTACATCTCTAGCAATTATCTGACGACATGGAATTTTCCATTTAGGACAAGCCCTCAACATGAAATTACGAAATCCTTTGCCTTCCACAAAAGAAAAAGGCAACTCATCTATAATAATCATGTCAACATATGCTCTAGTAATTTCCTTTTGACTTTACCCTACAACTTCTGTTGGATTTTCAAACGACAAAATTTTCTGTTTTTTCATGGTAGCCGTATTAGGAGGATATTTAACACATTTTGCAATGTGACTAATCATGCCCTTAGTTTCATTTCTAGCAGAATCAGCAGCATATGTATGATCTTTGCAGTAATTACACCTAGCCCTAGTGGCTCTAGTTGGAGTTTTGTACCTTTCAAAATGATCCCAAATATTAGCTCGCTGCCTTTTCTTCGCATCTTCAAGAAACTTCGCATCAAGCTCGGTTTGGGTCAAAGGTTTGCTCTCCTCATTCGAATATTGGTCAGATTGCTGTGATGGTGCCTCACCAAAAACAACATTGTCCACATATAATCCATAAGCAGAATGAGGACAACAATCCATAAGCAGAGAACAGAAAAAACATTTGTAATTAAAAAACAGACAACAACCCATAAACAATAATCCATAAACATAGAATTGAGACATATTAATCCTGATATGCTAAACCACAGAGAACAAAATCCAATAATCCACAGAGAACAATCAACAATCAACACAGAGAACAATTCATCAAACAAACAACAATCAACGCAAAGAACAATCTTATACCTCGTCAGGATTAGATGGATTTGTACTAGAAGCATTCGGAGCCTTCTTCCCAGAGCTCTTACTAAGCACCATCTTCCCGGTGAGTTTGAACGGCGTCTCCTAGGGATGTGATGGCATCGCCTAGGGTTGTGATGGGATATTTTGACTTCTGACCTTCTCGGCGGCTTCGAGTTTGAGGAATGGGATTGGGAGTTTTGACTTTTGAGGGTGAGGCCGGCCGTCACTGTCGCTTATGGGCAGCTATGGCTGCGAGAGTGCGAGGGTGAGGTGTAATGGTGTGAGGGTTTTGAGATGGTGGCTGGTGAGGCGTGAGGCCGTGAGGGTGTGGCGGTGAGACTGAGGCGTCAGGCCGTGAAGAGGGTGAGGGCCGTGAGGCGTTATGGTTTTGAGATGGTGTGGTGCGGCTGGCTGCGGTGTGAGGACTAAGGGACGAGGGTGACTGAAGAAGAAGATGAAGTGAGAAACTAAGAATTAGGGATTTTGATTTTAGGGTGAGGGTCTCTTCGATATATATATATATAGAAATTCTGTTTCGGTTCAGTCCGATCCAGTTCGATTCGGGGCTGCTGAAAATCGAAATCGAACCATTTCCAGTTCGATTCAATTTTTCTGTTTCTGTTTCGGTTACGATTTTTTTTCGATTCAATTATTTTTTGGGACGGTTTCGTTCTCGATTATTCAGTTTGTAGTTTGTTTTTCTGTATCAATGAACAGCCCTAAATTCGGCCGATGAAGCCAAAGCCCATTTGAGTCCATATCCCAATTGGGTTACTTTCTTTTCAAGGCTCACTCACTTCCTTTTCGGGGTCACACCATAGGGGCGTGCTAGACAGACACGTAGTGGCTCTGGATGGCTGAAGAAACTGTTAGAAGCTTATAGAACCTTCTTTAAAATTCTAAAACAATCCATGAAGCTGCCTGAAGATTCTTCAACATCCTATATATACATTCCTCGCTCCCTTACTCCCCATCTATCCAAGCGTAAAGAAGCTCATTGATATAGCTACACAACTCAAATTACCAAAATCCCACAACCGCAATCATCAACTATGGCTCTCAGTCTTTTCGGTACCGGCCGGCGAAGCAACGTGTTCGACCCATTTTCTCTAGACATCTGGGACCCATTTGAGGGAGTAGGCACTCTGGCCAACATCCCATCCTCTGCTCGCGACACCACCGCCATCGCCAACACCCGCATCGACTGGAAGGAGACACCGGAGGCCCACATCTTCAAGGCGGACGTTCCCGGGCTCAAGAAGGAAGAGGTGAAGGTGGAGGTGGAGGAAGGGCAAGTGCTGCAGATCAGCGGAGAGAGGAGCAGAGAGCAGGAGGAGAAGAACGACAAGTGGCACCGGGTGGAGAGGAGCAGCGGCAAGTTCTTGAGGCGATTCCGGCTGCCTGAGAATGCAAAGGCGGATCAGGTGAAAGCATCCATAGAGAATGGGGTTCTCACTGTGATTGTGCCCAAGGAGGAGGTGAAGAAGCCTGATGTTAAGTCTATTGACATCTCTGGCTAAATCAGATCC
The DNA here is from genome assembly GCA_037349345.1 of Oemleria cerasiformis. NCBI lineage: Eukaryota > Viridiplantae > Streptophyta > Magnoliopsida > Rosales > Rosaceae > Oemleria > Oemleria cerasiformis. The sequence continues at coordinate 34,523,121 of JAZGTL010000007.1, read as the reverse complement.
TGATCGTCCAGCTCATCATCATCTCAACTCATTATGGTTTTCATAATTATGTTAAAAATAATCAAATAATCGCGGTTTGTGTTTGTGGTATTAATTTCTTGTGTTTTGTTTGTATAAGTTTCGTTTGTGTCTGTGAGAGAGTTGGGTGACGGTGTGACTGAATCTTAATGTATGGTTTGTTGTGAAATATTGTACAAGTTTTTTGTCAATTGGGTTTCTTTTCTTTTCATCACAATTTTCACATTATTTTGATTAATACGTAATTCTTTTCTTTTCATCACAATTTTCACATTATTTTGATTAATACGTAATTCCACTGCCACAGAGAGTAGGATTGAAGAAGGACTAATACGTAATTCATTTGCTCTAGCGATCGACTTGACTTCTGGGTACGTTATGAGTAAGGACTAAGAAGCCAGCAACATTATGCCAACCTGGCCCGACTTACGGTAACCATACATGTCCATCATCGCAACATGTCCAAAAACGCCTAACTAAGCCCACACGTAAGTTCTAAAAGACCAAATTATATTTGAGGGCAGTTTTATTGACACCCCTAAAAATTAAAAAAACTCCCTCTCGTTTTTTCTTGGGTTGTTTAGCTAATTTTCTATCTAATTTATGTTAGGTTGTCAATTTTTTTTTCTGAATTTTTATTTGATTTAGCGTTCCCCATGAATTATTATTAAGTTTATTACTCAAAATGTTCTCCGAATCATACCTCAAGTCTCAATTTACTCTCCGAATACGAAATCGTAATAATGTACTGCTAGAACCCTCATTCTGTCAGCTCCGTTGCACCAAAAGTTATACTACGTTACTAACGGCAGTTAGAAGATGGATATGTTGTTAAAAAATTAAAACAATTACATTAAAAGAAAAAACTTATTCCTCAACCCTCCACAACCCTCCCAATTCTCGCCTTCAACCAAATTACTCAACCCACCACGATCCCATCGCCATCCTCTTCTCACATACCTAGCACCACCATCATTCATTTTCATCTCTCACTTCGTCTCCCTTCTCTGCCAATGTAAGGCAAATAAATTTTCCCTCATAATTGCATAAATTTGAAACAGAAAAATAAGCCCAGCATACATATGATAAATACTGATTCCCAAGCTGAGGCCCACGCTCTAGCTCCATCAAAGCATCCAATCCACCTTTGTCAACTACAACATCAAAGGAGTAGGTCTCTGAGCTCGGACCACTTGGCGTACCACTCGAAGGAGTCGTCGGTGCCTCAGATGGTGAAGAACTCGTCTCTTTTCTCTTTGCTTGTGAAGTCTCCAAGGGTTCCAAGTAACTCTGTTAACTGCTCCTCCTTCTTCCCCATTTCTCGCATCGTATCCCCCTTCTCCCCTTTCTCCCCCTTCTCTGTCGGCGTCGAAGAGCAACCTCAACCATCATCTCAAAGCTTCGACCTAGGATCCCAGACAACACTCATTATCTTCATCTCGCCCTCACGAGTTCGTTGGACTGAGTCGTGAGCCACGAGGGCTATCGTGACTCGAGTTGTAGAGCAAAACCCGACAAGGATCCGACTACGACCCCACGAGATTGTGAACGAATCAAGTAAGTTCGATCTCTTTGAGTTTAACCATCATCTTTTACGCGCTGAGGACTTCAGTCTGGCCTCAGCATGTCTATTTCGAGACAGGTTTGATGGTGGTCGACACTACCTGAAGTTGCAGAGCCACCGCACTCCCCATGAAATCCAACGAACTAAACCTCGCATCCAACACCTTCGTGATCGTCTCGACTTAGGGGTGAGGATAGCCCAAGCAAAGGCAAAGCCACCATGTTCTTATTGACACCATCGTTCTCCTGCAATTAATCAAACAATGTCCATTTCCATGGCCTTGTTTTCTACAACCCATATCCCAGCTTTTTCTCCTTCTTCATCATACTTGAAACCCAAATTCACCCACAAATCTTATCTCTCTCTTATACCCAAGAACCCTCTCTTCGCCACCAAGGCCTCTGCTGAAAATGGAGCAAGGATCGAAGGTGAAGAGGTGGTGGGTTGGGTAATTTGGTTGAAGGTGAGAATTGGGAGGGTTGTGGAGGGTTGAGGTGGATTGGGGAATAATTGTTTTCTTTTAGGGTAATTGTTTAAATTTTTTGACAAAATACCGCTCTTCTAACTGCCGTTAGTAACGGAGTATAACTTTTGGTGCAACGGAGCTGACATAAGGGGGGTTCTAGTAGCACATTGTTACGATTTTGAGTTCGAGAAGCAAATTGAGACTCGAGGTCTGTCAAGACCCGTCCCGAATTTCCCCTTGAAACCCGGGAAGAACCCTGAACCCGTCTGACAACCTAAGGAAAGGTTCCCAAAATACCCTTCAATCCTTACAAATTATAATAATAATAAATACTTTCACTTGTCATACAAGGGATTCAAGCACTCAATAATTCCCGTAATTAATGACCAAACAAATATAATATAATATCATAGCGTCTAAGTAGGATCAATGGTACAATTTAGATATCCTACTCAAGTATAACTACACAGCGCAGCCGAAAGTATTAATGCATCTGCCTCGAGATAAGTGTATGCGTCAACTCAACAGCCTGAAGGGGGTTTATACACAAAAGTTGTGAGTGGACAAAAATAACCATTTATAAATCGTTTTTCGAGGAAATCTTACCTTTTCCCCCCTCCATTTATAAAATCATGCATGCATCACATAAAACAGTTTATGATATAAAAACATTATTTGAAACCATCAGAATTCCATTTCTCTTTAAAACCACTTAGTTGGACTCACATAAAATCTGTATAATGAAAATACCTCGTGGTCCACACTTTGGTTTGAAAATCCTTCCCAACGGAGTTTAAAATCATTTAATTCAACCTGGACACATAATATCTCAAATCCACTGTTCCCGACATATTTATAACACACCAGGGTATCCTTTGAGATGTGTTAAAATTTGTAATACGCGTAGACAGCCTCGCGACCCGGCGGAGCAAAACCCCTCAACACCAAGGTCGGAGAACCCTCAACAACCAACGGAGCAAAACCCCTCAACACTAGTCAGAGCAACTGTAACCATCGGGACAGAAAACCAGTGAACCAAATCCGTATTTTGAAATCTTTGTTTCTTGGCCTAAGCCAAATTCTTTGAAATATCATTTACGGCCATAATCAGTAAAATCATAATTTCAAGTCTAAACCCAAATCACATACTCAAATAGTTACCACGTCAAAACGATATCAAAATCGAGTACAAAAACCAGGCCATTTCTCAAACACACTTTCACTGAAATATTGGAAAACATGTGTCCATCATCATTTCTAAATTCCAGAAATTCATTGCACCCATACATAACAATATTTAAATCAAAGATACATTTATGCATGCATTATAGTTTATAAACCAAAAGTCCACTCATAAACCAGTTCAAGCAAGCTCAATCTCGTCTTGTTCGTTCCTCTGAGGTTCCCAGAACAATATCGCCTGTTAAAAACAACAATCGGGATTACCGGCTAGTAATAAGACTCTTATATAACAACTCCCTAAACCTCGGGAGGTCTACCCATGCTGTTTCTAGAAAACACAGCAACTTCGGACGCCCAAAACGACCTCTAAACGACGTCCAATCAACCTGAAACCTGTACCAACAGATCCGAAACGTCGAAAACTAGTTACCACGCATCGCCGTGACCTCAGAATCAACCCCACGCGTCGCCACGCGCCGTCGGAAGTACGGAACACGCACCCCTTACGCGCCGGTCACGCGCCTACTACAGTGTTCACGCGCCTGGACCGGTCACCCAACCGGTTCACTCAACCTGACCGATTCAACTCGGCCCGACCGGTTCACTCAACCCGACCGGTTCACTCAATCCGACCGATTCACTCAACTCCACCGGTCACCGGTGACTCGCCGGAGAAGACGACCGGCTGCCGGCGCCACCGTCTGGTTTTCGCCGGAATCCTCCATTTCCGACCAAAACTTCAAGCTTTTATAACTCCTCAAAATTCAACCATTTTTCACAAATTTTATGTCTAAATCTATCTACTCAAACCCAAGAATCCAAATATGACCTCAAAACCACAAACACGTACCTGTGTAAGCCGGAAAATCAATCGGAAGATCTGAAACTTCCTATACTCGGTTCGGCTTCCCCTGTGGTCCTCTCCTTCGATGGTTGGTACGGTTGTGATCGTGGGAAGGAGTAGAATACGATTAGTGGATCAAAAATGGAAGTTAAAGCCTTGAATCTAAAGTTGACTTTGTGGTTTTTGGGGTGTTTTCTCACGGGTTCGATGTGTTTGTGTTTCAGAGAGAGATGAGTGATAATGAGATGAAGATGAAAATGAAGTGAAGATGTAAAATGATTGGGGTTAAAAATATCTTCTCCCAAGCCAAAATTACCAAAATGCCTTTGCACATCTAGACCCATAACTTTCGTAAACGAACTCCGTTTTCCGCATGCCACTTGTCTACAAACTCGTGAGTTCGAGACCTACGTAACGGAACCCGAAACACCGCTTAAAATGTTCCAAAACAAAACTTGATTTTCATGCCCTTAACCGACCAAGGGTAAAATCGTCCTTTTACAAAAATAATTACATAATCCCAATAATTAAAATTCCGGGTTGTTACAAGGTTTGGTCCGGGGAGCATTTTGAATAACCAACCTTATTATTATGTTAAATAATCAACCTGCAATAAATGAGTATAGTAATGCTATGAATGTGTTATGTCCAAAAATGCGACCGCGGGCTCAGGGTCGCCTTCGGTTAGTAATGCTATGAATGTGTTCTGCCCAAAAATGCTACCACGGGCCCAGGGTCGCATTCGGTGGATCTCCGTCGAAATCGGTGCTTGAAAGAGTGGGCTCGTGTAGGTTTCTTTAGTGATGATGGTGGTGTGGACTTGTTTGGATGTTGGATTTGGGTTGAAGGCTGTAGGCTTGGAGGCCTTGATACCATGGTATATCCCTAGATGAGCTGACTAGGAAGTAATCATGCCTTAGCTGCCTTTAAAATAGGCGTGCCACTAGTAGAAGCTGCTACTAGACAGTGATGGATGTGTTCTGTTGCGGCCCAAAAACCTTTCTTTAATTAAGTGATTGTGAGGCGAGCGGGCAAACAGCTCGCACTGTTCTTTTTTATGCATTCTTCTTAATGTATCCAAGGGCTTTAATAAATTTTTCTTTCCAATTTAGTCCAAGTTCAATTTATGTTAATTTCGATTTGTTCATGTTAGAAGCTTGTTATTGGTCAGAAGCAGTTAGATGCGAGGATTTTCTCATGTCGGGATGATGGTATTGGACCAAGACACATAAAAGATTTTATGACTTAGAACAGCCATACAATGCAATGGTTGGTATATTCCGAATACTAATAATTCCTCTTAAGAAAATCCTTTGAATTATAAAGAAAGTAAAGTACAAGTACTGGAAAATAAATGCGTAAATATTAAATGCAACAAACGAAACACAAGTGCAGTAAATAAATATTTCCTTCGCAATCAAGCCTCATTGAGGGGCACGATCTTCTAGAAATCATCAACTGAAATGAATATTTGTCAGAATCCTGCCAAAGGTTGGCAGAGTATTCAAACGATGGTGATACGTCAAGGGTTGAGTGTATGGGGATCTCAAAGACTAGAGTGAGTGGTTGTCGAGATGAGGCAGTGTTTGGGTTTCCTCAATAGGACTGGTTTGAGAGGCAGTCGGGATAAGGGAAAAGCTTGTGTTCCTAGTCGGGAACTGAGAACGAGGTGAGAGAAGAGACTAAATCTTGATCCCGGATCGAAGAAACAGGTTGTGCCTATATAGGCTAGCCTTTAAACAAAGAAACTATTGAGGGTTTGCAGTTGCTTTGAAATTGATTGGTTTGATCAATTTGTTTGTTTGGTTGTCCTTTGAGAAGAAGGTTTCTTCTCCATTTATAGGCGGTAAGGGAGCTGATGTGGGTTTCCAAATGGACTTCCGCGGGACCCGCATTGTAGTATGCTTGTATCGAACATCTCATTTGCCCTCTGACACGTTCGGCACTTCAAAACCAACTTACCTTTCTCCACGTTTTCACGTTCCCACGTCCAAGTGGGTGTTTTTGGGTTGGGCCTTGTGAATTGGGTATTTATTTTAGTTTGCTCCTTGCTCTGGCCGAATGTGGGATTTTTCGGGTGTAAACAAAATGATCCAATATCGAAGACGGGTAAATAATGAGTTCTTGAGACTTGAATAAATTTTAAATTATTTAATTTATTATATTACCTTATTTGAAAATAGAAATTCAAAATAATATTCCTCCTTAATCGGTATTTCTACCAATTTTGCATCCAAAATTTTCAAATTTACGAATTCAACATTATGATTTCATATCTTGTTTATATTTTATCTTAATAATACATATGAGATATCATTGGAAAGTTCTTATGACAAGGCAACATAACTCAATAAATATACATTGCAGGTTGAAATAAATAAATAAATATACATTGCAGATCAACGTTAGAACTGCATAAAAAAGGATTCAATTTTTAGGGGTAATTTTTTATGCAGTTCTAATGTTTTTTTTTTTGCATTACTTATATATATGTTAGGTTATGTTGCTTGTTACGAGAGCTTTCCAACGGTTTCTCAAGCTTGTTAATGAGCAAGATATGATGCCACAAAATTGGGTTCTTGATACTTAAATTGATACGACCCGTCCCGGATTATAAAATGAAAATTTAATAATTAACTTGGGAATCCGATAAGTTGGGTCGCGAAATGACCATTTTACCACCGTATTGATAGGCCCGACAATCGTTTTTTATCGGGAACACTTTTGGCTACTTTCTCGTACCATTACATCTGTCTCGAGCTCCTGAGTACGTAGATAGGCGGCACTCGAGAATCGGAGTTCGTACGAGAAAGTTACGGGTCTAAAACAATGAGGACGAAACTGTAATTTATGAAAAGTTAAAAAAATATAAATCCTGGACTTTCTCTCTCTTCCCTCATTCTGGTTCAGACCCACTCTCTCTCATCTCGAAACTCTATTTCTCTCTTTTTGCGAACACCGTACCCAACCATTAACACCGCCCATTTTTGGGTCGATTCGAGCCAAACCAAGGCCAAAAATAGCCTCCCCTCGTCTCTACGAGCATGATGGTGATACTCTCGAGGCTTGAACACCACTAGTTGCAGCGGATCGAAGATGAGTTTGAGTCGAATCTTCTCGAGGGTTTTACAATCGAACGAGGTAAGATTGATTGATTTTAAGCTTGAATTTGAGTTCCTGGCGTTTAGTAGATGATCCTACATGTATAGATTGTAGGAATCAGTGCATATTTGAGGTGGTTAGAAGCTCGCCGGAAATGGCATTTTCCGGTGGTCCTCACAAGTGAGCTGGTTCAAAGCTGCGAGCTTACGTGGTAGCTCAGTCAGCTGCTGACTCAGTTGACACGTGGTGCCACGTGTAGCCACGTGATAGCCTAGTCAGCAGCTGAGTTAGTTGACACGTAGTGCCATATGGTGCCACGTGGCAGCACAGTCAGCTGCCCAGTCAACCGTCAAGTTAACTGATGCCGTCAACAGTTGACGGAATATGCTAACAGCGTTAGCATATTCCGTTAAAAGCTAACGGCGTCATAACAGATCCTAAGGCCGTTAATGCTAATGGAATATTCTGATTCCGTCAGAATATTTCGTCAGACTTGACGGAATATTCCGTCAGGGTGACAGAATATTCCGCTGAGACTGTTCAGGCGCGTGGCCGGCGAGTGAGACACGCGTGAGGCACGTGGCGACTCGTGGTATGGACGTCGACCTTCTGTAGGCGCGTGGAGCCGTTCCTCGACCCACGACAACACGTGTCTGGGTTTTGAGGCATTCCAGATCTGTTTTTGGCAATTTTGAGGCCATTTGAAACCCTTTAAAGCCCCGTTTGAGTAAATTCAGTTTGTGTGGGATTAAATAGGGTGAGTTTAAAGTCTATGGGTCGAGGGACCCCGTTTAAATATGATTTTAAGGGTTTATTGATGTTAATGACCCCTTTTTATTGATATTGTGTGCGAGGTGATGACGGTTAAGTCCACCACTTTGCAATAAAGTGTGGGAACAATTGAAAGCAAGTAAACTAACGAGGTGAGTGGTTCCCTTTCCCCAAGCTTATGATTACACATTTATGATATCATTGAATGCTTAATGAATGTGATGCTTAGGGAAGTCAAATAGAATTGTATGTGCAAGGGTGATCTAGTACATCCTAGACAGACTATGCCATGGGTTACCCTTAGGGCCCGGCATTGTAGAATTAGTGATTACTCCACAATTAGTGATTACTCCGCAACGAGTATAAACTAGATAATAGCGGTAAATCTCGAGGATAGATTCCGAGATATATCGATGAAAGATAAATACTCCGGAATGAGTATAAACTACTACTTTTAGGATGTCTCGAGGGGAGTTTTCGAGACAAGTAAAACGACGACAATCGAGAGTTACTGAGAGATCGACACGAGTACGATCATCACGATGAGTGCGATATTCGAAAGAGATTTTACGATCGTGATTGTAACAACCCGGAATTTCAATTATTGGATTTACGTAAATTATTTATGTAAATGACGATTTTACCCTTGCTTGTTAAGGGGCGTGAAAGTCAAATTTTGTTTCGAGAAATTTTCGGTGGTGTTTTGGATACCGTTGCGTAGGTCTCGAACTCACGAGTTCGTAGACAGGCGGCACGCAGGAAACGGAGTTCGTGGACGAAAGTTACGGGTCTAGATTGATAGGGGTATTTTGGTAATATTTGACTTGGGGTAGATATTTTAACCCAATCATTGTCTCATCTTCATTTCATTTTCATCTTCATCTCCTTTAACAGTCCTCTCTCTCTCTGAAACATACACAAACCATCGAACCCGAAACCGTGCGAAAACTAACCCAAAAACCCACAAAGTCAACTTTTGATTCAAGGCTCCAACTTCCATTTTTGATCAACTAATCGTATTCTACTCCTTCCCACGATCACAACCGTACCAACCATCGAAGGAGAGGACCACGGAGGAGGCCGAACCGAGTATAGGAAGTTTCGGATCTTCCGATCGATTTTTCGGCTATCACAGGTATGTGTTTGATGTTTTAAGGTCATGTTTGGAGGAAGCTGTAAAGCTTGAAGTTTCAGCCAGAAATGGAGGATTCCGGTGGAAACCAGTCGGCGGTGCCGGTAGCCGGTCGTCTTCTCCGGCGAGTCGCCGGTGACCGGTCGGGTCGAGCGATCGGTCGGGTCAGTTGAACTGGTCGGGTCGAGTTGAACCGGTCGAGTTAGGTGAACCGGTCGAGTTAGGTGAACCGGTCGGGTCGAGTTAGACCGGGTCAGGCCGAGTTGGGTCGGGTTGGACCGGTCCAGGCGCGTGGGTACTGTAGCAAGCTCGTGACCGGCGCGTGGCGGTGCGTGAGGCGCGTGTTCCGACCTTCCGTCGGTGCATGGGGCCGAGTCTGAGGTCACGATGGCGCGTGACAGGTAGTTTTTGACGTTCCGGATCTGTTGGTACATGTTTTGGGTCGATCGGACGTCGTTTAGGGGTTGTTTTGGGCGTTTTAAAGTTGCTGCGTTTTCTAGGCCAGCATAGTTAGACTCCCGGGGTTTAGGGGGTTTGTATTTAAGGTTCTTATTATTAGCTGGTAATCCCGATTATTAATTTGGACATGCGATACTGCTCCAGGAACTTCAGGGGAGCGTACAGTTCGGGATTGGGCTTGCTTCAACAGGTTTGTGAGTGGACTTTTGGTTTATAAACTATAATGCATGCATAAATGTATCTTTGATTTAAATACTGTTATGTATGGGTGCAATGAATTTCTGGATTTTAGAAATGATGCTGGACACATGTTTTCCAATATTTCAGTGAAAGTGTGTTTTGAGAAATGGCCTGATTTTGTACTCAATTTTGATATCGTTTTGACGTGGTAACTATTTGAATATGTGATTTGGGGTTTAGACCCATAATTATGATATTATTGGTTTTGGCCACAAAATGATATTTGAAAGAATTTGGCTTAGGCCAAGAAACAAAGATTTCGAAGTATGGATTTGGTTCACTGGTTTCCATCCCGATGGTTACTGTTGATCTGACTAGTGTTGAGGGGTCTTGCTCCGCTGGTTGTTGAGGGTTCGGACCTTGGTGTTGAGGGGCCTTGCTCCGCCAGGTCGCAAAGCTGTCTATGCATAGTACAGATAGTACAGAGAATTGTTGTACAGATTTTAACATATCTCAAGGGATACCCTGGTGTGTTGTGGATATGTCGGGAACAGTGAATTTGAGATATTATGTGTCCAGATTGATTTAAATGAATTTTAAACTCTTTTGAAGAGAGTTTTCAAACCAAACTTTGGATCACGAGGTATTTTCATTATACAGATTTTATGTGAGTCCAACTAAGTGGTTTTAAAGAGAAATGGGAATTTTGGTGATTTACATATAATGTTTTGGTATCATAAATTGTTTTATGTTATGCATGCATGATTTTATAAATGGAGGGGAAGAAAGGTATTTCCTCGAAAAATAATTTATAAATGATTATTTTTTGTCCACTCACAACTTTTGTGTTTAAAACCCCCTTCAGGCTGTTGAGTAGAGTTTACGTAAACACTGATCTCGAGGTAGAGGCATTAGTACTTCGACTGCGCTGTGTAGTTATACTTGAGTAGGACATCTAAATTTTACTCTTGATCCTACTTAGACGCTCTGATATTATATTGTATTTGATTGGTCATTAATTACGGGAATTATTGAGTGCTTGAATCCCTTGTCTGACAAGTGGAAGTATTTATTATTAATATATTTTGTAAGGATTGAAGGGTATTTTGGGAATCTTTCCTTAGGTTGTCAGACGGGATCAGGGTTCTTCCCGGGTTTCGAGGGGAAATTCGGGACGTGTCCTGACAGTAATGCTAGTGTTGATGAGTCATGCCGGCACAACACGTGTGTAGGTCAAGATGCTATTACCGATGAGTCATGCCAGCTTAGCATGTGGGTCAGTATTGAGGTACTACGATCAAGATATGCCGGCCTAGTACATGTATCATGTGTCTGAGTCTTGCGTCATGTGATAGTGCGATGATTGTGAATGATACACGCCGGCATAGCACTTGAGTCATGTGATAGTGCGAGGATTACCGATGATACATGCCGGCATAGCACTTGAGTCTTGGGATAGTGCAAGGATTGCCGATGATACATGCTGGCATAGCACTTGAGTCAAGTGGTAGTGCGAGGATTACCGATGATACATGTCGACATAGCACTAAGTCATATGGTGATGAAATGATTACCGAAGAGTCTTGCTGGCGTAGCACATGAGCCAGTTATGGTATACCCATATGGTGGTCGCTGGTGTCGTACCTGCCTATAGGCCACATACTGTACTCCAAGTGATCGTGGTACGAGTGTAGACACCTAGCCTATCATGTGAGCATGACTTGTGTGGCTACAATTCCATTGAGATACTTGTGTGTGTGATGCCAGCCGATGACACATGCCGGCTGATGCTAGTCGATAATACATGACGACTGATGATGTGATGTGTCAGACGATGATACATACCGACTGATGCCAGTCGGTGATACATGTCGACTGATGATGTGTTATGCCAGCCGATGATACATGTCGGCTGATGCCAGCCGAGGGTTATGCCGGCTGATGATGCGATATGATAGCCAAGGTGACATGCCGGCTTACATGTGACACTTGCCGAGGGTTTTTCTGGCTGATGAGAGTCTTGGTCCGTACATACGAGTGCGACGTCGAGTTATGTGATATCATCCATAGAGTGACGATGAGATTTCGATGTTGAGCGGATCAATGTCGTTCGTAGAGAGACGACGAGAATGAAGCATAGTGACCTGAGCCGTCCACGAGATGGATGAGTCCCTACTTGATAGCCGAGGATTCATACCGGCTTATGGGATGTGATAGCCGATGACCTATACCGACTTTTATGATACAATTGGCGAGGGACGTGCCAGCTAAATGAGTTGACGACGATTGTCACGGGATTTGACTGAGATTCAAAGCACTAGTGAGTTAACACTCGTTACCGTGGTTAGTGGGTTTGGTGTGGGCAGTGACCAGGATAGACGAGCTTTGTTGGTCGCATAAGGGTGACAACTCATTGACCGCCATCGTTCGATGTAACGATGGTGCTGATGTTTTGCTTGCTGAAGTAGAAAGGAAGTCGAAAATGGGTTTAGCCTCTAGGGCTTCATCTATGATCATCCATAAAATCCTAAGCTTCGCTATGATGTAGCTTAGTTAGTGGCTTTCGTCATCAGGACTTAGTGTCCAAGTATCGGCCAGCACCTGAGATTACCGATGTCAATGTGGATATCCAGGGCGGGGTGTATCATGAATTCTAAATACAAAATTGGATGGAAGTGTTTAACATAACGGTCGATGAGGGAAATTGACAATTAATAAAAGTTTAGTGGTAAATTGGCTGAAATAAAATTTCAGTTGAGAAATTGGTAAGGGGGTACAATTCACAGAGGAAATTGGCTAAACAGTTTTTTTCAATTTCTTGTACTTATTTATAAAAAAATTTAACTTTCAAATTTAACCATTATTTTTACTATTTTGTACTTATTTATTGAATGGTTTCGTTTAAAAGAAGTTATTAACTAAATATTTTTTCATTTGAAATGTTTGGTGAAATTTTGTAACATTGAACTCACCATCTTGACTTTATAACGAAAGAGATTGAAAAATGTCAATAGACATGACATGCATTGACCTTAAGCGGTCTCTTTAGGCACGTTGATAGTGAGCACTCCGTTTCTAAGTTTTAGTTGTGCATGGAGCGGTTTCGATTTTGGGGAGTTTTATCAATAAATTGTTGTTGGATTTCTAAAGAGTTCGATAACGTTGACAATGTACATATTATATAATGATAAGTTGATGTAGCGAGCCTTAATCTGGTAGCGTGAGTTTGTAATTAAAAAGACATTAAAGTGATTGAAGAGTTATAACTTAATCCCTGATGGCACATCTTAGTCATCATGAATACTGGTAGCATGAGTTTGTAATTAAAAAGACATTAAAGTGATTGAAGGGTTATAACTTAATTCCTGATGGCACATCTTAGTCATCATGAATACATAGGAAACAAACAACAAATGATGTTTGACAAAACTATAAGTTAGTGTACAATATCAATAATACGTCTGTCATTATAGTTTCGACGTAGATATTATATCAATAACGTGTCTCTAGGTACTGTATTGATAACTTGTAAATTGTCAATGACAAATGTTATCAATATACATACTATAAGGAATATAAGTTGGTCCTCAACAAATTTCTTGGCTATTACTATGTACAAAATTCAATCAAAAACGAATTTTTACAATTCTTGATCACTGCTATAATCGCTGCTATCAGGATCAAATTCATCATCTAGAGCAGCAACTTTAGAGGCACTTAATCTCCAAGACGCGGATCGAATTTTAAACGGCAATTTCGAATGAGCGCTTGTTACAGCTGGCATGCCACATTTTGCATCCTCATGATTCTCCTCCTCTTTCTTCAAGTCACCAGGAGGCAAAAAACACTCCATGGACAAACCCTTAATGTTAAAATCCACCTCCTCAATCTCCCAAGCCTCCTCCATTCTCGTCCTCGAATGGCTTTCGGAGTTCTCCCCGAACCTAAACAGCGACACGCATGTCCTCCCGCCGTGAGCAATGTTGATGCCGTCCACTGTCCGGTAGTCTTGGATGTAGGACTCCATTGTGGTCTCCCAAAAAATGCCGTGGTCGTTGCCGGCGGCTTTGATTCGGAGGAGGTGAGAGTCTTCTAGCTGGACCAAGAGGCCTGTTCTTTGGCTGAAGTAGCCCCAAACTGTGTGCCTTATGATCTCTACATTGCTGCTGCTTCTTGCTTTTAGGGTTGAGGGTTCTGCCTCTAGTTTTAGTATGAAGCAATCTTCATCCTTGATTGCTTTTTCTCCAATGCAAACTGAATTGCTGAACAAGTTGGCTGTTGACCTTGGATCAAGACCCTGTTGAGTACAAGTCTAGGATGAGTATTTTATGCGTCAAGTATTATACAATTACAAGAACATAACAGATAGGATTCCAACTTGTAACATTTTTTAACTAAGTGTAATTTGGTACAAATTAATTCCTTTGACTTATTCTCAAATGAAAGAAGTGAAGTCTACTAAGTTGTTCTAGAATTGTAAAATAAATCAACAAAGGGCAAAGAAAAAGAAGCGCTAATTAGGTAGGGAGAGACTAGAGAGGGCTAACAACGTGCAATATTGGAGGGGGCCATGGAATAATAGTGTCAACAAATTGGATGGGGACAGACCAACATAGAAGTCAGGGCTTCCTAATCATAAGTCAAAAGAATCAAAAAGAGACTCGGTGGCTATTTAGATCCAGCTAAGAACATCAAAGCTCACCCAAGCACAAAATCATAACAAAAATTAGTGACACAATTTCACAAATGCCTGTTATTTTTAGGTTGTCCAATTGTAAATATATATAAATCATTGAAAATGTGTACAATATAAACAAAATAATATATTGTCAAATTATAAATATAAATCATCAAAAATGTGTACCATATGAATATTAATTTAACAATTTGACAAAATAACATTTCTCTTCACACCTGAAGGAGACGTCTGAGAGGACGAGGGGGGCCCCGAGAGGCATGAGAGTGGTGCCACGGCGTTTGGCGCCAAGCCACCTTCCCATCACTCCCGGCGCTGATTTTGCAACTGGAAACCACCAATTCCAAGCACCAAAGTTCCGGCCTCTTCTGCCACAAGACAAAGCCACCCACCTCGCCACCACCACCGGCTGATCTCAACATGCTCTTCACCTTCACTTTGTCACTGTTACTATTCAAGCTCCTCTCTCCGGTACAAAACTCTGAAGCCGCCATCTTCACCTTCCCCATTGCGTACATACTGTCCATCGAGTTCAAAGCCTTTTCTCCCCCCACCGCCGCTATGTACTGCTTCACTATGTATTTAGCCATTGAAGTCTCCTAAAAATCAATAAAAAAACACACAAAACTTCATATGTGACCAAACATTTAAACTTTTATGTGACATGTGATCATGGCCCGACTGACACTGCAAATCTGAATTATTGATTACATTAATTTATACTTCAATGAATGATTGAGATTCACAGTCCGACAGGATAGCTTAAGATCGAGAAGGGTTAACCTAATGTGATTGTAAATATATGCAATTACTTACAATGGGTTGATCTTTGATGCTGCCGTTGATGGGTTGGTGCTCTTTGGGAATGGGAAGGGGAATGAGAGGAGCTCCAATGACACCAAGCAAGAGCTGGACCTCGGCGTTTTTGGAACCAAAGACGGTGTTGATTGGCGGCGATGAGCGGTCGTTGTTGGATGGTTTCATCCACAACTTCATGTTCTGCCACGAGATTATGTTGTTCTTGTTATTGCAGGAACCAAACATCTCTTCCGGGATTGGGACCTCGAGGACAGTGTCAAGCCCGTCCTCGCGGTCCAAATTGGGACAAAGCTTCCTCATGATGATGATGACGACGATGAGTAAGAGCAGCGGCAGAGGAAGAGGAGATTGAGTGGGAAAGGGAGAGAGTTTAGGTGGAGAAGGAGGGTATGGGATTGGATTATTATATGGGATGGGACTATATGGAAGGAGGAGAGGGTACTAATGTAGGGACTAGGAATACTAGGAGGAATTAAGGTGCTTTTGAGATGATTCAAAGGAGGGGGAGAACATTTACCAACCGACCAATGCTTCTCATTCTAACGTGGCTCGCTTTGTCTATGTCGTGTTTGCACGCTCACTCTCTCTCTTCAAACTTAATTTGCTCATCTCTTTTCTTATTATTATACAAATTTATAATTGATGTTTTGGTTAGGTTTTACTAGTTGGAGGATGAGAGGTTTGAAATAGGTATGTTTTTTAAATGAGATCAATAATCCGATTTTGATTTTTGTATAAACCCTAAAACACAGGGAAAATACGTGCAATGATTACTAAACTATATTTATTAACTTAATTCATATATTTTGTAGACGTTGCGAGTTTAATCCAAATTTGGCTTCATGCTCACTCTTTTATCATCACTCTTTTATCATTGGTTTGACTTGGATACTGTAAAACAAATCTCATTCACAAGACTTGCAAAGATGGGGATAAAGATAAAGCAAAAGAGATAGCTCCAATTGCGAAGGGAATGTCATGTCCCCTCCCCATGGAGGGCATATTGCTGTGCCACTTTGCTGCCTTTCCCAGCAGCACACAATCTCAAGCAAAAACCTTTTACGCAAAAAAGTAGATAAAGAAGTTATTAGTTTTCCTTTTTATATAGATGACAAGTTACTTCACGATAGGCTGGCAGCTTAATTAGTGGTTAGGGTGAATTTGTGCATGTATACTTTACGCACAGATCGTAAATTATTTAAGTGGAATAACGTAAGGATACAGATTAATTTTTAAAAGGAAGACCGATGCGGTGAATTGGTAACAGACTGAAGACCGTGATGGTAAGTTGTTTGATAATAATTATAGTAATTGGGTTTGATTATCATTCATTGGATGCCGGAGGAGGAGCATGCGACCGCGCGACATTTTAATTGAATCTGCAAATTATGGTGGTTGGATGGACACTCAATCTTATTGCGTCTCAATTCTGCAATATACTTCTCCTGCACTCTGCAGCTGCATTACATTAGCTGTATGTGTACGTGCTCAATTATTTTATTTTATTTTATTTTTAATTTAATTAGTTTTGTGTTTTTGCAAAATAAGAAAACTGAAAGATACAAAGCTCCTGATAATTATTTGCTTTAGATTAATCCAACGGCTCTCTGAGGTCGCGACGCGTGCTGCAACCGGCAGATGGCTGCTCTCAATCATGTCCGGCACGTTCTTAATTATGAAATAACCTGATTCTAATGAGAATAATACAAACTTGATTTATTTTAATTTGGGGTTTGGATTAATTTTCTTATGATCCATTGCAGTGGGGACGAGGTAACATTATTGTTACAGACATTCTAAGAGATTAGAAATTTGATGATCTTGTTAAAGATATGACAACCTGTCTTGATTTCTTTTTTATGTTTAAGCAAACAGAATAATATCTAACCAGAAAACAAAAAACATATGAAAACATGAGGCATCTTTTGTGAATTTTATTACGAATAATCTATTTAGAATTATGTATATATACGGTCAAATTAGATTTTACCATCTTAGTTCTCATCATCATTTGATTACTACTTTATCACAATGTAGTTTTAATTTAGATTCCTAGTAAATACTGAAATGGTTTTTTTTTTTGGTTTCTATCAAGAACCATCTCCATTTTGTTCATTCTAAGCCATTAATGACCAAGTTTTTTTTATTGAGGTAGAGTGGTTATAATATATAAATTGTGTATTGACATCGTCATTTATGAGAATCGAACTCAATAATTCCCACATAACGTATGAAGATAAATACCATTAGTTAATAGCACTAAGTAGCAAAGCAATTAGGAAGTTAAAAAAGAATCATAATTCACCAGCTGCACCTTACCACTCCTAGGGATATAAGTTCATTCCATATTGGATCAGATCAGATTGATAAAGAAAGAGTAACTCATGATAAGATTAATCAAAATATGACATTTCATAAAACGGACGTTTTAGGGATTCTCAATATGCTTGCTATAAATGCAATTTGATAGTTAAAGAAAAAATGAAAAAAAGAAGAAGGAGAATTTCAACAATTGAGACGTGGATTGAAATTTGAAATTTGAAATTTAGTTATAGAAGAAAAAAAACCTCAAAAAAAGTCTAAGCTTTAATTTAATACTTTGTGTGTAGAAACCATGTGATGAAGTGAGAAATATTATCGATGTCAGAATTTATATATTATTTCGGACTCAAAATATTTAATTTTTTTGATTTTTTAAGAGATGCGTAATTTGATTTCTAATTTATAGTTGGTGCATATATATATTATATTTTCTTCGATGATTTGAAAGCTAGGAAAAGTTTAGAAATTCATATTGTCTCGTCTATCCCTTTGTATTATTACGATTATTTATTTCTTGTTGATTAATATTTGAAGAACTGTTACTAAAGCCGGTAACTAATTTCCTTATATTGTAATTCATTTTCCTCACTTGATCAGTCTATTTAATAACTATTTCATTTGAGATCCAAATTATGAGCATATAGCAGGCGCCCCAACTAGTGCAGAGCACCATAATAACAACAACAAATAAATCATTTTTTTTCTTTTACAATATTGGCGTCATGAAATTATGAGTAATGAATCTAATCATCCACTTAAATAAATAAAAAAAAAACAAAAAGAATAAATTGAATGATGAACTAATTATAAAATTAGGGATAAATGAATGGAAAGAAATCAGAATCGGTGGAGTGATGATTATTGAGTCAGTGTGAGTTCCCACCAGAAGCACGAGCTGTGTCTGTGGCTTATTAAGATCCTGATCGCTAATCACGGCACCCTCCATGCAGCTAACTCGTGCATCACCCAAACCTCACCCATAATTTTTTGTCTCTTTATATCCTATATGTCTAATGTTGTCACTCGTCATCAGAAGTCACACTCCTTGGGACTTAAAAGTCTCGTCTCTTAATCATCTATAATTTTACTTGAGTTTTGTTAGCAACAGTTGTTAACACGATCGCAAGTGATCGGCAGCTTTTGTGAAGAGTTATAGTCATTCTGCATCAAACCTTTCTTAGTGATGGGCAGTTGTTCGGATAGTGATACAATCAAGGGCAGATCTATGTTAGGGATTCAGATTCATAATCTCTAATTTTACTTAGTTTTGCTAGCTGTAGTTGTCAACACGAACGCACGTAAGTGGCCGCTTTTGAGAATAGTTATAGCCATCCACACATAAAACTCTTCTCAGTTACCGACAATGCAGTTAGAATAGTGATAGGATTAGGGGTGAACCTAACTTTACTCAAGTTTGGATGGCTACAATTACCAACACGACCACAAGTGACAAATAGCTTTTGTGAAGAGTTATAGTCATTCATACATGAAAATTTTCTTAGTTATCGGGAATGCAGTTGAAATAGTAATACAATCATGGGCGGATCTATGTTATGCCTAAGGTGTCCGTGACCCCTCAAAAGTGATATAATTTTCTTGAAATATGTATATATATATGTTTTGAAGGAAGCATTTCACATTTCAAGTTATGATCCTCTTGAAAATAATATTCGTTAAATTTTTGGCTTTGATAAACAAGATTCTGGCTTAGCCCCTAGATACTCTCAGTTGCATACAAATTCTTCCCTCTAGCTACGTATTAACCGATTCTAAATGCTAATACAAGCTTTAGTCACAATAACATGATTAGGTGAAGAAAACAGTGACTAATAAGGGTCTCCAAAACTGTAAGCAGGGTATCTCCTTAAGCATGCCAAATTTGTGTACAAGTATCCTTTGAGGTCTAAAAAGTCAAAGTCTACCATATTTAATGGGTTTGATTGATAGGCCGAACATATAAGCAATTCAATGTCAACCCTAATATATATTTGACCTTGGAGATGGTCAATTCCAATGTCCAATTGCAAGAACAATACGCACCCCCCCTAGTCTACACATCACTGGTTGAATCAAGTCGATTCCTTAACAAAAAATTTAGTAGACTTTTGCCCTTTTAGATCCCCAGTAATCAGTCAATTTTTTCCCCAGTTCATCTGATGCTTCGACAAGTCAAAACTGCAAGACCTATTTGAACTAAAAGAAACCACCCAAGACCTATTCGTCTAAAATCAGAAGTTGAATTACTGATATTGTGAGCGACCAATCCATAATCGGAAATGAACTCCTGATTTTGGTTCTGATTATGGATTAGTAAACTTGCAGTTAAAACCAGGAACACTTTCAATTTATACATCCAACAAAAAATCCCAGTGAGAAACAATGGAAATACTGAATAATGAAGCATCTGCCCCAACTGCTATATATAATTAAGTTGGGTGTTTCTCTTTTGTGGCCCAACAAATTAATCATCCCAAGTTTACAACAGTACAAGAAACTACTTAACTCCCTGCCGGTGCAAATTGAATTTGACAATGAAAACATAGATTACACAACAACCTGCTGAAGCACTAGGCTACTAATAATATATAAACAACAACAATAGGAGATAGAGAAGAAGCATCAGCTAACTCCAACTCCAATATAGTTTGGAGGGCCAGGCACGAGGACGATAGCCCTCTTAATTAGTCCTTGTTTGCTACTTCTCTATCATCAATGAAGATAAATGCATAATGCACCCCGGCCTATAACACTTTCTCATGAGGGCACATTGAAGTGAAAGAGCCAGGAGATGACAAAGGCAAACACCATGCAAGCTAGCAAGAAATTTAGGAATCGGTGACCTTGCCAGAAGTTCCGGCTCTCTGCTGTCTGCACAGGGCCTGCTGTTGTTGTTGCCACCGAAGTATCATTTGATTCATTCCACTGCTCCGCCAGCTCAGCTGCATTCACGCCAGAAACGTTACGTGCAGTTGATCCACAGATCTCACAGGTTCTGCAATTGTACATTTCGTATGAAGTTGAGCAATAGTAATATAAACAAGAAGATGCAAAAGGTTACCCCAGAGAAGCATGCAATAAGAAACTCCTTTGTGTTGACCAAATTGTTACCAGTTAATCATTTAAACTAAAATCAATTTGATCTTGGGTCTGAAAGTTGCCCAAAATGTTACGGGTCTACAAATGAAAGTACTACGTACAGTGCGGTGATAATCACACAGGTCCCATTTGAACAATGCTTGTGTTTGAGTCGCAACATCTGTGTATAAGACTGGGATCTTGACTAACAAAATAACCATCTATATACCAAATGGAACTTGTTTCAATATTATCTAAAATAATTGGGTAAAAGCACAAAATTGACAAAAAAAAATAAAATAGGTAAGAGCACAAATATTGTAATCCAATTCAATGCACAAATGTTGACCCAAATCAAGTTAAAGATACAGCAACCATTTTCAATAGGATGTGAGAGAACTTGAACAAGTTGAAGCAATTAATTTTTCCTTTTATATACAAATGTAAAATCCAGATCTTTAGAAATAATTGTTTTTACCATATCAGTCATATTGACTTTTGTTTCTGCCCTATTTTCCTTTAAGAACATGAGAAGCATAAAGAGTAGCAACTTATGAGGTTACCGGGAAGCAATGCACTTTACAGCCTACATGGAAATGGTCATCATGATATATAGCAAGGACCTTAGTTCATGAAAGGTATAAAATTTTGAAGGAGAAAGCAAGAAGCATTATTTAAGCAATTTATATTTCAGTTATTTTCCTTTCCCTTTTATCTTTTTTGGAAGGGGAGGGCAAGATGGTGGTTCTCAGTAGTAAACTAAACATAAAATTTCATTAATTTTTTTTTTTTTTTAAAAGCCTGTTAAGAGCATGTACTTTAAAGATTGTTCATCTAGGTGTGTTTGGATCCTCTTTAGGTATCTCTAGTTGCAGGATTACAATACTAGCAGATATCTCTAATCGCAATATGTTCACGCACCAGAACTAGATATGAAGTGGAGCTTTAAATCTCAGAACACCGAACGAATTTTCACTGATTGCGATACAGGTAAGCTTACTGTGTATGCAGTTCCTGAAAGGATATTAGTGAATTAGGGAAGATTATTTACCTGAGGACAAGGACACTCAGTAATCTAAAGGGTTGGTCTTATGGGAAGTAGGAAAAGAAACAAATTCAACCATAGGAAAGCTTCAAAAACTAAGAATGAGAAGAACTCAAGACGAAGTTAATAGTTTTGGAACAGAATAAGCAACAAAAAACCCCTGGGAGTAGCTTGATGAAAATAAGGAAAAGACAGGCCACCTTATTTATTCCAAATAGTTTGTTCAAACCTTCTAGGTACAAATATCACTAAGATACATAAAGGTGTTAATAAGATGATTGTTCACATGCTTGATTTTGTAATGGGATTCGACCAAAACCATATGAAGAACCTAAACAATTGACAAAACAAGAACTAGAAGAATTAAAACGCAAAATTCCCCAGCTCACTTATGCAATGTAGGGAAAATCTGAGGAATCTCGAATGACCTGCCAACTAAGACCAGGTCATTCAACTAAAAGTTTCCACTATTTTTGGTGCCTCTGACAGGACAACCCACTTCTTTAGTGGTCATTCTTCATAAGACTACATGTTACAACATTACAAGCCAGCAAGTTGGAAAGTTCATAGAGCATGTGTGTCCATATCAGGAAAAGGAAACTGAGAAAAGCACTCGACTTTCTCAAAAAAATCATCATGAAGAAGACAAATTGTGTGGAAAACATAAAATTCAATAAGAACCAGTTAACATATGATATCAAAAGAATCTGCAAGAACCAAATTATTTGAGTAGAACAAAACACACATTCAAAACCAGGTTATCTAGGCCGAAAAGCAGAAAGGAAAATGCAGAGCGCATGTGTTCCAACAAGACAAGAATCATTTGCATAGTTGGAATTCCATGCAGGATTGGCGGTGGTGCTTTCATCTTTTGCTTTATTAAGGTTGATGCTCTTTATTTACACTAATATGCTTTTGCTTTACTAATTTTATTTATTCTAATTTAAGTTTGCATTATTATGTTCTTTACATTAACTAACACTACTTTCTCTCCTTCAACCCCAAATAAGATTCGTTGCGCATTTTGCGAACTAATTTCATATTTTTACAACCCCAGAAGCACAATATAAAATTTTAATATTTGGTTGTAATTTCTATCAATTAAAGGGCGTTCAATGTAACTAGTTCTACACAAAAATGATCACATTTCATGGAGATAAAAAATCCAAGAGGCCAACATAGAAAGACATCAACTTTACTTACTTGTTGCCCTTGATCTTGAACCAAGCCTCAGCACAGTGTTTGTGGGCAGCAGCCAAATCAGCCTTGCAAGAACAGCCCAACTCAATAGGAATCCCAGATTCATGATTGGTTGCATCCATGCTCAGATGACAAATCCTGCAATCCCTCTCCACTTTCGCCACGTGCATCTTCACCTCACCCACACCACATTCCAGATCCACCTCCACTGAACTCTCAGAAACAGAGGATTCCCTCTCCACAATCTCAGACCCACCTGACTCACTCGAGCACCTCTCCTCCTCTTCCGACCCGCAGTCACAGAAACTACGTGCGGTGGCGGGCCCGGCGGCGCTCCGGCGACCCCCTTCTTCTTCTTCTACATCAACAACATGTGTTCTATCTAAAGCTGCCATTTTGAAGACGCTGAAGGAGAATCTTCATGTAATGGCTCTGTAAGGCCAGGATCATCAATGACCACAAGGGTTGAGGAGGAAGCACGCACAGCTTAAATGGGTTTTCTTAGATATTGAGTAACTGGGTACTGTGCTGTGGCGGTAGGTGATCACTCGCTCTCTCTAGTCTTAGTAAGTGTGTCAGTGCCGGGACAGCAATTTGAGGGAGGGAAAGAAAGAAAGATGTTTTATAATGGAAAAATAATTAAGACTCTAAAAGAATGTGTGCAGTGAGGAGGTGAAACATAAAAAAGGTTGCATTTTGTGTCCCCAAAACAAAAGCACTGTTGACTCCTGCTTTTTCTGGCTACGTTAAACCAGACTAAGCAAGTAATAAAGGAGATTTGTTGTTGTTAATTTGTTTTGAGGGTAATTAATTAAGGCAAAGGGAGGCTTAAAGTTAATAATTGTTGCTGAGAAAAGAAGAAGGAAGTGATTGAGGTGACTTTAGAAAACGAAAACTGTTGTTTTTTCTTTGTACAGAAGGGAGAAGAGAGAGGAGAGAGCACAGAAAACATATGCCTCAAAAGCAAAAGCAAAAGCAGAGGACGCCTCTTTGTCTTGTTCACTGCTGCACCTGCGTAACTCACTTTGTTTTCTATCTCAGGCCACTCCACTTTAACTTGTGGAAAGTTAGGGGTCCCCGGCCTTCCGTTCGTCTTCTTACGTTTTTACTTTTTCCTTCTTATCTCTCGTATTACTTGATTATCGCAATCATATTATCGAGTTTTCAATATTATCTTTGCATAAAATTAAAATAAATTTGATCAAGTATCTGATTGCTATAAGGAATCACATTTTGAAGTTTTTTCTTGCTTTAAAAATGTTATTACAAAGAAAAGTTTCAACGAGGGAGAACATTCTTTAGTTGATGAGGCATAAAGAGTTTGTAAAGAGAACATTGCTCAAGTTGGCAATAGCATGGTAATGGTTAGCAAAATTAGCTTTCCAAAAAATGGAACTAAAAATAAGAAGCTAAATGAGGTGAATATTATTTTTAGAATA
Source organism: Oemleria cerasiformis (assembly GCA_037349345.1). Classification (NCBI taxonomy): domain Eukaryota; kingdom Viridiplantae; phylum Streptophyta; class Magnoliopsida; order Rosales; family Rosaceae; genus Oemleria; species Oemleria cerasiformis. The sequence goes on along the minus strand of JAZGTL010000007.1, from coordinate 34,498,807 downwards.
TGAAAACAAAGAACGGCACAAGGATGATTAATAACATGAATCAAAATTTTGAAATCACTATCAACAATGAGATGTTGTCATGTTGATACCAAGGTTGCCACTTGCTAATATCTGTAGTTTTGACTTTCAAAAGATTGTATCTAGTAGACTAGTAGTGTAGCAAATAGCAATGGTTGATTAATTAAAAGGACAGAGGTCCGTATTGGTCACACCAACAGCTATTCCATCATTATCATTATTTATTCAAAACCCATGTTGGTCATGTTTGTCAAAATCCCAAATCAACCTTTTAGTCAGAATTGAATAACTATTTTATTTTAGGAGCAATGCTAAACACTTGATGTTATCTTATCGTTATCATCTTCGATAGTCTTTTTCGAAGCTCTCACTAACATTCCTCTTACTCTTAGGCAACAAAGAGTCTACATTCAAATTCCTTTGAGATAATCACGTTAGGGTGAATTCAGGGGATGGACCACTCTAATAAGCAGGAGATGGGCTAATGAGCATGAGCGTGCCCACAAGAATAACGTGATTGAACCACACGCAAAGATGAGGAGATGGGCTGACCAGAATAAGGAGGTGGAACCTCACACAAAAGACCTCCAATCTTGGAGCTTCTTCTGAGTCCAAGATAAACTTTTGTCAATTTCAGCCTCTTTATAACGGCCATGTACCACCTTGTTCGGCCCATTTTGATTATACATTATACACCTTTTTATGGGCCAAAACCAGGCTCCAAGTGTTTCTAAGATGTTCACTTTACTGGGCAATGGGCATTTGTTTGGATTTAAAATAAAATCGCATTTCTATAGAAGCAAGTAACAAGTCAACAGCTTCTTGATATATGCCTAAACAAAAGGCCTCTTAAGCTTAATTTGCTGTGAAAACAACCGGTCCCTGACTCCCTGTAGGCTGTAGCTGTATATATATATATATATATGTTCTTCCTGCCATCACTCACCCAAAGCCAAGGATAAGGAAAACCAGCAATGAGTGTTCTAGCTTAGACCCTCAACTTCAGTTGGCATTGCAAAAGTTTGTATAGGTACCTGGTTTGATAAAGCCTCTGTCATCATTCCCATCAACTTGTTTCGTCCATCCTCAAAGCGCAAATGATCATTCATCAAATTCTTCACTGAAAATCCCATTTGCGAGGCAGTAGCAGCAGCCTCTTGCGAGACTCTCTGGCTTGCTGCATTATCTGCTATCCTCGTCCCATTATTCTGAAGGCCACTCTTTATCCACGCCATCTTGTTCAAATCCGTAGCAATGGAGATGAATTCATGGCTAGTGAAAGAAGGGGGCTCATCATAGTCAACAAACTCAGGCCCCAATAACGAGCTTTGAGACTCAGAATGTCCCTCACTCGGATCACAACAACCATGGCCACAATGCAGGGGAACCATCGGCTCATTAGACACACCGTGAAGGAAGTTGCAGAAGCCAAGATCTACTTTAGAAGTTTGTACCAGAGGGCCTTGATTGGGGATTGTCCTTGGAAAAGCTGAGTCATTTGCTGGACCACTTGGAGGGTTATAAACTCTAAATGCACTAACACGAGCAGCTGGACGACAAAGGGTGGTGGACCGGTCTTTTGATTCGGCAAGAAGAGTAGGATGGTCTCTTGATTTGATAAGAACAGTAGAATGGTCTTTTGATTTCGCAGCACCACAACCCTCCGTTGCTTGTCCTCGTTCATATAACTGGTTCGGTCTATTGTCCAACAAGACCTCTCTAGCTTCAGGAGTCTTGAATGAGCTGATATTATTCCCAACTGAAAGAGTTTCTTCTGAGGATGCCTTTGTTCTGTCAAAGCTATCATCTTCCATCATGTCACCACGTCCGGGTTTAAACCATCCTTTATCAAGTAACTTTCGCCTTAGTGTAGAATTCCAGTGATTCTTGATTGCATTGTCTGTTCTGCCTGGAAGGAGCCTTGCAATTGAAGCCCATTTGTTCCCATGGATAGCATGTGCTGAAACTATAATACGATCTTCTCCTTCTGCAGTAATCAGTTGCAAAGACAAAGCAATTAAGTAAATAAAGATGCAACGGTGGATGGGAAAATATGCCAGTATCATATTCATCTGGCCTATTTCTCTACATGTAACAGAAAAAAAAAAAGCAAACCATGCGAGGAAATGGTAACATTTTACCAAAAATAGGCGACGAAAAAGGGCATTATGTTGAGAGGAAAGGATGAAGATGGAAGAAATAATACAGAAACCCAACCATAAAAAACCAACACGATACTGAATCTTAATACAAACAAAATAAAATTTAAGTTTAGTAAACTGACGTTTACATTACTTTTGAATGCTCCAGAAGGGTATAGATTGATGTGTTTCCTACAAAAATATCAACTGATTCTCCAAGTTCATATCTACGAATATACAATATCATTGTTAACATTTCTTCCATCTGAGTTATCTGGCATGATAAATCAACATACGTTCTCTTGCATCCATATCATCTTAAACATTGTAGTATAAAGAAAGCGAAATTAAGAAAGCCCACATTCAAACTCATTATCAAACAGATAGATCACTACATCAACAAGATATGATAGCGTGTTGCAAACAACATACCTGAATATGAAAGTCAAACCTAGATTAGGAAAAAGACCATGCAAATATGAGCATTTATGCCACACATTGTACAGAAAATACAAAAATAAGCACACTAGAACCACTAAACAGTGTAAACTTTGATATCAATTTCAAGATTAACAAAAATAACTCATATTTCATGTCAGTTCCATCTTTAAAACTGGAAACATCTCCTAACTGTTCTAAAAAAATCATCTTGAAAGTTGAAACCATTTCAATATTGGCATTTCAGAAATTCAGTACAATTCCACTTGATTAACCATCCAAATTAAAATTCAGCAACTGTATCTCCATCAAATAACAAAAAGCAAACCAATTTAAATTCAAACAAACACAGACACGAAAGCAAACCATAAAATGATAATGGTGGTGACTCAATTACCAGAGAAGGGTTTGCGCTTGACGCAGGGGTCGAGCTGATTACACCATCGGAGCCGGCACGACTTCCCGGAGCGCCCGGGAATTCCTCTAGCGATCAGGCCCCAATTCCTGGCCCCGAACTTGCTCACCAGCCGGCTCAGCACCGCGTCCTCTTCCGGCGACCACGGCCCCTTCACTTTCCCGCTGGGGACATCACCCTCGTTCAACTCGGTCGCGTTGCCGAGTTCGATCAACTCGGCCTCAGTACCGCGGGCGAGTTCGTAGTCATCGGGACGGTTGTCGTCGCCTTCTTTGGAGACGGCGTCGTTTGGAACTGTCATGATGGGAGGTTGTTGGTTAGTTTAGGGGTTCGGTTGGTTTGTTTTATGAGCGCAGATACGCAGAGCGGCAAGCAAGACTAAAAAAGTACCTAACCAGCAACCTGCCTTTTTAACTGCAAATGAAAAAGCGATTAATGTGGGACTGGGCCTAAACGCTTTGCATTCCCGTTTAGTACGGCAGTTTTTTTATAATGACCAACGTGTCCTAGTCCCGTTACCCCCGTATGATGTGAAACGACGCCGTTACCATTTTGGAACAAGGACTTGTGTTGACTTCGTGTGGACTTTGGGCTTTTCACTTTCTCAAAGGGTGGCAGAATCCGTTAATCGGGGGAAGGAAATCACGAAATTGACCCTATATTCACGTTTCATTTGCGAAGGCGAGGGGTTGGTTTTTTGTCGTAAATACATAAATTGGGGTGTGCTTACGGTGAAACAATGAGACCGAGTTCAATCTCTCCGCCGAGTTAATGAGACCGAGTTCAATCGCTTTCAATCTCACTTGGGCTCACATATATGGCTCCTTAGATTTCATAATCGCTCCTCTGGTTTGTACCTTTCTTCCTATATATTCTTTACACAAATATGAATTCAAGTCCATGGATGTATCAAAACTGTTCTTGTGTACCGTTCCCATTCGTTAGTCGCGCAACACGGTAGCCTCCATGTTCTGGAAGTTTTCCACAATCTAGATGTATTTTCATATCTTCTGTACTGCCTTAGGCACGATCATGTGTGTTTCATTCATAAAGTTTGCAGTTTTTCAAATCAGCAGTTGTGGTTTTGTTTGCCGGCATATGGCGGAGTTCAGACGACGATGAATGCAGTTGATGGATACGGTTGTGGTTGGTTTTGTACCGTTACAAGTAGTTTTTAAGCGGTTATAAAGTTTTTCAAAGTTATGAAGAAGACCGAAACCGTTTCAAACCAGGGATGGCCTTACACCGCTAGGCCTTCCGTCGTATTGTCGTGATGAACCCCATTAAGCAGCCAGACTGGCTGAGCCAGTATTTCATTCTCGACTCCTTTTGCTCAAACTGCTTGTGCTCATGAGTTGAGATTTTATCTCTCTCCCTTACCCTAGTGGACGGTTAAAGCCCCAAACCGACGCCGACAGCCCCAAGCCACCCATCCCTCCCTCCCTCTCTTCCTCTCCCTTTCCACCAAGACAACGAGTGCTTCATATATATATATATATATAATATCAATATCTGTTGTTCATATAAAGATGATAAGATGAGTGATTCATGTTATGATCAACGGGAAACAATGGCTCTTGATGATTACTCTCCATGCATCTCCCAGACAAGTTTTTTTCTTATTTCTTCTCTTTTTGCTGATTGTTAAATTCTTCTTGGAACATCTTGCCCATAAACTACTGTCACTCCCTATCTTTCCTTAATTCTTACTTGTGGTGTTTTTTCATACTACTCGTTGATATTGTTACAAGTCGTAATATTTGCCCATTTCACTTGGTGCTTGCATTCACTGCTTGATCTATTTATGCTTTATTTTATTGCCTTATGGCCTTTGTCTTCCTTGTGCTCTCTTCATTATTTATATTAGAAGACGTTTATATTGGAAAGTTAATTGGCTTTAGTTCTGAATCTTGATTAAAGCACCGGGAGAAGCCTGTAGTTGTGGCAAAAAGTTTCCTTCTTCAAACTGATTGTTTGTGTATGAGATTTGTTGGGTGGGAAATCTTATTAATAGAGCTTGGGCCTGTTTTATGCTGTCACAAACTGAAGATGTGATTTGGTTTGACAAATCAGTTTCTTAATTTCTCTACAACAATTTACGTTCAGTTTTTTTGTATTGATAAGTGATGGGCCTTTGTGTTTTTGATAGAAGTTTCGGTATTAATAATGAATCTTTGTGTTTTCCTTTTTTTGACTTTAGAATTTCCTCCCTTACTGCGTTTTCCTTTGAGATTGGTTTATAGCGGCTGTAAGGTGTCATTAAGTTCAGTCCTTGAAACCCTATTTTTGCCTCCTTTTGCCATAGAATTCTTCTCCAGCTTTGTTTTGCAGGCTTCAAAATCTTTGCTAGAGGTTTCGCTATCTCTTAATTGCCTATCACTGAAATTGATATGGGTAATGGGTTCTTCCGGGTAATGAACAATGATAGCTAGCCGATCCAACTGGTAGCCTCGAAAGGCAACAAACGAAGCCTATCATAACTTGGTATGGGCTCTTCCAGGTAATCCATCCTGTCACAAACCAATTAACATTGGGCTTCCTTGTTATCAGATTGTGCTGCTCCTCCAAATCTGAGTTCTTAAAATAGACATACAATGGTACAGATCAAAAAAAATAAATAGATATACAATGCTAGAGAGTTCTCTTTTTTACCCTATCACAAGAAAAAAGAAACTTGTCAATTTTTCCATTCATCTTTAAATAGTGAAGTAAAAACTAAATGGCTTCTAATATCAAGTAAAGATTCTATTTTAGGTTCTACACAAACACAAGCAATATTATAGTTTTACTTAATCCAAACTAAGAATTTTTTTTTAATTCGGATACATATGAAGAAGCACATCCTTTTTAAGAGCATTCTCAATAATGCTCCTTATTTTAAAGTTAAATTTTAACTAAAAATATTAAAATGTTATTTTAGGAGCTCCCTACAAAAAATTAATCCAACCACACTCCTTAATTTAGAGGATTATAAATGTTATTTTGAGAAAGTCATAAATATTAATACTATTAAATAATAATAACAAATAAAATATATATTTAAATGAATACTAAAATAGTAACCATTCAATATAAAACTCATGACATTAAATTTTAAAGAGTCACTAGAAACTTATTCTCCATCTTCAAATTTAGAAGCTCCTAGATGTCAAGTTATTTTAGGAGGTAAACAGTTAGCTAGTATGGGTTAGAGTTGAAATTTTAACATTCTCTTTACAATTTGACTTAGGAGTTCATTTAGCTAGCTAGTACATTCGGGATACTCTAATGAACATATATATATATTTATCTATTTTAATTTTTCTCGAATTTCAATTCAAATGTAGATAGAGAAATATTTCCGCTCTAATTAACTTAACTACAGTATCATCCTGATACGTGATCGGTTGATGTCATAATGACAAAGTTTTTTTAATGAAATTTCTTGTCAAATAGAGGAATTTTGATTGATTTGAGCTAGTTGGGATGTGATGATTAATGTATTGTGGGCTCTATTTCTAGATGTTCTTGACCTCTGAGAAACATTACAGAATATATTCTTTTCCATGTTTTTCAACCTAATAATTTAACCAGTGCCACCTTCTAGAAAAAACTCCTACTCTTAATTACTTATTCGATCAAGATCCGAAAATATGTATGCGTGGGGCGTGGGGCGTGTGGCCGTACCGATCCAAATCTTAAAGAAAATTGACATGAATTTTGGCCCAATTCTTGCCTTCGATTTTGTCCAAGCATTAGGTATGGATATGCAAGTTAATCCTGTTTCATGTTCATTTTTTCCTTTGTCTTTCGGCCTCAACTTAACATTCTTTCCCTACATCCATATCCATAATGTTGCCTTCTCCCCAAGAAAGTCAGACACTTACGTGAAGCTTCTAGGTGATTAATTATGGTATTATATTACTGTTATATTGTATAATATATAAGATTATAGTTGAGGCCACACTAAACCAGTTGCTGTGCGTGTGATATTTATAAGAGAGATTGTACATGAATGATAATTACTGATACAAGATGATGATCATATCAACTAATCTAGGATAACGATATACAAGACTAATCTGATGATCTTAGCTAGATCGATAAGAACTCAGGATGAAGAGAAGAGTGCTGGAAGCACGGACGAGAGAGAGTCCTGGTAGGAGTCTCCTTCATAATCGTCTACTCATATCATAATACTCGATATATCAAAAAAATGATCATATTTGTAAAAGATAAATAATAAGATTGTATGTCTTTTTAATGTATCAAAAAATCAACGATATTGATAATAATAAAAATCATAATGGTAAATTGTCCATTTAATTGATAGATAATTAGATAAATGACTAAACAATCTTCAATTTGATTGATTTTTTGCATAAATCATTTTGAAATGATAATTTATAAGCTAAACGGATCCGACTATGTTATATATATATATATATATATATATAAACTGCTATACATATAAATCATTTTGCATACTAAAATGTTATTTTAGGAGCTCCTTAAAAAAAATTTAATCCAACCACACTCCTTAATTTGGCTGGTTGTAAATGTTATTTTGAGAAAGTCATAAATATTAATACTATTAAATAATAGTAATAAATAAAATATATGTTTAAAATAATGCTAAAATAGTAACCATTCAATATAAAATTCATGACATTAAATTTTAGGAATTTTAAAGAGTCACTAGGAGCTTATTCTCCATCTTCAAATTTAGGAGTTCCTAGAGGTCAATTTATTTTAGGAGGTAAACATCTAGTACGGTTAGAGTTGAAATTTTAACGTTTTCTCTATAATTTGACTTAGGAGCTCATTTAGCCAGTACATTAGGGATACTCTAATGAACTTATTTATCTAGTTTAACTTTTCGTAAATTTCAATTCAAATGCAGATAGAGAAACACTTCCGTTCTAATAAATTTCATTATCCTGATAGGTGATCAATTGATGTAATGATGACAAAGCTTTTTTAATGAAATTTCTTGTCACGTTGAGGAATTTTGATTCATTTGAGCTAATTGGGATGTGTTGATTAATGTATTGTGGGCTCCATTTCTAGATGTTCTTGACTTATGAGAAACATTACAGAATATATATTGTAGTCAAGTACAGTTCACACTCTCGAGCTTGAGGTAAGCCTGTACAATAATAACTGCAGTCTTATTTTTATTTATATTCTTTTCCATGTTTTTCAACCCAATAATTTAACCAGTGCCACCTTCTAGAAAAAACCCCTACTCCTAATTACTTATTCGATCAAGATCCGAAAATATGTATGCGTGAGCCGTGTGGCCGTACCGATCCAAATCTTAAAGAAAATTGACATGAATTTTGGACCAATTCAAGCCCTTGCCCAAACATTAGGTATGGATATGCAAGTTAATTCTGTTTCTTGTTCATTTTTTCCTTTGTCTTTTGGCCTCAACTTAACATTTTTTCCCTGCATCTATATCCATAATGTTGCCTTCTCCCCCAAGAAAGTCAGACACCTACGTGAAGCTTCTAGGTGATTAATTATGGTACTATATTCCTATTGTATTATACATCATGTTATCCACTCATATCATAATACTCGATATATCAAAACAATGATTATCTCTGTAAAAGATAAATAATAACATTGTATGTCGTTCTAATATATCAAAAAAATCAACAATATTAGTAATAATTAAAATCCTATTAGTAAATTATCCATTTAATTGATAGATAATTAGATATAAATGACTAAATAATTTTCAATTTGATTGATTTTTTGCATAAATCATTTTAAAATGATAATTTAGAAGCTAAACGGATCCGACTATGTTATATCTATATATATATATATATATATATATATATATATATATTCAAACTGGAAAGATATAAAAAATGAAATGAGAAGTTTGTGACGCAAGTATTCTCCTTTAATAATTTCTCAGCCTCTACCTCAATTTTTCTATTCAAACCCTTTAATTTGAATCTGTCTCCCTCAAAAGGCAGGCCATTCAATCAGTATAAAAGCCACTTTCTCTTCAAAATATTTCCAATCACAACAAAAAATCAGCTCAAAACATGTTCAGCCCTTTTAGCTGTGCGAGTTTCAATCACCACGAAGAAGACGATGATGAACCGATGACGCAAAATCAAGCCTTTTCGCCTCCAAGAAAATCGTCGCGATCGAAAAGCAGTGGCCTTTACAGAAGACATAGCAAGAACCCATACTCAAGTCTCGGCCTTGACAAGTTCTCTGCACTTGTAGCTGATCTTGAAGAGAAAAGACAGCAGATTTATGCACAAAACGACCCAAAAGACATATCTTTTGTTCGCTTCGTGTACAAGGATTCGATTGACGCAAGTGTTCCAGTTCCAATTGTTGTCAAGCGCAGTGACAAAAAGGAAGACAAGACCAGTACGGTTGTCTCTGATCATGAAGAGAAAATCACATCGCCGAAAGACATGAAGCAGCAGCCGAAATTGGAAACTGAGAAACAGAGCAATAAGCAGAGGACACTGTCGAACTGGGCATGGCCTTGTTTTTATTTGCCGACGGTTGTGATTTTTATTTTGGTTTTGTTGGCATTGTTTGGGAGGTCGTTTGCTATATTATGCACCTCCATCGTTTGGTACGCACTTCCAACCTTGAAAGAGAGTTCAAGTCATGCAAGAAGGGGATCATCCAAGAAGAAAGATTATGTTAGAAGATTGAGTGACAATAAAATTGAGACAATTTCTTCTCCGAAATACAATAATTGTACAGTCACAAGTCCATCAAGACAACATGCTCATTAGAAAATATGACGATGATCGGTAAATTATTACGATTGAATTATTTATTTGATATGTTGGCAAATGTAAATTATGTGTATTATGGGTTTAGAATTAGAGTGGATGGTGTAAATCTTCAGGTAAAAAAGCTTAAGGATTCGATTCTTGATTAAGCTATATTGAAAATTCAAATATTCTGAGTTTACCAGTCAAATCAGTGTGGGAGACCAATTCAAGTCAAATGGCCCGTTAATTAATTAATGGGTTATTGACATTTTTTTTTTGGTCAAGAGATTTATTAAAAATTCTACTCTGTAAAAATATTCACGTTTTATATAATTTTCTTTCTTGACGAGTTTTCAATTGTAGAGTTCTTATTGTTTTGGAGATAGGTCTTGGATTTCTGTTGTCGGCCAGGCCCATGTTGTGCCCAATTTTTAGAACTGCACTAGACCCATATTCCTAAGAGCTATAAGCCCACGTTTCTTTCGCAAAGAAAACCAGAAAAGTACAAAAACGATGTGAGGGGCCTTAAAAACAATTGAATATTGGTGGAGGCATCAGGTTGATCACTTACTCAAAATAATATAGACCTTGTTGATAACTTTTGTACGCTGAGACGAATCTATCAAACAGTACATGACAAGACCGTCCCAAAACCCACGTTGGAGAATTCCTAGATTTACATCTTGTGGGCCCAAACTTTGGGCCCACAAAGAGCACACACAACCCAGCGAAGCCATGGGACACACCTGTATCCCTTGTATAGCCTACCCGCTTAGGTGGGAGACCAGTATAGTCGACCCCCTCTAAGAAGCTTAGCTGACCCGGTCGGGTCTACCACCGCTTGGGTTAGAGGCTCCTATCGATTCAGCCAATTGGAGTACACATGTCGCTCATCCGTTAGTGGAGAAGTCAGCAGCCGAATTCCCATCGAGTATCGACCAGAGTTCCTTTGGGCAGAAAACTCCCTAGTTCCAACACCCTAGTTGCTAGTCTAAGGCACCTGGTGTCACCTTTCGGGTAGATCCACACATGAGACAAGATTGGCACGGGATCCCGAGTAAGTGGGTTGGATAACCACGTCAAGTCGACTGTGTAGGCCGACTCAGTCTATTTTCCTATAAATACCCCCACTCCTTGCCCTAAAGAGGACTTCAAGTAAATGTTATTACTTTGAAATTATATTTTCTCACTCTAGAAAACTCTCTCTCTTCTCTCTAAGAAATTCTCAACCCTCCTACACTATTCCTCTTCTCTAATCTTCATATTTTCCAATAAACACCTTCTAACTTAGGCATCAGTGAGCATGTGGCCGAAACCACACCGGTCTCCCAAGCCTAATCTTTCTCCTCTTCCTTTGCCTTCTCTTATGTTCTCTTATGTAGCTACATACAACGTGAAAGGGAGATTTGATCAGATGAAGGAAGCCAAGTCTTGTGGCCCAAGTAACCTACCTTTGTCGTAGGAGGAATCTCACCATCTCGGTCGTGGAACCTAGGAGCGTGGTCTCAGATCCCGAGGGATCCTTATGTTGTTGGAACTGCACACCCGTCAACAGGCCTTATTCACGGATACCAGGATAGTTATATTGAGTAGAATGAATATTTTTCATCTATTTTTTTAAATTGAATATTTATGTATCTATTCCGAACTTATTAATCTAAAGTAGGACATTATATATATATATAAGTACTAGCCTGTTGCATCTGCTAACGCTTGTGAAAATGTTATTTTATTTTTAATCTAATTTTCAAAAACTTTTAAAAATAAAAAAGATACAAAAAGTGAATGGTACAGTACCACCCACTTTCAACCTGTATTACATATACTTTTTTCTTTATTGTTTATAGTTTTATATTTTATTAATTATTTTTTCTATTTATTTAGAGCATATCTAGTTGTAAAGGCAAGGATAATGGGCTAGAGGCAAGGTTTAGTTCCTCTATGTGACACTGTTCATGCATTTTGCCAAATGCTGTTTTTTGTTGTTCTAATGGGGAGGGGCAAGGGGCAAGAATTCAAATTATTTGTGAATTATTTCCTTAAAGATAATAATATAGAAATCTTATATAATATATCTGAAATACTATTTAAACTTCAAAGATAACCTTACAATCAAAGCAACTCACACATACAAAGAATAACCACAAAATCAAAGCAAGCCACACATAGAAAGATTAACCACACAAATAAAGTAAACCACACAAATAAAGTAAACCACACGAATGAAGATAACATTACATGTTTCCTTCCTTTTCCCAAATGTGCTCAACCAGATCATCTCAAAGTGCTTTATGAACAATATCGGAGTGAATTTGTTCATATCGATCCATAAAGCCCTCAAAAGTATGCCCATCTCTTCCCACATGCTCTAAAGCGTTTGGTGGTTGCTCATATATTCTTGCTCTCCTTGAATTCAATGGTTCCGGCTCGTCGTCCTTTGATTCATCACCATATTCATCCTCTACAACAATATTATGCATAATCACGCAAGCCATCATTATGCTTCGTAGGGTAGATTTACTCCACATACGAGCAACCCCTCGAATGATGCCAAAGCTAGCTTGTAGTACGTATACCGAAACATCTTTCAACGTCTTTACGGTATGACTCATGGTACCTAGAAAATAATTTCTTCTTCTCATTAACAGGCCTTGGAAATGATTTGACAAGCATAACCCATTTTGGATAGATACCGTCCGCCAAATAGTAGCCCATATTGTAGTTGTGGCCGTTGACGTTGTACACCACATGTGGTGCTCGTCATGCTGTGAGTTCATCAAACACTAGTGAAGCCCATACAACATTGATATCGTTATGCGATCCTGGAGTTCCAAAGTAGGCATGCCAAATCCATGTGTCATATGAAGCAAATGCCTCTAAGATTATAGTAGGAGTCTTTTTGTGGCCACAATAAGCTCCTGCCTAGTTGGTTGGGCAATTTTTCCATTGCTAGTGCATACAATCAATACTACCATGCATACCTGAAAAACCTCGTTGCTCAGCTTTCGCCGTAAGCCTTTGAAAGTCCGTGTATGTCAGTGATCGAAGGTACTCGTTGGTGTAAAGATCTTCAATTGCTTTGCAAAAACGCGTCAAGGATTCAATTGCTGTTTGGACCCCCAACCTGCAGATCTCATCACATTGATATGCCGATGAGCCATATGCTAGCATTCTAAGTGCACATGTAATCTTTTGATAAGGTGATAACTCGAGTACGCCGAGGGCATCTGGTTTTTATACTAAGTAATTGTCATGAGCGAGAACATCTTGAAATACGCGGTCAAAGAGGTGATGCTTCATTCTGTAGCACCTACGAAAATCGTGATCGGAATACACTTGTCGTGGTACAAAGTAACCCTCCATGACCAAAGGGGCACGTATATGCCTATGCCGATTCTTGACTTCGCGACCAAGTTGTGAACGTGGTTGGGTGGGTGGATTGGAATATGAGCTTTGATATTCTGCCATAGCGCCAACGATAAGCATGTTTCTTTGACGCCTGCTTTCATCATCTTCCTTGCGATCTTGATTCATTTTTTCAACAAACGTTTCATGGCTGAATGTTGTAAGAGAAGTATCAAAGTATAGAATAACACGTTTGAGCAAAATGTAAAAAAATATAAGTACGAAGAATTTGGGTTTGAATTGGAGAGGATAAAATGTGTGATATATGATAATTAAATCATGAGTATTTATAGGAAAAAATACTAAGTTGAAAAAAAAAATCCATAGGCACACTCCAAAGGCTAGAAAAAAAAAAGATGTGAGGTATGCTACTTTTCAAAGTTAAAAGCAGTTTTGTTGATTTTTTTTAAAAAAAAAAAGAAGACAAAACCACAACGGCTAGTTTTTTGAATTATGACGTCACGTGATACTATTTGATTGGAGCAAGCAAATTAGCCGTTGGAGCTACTGCAGAGAAACAAGTGGGATGTAGCTTTGCTTGGTGGGCCACTAGCCCAGCCCGGGCATGCAGATGGGCCATCCTTGCCCAGTCCAAAATGTAATGGGTTAGAAAACCCTAAGGGCTAGAGGCCATTTTCTGCCTAACCCAGACTAGATTGGATGTGTTAGAACTGCTCTTAGTTACAATTTCTTTATCATCCGTACATGTAATATTTTAATGTGCTATAAATAAAGGGTGTTTATCAGAAAAACTTAATGAAGCTTGTTACACCAATCTCATCATCTTGACTTTATAATAATAATAATAATAAATTAAATTCAGCAAGAGTAGCTCATGAGATCACGAGCCGAATTTAATAAAGCTCTAATTTAGCTTGTTCCGAATTTGTGCTTGATGTTATTTTAACTCAACTTGTACCAAATGGAACATTCCTTGCTAAAAGTTCTTGCAGTTGGTCATGCATGTGTTCGACTCGGTCAAAAAAATTTCCTTTTATAGTGATTTTGTCCACCTATAAAGAAATAGTGATTTTATTGACACCCTTCAATTTATTAAACTACCCCATAAAAATTAATTATTAAAAATCTAATTTACTCATATAAAATTACCAATAAGACCAAAGATAAGTTAAAAAAAGAAATTAATTAGTGACTACTCTATACCCCCTAACCCTACCACATAATAACCATCATCTTCTTCAGGTTTTCTAAACCTAATTATCAGTGTCTCCTTGCGGTTCCCCATTAGTACAGACTGTTGGATTCGGTCTTCATGTTGATTATGGTGAATCACTAAAAAAACCAGGTCTGCAACAAAGAAGAGTCAAAATTAAAGAGCCCAGATCGTCATAGTGTACGTTGCAGGAAAACTAACTATTCACACACTTCAATTCATAATTCATTATTCTTTCACCCATATCATCGTTGATCAGTAGTTGTTTAAACAAATTGAAATTTCAGCATAAAATGAAGATGAAAAAACTGAGACAAAGAACACAAAACTCATAAAAAACAAAACCCAGATTTGCTATTTAGTTTTCTGATACATAAGATTGTGTATGAGAGTGAGGTAGAGCAATGCATGGGGAAAAGCGAGGGTGTAAGAGATTAGTAAGCGTATTTCAGGTATGTTTGGTGCGTGGTTTCAGTAAATAGAGAGACAATAAAATTTTAGAGGGGTGATTTTAACATATTCGGGGTGGCAATAAAACCACCAATGAAGAAAACGGTTTAAATAGCAACCGACTTATAATTCAAGTGAATAAAATATTTGGAAAAGTTTATTACGACACGTCTAGATTTGGGTGGTTTACTGCCACCCCTTACGTTGTTGCAACTAACCCCAATAAAATCAAGAGGCTTTTAGAGATAGGTTCAAAAATTTAAGTATTTAGTCCATTTATTAATTTAAGTATTTTTATCAATTTTTTTTTATCAGTTTTACTCTTAAAATAAGTAATTGAAGCAAATTAAAATTCCTTAATTTTTAAATAAGAAAATTCCTTATTTTTGGATTCATTATTGATTCCCAATTTAAATTTTGAATATTAAACACTTTCTGTTTTATCAGGAATATTTTTCTAATTAAGATTATTTGCATTAAACAAAATAAAATTATTAAAAATTAAGAAAATATATATTAAACCCAAATAATCATATGGAAACTACCTACCGTATAGAAAAATAATAATTTATTGTACCTACAAAAGAGATGTAACTATTTTACTCCCCTAAATATTTTACCATAATTATACGCAAAAAACCATATATACTTTTATTTACCTACTATACCGGAGATAAACGTCTTGTTCCTAAAATATAGAAATAAATTTTATTCTATTATATAACAACCCAGAAATTTTACCTGAATTGTAGGCAAAAAAACATATATATTTTTATTTACATGCTATATAGGAGATAAACCCAGTGTACCTAAAATATAGAAATACATTTCATCATAACCTATTATATAGGAGAAAAACGTAGTGTTACACCCCGTCCCGGAGTTTCCAAAATAAGAATCATTAAATTACCAGTTTACCCTTCTATTCCATTTATCGAAATTTCCTGAAATTTTTTAAGTTGAAAATCAGAACTAATTCGGGGGTTAGACTTTGAATTTCCCACATAAATTGAGAAGTTGATAAAAATTTTCAAAAACGAGATTCGGTACGGAAAAACCAAATTCATCTCGTAGATTTGAGAATAAAATATTTCGAGAGAGATCGGAAACTTTTAGTATCCATTAATAGAGTTATGATTTATTAATTATATTTTATTATAATTTATCCCTAAAATATCTAGAACCACCAATCAAAACTCTCCACTTCCCACCCTCTCTCTATCCCACGTGCTCTCTTTTCCCGAAAATTCATCTGCATCGTTTCGCCTTTCTTCTTTGCGACCAGAGACCACGAGCACACCTAGCCTCACCCTCTTCCAGCTCGGGTCACGATCGAGCTCGACACCTCGCTCAGACGAACCCCCTCATCCAGACGAACCTCTCTCTGTCGTTAACCACCATCGAAACTCACTGAAAGGGGCGAATCAAGCTATGAACCCAGAAAACCCTTACTACCACCGATGAAGCTTTCGGTCGATTTCAGTCACACCACCCCACGCAAACATCTCCCAGGTCGCGACGACCTCGCTTCTAGTCTCCTTCCCCACCGAGGCTCATAGTGGAGTTAAAATCGGAGACGCACACTCAGAGCCTCCCATGTCGGCGTCGACGTTCCCAATGGACTCAGACCGTGAGACCAGCCCCAAGTGACACGCCTGGGCGAGACGAGTCTAACCCACTCATCCTTCATGACCGTCAGGGCTCGTAGCTCAAGAATCGAGCATTTGGAGCTCGACAGCGTTCGACGCCTCCCGGCCTCCTCTTCTCCGATTCAGGTAGAATTTCATCAATCCAAGCTCATATTCGAACTTCTGAGATCTTGTAGATGAGTGTAGGTAGCTGGATTGATGTTTTTAGTTAAGGTTGGGCAAAACCTAGGTTTCCGGCGAGCCTCCGGCCGGTGCGCCGACGGCGGTCAGGGCAGTGCCACCACTTTCTTTGGAGAGTTAAATTAAGTGTCTTATCAACAATGTTCGTGGCAGGTGTGCAGCAACGTCACCGGTGTAATTGAAGGCCTTAGACTCGTTCTGGTGTAATTGGGAAGTTGGTTTCACTCTAAACCCTTTCGGCAGACGTTTTACAAGTAGGGACTATTGTGGGTTTAGTTGATTAATTATTACATTAAATTAGACATCTATTTATCTCAGGCCCGGGATGGCCTAGGGAACTACTAGGACTCGAGATCGTCAGGAGACATGGACCCGAGCACTGTGACTGGACCCATTTGCTTTCTTATATATATAAATATTATATGCATGGATGTGTGTGAATGTTGATGATTGGTTGAGGTTTGTTGATTGATGAACCTAGAGTGGTTAATATATATAAATATATATATATATATATATATGTATTGATTTGTGAGTCCTTTTAGGACATGATTCATTATGAATATCATGAATGGGTTATAATTCCTTGATGGTGTCATGGTGACCCTAGAAGGGGTATATGTTGACTTTATGGTCTTAGATATGACTTGATTGAGTCTGGAATGGTTGAGTTTGACACCCTTTCTATTTGGTTACGGGCTATGATAAGTTTTAAGCCCTATATATATGACTATTGATGAAAAGCATTCATGGTTTGTTGATTGATGGAAATTTTGCTACATGTGATGTGGGTGAGTCATGAGAACCACATTTGGTTATGAAAGCCTTGAAATGTAAATTAGTGGCCACTAGTCATGTCAGTAAAGAGTATTGAGTATGTTAAGTATGAGTATGTTTAAGTATGAGAAGTATGTTTGTGTGAGCTCAAGGAGTATGCCGAGCTAATGTGATAATGATATGAGTGTGTATGTGTGAGCTCGGGGAATATGCCGAGCTAATGTGATGGTTGATGAGATGTGGACCATTCGGTAGTCGCTGGCATCGTATCTGTCTGTAGGCCACAGACCAGTCCTCCAGGTGATCGTTCGCCTGCGCTTGCTCTATACTAGTTAAATAGCGGCAGTCTTGTCTCGGGGCCCTAAAAGGGACATGTGGTGATGGTGCTACGCACCCAGTCCTTCACGTGGTCGTGGTACGGAGCAAAGACACCCAATCATGTCATGTGCGCGTGACTCGTGCGACTATATGATACCGATGCTCAGATGATTATAGTATTGATGTGTCATATTGTCCTGAGGGAAGACTTGTTTGAGAAAGTACCATTGATGGTACATACTTGTCAGAGTGTGATATGTGATTGAAATGTCGAGTATAAAATAATGTTTGTACTTATTTATGATGATTTTAATGCGGAGTACCATGAAAGGGGTACCGATTATATTTTGAGTATGATGATGAGTCATTTGTGGTGACTTGATTGTTAAAGGTCTGGTGATATGCTATGGATTGTAAGTATTGACCGAGAATACTTGACGGTCTGTTCAAATGATTTCTTATAGATGAGTTTCTACCTTGATTACTTATTTCGATTTAGGGATGGATTTGTA
Source organism: Oemleria cerasiformis (assembly GCA_037349345.1). Classification (NCBI taxonomy): domain Eukaryota; kingdom Viridiplantae; phylum Streptophyta; class Magnoliopsida; order Rosales; family Rosaceae; genus Oemleria; species Oemleria cerasiformis. The sequence continues at coordinate 34,480,587 of JAZGTL010000007.1, read as the reverse complement.
TAAGTATATAAATACTTTTGTATAATTATGCTTGCAAATCATGATTTTCTTACTGAGGGGTTATGTATATATATGTATGTTTTTATAACTACTTTCACGAAGTTTATTTTTCGGGTTCACTCACATTGGTTTTTCGCCCCTCATGAATTAAGGAGCATTGTGCTGGAAGTTCGAGGAGGATATTGCTAGTGGCAGCGTGTTTGCTTTAATGTAAGGGTTTTGACCCTACGATGTATTGAGATCACTAGTTTTGGTGTCTTTTGTGAATTATCATGCACGTTTTTGTTGTAGACATGCTCTGTATTATTAGTGATACCTTTCGCGGTGTTCTTAACCTCTCTATGTGTGTAAATATATATATATATATATATATATATATAGTATACTTAATTAGATTTTTGGATACTTCCTATATTACTTATTGAGGGTTTCGTCACATGGATTTTTTGGTCGGCCCGCTTATCTCGAATATTATATATTTATTTTATATACTGGGTCGGGGTGTGTCACGAAGTGTACCTAACAATCCATAAATTTTACCTGAATTGTAGGCAAAAAAAACATATATATTTTTATTTATCTATTATATAGGAGATAAACGTAGTGTATTTAAATAGGGCACCATATTATCCATATACGAGATGAAGCTTCTAGACATTGCTCGTGGCTTGTGCTCACTCTCTCTTCTTTCGATTCTTCCTTAATTCTTAGTCTTCATTTATCTTCTTAAAGAGGATTAATTCAATCAGATTGATAATTTAAATTTCAAAAATTTATAATTAATATATAATAATTGATCCAAAAAATTAGGTATGTTTTAGTATTTTCTTTTTAAATATTATAATATGTGTTGAAAGGATAAAAGAGGTAGTAAAAAAATAAAATAGGATAAAATACTAATGTGAATTTACAATAATTAGTTTAGTAAACTACTTTAAATGTTTGTCATTAAAAATGGACTAATATATAATTAATTATTAAAAACCTAATTTGATCATATATAAAATTACTACTAAGGTAAAAAATATTTTAAAATAAAAACTTAATTGATTAATGCACCCCCAAAAACTCCCAAACATTTGGATAATATATATATATATATATATATAAATGCATCATCTTCAAACCTAATTATTATTCTCATCTTTTTTTTTTCTCTTAAGCTTAAGTAACAACATTCATAAAAGAAAGAGTACTCAACACCTTCACCCAAAAAAAGAAAGAGTACTCAACATGGAAATTGGTGTGCTTTTCCACTTGGCTTTCACCATTTGATTTAATCAAATGCCTATGGTGGTGTCATCGATATCTTGTCCCCTCTTCCCTTCATATTCCGATGTCAATGAATCTGGTTCCTGCATATTTTCCCCTTTAATGAAATCTGAGTTTTTTTAATTTCCCTCACTCCCCCAACACCCAACGTTTGCCCTGTAACGACCCGTACCAAAAAATAAACTAATTTAAAAAATTATTTAGGAAAATGACAATTTTACCCTTGAGAGTTAGGGGGTCTAGGGTTCACTCTTCGTTCGAAAATACTTTTGGAAGTCTTTCTTGTATAGTTGCGAAGGTCTCGTCCACACAAGTTCGTGGATAGGCGGAATGCAAAAATCGGAGTTCGAATGAGAGAGTTATGGTTTAAAATAAAAAGAGTAGTTTCGTAATTAAAAAAAATTACATTTTTATGTTTTGGCTGGCACTCTCTCTCTCTCCTCATTTTCTCTCTCGCGGAGTTCATCTCCCTCTTCCTTCACCATTTTTGGCCAAACCCAAAATTCCAACTTTGGAGGGCCATAAGTCTGTCGTCCAACCACCAATCATTGTTATACTTGGACCAAAACGTTCATCTCTTCAAGCTCCACCTTTCCACCAAAAGACCTAGCCCAATTGGCCCATCGTTTGATCAAATTTTAGCTCGAAAGGGATAGTAAAAAACAACACCGCAAAGTGCAGTTTTCACATTGCGATTTCGGCTGCCTTCAGTGTCCGTTTGGCATGATACTTCTTGCAAAAGGCATTGCGACTCCGAAGACTGTAAGGAACCGGACAGCTCAGGGTTGAGCTTCCTCGAACTTTTCGGTTGTAGCGAGACGAGACGCCGAGACTAGGAGGAATCATCTTCTACTGCTTATCTCACTTAGTAGGATTTCCTTAGAAGTTGTAAATTTAAATTATAAACCTAGTATGCTCTCATTATTCTTACGGGATTGTTTGGTTTAGTTTTGTGATGTGGTTGGTTGTGGATTTGTTGAAGTTAATTGGTTTTGGAAATCTTGAGGCTATTTTGGATTTGGATTTTTATCTGATAGGTGGAAATTTTGTTGACCCTTTTTACTAAGGATGTTCTGCCGAATTTTCGGTAGATATATGTTTTAAAAATTTGGATGCTAATGTAAGGGTATTTAGGTAAAGAAACTACTTCACCCAATGTAATATGGGTCTAAAAAGGAAATGAAATATGGGTTTTTTTTAATTAATAAAAGAGTTTTGTGTATTTTTAATGAAATTTGGATTTATTGTACATTAGAAAAAAAAAATGGAGTTATGTGAGTGTATAATGAGATTAGTGAGGATATTTTAGGTACGTACCGTTGGTGGATGTTTTAAGTAAATTTATAGATTTAAAATTTTAAAGGGGCAATTAGATATTGGTCTAAAAGTTTAAGCTATCATTTAATTTAGTCAATTTATTAATTTTAGTTCATTTTATTTATTTTAATACCCATTTACCCTTTTAAATAGATAGCAGAAACAAATTAAAAAAAAAATTATTTATAAAATAATTTGAATTTTAAATTTTAAATTTTGAATACTTTTGTTTTTATTAAGAATTCTTATATGATCGAAATACTTGCAGTCAGCAAAAAAAAAAACTTGTCAATTTGAGAAAATAAATAAATTAGCATGAAAAAAATGATCGTATTGGAAACTACCTACAATATAGAAAGACAAATATTGTGTACCTTCAAAATCCTTTCTTTCACTATCTCCAATGTTATACCATAATCATAGCTCATATGTATAAAAACATATATATTTTAATGGATAAACTACATAAAAGTACTCAAACTATAGGAGTCATTTCAAGTTCATCCCCCAACTATGAAAATTTTCTTCTAGGTACCCAAACTATCAAAACGCTACATCTAGGTACCCCTCCGTTAGTCAAACCGTTAATTGTTGAGTTGTCATTTTTTGGTCAACTGTTTGTGCTGAGTTGGAGTCGATGTGGATAAAAAAATAATTAAAAAATAAATATATTATTAAAAATAATTAATAAAATTTTAAAATAAATTATAAAATAAAATAATTAAAAAAAATCTTAAAATCTTTCTCTCCAAGACTCGTCGAGCAAACCTAGCTCCAAACTCAACCTCAGACTCCGACTCCGACCTAGACCCAACCACCGCACCATGACTCCATTGGATGCGAGCTTGAAACTGTGAAACGCCATCTCCGAGCATCTTGCCGCGGAGGTAAGATCCGGGTGTGACGGCATAGTCGATGTTCGCGATGATCTTGGTGCGAGGGAGGAAGGCGGCGACGTGCTAGAGGTCGAACATCTAGCCGTGAAGAGGACGACGAGTTGGAGAGGACGGAGAGGTCGAACATCTCCACCGGCTCTGGCCAGTACTTCGTCGATCTCCACCTGGGCACCCCGCCCCAGAGGCTATTACTAGTCGCTGATACCGACAGTGATCTGGTGTGGCTCACCTGCTCCGCCTGCACCAAGCGTGTCGCCGGTTCAGCTTTCCTCACTCTCTACTCATCCACATTTTCCCCCTACCACTGCTACGATTCCGCCTGTGAACTCATCCCACAACCCAACCTGAGTCCGTGTAACCACACCCATCTCCACAACCCGTGTCGCTACGAGTACACTTACGTCGACGGGTCGGTAAGACTCCGACTTCGACCCAGACCCAACCACCGCACCATGACTCCATCGGATGCGAATGTTAGTGGTGGCTTTCTGGCACCACCGGTGGAGATGGAGAATGGAGATGGGATGGGTCGCGGGTCATGGGGTTATTTCAAGTTTTGTTTTTTAATAATTTTGTTATTAAGTTTATTTAAATTTTTTTTAATGGTTTTTAATAATATATTTAATTTTAATAATTTTATTATCCACATGGAATCCAACTCAGCATAAACAGTTGACCAAAAAATGACAGTTCAGCATTTAACAGATTTTTTTAACAGATTGCTAACGGTGGGCACCTATATGTTGTGTTTTAATAGTTTGGGTACCTAGATGCAAATTTTCATAGTTGGGGTATGAACTTGAAATGACCCCTATAATTTTAGTTTTTTTTATGTAATTTATCCTATTTTAATTGACCTGCTATAATTAATTAAAACTATAATTAAATTCAGTCCACATATTGATTTTGTTCCTTTAGTCAAAGTTTTATACCAATTTTATCCTTAAAATAAGTAGTAGAAACAAATTGAAATTCCTTATTTTATGGATTCATTATTCATCCTAATTTTAAATTTTGAATTTTCAATAGTTTTTATTTTTATCAAGAAAGAATTCTTCATATGAAAAATTACCTACCGTTCACACAACAAAAAAACTTGTCAAAAAGTGAAAAAATATACATGGATTAACATTCAATTAACTGTATTGAAAACTATGTACCTACAATGTAGATATAAAAATGCATATTGTACCTACCAAATGGATTACCAATCGACTGCCCCCAAAACTTTGTTTACCAATGCATATTAATTTTCCTACTATATAGGTAGACAAACAAGATGAATCTAATCTAACCTACTATATAGGAATTAGTCAATTACACAGTATTTTTACAAGATAGAAATACTTAACCCTACCTACAATATACAGAAATATTCTATTCTGCCTAAAATTTTATGAGAGTATTATTGAATTGAATTCAATACTGAAAGGCTCGTTTCATTAATAAAAATCTTACATTTATGATACTAATTATTCGAGGGGTTCATGATATATCTTTGTGGTGGATGATTTCTCCTGGTGTGGCAAGTGCGATGGAGATGATGGTTGCAAGGAAATGGGCATGAGGAAGAGACCTTTGTAATTGTGTATACTCAAATGCGCGCCTTGCTTCATTTGAAAGGACTCGAAGGAGTGTGGTTGATCAGAAGAAATGAGTTTAGCATTTAATCATGTTCATTGGGGGAGATTAATCACCCCCGGCCAGGACATGGGTTTATGTTCTTGGTCAATAATGAGCACTGCCGCTATCACTAATAGCCCTAATATAAAGAGTGAAAGCCACAACCACAAAGATGGAGATCGATTAGGGCAAAGTGATTGCGTCTTAAGCTTATTGCAAACACTTTGGACTCTTTTCCTTTTCTAAATTTGTATTTGAAATTATTTAGATTGTGAATCTAAACAAGATTGATAGTTTAGAATTTTAAACAGTTTTTTTATCTGGTAATTACTATGTAAAAAAAAATATATATTTATTCTAGCACGTGTTAATTAGAAAGGATAAAGCAGGTATTAAAAACACTTTTAACAATAATTATCAATAAGTGGAGTAATTTCAAGGTTGATGGACTAATATCTAATTAATACAATTTTAAAAGGGATTTTAACAATTTTAAAAGGGTAACAATAAAACGAGCCTTAAATTTTAGTAAGGAAATGACTTAAAGCAATATTCTTGAACCCTAACACGTACAGTGGTAGCACCCTTATCAATTATTAGGTCATGTGCAAAATATAAAAAACATTGGTTTCATTCATTCTTGTGGTGAATCCTTAATTGGGTACCAAATGCGAATGAAAGAAAAGCATTGATTCCATGGCCTCTAGTCTAGTCTAGTCTAGTCTAGGCCCTTCATCTGTTCATCACACGGGCCCTCTTGTGGCCGTGACATTGATATTACACTAAAACTTGCCTGCTTATTTTTTCTGCAACCTTTTTTAAATACAGAAAAAGGAAAATTAAAGCAAATAATTTGTTGTCAAAGTAGAGAGAATGAAGAAGAAAAGGCAAAGCACTTGATGACTTTAGGTAATTGCAGCATCAATGAAGCCAAGCAAGATGATGACCAACACCAAATTAAGATGTTCATGTTTTCCAACCAATTGCAAACAATTAGTGAAAAAGACCCACCCATTCCATTCAACCAACCCACCGACTCTGCTCAATCTGCTGCTATATTTAGCTGAGCATACTCAAAAGGAACCATTGGTCATATCACTCCACATCATACTATATGTGCGTGCACCAAAGGCAAAGGCAAAGGCAAAGGCCCAAAGTGGCCTTTTTCTAGGCAGACACCAATGCCCCGCAAATGCATTCGTGACGCCCATTTATAGGGATCAAATTTCTGGTGCTCCATCCATCTCTTCAGCATGATCGAGACTAGTAAATCATCTGTATTCAAATAATATCACTCTTTTGCTAATATCTAACATTAAGAATGTACGTACTCATTTATTGTGAATTAGCTCCACTTCGGAGATGTACGTACGAGAAGCCTAATAATGATGTGTAATGCACTCGACGCTTGAGTGGTAATACCAAGGAAAATAAAGCTATACAGGTTTGCCGCGCGCAATAAATATATAGCCGATGTGGCCGGGTCCATCCATTGTCCGGCCAATCGACCATATCTCCACGCAGCAAGCACCTTGTTTTTCCCAAAAATGCGACAGCGGGCCCGGGGTCGCATTTGGTGGATCTTCGTCAAAATCAGCACTTGAAAGAGCGGCCTCTTGTGGGTTTCTTTAGTGATGGTGGTGGTATGGACTTGTTTGGATTTTGGGTTTGAGTTGAAGACTGTGGGCTTAAAGGACTTTATACCACAGTCTTTCCGTAGATTGGCTGACTAGGAAATAAACAAGTCTTAACTGCCTTCAAAGTAGGCGTGCCACTAGTAGAAGCTGCTACTAGACAGTTATGTATGAGTTCTGTTGCGGCCCAAGAACCTTTTTCTTATCAAGTGATTGTGAGGTGAGCGGGCAAATAGCTCACACTATTCTTTTCTATGTCTTATTCTTAATGTATCCAAGGATTTTAATAAATTTTCTTTCTAGTCTAGTCCAAGTTCAGTTCATGTTAATTCCGATTTGTTCATGTTAGCAACTTGTTATTGGTTAGAAGCAGTTAGATGCAAGAATTTCCTTAAGTCGGGATGATGGTATTGGACTGAAACACATAAACGATTCTATGACTTAGAACAACCATAAAATGCAATGGTTGGTATATTCCGAATACTAATAATTTCTCTTAAGAAAATCCTTTGAAATATAAAGAAAATAAAGTACAAGTTCTTGAAAGTAAATGCGTAGATGTTAAATGTAACAAACGAAATACAAGTGTTGTAAGTAAATATTTCATTCGCAATCAAGTCTCGTTGAGGGGCATGATCTCCAAGAAATCATCAACTGAGATGAACATCAGTCGAAATCATACCATAGGTTGGCAGAGTATTCAAACGACGATGATACATCAAGGGTTGAGTGTATAGGGACCTCAAAGACTAGATGAGTGGTAGTCGAGATGATGTAGTATTTGGGTTTCCTCAAGGACTGGTTTAGGAGACAGTCAGAATGAGGGAAAAGTTTGTGTTCCTAGTTGGGAACTGAGAAGGAGATGAGAGAAGAGACTGAATCTTGATCTTATATCGAAGAGACAGGTTGTGCCTAAATAGGCAAGCTTTGAAACAAAGAAACTTTTGAGGGTTTGCAGTTCTTTTGAAATTGATTGGTTTGATCAATTTGTTTGTTTGATTGATTGATTGGTTGTCCCTTGAGAAGAAGACTTCTTCTCATTTTTTAGGCGGTGAGGGAGTTAATGTGGCTTGTTAGCACTATGCCATTTTTGCCCTTAGATGACAATAAAAAACTGTCGTTTGAATGTAAAAAAAAGCGTCATCTATGTGAGTGTCATCTATTTGAGCAATATCAGATGACGTTTATTAACTGTCGTCTAAAACGTCATCAGACGACAGTTTTTTTGGAAAACCGTCATCTATTGTAAGTGAAAAATTGCTCGCAAAACGGTTGTCTATGTGCCAATCAGACGACGATTTCTTCTTGAAATGTTGTCTGATGCACTATAAGACAACGGTTTTTGAATTATAAGACAACGGTGATCCACCGTTGTATGAAGCTTCACAATACAACAATTTTTATCTTATCAGACGATTATATTTGTGTTGTGATGATTCATTTGGCACAACAGTTGTAGACTGTCATATGTTCACATATATAAATTCTTTTCAATCAAATAAAAGGAGTCGAATATATAATTCTTTGAAGAAAATCCATTAAATGTGATTCTTATAAATTAAATCCTCTAAAAGCCAAAAAGATAGCCGAAAATACATTTAATTTTTGGCAATCTCCCAAAAAATACAAGTCTAGCTATGTAGCTAAGTCAGTGCATGCCTCATGATATAACCAAAACAAAGACACAAAATTAACATAAAAGTACATGTTTAGGTCATACAATTCAATTGTACCGAGTCATTTCATATGCTACCTAAACCTAAGCCACATAGTTTCCTAAAAAATCTGTCCACTCACCATGCACTTCATCAATCTCCTTTTGCGTGTAAGTGCTAGTTGTTCTCTTCTCCCATTGTAATATTTCAAAAAAAATTCAGTCAAACATAAGGTCCAACAAACCTCAAATCACAAATCAATTGTTCGGGAAAAGGTAAGGCAACAAAATAAATACAGAACCTAATACATAGAACCTAAAGATGAAAGATATGTGATTCTATACAAAATCAAGATGTGATTCTATAAACATGAAATATATGTGCAAAACCTAATAACACAAAAATGCATACACACATTAGAGAAACAAAGGAGAGAAGCCAATTAGACAAATATAGAAAGGATGTTCAACAACTATTGCAAAAATATTCAGATGGAGGGACTCTAATGGAGACATCCTCACAAATAATGAGAATGATCTAGATACACAGAAATAGATGACATGCCAACACAGAAACACTCTGATATTGGTCTAGAAATCCTCACAGTTAGGCATTTCACCGAGACATGCCAACACAGAAACACTCAACCTATTGCTAGGCATATAGTTCAACATTCAAATTTAAATTCAAACAACAGAAAAATGCAGCCAAGGAGAATAATTATCCAATCACTTGTAATTATTTTTTAACCATGTTTAGAGAGACTAGGTGTTCAATGTGCAGTTCATCAGAACGGGAAAATATTAGCTTACTTGCAATCCTGAAGAAATTGGAATACGAATATCCTGAGCACCCAGAAGAAAAAGGGTGGGTGTTTTGACCTGCAAACAGTATCAAATATCATTCTACTTCTGGTAAAAGCTTCAAAGAGGCTCATAACACAGTATCATAAACGAAGACACATGCTGAGCATATATACATAACGATAATACGAGGATAGTTGTCATGTTTTCTAAACCTGGCCAATCAAGTGGGTTGTGAGAATACCACCATGAGAACCACCGAGAACTGCAAGTTTTGATAGACTGGCAAGCCCCATGCCAATGACATGATCTACATACGCCAGCACATTCACGTCTTGTAGAGAAGATACTAAAAGAGATCAAGGCCTCAAAACACAACAAACACAAATAAAGTGAATACTATTTTGTTAATTGATCAACAATAAGGCTCTAGGTAAATACATATTTGGTAGGGTAGGCATCCCTAAGGCAGACACTAGCAGTTAACATCTTATTTTCACAATGAATAATAAAATTTTATGATAATAACACTCACAATCTAAATTAGAGACTAAGCTCTAGTGAATCTCAGACTACTCAAGCAAGTAAAAAGAAAAACTGACATCAGTGTTAGTCACACAGAGCAGGGATAACGTAGTGAAGTGAGTTTGGATGCTGCAGGTGGTGAAGTGTACCAAGAAAAAGCATCTCCAGATAAGGAACTACTGAACAATCGGAGCTTGAGGTATGAATTATCTTCCACAGCCACACATTGTGCTGAGAATCTTCTTATGTGTTCCAAGGACGAAGTACTGCCATCTCCGCTAAAGAGTAAAAATCTGGTGGCTTGAAATTTCTTAGGAACGGATTATCTTGGTCCACATAAGTCATGTATGGCTTTCTGTATACTAGGACATTAGCTCTTCTTAGGGCCGCAGCTTGGCCTTGTATCATTCGTTTGATTTCCGCCATCTCGTTCATGATGGCCTAATGTTCGGGATTGTATGGCACTCTGTGATTGACCCCGATTTCTTCTTTTGACCTAGTGTCGTTTGGATAAGTTTTCCACCAATTCTCCATATCGCTTTTCTCCCCGATCTGGGTGTTCTTTGTTAGTTTTGACTGGGATTCCTTTCGATTGACCATGGGTGATCTGTACTTGGGAGATATCCCGATTTCTTCCCTAGCTTGCCCATCACGATTTTTGGTTGTTTCCGGGGTTTCAATCCTGAACCCTTTTGAGAAATTAGGCTCAAGAAATATATTTTCCGTCACAGGCATTCCAAATCCCATGGTTCCCTTGCCTTTGTCTAGGCTCAAAAACCCCAAGGGTGGAATGTTGGTTCTCGACCTATTTTCAGCCTTTTCTCGCTTAAGCTCTTGGATTTGCAGGTTCACAGCTTCGATCTGGGCAAGGATTGGTGACATGTTGTCCTTAACAGCCTGCATCACATCTTATAGGGACACATATATCTGCGTCTCCTTGGCGAAAATCTCTTCCACTATTCCTTCTTGAGAAGGCTCCATGTCGACTGCTGGTAGAGACAATCAGACACCGTATCTCGAGAAGTATTTTTCAGAAGTCTCCCTTTAGCATCTCGGCGTCGTTCGTAATTTCTAAACTTGGACATGCACTAACAAGAGTCCCACTGGGCTTGCCAGATTATGTTCTGCCCAAAAATGCGACAGCGGGCCCGAGGTCACCTTCGGTACGTGGATCTTCGTCGAAAGCGACTTTTGAAGGAGCGGGTTCGTGTGGGTTTCTTTAGTGATGGTGGTGGTATGGACTTGTTTGGATTTTGGGTTTGGGTTAAAAGTTGTGGGCTTGAAGGCCTTTATATCACGGTCTTTCCCTAGATGGGCTGACCATGAAGTAAACAGGCATTAGCTGCCTTCAAAGTAGGCGTGCCACTAGTAGAAGCTGCTACTAGACAGTTATGGATGAGTTATGTTGCGGCCCAAGAACCTTTCTCTTATCAAGTGATTGATAGGTGAGCGGGCAAATAGCTCACATTGTTCTTTTCTATGCCTTCTTGTTAATGTATCTAAGGATTTTAATAAATTTTCTTTCTAGTCTAGTCCAAGTTCAGTTTATTTTAATTCCGATTTGTTCATGTTAGCAGCTTGTTATTGATTTGATCAATTTGTTTGTTTGATTGATTGATTGGTTGTCCCTTGAGAAGAATGCTTCTTCTCATTTTATAGGCAGTGAAGGAGCTGATGTGGGTTGCCAAATGGACTTCCGCGGGACCCGCACTGCAATTGCTTGTCTCGAACACCCATATTGGCCCTTTGATACGTTCAGTGCTTCGAACACCCCTATTGGCCCTTTGATACGTTCAGTGCTTCAGAACCGACTTCTCCCCTTCCCCATGTTTCCACGTTTCCACATCCCAAGTGGGTGTTTTGGGCTGGGCCTTGCGAGTTGGGTATTTAATTTAGTTGGCTCCTTATTTTGGCTCAGAGTGGAATTTTTTCGGGTGTAAACACACATATGATAATATGTATGTATAGGTAGAAGCAAATGAAGAAATGAGAAATAATAGGCATGCCAAACACATTGAGGTGACAAAAAGGGATCCAATGCGACAGCTAGAGCCCTACGAAAGTTTATAATTCACGTCGTCCCCAGGAAAAAGAAATTATGATGAGCAATCGTCTGCATCTGCATGTGAGGGTCCAAAACCCTAATTCCTTATTAATTACCAGACGCTGACGACTGTATATATATATATATATATATATATTATTATATATGAGTCTGTATAGGTAGTTAGCTATATATATAACATGATGTCCCACTTGTGCACACAAACCAGATTAAAAGCTGAATTAAGTTTGATGCGAAAACAGGTTGGGTCAAGGTGGATGGCCGTGGGGCAAGAAGGTGTGCCCTAAACACTAATTGATTTGTCCTTTATGTTATGTTCATATTGAAGACTTGGAGGAGTGAAGAAGACCCTACTAGCTTCCTCTCTCATGCACTCATCATCCTCTAATGGTGTCCATGTGACATTGAAACTCATGTGCCAGCTATGGCTATTGAGTATTGATGACAAACAAACAATAAGTTCCATCGTACGTCCGAATAATTAAAATCATCGATCAATGTTCATATTTTCACATATTCAACAACATCACTAGCTAGCAATAGCTGCCTACCTACCTAGCTCTTGTCATACCATAGACGTACGTCCTTCATGGGTCTACCTAGCTAGCTAGCTGTAAGTTTTTAACATGCAGCGGAATTCAGCCACACTCTAGCTGAAACTAGATATCGATATATCGTTTATATACTGTTAATTGGTAAGAGATATCGATATGACATCAATTTAGATTTTATATATGTTGTTTAGATATATCGGTGTATATATTGTCGAGAATTCCACTTCAATTACAGTAAATAGAAATCCCTAACTAGTTCGTTGAAACCCTAACAAGCTAGCAAGCTAGGTACCTTAATTTAGATGATCGAGCAGCAACTAGCTCTTTCAATTTGAACTTTTTTTTGCTGGGTCTACCACTCCTTGGATCATGTCGAGTTTGCACAATTTAGGTTATAGCAGTTGATTGACACTACATTAAATCATATATTTTGATTCAATTGCCACATGAATTGTTTGTCACATGGATTGCCCCAATCTTTATTAAAACAAGACAAACTTTTACTGCTAATTAAGATTATTACTTAATTAACCTTAGGCCGGCAGGTTTACCAATTACACATACTTGCAATAAACCTATGTATATTTTTATGGGGGTTTTAGAGATAGGTCCAAATATTTAAGTCATCATTGAATTTAATCCACATATTAATTTATACATTTTTATCAATTTTTATATCAAATTTACCCTTAAAATAAGTAATGAAAATTCCTTATTTTATTTTAATAAGAAAATTCCTTATTTTTGGATTCATTATTGATCCCAAATTAAAATTTTTAATATAGAACACTTTCTGTTTTATCAAGAATTTTTTTCTTACTAAGATTATCTGTATTAAACAAAATAAAATTATCAAAAATTTAGAAAATATATATTAAACCCAAATAATCATATGGAATTACTACTACCTACATATAGAAAAATAATAATTTATTGTACTTGCAAAAGAGATGTAAGTATTTCACTCCCCCAAATACTTTACCATAACTATAGGCAAAAAAACATATATACTTTTATTTACCTACTATATGGGAGAAAAACATAGTGTACTTAAAAGATAAAAATAAATTTCACTCTATTATATAACAATCCATAAATTTTACTTGAACTGTAGGCAAAAAAACATATATACTTTTATTTACCTACTATATAGGAGATAAACACAGTCTACCTAAAACATAGCAATACATTTCATTCTAACCTATTATATTGGAAATAAACGTAGTGTACCTAAAAACCCAAAAATTTTACTTGAACTGTTGGCAAAAAAACATATATACGTACTTTTATTTACTTACTATATAGGAGATAAACACAGTGTAATTAAATAGTGCATCATATTATCCATATATCAGAGCTAGCTTGTCGACATTGCTAGTGGCTAGTGCTCATTCCCTCTTCTTCCGATTCTTCCCTAATTTTCGGTCTTCATTTATCTTCTTATAGAGGATTAATTCAATCATATTGATAATTTAAATTTTAAAAACTGATAATTAATATATGATAATAGATCCAAAAAATTAGGTATATTTTAGTATTTTCTTTTTAAATGTTATAATATGTGTTAAAAGGGTAAAGGAGGTAGTAAAAAAATAAAATTGGATAAAACGTTGATGTGGATTTACAATAATCAATTTCGTGAGCTACTTTAAATATTAATAATTAAAAATGGACTAATATATAATTAATTCTATTTTTAACTTCAAAGTTTCAATACACTAGAAAAGGTAACATATGGTAGACGGTGAGAACAAGGCGAAGGGGCGTATATTAATTAATTAAAGAATAAAATAAAACCAATATTGAGATCACTTGAACGTTAAGTTTAAAAATCTGGTACCGTCTAGTAGAGAGTAGCCAATACGCCACCCGAGGTCTATAGTCACGTATAATCTTAGACTCGTCTCTTTATTTTATTTTTATTTTTTTGTCATTGACACGCAGTATTCTAAAATTGACAACCAATGGCTAATCTCTTAATTTTGTTCGATTCTCCTTTCTAATCCTCTAATTTTTACTTTTTTCAAACCGATTCCTTAATTTATATATTTATGTATGAGTGTGTATAAATAGATCAATTCTTGTGATTAAAAAAAAGAGTTGCTTTATACACACAAATTTGCTTTTGTGTTTATAAATATATATATATTGTGCCGTTCTTTAATTTAAAGGGATATTAATTTCTAATATAAAGTTTTGATTTAGCCACTACGTACGTGTAGATCGCGAATCTAAATCTTTGCTAATTAATAACCATTGATACAATTAATAAGTAGATGGATAGAAGTCAGAAATTTTCTCATCTTGAGTATTCATATATGGTTGTGATGATCCAACTAGTACGTGGTCCAAACCTTCCACATCCAACAATCAAAGGAATAGTTGGAAGAGGGCCAACAGGGCGGGCGGGCATAATCCATGTAGGGTCATACCTTAGACATGATTCTAAATTACTCCAATTAAACTCATGCGCCATAGGAAAGAAAGAAAAAAGAAAAGGAATAAATTAATCAAAATTTAAATGTGAAACGGTAATGATAACTAGGTTGTAGCATTAGTCTTTTGCGTGATATAATTAATTTCAGTGTAACCAAATTAATTGAAACACATAGTGTATTATTATCCTCTGCACTGAATTCGAATTCATATCTCAGATTTAAATTTAACAAAACCATATTTCAAATCACTTTCGATTTAAACATGTTGGCACTGAGTGAGTGAATAAGATATCTCATGCATGGGAGATAAAGATGTGAAATATTTAGGGCAGAAAATTGCCAATTGCCAAATGCCAAATTGGCATGTTTCATTCAAGTTCCTGGTGCTCCAACAGAGATATGGGTTACAAGGCCTGTGAGAAAATAATGTTTGTGTCCTACAAACAAGGGACATATGTCCTCACAGGTGAACCAAACCCTATTTCCAAATCACATCAGACAGTATCAGCCAACCACAAATTACCCACAACATATGGATAACAAGTGATGCGCAAATTTTTAATTTGTATTCCTTTTTATACACTTGATAAACACAAAAGATCGAGCATGGATATATAATAGATAGCTTTTAATTTGTATTTGTTTTTATATATTTGATAAACACGAAAGATCGAACATAGATATATAATGGATAACTTTTAATTTGTATTCGTTTTTATACACTTGATAAACACGAAAGATCGAACATGGGTATATAATAGATAACGATATTACAATTTAATTAAAATTTGATGTCGATCTCTATCAATTTTGTTACAGTTACTTAATTTCTTTTGGTCAATTTAGGTAAATATATTTAATTATTTATATGCATGCATGTTGTGGTAGGGTCTGTATAGCACCATAGACAAGCCTGCTGTGTGGCTGTGGTCCTTGAGTGCTTCACTAGTGTGGACAAGATCTAACACCATCCATAACGATCTGGAGTGGTCAACCAACTAATCTTATGGTGGCTCCTACATTTTGAACGGCCCAGATGACTTCTCGAGAAGCACCACCATGTTTCAACAAGCACTAGATCGAACGATGAATAAGCAATGGCAACTCATTGGTATGGAACAAGTTTCTCACTTTCTCTTTTAAGTAACAACTTGTGAAGGTTTGCAAAGGGTAAAACTAAAATCCACTGAAAACACATATTATATATATATATATATATATATGTATATTGAATTAAAAAAACTATTAGGGACCCCATGGATTGGAAAAAAAATCAGCTAAATAAAAAATTATTGTATTGAACCACGAGATATGGTGCAGTTGATAAATTGTCACTTCTAGATGACGAATTTTCTTGTGTCTAACTGGTAGGAGCTCGAAACTCGTTGGAAGCACTTTGTGGTCAGGGGAAAGCCGCAAGCTGCACCCCTAACAGGAATGTGAGGACACCTCGTAATATTTACCAAAAAAAAAAAATATTGTAGTGAATTATTTAAATGAACAAACAATTTCAAATTTTACAAATGGGTAGCTCTTAAGCAATATCCTAAAATATATACAATGTAGTCGTACGTTGAAATACCTATAAAGAATGTGTACAATTAATTTTCCTTACAGCAAAAAAATTTATAATACGTACATATATACAGAAACACATATATAGAATGAGTGGAGGGCTAAGAAATTAATTATTGTTGTTGGGAATAAGTAATAAGATTTGATACCCTATTTTATGGTGCCTATCCATGTGCACCATTTATAGGTCTTTACTACTAATGGTCCTCGTTCTTTGATTATGTGAAGGAAAAATAAAGAAAAATGAATTGCCCACCTTCCCTTTTTTTCTTCAATAATCTCATTTCCTTTCGGTAGGTGCATGTTACTTTGTGAATTCGATTTGGTATATATGTGTATTGGATACATTCATTGATAAACGGTTAAATTTAAATTATACGCATGCTACTTAATATTCATCATCGATGACTATTTATTGATAAATATATTGTAAATACACGCATATATTGAATCGTTACTTTGTTTTTTCATTTGTTTATTGGATTACATTTGACGACGAATACAAAGATGTGCACCACCGTTGTCTGCTGTCTTGATGAAAACTAAGGTCTTAAGTCTTAACCACATGAAGTTTATTGAAATTTCTAAATTGCATACTTTGTGGATCCCACTAACTATACATTATTAATTTCAGATTCAATCATAGGGTCATATCATTGACTGATATATTTAGATATTAATTATAATGAATAAATAAGTATGTAATACTCTCGGTTAATTAATTTGGTTTGCGTGAAGAACCAAAACTCCCAACCCCAGCCCTAGCTGCCGGTTTTGGCCTTGGCTGGGGTCGGTGGCAGCCCCTTCCCTTCCCTTTTCCTTTTTCTTTTTTACTCTCTTTCTTTTTTCTCTTCTCTTTTCCCCCTTCTACTCTTCCCGATTGTTGTTTCTCTATCTATGGTTCATCTAGGCTGAACTTCCATGGAGGTTTGAGGGATGGTGCGGTGGTTTGTAGCTTACCACTGTGGTGGCCCATTTGGCGTTGTGACCGTTGTGGGTCCGTACTAGGTGGATGGTCCGGATCTGGCTCGAGTGTTGATGTGAGCGACGTGGGACGTGCTGCGATGATAGGGCTCGTGTTTGTGGCTTGCTGCTTCGGCGGTGTGGCTATGTTTTTTACGGCGGCGAAGGTCTAATAGCGATGCTACGGTTGCGGCGGTGCTTGGGAGGCGGCGTGACAAGACCCTTCCCGAATTCCGACTCGAAATCCGCAAAAAGCCATGCTCCCGTCTGACAGGCTTTGACCACAGAAGTTAATACCTGAAATACCTTTAACCTCTGGAAACATCAAATGAAATTTACAGGGACTCCAACAGAACCTCCCATGTACTTGATTGACCTTCACCCACATGTCAGACGAAGGATAGACCAGTAGTTCACAAACTACCTCGGAGGACCTCCTCCGCAATCAAACAAGACAACTGACGTGTCACTCTCGTGTGAACCGTCAACAACTCGTCAATCTGGGTCACCGCCCACACCACCCACTGACCTTGATGACGAACGTACCATTGCCACATCTCAGGCATTGGTCACACTTCGTGACCGTAATGAACGTACATACACTTAAAGGTTCTTTGGCTATCGTATCGTCTATTCAGTTATCACACCATAGGTTCGAGACCTATGCAACGACCCAATAAAAACTTTCAAAAGTACAGCCAGACAAAAAGTGATTCCCGAACCCCTCCGAAACCGAGGATAAAATCGTCATTTCCCTAATTAAAATCTCAAATTACGTTAATTTTTGGTTCGGGTCGTTACACGGCGCTGCTGCGACTGTGGCGAAGCTGAGGTGGAGTATTGTTGCGACTGCCAGGTTGCTTCGACGGAGGTAACTATTTGTTTCAACTTCTATGTTGTTGCGACATGGGCTGTGTTGAGGCTGCGACGATGGCCGTGCTGGTGGCTGAGCCGGCAGCCACGACGCGACTACGACAGCGGCTGTAACAATGGCTACAGTGACGGCCTCATCGGCGACAATGGTAGAGTTGCGGCAGGATCCAATGCGCGTGGGTGCTTGCAGTGTCCTGGTCTTTTTGGATTAGTAATGTTGGGCTATTCGGGTCTTGGGCTTGGCGTTGGTCTATGCTTTAATTGGGCTGGACCTTAGTTTAGTTTAGGCTTTATTTATGGACTTTGAATTAGTATTTTGGATCAGTAATGTACTTTGATTCAGGTTAAGCCAAGTGCTTGTGTTTTATGAGTTTATTTGTGGGTGTAAACTAGGTTTCTTGCTTTTCATGGGGAATGTCCCTTGTAAATTTGTAGTTTTAATTTTTTTGAATGATACTTTTTGACTTATCAAAAAATAATAATAATAATTTGGTTTGCTATGTGTATGTATTTTTAGGTAGTTTAGTGGTGAGTATGAACTTATATTTTCATTTATGTTTTGTAGTTTATAGATTGTGAGTTCAATATTTCTCTATAATCATACCAAGATTTAAGGAAGAGATTTTAACAGTAATTTGTTGCATTAATCTTTCTAAAATTTTAATTAACATGAGTAAATCTAATGTAATTGGACTTCGAGTAAATCTCCATTAAAAATAAATTGGTTTTTGAGAGGGAACTTGATTGGACCACAGACCTAGATTTAGATGAGGAGAATATATGATAAATAAAACCATAATTCAAATACTATTGTACGAACTTGTTGGGGACTTCTAATGTGGGATAGTTGACACACAATATTGTATAAACCCTTTCCATATGTCTGGTTTATTTGAGAATGGGGTCTACAAATAAATAAATATCTTTTAAAACTCATTTCTCATGATGATTGGTCATTCGTAGTTTATTCAAATAAATATTTACGACGATTTATATTTGTATTGAATTTGATATC
Organism: Oemleria cerasiformis; assembly: GCA_037349345.1. Lineage (NCBI taxonomy): Eukaryota > Viridiplantae > Streptophyta > Magnoliopsida > Rosales > Rosaceae > Oemleria > Oemleria cerasiformis. Next base: position 34,461,379 of record JAZGTL010000007.1, on the reverse strand, counting down.
TAATGATTTGATATAAAAAAAACAATCAATAATGTAAGATTATATGCAATTCACTAAGATGAATAACAATGATAATTTCATATATGTGTTGAGTTCAGTACCTAATAACCCAATATATAAAAAATAAATTAAAAAATGAATAGTAACATATGGAAGATGAAGAGGTTATAGGTAGCACTCACACTCCCTCTTTTATATTTAAGGCTTCCTCTAATTCCACTTTCCTCCACACAAAGGAGAGGGTGAGAGCTAAGAGAATGAGAAAGAGAGTTTTGAAGGAAGCAAAATGTTCATGAGTTGGTTTCAGAGACAGCAAAAACAGCAACTGAAGGAGGCATCCAAAGGGATCGCATTGATCCATGGCTACCCATAATTCTCTTCCATATGGTTTAGTTTGGATCATGCTATCCCTTTGGATTTCTCCTTTTGCAGCTTCAAACTTATATCTACTTGCATATTCAAGGAGCTCACCCAACTGGTTTCTTGCCAGCTTTCAGGTAATTTAAACTTCATGATTAATCAAATAATTAAATCCTTTATAATCTTCTTCAAGTCGATCGATCTTCTTTCCTTCTTTTTTCGATTCAGATCAAGCTTCGAAAACTCATGTCTTTTGATCAAGAGCCACCATTATATTCAGTCTAATAAGCTTTTGGCTTTGGCAATGGAAGAAATTAACTATGCACCCCAATACATCATGAACCCTATTAATTAGCTAGCTACTTTTATAGTTTTCGTTTTTGTGTTTTTTAAACTGTGTTTTCTTCATCTACAAATTATGATGATTTGAAGATATATATAAATCTGTCAAACCCGAAATCCAATATATATATGAAGACTTTGGAGCTGATTTCCTGGGATATATTGATCTCCTTGTTTACAGTTGTCAATATCGTGGATGCGAAATTTATCTGCAAACTTAATATCTGTGTATGCTTGTCAAGAACAATATGTTATTAGTTACAGTAACCTATCAATTCTTTCAAGATCTTGCAGCTATTTTACTCAAACACATGCGTAAAGCGAAACATAAAAGCAGTAATTTTATTAATTGTAAATTAAAAACTTGTAGTTAATCTTGATATATGTTCCTGCTCATGCATCATGGTTAGGAAATAATTAAACAGTGCCAGCTCATATAATGCGTAATGATTATATCACAGTACTGCACTATTCTACAAATTGGAGGTGTTTTTAAATAATTGTTTGACAATTAAATTGCTAGCAGATATCATGGATTTCAATTAGGTAGCATGAAGAATTTTCTGGGTTTAATTCTCTTCTTTTTACTAGAACAGATTAGCATATATATGCATAGTGGCCCAAAGTCAAGGCTCCAAAATCACATGCTTTTTGAAGGACTTTAATTAGAATCCAAGGCAGTGGAAGATGATCGATAATATAAACTTAGAGACTTTCTTCGTGGTCCTTTATTTTTTTTCTCACTTTGGGGCTCACATTGAGTGTACCAAAGGCAAAGGCAAAGGCATCATCATACACATGAGATGAGACCTTGGAACAAAAAGTCATTAGAAAAATATTGCTCTCATTTTAAAAAAAAGGGTCGTTTTGTTATACTTGATATAGAGTCATCTAGGATCCCTTTCGTCACATGCCCACATACTTCCACCATCTCAGCTTCCTTACTACTTAATATCAAGTGATGATGATACATATATGAACCTAAATCACAAAACCAACTACTGCACTTACTGGGAATATGTTGATTAAATACAGTTTTATGTAGGTCGATCACGGTTATAGTGATGCATATAATTAAGTCGTGTGAGAGAGAATCAGCATCTCACAAGAATTTGAATTTGAGCTATATATATATATATCATATAAAGAGTTAACCATGATTAGGTATGAAATTTAATACGAATACAAGTCGTCATTGTAACTTTGATCAAAAGTTTGTTATGTACGTATGTTAGTAATTATAAACCTGTAACTTTATGTATGTAGAATGTATGACTATTGCATGTGCAATTGTGTGTAGAATTTACGTTTTTATAATCCAAGCCATGTAAGAAAATCAGCCTCACAAGAAATTGAATTTTGGCTCGTTACAATGACTTGACTAAGATTTGGTATGAACTTCAATAATAATATAAATTTTCATCGTAACTTGATCGAAATTTGTTGTTATATATATATATATGTTCGTTATATACATTCAATGCTATGTACTATAATGTATTACTACTGATTTGTTTCTGTGTGGAGTATTTATGTTCGTAATTCAAGTCATGTAATAAAACCAGTCTCACAAGAGAAATTGGACTTGGGATAAGTCATATAATTAATGAGATAAGTCATATAATTAATGAGATAAGTCATACAATTAATGAGATAAGTCATACAATTAATGAGTCTGTGATAATTAAGCATCAATCAAACTCAACACAAATATAAATCATTATCATCATATATGTGAGTTGAAATCGAGACCATACACTTATATTTAATTACAACTTGTGAAAAAAATACCATTAGATTAAAATTAAGACGGTGATGATGATTTTGTCAATATATAATGAAGAAAGCATAAAGGAATTCCATTCCTTGATTTCAGAAGCTTCCTAAATCTATGCAAAGTTTGGGGAAAATGATCAATTTTCAAGTAGAATATGCTTTGGTCTACATAGTGATTATTATTGTTGGTTCATCATGATGATGATGATAATGATGATGATAGTCAATAGTAATCATCTAATTCTTCACTAAAACAAATAGCCAGGGTTGAATTCAAATGGGGTCCAAGCTAAGGAATTGGGGATTGTTGGGGCACAAGAATGTGCACAAATTATCTTCAATTTGCAAGATATGTACCCCAATTGTCCCCCTCTTGCCCTACACAAAAGCTTTCTCAAGGACACACAAACTGCCAAAACAACACCTCCATATATATACTTGGAATTCTTTTTCAAAGGAATTGGAATTGGATGCTACTTGCTTTGATGCTTGCAGGCCAGGGACCCCAAATTCACACTTGACTTGCCTCCAAATTCAAACCCCTCCAATTGCTAGTGCTAATTCCTATTTAAATTCAATTTCTTCTCTCTTTCTTTTACTATTGCCCTTTGTGAAACTCAATTTTCAGCCATGTATTGGGGATCTGGAGGATTTGTTTTCTTTCTTTCTTTCTTTTTGCCTCATTAATTATTTATGGAATTTGATTGAGATGTGTGTAAAGTTGACCATTTTGCCTTAATCCTATTTATCTTTCCCACGTTGATTTATGAGATAGAAGCATATCTTGATTATTACGTGATACATTTAATTCACATGTTATAATATGAGTAGATGACAAAGTTGATATTTCTCAAATTTGATTTATATCATCAATTTATTTCACATATATTATAACATGTGAACTAAATGCATCAAACCACTATAATATTGCATATTTACTACCATAGGAAAATATAGGAAATACTATTATTGCTTCAGTTATGATTTTTGTCTCTTTAATCATCGGTATTGTATTATGTATGTATAATGTCCATCAAATCTTTGTTTGTTAACCAACAATATGACATGTTATATTATATTCTTGCCATTCTGATGCCTCCAATTTCATTGTATCAAAAACAAAAGAGCAAAAAAAGAAAAAGATTTTCTTTGCCAAAAGCCAAAAGAAAAAAAAAAGTCGCATTCCACTACGTAGCAGAAAATTTTGTATTTGACAATTGTTGGGAGATGGGGAATTTTTAACGTTGTGAGAGTTACCTACAAGCCAATACTTTTATCAATTGAGCTAAACACATTTGGCTCAATCTCTAATATTCTTGTATAAAGAAATTATAATTATTAACAAATGAACTAATAATAAATACCTTAAGCTAAGCACAATGTGTGGTGCAGTTGATAAATTGTCACCTTATAAGGGCAAACTTTTTGTTGCCTAACTGAGAGGAGTACGAAATTTGCTGGAAATACTTTGTGGTTAAGAGCAAGCCGCATCTAAACGGGGATTAGACCCATCATTCGTGTGTGAAAACACTTAGTGATATTTACCAAAAACAAAAGACTAAAAATAAATATCAAATTTCAAATAAATATATTCCGGTTATTTGCCTAAGATATCTTTATATAACAGCGAAAAATAATGAATAAATTGAAGTAGATGGTATGACCTAAATTTAAGGACGCACCGAACTTTGGATTCTGGTAGAAGTAAAATTGACGAAACCCTATATGGTCGGTGAGAGAGTAGCACGACGTCGTTCAACCCTATATGGTCGGTGAGAGAGCAGCACGACGTCGTTCAACCCTATATATTCTGCGAGTTCTCTGTTTCTTTACTTTTCTTGGATAGAAAAATGCCGAGTGCATTGACAAAAATAGAAAAACAGTTTTCCAGATGAGATAAATAGGGAAACGTTGAATCCGCTTTGATTCGGGAAGTGTACGAAGACTCGGGTTTCTGGAAATATAATGGCCAAGCTCATAATTTTCAGCTGCAATTTCCCCTTCATTTTCCTCCTGTCTTCGTTCTCTTTCCTAACATTAACCCTAATTGCAAAACCCTGTTCTTCTTCCTCACTCCAACCCCTAAACAACAACCCCAATTTTGATTCTGGAATTTCCCTCTTCGGCGACGCCCAGCTCTCAGACGCTGGCTCCTATGTCAATCTCACGCGGTCGTCGGTCTCAAGCTCGGGTCTTCTCCTTCGCCAAAAACCATTCAAGTTTCTGGACGCAACTCCGACGTCGTTTTCCACCGAATTCACCTTCTCGATGACGCCTGGCAACGGTGACGGCCTTCTGCTCGTTTTAGCTCCCAGGGATTTTGGGTCTAAATTCACTGGTAACGGCTCGTTCGGGCTTAACGGTGAGAATCGATTTCTGGGTATTGAATTTGACACTGAAATTAATGGTAATGTCAATGATTTGGATGCCAATCACGTAGGAGTGGATGTGGATAGCTTTGTATCTCTCACTGTTGGTAATGTTTCTTCATTGAATTTGGTGTTGAACAGTGGAGAAAAGTTGAAATCTTGGGTCGATTATGATGCTAGTTCGAAAAGATTGGAAATTAGGCTAGGGAAATTGGGTGAACCGAGGCCTGAGAACCCAATTATAGCTTATGCCATAGATATGTTGGCAATGTGGAGGGATGAGGAGGTGTATGTAGGTATTAGCTCGTCGAATTCGAATGCCAATTCGTCACAGATTAGCAGTGTGCATTCATGGACATTTAGGCTTAGAACTATTCCAAAATCAATGCATTCTTTTCCGGTGAATCCAAGGGGTTATTTAGATGAGCATGGTGAGCATTTGAATGTGCATAAGCGGCAAATTTGTCCATTGGCAGTTCTTGCTGGGATGATCTTCGTGACAGGTTGTGGAGCATTGGTGGCATTTGTTGTGCTGTTTTTGTGGGCTATTGTCATTAGCAAGCACACGGAGTTCCCTGCTGAGTTTTCTGTGAAACCTGTGGATTTCAGGTATGAGAAGATCAGTGTAGTTGTAGAGAAAGATGCCGATGGTCCTAAGATGTAGAGTGCAAAAGGTGCGACCTTTTCCTACGAATGTACGGTATTAATCTTCTTCTTGTTGTTCCAGCTTACACGAACAAATGTGATCACTTCTGTTGTTTTGGTGTGAATTCTGATAGTCAGGTCTTATGCAATTAGGTATGATGATCTCATATGTTGTTTATATATGTTGTTTATATATGTGGATCTGTCTTTTCCATTCACCATATGTAGCTCATTTTTGTGCAATTTAGAAAGTACGAAAATTTTACTATTTTCATTACCAGTTTGAAAAGCTATATTGTTCATATGATATTTTTCTTATATGATTGGTCCTCTCGCAAAGGAAGGTAGGAAATATTTCTTGCCTCAAGTTCTACCTTATCATTGTAGAACCTCATTCTAGAAATGAAATGGCTAATAACAAAAAGTTTGATATGGATGGTAGGCTGGTATTGATTCAAACATGACCTTGTTTTACCCTGTCTAATTAGGATTATGGCAGATTTCTTCATATGACTTCCTCAGCTTTACCCTTTGCTTGTAATGAGAACCTTAAATTGTCCATGGACATGCTATTTTCTACTTTGAAATTGTCACATTACTTTGAATGACATAGCTTTACTCCAGGTTACTTGTTTCCATTGGTATAGATTTTAAATTGTGAATGAGATCATTTGTTGTCAGTGTCTGTTTGTTGGTAAAAGCATTGGATTATTTGGGATCATTGAAACTTGGGGAAGAAGATATTAGCAATCTATGAGATTCAGTTATTTGAAAATAATGTTTCTTATTATAGACTTTGAAGGGTGACTTGTAAGTTTGTTGGGCAATGATGGGATCGGGTATTGGCAACTCATTAACCCCAAATGAATGCCAGACTTGATGTGGGCTTGAATTATTATTTTTTGATAGGTGAATAGTATCATTCAAAAAAATATAACAAGTACAATGTGGGCTTGAATTAGGGTGCAGTTTTTGCTCGTCACTTCACTCAAAAGCTGGCATGTGTGCTTTAAAGTAACTATAGTTAACACTAAATAATTATAATCTAATGAAGAGAGAGAATAACAATTAAAAATAATAAAAACCACATTTTAATGAAAAAGCAAAAAAAAAATATATATATATATATATATATATATATATATATATATATATATATATATATATATATATGCACTTCATCTTCCTCCCCAAATCGATCCCTATGGCAACACCTCTCGCTCTCTTCCTCATCTCCGCCGCTTCCTCACCACCGCCCATCACTCTTCTCACCGTCGCCTCCACCTGCTCCCTTCCCATCGCCACCACCTTCATCTCTTCATTCCACGACACCTACACTTTACCCCAATATCCAACACATCAGTCATCAGTTTTTAATTGTAAAATTGCTCCGCCGATAGCAGTCACGTCGCCATCGGAACTGAGCACTCACACTCTTCAACGTCTAGTTCCTCCCACAGTGGCTCACAAACCCCCCAACAACACCATGCTCCAACATCAGTATCTACAGGGCCATGGGATCTGTAAATTTGGAACTTGGATGAACTAGAATTTTGCTTATGTAATTGACATTGAAGAGACAACATTTACAAAGATTTTTTTTATGAAGTATGGAGGTCTTGCCATGGGGATCGATTTGGAAAGGAATATGAAGTGCATATGTTTTTTTTTTATTTTGATTTTTCATTAAAATGTGATTTTTTATTATTTTTAATTATTATTCTCTCTCCTTATTAAATTATAATTATTTAGTGTTAACTGTAGTTACTTTAAAACACACATGACAGCTTTAGAATGAAGTTGTGAGCAAAAAATGCTTACCAAGTGGTGAGCAAAAATGCTATGAATAGTTGAAGCAAAATGCTATGAATAGTTGAAGGCCTCATTTAATGCTTAGGATTGGCCTAGATGTGATGGACTCTGAAAATGCCAGCAAGGCATGTTGTGTAAAAAATAAGGCCGAGTTCTAAATTCTGACCAAGTTAGGAAGTAGATGAATTAGTTATAAGGTGTTGAAACCTTATCATTTTGTGGAGATGGTAAAGGGATAAATTTCCTTTGTCACTAGTTCTTCTTTTACATTTAGGAGGTGTATTAAATTCATAATTATACAGATAATTACAAAATTTTTTGAAGTGATCGAGTTTTATAGATTTATTAATTTTCATAAATCTACAACGTTCATTAATATTTTCTATTGTAACGACCTAGAAATTTAATTATTGAATTTTCATAAATTATTTTACAAAAAGACGAAATTACCATTAGTTGTTAAAGGGTGTGAAAATAAATTTTTGTTCCGAGACACTTTTGGATGTGTTTCGGCGACCGTTGTGTAGGTCTCGAACTCACGAGTTCGTAGAAAAGTAGCACGCGAAAAATGAAGTTCGTGTGAGAGAGTTGTGGGTCTAGATTTTTCAGGGGCATTTTCGTAATTTGAGCTTGAGCAGATATTTTAACCCCAATCAGATCAGATCTTCATCATTTTTCACTTTCTCTCTCTTCGCGACTACACACCGTGCGACCGAACCCAAAAACCCAAGAAATTGGAACTACGATTCAAGGCAACCTCTTCCGTTTTTGTTTCACTAATCGGAATCTCCCCCTTCCCTCGATCACAGACGTACCAACCATCGCAGGAAGCAGCCGCGGGAGACCCCGAACCGAGGAAAGGAAAATCGAAACCTTTTTCGGCTAACACAGGTATGGGTTTCGTGTTTAGAGTTCATTTCTGAGTTCATGGGTTCGAGTAGATGGATTTAGACCTAAAATTTGTGAAAAATAATTGAGTTTTGAGAAAGTTAGGAAAAGTTCAAGCTTGGCCGGCAATGGAGTTTTCCAGCAACGACGGCGCACAGCGGAGCGGTCGTCTTCTTGGGCGACTCTCCGGCAACTGGTTCGATCAGAGGGGGGCTGACGTGGCTTGCCACATGGCAACCACATGGAGGCCACCTGACATCCACGTGGGCGCCACCTGGCATCCACGTGGGCGCCACCTGGCATCCACGTGGGCGCCACCTGGCATCCACGTGGGTGCCACCTGGCGGCCAAGTCAGCACTGAGTCAGCGTCGAGTTAGGCACGTGGACACTGTAGCAGGCACGTGGTCACTGTAGCAGGCATGTGGCCATCGCGTAGGACCGGTTCTAGGGTCACGGCAACGCGTTTTGACAAGCTTTCGACGTTCCGAATCTGTTGGCGCAGGTTTTGGGTTGATCGGACGTGGGTTAGGGGTAGTTTTGGGCGTCCGTAGTTGCTACATTTTTAGTGCGACATAAGCAGACCTCCCGGAGTTTAGGGAGTCTAAATGTAGGGTTTTAATATTAGTTGGTAATCCCGATGATTACTTTTGACAGACGATACTGCTCTGGGAACTTCAGAGGAGCGTATGGCTCCGGATTGAGCTGATTTGGACGTGTGGTGAGTGGACTTTGGTTTTGTAAAGTATAATACATGCATAAAGGTATTTTGATATAATTGTTTATTACGTATTGTTTGGTAAATTTTTGGAATTTGGAAATTGTGCTAATAATTGTTACTGGACAGGGTTTTCAATATTTCAGTGAAAGTGATGTTTTGGGATATGGCCTGGTTTTTGGACTCTATTTTTATGTCGTTTTGACGTGAAGGATATTGAGTCCATGATTTTGGGTTTAGACCCGTACTTGTAATTATAATGGATTTGGCCATAAACCGGTTTTTTAATGCATTTGGCTTAGGCTAGGAAACAAGGATTTCAAAACATTGATTTTGGTTTTTCATTGGATTTTTGTCCCCGAGGGTCAAGGATTTCTCTGACTAACGTCAAGGGTCTTTTTCCTTCATATCGTTGAGGGTTCTCCGACGCTGGTGTCTAGGGGTATTTCTCCACCGGGTCGTTGAGGTTGTCTACGCGTAATACATGTTTATGCACAACTCGAGGTATATCGGGTGTGTGGAGGGTATCGAGCTACGACTCGGGATTTCATTCGAGCAGCAGTGGGATATGTTTTGATGTATATTTTGTGTCCATGTATGTTTACATGATTTTAAACTCCTTTGAGGAGGGTTTTCAAAGCAGGGTTGTGGACCACAAAATGTTTTCATTATTACAGATTTTCGTAGGTTCAACTAAGTGTTTTAACAAAAGATGAAAATTCCGGTAGTTTTCGAATTATCTATATATTATTTTATATACAAAGGGATTTTATGTTATGCATGCATGGTTTTATTCGTGGAGGGGAAAAAGGTAAGATTTCCTCGAAAAATGATTTCGAAATGATTATTTTTGTCCACTCACACTTTCGTGTTTTAAATCCCCTCCAGGTTATTGGGTTGACGATGGCATAATCCAGAGGCGGAGACATTAGAATTTCAGCTGCGCAATTACCTAGACTTTCAAGTAGGATAATTAATTTTGTAATTTTTTTATCCTACCTAGATGCTCTGATAACACTGTTGGACTGATTGTAAAATTTCGATTACATCGTTGGATGGTTGATGTTTGTTGAAATTTGGAGTGCTATTTGATCCATTGTCTGATAGGTGGAAGACGGTTAACCAGTCCTTAGTGGAGATTCTACCAAAAAATTCGGCGGAATTCTCATAATTAATTGTAAGGACTTAAGGGTGTTTTGGGAAGTTCTTTAGGTTGTCAGACGGGAGCAGGGTTCTTTCAGGGTTTCGAGGGGAAATTCGGGAAGGGTCCTGTCAACTTAGTATCAGAGCACTAGGTTTAAATTCCTGTAGACCGTACACCTAGTGTACAACTGATTTTGGTATTGATAATTTATGGTTCTTTTCAGCGTAATTCCTCCGAGACGCGAGCCCCGTCAACGGTCTGGAAACGGTGAGGATACACATGAACCCATAGTAGAGCCTGATTTGAGGCAGACCCAGGATCAATTGGGTCGGGCTTTGATTACAATGCTTCCGGGTAGGGCTACTATTGAGGTGTCTGATATTGAGCGAGGCCAGAGGTTTGGGGCGACAGTACTTACAGGCGAGTTAGGCCCAGATGATGTGGATGACTTGATTACTCATTTGGAATGAGTGTTTTCGGTTATGAGGTGCCCTCCGGAGGATAGGGTGCGGTTAGCCACATTTCTTCTAGGTGGCTATGCATACCGCTGGTGGCATGCTTTGCAGATGTCAGGCTGGGATGTCGGGCAGCAGTTTTACCCTCGCTCATACTGGGATGCTAGGGAGGCTTAGTTCTTACAGCTACAGCAGGGGGAGATAACGGTGGCCCAATGTGAACAAAAATTTCTTAAGTTGGCATGCTTTGTACCTGTTCTGGTGGCAACGGAGAGGGATAAGTATCGCATATTTGAATATGGGTTGAGGAGTGAGGTTCGGGCAGCAGTAACTGATGTGGCTCATACTTCGATGAGAGCTTTGTCAGATGCTGCAGGTAGGGTAGAGTTGAGTTTGCCAGTTCAACAGCAGTTCAGTGGTTTCAGGTGACGCTGGGATCGCTGGACTTTCGGAGCCTCTAGTCAAGGACCATCCAAGAGAGGCAGTTTTACTTCTGGTTCTTTTAAGGGTACAAGATCCGGATCAGGCAGTGGCGGTGCCGGTTAGGGACATCAATCATCCGCTTAGTTTAGCGGGTCTTCAATGCAGTCGACCGAGAGACAGAGTGGCAGACATACACATGTGGGTGACACCAGTTGCTACTTCTGTGGGGGAGACATGTCATTTCAAAAGGGACTGTCTACATCATCATCCGAGTAGTAGTTCCTTGGGCCGAGATGTTGCTGAACCGGGTCAGAGAGCAGCGCATACATCTGGTACTGCATCAGTGAGCCAGACCCAAGCCAATGGGGCCAGTAGGGCTAGTGGGGGCCAGAAGAGCCAGAAGGAGGTATGGGGGTCATGGTCGGTCTTCGGGTACACATGCCCATGTTTTTTCTATGACTCAGCATGAGGCTCGAGCAGCACCAGAGGTGGTTACTGGTACGTTGTCTATTTTTAATCATGATGCTCGTATTTTGTTAGATCTCGGGGCTACACATTCTTTTATTTCTCGGGATTTTACACTTTTTGCTGATAGAGAGTCATCCCCGATTGGTTGGGACATGGGTATTAGCACTCCTACCAGAGATATGTTAGTGGTGAATCTCATGATACGTAGTTGTCCTGTAGTAGTGGGAGGTCATGAGTTAGAGGGAGATTTAATCCCCTTGGACATTTGTGATTTTGATGTGATTCTGGGGATGGATTGGTTAGCCATGCACCATGCCTCCATAGATTGTTTCAACAAGAGAGTAGTTTTACGGAGTCCATGCTTGCTGAAACTTACGTTTTGGGGTGATCGTAGGGTACTTCCCTCGAGAGTGATATCGGCTTTAGCGGCTGAGAATTATTGAGGAAAAGTTGTGAGGGCTATTTAGCTCACGTGATTGATTCTCAGGCTACTCCAGTGAGAGTAGAGGATATTCCTGTGATGAATGAGTTTCCCGATGTATTTCCAGAGGATTTTCTAGGGTTGCCACTTCATCGGGAGATTGAGTTCACCATAGAACTTCTTCTGGGTACCCAACCTATATCACAGGCACCGTACAAAATGGCACCGACAGAATTGTGGGAATTGAAGACTCAATTGCAGGACTTGGTGGATAAGGGGTTTATTTGACCAAGTGTATCACCTTGGGGTGCACCGATGTTGTTTGTAAGGAACAAATATGGTGGTTTGAGGCTCTGTATCGAGTACCGACAGTTAAACAGGGTTACGGTGCGGAATAAGTATCCTTTGCCACGAATTGATGATTTGTTTGACCATTTAAAAGGGGCAAAGTATTTATCAAAAATTGACCTTCGATTCGGGCACCATCACTTAAGGATCATGGAAGGGCATGTTCCCAAAACCGCGTTTAGGACACGCTATAGGCATTATGACTTCCTGGTGATGCCCTTCGAGTTAACTAATGGCCCATCATCATTTATGAATTTGATGAACATGGTGTTCCGAAAGTATTTGGATCGGTTTGTGATTGTGTTCACCGATGATATCCTGGTATATTCGAAGAGTGCTAAGGCACATGAGAAGCACTTGAGGTTGGTGTTGAATATGCTGAGGAAAATGCAATTGTTCGCCAAGTTCAGTAAATGTCAGTTTTGGTTGACCAGTGTGGGATTCTTAGGTCATGTGATTTCTGCTGAGGGTATTAGTGTGGATTCCCAAAAAGTTGAGGCAGTGGCAAATTGGGAGCAACTGAGGACAGTGTCAGAGGTGAGAAGTTTTATGGGTTTAGCAGGAATTATACTTGACATGGATAGCTTGGGGGCTTTGTTGGCTAGCTTCCATGTGAGGCATGTCTTGATTGACCGGATTATTGAAGCTCAACTCTAGGATCCTACTTTGTGTGTTATTAGGATGGAGTTGGAGGCAGGGAACATGCAGGATTATGCGATTAGGGATGATGGGGCCTTGGTTAAGGATGACCGGTTATGTGTACCAAATGATCTAGAGTTGAAAAGATAAATTCTTGAGGAAACTCATATTTTTGCTTATGCTATGCTTCAAGGAGGTACCAAGATGTATTGTACTCTTAAAGAACACTATTGGTGGACTGGGATGAAAAGGAAAATAGCAAAGTTTGTGAGTAGGTGCCTGACGTGTCAATAAGTAAAAGTAGAGTACAACCATTTCCTATTCCTGAATGGAAATGGGATCACATTACGATGGATTTTGTGTATAAACTTCCTAGGACTCAAAAAGGACATGATGGAATCTGGGTAATTGTTGATAGACTCACGAAGTCATCACATTTCTTGCTAGTATGGGAAGATTACCGGATGGGCCAGTACGCCAAATTGTTTGTGGATGAGATCATATGGTTACATGGGACTCCAGAGTCAATTGTTTCAAATAGGGATACTAGGTTTACTTCGAGGTTTTGGCGGAGTTTGTAGAAAGCCTTTGGTACTACATTGCATTTCAGTACAACTTTTCATCCTCACACTGACGGTCAGTCTGAGAGCACAATTCAAATTTTGGAGGATATAATGAGAGCTTATGTACTGCAGTTTAAAGGAACTGGGATTCACACCTGTCCTTGATGGAGTTTGTATACAACAACAATTATCAGTCTAGTATTGGGATGTCTCCTTTTGAGGCACTATATGGGAGACAATGCAGGACACCGATATGCTGGACTAAGGTAGGTGAGAAGAGACTGTTGACACCGGAGATTGTGGAAATGACAGAGGAAAAGATTAGAATCATCAGGGAAAGGTTGAAGGCAGCTCAGGACCGCTAGAAAAGCTATGTGGATTGACGGATCAGAGATATTGAGTTTGAGATCGGAGACTGGGTTTTTTTGAAATTATCCATCTGGAAAGGAGTTGTACGTTTTGGTAGACGAGGAAAACTGAGTCCTCGCTACATTAGGCCTTATGAGGTTATTGAGAGGATAGGGCCAGTGGCTTACATACTTGCTTTACCCCCGGAACTGTCACATGTTCACGATGTTTTCCATGTATTCATGCTCCGGAAGTACCTATTCAATGAATCTCATGTATTGGAGGCGCAACCAATTGAGCTAAGAGCTGATTTGACTTTTGAGGAGTAACCAATGCAAATTCTAGATTGGAAGGAAAAAGTATTGTGCAGAAAGACTATTCCTCTGGTTAAAGTGTTGTGGAGGAATCATAACGTGGAAGAGGCCACGTGGGAAACCGAGGCATTAATGCGGGCGCATCATCCACTCTTATTCTACTGAAAGGTATGAATTTCGAGGACGAAATTTCTTTAAGGGGGGGTTGTGATTTGTAATGACCCGAAAATTTAATTATTGAATTTTTGTAAATTATTTTGCAAAAAGATGAAATTACCCTTGGTTGTTAAGGGGAGTGAAAATCAATTTTTGTTTCGACACTTTTGGATGTGTTTCGGGGACCGTTGCGTAAGTCTCGAACTCACGAGTTCGTAGACAGGCGGTACGCGGAAAACAGAGTTAGTGTGAGAGAGTTGTGGGTCTAGATTATTCAGGGGCATTTTGGTAATTTAGGCTTGGGTAGATATTTTAACCCCAATTAGATAAGATCTTCATCATTTTTCACTCTCTCTCTTCGCAATCCAAAAACCCAAGAATTTGGATCTTCGATTCAAGGCAATCTCTTTTGCTTTTGTTCCACTAATTGGACTATCCTCCTTCCCACGATCACAGACGTTCCAACCATCGTAGGAAGCAGCCGCGGGAGACCTCGAACCAAGGAAAGGAAAACTGAAACCTTTCTATCAATTTTTCAGCCAACACATGTATGGGTTCTGTGTTTAGAGTTCATTTCTGAGTTCCTAGGTTCGTGTAGATGGATTTAGAACTAAAATTTGTGAAAAACAGTTGAGTTTTGAGAAAGTTAGGAAAATTCAAGCTCGGCCGGCAATCGAGTTTTTCGACGACGACGGACGACGGCGCACGGCGGAGCAGTCGTCTTCTCCGGTGACTGGTTCGATTGTAGGGGGGTTGATGAGGCATGCCACATGGCAGCCGAGTCACGTGGCACGCCACATGGCAGCCACGTGGAGGCCACCTGGCATCCATGTGGCCGCCGCCTAGCAGCCAAGTCAGCATTGAGTCAGCGCCGAGTCAGGCGCGTGGACATTGTAGCAGGCGCATGGTCACTGTAGCAGGCACGTGGCCGGCGCGTGACGGCGCTTGGACAGGCCTTCTGTCGGCTCGTGGCGACGCGTGGGACTAGTTCTTGGGTCACGGCGATGCGTGTGAATAAGCTTTCGACGTTTTGGATCTGTTGGCGCAGGTTTCGGGTTGATCAGACGTGGTTTAGGGGTAGTTTTGGACGTCCGAAGTTGATGCATTTTTAGTGAGAAGCAAGCAGACCTCTCGGGATTTAGGGAGTCTAAATGTAGGGTTTTATTATTAGTTGGTAATCCCAATTATTACTTTTGACAAGCGATACTACTCCGGGAAATTCAGAGGAGCGTATGGCTCGAGATTAAGCTGATTTGGACGTGTGGTGAGTGGACTTTGGTTTTGTAAAGTATAATGCATGCATAAATGTATTTTGATATAATTGTTTAATTCGTATTGTTACGTATTGTTTGGTAAATTTCTAGAATTTAGAAATTGTGCTAATAAATTATTACTGGACACGAGTTTTCAATATTTCAGTGAAGTGATGTTTTGGGATGTGGCCTGGTTTTTGGACTCTATTTTTATATCGTTTTGACGTGATGGATATTGAGTCCACAATTTTGGGTTTAGACCCGTACTTGTAATTTTAATGGATTTGGCCATTAACCGGTTTTTCAATGAATTTGGCTTAGGCCAGGAAACAAGGATTTCAAAACATTGATTTTGGTTTTTCACTGGATTTTTGTCCCCGAGGGTCAAGATTTTCTTCGACTGGCATCGAGGGTCTTTCTCCATCAGATCGTTGAGGGTTCTCCAACGCTGGTGCCGAGGGGTATTTCTCCACTGGGTCGTTGAGGTTGTCTATGCGTAGCACAAGTTTCTGCACAACTCAAGGTATATCCAGTGTGTGGAGGGTATTGAGATACGGCTCAGGATTTCATTCGGGCAGCAGTGGGATATGTTTTGATGTATATTTTGTGTCTAGGTATGTTTACTTGATTTTAAACTCCTTTGAGAAGGGTTTTCAAAGCAGGGTTGTGGACCACGGAATGTTTTCATTATTACGGATTTTCGTGGGTCCAACCAAGTGTTTTAACAAAAGATGAAAATCCCGGTGATTTTCGGATTATCTATATATATTATTTTATATACAAAGGGATTTTATGTTATGCATGCATGGTTTTATTCGTGGAGGAGAAAAAGGTAAGATTTCCTCGAAAAATGATTTCGAAATGATTATTTTTGTCCACTCACAACTTTCGTGTTTTAAATCCCCTATAGACTGTTGTCTTGACGGGGGCATAATCCAAAGGCGGAGGCATTAGAATTTCAGCTGCGCAATTACCTAGACTTTCGAGTATGATAATTAATTCTGTAAATTTTTTATCCTACCTAGATGCTCTGATAACACTTTTGGACTGATTGTAAAATTTCAATTACATCATTGGATGGTTGATGTTTGTTGGAATTAACCAGTCCTTATGGAAGATTCTGCTCACCCAAATTTTTTTTTAAAAGGGAACAAACCGCTAGGTTTCGTAGTCTTCATCCAACCCAGCCATCCCACTTATCTAATACTAGTTGAAATATTTATTTTTGTTCCTTTTAGGATCTCGGATATTTGAATTGCCTATTGTAATTTTTTATCGCGTTATAAGTCCATTAGAAATTTTATTTATCCGTATACTAGATGTGTCAAGAAGTTCTATAAGATATAGAAAACATCATCAAACAAAAAGTACTTTTGCTCAATTTTGATAAAAAAAAATTATTAAAAAAATTAATTTTAAATTAGCTCATCTCTAATTTCAATTATGAGTTCGTATAAGGACTTAAAGGTGTTTTGGGAATTTCTTTAGGTTGTTAGACGGGAGCAGGGTTTTTTCCGTGTTTCGAGGGGAAATTCGGGAACTGCCATCAATACACCTAACTTTCATGAAGTTATGAAATGTCATGATTGAATACACTTCAACTTTTAATGACTTCATAAATCTCTATAAAAATATAGATTGAATACCTCAAACTTTTACCAACTCTTTAAAAGTTCTAATTGAATACATCTAAACTTCCAAATATATTTAAACTCTATGAAAATCTCAATTAAATACACCCCCCTTAGTATGAACAAATTTGGAAGTTGGTCAATATTTCTTACTTCAACATAATTTGGTATTCAAAATTGGATTGAATAGCTTACTAAATTGTAAAATATAATGTAAATATTTATATGTGTTTATATATCTATTCGTTCATGTTACGAAAATGTATAAGATGAATCAATTATAAAAGAAAACTTTCCTTTCTCATCCCCGGCAAAAATAGTAAGATAAGGGAGGCATAAGTTTTGTACTTTCAATCGTGACTAATGAGTTTTCGACTTTCCTCTTCTTCGGTATTTGGAAATTGACATTAATTTCATCCAACACACATTGTATTTAGTGGTATTTCATTCAATATAACTTTTCGTACCAAAGGCAGTCTAATTCTTTTGGTCATGTATACAATGTATTTTGAAGGTAGAAACATATGTTTTTGTCATTGAAATGGAATTTATCCAATACAATTTTATCAAAATAGTAGAATTATGAAAAGTAACTTTCCTTCTCTATTTAATCCTTTATAATAACAAACATTAAATTTGATAAATTATCAAATTGAGTTCAATATAATTCACCATATATGACCTCTAAATTAACCGTATGAACTGTGATATAATCTCGTTCGTTAAAGTTAGGTAAGTTGAATGTAGTAAACTTTAAAACATGCATTTTTCTATTCCTTTGTAAGACCCAACCTTAAACATGAAAGTCTTGTCTTGAAAAATGGAACCACTTTATTGGTAAGACCCAACCTTAAATATGAAAGTCGTCTTACAAATGGAACCACTTTGTCATTCACCGAAAGTAGCAAAACAAATGGAAAAAAATAACATTCACTTAGTGCTATAACCTAATAGTATTCATTTATATTTGTTATGTGTGAAGTTTCAGATTCGACTCTCGTCGGGTGAAATCGATATCCAATTTTTATATAATATAATCCCTCTCTCTCTCTATATTCTTGTATAACAAAAAATGGAAAAAAAAGAAGGCATAGGCAATTAAAGGCATCCAAAAATGAAGTGGGGAGGTCATAATCCATAAAGATTGAGTGATGCCTATAATCCTTATTCTTATTTTTTATTACTGAGAGTCCTAGTGGGAGTTTTGAGTGCGACCTCTTTATTTGCATTGCCCAATCCAAATCAAGGTTTGGGAATCCATTGTTGTCCAATTATTCCCATTCTGCCACTTTTTCTCGAAGTTGAAATATTATATATGTTTCGAATATATTTGGATAAATAACTTTAAATTGATAACACACATGAGATTTGTTTCAAATATATCCAAAAATTATTAGATCTGTTGCCGGTCAATTTTGAAATATATTCAGAGAAAGGAAGAAGATCTTGCGGGAGATTCTTCCTAAACGGCCTTCAAATCATTGTGTAAATATGATCATTTTACTACTTCCGTGAGATCAACGGCTTCGAAACGTCCACGACTTGCGCGGCCCATTCCCGACCGTGCGATGAAGACCAAAAGAAACGAAATCCAGTACGCAATGAGTACGAGTGTGAAACGTGTGAATGGTCAAAAATGGTCACACAGTCCCAGATGAGCAGTTGGTCACAAATTTTAAAAAGATTTGGTGATAACGAACATTACTGGAATAGAATTTACGAGCTTTGCTTTTGGGGGACGCGCGGATTCACCACGTCACGCGCCTCCTCAAACAAAGCGGCGACTTGGGACGAGTGGCGAAGGAGAAAAGGGGAAGACACGTATTGATATTTGATACGGTTGGTCTTTTACGAGCGTAATTCGTGAAAAAGATTCAAACTTTTTTCAATTTTCTAAATTGGGTCTCCACTTTCTCTGGTTGAAATGAATTAAATGATTGAATTCAGCTGAGACTCCTATAAATAGGGAGGGACAGGAGAAGTTAGGGCTACGCTGGCTGTGATTTACATTTGGGAGGAAGAGGAGGCGGAGGAGGCGGAGCAAGCGGAGAAGGGAGAGCAGAGCAGGCTACTGTCAGCGGTAGAGCATAATCGAGACTTGAGTATGGAGGCTACTAGTGAAGTCCATTCCGGTTCTAAAAAGATTGTTGATGAAGAACCTACCGAAATCCCAGAAACCGCCCATCAGATTAGCACAGGTTTTCATTTCTTTCCTATTTTTGTATAATTGTTTATATTCATGTGATTTTCGTTGCTGCTTTTCATCTGGGTTTGTTCTTTTTTTCTGCATATTTGATGGTTATGTTTTGAAAATTCAATCATGAAAATTTTCTCGAAATGATTGTGGTTTTGAGCATTTCCAGAACCCCAGAACGCATTTGAATGGAAAAGTGTTGCATGCAATGTTTTGTTTTTTCTTTTTCTTTTTTCTGGATTGTGGTTATCAATAAGGTTTCCAATTTTTTTTTCAATTGGTTTCTGATTGCACTTCATGATATTAAAGTTTTAAAATTGACCTAGTTTATGTAGAATTCTCAATGGTTCCAAATAGCTTAGTGATAGTGATAACTGTGATATTTGTGTTGAAGTTAGTCTGGTTTTGAGAGGCTCATATTTTCTTAATGTTTCTTGTAGATTCATGGTTTCAAGTGGGGTTTGTCCTTACTACCGGTATCAACAGTGCTTATGTGCTAGGATACTCTGGAAATGTCATGATTCCTCTAGGTTGGGTAGGCGGAGTAATCGGTTTAATTCTAGCCACTGCAATATCTCTTTATGCAAATGCTCTTATTGCTAAGCTCCATGAATATGGAGGGGTGAGGCACATCAGATACAGAGATCTTGCCGGATTTATATATGGTAAGAGCAAAATGGATAACGAAAGAGAGTTATAGGTTGAGTTCATTTCTTGA
Organism: Oemleria cerasiformis; assembly: GCA_037349345.1. Lineage (NCBI taxonomy): Eukaryota > Viridiplantae > Streptophyta > Magnoliopsida > Rosales > Rosaceae > Oemleria > Oemleria cerasiformis. The sequence continues at coordinate 34,441,396 of JAZGTL010000007.1, read as the reverse complement.
ATTTACCCTTTGATTTCTTACTTAATTGCAGGCAAGAAAGCTTATTCACTTACATGGGGATTGCAATATGTCAATCTTTTCATGATTAACACCGGATTTATCATTTTGGCTGGTCAGGCCCTCAAGGTGAGAACAGACAAATGAGGAAATGGACCAACATTTAACTGTCACATTAATGTTTTATATTCCTAAAAAGTGTATTTGTTAGTTGTAACCGTTACATTTTCCATGCAGGCTGCATATGTTCTGTTTCGGGATGACCATATTTTGAAACTCCCACATTTTATTGCCATTTCTGGCGTTGTGTGCGCAACCTTTGCTATAGGGATACCACACTTGTCAGCACTCAGAGTTTGGCTGGGGTTTTCAACTGTCTTCAGCTTGATTTATATTATCATAGCTTTCGTCTTGTCACTGAAAGATGGTAAAGATCATATTTCTCAAACCAGGGTTGGATTTATCCTGCTTTGATCTTAATTCGGAATATTCACATGCAATTTAGCAAGTTCAAGTTTAAGATTCGCGTGTTGGGTTTGCATTAACAAGAGCTCTGTTGTTGTAGGACTTCAAGCACCACCCAGGAGTTATGACATCCCAGGGACATCAACAAGCAGAATATTTACTACAATTGGCGCGGCTGCTAGCCTTGTCTTTGCATTCAACACAGGAATGCTTCCAGAGATACAGGTACCTGGTGTTTAAATTTTGACGTTTTCAGTTCATGTCCCATTGTCTACGAAATTCAAATGAAAAAACATCCTAGAACCTATACCCTAGGAAGAATTTTCATTATTAAAAACGTTGATACATAGATGGTGTCGATATTTTAAGAACATAATCATTGAACCCTGCAAGTATTTAAGCAGGTTTCACTCTTAATTCTAGGTCATTGCATATCTTGTAATGTTTCTCAGTTCGGAAACTTTATAATTGTTCCATTCCGTGTTGATCAGCTCATATTTTTTCTACATTTTGTTTACCTACCTGTAAATTAACTCGAACTTTGATAATCTAGCTTTCTAGTTTGTGAACATTGCCTTAATGCAGCTTCAATTTGAACTCACTTCGTTCGGATTATGTGACAGGCTACGGTGAGGAAACCAGTGGTTGAAAACATGATGAAAGCTCTGTACTTTCAATTCTCAGCAGGAGTTTTGCCACTGTATGCTGTTTGCTTTGTAGGGTATTGGGCATATGGAACTGGCACGTCATCTTATTTGCTCAACAACGTCAACGGACCGATTTGGGTGAAGGCAATGGCCAACATTGCTGCCTTCCTGCAAACAGTCATTGCTTTACATGTATGAATTCTGCAAATCTCATATCATTTTCCTACTGCTGCACTAACTGTGAATAAACGTTTACTTTTACTGCTGCTTGTAGATATTTGCAAGTCCAATGTATGAATATCTGGACACAAAGTTTGGCATCAAAGGAAGTCCGCTGAAAATTAAGAATTTGACATTCAGAATTACTGTGAGAGGCGGATACCTAGCCATTAACACGCTGGTTGCGGCGCTTTTGCCGTTCCTGGGAGATTTCATGAGCCTCACAGGAGCCATCAGCACCTTCCCTCTCACATTTATTCTTGCAAACCACATGTATCTGGTGGCAAAGAAGGACAAGCTGAGTTCAGCACAAAGGCTGTGGCATTGGCTAAATGTTTGTTTCTTTGCCCTTTTGGCTTTTGCAGCTTTGATTTCATCCCTGAGGCTCATAGCAGTAGATTCCAAAACCTACCACGTATTTGCTGATTTATGATAATTTTTTCTTTCGTAGTTGCATCCCACAATTGTATTTAATTCACTTTTGGCATTTACTTATTAAACTGTTTTAATATTTGTTTGCTCTAGTGTCAATTATCATCAACACACTTTTTTTGTTCTTTTTTTTCTTAAAAAATATGAACCGGGTCCATTCGAACTTGGAATCTCCTTAAATAAATCATCACTAGACTAAGAGTTAGTTAATCACGTTGACGAGATTATATTGGTAGAATTTATATTAATTTGGTAAAGAGACAGTAAACAGAGATCTAAGTGACCTTAAAATGCACAATTGATTTGTCTGCAAACGATCGCTATCTAAATTCAAATGTCTTTAGAACAATGAGGTTCAAGAGCTACTTCAAAAGTACAATAATCAGACAATATCAATCAACTTAATGCTTCAGCCTTCCAAGAACATAAGAGATCCATTTGGCAGATTCCCAATATCAGTTTGGTGGGTCTTCAGAACCTGGAACAATTCAGAAACAAAAACATATGGGAAAATTATGACCCTAGCAGTTTATACCCAGCACAAAAAACAAAGACAGCGAAAACAACCACCAGTAAAAGAAAGCTCTCAGAGATAACATGCTTTTACACTATCTTGAACATTAAACCTACGTCTTTCAACAATATTCATCTGCTAAATACGGGTAAATATGAATCCTAACCAAACAAGTTGTTACTTTGTAGGATAATTGATTCGATGGGAGAATAACTTTTTTAATTAACCAAATATTCTCTTGCTCTATTGAATTTATGATTGTAGAGTGTAGACACAGTATGGCATTTTCATATGTTGTCAAAACGCTATTGAATCATCAACTGCATACAACCAGTACATTAAACCAGGAGATGTTGGCCGAGGGTGGCTAAGAAAGTCAAAACGTAAACATCACCAGGGCAGTAAACAAACCTCAGTGAAATCTCAAGAGTAAATTTGTTTGAACAATATTATACGAGGAGAAAACAGAAAATGGAAGTTCTTAGTTTGGAACTTTGTAATAATTGTACAATATTTATCAAACAAACCCAAGCAAGGGAAAAAAAATTTCTTATCCCTTAGAAATTGATATCTGTATCTTACCTCGTTAGAATCATCCAGATATCAATTTTAGAACGATGCAGACGGTATTAAGTAGCACAAGAGGAACTCTCAAGTACTGTGTTGCGTAAATGAGACCTATAATCTGTCCCTTGACCGATTTTGTCCTGCCCACTGAGAATTCTGAGAGGCTCCATCCCCTAGGCGCAAGGAAGCGGTCCTCGTTTAATATTGCTAGAGCATTTGCAAGAAGCAGAAAGCCTTCAAGTAGCGTCCCCAAACCCATTTACCTGAAAATGAAGAATTTATTTCATATAGGCTACGAATGACTTTGAGTTTTAGGCATTTAATCTCCCCATTCCTCATCCCCTCTTCAATCTAATACGTTAATGGGAAAAAGGAGAACTGTTCAACAACTCTTTCTGTGTATGAGTTCAAAAGATAAGACAGAAGAAAATGAAAGAGGAGAATGCTTCTTTGAAAATCAACTTCACATGTATAATGAAGTTTCCATAGTCTCAAAGACATGCAATCTTATTTGCAACTGTGGTTAACGGGACATAGGCAACTTCAGCATAGAGGAGCATGAGGTATTCAGGGATGATTGTTTAACTGCACCTGCCACGCCATTAGTTGTCTAAATCCTACACAGCTCGCTAATGGCTATGGAAGAGCCTAAATCTATTTGTCGATGAAATTTCTACATTTCTTACAAATCCAAAGAAGATCTAGACTTGTTGTGTGCTTTCTCAGCTCCCTAAACTTGACGTGTGCAATATATAAAATTCTTGTTATGGATAGAACCTCAATACCTAAAATGGGATTGTCATGACTGAACACTGACCTCTTCTGTATTCGAGGAAGATGTTATCATAATTATTGACATACAAGGCTGAATCGCCGATCATTAACTAAATCGTAGCTCAATTAGCTATTTAATTGATATTTTTTCATGAAATGAAAACTATTTAAACTCCAATGTGCACAAAACAACACTATCTCACTTAAATTCTAACATTTGCAGAAAAATTGAGAACTTTGTAGCATTCTACCACAGTAAACACAGTAAAGAGATTTCTACTAAACTTCCTCATGGTTAAACAATCCAAAAGTTACCAAAGTTGGAATTTTCCAAAAATGGGGTCCAAAACCTAGAAACCCAGGAAATCGAATCAACTCATATAGCGCGGTAAACCACAAAACACAGGTAATGTATGCGCCAATAGATGAAAATTAAGGAAACCCATATCAGATTGAACATATAAAAGCAAAAATACAACCCAGGAAGCTTTAATGGAACAAGTAGTTCCAAGAATCACTCAATTATGGCCCAAAGAAAAGAGATTAAACTTACAAATTATAAACGTTGCGGGAAATTGATAAAAGCCAAGTGCCATTTTAAAAATTAACGAAGAAATTAAAAACCCTTGTCACTAACCTGATGATAGCACCTGCTCTCAGAGAAATAGACTTGGAGGTCGAAAAGCAAAGAGAGATGCTTCAAAGAACGAAGACCCCTGGAAACAAGTAGAACGTGCCCTTCTTTTTCTGTGTTTATATTTTGCCTTTTTCAAATCCCTTGTTGGTTCAATATTGGGCTGAATCATGGCTTTGGTGGGCCTTATCGTAATTTTCATAAATAAATTTTCTTTTGTCGTATTTTGAAAAAACTTTTTCTCTCCCTGAGAAAAGATAGAACTTCGGTTTCATACTTTCCATGTGCTATAATTTATCAATGAATATATTTTTTTTGGTAAATGGAGGTCCAAAATCCAAAGAGAAACAACAAATGTTTACAATTTGTAGTTTCAGGTCGATCACCTGAATTTTTTGAAATACTACCATATTTTATTTTAATTTAAAGGGAGAGAAATTTAAATTAAATCACATAATAAGTCAGCCACTAAATATCAAATTTACATAAATATTTACAATCATCGTCATTAATAAGAATTAAGTCAAAGACATCGAAATCCACTCATATCTTCAAATTCAAGTAATGATTTAATGAGTGAAATAATAATACTACAAAATCACAGTTACATCAAAAAATTACTTAGTTCTGTTCTATATTCTAAGATTTGAAATATACAAAGAACAAAGATACAAAGGAGAACTCATCATCTGCTGCTCCAGTACACTTTGAAAGACATATGTACATGTCAGATAAGCTAAAGCAATGATCGTTATTTACAGCTGAAGCAACTCTCAAAGCCCCAAGCCTTTTAATATTCTTCTCCTATATGAGTTACTTTGGGTCGATAATGTTGAGTTTGAATCATTGGATTTTTCACAAATACAACCTGGAAAAGGATTTGCATAAAAATTCTCTTCGAGTTTGGGCAAATTTCTGGAAACTCTTGGATAGGGTCCTCCAGTCGTATGCTCATGTAACTTCCTAACCCGGGACTCGAATTCTTTCCAAGAAATCACTTCCTTGTCCAACTTGTCAATCAATCTCACAACCCTTTGTCTGCAGCCCACAAAATTTTCAAAATTAGATTGTGCTCAAACGAAATTGGTAATTATTCAGTAAATTTCGAGATCATTTAACATATGAATATGATCGACATACCTGTTAGGGCTGATTGTTTTTCGATACCCTTCGAATCTTCGATGACCTTTGACAGCTTTGGCCATGTTTCCATCATAAGAGTAGATGAACACATCACTCTCCACAGCTAAAATATAGTCCAAGGCAGCAAGCTGATTGAGCCTATCTTTGTAGGGTTGCAACTCCTCTTTAGTTGCTAAATTCGAGTGAAAAAAAATATTGGGATACTTGGAGCGCAAGGTAGTTAACCCATCTCCCCCATAAATCTCCCCAGCCACAATGTAAATTTTTGTATCAGAAGGAAACCCAATTGCCACAAGAAACAAAGCAACCTCTCTTGGCGTCATCGGGCATTGCCCTAGCAGCCGCTGCTCCGTGCCGTTGATCCGTTTATGCTTCCAATGTGGCGTCTGAACCCTAATTTCTTCCAGCTCTCTGTCTTCGTCTTGGGTCAGATTGTGACTGCAACCCGTGAAAGAAAGCATGTCCTTTTCGTACCTGCATTTTTTAAAGTTTTTGTCACCACTGGTTAGAATGAATAGAACAATCTTTTTCCATCAGTGACCTACTCCTTCCAACATCAATATTGTCCTCAACACATGATATTAGGCACACCTTAAGTGGAGGGCAATGTATCTGCTACCATTATTTTTCAATCTGTCCACCAAATTCATCCCAAGCTGTTCGATTTCCGAAGTGAATCGCAGCGCCTTGAAGAAAGCGCGGCAGCGTAGCCTCTGGATTGGGCTAGCCACATTGTTGGCAAGTCGAGAATCCGTGTGAGTAAATTTGAGCACCTTATGCTTCCGCAATAATGTGACCATCTGTTGCCTATAGTAACTGGGCTGGTCACTAATTGTTACACATTGTTAGATTCCTTCCATCATATCTCATCCCTCTTATTTTCTAGAGGTCACGTTTGGCGAATATAATTAAATTAGATTTGATAACTCATCAACTTCAATATAAGTTAATTAAATATAAATATCGATATTTTTCCATTGCAACGAAGATAATCTATTTTTACATTCGAGACATATTAAATTTGATGAATTATCAAATTAGAATTCAATCTCAACCACCAAAGAAAGTAATATTATCAATCTTGACCATACCTTTGACCAAGAAACTGGCGCCTTGACCGGCGGCTTCACGTCAGAAAACTCCGGCGGTAGTGTTTCTACGATCTTGATATCGTCTCTTAAAACTTCCATGAAGTGCTTCCAATTGAAAATGTCCTTAAAATCACTGAACAAACAAGATAGAATCAATTTCAAAATTTACTACAGTAATTTAACCGACCAAACAATGAGTTATAATCCGAACCTTGGGTCAGTCCAAAAGGATCTGTGATCTAAAGAAGGCAGAACAAGGGTTGCATTCATAAGTTTTGTTACTGCAACCATGTCACTTATCTGCAAATTCAATTTGATTACAAAATATAAACACCTGGTTCGAAAAAATTAGGAAAATTGAAAAACACAGGAGCTGAGTTAGATTAGTTTAGTTGCATACCCCAAGCTTCATCTGGTTCAATCCGCCGTTGGGACGAATTAGGAGAAAGCCATTTGTGTCGGTTCCATTCACTGTAAAAACTTTCAAGTTTAGAAATGATTTATAGAGAGTTCATTACAGAAGCTAATCAATCTCTTAGTTTAATTTGGATGAATTAAAATTGGGACGTACGGAGTTCCTTCTTGGATCGACTTATGCATTGGTAGTGATTAGAACTCTCTGGTGGCCTCCAAATATCACGAATCTGACTAGCAGAAATCAAATAAAAAATGGGATCATAATCTCAGGTTAATTAGTTAATTACTAAAACAAAATTAGACCCCAATTAACTGTAACAAGACTACCAAGTTTGAGTCATAATTTGCAAGTAAGCATGCTTCAAATTTTCAGTCCTTTTTTTGGTCTACCGTTAGTTTGAGGCAAATGAGTGAATGCTAAGTATATGATAAGGAAAAGTATAACAAGAAATAATAAAAACTATGAACTTCTTGTTCATATTATATCTCACCCAAATAACTATTGTCGACTCTATAGTACATACCGAGGTCATAGAGAAAAGACCAAGAGCCTCCCTCGCGACCTAGCAAGCATTAGCCTACGGGTCCTAGTATCAGACAATGCCACCCAAGTGGGCCACCCGGTCCCACCACATGTCACCAATCTCATATTGAAAAATTGAAGAAGCCTTCTCCACTTCTCCTACAAATAAAGGGCATCTTCTCCCCCCACCTCAAAAATAATTTAACCACCTTGGCTGTACATAAGTGGACCGGTGCCCCCGTCAAAGAGTGTCTAGCAAAGATGATCTCTAGTTGGTATATTTGTGCATCTACTCAACTAAACTTGTAACACAGAGATTTGAATTCGAGATTTCAAATTCACGCTCAAGGGGCAAAGTCCCGAATTTGATTTGGTAAATAATTATTAATATTGGTAATTGAAAAATAAAAATCTTAAATTACCATCTTTAATGTATCAAATTAGAAACATAAAGTCCCAAGGCGCAAAAACCCTGTGAACTTCTAGAGAGAGAGCGAAAGCTCTCCCGTCTCACTAGATTTTTCAAGCTCCTCCCTGCCGGGTTGAGAGTCGATGGCATGTTAATCCAGCGTTCATCGCTGTTTGCTTGGCTCTTACGGCCGCTTTTGGTCCCTTTGCTTTGAGTCCATGCCTTTCCTCACCAAATCTCATCCATCACCTCATCTCCAACCAAACCTCTCCATCTACACATATTATCTCTCCTAAATCCCATGCGCGCCCTTGGATCTATTCCTTCTTCGGTATTTCTCTTGGCCTATTCCTTCTTTGGTATTTCTCTCGGCCTATTCCTTCTTTGGTATTTCTCTCGGCCTATTCCTTCTTCAGTATTTCTCTCGGTCTAATCCTTCTTCGGTATTTCTCTCGGCTATTTCAACGGCATCTGCTACTACTTCCAATCTACAGCCTTTCTCTAAATATGTGCTTCCAGTTTGGGCTTTTTGGATATGTAGTTTGTCGGTCAATCATGACCTATTTAGTCGTTTGAATATGAGGATCTTTGGTGGCATTTTGTCTCCAAACCATTCTCTATAGATCGCTGTCCTTGATTTCGGCGTCTGGATCGCGCGTTTTGCAGTGGTGGCAAGCAGTTGGGTGGTGGCAGCTAGTGGTGTGCCTACTTAGATTTTAGGGTTTCGTTCGGTTTTTTTTTTGTTTTCGGATTTATCTTTTGTTTTAGGTTGGATTTGTTGTTTTTTTAGCTGAGCCCTATTGTGTTTGAGTTTTGTTAGTGCATAATGAATATTATTTTCTTGGGAAAAAAAATGCATGAGATTGGAATCATTTGATTGGATTAAGAACAACAATCTGACCTGGGACTTCTCTGTAAATGAGTCACATAAACCCTGTAACCTTCAGTGACTATGTTATGTTGCAAATTTGCTGTCCCTTGGAGCAATGCGGGTCGAATGAATCCGATTTTCTCCATCATCCGGAGCTCCGGAAACGTGTTGAGCAAGGCAAACTTGGACAGCATTGACAGAAAAGCCAACACCATCAAAGCCAAGAAAGCCCATCTGCAGCAGCACCCTCTTGAAAATTCAGACAGCTTATGAACTCGACGGCGGAAGAAGACGGGGTTAGGGATGACGCCGTCAGACTTAACAGAAGCAGCATTTTGTTGATCCTCTGTTGCTTCAAACACACGTCTCCTGGACTTGCATGATGAGTTATGGTGATGATCTGAAGTACAGGCTGACATCAGGGGAGAGATCGAGGCAGAGGAAGAAGAAATTATTATTACTATTAAGAGAGGGATATTAATTAAAGTTTGGAGATGAGATTAATGGACGTTTAGTGGGGGGAGGTAACGGCTGAATTGCTATGGTGTGTTTGTGTTAATATGGCTTTGAAATATGAGTGGGAACGGATTATACGGCGGAGGAGGCTCTGTGTGGGTGAGTTGTTGCCTATAAATAATTCGTGTTTGTAATTGGAGGACATTTTTGGGTTTACTGTGGGAAAAAAAAAAAATATATATATATATATATTCTCTTAAATATAGGGGAAATTTTCTGTATTTCTTCCTTTACAATTGTATAGAGGACTACCAAATTATATCTAATACAATGAGCTATTCTAGGTAAGTCACAAATCTAGGACACGGTAAATCAAACCCCTGCAGTGGGCGGTGGGTTGTGGGCAGTGGGCGGAGGTCCAAAGAGGGAGATGATGGTGTGGTGGTCGCCGAAGCCAATCCTACCCTTCGTTCACCATCTTCTTCTTAATTTTTTTTTTTAATATTTAGTTTTAATATTAAAACATCAAATTCCTTACTGTTACGTAAGCCTCCTAAACGGAACGTGTAATAGTGTGAATTATTTGGTGTAAAAGAGCTGACAGATGGGGCATTCTGGATGCACATTGTTATGATTTCATGTTCGATGAGTAAATTGAAACTCAATATCCGAGAACATTTTGAATAATAAATCATAAATATATATACTAATTTAAATTCATCGGGATGCTCAAACAACCAATTATGATCCGACTTCAGCATGTCATAGGCAATATCACATAATCTCAAGATATCTCTTACTTCACAGTCATCAATAGACCACGACTCATCATAACCATCAATCAATCCAAGACATTCAGACTCAATCATGTCCTATTCGAATCACATATCCAAAGTATCTATATATATATGTATACTTATTCTAAATTCGAAATTTAGGATCATCAAACAACACACATTCATACATATAATATATATATATAAGAAAGCAAATGGATCTACTAGTAGTACTCGGGGTCGAAGTCACCCGATGCTCCTGCGCTGTCAAATGCCTGAAACAATTGGGCGACTAGTTCATAACCAACTTGAGCAATTAAACCCGTACTGCTTCCCTTATTGGATTAACTCCAACACGGGTTAGCTTAAAATTAACCGTTCCATTAAACAAAGGCAGGTCTAAGGGAACCTAGGGGATAACCCATGCGATGTCACGCGCCGCCGTACACTGACACGCGCCGCCGGTAGCGTTGCATACCTGTCACCGAGAATGAAGTCAGCTCTTGGGAGAGATTCCACACAGAAAAATGGAGAGCCGCCGTGAATGGTGGTGCACGGGCCGGAGGCTCGTCGGAAACCTAGGTTTGCCAACTTCACCAAAAACTACATTCCAGCTACCTAAACGTATCTACACATCCTCAGGAACTCAAATATGTGATTGGATTCTCGAAAACTTACCTGAACCGATCGAAAAATGATCGGGAACTTCCGACGTTGTCGAGCTTCAAAGCTTCGATTCGCAGGCTTCGAGTCTAGCTGATTGTTGAGTACAGGGACGGCTTTGCCATTCCCAGACGAAGCTTTCAGGCTTGGTCCCTCGCCCTGGGTATGACGAAAACGCCGTCAATGACGCTGGCTATTTATGGGCTTCGCAGCGTCCATTCGTCCCTTCCGATGATCGTGGACGGGGATGAAGGCAAGGGAGGAACTCGTCTCGTTGAGGGGAGTTGCCTGGGTGCGGTGGCTAGGTCAAACGTGACCTGAACTGGGGACGGCGAGGCTGGGTGGCAAGACATCGCAGAGCAGAAAAGAAAGACAGTGAAGATGGGTCTTCGGGGAGAGAGAATGCAAAATGGGAGAGAGAGAGAGAAAGAGCAAAATGGGAGAGAGAGAGAGAAAGAGCAAAATGATGAAATTATAATGGTGGGTTTTTGATATTTTAGGAATAAATTATAATAAAATATAATTAATAATTTCTAACTCAGATAATCAATATTAATATTTCCGATTTCTCCCAAACTACTTTATTCTCGAATTTTCTATAAATTTGATTTTCTGGTCTTAAATTTCGTCTACGGTAATTTTCTATTAAAACCTCAATTTAATTAAAAGTTTAGAGTTTAACGGTTGAAACTAGTTCTGTTTGCTAAACCTCAAATTTTTTTTACCTCACATGTTATTTTTTAGTTTATTTTATTTTAACAGAACACGCAATATTAATAAGTATGAACAACTAAATAAATTTAGTATAAATATATTTACATAGGAAATAGTAATAAGGTACCACTTTTGGGTTTTTGTTACATTGACAAGTTATACGCCTAAGCTCATGCAATGCAACAATAGAAAGGCTTTGAGATTTGGGTTAGGCTGGGATCTAATCATTAACTGGTCCTATAAAATTGGGCCTTTTCTGTAACTTATCGTACACTAGGCCCATCTACAAGCTCAATTCCTTTTTCATAAATACCATGATCTTCTCCGACTCCCCATTAGGGTTTTAGTTCTTCTTCGCAGGCGTCTGTGGTTGCTAGCAGCTGTAGAGACAGGCATAAACCCCCAACCGAAGAAATGGTGAAGGAACGTCAAGGAGAGCGAGTCAGGTAACCCATCCATTTTCTTCCCTCACCAAAAACCCTAATTTTGAAAATGTTAATCCGATTCTGTCTCAGATTTATGACAGTTTCTCTCTTTAATTTCTTTTATCAGACTCTACGTCAGGGGCACCGTCACCGGATTCAAGAGGTAACTTTATAAAGCTTTTTGTTGCTGTTTGATTGCCATTATTTTTCTGCTGATAAAACCATAAAATTGAAAAAAATTGATTTTTTTTTCTTCAATGTGAGCCAAATTGGAACTAGGGTTTTTTGAGTTGACTGGTTGTTTTGGTCAGGTCTAAGTCGAACCAGTACCCCAGCACCTCGTTGATTCAGATTGAGGGAGTGAACACCAAGGAGGAGGTGGCTTGGTATGCCGGGAAGCGCATGGCTTATATCTACAAGGCCAAGGTGAAGACGAATGGGAGTCACTACCGCTGCATTTGGGGCAAGGTTTGCAGGCCTCATGGTAACAGTGGGCTCGTTCGTGCTAAGTTCACCTCCAATTTACCCCCCAAAGCCATGGTATTGTGTTAGACTAACTACATTGTGTTATATGGCTAATGGTTTTTTGTTTGAATCGGTTTCTGATTTAGTTTGTTTTGTGTTGCTTTGCAGGGTGCTCGAGTGAGAGTATTCATGTATCCCAGCAATATATAAGGTACTTTTTACTAGCTTTATCCTTCGCTTATAATGTTATATTTGAACTGTTGATTTAGTACTGTAGTCTTTTTGTGGATTAGCATCCTATAATATGGATATATATGGGGCTACAGCATTTTCTTTCGTCAATAGTTGCATTTTCGTGAGAGTTTGTTTCAATCACGGTGGAACTTGCCAAGTTATTTTGTGTATATGCATGGAACTACATGTGTTTTCGTCCATTATAGTTGCTGAAATCATTTGTGGTTTTGTGAGAGAGTGTTTGTAATATATTGTGGAGCTTGCCAATTTCTGTTGTGTCCTTTTCAATGATCTATTATACACTTGACACTTTCAGTCATCAGTTTTAATTATTACGTATCACCTTGTGGCTTCACATAATGTTTTTTGGTCCCTGTGGCAGTGTTGTTTTAATTGATTCTGAATTTCTCTATTGGTTACTTTCTGAACTTCTCTTTTTGAGAATATGATACTATTTATTGGAAACTACTTTACGATTTCGGTGTACTTTTCAATTGTGCTCAGTTGTTCATTGTGTCTCCAAGGCATAGAATTCTGGTCAAGCTTATTTGGAATGCTAACAATTTTTTTGGTCGCATTGAAAGTTTTTCACCTTAATCCATTCTATATGTAGGTTATTAAGTTCTTGAGCTATTGCTGTCTAACTTATCTAGTTTGCAGATGTTTGTACTTCAGTTTTTGTCTTGGTCCATTTCAAAGTTCATTTAGATTAGGTTTATTCGGTCTAGCCTCAATTCATCACACATTCATTTTTAGATGACCATGTGTACGGTTGTTTACTATGGTTTTTGTCCTATATTACTTGAGATTATATTGCATTCTAGGAGATTAATGCATGTTTATTTATTCCTTGGTTCTTATTGGCCTGCTTCTTTTGGTTTTATTGAGCTTCTATCTTCCGAGTTCTAATCATATGCTCATGTTTCTTTCTTGCAGTTGCTACCCAGGACCTCGAAAGATAGAGAATGGTTGCATGAAGGTTTCCCTAGATTTACATTTTTATGAGCCAAGTTAGATGTAATGTTTGTTTGAAGGTGAGTCAATTTTGTTTGTTCAGATGGTAGAACATGGATTACTACTCACTGATTTAAGGCGTATTATCTGACCAGTTCAACTTTGTGAGCATCTAGTTGGTTATTTTTCAATTTGAGTTTCGATTTTTTAATATTTGAAATGATATATTAAATTTCCCCAGAAAGGGCAACAGATGAAACTGAGTCATGGATTGCCGACTTGCCATGCACTATTATTTGTAAGTGATTGATTGCGACTTAATCTTCCAATGTGGGCAGTGAGCTCTCAAAAGTGTTTGTTACCTCTCTAAAAGGCCGGTGTTAAAACATAACCATTTCTTTGCAAGTGTTCACCAATAGCTGTCTATTCTGTGCCCATTGTAGATTTGTAGATCATGCCCTTCTCTGTGTTGATAAGATTGTGAAAATGATCGTGCTTGTTTTGAGTAGCGGCCCCTCTTGTTTGCTCTTAGATGCCGGCTTTTGCTTCACTCATATTGCCTCACTTGTCACTATCGTGTTCCCTGGAAAGATAATAAGTACCTTTACAATGCCATTGATTATAATTGAAGTTAATTGATTGTGATCATGTTGCTTGAGTTAGATTATGTAAGCTAGTTGTAAAGAACCTTGTGGAGTCAAACGTAAGGGCTCCTATTATTTTGGCTTTGTAACATAGAATAAAACGACATGGAAAGAATCAAAAGCCACGAACTGTGGCTAGCTAATTTGTTATAATTCAGATCATTTTGCCTTGCCACATGAACAATTGTATGATTTAAGCTTTCCACTAGCACCTTTTTAGCTCATGAAGCATGGTTTAACGTGCTCCTTCTCAATATGCTTCCTCCTTGGATCTCTCTTTCTGTCACAGTTTAGTGTCTGTTAAAGTCCATGCTTGTCAATCGGTTTGGATCAGTTAAATGTAACGTGGACCGGTCCGGTCTGAGTCAGAGTTTGATATGCTCCCACTTAGTAAACAAGCATAGGTGATAACGAAGTTTGACTAGAAACGTAATTGTGCCATAATTTAGGGTAAGGTGGCTCCAATTTCATGCCATGCTTTCATGTCTAATGTGACTAACCTCATCTAATTTGAATGTTAGTATTTTTATTAATATTCTTAATTGTTGTTTTTCCGATATTAAAACAGAAAATAGAAAATATTCTTCTTTCTTTTCCTTTTCCTTGAATGAAATGAAATATTTGAAGAAATTCACACGGTTTTCCATATGCATGATAAATTTTTTTAAGTATTTATCATGTGAGGATAGAGATGGAAATGGAACTGAAATAGGTTGGTTCTTCTTTCTAGAGGGAGGAATTCTATAGGGTTGAAAAAGTAAAAGTGCACAATGACCAACTTTCAAATTTATTAAATACAGTATATGTAAGTCACTATGACAAATTAGTGATATTTTATTATACTTGAATGACATTCGATTTCTATAGAAAATAAATTCGATAATTACGTGCATATATATTATATAATTCTCAAAATCGTTATATAAAGAAAAGTAAATTGAATTCTAGATTAAAATAATATTTTATATATATGGTTTGTTATAATTGACTTCTCATTTTTAGAATAAAAAAATATATATCATTAGATCGCAATACTAATACATTATATTCATAATCTTCGAATACATAAAAAAAAAAATCCAAAATTTATTAATTTGAACGAATGAGGTTTGAAGGATATCTCCAAGTTTGGCAGCACCTACATATGCACCGTCCAGCACAGCCGATATTGAAAGATACGATCTTCCAAAAGCAGTGGAAATCCAATATATCATATATATGCTGCTTGTCCTTGCACGACCCCGTTTATTCAGCATTTTCACATGGCTTCAATTCTGCCGATTAATCTAATCTTCCAAGAAATCAAAAAAATGAGGCGGCATTTTGACCCTTGGATTGGTCTTCTCTACTGCCTAACCTCTTCACCCTTTTTTTCTTAAGTAAGTGGAAATGGCTCAAAAGTCAGCTAATTAAGCATCCCCATTGACCCTTCCACCATCAAATGAGGCAATTCTTAGATCGAGAGCTAGTAATACGTTTGCTTAATTTTATCACTTTTCCACGGATATAATTTAATCAACGTAGACAATAATGAGAATCGATAATTATTAACGATATTACAAATATTAATAAGATAAAAGTGAACTCGAAATATTACTTATTTACAATCTTAAATACGAATGCAACTACCTAATGATACCATTCATTATTCCTTCAAGTGTGAACTCTCTAATATTTCATCCGCAATAGAACCTCCAATATAAATATGGCTCTACTAAGAAAAGAGTATTTTACAAAAGTCCCTATTTAACTTGTCTCTGCTTTCGATATTTCCTCTAAATTTCTGTCTTTGTCAATTCTCTTAAATATAAATTATAAATAAGTAATTTTGCATATCATCATGTTTCACTCAATTCTTTTAACAAAAAACTTCTGATAGAAGGTGAAAAAACATGACTACGGAGAAAAATCAATCTATCATTATAAGTCGAATGATGAAATGATACTAAAAACAAAATTATATTTTGTGGCTGACAGTTGAGAGTGATGAGTGTTTAATGTTATGGTATAGTTTGCAGCTTGAAAGTTGAAAGCACACCATTGACATTGACAAAATCTTTATCCTTCAAAAACCAAGCACCACTTGGCAAAGCCTTTGGAAACTCTCATGGAAAAACCAGACAAGTTAGGAAACTTGGACCAATTGCTACAAGGAAATCTCCTATTGGACACTACAGAATATTCTTTTCTCTCCAAACCAAGGGTAAAACGCAACCAGAATATACTCCAACCCTTGGTAATCAAAACCCACCAATGCCACCTCAGCACCAGAGCTCCAACTCCAACTGCTCACCCTCAGCACAGCCTCCACTGGATTTTGCAGCAGGCACACCTAGCCATCCATGGAATTTTCACCTTTCCTTTCTCAAAACAACAGAATTAAATATCCATTTTAGATTTTAACCTATTTCTTTTATTATCTATTTCTGTTCAGATTTTCAGACCAAATCACTCAGAAAAAGAAAAAGAAAAAAAAAGCTCAGAGGTTGGTTCTTTTTCCTTCTTCTTTTATGGCACAGATTGCACAGGCTGCTTCAGCTCCTCTTGTGCCCTTCAATTGTATGCTCTCTATCTCTTAATCCCACAAAATTTGAGTTTAAAATTCTTGGGGTTTTCAAATCAATTCTGCCCAATTTGGTTCCTGATTATAGTATATAAATATTTTGAGTCAAAAAATTGAAAACCCAGAACCCAGAATCTTCAAAAAAGTTGCAAAATATTGCTTAATTTGATGATCCAACTGAACCCAGATGGTAGTTTTTGGGTTAATTTGTTTTCTGATCAGATTCCAAACAAATGGGCACAAATTCTGCCGCATTGTCAATTGGGAAAGTTTTTTGTTGTTGCTGACATTTGTGGGGATTTTCAGGTGGTGCAAAGCAATTTGGTAAAACATCAGTGCTTCTGTGTTCTTCAAGAAGTGCTTGTTTTTTACCATCATTGAAAACTTTGAGAGGAAAAAGAATTGGACAGGTTGAGTTTTTGGTAAGTGCAGCAGCAGCAGCAGCTAATGAAGGCTTTCAAGAGGTAGCTGAAGGTCAGCAACCATTGCCACCTTTGGACTCTTCTTATACATGGCCAGATAAAAAGGTTCCCACTCTCTTCTCAATTTTGCATTTATTTACCTCTTCCCAATTTTGCATTTATTTAACTCTTATAAATCGCTTAACTTATTAACTCTCCGTTTAATGATATTTAAAATATCCATTATACATAGCACGTAATATAATTTGAAAATATGATTCACACAAGTAATTACATATTCACATAGCTACTAGGTTTACTTATTACACTATAATTACATCTTTAACATAGATTAAGTTCGTTTATATAAGTGGATCTCACGGAAATTTTACTTTTACGAGAGATGTGATGAATAAAATATTCGATAAATATAGTAATTTCTTAATTTTCGTTGCAACTTAACTATTGCCCACTTTTTTTTATCGCATTTCATTTTTTTTTCATGGGCTCCATATCAGAATTATGGGGTCTAAATATACAAAATTGAACAAACAAAAGGTGGGAAATAGAGAAAAAAATAAATATCTAGGCTACCGTATTTAGTGAAGAGGACGAATGTCTCCATCAAAGGAAATGGAAAGAATTGATTGAAAGTGGTAAATTTAACCATTAGTTACTTGTACTTGTAACCAAAATTATGTTAAACACAATCTGGTAAACTTTTACCAAACAAAATTAATCCTATTTTTTTTTTACGGTTTATGTTCTCACTCCTTGTATAAAAAAATAAATCCTAAGATCTGTATACGTTCTCTAACTTTGACCGGTCTGCAATCAGGTTCTTGGAGTTTTTTTTTATTGTAATTTATTTTCCTTTGAAGAAAAACAAAAAAGGGAATTAATCCTAGAAAAAAACACGTCCAAACAAGAACAAGCATCTAATTAGTGATCAATGTTACTTATACGAGCCATATCACAAGTTAATTAGGAAAAAAATTATTATGAATCACTGGAATTATATTTTGGTTGCAAAAAAATAATGTTTATTAGTCGTTGCACGAAATATTCCTTTCACTTGCTGTTGGACCGGGCCATTTCATTTTAATATGGCTGCCTAATTCCTTTTAATTTTCTAACAGCCACGTCCATGACACGTCAGACGTAGACAAGTCCCACACACGTTTTTGTCTTCTTACAAAAAAAATACGGGATCATTGTACTCCAAATATTGCACTAATCCTCTTATATTATAAAGTGTATATAATATATATTTAATTTTATTTATTATATCCTATAATAATAACACACAGAAAAAAATATTAAGTGGTATTTCTCCAAATTGCTCGGATTATGCGTTTCACTCTAAACTCTTATTAGCTGCAAACTAATATTAGAAATAACAAATATGAAATGTAGAATTTAGGATTTATTTATTCACATCATTGACGAGTGGTCCGGCACCACTAATATTTTCTTTTTTAAATTTGCAAATAAAGAGTGGGGAATTTTGTAATGAAAAATAAAAGAATATGGGGAGTTTAACACCTCACGTTCAAGAGTTTTCTTTGAAAACTAATAAATGGAGGGTGGAATTTCAATTTTGTAAGTTAGGGTTTTGGATTTGGTGGGTTACTGCCGCCAATAACACAATCAAAGAATTGGGTTCAACGGCCATTAATGGCTGAATTCTTCTATAACTCAAATTCTACTTACTAATTTCTCTTTTTTATACTTACGAAAATGTTGGTAATTACTAATTTCTCTTTTTTTTTTATACTTTAAAAAAATGTCTTTTGTAAAAATTATAAAGTCAATTTTATTTTTTAGTCCCATATACATGTATATATATTTTGTTGTAATTAGTCTTTAATTATTATTTTTTATCAAGAATGATATCATTATATATCATAAAGAAAAGGTACAACCATACCGTCAAAATCAAACTATGGCAACAAGACCCACAAGCCAATATAGCAATACTAACACGAATAAAGCCGCACTAATAGCTAACAAACCAACATCACTGAAATTATGCAAAATTACAAATCAAGCTCACAAAACCCAAAACAACCAAAACCCTACTAGCGCTTATAATCCTAAACAAACTACCTCAACTAAAAGAAACAGCACATCACATCTGATCTTGAAGAACTTGTAGAGCATGGCGGATCTGAGGAAGGCTTGATCTCCAGCGATCCAATTGCGCATAAAAACGAATAAAGGACAAAATGTCCTAATCTAACTAATGGGATCAAAATCAATGGGAGATATTACGGCAAACTTCAGCAATGTAGAACAAAATTTAGGGAAAAAGAAGAAATTTAAAATGAAGATTGGTAAGGGGATGAATTGAAAAAAATAGCAAAATAACATAATTGAGAACTCAAACATAGCTCAGATTATACCGTTATCACAAAAGGTCTCTTATTACTAATCCAAAAGAAAAGAGGAAAAACGGTTGAGTTCCTCCTTAGTTTGCTTTTTCTTTGGGATTAGGATGAGAGAAAACGGAGGTGAGAGTTTTTTGAAATCGGAGCCCTTCAATCGTCTTTTATTATTTTTTAAAACATTACTAATCCTATTAAAAGAAATATGGAGACACAGAGAAATCATGAGAGAATAATCCACTTAATATCATGTGGAAGTTGTTGTCTACTTGTCCTAGATATGAATTTTGCAATTTACAAAAAAGGAAAAAGGACTCATTAAATAAACATCATGTGGAAGTTGTTCATCGTTAACATTAAATATGGTAAAGGTCAAAGTGAATTTGAGATAACGAGTTGTATCTATTTAGTTGGAAGAAGTTTCAGGTTGATCCATATGAAAGTATGTATTAATAATGAAGACGGTGTTTAATTTGTATTAAAACGTTAACTTTATATCGCATATTTTGGATATTACAAAAAATAATTGCCTAACTTTTCTGGAAAAAATGAAGGCCATTGTATTCTTGTTTTCATTTACTAGAAACTTCTCAATTGAATTAAATCCATACCAAATTTATGTTCCAAGCTGAATATAGTCAAAGTCTCGCTTTCCTTATTGTTGACACAACAAATGAAAAATTTCTCTTAAAAATAAAATTGAAAATTACAAAAATACAAAAGGGAAAATGAAAACAAAAATAATAATTAAACTACTGAAAAAAAAACAAAAAAAACAAATGAAGTGAATTATGCCGTACGCGTTTACCTCTCTCTCTCTCTCTCTCTCCTATAAAACTCTCTCTTTGTTTCTCTCTCTCTCTCGTCCCCTAATTGCAGAAGAGGCACATTCCTCGTCGGTCGTCCTCAAAACTCTGACCCAAAGACGCTGCCTCTCTTCATTTTAACACAGACTCATTTCCATTTTCAATTCGATTTCTATTCGTCTGTTTCTCTCAAAAAAAAAAAATTCTTAATATTTTTGTGTTTTTTTTCCAATTTAATTTCATAAAATTCTGGGTCTTTTTCAATGAACCTCAATTCTCAGATCCATGGGAGGCCAACCCATGTTTCTATGTAAGCCAATTTGTCATCCTCTACCTGGGTTTCACCAATGCCCCAACCCTAACAGATCCATGCCCGTCTTCTAGTGCACCCCACCTCGCCTGAACCTAACGCCCTTCTTGGTTTTGTCTCCGAATTTTCAGCCGTCCGATCGAGACCCACCTCGTAAAATGAAGGGTAAGAGCCGTTTCTTCACGATCGGGCTCGTCACCGCCTGGTACTCATCCAACATTGGGGTTCTGCTGCTGAACAAGTACTTACTCAGCAACTATGGCTTCAAGTACCCGATCTTCCTCACCATGTGCCACATGACGGCTTGTTCTCTGCTTAGCTACATAGCAATTGCTTGGATGAAGATGGTGCCGATGCAGACCATTCGATCCCGGGTCCAATTCTTGAAGATCACGGCGCTGAGCCTGGTGTTTTGTGTTTCGGTCGTTTTTGGGAACATTTCGCTTAGGTACTTGCCGGTCTCGTTTAACCAGGCTATTGGGGCCACCACGCCTTTCTTCACTGCGGTATTTGCCTACTTTATGACTCTCAAGAGGGAGGCTTGGCTCACATATCTTACCCTCGTTCCTGTTGTTACAGGGGTCGTCATTGCAAGTGGGGTATGAGCTCTTCCTTTGTAATTTTTGCTTAATTTGATGCAAGTTCAACTATTTTATTGACAATTGCTATGAATTCTGGAAATGGGTTTGCTTTGGTATGAGCTACTTTGGATGAGAATGGGGCAATTTTTATTGAGACAAGTCTGAATTGCTGGGATATGTTATGGGATGGATTGGTGGCAGTTTTTGAAATTGGGTTATTTCCAATTGGTTTCAACTGTCATAGAGTTGGATGGGAACTAAAATCTGATAATTGAGAGAAAAACAACTGTGAGAAGATCTATCAAAACAAAAAGGAACATAAATTTTGAACCCGAGAATTTGGCCCCCTAGGACCTGAGATCTGTTGAACTCAGCTGAGTTTAGTTCAAGAATTTAGCTGAACTGGGTTGACCTCCTGTCCTGGAGCCTGGAATATAAATAAATTTGATTTAAGGCTTTTGGGTGCATGAAACTGGGTGGCATTTTTGGTTTTACCTAGGTTGTATAAGCCAGTTAAGTTTAAGATTGTAAGAATTTGTGATCCTTCAATTTGATTTGAGCAAAGTGCAATGCATCTCACAGTTTTTTTCTTTTTACATGACCATAGGGTGAACCAAGCTTCCATCTATTTGGGTTCTTAATTTGTGTGGCAGCAACTGCTGCCAGGGCACTTAAATCAGTGCTACAAGGGATTTTGCTTTCTTCTGAAGGGTAGGAGTTTCTTTTTCATTTTCTCTACGGTTCTCTATCTGGTTAAATTTGATGACATACTTTATGTCATATTCAATTGAAAATCGTTTTCTATCTGGAAATGTATGCTGAATGAATGGCTTGCATTTTTATTCCAGGGAGAAGCTGAATTCCATGAACCTCCTTCTGTATATGGCTCCAATAGCCGTTGTTTTCCTACTTCCTGCAACACTTATCATGGAAGATAACGTTGTCGGTATAACACTAGCTCTTGCGAGAGATGATGTCAAGATCATATGGTATCTACTATTCAATTCAGCATTGGCATATTTTGTAAACCTGACCAACTTCTTGGTCACAAAACACACCAGTGCTCTGACTCTCCAGGTATGTCCATATTTATATTTGTTATTCTGATTACATTCAGTGCTGTTAAATACTTGTTATGCTCTAGTATTTAGAAGATTTTGGGAATAACGATTATGGTTTGAGGATTACTGAAGTTCCAGGTATTTCTATCTTTAGGGTGTAAGTAAAAATGATAGGATTTTATAACGACAGGATATGAATCATCCTAATTTTGTAATAGCTATGTTCAGAGGGCTGAGAGATTAACTGATTTATTATGGCGCCTGTTGAAGGTTAACCCGTTGGAAAATAGACAGTTATGTATATATGGGGCTGTTAGCATTATGTTAAGCCGAATTTATAATCTAGGACTGATTTGCAAGGTTGAAGGCACTTTTAGGACAAGAGGATGGTCTTAAGTAAGTTGGATGAATCTGTAAGAAACTGGTTCATGTAGCCCCACCCTAAGTTACATGGCTATGTTGACTAATGAAATGGGCACATTCTGTATTTTTCTACATTATTCCATGTTTACACTACTCCACCGGAATGTGACCTTGTGCAGTATGTTGTTTGACTGAACTGAAGAATGATGCGTTAATCCCCTTTCTGAATTTTCACATTTTCGTATCGCCAATTTTAAGTTCAACGCTTTTCATTCTAGTCTTATTGCAAGTAACAAACCGGACTTTTTGGCTATCCAGGTACTAGGAAATGCTAAAGGAGCTGTAGCTGTGGTGGTCTCAATATTAATTTTCAGAAACCCTGTTTCCGTGACTGGAATGATGGGTTATTCTCTCACGGTCTTCGGAGTAATCCTTTACAGCGAAGCCAAGAAACGAAGTAAATCATAATTCCGGGAATGCATCAAGTTAAATTTCGAATCTTTTGGTTTTGCATACTGCGAGGCCAGCGGTGGCAATCCTGGAGGCAGCAGAGTCGGAGCTACATGCTAGTAGTTTGTGCCGGGATTTTGCCTCCAAAAATTCTATTTTTTTTCCCCTGGAAGCTAAGTGCGAGAGGCTTCCATTTGTATCAGCAACAACGCAGGATAAGTGAGAAGTAGGAAGAAACTTAATAAGTGACTAGTACTATGGTCTCTTTTATTCCCAGCTTTTGGGGTTACGGGGGAAAATATATTTTTATCTTTTTATTCTTTCAGCAAAGGGTTGTAGAATTGGCCTCCATACAATGAATCAGTCTGTTATTAACAATTTGACATTTCTTATATTGATTAATTAATGAAAAAAAAACACCCATAATTTCACAGTTTTGTACTCATATCGCGGACTCTCTCATGTCAAAGTGCTTTTAGAATTGTTATAAATGCTTTTGTTAGCATTTACAGGTAAAAGTTGAAAATTGAAAGTGCTTCTGAGACTAGTCAATATCATACACCACTCCATTCTCTGCATCACTTTCATCTTCATTTCCCTGTGGTGGTAACTTGGGAGGCAAGCAGATGAGTATGCGATCCGGCCTAACTCTCTACTCAATCACCACCGGCAGATGATCCTCTGGCGAAATGTTGATTCTCACTTGGATTCCCGGCAGAATCTCCTAGGCGAATTGACTCAAATGGCTGAGGGAAAAGGCACAGATAGCAGGCTCTATAATTGTAACATGTTCTTGCTGCATCATTCTACATGAAAATCAAACTCGTCGCCGTGACAACATTTTGGAAGAATTCATAGTTCTAAATCAAAAGAAAGAATAATAACGTGGTTCACTGGAATCTTTGATTTCATTTGGAAACAGTGTTCTAATTATGATATTTTCTTTTGTTCTTGGATGAAAATATCTCACTTCATCCTTGATGCCATGACCCATGGACCCCTCAGTGACAATTCGATTACATATAAAACTTCTTTTTATATTTTTTCGGGATAATAAAGTGGGAAAATTTGAACGTAAGACATGTTTCCACATTGAAAGAAGAGGTCCCAAAGATGTAGCAGATATAGCAGGAAAATGACACAGAGATGTAGACTCATAAATTTTGTAAAAAGCCGAGCAAAATGGCGACACCATGAACTTACTGCAAATAAAGTCCTGAAGAAGGTCATTTTACAGCTACCGGACTCGCATCACATACATCAAGCAAACACAAGAATGTGGCCAACATTGATGGCCCAAAGACAATAGACAAGAAGAACCAAGTTTTCTCACTCCACGATGGAAAGCGAAAGGTTGAGGGGGAGGGAGGGATACAACACTCTTAAACAAAACAAAGCCATGTAATCAAACCATTCAAGTATGGCATTTATGCCTCTGGAATGGAAGCTACTGCTGCTGCTGCTGCTGCTGTTGCTGTTGCCGCACGCTTGATCGATGCAGACTTAATAAGATGGTTGTAGCTTCCTTTCTCCTTGAAAAGCTGGGAAAAATGGTGCTTGCAGTATAAAATGCCCTCCAGGGCTGCATAATTCGATGGAGTAATAGGACAGCCGCCATGAGAACACTTGAAACACGACTTGTGATAGGCCTGGCTCTCCACCGTCACCTGAAATAACATTGGCAAAGCAATCCACATTAGTTCACATGATATTTCAAGTTTTGTTTCAAATTTGTGTAAGGTGCGCAAGTATTGTTGGGAAGATCAAAATTATCGCCCATAGCCACAGGGGGCATCCTTAACAAAACCGGCTAGGTTATAGGTCTTGGCTGAGCTCTGACAACAAGCAAAGTTTAAATTTCTTAGTTCCTAGTAAAGCTAAAGTGAATAACGTTTGGATCTAAATTGGTATCTTTCAATGCTCTGCAAACAACTTTGATATGTCCCACTGTCCAAATTTTCCCGTTGGAGATTGACTTCAAACATGAAATTCTACTCCAAGAAAACACGGAAAATCTTACAAAGAAACAAGCATGGTAGACGAGTTATTCATATCTATGAACATTTTTCCCGAAAGATGTCCCTTATGTTCAAATAGCTAATGCAGAGGAGCTCATTCCTTACCACTGAGGTAGTATGAAACTCTTGCACCCGTAACTGATGTATAAAGAACATGTGTCCTACTTATATATAAAGAAAAAGGCGTTGCTAAACTAATTCCTTTTGATTTGAGACAAGAAAGGGGATAAATCGGAATAGTATAAAGCATAATCATGACAAAAAGATTATCTTGGGACAGTACCTTCTCCAGTGGATAAGCAGTTTTACCACAAGTAGCACATTTTTCTTGTGTTCCAGAAAACATTCCAGCAGCTTTGCTAGGTGACCTAGTCTGAGACAAACGCAAGATTTTGAGAATCAGTCTTAACAGCAACCAATAAAGAGCATAAGAAAAATAATTCACTGTAATCTAATTAAAACAATGCAGTGTTGTAGGGAGAATTTACCAGCTCTGGAGTTAACTTCTCAGCCGACTTTGCAGCTGTAGCAAATTAAGTTTATAGAAAATTAAAATGGTAAACAATAAACCACAGAGAAATATCAAAGGACTTCATCAGGTAAAAGTGCAAGACATACGTGACTGGAAGTTCTTGTTGAAATTGCCGGTCTCCTTGAAGAGTTGTTCAAAGTGAGGCTTACAGTACAGAACACCTTCCATTGAGGAGTAATTGCTCAGCTGTAAACATAAAAATTACAGAACCTTAACAACAAGAAAGAACTTCCATCAACAACTCCATAAGTTGAGTTCCATACTTTAGTAGAACTGAATGTGGATTAATGCCACAAACAAATCTCATTATTTGAGTTCTCTTTATATCATCTAGATTCACGCACACCGACACATTTAACTGCATGTTTATATGCAATGGTTTGGTATAAAATCATTTGCACTGATATATATATATATATATATATATATATATATACCACACCTTTGTATGTATTACAATCCTAAAAAATATTCAATTTTTGAAGTAACAGTAAAGCAATAATGTATAGCAAAAATGTAGCAGAAACATATGATTAAACACATCCAACTTGCTTTCAATTTTATGAAAATGATGCATATATAAAGTTATAGGGTTGCAATCGTTCTGAAAATCAAGCATTAAGCAGAAAATGAGTCAATTGATGGTTGATTACCTTCAACGTCCCTTTGCAGTGGGTGCATTTGAAGCAAGACTTGTGGTAGGACACCCCATCGGCGGATAGCTCCTCAACTGGATACACTGTCTTTTCACAAGCCTTGCATTTCTGCTGAGTGCCAATGAAAGACATATTTCTTTATGCTTTTAGATCTGATTCTTCAGTCACCCAAGGACACCGCAAATTCCAGAGCTTTTATCCTCAGCCAACTGCAATAAACAATCAAACAGAATGAAATGGCAGTGAGACTAAGTGAAATTCATAATCAAATGAGCACTGTTTGGTTCCTGAGAAACTAGAAGAAAATAAAAGCTCGCATAGTTTGGCTGAAGCTACATAATTTGACCAAGATAAGGTAAAACCACACAGCTACAGAATTCGACAACATTTAACAACAAATCTACAGAAAACCCAAATTTATCAGCTTTCCCCTAAACCGATCTAAAAGTTGGAAAACACAACCAGCTGATTCCAAAACTTGCTTTAATTTTTTGTTTTAAATTTATCTGATCCAACCATCAACAAGCCAAAATGCAAGAACAAATGAATAAAGATCTGGATGCAGGAAAAGTTAAATGAAGTCAAACAGAATTGTTGAGAGCCAGAAAGTTTACCCTTTGAAGCTTTGATAAAGTGAGAAATGGTGGATCTTCAAAGGCTGACGCACTGAGCTTCAAAAAAATATCGATTTCAAAAAATGGGACAAAAGAAAAGATTTTGAAAAATGAAAAATGAGGAACAAGTAAAAGGAGGGTCAATGGGTCGTGCCGTACTGGAGAAACGAGATGGCGGATGGCGAGCGCTTTTTTTTGCAGCGAGTGGATGAAGAAGAAGAAATTATAGAGACCCCCCAAATCCAATGAGAGATTTTTTAGGCGTTATAAATAAATTGAAAATAAATATAAATATCCACGCTGGAGGCACTTTGGCTCCACTTTGTCTTTGTCCAACGACTCAATTACGCGGCTTCCTTGCCCTATATTTCTTTCAAATTTACACGTCTACCCTTCTCTTTTCCTTTTTCTTTCACTTTCACCCTTATTTGGATAGTACTTTAAAATCGATTTTGATTTTTTTAAATAAGAAAAATTATTGTCAACGTTTCTAAATTTTACACTAATTTTAATTATTTTTCATGAACTTTATTATTAGTATTAGACATCCCTGAATTATGCTTAAACGTGCAAATATAGTTTTTCTGTTAAATTTCTTAAGGTTTTCTGTTAAGAATAAGGGTAAAATTGTTCTATCATTTGTGTTTTTTTTAACAGAAATCTTTGAGAATTTAACAGAAAGGGCGTTCTTGCATATATAGACATAATTTAGGGGCGTCTGCTACTAATAATAAAGTTCATGGACGATAGTTAAATTAATGTAAAATTTAAGGACGTTGATAATTATTTTTCCTCTAAAATATTTATGGGCACATTGAAAAAAATAGGAAAATGAAATGTTCCTATGGTAAGGAAAAAATTTGTGTTAAAAAAAAGGCAGAAAGTTTCATTCCATGGAAAATCAAGGGAATCGTTAATTGCGTTTGTTAGGACCAATTTACACCTATTACTTTTTTTCAAAATGATAATGCTTGCCAAGGAACCTTTTATTTATTTAAAAAAGTCATGAATTCCATGTTCTTAAGTTATAAGTGGAAACATAAACAAATTTTGCCGTTCCAATCATAAGCAAAACAAACATGAGAAATAAATGTAATGATTAATGTGCCAAATTTTTATCACGTAATATGGTTATATTTAAATCGGTATTTACTTGCAACAAATAAAAAACGATCATATTATAAAATATTGATATAAAAATTTGATACATTTTAAAAAAGCTTGTTACAGCTTATATTTTTTCAAATAAATGAATGATATTTCATTGTCATTTTAATTAACAAACATGATAAAATAATTTTTCATTTTTTATTGTATGAAAAAAAACATCATAATTATTTCCAATGAATTTCTTTCCACGAAATATTATCAAACTTTCTCAATATTATTCTATGATTTAAGGGTTTTCTATTAAACATAACTACGTAAATATAGTTTTTAATTAGTTCAACAGAGAATCGAACTTTTCCTTCTATAATTTTCTTAGGGCTCCCATTGCACCACATAGGTAGCTAATCTACTGGCTAGTTTTTAAGTTTAAATAATTCGTTCTAAAATATCATAATTAAGATTGGAAATTTGTTATTTGGCTCAAAATTACTAATTTGGCCCAAAAATTAATTACTTTTTTTTGTTGGATCTAAAAAGGATATCATTGATAATGAGAGAAGAACATCAACGAAGAAGGTTGAAAAAACTAGTCTGAGGCCTCATTAAAACTGCACCTTAAAATCCAGCTAGTCCGGGATAAATCCAGTGAGGAAAAAGAGTGCCCACCCCCAAAAAATAACAAATACTTTACTGGATTAAATCTCTCTCTAACAGCGAGTCTAGCCAAGGTGGAACCTCACTCAACCATTCTTTCCTAGTTTGCGTCTGTAGTCCGTCCCTCGCCATGCCGTGGGCCACCTTGTTGGCTTGCCGAGTCGTGTACATGAGCTGAGCCATTGGGATCCTCATTTGCCTCATCGAGTCCTCTACTTCTAGTGCGAGCAGCCCAAGCTGGCTCCATGACATGCCTGCTTGTTTGATAGATGAGATAGCCTCAATGGAGTCAGACTCAATGATCAAATTATGCATTCCTCGTTGTTGAGCATAGAGCAGTCCTTCCTGGATGGTAGCTAGCTCCGTCGCAGTGACAGAGTCTCCAGTTGGACCAGGTGCCGAGAACCCACAGAGAAACTCCCCATTGTGGTCACGCATCAAGCCTCTCATTCATATGTTAAGACCTCCATTATCCACAACTCCATCAACATTGAGATTGACCAGCAGACCTGGTGGTCTGTGCCATCGCACCGTGGCTCCAGTCACAGCCTTGGGCTTTAGGTCGCGGTCTCGTGCTGTAGCCTCTGTGAAGCGGGCATATCCTTCCATAGCTTGTTCCACTGCCTCACGGGCTGGGAGCATGGTCAAGTGGTGCAAAGCCTTGTTTCTATGACTCCAAATTTGCCAACAAACATAGATAAAACAATCCAAACCATTAGGCTCAAGAGCACTTACAGCTGCTTCGAATAAATCCATGAAGCGACCATGGGTCGGGAACTTCTCCAAGGGTAAGTGAGTTTCCCTCTAGAACTTCTGGCTATGTTTACAGCTCCATAGCGCATGAAAAACATCTTCCATCTTCTTCCCCGAAGGTATAATATGCCTTCTGAAAAAAATTCAAGGATGTAGGAAGGGTTTCAAGGCTCGCCTTCCACCCAAATTTTTTTAGTTTACTTGGCACCTTCAATTTCCATAAATGTTTCCAGTAAGTTTCCATCCGGCCCAAAGACGACCCCTCTCTTCCATCACTCCACCCAGGCTCAACATGTCCAAGGGACACGTAGTAACTAGACTTCACAAAATATCTCCCATTCTTGGCATAATATCAATATCTCCCGTCCACAAAACGAAGAGAGGAAGGAAGAGTGATACTACATATAGCTCTCACATCATCCGGCCAGAAAACTTGGTTAAGCAGCGCCAAATTCCATTTCCCATCCAACCCAATGAGGTCTGCCACCCGAGCATCTAAAGGAAGCCCCATGTTAAGGATGGGCTTAAAGGTGCACAGCTTAGGCACCCATTTATCTTGAAAAACCAAGGTGGCCTCGCTAGTACCCACTCGATGTATCAACTCCTCTTGAAGCACTTCCCTACCCCAGACAATGGCACACCACACTAGGGAGGGGGCCGGACCAAGTTTAGCCTTCATGAAGTCCTTCATAGGAAAATACCGAGCTCGTAGCATCCGGGAGACTAACGAGTTTGGTTGCTTATGAATCCTCCATGCCTGCTTAGCTACCATTGCCATATTAAAGGCCTCAAAATTCTTGAAACCAAGGCCACCACAGGACTTAGGACAACACAACTTTTGCCACTGAAGCCAATGCACACTTTGTTTACCTGACTTTCCCCACCAGAATCTAGCAATTTGAGCCAATAACTCATGACATAGTCTGGCAATTGAAACATGCTCATAGAATATGTGGGTAAAGCCTTCGCTACAGCCTTGACCAGTACCTCTTTCCTGGCTGCAGAGAGAAGCTTAGCATTCCATGTAGTCAACATGTTCCTTAAAGCATCTCTAGCCTTCTCAAACATACGTCGTTTGTTCAGCTGAGTAACCGTTGGTAACTCTAGGTAGCTTTCATGGAACTCCACAACTTGGATCCCCATCATATTAGAAATGAGCCTCACCAGGATCAGATCAATATGGGGACTAAAACAGGCAGCTGAATTGTCAAAATTGATTAGCTAACCAGAGGCTTGCTCATACGTACGAAGCATCGAGAGTAGATGTTGACATTCCTGCAGGTGGGCATTGCAGAACAGCAGGCTGTCATCTGCAAAGAATAAATGGGAAATGGTGGGAGCCCCCGAACCCACTGAGACACCATGAACAAACTTTTGTTGTTGAGCCTGTGACATTAGAGCAAAAAAACCTTAAGCACAAATAAAAAAAAAGATAAGGTGATAGAGGTTCTCCCTGTCTTAGCCCACTGGTTGGAACAATATGTCCTGTAGCACGGCCCCGGATTTGAATCGAGTAACTGACAGTAGACACACAATCCATAATAAGCTTGACAACCGAATCAGTAAAGCCTAGCTTATGCATCATTCCTTCCAAATAATTCCATTCCACACGGTCATAGGCCTTAGACATATCGAGTTTCATAATCATTTTCTTCAAAGCACTATTACCTGTTCGATGGATAGCATGGATGCTCTCAAACGCAGCAAGAACATTATTTGTAATTAACCTAGAGGACATGAAGGCACTTTGGTACTCTGAAATAACCGAAGGCATCAAGGGCTTCAACCTGTTAACAATGGCCTTAGAGATAATCTTGTATAGAACTCGACATAAAGCAATAGGTCGAAATTCAGTAACCCTAGAAGGGTGAGCCACTTTCGGGTTAAGGGAAATGAGTGTGTGGTTAACATCACGAACACTCATCCCCACATTCAGCACATCTAAGCAATAAGACACCACATCATCACCCACCACATCCCAATATTTCTAGTAAAATAGTGTCGGCATACCGTCCACCCTGGGCGCCTTAGTAGGGTACATTTGGAAATGGCTTGTTCCACATCCTTCTTTTGAAAAGGCTGCCCTAGCTCTGCATTTTTTCCTTCAGAAACTCTCGGACTAGTAGTTGCCAAGACCGGTCCCAAATTACGGTCACCAGAAGTTCCATAGAACTGATCGAAATACTGCACAAAAATCGATCCCACATCCTCATCAGAAGTTTGCCAATTGTTTGCCGTATCATACACACCAGAAATGGAATTTCTATGTCCTTATTCCTTTGCAAACTGATGGAAGAATTTGGTGTTTCTATCTCCATCCCGTATCCACAAAACCCAGGAGCGTTGACGCCAGATCAGCTCCTCCATAGCCCTTAAAGAATCAAGCACAATGTCCAGTTGGCATTGCAAGTGGAGCTCACAGGAGGAGGGAAGAGTTGAGTTCAGATCATCGAGCTGAGCTTGGAGCTGTTTAATCTGCACTGGTATATTCCCAATAGTATTCCGATTCCAACTTATTAGGGCCGTTTTACACCCCTCCAATTTACCTAGCATCGATTGCTGACCACCCTCCCAAGCTATCATAATCACCTCACGACATCCCTCATTACTAGTCCATATATCCTCAAAGTAGAAACACCGACGTCACCATATAGGAGCCATCGTGGGGTTGAGTCGAGTCCAAGTGGGTAAGTGATCAGAAGCCCACGAGTTGAGATGGTATGTCAGGGGGGCGGGGAAGACCTGAGAAAATTCATCATTGACCACCACCCTATCAAGTCGCACCCTGACCAAACCATCCCCGCTCCATCTGTTTGACCAAGTGAATTTATGGCCCCAAAAAGAAATCGACGATAAACCACACTCATCCAAAACTCTGTAAAACTTCTCCATTTGAGTAAAGGGTTTCACCCATCTCCCCATTTGTTCTTCAGTCCTCCTCCCCCCTTTCATCCAGGGGCAACCCACCTCATAGTCTAATCATTGAAGTAGATTCCAAGAGTCAGAACGTAAATGGACCTCCGGATTACCATAGAAGCCAATAAACCGAAAGGATCTAGAGCCAATTCCCTTTACAAACACATCAATATGTCCCACCGAATAAGACCTCAAGCTGACCTCAACACCATGATTCCAAAACAATGCCAAGCCACCAGAGAAGCCCACCCTACTAACACAAAAACCTCCAGCAACCCCTAACTGATCCTTAATCATATCCATCTATCTCACAGTTTTTGTTGTTTCCATCAAAAATACCAAACTCGGCTGTTTAGCTTTGACAAAGAACTTCAAAGCTCGTTGAACCCGTGGGCATCCCAGCCACAGATGTTCCAGCAATGAACACTCATTTTTCGTGATGGTTCTTTTTCTCAGATCGCATCACTTGAGTGGTATTTCCCACTACTTTGCGGCCATCTAATGAACCATCCTTGGATGATGAGGCAGAACACAAACCATAAGTCATATTCTTGTGGGGACTTAACTTCAACCGGGGTGTCCCCATTACAAATCCCCAGCGTCTCCCGTTTCTTGACCTCCCAACTCCAGCATCATCACTCTCTGACTTCTCAGAAACCACAGCCCAATCACCTTGTGATCCTCAACCGAGCCAGGCAGTGCCACCAAAGCCCCCATAACCAAGGGCTCCCTGGGTGCAGCTAAAATCACATAAGCACCCACACTGTCCACCCGTGCCTTAGACTCCATAATTTGCTTCCCTCTCTGCATCCTTTCCCCCTCCAATTTCCTACGCTTCCTACTAGAGGCCCTAGGGCTAACATCCCCATCTAGCTCCATAGAATCCTCATCTACGTCCTCCTCGAACGCATTTTGAAACGGTCAAACCACGCCAATGACTCCCTCCGTATCCTCCCTATCTCCGTTCAAAGCGCAAGAATTGTGCCTAAGGCCAAAGACTCGTCCCTTCAAGCCATTAGTGGGACTCACATTGTAAACATCATTCATCAGAGTCTTCCACCTTCCAAACTGATCATGCGCTGCACCCTCAAGAGTTGGAAACGTGCAAGCCAAGCGGACATGGTCGAGGCAACCACATCGCAGACAAAATAAAGGAAGGCGTTCATATTCAATCTCGTATCTTCGCGTCGGTTCCTCACTGAAAAGCTTCAAAGTGATGAAACGATGAAGAGGGGCAGACACCGAGAGAGCCACTCGGATTCGGAGAAAACATCCCAGGCAGTCACCGTTTAAGCCTTAATCCACGTTGACAAAAGACACCAAATGGTTCCCTATCTTCTTCGCCAAAGCAGGAGTAAGGAAGATTGGAGGAATCTTCCTAACCCTAACCCAGAATTCTTGGGCATCAAGTTTAACGTCTCCTGGATCCATCCGTCCATCCGTACATGCTAGAGCCAAAAGATCGATCAAAGGACCAAGGAGCCCCCTTCATCACCTTCTTTCGGTCAAACTCATTGCTGAAGGAAAATAGTATCCTCTTCGACTCATCCAAGTGAACCGCGGAGAAATCCTCCCGCAAACGCCATATGTTCTTAAGCGTACCGATGAGAGCGTCCCTATGGTAATTCTTGGCAGTCAACAACTTCCCCACCAAGAGGCACCATGAGGGTTGTGCCTCCACCAAATCTTCATCAAACATGATCTCTTCAGCCTCACGATCAAAGACAGCGAACTGAGAGACCATATTGCTAGTAAGTGACTCCATCACCTGTGTACCAGACGTCGTTTGCACTCTTAACCACCACCGTAGTAATCCAAGGACTAGGAGGCGGAGGCAACACAAACCCTAGCCGACTCGAACTGTTGCACAAAAACCCTAGCATAACCCTAACCAAAATTATCGGAAGGGACTTTTTTATTTTTCCGAATATGACAATTCTTTATTGTTAGCCAAAAATTAATGACTTAATTACTAGTAAAGGAACAAAATGGTTACCAAGAAATAAAAAAAATAAAGTAAACGAAGCATTTGATTCTCCACTTTCACAACTTATTGGGTGGCAACATAACCAATTCTCCATATCCAACTACGTGCACTCAACATAGCATCTCATTCCTTATTTGTACCTTATGATTTACACCTTGTAACAGATTCATATCTAAACTTTCAAATGTTGCAATTACTCCCTAAACTCTTTAAAACGTGACAATATAGTCATTTCGTTAACTAATATGTTAAAATTTTTGTTAAATGATGATGTGGATAAAATGGGACCCATATTAAATAATAATAAATTAATTAAAAATTTTAAAAATTATTTATTAAAAATAAAAATTTAATAAGAACTATTAAAAAATAATAGTCCCTCCGTTCTCCCCCCCTCCCCCCCGTGTCTTCTCTGCCATTCTCTCCCCCCTCCTCATTGAATTTGACGTTTGGTTCTTATCCCCATTTCACCAAAAAAAAAAAAAACTGAAAGTGTAAATGAAAGAGAGAGAAGAAGAAGAAAATTGGAAATAGAACAAAGAGAAAGAAGGATAAAATGGGAGGAATAAGCCATTAATTAGAATCTTAGTGACGAAGAAGAAAATTGGAAATAGAACAAAGAGAAAGAAGGTCCTTTTTATGACGATGTTCATCTGAATTTTCCGTTGCTAAAGGTGTTCCTACCTTTAGTGACGAAATATTCAAAGAAACTCATATTCTTTCCAGAAAATTCAAAAAATTCTCGAAATTTGGTTGGAGGGGTTTGAGATAGGTGAGAGGCATACACGATTAGTATGGTTACAATCTAAAGTCTTTTTCTTTAATTCCTCCACATTCTTACATTCTTCTCTCGCTCTCTCCTACTTCTTCCATTCAACAATCCTTTTTGTTTTGTTTAGTTTGTTGTTGTTTTTTTTCCTTTTTGAATAGATTATTTTTAAAATTTATGAAAAAAAAAATTCGTTTTAATAATTTTAATTTTATTTATTAATTTTTTTGACACGTGGCGCCTATTTATCATTAATTTAAATTTAATAATGGGTCTCATTTTGTCCACATAAGCATTTAACAGAAATCATAACGGATGGACTAAGTTATCACGGTTTAAAGAGTTCAGAGGGGTAATTACAACATTTTGAATATGTTATAAGGTGTAAGTCACAAGGTAGTAAAGTGTAATTTGCCTTTATTTTTTCATGCAAACAATAGCCTTCAATTTTAATTTTTAAATACTATTTTTCTTATTTTTGGGATAAAATTCAAAGTCAAATGCAAAGAACCATGGATAATGTCCTTATCAATATATATAAGTGGATCATTTTCAAGGGTTGGGCAAATGAAGTAGTGGAAATCCTACTTTAAATATATTGCCTACCTATTTACCTTGTTATAAAACCTGGTCTTTCAAGAGACTAAATCAAATGTACTAATCATTATTATATTGTTTATTCTAAAATATTGGGAAGTTGTGACTATTACTACAATTTAATGATATTTCTTTTTAGTATATATGGTTATCTTAAATTTTCGTGAAGAATAAGATCTATACCTAATGCGTGTAATCCCGAATCCTCAATTGATGAACGTTAATGAACTTAATATACCTCTTGCTTTTGAACTAGCCAATATTTCCTATTTAAAGAAAAAAATGTATAACATACCTCTCATGAGTCATGACATGTACTCGATTAAAACAAATTTTTATTTGTTTAACACAAATTTTTTTTTGCCTACTTCTAACTCTAAATACTTATGTTTACTTATTTATTTTTTAACACATACAATTGATTTTAACACATAATCATATATAGTACTCTATTCTTAAATTTGTATTTAATTTTACGAGGGAGTGGATGGTAATTTTCGTTGCCTAAATGTATTGGGTACAAAGTTACGGCTTCAGTGGCGCAGTGCAGCGAATGAGTTGAAGAAGCCGGGTCTAAGGGGGACAAACATGGATTGCTCTCAGTCCTCTCAGTCACAAGTGACACTGTTATTTTAACAAAATCTTGAATTGTGAGTCGAACATGGAACATCAAGACTCTAGAGGGGCACGCCCTTGAACAGTATGATTGCCTTTTATTACCTCAAACCACGAAAACCATAATTTCATCTACAGGTTCAGGTGGGGTTCCTGGATTATCGTTTCAATCTTTCATTTGCTTCGCTTCATTATTCCATGTCTCATTGCATCAAACCACTATTGTGATTTTTTATATTTATACATATCGATGCTTTACTGTAAAGAAATAAATGAATTTGATTTAAAACACATACACAAGTAATTAATTAATTACTCAATTCAACACTATATCGATGATCGTCATTTACTTCAATTGAGTTTTACGTTTCTCATTTATAAAATAAGGAGAGTACCACCATGCTACGTACTACTACTACACCGGCGTATTTTAGTATTTTAATAGTATGTAATATGTGATTTTTTTTCTTTCTAAAATGTAATATGTGATTTAATTGGTACGAGTTTTCTAGCTATTTACATATGCAAGTAATGTTTTATTTTTTTTTACATTATGTGAGGTGTTACCACAAACATTGGTATGAGGCCTATCCTCGTCCCTCATGGAACTTCAGCTCCTACATAAGGTCGATATAAGGTCAAAAGTACTCCGTATACTCTCCGATAATCACAAACGAGATTACAAATAATTAGGCAAATATTCATTTTTATGTACATTTTCTTATATATTTATTCAACATCTTTTTTATTATATTTCCTCCCCTTTCTCCCTCTTTTATTGCTTCTTCCATGTCAAGCATAAAATACTGAAAACTAGAAACTAATAAGAAGCAAATGATTATAAAATTGACTCAAAGTTAAAGTAAATTTTACTTGGTTTGAGAATTAGATTGATATTTTGTCCACTCTTAATGTCAGGACCCTTCCCGAATTTTCCCTCGAAACCCGGAAAGAACCCTTATCCCGTCCGACAGCTCTTTTATCTCAATTTTTAAATATCAGAAATACCCTTTATCCTTAAATAAATTTTTTCTTTTTTTGTAAACCTTATAGGGTTCCCGACCGAACCTCTATACTTACTGACCATTCCTACCTGTCAGACGCAGGATAGTATACAGGTCAAAGCCAAGACCTCGGAATAGTGGTGGTCCAAATAGGAACACTCTCTGACACCAATTATCAGTAGGTCAGACACTACTGACATCTCTAATGGAATACCACAAGACAACTGACTAGTCATATACTTGTGAACCAACAATAATTCGTCACTCTGGGTAACCGCCCACACCAACCCACTGAACCGGATGTCGAAGTATTTTCGTAGGCTAATTAAGCCCATGACAATCATCGTCAAATCATATTAGAGCCGGAAATATCCTCGGCTATCATATCACATCAGTCGGCATATCCCTCGACCGGCATATCCCTAGCCACCAGGGTATCCCTTGGGGTGTGCTAGTCCTGTATCACAACTCTCTGCACTATGATATCACATCAGTCGGCAAGTATCCTCGACTATCATATCATATCATCAGCCGGTATAACCTTCGGCTATCATATCACATCAGTCGGCATATCCCTCGACTGGCATATCCCTAGCCACCAGGGTATCCCTTGGAGTGTGCTAGTCCTGTATCACAACTATATGTACTATGATATCACATCAGTCGGCAAGTATTCTCGACTATCATATCATATCATCAGCCGGTATAACCTTCGGCTATCATATCACATTAGTCGGCATATCCCTCGACTGGCATATCCCTAGCCACCAGGGTATCCCTTGGGGTGTGCTAGTCCTGTATCACAACTCTCTGTACTATGTTATCACATCAGTCGGCAAGTATCCTCGACTATAATATCATATCATCAGCCGGTATAACCTTCGGCTATCATATCACATTAGTCGGCATATCCCTCGACTATCATATCATATCATCAGCCGGTATAACCTTCGGCTATCATATCATATCAGTCGGCATATCTCTCGACTATCATATCATATCATCAGTCGGTATAACCTTCGACTATCATATCATATCAGTCGGCATATCTCTCGACTATCATATCATATCATCAGCCGGTATAACCTTCGGCTATCATATCATATCAGTCGGCATATCTCTCGACTATCATATCATATCATCAGCCGGTATAACCTTTGGCTATCATATCATATCAGCCGGAATATCTCTCGACTATCATATCATATCATCAGCCGGTATAACCTTCGGCTATCATATCATATCAGTCGGAAAGTATCCTCGACTATCATATCATATCAACAGCCGATATATCCTTTGGCTTTCATATCATATCAGTCGGTAAGTATCCTCGACTATCATATCATATCATCAGCCGGTATAACCTTCGGCTATCATATCATATCAATTGGTAAGTATCCTCGACCATCATATCATATCATCAGCCGGTATAACCTTCGGCTATCATATCATATCAATCAGCATATCTCTCGACTATCATATCATATCATCAGCCGGTATAATCTTCGGCTATCATATCATATCAGTCGGTAAGTATCCTCGACTATCATATCATATCAACAGCCGGTATAACCTTCGGCTATCATATCATATCAGTCGGCATATCTCTCGACTATCATATCATATCATCAGCCGGTATAACCTTCGGCTATCATATTATATCAGTCGGCATATCTCTCGACTATCATATCATATCATCAGCAGGTATAACCTTCGGCTATCATATCATATCAGTCGGTAAGTATCCTCGACTATCATATCATATCATCAGCCGGTATAACCTTCGGCTATCATATCATATCAGTCGGTAAGTATCCTCGACCATCATATCATATCATCAGCCGGTATAACCTTCGGCTATCATATCATATCAGTCGGCAAGTATCCTCGACTATCATATCATATCAATAGCCGGTATAACCTTCGGCTATCATATCATTTCAGTCGGTAAGTATCCTCGACCATCATATCATATCATCAGCCGGTATAACCTTCGGATATCATATCATATCAGTCGGTTATCTTATCAGTCGGTAAGTATCCTCGACCATCATATCATATCATATCAGTCGGTAACAGTAATAGTAGAAAACATGTGTCCAGTAATCATTTCCAAAATCCAGAAATTCAATGCCACAATACATAACAGTATTTAAACAAAGATATTTTGATGCATGCATTTCAGTTTATAAAACAAAAGTCCACTCACATACATCATCCAACCCTTAATTCATGGACGCTCTAGCCCAAGGAACACATGCACAATAATGACCCAACTACCTTGACTTTCCGAACTCAAAACCCGCTAATACGGTAAACTATTACCGTTGGGATTGCCCAAAATGACCTCTAAATAATGTCCGATCAACCTGAAACATGTACCAACAGATTCAGAATGTCGAGAACTAGTTACCACGCGTCGCCGTGACCTCAGACTCGGGTCCACGCGCCGCCACTTGCCGCTGGAAGTTCGGCAGACGCGCCCACGCTCCCTCACGCGCTGGTCACGCGCCTGCTACAGTGTTCACGCGCCTGGATCGGTCCAACTCGGTCTGGCCCGTTCCAACTCGACCCGACCGGTTCAATTCGACCCGACCGGTTCACTCGACCCGACCGGTTACCAGTGACTCACCGGGGAAGACGACTGGACGGCCATGGCCGTCACCGGAGGCTGGCCGGAGAAGATGACCGGACCACCACCTCCGCCGCCATCTGGTTCGCCGGAAATTACCATTTCCGATCGATTTTCAAGGTTTTCTAACTTCTTCATTTCTTGACCGTTTTTCATGATCTACACATGGAAATTCATCTACTTTTCACCAGGAATCCAAATATGAGGTCAAAGTTCCGAGATCGTACATGGTTTGGCCAGAAAATGGCCGAGAAGATTCGATTCACCTCCCTCCTCCGTCCGTCGCCTACGGCGGTTCTTCCCCTCCAATAACTACCCCAAAATGCTCGTGGGGTCCCGGGGAAGATCCTCCCGACCTTGGTTTCGGTCAAATCGGATCGAAATCCATCCGATGAAAGGGGTACTTCGGTGTTCGCACGGGGAGGTTTCGGGTAGGAGAGAGAGACTGAATGGACCAATCCCTCGAGGAGAGAGAAAAATATCTACTATATAGTTCCAACTTTTCCAAAATTACCAAATTGCCCCTAAAACTTCTAGGCCCGTAACTTTCGTCCACGAACTCTATTTTCTGTGTGCCGTTTGTCTACGAACTCGTGAGTTCGATACCTACGCAATGGTACCCGAAACACCGCCTAATAAGTTCCGAAACAAAACTTGATTTCCATGCCCTTTACCGACCAAGGGTAAAATCGTCATTTTGCAAAAATAATTGCGTAAACCCAATAATTAAAATTCCGGGTTGTTACAATCCACCCCCCTTAAGAAATTTCATCCTCGAAATTCATTCCTAACCATGGAAAAAATGAGGATATTGTGCCCGCATTAGTTCCTCGGTTTCCCACGTGGCCTCCTCCACGTTATGATTCCTCCACAACACTTTAACTAGAGGAATAGTCTTTTCCTCAGTCAAATCCACCAACTCGGGTGTTAACAGTCTTCTTTCACCTATTTCACTCCATCACAAAGGTGTCCTGCACTGCCTCCCAGTTTGCCACTAACTTCACTTTTTGGAGATCTATGCTGATACCCTCAGCCGAAATCACATGACCCAAGAATCCAACTTCGGTCAACCAAAACTGGCATTTACTGAACTTGGCAAACAAATAATTTTTCCTAAGCATATTCAGCACCAACCTCAAGTGCTTCTCATGTGCCTTAGCACTCCTTGAATACACCAAGATGTCATCGATGAACACAATCACAAACCGATCCAAATACTTTTGGAACACTCTGTTCATCAAATCCATAAACGCTGCCGGGGCATTAGTCAACCCAAAGGGCATCACCAGGAACTCATAATGACCATACCGAGTCCTGAAAGCTGTTTTCTGAACATCCTCTTCCCGGATCCTCAACTGATAGTACCCGGATCGAAGGTCAATTTTGAAAAAATACTTTGCCCCCTTCAGTTGATCAAATAAATCGTCAATCCTTGGCAGAGGATACTTATTTTCGCACCGTCACTCTATTTAACTACCGGTAGTCGATACACAATCTCAGACCACCATCTTTTTTCCTCACCAATAATATCGGCGCACCCCATGGTGAAACACTTGGGCGAATAAATCCCATATTCACCAAGTCCTGCAACTGTGTCTTTAACTCTCGTAATTATTTCGGTGCCATCCTATACGGTACCTGTGAGATAGGTTGAGTACCTGGTAAAAGCTCGATGGTGAACTCAATCTCCCGGTGAGGTGGCAATCCTGGAAGATTATCTGGAAACACATCAGAGAACTTACTCACTATTGGAATATCATCCACTCTCATCGGAGTATCCCGAGAATCAAACACATGAGCCAAGTAACCCTCACAACCTTTTCTCAACAATCTCTCAGCGATCAACGCTGATATCACTCCAAAGGGTAGTACCCTACGATCTCCCCGAAATATAAGTTTCGGTAATCCTGGACTCCGGAAAATCACTGTCTTATCATAACAGTCTATGGAGGCATTATATGCTGAAAAGAAGCTGTAAATCATTAATACCAAAATTTCACTTGTACACTAGATGTACGGTCTACATGAATTTAACCTAGTGCTCTGATACCACTTGTCAGGACCCTTCCCGAATTTTCCCTCGAAACCCGGAAAGAACCCTTATCCCGTCTGACAGCTCTTTTATCTCAATTTTTAAATATCAGAAATACCCTTTATCCTTAAATAAATTTTTTCTTTTTTTGTAAACCTTACCGGGTTCCCGACCGAACCTCTGTACTTACTAACCATTCTTACATGTCAGACGCAGGATAGTATACAGGTCAAAGCCAAGACCTAGGAATAGTGGTGGTCCAAATAGGAACACTCTCTGACACCAATTGTCAGTAGGTCAGATACTACTGACATCTCTACTGGAATACCACAAGACAACCGACTAGTCATATACTTGTGAACCAACAATAATTCGTCACTCTGGGTCACCGCCCACACCAACCCACTGACCCGGATGACGAAGTATTTTCGTAGGATGATTAAGCCCATGAAAATCGTCGTCAAATCATATTAGAACCGGAAATATCCTCGGCTATCATATCACATCAGTCGACATATCCCTCGACTGGCATATCCCTAGCCACCAGGGTATGCTAGTCCTGTATCACAACTCTCTGTACTATGATATCACATCAGTCGGCAAGTATCCTCGACTATCATATCATATCATCAGCCGGTATAACCTTCGGCTATCATATCACATCAGTCGGCATATCCCTCGACTGACATATCCCTAGCCACCAGGGTATCCTTTGGGGTGTGCTAGTCCTGTATCACAACTCTATGTACTATGATATCACATCAGTCGGCAAGTATCCTCAACTATCATATCATATCATCAGCCGGTATAACCTTCGGCTATCATATCACATCAGTCGGCATATCCCTCGACTGGCATATCCCTAGCCACCAGGGTATCCCTTGAGGTGTGCTAGTCCTATATCACAACTATCTGTACTATGATATCACATCAGTCGGCAAGTATCCTCGACTATCATATCATATCATCAGCCGGTATAACCTTCGGCTATCATATCACATCAGTCGGCATATCCCTCGACTATAATATCATATC
This sequence comes from Oemleria cerasiformis, assembly GCA_037349345.1. Taxonomy (NCBI): domain Eukaryota; kingdom Viridiplantae; phylum Streptophyta; class Magnoliopsida; order Rosales; family Rosaceae; genus Oemleria; species Oemleria cerasiformis. Next base: position 34,398,516 of record JAZGTL010000007.1, on the reverse strand, counting down.
ATCAGCCGGTATAACCTTCGACCATCATATCATATCAGTCGGCATATCTCTCGACTATCATATCATATCATCAGCCGGTATAATCTTCGGCTATCATATCATATCAGTCGGCAAGTATCCTCGACTATCATATCATATCATCAGCTAGTATAACCTTCGGCTATCATATCATATCAGTCGGCATATCTCTCGACTATCATATCATATCATCAGCCGGTATAACTTTCGGCTATCATATCATATCAGTCGGCATATCTCTCGACTATCATATCATATCATCAGCCGGTATAACCTTCGGCTATTATATCATATCAGTCGGCATATCTCTCGACTATCATATCATATCATCAGCCGGTATAACCTTCGGCTATCATATCATATAAGTCGGCATATCTCTCGAATATCATATCATATCATCAGTCGGTATAACTTTCGGCTATCATATCACATCAGTCGGCATATCTCTCGACTATCATATTATATCATCAGCCGGTATAACCTTCGGCTATCATATCGAATCAGTCGGCATATCTCTCGACTATCATATCATATCATCAGTCGGTATAACCTTCGGCTATCATATCATATCAGTCAGTAAGTATCCTCGACCATCATATCATATCATCAGCCGGTATAACCTTCGGCTATCATATCATATCAGTCGGTAAGTATCCTCGACTATCATATCATATCATCAGCCGGTATAACCTTCGGCTATCATATCATATCAGTCAGTAAGTATCCTCGAGCATCATATCATATCATCAGCCGGTATAACCTTCGGCTATCATATCATATCAGTCGGTAAGTATCCTCGACTATCATATCATATCAACAGCCGATATAACCTTCGGCTATCATATCATATCAGTCGGTAAGTATCCTCGACCATCATATCATATCATCAGCCGGTATAACCTTCGGCTATCATATCATATCAGTCGGTTATCATATCAGTCGGTAAGTATCCTCGACCATAATATCATATTATCAGCCGGTATAACCTTCGGTTATCATATCATATCAGTCGGCAAGTATCATCGACTATCATATCATATCAACAGCCGGTATAACCTTCGGCTATCATATCATATCAGTCGGTAAGTATCCTCGACCATCATATCATATCATCAGCCGGTATAACCTTCGGCTATAATATCATATCAGTCGGTAAGTATCCTCGACCATCATATCATATCATATCCGTCGGTAACAGTAATAGTAGAAAACATGTGTCCAGTAATCATTTCCAAAATCTAGAAATTCAATGCCACAATACATAACAGTATTTAAACAAAGATATTTTGATGCATGCATTTCAGTTTATAAAACAAAAGTCCACTCACATACATCATCCAACCCTTAATTCATGGACGCTCTAGCCCAAGGAACACATGCACAATAATGACCCAACTACCTTGACTTTCCGAGCTCAAAACCCGATAATACGGTCAACTATTACCGCTGGGATTGCCTAAAATGACCTCTAAACAATGTCCGATCAACCTGAAACCTGTACCAACAGATTCAAAACGTCGAGAACTAGTTACCACGCGCCACCGTGACCTCAGACTCGGGTCCACGCGTCGTTGGAAGTTCGGCATACGCACCCACGCGCCCTCACGCGCCGGTCACGCGCCTGCTACAGTGTTCATGCGCCTGGACTGGTCCAACCCGATCTGGCTCAACCTAACTCGGTCTAACTCGACCCGACCGGTTCACTCGACCTGACCGGTTCAACTCGACCCGACCGATTCACTCGACCCGACCGGTTACTGGTGACTCACCGGGGAAGACGACTGGACGGCCATCACCGTTGCCTGAGGTTGGCTGGAGAAGATGACTGGACCGCCAGCTCCGCCGCCGTCTGGTTAGCCGGAAATTACCATTTCCAGTCGATTTTCAAGGTTTTCTAACTTCTTCATTTCTTGACCATTTTTCACGATCTACACATGGAAATTCATCTACTTTTCACCAGGAATCCAAATATGAGGTCAAAGTTCCGAGATCGTACATGGTTTGGCTGGAAAACGGCTGAGAAGATTCGGTTCACCTCCCTCCTCCGTCCCTCGCCTACGACGGTGCTCCCGCTCCAATAACTACCCCAAAATGCTCGTGGGGTCCCGGGGAAGATCCTCCCGACCTTGGTGTCAGTCAAATCGGATCGAAATCCATCCGATGAAAGGGGTACTTCGGTGTTCGCACGGGGAGGTTTTCGGGTAGGAGAGAGAGACTGAATGGACCAATCCCTCGAGGAGAGAGAAAAATATCTACTATATAGTTCAAAATTTTCCAAAATTACCAAACTGCCCCTAAAGCTTCTAGACCCGTAACTTTCGTCCACGAACTCCGTTTCCTGCGTGCCGCCTGTCTACGAACTCGTGAGTTCGAGACCTACGCAACGGTACCCGAAACACCGCCTAATAAGTTCCGAAACAAAACTTGATTTCCATACCCTTTACCGACCAAGGGTAAAATCGTTATTTTACAAAAATAATTGCGTAAACCCAATAATTAAAATTCCGGGTTGTTACACTTAACTTAGTCAATATGAACTGATTTTTTTTTATTGTATACATTGGGTACCATTTTTACCATTTGAAATCATTGAACTTGACATCTTCAATTTACAGTATCACTAGTGACACTGTTCGTCCCGGAAATAAAAGTTAGAAAAATGAATTTAATTATATAACCAGTAATACAGATTTGAGTATCATGTTGATTTGGACTAAAGTACGAAGATGGACTTTAGAAAAGGCCCAAAGAAGGTTATTGGGCCGTAAAATTAAAGTTGGATTTACAAAATTGACCATTTTTACCCCTGGGATTTCCGAAGGCGCGAAAGTCATTTTCCATTCAAGAACTCTGTTGGGAATTTTCCTTGCACAAATACGTAGGTCTCGAGCTTACGAGTACGTAGATAGGTGGCACGCGAAAATCGGAGTTCAAATGAGAAAGTTACGGGTCTAAAACGGTCGAGACGTATCGGTAATTTTAGAAATGTTTAAATTATATATTGGAGTTTTCTCTTCCCTCTCCCCATTGATCTGTGTCTCCCCCTCTCTCTTCCTCCAGCGACTTCTCGCAGAAGCCACAGAAACCTAGCTGCCCTTCGACGGCGACCCAGATTCCACCACCACCACCATCCTCTTCATCTTCCCCTAGCGAGCACAACCGTACCATCGAGGGAGATCATCGACCACTATACGCGGTGCAGTAAGCGGTGGAAGAGAATGGGTCACCATGCCTTTCTAGGTGATTTTCGGCCACCATGGGTATGGGTTCTTGATTTGGACCATGGTTTTGAATTCTTGGGATTGAGTAGATAGTTTTAGGCTATTAGAACGTAAGATTTGGTGAAGAAATGAAGGTTTTGGAAGAAATCTAAAATCGGCCAACAATGGCCGTTTCCGGCGCCGGCGAGAGGGGTTGCAGAAGGTAGGGGGCGACTGAACCCCACAGTCGCACCCCCTTTGGACACCCAGGGCAAGTGAGGGTGCGTGGGCCTCACCCTCGGTTCCCGGGGACTTGTGTCTTATGTATTTTAATATTTCGGACCCATTGGCGTAGGTTTCGGGTCCATCGAAGTTTGTTTGGGGTTGTTTGAAATGATTTAGTCGCTTTAATTATGATTTAGGGAGCAAGTGAACTCCTGGGATTAGGGAGATAGATTTAATAGTTCCAAATATTGTTTATTAATGTTTAGTGACATGTTTGCGAGGCATTACGGTATTGGAGAGTCCAACGGGTCGTATGGATCGAGACGGAGCTCGTGGAGATTTCTAGGATCGAGTGCCTCGATGTACGTGCAATATTGGATCCTGTCAGGTGAGCTCTCCCCGACGTACTGTGAGTGGATTCCCTTCCCTAAATCTATGTTTATACTGTTGATGTAATTGGATATGTGATGAATGGAATGTAATAGAGTAGTTATGGATTGGACCTTGATGAACGTACTTTGTCGTGATACTTATGAACTATTGGTTTGATTATGTGTGGTTGATGATATTTGAAATCATAGACGATGCCACGAGCTAGATTTAGAGCCTAGCATATGTTTGATATTCGGGATTTAGGGTATTAATCCTTATGAAATGGTATAATGGGAAACATAGACTATGCTAGGGGTCGGAATAGGACCTAGCATATGCTAATCATACTATTTTTGGGTAATGAACCCGGTGAGAGATGAAATACTCCAGAATAAGTGTAAACTAATACTATAGTGGTAGATCTCGAGGTTGGATTATGAGATATGGTTATAGTGTCGATGAAAGGTAAATACTCCAGAACGAGTATAAACTAACACGATGGTAGGGCATCTTGAAGATTGATTCCGAGATCAGAGTTAAGTTATTGAATCACGAGTTATGGGTGGATATCGATGTGAAAAGAAAGATACGATGAGTACGATGATTGAGATAGATGGAGCATATGATCGGGATGCTATCGCCGAGGAGTCATGCCGGTCTAGCACATGAGTAAGAGATGAGATGCTATCGGCGAGGAGTCATGCCGGCTTAGCACTGGAGTTAGTGTCGAGATGTTATCGTCGATGAGTCATGCCAACTTAGCACATGTGTGAGTATTGTAGTACTACGGTCGAGGAGTCATGCCGGCCTAGTGCATGGTCGTGTGTCAGTTATGAGTCATGTTGAGTTATGTGAGCTGTATGTTTATGTTGAGTAATTGTATACCCATATGGTGGTCGCTGGTGTCGTACCTATCTATAGGCCACATACCAGTCCTCCACGTGATCGTTCACCTGCGCTCGCTCTATACTAGTTAAACAACGCCAGTCTTGTCCCCGAGCTCTTATTAGTCTATATGGTCCCAGAGCTCCTAGATGGACTCGTGGTGATGGTGCTTGCACCTAGTCCTTCAAGTGGTCATGGTACGAGCGAAGACACCCAATCTTGTCATGTGCGCGTGACTCGTGCGACTATAGTGCCATTGGGATACTCGATATGATGATTGAGTCGTGATGATAGCCGATGTAACATGCCAGCTTATGTGATATGATAACCGAAGTAACATGTCGACTTATGTGATATGATGTCTCCTTTGGTGGTGGCTTGTCGACGTCATGCCATTAACAGAAAAATCCACCAAAACGACGTCGAGTATGGCGCTTTTCCCTCCGAAATCAATCAAGCTAATTCTGAAACACAGTTGAGACTTGAGAGCTTCGACGGCGGACGAACCGTGTCGGAAATGTCGGAATCGTCCTCAACTTTCTACAAGCTTCTTCTCCAGTAAGTTCCAAGCTTTTTCCTTCTCAAAAACTTAATAATTAATTTTCTCTAATTTTTCGTCTGTTATTTTTTCAGGTCATCGGAGTCAATCTCCGAATCTCTGAGCAAAGTTCAATACACTCCACCGGAGGGCACCAACGTCTCCCTGAAATCCCTACTGGAGCCTCTCCTCCTTCACAAACAAGTACCGCCAAACCCTAACATTAACGACGCTCAGCTCCACACCTCAATCAGGGACTTCACTCTCGCCTGTGCCGTACTCTCCTCCTCCCAATCCTCCACCCACGACCTCCTCTCATGGATCCCCAAACACCTCTCAGACGCGGCAGACTCGGCCTTTCACAAGCTTTCCAAAGCATATGCCATGGCTTTCAGTGAAAAGAATGAGAAGAAGATTGCTGATTTGGGCTTAACTTACGGTTCGGTTCTAGAGGAGAAGAGGTTACTGATTGAACTTTTTCCTGAGGTTCTGCCATTGTTGAAGAGCGGGATTAAGGAGAGCTCCATCAATAAGTCGGCGGATGGCGATGAGCTGGCGGCGGCGTCGGCCAGAGTTCCGGTTGGCTTTGCTATTGTGGCTGCTTATCAATTCAGGTGGTTTGTTACACAGGTGAGATTTGATTCTTTGAAATGCTGATTTGTTGAAATTGGTGCCTTGTTATTAGATGAAAATTGAAATTTAGCGATTCTCATTATTGATTCTCACTCGTTAATTACAACTGATATACAATTAGTTTAGAAACAAACTAACAGAATCTCACTTTCTGACGAAGTGTTGACATTGTTTACTATGTAGATTGATTATCCTCATTTGGGAAAGTTGTCTGCTTTGGTTATTCCTTGTGCGCTTACCGCTCTTGATCACTGGTCTGCTGAGATCAAAGTATGTCTTTGATGTACATCATTTGTTTTCGGCTTTCGGTTTTTCTTGTGCTTAAACTGCCATGAATCATTTGCTATGTAATGTAGAAAGTATATGTGTTGATAGATGGATGATACCCCTTATTTGTGCCTTTTTTTAAGGGCCAAGGCATGGTTAGTTTCATACATATTGCGAAAAATGTGTATGCTGCCGAGCTTGGCTGGTATCAGGATGTGATTCTTGATGCATGTTGCCAGAATATTGCTTCTAGTGATGACATATGGCATCTAGTGGTGGAGATGTCGGTACTTGTTGTGACTTGTACACAGCAAAGTAATCCTCGTAGCTCATGGTATGCTTTTGTGCTTTGTGATTGTTTATGTTTCTAAGTTTTGTGGATGTGTTTAAAACCAAAGGAACATGTATGAGGTTTATAGTTATAATTTATGATGATGGACTACAACACTAGAGAGTGAAAGCATGAAGGAAAAACTTGTACGAAACAGATCTCTATATCACGGTACACCAACAATAGACTGGTTTAAGTTTTACCGTTGAGGTTCCACTTGATTGTGATACACAATATACAAGAGTCCAAATTCTACGTTTGGGTCAGTTTAATGTGTACCCTTTATAGTTTATATTGAATTGAGTTAATACTGTTAAGCATGCCTAGAATAGTTTAAATGCCTGCGTTTGTTTCCTGTTTATTGTCCAGTTATTGCATTATTTTTACGACACTAATTAATAGTCTTCCCAATATATTCTAAGGTTTGATAGAATGCTTAATGAGATGTTAAGTCACTTGGAGCGGCAACCTAAGAACAAGGAGCGGCGTGTTGCATGGCTTTGTCATATAGGGCCGCTTTTCAATGATATTGGTCTGGTGTTACTAGCTCATTTCAGGCGCATTTTCCCTCTTTTCTTTAAGTGGATGCATGCTGATGATGACGAGACTGTTTTACTGGTGAGAACATCTTTCTACTCAAGAATGATATTGTTTACCATAAGTGTGTGTGTGTCTTGATTGGTGGGTGTAGTTAGTGATGGTTTGATAATTCCCGCTTTCGGTATCATGAGCTCGAGTACCTAGGCTAGTTATCAAGTTCGATCTTTGGTCTGCACTTGCACAAGTTCTGGAGATATAGTTATACAATAACCTTGAAAGCTTTACTTTTTTCTTGTTTTGTGCAGGTTCTCAAACAGATTGAAACAGTCATAAAGTTAACCTGGATTAGGAACACACAATATGTGGGAAGGTAAACAACACAATTTATGGAGACTCTTACCATCATTAATGATAATTTCTCTTTCGTTCAAACCTTGGCTCACATGAGGGAAGAGTGAAGTCGGATTCGTTCTTTCTAGAAACTTTATTGTTGCGGCCATGGACAAAGTGGATTGAATATTATAAATCTTGACCTACTCCACTTCCAATTTGAAGCCATTTCTGCTTCAAGTTATTAAGTCACTCTTTCCCTCCATGCTGCCGACTTTTGACTCTATGCACTTCATCTATTACATCAAACATGGAATCCCTTATTTTTGTATTATTTAATTCATTGCTGGGTTTCAGGTTAGTGGATGAACTTGTTGCTTTGTACAAGGAAGCAGCTTTGAAAAGGTCTCGTGAAGAAATCAGACATCTTGTTATTCAGATACTGGTCCTGCTCCACCAGTAAGGATTATGCCTTTTCCCCATATTCATAAATCAATTATATGAACCTCCCCCTTCATTATCATTGATTTATTTCAAACCCTTCCCATTCTTCCCAGATGCAAAGGTCTGCAGTTTGAAGCAGCCTGGGGCAAGCACAGAGACGATCCAAACTTAGAAACCATCTTTCCCTCTTTAGGTGAAAGAAAAACAACACTGGTGGGGGTGAGCTACTGTTCATGCAGTACATATGTTATAATTTCAACGCACTCGTCAATAATATTATGTGAAACACTTTTCTCATAATTTTGTTTAATGATGAAACAATTTCAATGCCTATAATCCATTGGTGTTGTGATGCAGGTTGTCCAATGATCTCACTTGGGAGGAAAGTTTAGTCTCGTGCACAGAAGGAGATGACGTGCAGAATCTGCAGATGTAAAAGTGGCTCTTGGTAATGTATGACATTTCTTCTGAGTATATCGGCTAGTTAGGATTATGGTACGTTGACGTCGCTTTGGTTTAGGGTTTATCCTCTTTATGTCTTTTTGCTGGTTGCTAATTCATATAAGCTACACATCTAATCCCATCAACTTAGCAATTTTTTATTTACTTGTTACACGGTTTGTGGAAACAATTGGTGTGACCAAGATTTGTTTTCTTGTCTCTTTGGTGAAAATTCGGGGTTGCTCAAGGATTCGGCGAAGCTTGAGATAAATTTATAATAATTGATTTTGATGAAATTAAGGTTCAAATTGATTCAGCTAAAAATTTCTCTAATACAATTTGAGACGTTAAGAAAAAGAAGGCAAAATGCAGACCAATACTGGGCTTGGGCCGAATGTTTGAAGACATCCGAAGTCCAACCAAGGCCAGCCCAGCATTCACCGCCTCGCATATCACGTGGGCGTAAGTTACAAACAGCCTCCTCTCAAGTAACAACCACCGCAGTGCGCACTACGCCCCTACTGCGCGCCAAAAGGCTCCTCTTTGAACAACTTAACTAACTAATAACAAATCTTCCACATCATACACCTTCCAAGAGTCAAGACTCTCTCTCCTCATTTTCAAACCCCAACAAAACTCCCTCCAAAAGCTCAAAGATCGCCATAACCATGCCGTCCTACATCTTGCTCTCCCTCGTCGGCCTCCTCTTCGCCCTCTCCCTCCTCCCAGGAAGCCCCTCGCTTCCCATCCCCTCCACCACCACCACCATCGGCGCCACCTACGCCAACAGCACCGCCGCCACGTACGCAACCCCACCCACCCCTGAGAAAATCGCCCACGCGGTCTCCAGCCTAGGCCTCCCCTCGCTCCGACTCGACGTCTCCGACCCGACTATGGTCCGAGCCTTCCTCTACTCCAACATCACCCTTCTACTCACCATCCCCAACTCCCTGGTCCCAGATTTTGCCGCCAACCGCTCCGCCGCCCTCCGCTGGCTCTACGTCCACGTCGTCCCCTTCTATCCCCGCACCAAAATCTCCACCATCTCCGTCGGGAACGACGTTCTAGAATCTTCCCCAGATATGTCCACCTTTCTCCTTCCCGCCATTCGCAACCTCCACCTCTCGCTCCGCGACCTCGGCATCCACAAGATCTATGTTTCTACTACTTTCTCTTTCATCAACGTCGTTACGACGCCTTTTCCTCCGTCCTCCGCCCAATTCCAAGAACCGGCCTTGGAAACCGTCATCAGGCCCTTGCTCCAGTTCCTCCGCGACTCCAATTCGTCGTTCTTGATCAATCTCTACCCCTATAAGCTCTACAAGCTCCGGAGCGAGATCCCAATCGGGTTTCCCCTGTTTCAAGAACAGCCTTTCGGGTTCCGTGACGACCTCCCCACCGGCGTCCGGTACCGGAATCTCTTCGACATGATGGTCGACGCTGTCATCAGCTCCATGGCCGTCGCTGGTTACGAGAACATTCCGTTGATTGTGACCGAGACTGGGTGGCCCAGTTTCAGTACCGACCCGGCCGAAATCGACGCCAACCCGGTTTACGCTGAGATGTACATCAAGGGGCTTGTGAGTCACTTGAGGTCCGGATTTGGTACGCCATTGAGGAAAGAAGGGGTTTCTGAGATTTACATATATGAGCTGCTTGATAAGCAAGTGAGGCAGGGCCGCAATTGGGGGATTCTCTACCCCAATATGACCAGCAAGTATAAGGATGTTCAGTTTTCTGGGTCCGATTGCAGTGGAGTTGGCTTCTCGGAGACGCTGATCATGACGGTTGGGCAATTCTTGGTCTTTGCTTACTTGCTTGGTAACTGGTAATGCTGCCTTTTCTCTGCTATAGGCTAGTGTGGACTGTGATTTGTTGATTCTTGGAGATTCTGATAATGGAAGTTTGGAAATTCAATTCTCGGCCTTTTACTGGTCGTGTTGTAATGATAGCTGCGATTCCGGTTCAGTTACTTACTTACATGGCTAAGAAAGTAGCTCATATTTTCGATTTCATGGAGATGGTGACCTGCATTTTGGCATTTTGAGGCTCCAAATTGTCAATTGGGTTTATGGAGAAAGCGTTGTGTTGTTAATTTCTTGATTACGCTTTTTCGGAGATGGTTTTGGGGCATCAAATTGTTCAATGTGCGTTGTTGTTTTCCTAATGGAATTGGTTTTTGGTACCCCGTTCTTATGGGTATTTTGTATACGTAATAGTCCTTGTATAGGTATTTTGTAATATTGTCAACTGAACCAGTAGTAATTCTCCTTGAGTTGCTTCAAGTGCTTTGATATACAGATTTCAGTGGATGCATATATGTTGATTTCATTTCGTGCCTATCTGGATTTCTTGTGTGTGTTGAGTTAATTTGCTGCCTGAAAGTATTGTTCTTTGTTTATGTTGCAGTATTGTGTTGGTTTTAGTTCAGCACATAATGATAGGCCTCTTTCCCTTCAGCCCAATTTCTATCCGCAGGCCCACTAGGTTATGGGTACAGCCAATTTTCCTTGTTGCTAGAATAAACTTGTATTCCTCTTTCCCTTCTGTTAGGTCGTTGGATAGGCCATGTGCTGTGAGCGAGAGAAGTGCAATTCCAATTACCTGTATAAGATTCCAAATTGTAAAGCAGAATTGGTATGAATGAAAAACAGATTTCTCTCTCTCTAACTTTCTCTCTTCCTCTGTTCTCTCTATCTGACTACCAGTAAACACCGACTCTACCATATTGGTATCAGAGACCAACTCATGCCCAAGAATCACCATCGCAGCTCTTCGACGACGGCGGATCAAGGATTGGTGGTCGATCCCTCCATGTCCCACATTGCTTCCCAATTTCAGGATGTCACTGAGACTATTAGTGACCTTCTATCCCAGCACAATGACCTTAAGAAGACGGTGGATGATTTGAAAGATGCTTAGTCGTCTTTCCACACTGCTGTCAAGCTCCAAATTTCGAGTTTCCAATCTCCTTGATTGACCAAATCAAGGCTTTGTCGATAGGGACGCACCAGTTTTCTCACCCTCTTACTCGTCCGCCGTCCTCTATACCCACTACTGGGAATCCGTGGATTTTTTCTCCAATTTCCCCAACGCAAGAGCTCCCTTCCATCCCAAATTCTCAATTTCCACCATTAACCCGTCCCTCCCTAGCTCTTATCCCGCCTCAACCTCTTTCTCGAGGTCCCCTTCCACTCCCCATTTATACAGAGCCTGTTTCCCTTTACACCTCCACCTTCTCCCTTCTATCCATCACCTCTACTGCTACTTCCCTCCCCTCGCCTCACGGCTTTTCCCATCCCCAAGCTCATTCGATTCCTCCACCCAAACTTGACTTGCTCAGATTCATAGGTGATGACCCCTATGGTTGGATTGCCATGACCGAAAGGTTCTTGGATTACTATGAGATACCTGCCCATGAACGAGTGGACCTCGCTGCTTGTCATTTTGGCGCGGAAGCTGCCATTTGGATGCAATGGTACGAACAATGCTACACTACTACCAATTGGGCCCAGTTTGTTGAGTTGTTGCTCCAATGTTTTGGTGATTGTGATTCCGCCGCCGTGGAGTGCACTCTCTCCCATTTGCGCCAATCTGGTTCGGTTGATGATTACATCGCCGAGTTCACAAGGCTCTCTTGCTGTGCTATTGACTGGAGTAAGCACGTTTTCATTGGAGGGCTGAAGGACGAACTCCGTTTGGATGTGTTAGCCGCTGCACCACTGACTCTGTTGTAGGCACAGGGCCTTGCGCGCATTTTTCACCATAAATTTCAGGCCCAGCATTCTTATGCTTCAAGCACTCCTCGAATTTCTTACTCGGTTGTTGCCCGTTCCCCTCCTCCGCTACCATCTCCTTCGCCGTCTGTTGCTCCGTCTCATCCTCCATCTGCTCCTTTTAGGCACCTGACTTAGGCGGAAGCTAGAGACCGTCGTACAAGGGTCTTTGCTTCCACTGTGACGAGGCATATACACCCGGGCATCGCTGCAAGAGGCCCATTTTGGCTATGGTCGAGGCTGATTTTTAGGAAGATAATTTTTAGGATTGTACCCCAACCTTCGATTCCGAGTTACAGCATTCGTCCTCATCGCTACCCTTCACTCTACATTCTCTTTTGGGTGTTTCAAAGGGCCAGACGATGCGTTTGCTAGGTAAGATAGGCACAACTGTTGTAAGGGTGTTCGTTGACTCTGGTTCTTCTGCGAATTTTCTGAATCCCACCGTCGTTGCAGAGCTGGGATTGTCAGTGGACACTTCAGTTCAGTAACAATTCCTCACCGCTTCAGGTACCTTAATGCGTACCCATGGTCTAGCTTCTGACGTTTCCATTGACATTCAAGGCTATCGCTTCACCTCTTCTTTTGCTTTGCTCTTGGTTGCCTCTTGTGACGTATTATTGGGCACCGAATGGTTGGAAACACTGGGTTTCATTGCTTGGTACTTCAGAAAATAAACTAACGATTTTTTTTTGTCAATGGGCGCCGTTATGACTTATAGGGTCTGACCTCGTTGCCTCTTTCCCTGGCCTCCTCATTACACGCAGTGGTCCAACCTGATACTCTGCACCTATTCTCTCTATTACCTGGGTCCAAGGATGATTGTGACGAGCCACTCCCACCAGGTATCCACACTATGCTGACCCACAATGCATCACTTTTTGAAGAACCTAAGGAATTACCACCATGTCGCCCTACGGACCATTGCATTCCCTTGTTGCCTAATTCTAAGCCAGTCAATACCAGACCCTATAGACACCCACATGCACACAAAATAGAGATTGAGAAGCAGGTCGCTGCTTTGTTGGCTTCTGGTATGATTCACCCCAGTACTAGTCCATTTTCTTCTCCAATTTTATTCGTGCACAAAAAGGAGGGCCCTTGTAGATTTTGTGTGGTTTATAGGGCCTTAAACATGATCACTATTAAGGATCGTTTTCTAATACCCATAGTAGAGGAACTTCTTGACGAGTTACATGGTGCTATAGTGTTCTCCAAACTTGATTTACGATCAGGGTACCACCAAATTCGTATGCATCCAGCTGATGTTCACAAGACTGCTTTTTGGACACACGAAGGTCATTATGAGTTCTTGGTTATGTCCTCTGGTTTGTCCAATGCACCCTCTACTTTTCAAGCTCTCATGAACTCTATCTTCCAACCATTTCTCAGGAAATTCGTCCTTGTTTTTTTTGATGATATACTTTTATTCAACTCTAATTTGGATTCACATATTGATCACTTGCACCAAGTTTTTGATGTCCTACATGCCCATTCCCTCAAGCTTAAGCTTTCCAAGTGCTCCTTTTCTAAGGCTAAATTGGAGTACCTTGGCCACTACATCTCAGGCAGTGGAGTGGAGGTGGATCCTTGCAAAATCAAGGTTGTTGCTGAGTGGGCCAAACCAAAATCAGTCAAGGCATTGCGTGGGTTCTTGGGCTTCGCGGGTTACTATCGCAAATTAGTGCCTCATTTTGGATCAATTTCCCAACCCCTCACTGCTTTACTTAAAAAGGATGGGTTTTCGTGGACTCCTACTGCTGACTAGGCTTTCATTCACCTGAAACAATCCCTCTCTTCCACACCGGTCTTGGCGTTGCCCAATTTCTCAGTCCCTTTTGTCATTGAAGCTGATGCTTCCCAGTCCGACATTGGTGCAGTTCTACAGCAAGAGGGTCACCCAATTGCTTTCCTTAGCAAGCCTCTCTCCAGCCGTAATCAACACCTATCCTTCTATGATAAGGAGCTGTTGGTAATTGTGTATGATGTTCAACATTGGCGCCCATATTTTCTTGGTCACCGATTTGTTATTAAGACTGATCATCAAACTATCAAACACATGTTGGATCAGCGTCTTCACACTCCTACTCAGCATAAATGGTTCACCAAGTTACTTAGGTATGACTTCTTTGTTGAATATCATGCATGACATTTGAATATTGCAGATGATGCACTATCCCGCCAACATGAGGTCATGCTTCTTATGGGTTTATCTTCACTAGTATTTGATTGTGCAACTGGCATAAAAAATTCCTATCCTTCTGATGATTTCACCATGGATATCCTCCATCGCCTCCAACACTCTACTTCCCCTTCGAAACACTCCACTCTTTTGGATGGCCTTTTATATTACAAAAAACGTCTATTCATGCTGGTCAGTGCGAATCTTACCTCTATTTTCAAAGCATTTCATGCCACTAAGGAGGCTGGTCACTTCGGTTTCCTGCGCACCTACAAGCGTCGTGCACGAAATTTCTTATGGCCAGGTCTTCGTAAGGAGCTTAAATTATTTGTCAATGCTTGTGATGAGTGCCAACGCCAGACTTATGAGACCATTAATCCCCCAGGATTATCACAGCCCAACCCAATTCATGGTGGCATATGGCAAGCAATTTTAATGGACTTTGTGGACGGCTTACCCCCTTCTCACGGCAAGAATGCCTTATTCGTAGTGGTGGATCGTCTTACCAAATCTGCCCACTTCGTTACCATATCTCACCCCTATACTGCTGGTTCCATCGCTGATACATTTGTTCGTGAAATTTTCCGGTTACATGGAATGCCTAGGACCATTATCAGTGATAGAGACCCAATTTTTCTAAGCAAATTCTGGGAAGCCTTCTTCAAACTTCAAGGGACGAAGTTGTGCCATTCGTCGGCATACCACCCTCAAACTGATGGCCAAACAGAGGTCCTCAACCGCATAGTTGAACATTAGCTTCGTTGTTTTGTTGTTGATAAGCCTTCCTCTTGGGTCTCCCTGCTCACTTGGGCAGAATGGTGGTATAACACAACCTTTCAATCTGCTATCCGAATGTCTCCTTACCAGGCCCTCTATGGTGTGCTGCAGCCTACAATTGCCTTCTACCTTCCTGGTTCAACTGATGTTCAGGTTGTGGATGCTGCCTTACGTGATCGGGACTCTTTGCTTCGCTTGCTCAAATCCAATCTGGTGGTAGCTCAAAATCGCATGAAGCAGCAAGCTAATCGCCACCGAACAGAGCTGGAATTCAGTGTGGGTGATTGGGTGTTTTTAAAGCGTCAGCCATATAGGAAATCTTTGGTGGTATCTCGTTCTAACGCCAAGTTATCCCCAAGATTTTATGGCCCATATCAAATACTTGATCGCATTGGCAAAGTTGCATATCGCCTCCAATTGCCTCCCACCGCTCGTATCCACCCCAATTTCCATGTGTCTCAGCTGAAACGACGCATTGGAGATTCAGTGCCACGCTCTCTGTCCTTACCTCCTGCTTCTGCGCTTGGTACAGTTCAATGGATTTCGGAGGCGATTTTGGATCGTGGAATTTTTAAACAGCACAACAAACCCATTACTAAATGGTTGATCAAGTGGGATGGCTTTCTAGATATAGATGCTGCATGGGAGGTTGCCCATGACTTCCACCAACGCTTTCCTGACTTCCAAGCCTGAGGTCAGGCTTGTCTTTAAGGGGAGGGAGTTGATAGGCCTATTTCCCTTCAGCCCTATTTCTATTCGTAGGCCCACTAGGTTATAGGTATAGCCAGTTTCCTTGTTGCTAGAATAAACTTGTATTTCTCTTTCCCTTCTGTTAGGTCATTGGATAGGCCATGTACTGTGAGTGAGAGAAGTGCAATTGCAATTACCTGTATAAGATTCCAAATTGTAAAGCAGAATTGGTATGAATGAAAAAAAGATTTTTCTCTCTCTAACTCTCTCTCTTCATCTATTCTCTCTATCTCACTACCTGTAAACACCGACTCTACCACATAATGCATCTTAGTTTAGGATTTATGTGCTATTTTAATTTGCGGATTCGGGTGCTACATTCTGTATCTGGATTTCCATTTTAGGAAAACCAAAACTGAAGATTGAAGGGATGCATCTTGTTTGTGAATGCCCATTTTGGGTAGTAGAAGTTAAGAACATTGTTGCACCTAGTAGGGTTTGATTCACTTTCTCTTGTCTTTATCAGTGGCTAAATGTAGCTCACAATTGAACCCTGCAAGTGCAAAGCTTCACCTGGAATGGCCTCAAACACCAATGAAAGGGGGATTCTTGTGTGGTGAGTTCATCTGCTACTTGGCCAATTCAGGTGCCTTAAATTCTGGACATTGAAGTACATAACCTACCTTTCTCTAGCAGCTGGGCCTGTAGAAGTAAGACTTATAAGTTTTGGTAAAGATTGGAGGTGAATTGACTGGCCTTATAAGTTTTGGTGTCTTTTCCATTGGCTAATGTAGTTCCCAACTAAACCCGGAAACCGCCATAAACATCATTGATGAGGGTAGCATGGTTTTCACAAGTGTATATGATAACACCATGCGTCAAGTCAAGTGCTGGCAATTTCTTTTCAAACGCTGATATAAAAAGTATAATATGTTTATAAGCTTTTGGGTTTTGAAGGCCAGGAGAGTTTTGGTGGTTGCAGTCTTGGACTCTTGGGAAACAAGTGGAGGGAAAGCTAGTAGGCTAGGCGCTAATACTACTTTAACTTTCCCGAGAATGCCCTAGAAAATTATCGAAAGAAAATAAAAGGTTATGGTTTAGTCTCCGACAAGTTTTTATTGTTCTAGCGGTAACCCTCTTCCAATCTTTCTACTATTAGAAATTGTTTGAAGTTCGAGTTTCCCTCAAAGAAAAAAATTTGGTTAAAAACTGCGTCGGTCACATTATTTGGGTTGCAAAAATGCGTCAATTAGAATTATTTGAGCTGCAATTTGTAAAAACCGTGTGGATTCTATTTTTCAATGACTTTGATATCAAGATATGTAATGAATGGCAATCAAGAGATGTCTATATATGACCTTTTAGTCTTTATTGAGATGATTGATTTGCTACCTTAACCTCACTCATGAGTCATAGCGATTCCGTGAATAGAATTCGCTTTTAACTTGAGTGCTAAGGGCGTGATTAATGTGCCTTCACACTCCAAAATCCAAATTGAAGATACAAATGAACTAGAAAACCTCAGCACTAGCTCACTCATGGAGTCATGGTGATTTGCTATCATAAATGCGCCAACCCCATCGCCACTAGCTGCTGCACCGGCACCACCAACATCACTCTTGTTGACTTGTATGTGTAAATTTGTAAGTTAATTAGTCAAACGTATAGAAGACTTCACAGTTCACATGCAAAGTTGTAGAATATTCAATCCCAACAACAACTATATATCTTTTTCATATCTAATTTTCTAAACCCCATCTCCACGCCACAAACTAGTTCAAACAAATTCGAATCTAAAGTTTTCTTCTGTCAAGACCGACTTTGACGAGTCTTTTAAACCAACTTGTTTCTTGGGCATTCTCCAATGGCAGTAATTTACCAATCGTTTTAGTATGTAATATCAACAGCTGGAATTGTTGCAACTTGCAAGTGTGTCTTCTAGTGCCCTTTCCCTCTCGCTGTAATCTCTTTTCTTTTAAAAAAAAACAAGTTTCTTTCTTTCCATGTAAAAGTATTCTTCAAAACTTGATCTCTATTTTATTTGTGGCTGGCCTCAATGGAGTTCCCTACAGGCACTCTTATAATGAGCATTTGGTTCATTTTCATGCAACTTTTTCTTTTCACTAAGTTTAACTCAGCCTCTTCCTCAAGTTTTGTAAGAAATGAGCAGGTAGATAGAACTACCTTGCTTTCCATCAAAGCTGAATTAAATGATACACGGGACATCCTTAGCTCGTGGAATTAGTCCATCCACTTTTGTGAGTGGCGAGAGATTACTTGTGGCTGAAGACACCGGAGAGTCACGGTGCTGAAGCTCCATTCAAGCGGACTGAAGGGTCGCCTATCTCCTCACATTGGAAACTTGAGCTTTCTCAAAGTATTAAGCCTCTCAAACAATAGCTTCAGCCACACCATTCCTCAAGAAATTGGTCGTTTGTTGCGGTTGCATGAACTATACCTTTATAACAACTCCTTCAGCGGTCATATTCCAATCAACATGACGCGTTGGGGATACGCTCATTCTCCAAGCTTGAGGTACTTAATTTAGGCAAAAACAATCTAGTTGGGGAAATCCCACCTTCCTTTGGTAATCTTTCTTCTCTTGTGAGGCTACATCTGGAAGAAAATAGTTTACATGGAGGTATTCCAAATACCCTTGGGAAATTGAAAATTTTAATATATCTTGAATTGGGTACAAATAGTTTGATAGGTACCATCCCTCCCTTCTTATACAATCTCTCTTTAATTCAAGTCATTTATGTTGCTTCCAACCAAATTCATGGAACTCTTCCTCCTGGCTTGGGACACGCTATATTTCCAAATCTTGACTTATTTCGTAACCAATTCAGCGGACCCCTACCAATTTCAATCTCCAATGCATCCAACCTTTCTACATTTGCAATTGGTGGAAATAAGTTTATTGGTAAAGTGCCTAGTCTGAAACGTCTGTCCAAACTGTATTGGTTCTCGATTCATGAAAAGAATCTCGAGAATAATGAGGAGGGTGACTTGGATTTTCACTCTTCTCTCCCTAATTGCACTCATTTACATTACATATCTATCTCTGTCAATAATTTTGGAGTAGTGCTACCTGAATCTATGAGCAATCTCTCAACAAAGCTCACTCAACTGCTTTTCGATAGGAATCATATACGTGGAAACATTCCCACTGGGATTGGGAATCTCATCAACTTGGAGGTGATAAGATTTGAGAAGAACCAATTGACAAGCACTATACTAAGTTCAATAGGTAAACTAAGGTAGCTGTATATGCTGTGTCTAAGTTCAAATGAATTGTTAGGTACAATCCCCTCTTCTCTTGGCAATATGACTTTATTAGGCAGATTGGATCTCAGTTCAAACAACTTACAAGGAAGTATTCCACAAAGTCTTGGCCAATGCAGGCATATGGAACTTTTTCTTCTTTATCAAAATAAATTTAGCGGTCTGATTCCAAAAAAAGTCATAACTTTATCATCCTTCATAGCCTTGGATCTATCCTGGAACCAATTTATGGGATCCAATCCCATGGAAGTAGGTAACTTGGTCAATCTTGTTTACTTAAGTGTTTATGATAAAAAGTTATCTAGTGAGATTCCACAAAGCTTAGGAAGCTGCACAAGTTTGGTAAACTTGTATCTGAGTGCAAATTTATTGCAGGGGAAAATTCCTGAATCCTTGAGTTCTTTGAGAGGGATTGAAGATTTCCGCCTGTCTAATAACAATTTGTCTGGAAAAATTCCCATCTACTTGGAGAGTTTCCATTTCTTGCAGATTTTGGACCTCTCTTTTAATGATTTGGAAGGTGAAGTTCCAATGAAAGGAGTTTTCAAGAGCACAAGCGCGTTTTGTGTTATGGGAAACACTCGACTTTGTGGAGGTATACCTCAGTTAAGATTGCCCATATGTATCTCCAAGATTTCTAAGAAAAAAATATCTCCTCAGATGAAAATGATTATGGCAATTATTTGTGGGGTTGTTGGATTGATTTTAGTGTTCTTATTTGTGTTTATTTTTCGATCAAGAAAAGAAAGAGTACTAAAGTCAACTTCAGGATTATCCTTGGGGGTTTTACCTCTGAAAGTGTCATATGGTGATCTTCTTAAAGCAACTGATGGGTTCTCTTCTTCGAATTTGATTGGTGAGGGTAGCTTTGGGTCTGTGTACATCAATGAGCAAGAAGAAAGAGTGGTTGCAGTGAAAGTACTGAATCTTCAAAGTTCGAGAGCTTCTAAAAGCTTTGTAGCTGAATGTGAAGCCTTGAGAAGCATTAGGCACCGAAATCTAGTCAAGCTACTGAGTGCCTGCTCAAGTATCGATTTCCAGGGAAAAGAATTCAAAGCTTTGGTGTACGAGTTCATGATGAATGGAAGTCTAGATGAGTGGCTTCATAATTCAGAACATAGGGCAGCTCGTGGGGCACCTATTAGGCATGTGAATTATTTGAATCTTATTGGAAGGCTATGCATTGCCCTTGAAGTAACTAGTGCCCTGGATTATTTGCACAATCAATGTGACATGCCAATAGTTCACTGTGACTTGAAGCCCAATAATGTTCTCTTGGATAGTGACATGATTGCCCATGTTGGTGATTTTGGTTTAGCAAGGTTTCTTCCAGATGCTTTTTGTCCTAATCCTTCACACCAAAAAACTTCTAGTGCAATCGTAGGTTCCATCGGCTATACTGCCTCAGGTAATATCTGATTGCTTCATTTTCACTTTTCAATATGTACATAGAAAAAATTAGGTTTATGGATAAATGAACCATTTTATTTTATTGTTTGAATAAATTGTAGAGTACGGCATGGGAAGCAAGGTGTCAACATATGGTGACGTGTATAGCTACGGTATCCTGTTATTGGAGATGTTGACTGGGAAGAGTCCGATGGATGACATGTTTAAGGATGGTTTGAACCTCCGCAACTTTGTCTTCACGGCATTGCCTGAGCAGGTGGAAGAAATATGTGACCCATTGCTTCTTCAAAAACCACACAGCAGCACTAGTACTAATCCCAGAGACAATAGGAATCATGCCCAAAACGATGAAAGACTTTGAGTTGACAAGAAGTGCTTGATTTCTATTGCAAGAATAGGAGTTGCAAGTTGTGCAGATTTTCCGGGAGAGCGAATGGAGATTGGCAAGGTTGTTGCTGAATTGTGTATAGTAAGGGATGTGCTAGCTGGAACCAGGCGGCCTAGAGAGCATGTATGATGGTGGAGAAACTGCCTAGTTTAATTGTTGTTGAATTCTGTAAGTGATGTACATGATTATCCTTATTATCGAAGTTGCTTATGAATTTATGTAATAAATATGTTGATGAAACTAGCAATAACAACAATTTCGTATGCTATCTGTTGAGCAAAATAATCTTCATGAGAAATGCAGCAAAGCTGATTAAATCCATTCGGAAATGAAACTGAACAATTAATTGGCTTTGCTCAAAATTAAATAATCTTGAACTCAATGGAATGCCTTTGGAGTTACTTGAAGCAGAAGGTTAAATAAAATGATTAAATAGGAAAGTTAAATAAAATAGTATTTGTTGAATCAAATGATTAAATAGGAAAGTAAAATACAATTTGGAGAGAAAAACCAAGGAAATGTAATAAAATAGTATTAGTCAAAGTAATTTTCTCAAACAAACAAAAAAGGAAATGTGATAATGTTGCTTGATGGATGAAAGAGTTTTTTCAATCGTCAAGTTTCCTCGGTTACAAAAAATTAATTATTTTAAATTTACAATTAATTATTAATAATAATTTGAGACATAATAAATAACTTGTAATACTATCTAAATTAATGAAACACTTATGGACAGAAAAAAAAGGCTAAAAAAGGAAGAAAAATGTCCTAACTCCCCTATACTTTTTTTTTAGAAGATATGAGATTTCATTAATTAAACAAAGATACAAAACAAAGACAAGCTCGACTGAAATAGTTTGATGATAAATATGGGTAGATATCTCCAGTGATCAGGTTCGTTATATGTCGAAACGATCTAGAGGGAATAACGCACAAAATAATATAACTTGAATCCTCTAAGTATCATCAAGGCCATTACTGCCCGAATAACTAATCTTTGCAATCCCACAAAAGGGAAAACCTAATACAGCTAACCCAAAATAAGAGCCGCTTGACTTATTTGCACAAATGAAACTAAAAAGAAAAAAAAATAAATATCCCAACAAAAGGTATAAATGAGCCACTTCCACTATTGTTGCTGCTTATCACTTCCGTTATTGCCGCCTCCGCGGAATTCTGAAAACGACGAGGATATATACCATCCATCACCATATCACAAATGTTTCAATGCACCCTGATTGACACCACCATTATTAATGGAGGACCGCGATGGCTCGATCAAAACCCCCGATACTTGTTACAGTCCCACAAACTTGAAATCGGAAATTGAAATTAACTAATTTATTATTACAACCCGTATTGATAACGAAACGTTTTTACATTAAAATTTAAAATCGAGTTAAGGTAAAGGGATTCTTACTACACTATTTCACTGCTTTCAAAACTGGTAAACCACAACAAGCAACAAGTTGCCTTGTTGCAGCAAAGGCCTTACACCTGTTTTACATGCGTTTGTGTGTTGAGGTGTTTTAAATCCCTTTAAGGGTGTTCCCTGTGTTGATACCAAGGACAATTGAAAACACAAAGTAAACCAATTCGCACAGACTATGCTCTCATCTTCTCCTTCTTGACCCGTGAGACAACCCAAACACTCAGACCCAAATAGCTGTACTCCTTTTTCTTCTTCCGTCGACGGCAGCGAGCAACAAATCTCCCACACCATCGCATACACCTCACGCCCTCTTCCACCAGAGAAAACAACCCATCTCACTATGGTTTTTGCAACGAAAATTTCAGAACCTCACACTCACCTCCTCCAAGCTTCATCGTTCTCGTGGTCTCCGTCCAAGAACCCCAAAACCCAGCGGCTCCAAACTTCGAACCAGGGGCTTCTACCACCACCAACGACCTCGTCTGAGTCCTACGAACCTCGTGAACTGAGCCCTGAGGCGTGGAGGTCACTGGGGTCGAGCTGGAGGCGGAGACCGGCGTAGAGTACCGAGACTTTCCGATGAGCTCTTGAGCTAACCAGGTAACATCTCGAGCTCAAACTCACATCATTGGATTCGTCTCGTCAATAGCGTGCTAATCCAACCATTGCATGTTGTTTTTGACTCAGTTACGTGACGGGAGGAGCTCGGGAATCCGGCAGAGGACGGCGTTTACGACGAGGATTCCGATCGAACGAGCTAAACTCTCATCTTAAGGCTTTCACCGTTGGTTTCGTCTCATTGAGAGCTATCCGATTGACTAGTTGCATGTAGGTTGTGAGTGGAGGTCGACTTTCCGGTCGCAGCAGGTAGATTCTTGGTCTGAAAGTTTGTTAATTCTTCGTGAACCTGGGTTTGTGTAGAGTAGGTTTGTTACCTTGCTTAGCGATTTTGGTTGTGTTTTAAGGGCGAAAAGCTCCGCCAGAAAACTGCTAAGTTAGCAGAATCCGGTGTGTGGGCTTCACAGCCAGTGCATGAAGGTGCGTGCCAGCGCATGGTACGACTGCCGAAACGTCTTGAACACGTTTTACACGTCGTTGCATCAATTAAGTACCTTAGGTATCTTTGTTGGGCAAACAAAAAGGCGAAATACTTGATAGTTTCTAAAAGGTATCTTTGAATTAGTTTCTAAACTATGTTTTGGGGTTATCCGTGACAGGAGATCTGCAGATGGGAGTTCATGTGGACCCTACCGCATCGGGTGACTTTATCCCCAATTACTTGTGAGTGAACAACTTTCTCAAACCTCGTTTTTAGCACTACCTTTTCTACTTGCATGTTTTACATATTCTTGATCTTGGAAGCATGATTAGCTTGATTGTTTGATTATGATTCTTATACTTTCCGAGCATGCCTTACACTATAATAAAATCAGGCTTGTCTGGGGAAAACTATTCGTCGGGCAATGTTCCGATTTCGTCGGGCCATATTAAAACCGGTGAACTTCCGTCGGGCAACGTTCGTCGGGCTACTGCAGTTGGGCTACTGTAGTTGGGCATGATGTTAGTCGACGAAAACAGTGAATTCGTCGAGCAATTTAAAGCTTGCCCGGTGGACTCCTCTGTCGCCTATTATTTGTCGAGCAATGCAAAAGTTAACAACGTTTGCCCGATGGAAATCTTTTTCCGGGCAAAGATCGAGAAATTCGGCAGGTGTGCATCGAATTTTCTTACTGTGCCCGACGAAATGATTATTCGTCGGGCCAAATCTTAATATTTAAAAATATAATTTTAATAATTTATTTAATTAAAAAAAATATATAATTAAAATAAAAATATTTTTTAAAAATACAATTAAAAGAATAAAAAGAATCAAATTAAAATAAAAAACATATTTAGAAAAATTAATGTTATTTTTTACATAATTAAAATTAAAACAATGTTTTACATATTACATTCTAACTACTTGGCGATGGGTCGGGGTGGTAGGGATCCTGGGCGGGCTGTTGGGACGGGGGCTGAGGCTGTGACAGAACCTTATCCAGTCCACGCTCACCCAAGCGGTCAAGCACCTTGGTGAGGGTGGCCTTGATTTGATCGTTTTGGGCCTGGATCTACGCGTATTGAGCCTTGATCTCAGCATTTTCGGCCTTGAGGAAGTCGAAGTTTCTCTTAAGCTCCGACATCTCCTCGGGATTACCTGCCCAAGATGAACTCGACGAGTGACAGGAGACATCTCGCACTATCCTGTTGTCCGCCCCCCGAATGATCTTCCCTGGACACCTCCCAAGTCGTCGCTCCAGGATGGCGATCGACTTCTCGGGATCCGGGAGCTGCTGCTCCAACGGCACTTCGGGATGTTGTTGTGTGAGCTCAGCCTGTGTCTGCTGGACGTCTTGCTCCATCACCTCCTACAAATTTGAATAATATTAATTAGAAATATAATTATCAAATTAAAAATTATTGTTTAATCTGCAAAAAATAAACTTACGTGAATTTTGTTGGCCTTTTCGTCCCCCCATCCATCGTACACTTGCCCCTAGGCATCTACCTCTGGGAACATCGACCCAGCGATGCGCCGATCCTCCTGCCGGGCCGATAAGGATCGCGACCCCCATGGTAGTTTAATTTCTTCGCTCCCCGGTTTGATGTGTTGGCAACCGATTTCCGTTGTTCATTCGTAAAAACAAAAATTATATTTTCAAATGGAAAATAACATAAAAAAAAAAAATTAATTAACTAGGTAGATAGTACGTACCACATAGGAGAGGGGGACACGAAATGGTCGCACAACCACAACCACACTACCAGTTTCGGCTCGTACTTCCAGTCGACATACCATAACTGCTAGTGGTGTCTCAGGTATCTACTGACGTCGACGTGCTCCAAGTTGAACTCAAAATTGATCTGCAATAAGTTATTAAAGTTAGTGTGGGATGTCTCCTGTCACTCGTCGAGTTCATCTTGGGCAGGCAATCCCGAGGAGATGCCGGAGCTCAAGAGAAACTTTGACTTCTTCCCGGTCGAAAATGCTGAGATCAAGGCTCAATACGCCCAGAT
The DNA here is from genome assembly GCA_037349345.1 of Oemleria cerasiformis. NCBI lineage: Eukaryota > Viridiplantae > Streptophyta > Magnoliopsida > Rosales > Rosaceae > Oemleria > Oemleria cerasiformis. The sequence goes on along the minus strand of JAZGTL010000007.1, from coordinate 34,373,295 downwards.
CCAGGCCCAAAATGATCAAATCAAGACCGCCCTCGCCAAGGTGCTTGACCGCTTGGGTGAGCCTGGGCTGGATGCGCTTCTGTCACAGCCTTAGCCCCCGTCCCAACAGCCCACCCAGGATCCCGACCACCCTGACCTGTCGCCAAGTAGTTAGAATGTAATATGTAAAACATTGTTTTAGTTTTAATTATATAAAAACATAACATTATATATATTTATTTAATTAAATAAATTATTAAAATTATGTTTTTAAATATTAAGATTTGGCCCGACGAATAATCATTTCGTCAGACACAGTAAGAAAATTCGATGTACACCTGCCGAATATCTGTATCTTTGCCCGACAAAAGGTGTCCGTCGGGCAAACGTTGTTGACTTTTGCATTGCTCGAAAAATAATAGGCGACGGATGAGTCCACCGGGTAAGCTTTAAATTGCTCGACGAATTCACTGTTTTCGTTGACTAACATCAAGCTTGACTGTAGTAGCCCGACGAACGTTGCTCGATGGAGGTTAGCCGGTTTTAATGTGGCCCGACGAAGTTGGAACGTTGCTCGATGAATAGTTTTCGCCGAGCAAACCTGATTTTATTGTTGTAACGAACCGGACCCGAAATTAAATTATTTGTAGAATTGGGCGAATTTACCCTCGGTTTTGGATGGGTTCGGGAGTCACTTTTTGACTGGCAGTGCTTTTGGGAATTTTTCTTGGGTCATTACGTAGGTCTCGAACTCACGAGTTCATAGACAGAAGACACGTGAAAAACGGAGACCCAGTGAGTTTGTTACGGGTCTAGAAGCTTCAGGGGCAATTTGGTAATTTTGGAAAAGTTGGAACTATAAATAAGATATTTTTCTCTCTCCTCGAGAGAGGGTCCATTTTTCAGTCTCTCTCCTACCCGATTGCTCATGGTGCGAACACCGAACCCCCCTTCCATCGGATGGAGTTCGGTTCGATTTGATCGAAACCAAGGCCGGGAAGATCTTCCTCGGGGCCCCACGAGCATTTTGGGGTATTCATCGGAGCGGGAGCACCGCCGTAGGCGACGGACGGAGGAAGGAGGTGGACCGAATCTTCTCGGCCATTTTTTGGTCAAATCAGGTACGATTTCAGAACTTTGATCTCATATTTGGATTCCTGGTGAAAAGTAGATGAATTTACATGTGTGGATCGTGAAAATCGGTCAAGAAATAAAGAAGTTAGAAAACCTTAAAAATCGCCCGGAAATTGGTGATTTTTGGCGACGGCAACGGTGGCGAGGCGGCGGTCCGGTCATCTTCTCCAGCCAGCCTCCTGCGACAGCGACGGCTGTCCGGTCGTCTTCTCCGGTGAGTCGCCGGTGACCGGTCTGGTCGAGTGGACCGGTCGGAATGAGCGGATCAGTCGGGTCGAATGGATTGATCGGGTCGAGTGGATCGGGTCGGGTTAGATCAGGTTTGGCCGAGTTGGGCAAGGTTGGACCGATCCAAGCGCGTGGTACTGTAGCAGGAGCGTGACCGGCGCGTGGCGGCTCGTGCAGGCGCGTGGGCACGTGTTCTGGCCTTCTGTCTGCGTATGGCGGCGCGTGGGACTATTTTCGAGGTCACGGCAGAGCGTGACTAGGGTTTTGGAACGTTTCAAATCTGATTTTGATGTATTCGAGGACATAGGAGGTATTTTGGAGCCCCGGCTGGGAAATCCCAGCGGTAATGGTTGACCATGGAGCGTGTTTTGAGCTCAGGAGATCAAGGGAGTTGGGTCATTGTTGTGTCAAGAGTTCCTTGGGGCTAGGGTTTCCTTGATTTGGTATTTTATTCGTGTTGCGAACGGAATAGGGTTCCGGGATTGTATGGGAAGGCATGCTTTTAGTTATTGGGTTATACCATGGGATTTCCGAGGATTGGCGTAAAGGGTGTTTTCTCCGCTACATTGATGAGGGTTCTCCGACTGGCGTTAGAGAGTATGCCTCAGCCAGATCGTCCAGAGGTTCTCCAATGTTGGCGTTCGAGGGATCTTTCTCCGCCATATTATTGAGATCCAAGATAGCTCTAGAGGAGCAGAGATATCGAGTTATCACTCGGGGTGCTCAGGGCGAGCCGGGATATCGTGTTATCACTCGGGGTGCTCAGGACGAGCCGGGATATCGAGTTATCACTCGGGGTGCTCAGGACGATCGCCGGGATATCGAGTTAGCACTCGGGGTACTCAGGACGAGCCGAGATATCGAGTTATCACTCGGGGTGTTCAGGACGAGCCGGGATATCGAGTTTGACTCGGGGCGAGTTAGTGAGACTCAATTTAATCAAGTCTGGTTCCTTCGTCATCCGGGTCAGTGGGTTGGTGTGGGCGGTGACCCAGAGTGACGAGATATTGTTGGTTCACAAGTGGCTGACTAGTAAGTTTTCTTGTGGTATTACAGTAGAGGTATCAGCAGTGTCTGACCTACTGACATTTGGTGTCATAGGGTATTCCTATTTGGACCACCACCATTCTGAGGTCTTGGCTTTGACCTGTATTCTATCATGCGTCTGACAGGTAGGAGTGGTCAATAAGTACAGAGGTTCTGTCGGGAACCCTGTAAGGTTTACTAAATATTATTTAAGGATAAAGGGTATTCATGGTATATTATTTTGAGGTAAAAGAGCTGTAAGACGGGATAAGGGTTCTTCTCGGGTTTCGAGGGGAAATTCGGGAAGGATCCTTAGAATTGTAGTGATGGGTTGTTCTGCCGTTTCTCTTGTCGCTTAAAAAAAACATGTCTTTCTTTTCACATAAAAAGTCTTTCAAAACTTGAGCTCTATTTGATTTGTAGCCTGCTTCAATGGAGTTCCCTGCAGGTATTGTTCTTCTCCTTAAGTTTAAATCAGCCTCCTCCTCAAGTTTTGTGAGAAATGAGCATGCAGATAGAATCACCTTGCTTTCCATTAAATCTGAAATTGATGAGTTTTGGATGCTCTGATACCACTATTGGTATTTTGGGAGTGCTTATGTTGGGTTTATGAGTGAAGGATAGTATACGAAAGGATTGACACAATATAATTTTTATTGATAAAACGGAGGAGTACAAGACTTTCACTTAGGCGGGCTAGTGTTTAACTTCTCACCTAAGACACCTAGTTACTTATTGGCTAGTATGACACAACGCTCTTCTTATGGAGCTCACACTCTTCCTTTACCTCTTCATTTTTACTTCTCTCTTCTTCACTCTTTCGTGCATTACATATATTACATGGCACCACACCTCTATTTATAGAGTTCTTAGCCGCTAATTGTAGTTAGTTTCTAGAATTTTCTACATTAATCTCTTGCAATAATATCTCATCATAATTTCTCTAGATATTGGTAGAGATTTCTAGCTTATACTTGATGAAGCTTTTCTAAAGCTTTCTAGAATTCTAGATATTTTTCTTTCTTCTCTAGAATTCTCTAGAGTTTTTATTGGCTAGTCTCTCTTGAATCTTCTTCATTCTTATCTTTTTTCTCTTCTTACATCTCAATTCTTTTTGTACTCTCTAGAATTCTCCATATCTTTCTCAAATATTCATCTCCTTTGTTCTTGAGTTGTGTCTATAAAATTCTAGACAAATGTGCATTAATTTCAACACTCCTCCTTAATGCTCAATTGTGATTCTTTGAGCTTGCTTCACGGCATCTCGAATCTTTGTCTCGGAAATGTATGCATTATGTCTTCCCATTGCTCTTCTCGAATCTGGTACTAATGAAGTCTTTGTTTCATCGGTGCCTCCATTTCTCGGCGCTTTCTTTTTTTGTTGTTGTAGGCTCTCTTCGGCCTTGAGACATTATGTGCTCCTCCTTTCTCTATGAGCCTTTTTGTTGGCTTCCTTTCTTCTTTTATCGGCCTTGTCCTTTTGTCTCGTCTCCCTGCACCTTTTGTCTCCTCCTTTGTCTATAATCGTGAAGGTGCATATGATGAACACAATTATATTTCTCGCAAGTGCACTAATCAATGTGATAGTATAACAAGCAAATATGAATGTCGTACCTACAAGGACTTGTAAAGTTTATTAAATAAATCCAATTATGCAATGCCCTAAAGAAAACTAAAAATAAAACAAAGTTGCTAAAAGGGAAAAATAACAGATCAACAAAGAATTTTGTTTTTTTTTTGTGAACAAGTAATTTAATTTGCAATTAAATGAAAGAGTTTTTTATGATTGATTTGTGTAAACAATGAACGAAAATACTAGGTATCTGATTTCACCATCACAATCCAATTCTATGCCTCTAATTAACTTAGTGGAAAATATTCAATTAAGTTTCTAGGATTCGTTCCATCGTATTATGATTATCCGTTAGGTGTCCGGTTGTAACCAAGTATTATTAATCATCATCTTTACCATGGTGTCTAGTCTAAGTCAAAAATCAAATATCCATTAAGTTCAAAAGGAACATATATAATCAAAAAAAGTGTCTTAGCATGATGTTTGCATCAACAACAATTCTTTCATTCAATAGAGCTATCTTAAGGCTAAGCATATGACGTCTACTATAACCTTGTCTCATATAATCAATAAATTCATATTAAATATGGCCAATCCATAACATAAACATAAAGATAGAATTAAGTACAAAGAATGAAACTAGAAACATTGAATTGATAAAAGAAAGTTAATTAAGGCATATAATTTTCATGTTAGGTTACATCTGATTCCTAGCAAGGAATTTATCTACTCATAATCACCATACTAACAAACATCAAAGTTATGAAAATCATAATTACAAAGTTTGAACAAGAAATAGAAAAAATCCTTAGAGATTCCCTTTGGTGTCGGGCTTGTTCCTTCGGTTGATTATTAATGGCAATGGAGGCTATGAGAACTTTGGATAAAGATGGGTGCAAGGATATATCTTTTTTTCTTGCCTGAGAACCTCTCCTTTTTTCTTTCTGTTGCCTTTTTTCTTTTATAACCATCCAAACTCAATTCATTTCCACGCCATCAAATTCCATCACATTGAAGAGTCCTTAATTGCTTTAGGATGTTACTTTCCTTAGACTTTCATAGATTTCCAAGCATATAAGACACATCACCCAGTTCATCCCGAGGAATTTATGGTGGCCAAAAGAGTACGGTTGTTCTGCACAGTAATTTTCTGCTTCAACAGTTCTTTTAGCGTCCACACTATCAAATTAACTCCAAAGCCATCATTAGGATAAATTACCTATAAAACACAAATTAAATTCATAAAAGAACCAATTTCACAAGAAAATGTAACCTAAAACCTAGTAAAGAAGGGCATTAAATACGTATAAATATGACGTTATCAACATGTTTCATATTTTTCCTTGAGTGATTTGACCCTCCTTGTTTCTGATTTTGGAGAAGTTTTATGTCGAATTGATGGAGGACTTTATCTTGATGCTGGTGGAGCTATTTGTGCACCTCGAGTATCTGAAGTCTTTTCTACTTCTTCTTCAGCTTCCTCTCTGCTTCGTCTTGTCACTTTCGGTGCCTTCTCTATCCGGGCATCGTTCTTCCTTCCTGCTATCATGGCAGTATCTCCAAGAAAGTTTCATTTTCAATTGGAAAATTTCTATTTTCCATCTTCACTTTCATTATTATTTTATTTCTTTCATCATATATTGTGCACAAATTTCTAGAAAAATACGAAGAGTATCCATTCTCGAGCATTTGACCAATGCTCAATAGATTATGCTCCATACTAGGAACTAATAAAACATCTTTTATATATTTAGTTCCTTCATTAGTTGGGATAGAAATTGTAGCGTTGCCTTGCGTCTACACCATAGCGCCATCTCCCATCTTGACTTTTACTTTGACAAACTTGTCTATTATGGCGAAGATGCTTTCGTCTCCTGCCATGTGGTTGCTGCAACCGTTGTCGATGTACCACTTTCTTCTTTTTCTTTCTGAAACTTGACAAGCATAAAACACATGCTCATTCTTCTCTCTTTCTACTGTAAAATTGGCTTGATGGTTTTTCTTACGCCAACAATCTTTTTCTATGTGCCCAAATTTTCTACAATTCCAACATTTGGGCTTTCCTCGAAACCAACATTCCCTTTCTAGGTGGCTTGTCTTTTTGCACACCCGACATAGAGTTTTTTTCCTCTCATTATTTTTTCTTTCATTTTCCTTTTCATTTTCCCACTTATTATTGGGTTTATCTCATCCTCTACAACTTTCTTTTATTCTCATTTCCCCTTCTTCAAAATTTTGAGACTTTAGATTTAATTTTGATTGGAAGGCGCTCTCTATTGAACTTTCATCTCGCCTACGCAGTCTTTTCTCGTAGGCTTCTATTGAGCCCATTGATTATGTCACTAAAAGAATCGAAATGTCTTTCGACTGTTCAATGGCAATTACTATAGAATCATATTTATCAGTAAGACTGATAAGCATTTTTTCTACTATTTTAGCATCGGTGATTTTTTCATCATATGCTCTCAATTGATTTACAATTTCTTTTACTTTTGCATAATAATCTTGAACAATCTCAAAATCCTTCATTTTTATATTGTCTAAATATCTTCTTAAAGTCTGTAGTTTAACGGAACGTACCTTTTCGTTCCCGTGAAACTCCTATTTCAACGTTTCCCATGCTACCTTTGCCCTCGTTGCTCCCATGATCCTTGGGAATATTGTGTCATCCAAGGTTAGTTAGATAGCATATAGAGCCTTTGCATCCTTTTGTTGCTCTTTCCTCAACCGTCTCTACTGCTCTGTAGTTGAATTTTCCGAAACTGAGAATTCGGCATCAACTATGTCCCATAAATCTTGAGACATATAATAGGTCTTCATCTTGATGTTCCAGAAATCGTAATTTTCTCAGGCAAAGATTGGAAGCTGGGCAGAACTTTGGCTTGATGTAGACATGATGGAGGACTAGATTGAACCCAACGACCAAACTTACTTCGCTGATCGAACGAGCATTGAAACAACTTGCTCTGGTGTGACCACCTTTGATCGAACCAACTCTGATACCACTGATGAGTTTTGGATGCTTTGATACCACTATTGGTGTTTTGGGAGTGCTTATGTTGGTTTATGAGTGAAGAAGAGTTTAGGAAAGGATTGACACAATCTAATTTTTATTGATAAAACGGATAATTACAAGACTTTCACTTAGGCGAGCTAGTGTTTGGCTTCTCACCTAAGACACCTAGCTACATATTGGCTAGTATGACACAAGGCTCTTCTTGTGGAGTTCACACTCTTCCTTTATTTCTTCTCTCTTCTTCACACTCTCTTGCATTACATTCATTACATGGCACCACACCTCTATTTATAGAGTTCTTAGCCACTAATTGTAGTTGTTTCTAGAATTTTCTACATTAATCTCTTACAATATCTCATAATAATTTCTCTAGACTTTGCTAGAGTTCTCTAGCTAATACTTGATGAAGCTTTTCTAAAGTTTTCTAGAATGTTAGATATTCTTCTTTCTTCTCTCGAATTCTCTAGAGCTTTTCTTGGCTGCTAGTCTCTCTTGAATCGTCTTCATTTTTTTTTTCTTCTTACATCTCAATTCCTCTTGTACTCTCTAGAATTCTCCACATCTTTCTCTAATATTCATGTCCTTTGTTCTTGAGTTGTCTAGAAAATTCTAGACAAATATGCATTAATTTCAACAAAAATAAATGATACACGGGGCATCCTTAGCTCATGGAATCATCAGTCCATCCATTTTTGTGAATGGCGAGGGATAACTTGTGCTCGAAAACACCAAAGAGTCAGGGTGCTAGAGCTCCAATCAAGCGGACTAAAGGGCCACCATCTCCTCACATTGGAAACTTGAGCTTCCTCAGGGTATTAAGCCTCTCAAACAATAGCTTTAGAGTTCAGCCACACCACTCCTCACATTGGAAACTTGAGCTTCCTCAGGGTATTAAGCCTCTCAAACAATAGCTTTAGAGTTCAGCCACACCACTCCTCACATTGGAAACTTGAGCTTCCTCAGGGTATTAAGCCTCTCAAACAATAGCTTTAGAGTTCATCCACACCATTCCTCAAGAAATTAGTCGTTTGTTGCAGTTGCAAAAACTATATCTTGATAACAACTCCTTCAGCGGTCATATTCCAATCAACATGATGCGTTGCTCTAACCTCCAAGCCATTGACTTATATGGAAACACTCTTAGTGGAAAATTTCCAAATGAGATAGGCTCATTGTCCAAGCTTGAGGAACTTACGTTAGGCGAAAATAATCTAATTGGGATAATCCCACCTTCCTTGGTAATCTTTCTTCTCTTGTGTGGCTACATATGGAAGAAATAGTCTACATGGAGGTATTCCAAATAGCCTTGGGAAATTGAAAAGTTTAGCATTGCTTCTATTGGGTCAAAATAGTTTGACAGGTACCATCTCTCCCTCCATATACAACCTCTCTTTAATTCAAGTAATTTCTTTGCCTTCCATCCAACTTCATGGAGTTCTTCCTTCAGGCTTGGGACACACTATATTTCCAAACCTCCAAGAATTTTACTTCAAGAGTAACCGATTCAGTGGACCGATACCAATTTCAATCTCCAATGCATCCAATCTTCTTAGCTTTCAAATCTATGAAAATAAGTTTACTGGAAAAGTTCCTAGTTTGACACGTTTGTTGATTGCTAATTTGCTAGTGCACAAAGTCAATCAATAGTATTTCGATAAGTAAAGATTTATCGTCCCACAGAGACCGAATTGTAATACAAATTTAGCAATTTAATCCTTTATTTATATGAATTGGAAAACTCAAGTTGATTGTGATTGAAACAAAAACAATTAAAATAACAAGAAAACACAAAAAGTAAAGAAAATGTATGGTGATGGATACTAGGATTTCGGACTCCCCACAATTAATCCTATGTAATTCCTATATGCATACTAATTCCCATTTACCCTTCTCAAGTTGACAGTATTTTCCCTTACTTTTTACTAATATTCCGGCTAAGGCAATAATAGACGTGTTATTTTAATTTACCTAATCCGGCTAAGGTACTAGATCTACAAAAAAGAACCCATTAAGATTTATGGAAAATAGTGAACAAAGCTGCATAAACCATACGCACGACTCTCGTCCTATTGGCTATGTAATTTATGGCAATTCTTACAAGAAGTTATCTATTAAGTATCTCTACTATGACTCAACTTAATTCTTCAAGTAAATAATGGCCAGTTATTTGATAACATAAATCATAGTAGAAATTACTCAATCATAGAAAGGAAAATTGAAATTAATATAAAAAAAGAATTAAATATTCATAATTGGGTTACGCCCTCGTCCTATCAAAGTGATTTAGCTCATGACAAGCTTAGGAGACATGATGATTTGTGATGGACGGATGTGTTTGTAGATTGGTGGGGTGGGTGGATTGTAGATGGTGGATGGTGGATTGTGGACAAGTCATTTTGGTGGATGGCTGGGCGGTCTTTTTACAAATGCCTAAGCCTATTTTTTATAAGAGAAAATTCATCATCAAATAACGAAATCATAAAAGGAAAAGGTTTAGAAAACCCTTTTTAAAAAAATACAAAATATACTTTAATTGGTTTCCTACAAGAACTTGGAGACTTGTTTTAATCTAATTCTTGTAAGATTATGGAAATTTAGACTTAATCCTTAACCCAAAAGGAAGTGTTGGAAGTGTTGGAATTGTACTTCATTCTTTAGCCAAAATTCCATTATCCTGCACAAATCTCACCAAACATATTATTTTCTCCTATTTAATGACAATAGTTAAGTTAAATCATAAGTAAAAAGGGTATAAGATATCTATAAAATGTGCCTTATCAAATACCCCAAACCTATCTTTTGCTAGTCCTTGAGCAAAACAAATTATAAAACAAAATAAAAAATAAAGACTCGATCTTACTTAGGTATATAGAACATTTAAACTCCTAGGTGTCCCCAGTAGGAAAAGTTTTGTCTCCTGAGGGTTTTACTAATTACGATACCCACAAACATTTTATTGAAAAATAAAGGTGTTAAAATCTTTACTTTTTAACAAACTAATAAGAACCAATGAATGTCAATCATGTTTGCTAAGCTAAAAATATGCCATTACAAGTGTGTATCATAGTGAATGCCAATACTCAAAATAATCAAGCTTAAAAATTACTGCACTCAATTGCCATAGAAAGATTTCGCCTCGACTCTAATCCTCACAAGGAATCTCTCAATTTTCACTAGAATCCTAGGCTTACACTCAATTAAGCATATGTGATGGAGTTTATGTAATCGAATATCAAAATTATATCACATATGAATTTTCAATGAAAGAACGGTGAATTTATGAATTTTGATCTCATGAAAGGAATTGAAAATTAAGAACGCAGATACATTACCTTAATTCCAAGCATGACTCCCATAAGATCTGTTAGGTCTTTAATAGGGTTGTAATGGGGCTAGGCTAAATGTATGGTAGGAAATGAAAAAGGTTAAAAAGGGTGAAAGATACCAAGAATGCGCATTTCTTCAAGACTGACTAATCTTCGAATTGTTGGCTTGCACAATCTTTGAACTTAGCATGAAACAACTCCTCAAATTCCTTTTCTTCAAACTATTCCTTTGATATATATATATATATATATATATATATATATATATGTATTTTTTTTCTTCGCTTCTTTGGCCTTAGCCTTCTTTCTTTCTTTCTCTTTTTTTTTTTGAAAGGAAAAATTTACTATTTTTTTTTCTTCTTCTATTTCTACTCCTCACGAATCATCTTGCCCTTCATGGTGATCTAGATTAAACCATTCTCTTTAAATGCACCACATTGGTATCCCTCAAACCATAGGGTATGGCTTAATTTGAAAGTGAAATTGAATAAATTGATGTGGGTGATGAAGGAAAAGGTTTAGTGGTTGGCTTCAAATGGGCTATTGGCACACACAAAGGGTTGGATAAAGGCTTAATTAAGGTTAAACACATGCATAGTATACATCATCTCTTATGGGAAATCAAACTTAGAACCAAGAGTATCTACATAAGAGGTTAGTTGTTAATAAACAATGCAATGAATGTTAATGAGACCATAGACTTTAAGAAAAAAAAATCGAAGAGTGTTTAAGAGTAGAAACAATTTAAAACCCTCTCAAAGAATGGTAAATAGGCTCAAGAGCTCACATGGGTAATCTCCATTAATTTTCTATGGTTCAAACAAATGTAGAAATTTTGTACACTCAATTTATCTAAGTATGACATTGTGAAGTGCAAATATTTATGATACAAATCGTTCATGGCATAACCTTAGCAAAGAGTTGGTGATCAAACAAAGCATATTCATCCTTATTAGTACGCAAAACGTAACGAAATTAATAAAAAAAGTTTGAGTTTTTGAAAATTCCCAAGTCCCCAAAAAGTTTCCAATTGATTCTTTAAAATTGAAGCTTTGTAACCTTAAAATTTTGTATAAATCAAATTCAAAATTCACAATTAATGATTTAAGTCACCTTAGATTTGAAATATTTGATTTTTAGGGAATGAACCTAAGGAAATAATAAAAAATAAGGCAATGATATAAAGTTAACTTAGAATGCAAGAAATTCCAAATTTAATAAGGAAAAGGAGTGATCATACCTTAGAATTGATCTCTTGGATGATTTTGGATGTGTTGGTGGCTCTGGAATCATTCCAAGGTGTTGTGGGAATTTTCTGAAATTTTCTTTAAGTTTTCGTCACTAAAAGCTGATATCACCTTTACTGACGAAAACCTAAAGAACACCGCAGCAAAAAGAAGCAAAAGCGATGGTTTCTGGAAAAATTCGGCACTAAAATTAAGGCTTTCTGGACTGCTAGGCACCTCAAAATCTTCCCTAGACCACTTTTCACCCCCAAACATGTTCAGGAACATCATAAACGATATTTTAAACGCGTTGGTGGGTTCGAATTTACCTGAAAAACAACAATTAATTCACCCATTTAAACATGTTCCAACCATCCGATACCCGTAAACACAATTTTTTGGAAATTTGGTTACTCAAAACCTTTGTTTTATGAATTAAAAAATATGAAGCTGAACTAAAAACTTGAAATTAAACGATTTTTGCACCCCTAAACCTAATGTTAACATCGTTCTCAATGTAAAAAAAAAAATTAGGAGTTTAGAAAAATCACAAAAAACAAAAATACTTGTAAGTAAAGTAAGAAAAGAAATCACCGGGTTGGATTGCCCCCCAACAAGCGCTTAGTTTAGAGTCCTCGGCCCGACTTTTGAAGGCGATCAACCAGGATCAAATATCAACAGGGCAAATTTCTGTGGTGTGGGAAATATGAGCATTTTCTGATGACCAAAGAAGTGTTCCTTTGAGCGATGCTTATCATGCAATTTCTTAGTAATGGGAGGGATGAAGCTCAATAAATCCATGAGAATGCAATGACTCATGCCTAATGGATGCATGGAGGCAGCAACTACTTTCGACTCTAGATGTTGATCTTCCACTTGTTGAATGAAGGAGCATTGGTTGTCATCAATCCATGTTTTTTCCGTGGTCAGAGAAGGATCGCTTAAAATAAAAGAGGTGTCAGGAGAGGAAACAGGCTCGGGTTCTGCTACTGCGCGGCTATGTGACTGTGGCTGTTGCAAGGAAGTATTGCAGTGTTTATTGGTGTATTGCTGCACTTATTCTTCTTCATTCAAATTGACCTCAATCAAGTTTTGATGATCATGCAGAACTTCAAGTGAATTTATGTGCTCTTGGTTTATTGAATTACTTCGGATTGGCTAGGGAAAACACCTAGCTCTCTTTCACTTAGAGCTTGAGTTATTTGGCCCGCTTGTATCTCCAAATTTCGGAATGCTGCCTGATTGTTTAATGTAGTTATTCTTTCATTGGAATTCTTAGTGGTTGCATTGAAATCTTTAGTGTTTGCCATGAAATCTTTAGTGGTTGCGGACATTGTGTAACAACCCAGAATTTCAATTATTGGATTTAAGTAAATTATTTATGTAAAATGACGATTTTACCCTTGGTAGGTAAAGGGCATGGAAGTCAAATTTTGTTTCGAGACACTTTTGGTGGTGTTTTGGATACCGTTGCGTAGGTCTCGAACTCACGAGTTCGTAGACAGGCGACACACGAAAAACGGAGTTCGTGGACGGAAGTTATGGGTCAAGATGTGCAAGGGCATTTTGATAATTTTGTTTTGGGAGAAGATATTTTAACCCAATCATTTTCTCATCTTCATTTCACTTTCATCTTCATCTCATTATCATCTCATTCTCATCTTTCTCTCTGAACTACCCATTTTATCCCAAAACCATCGAACCAGTGTGCGACTTTCACACCTAAAACCCATAAATTCTAAGTTTGATTCAAGGCTCCAACTTCCAGTTTTGATCAACTAATCATATTCTACTCCTTCCCACGATCACAACCATACCAACCATCGAAGGAGAGGACCACGGGAGAAGCCGAACCGAGTGTAGGAAGTTTCAGATATTCCGATCGATTTTTCGGCTAGCACAGGTACGTGTTTGTAGTTTTGAGGTCATATTTGGATTCCTGGGTTCGAGTAGATATATTTAGACATAACATTTGTGAAAAATGGTTGAGTTTTGAGGAAGTTAGGGAAGCTTGAAGTTTCGGCCGGAAATGGAGGATTCCGGCGGAAACCAGACGGCTGCGCCGGCAGCCGGTCGTCTTCTCCGGCGAGTCACCGGTAACGGATCGAGTCGAGTTGAACCGGTCGGGTCGAGTTGAACCGGTCGTGTTGAGTGAACCGATCGGGTCGAGTTGAACCGATCGGGTTGAGTGAATCAATCGGGTCGAGTTGGACCGGGTCAGGCCAAGTTGGACCGGTCCAGGCGCGTGGGTATTGTAGCAGGCGCGTGACCGACGCGTGATGGCGCGTGTTCTGACCTTCCGTCGGCGCGTGGCGGCGCGTGGGGCCGAGTCTGAGGTCACAGTGACGCGCGACAGGTAGTTTTTGACGTTTCGGACCTGTTGGCGCAGGTTTCGAGTCGATCGGATGTCGTTTAGGGGTTGTTTCGGACGGTTTAAATTTGCTGCGTTTTCTAGGCCAGCATAGTTAGACTTCCGGGGTTTAGGGGGTTAAAAATTAAGGTTCTTATTATTAGCTGGTAATCCCGATTATTAATTTGGACATGCGATACTGCTCCAGGAACTTCAGGGGAGCGTACAATTCGGGATTGAGCTTGCTTCAACAGGTTTGTGAGTGGACTTTTGATTTATAAACTATAATGCATGCATAAATGTATCTTTGATTTAAATACGGTTATGTATGAGTGAAATGAATTTCTGGATTTTAGAAATGATGCTGGACACATGTTTTCCAATATTTCAGTGAAAGTGTGTTTTGAGAAATGGCCTGGTTTTTGTATTTGATTTTGATATCATTTTGACGTGGTAACTATTTGAGTATGTGATTTGGGGATTAGACCCATAGTTATGATTTATTGATTTTGGCCATAAAATGATATTGCAAAGAATTTGGCTTAGGCCGAGAAACAAAGATTTCGAAGTATGGATTTGGTTCACTGGTTCCTGTCCCGATGGTTACTGTTGCTCTGACCGGTGTTGAGGGGTCTTGCTCCGCTGGTTGTTGAGGGTTCGGACCTTGGTGTTGAGGGGCCTTGCTCCGCTAGGTTGCGAAGCTGTCTATGCATAGTACAGATTGTACATATTGTACAGAGAATTGTTGTACAAATTTTATGTGATTCCAACTAAGTGGTTTTAAAGAGAAATGAGAATTTTGGTGATTTACATATAATGTTTTAGTATCATAAATTGTTTTATGTTATGCATGCATGATTTTATAAATGGAGGGGAAGAAAGGTAATATTTCCTCGAAAAAGAATTTATAAATGATTATTTTTGTCCACTCACAACTTTTGTGTTTAAACCCCCTTCAGGCAGTTGAGTAGAGTTGACGCGAACACTGATCTCGAGGCAGAGGCATTAGTACTTCGATTGCGCTGTGTAATTATATTTGAGTAGGATATCTAAATTTTACTCTTGATCCTACTTAGACGCTCTTATATTATATTGTATTTGATTGGTCATTAATTACGGGAATTATTGAGTGCTTGAATCCCTTGTCTGACAAGTGGAAGTATTTATTGTTATTATATTTTGTAAGGATTGAAGGGTATTTTGGGAACCTTTTCTTAGGTTGTCAGACGGGATCAAGGTTCTTCCCGGGTTTCGAGGGGAAATTCGGGACGGGTCCTGACACATTGAATTTATATTATTAGTGATTTGGGCAACAAGGTCTTCCAATGAGCTTCTCTGCTCTTATGGTGGAAAATATGGTGGTTGGCGTTGATTGTTTGTCCACGAAAAATTTGGATCATTTAGCTATCCATAATTGTAGGAATTGGAGTAATGATTGCTCTATAGCCCATTGTTGAAGTTGGAGACTTGATTGACACTAATTTCCTTAGTGTTGATGTAACGACCCACCCCGACCTCACCAGCCAATGGATGGACATCGTTAGTGGCATCCCCCTACCACCCGGCCAACACCGGCACAAAGGTATTGTTAGCTTGTCCCTGTTCAAAAATCCCCTAGCTTCAACATCTTTGAGGATTCGAACATTAGACCAAACCCTTTTATTCCTCTCAAGGAGGACACCTTTCACCAACTAAGGCTTGGTCCAGGATTCGAATCCTCAAAGATGCTGCAGCTAGGGGATTTTCGAACGGGGGCTGGGCTAATAATACCATTGTGCCGGTGTTGGCCGGGTGGTAGGGGGATGCCACTAACGATGTCCATCCATCGGCTTGGAGGGTCGGGGTGGGTCGTTACAGTTGGTGGTGAAGGTATTGCCTTTGTTGCACCCAAGAGTCGAATGGTTACCTGAACACAAAAACATCTTTATCCATTAAATTGAGTATGATTAATATTATAACTAAAATCATTAATTTGTTTAGAGATAGATGAGAGTTGTGCAGATAACGCATATGTAGTGTCAATTCCGTGGCCTCTAGCTCTATTTAAGGTGATATGTTCGTCTTGATAGTGTACGTAGTTCATCTTCTCCCACAAAGCTCTAACCCATTATAGAAAATTGTACGTGCATCCACATAGGTAGTTTATTCTGCAGGCACATCTCAAAACTCATGATCCCTTAAAGAAAAAAAAAATAATAGAAACTAATTAAAAAACAAATAAAATAAGAATTAAAATAGATAAATGATAGTAGCAATTCTGGTCCCCGACAACGGCGCCAGAAACTTGATTGCTAACCAGAAACTTGATTGCTAACCAGAAACTTGATTGCTAATTTATAAGTGCACAAAGCCAATCAATAGTATTTCGATAAGTAAAGAGTTATCGTCCCACAGTGACCGAATTGTAATACCAATTTACCAATTTAATCATTTATTTATTTGAATTGGAAAACTCAAGTTCATTGTGATTGAAACAAAAACAATTAAAATAACAACTAAGAAAACATAAAAAGTAAAGAAAATGTATGGTGATGGATACTAGGATTTTGGACTCCCCACAATTAATCCTATTTAATTCCTATATGCATACTAATTCCCATTTACCCTTTCCAAGTTGACAGTATTTTCCCTTAATTTTTACTAATATTCCAGCTAAGACAATAATATACGTGTTCTTTTAATTAACCTAATCCGGCTAAGACACTAGATCTACATAAAAGAACCCATTAAGATTTTTAGAAAACAGTGAACAAAGCTGCATAAACCATACGCACAACTCTCGTTCTATTGGCTATGTAATTTATGGCAATTCTTACAAGAAGCTATCTATTAATAGTATCTCTGCAACGACTCAACTTAATTCTTCAAGTAAATAATGGCCAGTTATTTGATAACATAAAGCATAGTAGAAATTAATCAATCATAAAAAGGAAAATTGAAATTAATATAATAAAAAGAATTAAATATTCCTAATTGGGCTACGCCCTCGTTCTAGCAAAGTGATTTAGCTCATGACGAGCTTAGGAGACATGATAATTTGTGATGGACGGATGTGTTTGTAGATTGGTGGGGTGGGTGGATTGTAGATGGTGGATGGTGGATTGTGGACAAGTCGTTTTGGTGGATGGATGGGCTGTAATGAAATTATTGAAATTAAAAAATATGTTAGGAAATTAGAAAATATTTTACAAAAATAGGAAAATAAAAAATATGTAATGAAATTATTGAAATTAGAAAATATGTTAGGAAAATAAGAAAATAGCAAATATGTACGGAAATTAGAAATTGTTTAGAATGTTTAGGAAATTAAAATATTTGTTAGGAAAATATGAAAATAGAAAATATGTTATGAAATTAGGGAAATGGAAAATATGTTAGGAAATTAGAAAATATTTTAGGAAAATAAAAAATATGTAATGAAATTATTGAAATTAGAAAATATGTTAGGAAAATAGGGAAATAGAAAATATGTTAGGAAATTCGGAAATTAGAAAATATTTTAGGAAAATAGGAAAATAAAAAATATGTAATGAAATTATTGAAATTAGAAAATATGTTAGGAAAATAGCAAATATGTACGGAAATTAGAAATTTTTTAGAATGTTTAGGAAATTAGAAAATTTGTTAGGAAAATATGAAAATAGAAAATATGTTATGAAATTAGGGAAATTGAAAATATGTTAGGAAATTAGAAAATATTTTAGGAAAAAAAAAATATGAAATGAAATTATTGAAATTAGAAAAATATGTTAGGAAATTAGGAAAATAGAAAATATGTACGAAAATTAGAAAATTGTAAACTTTGTTTTATGCATAATTAATATATATTTGTTGTGATATTTTTTGTAAAGCGCTTTATGTAGTTCCGACGGAGTGAAATATGTTCATATTTCATAACCGTTTATGCGAAGTTAATTGAGTTGATTAACTTCGTATAATGAAATTCAATGAAAAATCTTAGACCCGTTTGAGAGTCAATGAATCGGGTTGATTGACTGACTCTTGAATTGTCCATTTATTCGGACAGTTTGGGGGTGCGCAATTATGTGTTGTGTAGTTGGCGGTCTACGAGGTTAGGTTTCGATTGTGGGAAATTCAGTTTGTATCCCCTCAATGTTCTCCGAATGCGTACTAGATATTTGTTTATAATATCTACGTCGTGCATTTGGGGAGCTGTAGGGAGATGCTGCCGAAATTTCCCTCGATCGAAACTTAGTCTTGTCGGTCGCAAACTACACAGCACAAAACATGCACTCTCGAATGGGGATAGGGCCAAATCACCGGAGGCGTAAGGAGACGAGCTGCTTTTGATTTTAACTTGTTCTAATTACTAGACAATGTTAACTCAATTACTTACGTTGACTCTATGTTGTGAAAGCATGCACAATGGACAGAGGCTGGATGCAAATGTTGGATAGATATTCTTATCAGTATTATGATGGGATCGACAGTTTCATTGCCTTTGCACATAGTCATTGCAGTGATGAAAGACGTATCAGGTGTATGTGCCGTAAATGTGTAATAACTGCAGTTGGATGACCTTGAATGAGGTCCAAACTCATCTGGAATGGAATGAGATCGTACACAACTACACTAATTGGATCTATCACGGTGAAGAAATATTTTCCGCATCGACATCTTCGGTTCCCGGGACCCATCGGTACGAAAGTGCTTTGGATGGGCAATGTGATAATGATCAAGTCGTTGAGTTATTAACCGATGCTTTTCCTCCCGCATCGGATGAAATGGACGATGAGGTGCCCAAGTATCAACCCGAAGACTTTGAGCTCCATTACGAGAGAATGTTGAAAGAAGCTCAGCGCGAATTGTACCCTGGTTGTAAATCCTTTTTGGTTCTAGGGCAGTTGTGGAGTTGATGCACATGACAGTTGAGTATAATCAAACGAACAAGCATTTTGATCACATGATGGACATCATCATCCGAATGCTCCCTGAAGACAACTGTCTGCCTAAAGATCATTATAACTCGAAGAAGCTGTTGAAGGGCCTCGGTTTAGGGTATATCAAGATCCATGCATGCAAGAACAACTGTGCATTGTTTTACGATGAATTCGAGCAGCTTGATAAATGTCCCGTGTATAATGAGCCTAGGTTTCACAAGAACAAGATTCCGAATAAAGTGTTGCATTATTTTCCACTGAAGCCAAGGTTACAAAGATTCTACATGTCGTCCCACACAGCCTGTGATATGAGGTGGCATAAGGATGAACGCATTGATGATGATGTACTGAGGCATCCGGCCGATGGAGAGGCTTGGAAGGAATTTGATAAGATGTATCTCAAGTTTGACGCGGAGCCAAGAAATGTCAGATTAGGGCTTGCTACTGACGGGTTTAATTCGTTTGGGAGTTTTGCAAAGCCCTATAGCACTTGACCGGTGGTTATGGTTCCGTATAACTTGCCTCATTGGAGAAGCATGAAGAAAGAATTCACAATCCTCAATACTTTTATACAGGGGCCCAAATTTCCGAGTAATTCCATCGATGTGTATTTGCGGCCGTTGATTGACAAGCTCGTGGATCTGTGGGAAAATGGTGTCCGAACATACGATAAGTGCAGTGGAGAAATGTTCACTCTACGAGCGACCATAATGTGGACAATTAATGATTTTTCTGCTTATGGTATGTTGTCGGGATGGAGCACCAAGGGCTATCTTGCTTGCCTGGCATGTGGACCAGACACAGCGTCCTTTTGGCATGCATCGAAGGTATGCTACTTGGGTGCGAGAAGGTTTCTGCCGTGGGATCACCGATGGCGAATGCAATCTGACTCATTTAAGGGCAAATCAGAGTTACGAGCTCGACCAAGGGAACAGTTCGGTGATGAGATATTGTCCAAACTGAACAGTATACATGATTTCGTCACACGAGGATCGAAACTAGCTAAATAGGAAAATTTGACGAAATAGAGCATATTCTTCCGGTTGGCGTATTGGTCGAAATTAAAAATCAGACAGACACATCGCATATCCTATGCATATCGAGAAGAATGTTGCCGAGAGTGTTGTGGGAATGACTTTACCCATTGAAGGCAAGTCAAAAGACACAGAAAAGACTCGTCTGGGTATGCAAGAAATGGGATTCGGCCTAATTTGTGGCCAAAAGTCGTCAATGGAAAATACATCATGGTTCATCCAAGTTATACATTTACGCCGGAGAATAAGAAAAAATTCCTGAAGTGGTTGCAGGGTGTGAAATTTCCTGATGGGTACGCCGGCAATATATCCCAAAACGTTAGCACAGACGATGGGATCATGTCTGGGATGAAGAGCCATGAATATCATGTTTTGCTACAACGACTCATTCCAATTGGTATTCGGACCTTCTTAGAGCATGGTGTTGTTGAGACGATAGTTTATTTGTCTCAATTCTTCGAGATACTATGTGCCAGATCGTTGATAAAGGCGGACCTCGAAGCAATTAACGAAGATATTGTCTACATAATGTGCCGGCTAGAGCAAATATATCCACCTGCATTCTTTAATGTAATGGTGCACCTACTAATACATCTGCTAGATGAGGAAAAGCTAGCTAGCCCGGTGCATTATCGTTGAATGTACCCAATCGAGAGGTATAACTTATTCCTGTTGTTTGATAATATTTCCTTACTATTATGTATATATGTGAATCATAATGTATATTTCAATGCAGAATGTTAGGTACGTACAAGCGGTACGTTCGGAACAAGACACGTTCCGAATGCTCTATAGTGGAGGCGTACATTGCAAAGGAGGCACTGACATTTTGTGCAATGTACCTTTGGAATGTTGAAACTTCCTTTAATAGGGTCTCGCGCAACGACGGCGGTGGTCAACGTCCAGAGACCCTATATGTATTTGTACAACTTGCACGACCATTTGGCACTGGTCCAATCTCGGAGTCGTTCACCAATAACGACATGGAGGTGGCTCATTGGTTCATATTGAACAACTGTGACGAAGTTTGGCCCTTCCACGAGCAGCACAAGGCGTTGATGAAGGCCCAATTTCCTTCGAATTGGGAAGAAATGGACAAACAATTATTTCCACGTTGTTTTTCCGAGCATGTAAGTCACAAATTTTAATGTCTCAATTTCTTAAATTGTTTTTTAAGTTTACCAATTTCATTTCTTGTGTGTATATTACCAGATGACACAATTGAAAGATAACAACTCGCCAAATTTCAATAAAGAAGTAATGCAGTTGGCCATTGGCCCATTTCGAGGAGAAATGTACGCTGGTTGTCACGTTAACGGAGTTAAGTTCGTGTGCAAAAAACGAGACGACAAATTATCTACCCAAAACATCGGGGTCTTCGTGCCGGGGGATAGGGAAAATGTTGATATGTGGTTCTACGGTAGATTGTTAAGTGTGGTTAAGGTATTATACGCAGACCGCAAGGAAGTCGTCTTGTTCAAGTGTCATTGGTTTGATACGAACCCAAGTATCCTAGGCAGTGTCATTAAAGATTAGTTATGTACCTCTGTCAACACAAACATCCGGTGGTTTGAGAGTGATCCCTACATTCTCGCTAGTACGGTGAAACAAGTATTCTATGTGGATGATCCAAAAGAGGATGTTGGTTGGAGAGTAGCTGAGATGGTGAATCATAGAAATATTTGGGACTTGGATGACCAATAACATGAAGAAGATGGGGAAACAGACGATGATCAAATCGTTTACCAAGTGGATTTTTCGGCATCCACCCTAAACGTGGATGGAGTACGGACCAACGACATCATCCCACCAATTGTGATTGATGACATTTTTATTGATCTCGGGGAATTAGAACAAATTGAAAGTGATTATGAGGAATCAAGTACTGTGCACATGTCGGATGAAGAGCGTGATTGGGAAGGGGAAAGCGAATCCGACACTGAATGAAAGTTGTAAATTAGAAATTTCATTTATATATGTAATATACATATTCAAATCAATAAATGTGATTTATATGTATGTTTTATGATTTCATTCACAAAAGTTTCAATTAATATTTTATGTACTAAAATTACAAACTTTGATGTCCTCATCTTTGATTCAGCTTCCCAACACTTCTTCTTACTTGATAAAATAGTGTATAGAATTTTGGGAAAAAGGGGAAAATAACATTTTCTCGACAAATATACTTGTAAATCCGTCGGGCAAAGGCTTTCAATATCAGCACGTGTTTCTCTGTTCGACCGGCGGTTGCCGAAACTGGAAGATTATGCCCGATGAATATACTTGTATATCCGTCGGGCAAGCTTTGACAATATCATCACGTGTTTCTCTGTTCGGCCGGCGGTTACCGAAACTAGAAGTATATGCCCGACGAATATTCATTTAACTTCGTCGGGTAATATATACCAGATTCAATTTACATTTATTTATTAAACACCTTTTTAAAATTACTTACGGAATTAAATGGACCGATCTAACCATCCACATTTATTGTAAGTACTCATAGATTGCCTACGCAAAAAATTACCCAATTTTGAAATCTCGGAATTAGGTAACGGTGTGCGACGATTCAATGGTTACACAACATTTCTTCACGATCGGACGGCCTGAAATCCTCAAAACATCAAGATTTTCGACGGGCGAGATCTAGGCACGTAAAACCACAAAATGAACGGTTAGATCGGTCAAATTCAATCGTTTGAATATCAATAGAACCAAAACTTCGCAAAATATATTGAAGTTTCCTTCAAGTGTTTAAACTCCTTGATGAATATGCTTGTTTTATGATTTTCAATAATTTACAAAATGAAATGGACCGATCCAACCGTCCACATTTATTATAGGTACTCATAGATGACCTACGTGAAAAATTACCCAATTTGGAAATCCCAGGATTAGGTAACGGTGCGCAACGATTGAATGGTTACACAACGTTTCTTCACGATCGGATGGCTTGAAATCCTCGACATCAAGATTTTCGATGGGTGAGGTCTATAGACTTAAAAGTAACCATTGAACGGTCAATATTTTGAAATTTCATCTTTCGAATATTAATTGAACGAAAAGCCCAATGAAATTCACAAACTTCACAATCGAGGCACATCAGCTCCGAAAAACATGATGATAATGATCAATGGGGCTTTAGGCATGTAAAACCAAAAATTGAACAGTCCTGATCTTGAAAATTCTATCGCCGGACCTGATTTTTAGATCAGTCATAAATTCAACAACATAAGAATTTAGCCCGACGAAGGTTACTATTTGTCGGGCAGTACGTAATGAGGCGTCGGGCAACAATACACACGTCGTCGGGCAACGTAAACAAAACGCGCACTTTTTTTTGGATATGTGAATTTTATGAATTTTGGATATTTGAATTTAAAAAATTTATGTGAATTTATGATATGGTATATGTGAATTTTGGATGTGAGTTTTATAAATTTTGGATATGTGAGTTATACATTTTTATAGTGAATTTTATGATTTGGATATTATTATTGTATGTTTGGATTAATTTGTAAGTCTGATTTTATTCCCGAAATTTGGATTTAGAAATTTAGGTATAATGTTGTGAATTTTGAGTTTAGTAATATAGGTTTAAGTTTGTTTGGATTAATTAGTATTTTAGGTTTGTGTTGGTTTATTTTTTAAAAATTAGAATTTGGTGGTTTTAGTTTTTAGATACCAATTTACTAATTTTCAATAAAAAATAAATTTGTTTTTTTTCATTTATTCATTATTCGAATTAAAAAATATTGGTTAATTTTATATGTGGTTTTATTTTTATTTTGTGAATTTAATATTCAATATTAAAAATGTTTGGTTTTTTTTAAAATTAAAAATATGTCGGTTAATTTTATATTAATTATTTTAAATTTCTTATTGTAGATGTCGCATCGCACCTTGATCACATCTAGGACCCGCCCCGCCTTGAGTCCGTTGATCATGCGGCAGAGAAGGCATCCCCTGCCTCAGTTGACTCAACATCGGCGTCCATTCAGGTACCGATCTCGGATCATTAGCGACCCGGTGCGCGATCGGCTCGTCGACAGTACATCAAGAAACGGGGGGAACTCCGTACTGACCCCCAGCCCCCACAGAACGACGCCGGAGCAGACGAACCAGTGACTATTGTCGAAGCACTCCCTAAGGGTAAGTTGATTATTTTGTTTATTTAAACAACCGCTTTTATTTGTTACTCATATTATGTACGAATGTTCATCGAATTTGTAGGGAAATCGGTGAACATGTGCGGGATCAATCGGGGTTTGACATCCCTGCGAATTTGCAGGACAACAAATGCAAAGATCCAGGTTGTGTACGTGCCTCGCCTCCGGTCAGCGCCCGTAAAAATCCACAGCTGGTGGTGCATGATATTGGCGCGATTCTTCGCACCAAGTCCCTGATGATGGGGGATACTTTTAGGAACCAACCCCTGTAGGAGATCACACATTGTTAGGGAGAGTTATCGGTACATGTTTCTCCCTTCTTTTACATTAATTTAATTTTTTTTAATCATTTTACTAACTTTAATCATTTATTGCATATCAATTTTGAGTTCAACCTGGAGGACACTGACATCAGTAAATACCTGATAAAGCACTGGCAGTTATGGTACGCCAGTTGGAAGTACGAGCTCCACAAGTACTACAAGAGCTGACCTTCCTCGGAGGAAGCTCGGGCAAATCCACCAGAGGAGTTGGACGGCCGAAACTGGCAGGGTGGCTGTGGTTGTGCGACCATTTTGTGTCATCCACCTATGTGGTACGTACTATCCACCTAGTTAAATTATTTATTTATTTTTTATGTTATTTTCTATTTGAAAATATAATTTTTGTTTTTACTAATGAATAGCGAAAATCGGTTGCCAACACATCAAACTGGAGAGCAAAGAAATTCAACCACCACGGGGGTCGCGATCCTTATTGGCACGGCAAGAGGATCGGCTCATCGCAGGGTCGATGTTCCCGGAGGTGGATGCCTAAGGGCAAGTGTACGCTGGCCGGGGCAACCAATAAGCTGACAATATTAGTAAGTTTATTTTTTGCAGATTAAACATTAATTTGATAATTTGATAATTAAATTTCTAATTAATATTTATTCGAATTTGTAGGCGGCGATGGTGCAAGACGTCCAGCAGACACAGGCTGAGCTCACGCAACAGCATCCCAACGTGCCGTTGGAGCAGCAGCTACCGAATCCCGAGAGGGCGATCGTCATCCTGGAGCGACGACTTGGTAGGCGTCCAAGGAAGATCGTCCGAGGGGCGGGCAACGGGATAGTTCGGGATGTCTCCAGTCACTCTTCGAGTTCTTCTTGGGGAGCCAATCCCGAGGAGATGTCGGAGCTCAAGAGAAACTTCGAGACCCTCCAGGCCGAAAATGCTGAGATAAAGGCTCAAAACGAGCAGATCCAGGCCCAAAACAATCAAATCAAGACCGCCCTCGCCAAGGTGCTTGACTGCTTGGGTGAGCGTGGGCTGGATGAGCTTCTGTCACAGCCTCAGCCCGCGGCCCAATAGTCCGCCCAGGACCCCGACCACCCCGACCCGTCTCCGAGTAGCTAGAATTTAATATATAAAACATTGTTTTAGTTTTAATTATGTAAAAACATAACATTAATTTTTATAAATATATTTTTTTATTTTCATTTGATTCGTTTTATTCTTTTAATTGTATTTTATTAAAAATATTTTTATTTATTTAATTAAATAAAGTATTAATTTTTTTTAATTACTAACATTTTGCCCGACGCATAATCATTTCGTCGGATAAAGTAATAATTTCGCCCGGTGAAATGACTTCGTCGGGCAAAATACGTTGACTTTTGGATTGCTCGACAACTCATATATATGCGATGAATGGTTCCGCCGGGCAAGCTTTAAATTGCTCGACGAACTTACTGTTCTTGTCGACTAACTTCAAGCCCGACGAGTGTGGCCCGACGGACGTTGCCCGACGATGAATCGCCGAGTTTAAGGTTGCCCGATGAACGTTGAACTTTGCTCAACGAACACTTTTCTCCGGGCAAGGCTGCTCTTCTTGTAGTGTATACAGAGTATGGACAGCCAGATTGGCTTGTCACTTAAGAAAGAAATCTACAAGTAATCGTAGTATAATTACATAGCTTAGAGTGCACGGCAATAATTGCCAATTACACTGATGTAGGGATTATACGAGATACAGTAAGATTATGAATGGATCCTTGTGATATGGAATTAGATAGAGACGATTTGATGGAGATTGACTCAGGTGGTCTAACAGAAATTACTGAATCTTCAAAGTTCAAGAGCTTCTAAAATCTTTGTAGCTGAATGTGAAGCCTTGAGAAATGTTAGGCACCGGAATCTAGTCAAGCTACTAATTAGTGCTTGCTCAAACATCAATTTTCTGGGAAATGAATTTAAAGCTTTGGTTTATGAGTTCAGGATGAATGGAAGTGTAGATGATTGGCTTCATAACTCAGCTTAGAGAAGTGTTGGGGGACCCCAACCTAGTGGGCTGAGGCACTTGGCTCTTGTTCCAGGGTAAACATTGTCATTGACGTTGCTAGTGCTCCGGATTATTTGCACAATTATTGTGACAATGCCAATAGTTCATTGTGATTTGAAGCCAAGTAATGTTCTCTCAGACGGTGACATGATTGCCCATGTTGGTGATTTTGGTTTAGCAAGGTGTCTCCCAGCATTTTGTCCCCTTCCTTCCAAGGAAAGCAGTTCCAATCCAATCAAAGGCTCCATAGGTTATGTTGCCCTAGGTAAACTTTGATTTGTTGCTTCATTTTGTTTCAAGTTTCTGTATACTCCATTTCATTTTATTTGTTTATTGTTTCAAATAAATTGTAGAGTATGGCATGGGAAGTAAGGTGTCAACATATGGCGACGTGTATAGCTATGGAGTGCTTTTATTAGAAATGTTTACCGGAAAAAAGCCGACGGATGACATGTTCAAGGATGGCGTAAACCTGCACAACTTTGTAGTGATGGCTTTGCCTGAACGCGTGGAAGAAATATGTGATCCAATGCGTCTTCAAATTATGCACAGCAGCGCCAGTACCAATCCCAGCAGACACTACAGGAATCAATTCCAAAATGATGAGAGACAGAGGGTTGATAAGGAGTGCTTGATATCTATGGCAAGAATAGGAGTTGCATGTTCTGCAGAATTTCCAGGAGAGCGAATGGAGATTAGCAATGTTGTAGCTGAATTGTGTGTAATAAGGGATGTACTAACTCGAACCAGGAGGCCTAGAGGGCATATATGAAGGCTATCAGAATGAACATGGCGAATCCACTTTGTTTAATTTTAGTTGTTCAGTTGTGTCTAGTAAGGGATGTATAGTTGTACTTATTTGGGTTGTAAAACTGCGTGTCCATATCTAATTATTTTTCTTGATTTTCCACATCTAATTTCCTAAAGAATTGCTATTAATTATGTGATGGTAATTAAATATGAGTGTATGAGTTACGAAGGCAATGACTCATAGATTCATGTGCAATTTACTACCTACGTACGATCCATTCAAAGATCAATAGGGAGTTTCGAAATCTTATAGTTTTGATCATAGAATCAGAATCGATTTTCTTTCCAAAACAATGTGCATTATGATCGATATATCAGCTGATTTTACAACGAAGCCTTACTTGGAGATCAAGACAGAAATATGCTAATATAAATTGAACCCAAGTGGTAAAGCATAACTGAAATATACGTACAATGATCAATCAGTGGTAAAAAATTATTCGGTTTATCTGATACACAGTCATAGTTGACGTGATGTTGTTTAAGTGGGTGGGTTGCAAAATAGCATTGATTTTGTGAATATAATGTCTCTCCTCCTGAATGGCAAGCATTTGTGATTGACAAAGAGGAGAGAGACCCACCACTCATTTTCCTTCAGGGCAACAGTTAAACCATTAACTACGTTAGAAATAGAAACTGGCAATAAATTTGGACTCTCAAATTTCTCCCGTTAACATCAACTTTTTAGGTCTTCTTCTTTGACCTCACTCACGGCGTTTTGGTACTGAATGGAGTTCCCTATTAATTTGAGATCTAAAAGCGTCCTTAATATGCTTTCACACTCCTACCATACCTCACCAGTAGCTCACTCTCCAGTCTCCACCGTCATCACCACTGACCCACCTCGCTGCCACCTTAATTACCACCAGCTGCCGCACCACGAACGTCACTTATGTTGGCACTGCCACCTACCACCGCTTCACATTTATAGCTAGATTGGTAACTCTAAAAAGATGACATTAATTTGTGTGCGTAAATTTGAAAGTTAGTCAAACAAAAAACTTCACATTTTGTATGATATTCAATCCCTAGTGTATGTTTTACCTCGCAAGTGCACAAGACTACGGAATATAGTGGTGCACCAGTAAGGGTATTGTACCCTTATAGATTGATGAGTTGGAATGGATTAGATTCACTAAGTCAGCTCATAATTCAAACTAAAACTAAGGGGTTGTTTAATAATTAATCATTCCATTATCAGTTTGGGATTTCGCTTTTCACTTTTTATGCTTGAGATATGAGGAAATGATTAATGAAGAATTGTGGAAGAGATGGAGAATAAATGTCGAAGAAAAAGTAGGAATAAAAAAAAAGAAGCCAAAACTTATTTTTTGTGGGTTTCACTTTTTAGTGTTTTTTTTTCCTTCTTTCTTCTTTATTTCTACCTCTCCATACTAACACTCTTCATCATCCCTTCTACATCTACTTTACTTTCTACATGTTTTATGCACAAAAAGTGAAAATTAGAAATTAGGGGACGGAATGTATTCAAATGCCCCCTTAAGTAAACACAAAGAGAAATCAAACTAAGCTAAACTGAAAACCAGCTTACTTGAAACACAAGAAAAAAAATAAAGAAACGGCAGAAACTTAAAGCAAATACAGATTTTGGAAGTTGAAATGAATTGTGATAGTAACTTAAGATGTAAGAAATTTAAAAGGCAAAGAAAGTAACTGTTGGAATATTTTCAAATGGAATGACCAAGAGGTACGTGCAAGTGTTAGTGAAGAGTGTGACTCTTGGAAGAATGCCACTCTTGGAAGAGTTGTGACCACTTGGAAAATGCACCACAACCTCTATATACAGGGTTGATCGTTTTGTGCAAATCATTCATTAGTTTCTAAGAATTCTTGAGTGTTCTTGTTTTGTCCTCTTAGTGTGTTTGGGTTTGTCTTTGGTTGTGCAAAGCGTACATTGACAAAATTACTGTCTTAGATATGGCTTCATTGTATCCACAAGGCTTATGTGCATATCCTCTTTGCACACCGTTGTGGAAGAAAATAAAGTCTCAAAGATACCATAGTAACTTCGTGCCTTGAAGCATTTATTTCATCCTATCATAGCCATAACAAGGCAAGTAACACGACATAGAGTGATTATGGGGTTGAAACAAGAGTTGATTGTTTTGTCTAGGGTTCTTGACTTCACCACCTATACAAACCTAATATGCAATCTAAGAAATGGAACTCAAAAAACTCCAAGAGATAGATTCAAGAACTCAGTTTCACCAAGTTATGATCATGCAGTGATGTATGCTATGATTGCGCTTTTTCGGAGATGGTGTTGGTGCTTTAAACTGTTCAATTTTGGTGCTGCTTTCATAATAGAATCAGTTTTTGTACCCTGTTCATAGGGGTATACTTTGCATAGGTGATAGCCTTAGTTGTGATGTTGTCAATTGAACTACTACTTCTCCTTTTGTTGTTTCAAGTGCTTTATATTGATGGCTTTACCTGAACGGGTGGAAGAAATATGTGATTCAATGCTTCTTCAAAGAATGCACAGGAGCACCAGAAGGGCCAGAGCCAATCCCAGCAGACACTACTTGAATCAATTCCAAAATGATGAAAGACAGAGAGTTGATAAGGAGTGCATGATATCTATTGCAAGAATAGAAGTTGCATATTCTGCAGATTTTCCCGAAGGGCGAATGGACATTAGCAATGTTGTAGCTGAATTGTGTGTGTAATTTTTGTTTAGCAAGGTACCTCTCAATCTGTCAATCTGTCCTCGCAATTATTTGTGTTACTGGATTGTCTCAAGCCGAATTATACTGAAGAATTTGAGAAGAAACCAAATTGAGTCTTAATTTCCATCTATTTTTTTATTTTGTAAATCAAATTTTTGGGTTGATGAATGGTGCCTTTAATATTCCAAACGGAGACAACAAATACATACATGTCACTGAGAGCTCGTCCTAGACACGCCAAAGAGTCCATCCAACAGCAAGAAAACTAAAAGATTTGGGATTTTAAAAAAAATAAAATTAGCCATTGTGTTCAATTGTTATTGGCTTGTAATCACACTTATTTGGGTTGCAATGCCGTGTGGGTCATCTTATTTTTTCATTGATCAGGATTCGAGACAGACTCGTGCAGCCAATTTGGACTCGAAAAAAACAATTTCTGTCAAAATCAGTTTTAAGTCTTCGCGTCAAGTCAACTTCTGTAAGCAAAAGATCATCAATTCCGCTCTTCTTCATCCAATCTGTTTTTTTTTTTTCTTTTCCTCACTGCAAGAACAATGGCTTCCATCACTTACCAATCCTATCCTTATCCCTCGTTTCGACTCAAGTTTTCGAAATATTAAGAACAAGGATGGTTTGTAAGTTTCAATTTTCATGCATAGCTCTTGCCTCTCTGCTTCATAACTTGAGTTTCATTTGGGGCCTAAAAATATGAAGTTCCTCGGTAGCTTGGTTAGCATTTGGTCAATTTTTATGCAACTCTTTCTGCATACCTCTGCCTCCACCACGCGTCTAGCCGGGAATGAGGTGGACAGGCTGGCCTTGCTAGCCTTCAAAGATGAAGTTGTGGATGATAGATTGGGCATCCTTAGCTCTTGGAATGAGTCTCTCAACTTGTGTCAGTGGCCAGGCATTGCTTGCGGCCAGAGACACCAGAGAGTGACCGCGCTGGACCTTAGATCAAGCCGGCTGATGGGTACGCTATCTCCCCACCTTGGAAACTTGAGCTTCCTCAGGACATTACAGCTCCAAAACAATAGCTTTAAGGGCACCATCCCTCAAGAAATTGGTCATTTGTTTCGGCTGCAACTACTTCAGCTTGGTAACAACTCCTTCAGGGGCGAAATTCCTACCCGCATTTCCAGTTGCTCTAACCTCCAATACATTGGATTAGCTGGTAACGCGCTCAGTGGCAAACTTCCAATTGAAATTGGCTCATTGTCGAAACTTCAGGTACTTTCTTTAGGCAGGAACATGTTAAGTGGGGAAATCCCACCTTCTTTTGGAAATCTTTCTTCTCTTTTGAGACTATCTTTGGGCCAAAATGTTCAGCATGGAGGAATTCCGAAAGTCCTTGGAAATTTGAAAAATTTAGAACTGCTTTCACTTAGTCAAAATAGATTCAATGGTACCATCCCTCCCTCCATATTCAAAAACCTCTCCTCTATCAAATACATTTCTGTGGCTTTGAACAATCTTCATGGAGCTCTTCCTCCAGGCTTAGGCCACACTACATTTCCAAACCTTGAAACCTTTCTTTTCCAAATGAACATGTTCAGTGGACCAATACCAATCACAATCTCCAATGCATCCCGTCTTTCATTATTTTCAATCTCAGCAAATATGTTTACTGGAAAAGTCCCTAGTCTGGCAAGGATGTCCAATCTGCTTAGGGTAGACATGTCCTATAACTATCTCGGAAATGAGGATGGTGACTTGGATTTTCTCTCTTCTCTTGTTAACTGCACCAATTTAGAGAGTTTGTATATCGGTGGCAATGTTTTTCAAGGACTTCTACCCGAGTCTATCAGCAATCTCTCAACAAAGCTCACGGTAATGAGCTTGGGAGGGAATCGGATACAGGGAAACATTCCTATTGGGATTGGGAATCTCATCAACTTGGGGCTATTAGGCTTTGAACTAAACCTACTGACGGGCCATATACCAACATCGATATCTAATCTAAGCAAGCTTTATAGTTTGTCTTTGAATTACAATAAGCTGACAGGTACAATCCCATCTTCTCTAGGCGATCTGACTATGTTAGGCAGATTAAATCTCATGTCAAACAATTTACAAGGAAGCATACCGCCGAGTCTTGGAAATTGCAAGAAAATGATAGCTTTGGTTCTTTCTAACAACAACCTTAGTGGTTCCATTCCATATGAAGTCATCAGTTTATCGTCTTTGTCAGTAGTTTTGGATCTGTCCAGTAACCATTTAACTGATTCCATTCCATATGGAGTAGGTCATATGTTGCAGCTTGCTTCCCTGGATCTTTCTGATAACAACTTATCTGGTGAGATTCCAAACACAATAGGGAACTGCATAAGTTTGGAAAGCTTGCATTTGGAAGGAAATTGGCTGAAAGGAGCCATTCCTGAAGACTGGAGTTCTTTGAGAGGACTCGAAGATTTTGACCTTTCGCGAAACTACTTATCCGGTAGAATTCCCAACTACTTTGGGAGTTTTCCCTTCTTGGAGAACTTGAACCTATCATTCAATGATTTAGAAGGAGAAGTACCGGTAAACGGGGTTTTCAAGAATTCAAGTGCCCTTTCCATCAAGGGAAACACAAGGCTTTGTGGAGGTACATTTGAGTTGCAGTTGCCCCCATGCAACTCTAAAGAATCTGAGCCTAAGCAAGAAATATTCCCATGGAGGAAATTTAGAGTCTCAATTGCTTGTGGGGGTGTTATTGGAGTTATCATAGCCTTGTGCTTTTTGCTTCTTTCTCCATCAAGAAAAGCATTGCGCTTTGTGATTCTTTATCGATCAAGAAAAGCAAGACTTAAGTCAATCTCAGGAACAATGTGGGGGGTTTCAGTCTTGAAAGTGTCATATGGAGATCTCCTCAAAGCAACTAATGGGTTCTCTTCTCGGAATTTGATTGGTTCTGGTAGTTTTGGGTGTATATACCGAGGAATTCTCCACGAGGAAGAAAGAATTGTTGCAGTGAAAGTACTCAATGATAAAAAAACAGTAGAAAGTTTCATAGCTGAATGTGAAGCCTTGAAAAACATCAGGCACCGGAACCTTGTTAAGCTACTGACCGTGTGCTCAAGCATCGATTATCAAGGGAATGAGTTCAAAGCTTTGGTTTATGAATTCATGACGAATGGCAGTCTAGAAGAGTGGCTGCATACTTCATCTCACAGAGAAGCCGGGGGTCCCATTGTGCAGGGGAATTTGAACCTTATTCAGAGGGTGAACATTGCCATTGACATAGCAAATGCTGTGAATTATTTGCAAAACCACTCTCACAAGCCAATTGTTCATTGTGACTTAAAGCCTAGCAATATTCTTTTGGAAGGTGACATGACTGCCCGTGTGGCTGATTTTGGCTTAGCAAGGTACCTCCCAGATGCTTCGTGTTCACTTCCTTCCCGTGCAAGGACTTCCAATGTCATCAACGGTTCCGTGGGCTATATTGCCCCAGGTAATTACAACTCTGATTGTTCCATACCCTATCTTATTGTTTTAGTTTCTAAATTTGTTTTGTGAAAAAAAATGATAGAGTATGGCATGGGAAACGCGGTGTCAACGTACGGAGACGTATATAGCTATGGAATCCTGCTATTGGAGATGCTTACATGTAAGAGACCTACAGATGAATTGTTTAAGGATGATCTGAACCTGCACAACTTTGTTCTAATGGCTTTGCCTGAATGCGTGGAAGAAATATGTGATCCAGTGCTTCTTCAAAGAAGAGAAAGAAGCATTACTCGCAGTGTTGCCACAAATTATCGGAATCAGATCCAGATGGAGGATGATCAAAGACAAAAAGTTAGGAAGTGTTTGGTTATGATTGCTAGGATAGGAGTTGCCTGTTCTGCATATTTGCCCCGGGACAGAATGGACATTAGCAATGCCTTAGAAGGATTATGTCTAGTGAGGGATGTACTAAATGGAACCAACCTGAGGCTCAGGGGACATTTAAAGTAAAAAGTCAAATATTCAAACACAACATTTTGATCCATAGTGTATTCTCCCTGAATGTGCATAACTTCATGAAAATTGTAAAAGGTGGAAAATTAGTAAGCTTTGAATATTCTTTTCTACCATATATGTCTTGTGTCTGATAATTGCTCTAAATCCTTCAAAAATGATGGGCAGAAATTAGTGCAAATAATTTGGAAATAAAAACTATTTTTTAGAGTCATCAATTTTAACTGCAAGTCTATGCAAAAACTTATATCTGAGGATACCAAGGGGCAAGTCAACAATAATAAGCAAATTAATCTTTCCAATCTGGCCTAGTGGTAATCCCCCTCCCATATTATTGCATCAATAAAAAATCTGAACCTATTTTTCTTACCATTTACCAATTATTTATATATATATATATATCTGCTTTTTAGTCACCTAAATAGGATCGAAAGCTAGAATTCTTGTAAGTCACAACAATACCTTATGGTAACATTCTCAGTGGAAAGAGTCCCATTGAAATTGGCACATTTTCCAAGCTTCTAATACTTGATTTAGGCCACAACAATCTAGTTGGGGAAAGCCCACCTTCCTTGGGAAATCTTTCTTCTCTTGATATTCTATCTGTGCAAGAAAATCATCTGCATGGAGGTATTCCAAATAGCCTTGGCCACTGGAAAACTTTAAGCTTTCTTTCATTGGGTACAAATAATTTGAGTGGTTCCATCCCTCCCCCAATATACAACCTCTCTTCAATTCAAGTCATTTTTGTGCTTATAAACCAACTTCAAGGTATTCTTCCACCTGGCTTGGGCCACACGATTTTTCCAAACCTCAACACCTTTTTCTTCCATTTTAACAGTTTCAGTGGACTAATACAAATTTCAATCTCCAATGCATCCAATTTTTCCAACTTTCAAACCTCCCACAATGAGTTCACTAGAAAAGTGCCTAGTCTGGCACGCTTGTCCAATCTATATTGATTAGGACTTCACCGCACTAATCTCGGAAATAATGAGAAGGGTGACTTGAATTTCCTCCCTTCTCTAGTCAATTGCACAGTTTTGGAGGAGTGCTTCCAGAATCAGTCAGTAATATCTCAATAGCACACAAAGATTTACAAGCCTAATGGGAGAAGAGTGGTTGACACCTTGACTGCCTTCGAGACTATAAAATAAAACCCAAGTGGTCTAAGCCCCCGTGCGGGCCCCAACCAAAAGGCGCTATATGGACTAACGACAAGCGAGATAAAGAAAGCAGCTCCCCCTATGGAACAAAACTGGTTAGTTATTTTCTTTTAGTAAGACCACTATGGTAAGCAAAAGTCGATTATATAGGCATGGTTGCTTACAAAGCGAAAGACCAGTTCTTTGCCTAATAGAGGAAACAAACCGTAGTGGACAAATCAAGAATATAGAAAAATTACTGAGACGAGGGAATCGTCCGTTCCCGTTCATGTGACGAACCGAACATCGTTAGGCACCGAATTCTACGAACCACCGGATCTAGACCAAGATCTCCATTACATCGTACGATATATCGATCCGAAGAACTTACTTTCAGTTGTAAGTCATCCATTATGCTCCTACCTAAAGTGATGCTAGGCTGCTTCACACAGGTGTGCTTCACTCGGTCACATGATGAACATGTTTTGAGCTAACTGCATGTCAAGCACTTAAGCAGAGCTTGTGGTCACTCGCTCCTCGCTTGTTCCAATCCTAGTAAAGAGCTTCGAATGTGATTCTACACTACATATGATATTCCATTCCGGCCCTCACTAGCTCTTTACTTGGTTATACAAGGAGCATGCCCGAAGGGGCTACTACGCTCAATGTGCACTTGCATCACCACCTGAGCTTGGTAGCGTTCGTGTTGGTGCTTCACGATTCCAATGTACTGCGTCCAAGATCAAAACGGGCTTACCGGCTACCTTACTCTATCTAGAAGGGCAATAATTTTTATCCCCTTAGTTATGAATACATTTGGAGTGAATGAGATAGCGGAAGTGTTGGAAAAAATAGAGAACATAAATATACATTCTTTTCTATTCAGTTTAACCTTATAAGTGTACAAATCGTGTAGATAGTATAGCAAATAAGTAAGAATCGAATCCCACAAGGACTTGTCTTAACATTTAAATCCACTTCATTACTTAGATTGATTAATAAAAATAGAAAATAAAATAAAAACACATAAACACGATGGGGATTTTAAACATAATTAAAAATAAACAAATAAAAGAACTAACATAAAACAAATAATAAATATAATAGGCTAGGGCACTCAATCCACCACTAACCACAATTACTTCCTAATATGATTTCCAAGATTCAATTACAATGAATTATCTGAATATGATGCCCATGCGAAGGTCCGGTCAAGGTTCACTCCACACATTTTATTTCCTTCTTAATTCCTATGTAGGAGGCGTTTCCGGCTTACTACCACAACTATTAAATTATGCAATAGTTCTATTAAGATAATGCCACATCTCTTAGGCGATTAAAACACAAAAGAAAGCATTAAGTACAAAAGGAAATTTAATGACATCACACTACCCCTAGAAGATGTCGTTTAATCTAGGTTGTCATGAATTTAGATTACATGTAAGATGTAAAGCCACTACCCTTGATGCTAGACAATCACAAGAAGATGACTAGTCAAACAAGCAATTATTATTAATCGATAGATCATGCAAAATAAGCCGGTCAAACTCATAAACACAAACTAAGCTCATGACGCACAATAATCTAAATTATATTAAGCATTCAAAGCAATATAAATAAGGGGCCAAAATCATATTAAAAATTAACCATGGCTAGGGCTTCAAGAAGCCCTAACCTAAATAAAAATTACAAAATAAAATAAAAGTCTTTTTGCTCTAAGTATTATTTTGAATATTTTTCAGACCAATCTCCCAAATCTCTCCAATCTCCCCAATCTCTCCCCCTTTTACAAAACCCTAGTACTTCTATTTATAGGAGAATTATTAATCCTCAAATAAATATAAGTTTACATTGAATTCTATAAGGAAAATGTTTCCTAAACATTTAAGAAATCTAGTTAAAAACATTTCCTAAATATAAAATGAGTAAAAATAATATTACAAAAGGAAATATGCTTGAAATTCCTATGCAATAGACAAGTGTGAACACTAAGTGGAAATCCCTCAAAATAAGGAAAAAAACACGCATGACAGCTGGAATTGCCTTCAGGAGCAGGTTCGGAGGACAACGGCGGAAAGAGGAGCCCAAATTCGGTGGTCAAAGTTGGTCAAGGGCGCCAAGGCCTTCATGAGGCTTTCGGCTGGCGCTTGTCGACTTGGAGTTCAACAGGCGCAGTCAAAGCAACAGTCAACGAGGGTCAGCGGCTTCGACCTTCGGTATACGTACGCTGAAACTGGAAGCCTGGTTCGGTAGACGTGCGCTGAATCCTCTAGTCAACATTGCTGGTCAACTCACGCATGCTGACTCCCTCTGACTGCTGATTCGGTAAGTCCGTACTCCTTCATAACTTCTTTCGTTATTACTCCGATTAAGGTGATTCTTTCCCTCAAATTCTCAAAATTCCAAAATCTATCTAATTATGCACACATCTCACAAATATATTATTTTCTCCAATTACATGGCACGAAATATTAATAAAATATAAGTAAAAAAGTATTAAATCATGGATAAAATATGTATTAATTATTACCTAACATGAAGCATTCCCAGTGGAATTGAAAATCTTATCAACTTAAAGTTGATAGACTTTGAGGGAAACCTATTGACAGGCACAATACCAAGTTCAATAGGTAAACTAAATAAGCTGCATGAACTGAATCTGTATCTCAATGAATTCTCAGGAACCATCCCTTCTTCTTTAAGAAATCTAACTTCATTAGAAAAATTGCCGCTCAAATCAAACAAATTACTAGGAAACATCCCACAAAGTCTTGGCGAATGCAGGAATCTACTACGTTTGGATATTTCTCAAAACAATCTCAGCGGTCCAATCCCAAAATAAGTCATCGGGTTGTCATCGTTGACAATAGCTTTGGATCTAAGCAACAACCAATTTACTGGATCCATCCATGGGGAAGTAGGTAACTTGGTGAATCTTGTTTTCTTGGGTCTTTCTGAAAACAAGTTATTTGTGGAGATTCCACAAGGCCTAGGCAGTTGCACAGGTTTGATAAGCTTTTATCTTGGAGGAAACTTCTGGTAGGGGACAATTCCTGAATCCTTGATTTCTTTAAGAGGGATTGAAGATTTCAACATCTCTCGTATCAACTTGGCTAGCACAATTCCCAACTACTTGGAGAGTTTCCATTTCTTGCAAAATTTGAACCTTTCATTTAATGACTTTGTAAGGTGCAATGCCGATGAAAGGAGTTTTCATAAATACAAGCAAGTTTAGTATTGTGGGAAACAAGCAGCTTTGTGGAGGTATACATGACTTAAGATTGCGTATATGTATCTCTAAGCAATCAATGCAAGGAATATCTCCTAGGCTGAAAATGATGATCTCAATTCCTTGTAGAGTAATTGGATTGATTTTTGTGTTGGTACTTGTACTTCTCTATCAATTGAGAAAAGCAAGAGTACTTAAGTCAACTTCAGAATCATCATTGGGGGTTTCACTCTTGAAAGTCTCATATGGAGATCTTGTCAAAGCAACAGATGGGTTCTCAGCTGCGAATTTGCTGGGTGCTGGTAGTTTTAGGTCAGTGTACAAGGGCATAATTCCGAATGAGCAAGAAGAAAGAACTGTTGCAGTGAAAGTACTAAATCTTCAAAGTTTAAGAGCTTCTAAAAGCTTCATAGCAGAATGTGAAGCCTTGATAAGAATTAGGCACAAAAACCTTGTCAAATTACTGACTTCATGCTCAAGCATCGATTTTCAAGGAAATGATTTCAAAACCTTGGTTTTTGAGTTCATGATGAATGGAAGTCTAGAAGAATGGCTTCATACTTCAACTCATAGAGCAGCTGGAGCTCCCATTGTGCAGGGGTTCTTCAAACTTATTTAGAGGGTGAGTATTGTAATTGACATAGCTAGTGCTCTAGATTATTTGCACAATTACTGTGACATGCCAATAGTTCACTGTGATTTAAAGCCCAGTAACGTTCTCTTGGATGGTGACATGACTGCCCGTGTCGATGATTTTGGTTTAGCAAGGTGCCTTCCAACTGCTTTCAGTCTCATTTCTTCACAAGAAAGTAGTTCAAGTGCAATAAAAGGCTCCATCGGCTATACAGCCCCAAGTACCATTGCAGGTTTGGTTCAATTTATTTCTTTCTGACATGTACAAGAAAAATAATAACTTTTTTCATCCGTTTTTGTGCATATAAATCTTAGAGTATGGCATGAGAAGCAAGGTGTCAACATATGGCGATGTCTATAGCTACGGAATCCTACTATTGGAGATGTTTACGGGCAAGAGGCTACAGATGACATGTTTAAAGATGTTCTGAACCTATACAATTATGTCCTCATGGCTCTGCCTGAACGCGTGGAAGAAATATGTCACCCACTACTTCTTCAAAGAAATGAAAGTAGCCCTATTATAAATGCCATAAACAATAGGAATCATGTCCAAGATGATCAAAGGCAAAGAGTTAAGGAGTGCATGATTTCTATTGCAAGAATAGGAGTTGCTTGTTCTGCAGACTTTCATGGAGAGCGAATGGAGATTAGCAATGTTGTAGCTGAATTGTGTCTAACAAGGGATGTACTAATTGGAACCAGGAAACCTAGGGACCGTACTATCACAGCCTAAGCTACACATTTTATTCATTATAATAAGAAACTTGTTAGAGTGCAGTTCTGCCTATTTGTACTTAAAAGTTATTCTTTTTAATTAATAAAACTCTCAGTTGCATTTCACAGCTAAAAGAAACGAACAATGTAGCATCAAAACAACCTAATCAGAACTGAAACAAATATATGTTCAAGAAGCCAAGTAAAATATAGGGTTCCAAAATTCTTACCTTCATTTTTGGTTTTGATTAGATTCTCTGGTTAGAACCTGCATCATCAGTTTGCCCTTTGGCTTTCATTGACCACTACTTGGAGAGTAGCTTTCATATCCTGGTTGACAGTAACAAACCATATCATCTATTTGTTCTCTGCGTCGACCTGACACATGTCAACACATAAATAGTTTCAAAGAAAGCAGCCTTGAACTTTGACGTTTGAATTTTGAGGAAAAAATAAATAAATAACATTATATTCTTTATAGTATGAATGAGTATAATTGATGGTCTTCTTCTTAGAAATACTATTTAATTTCACTTTATCTTATTTTATTTTTTTTTATCAACAATTTGGATTTGAATTGGAGAGAAAAAAATGTGTAATAAATAATTATTAAATGATGAGTATATATAGGAGTAAATATTAAGTTTAAAAAAAAAATTAAGTTCAAACGGCAAGTCACTTTTTATCTTTTAAAAGAAATACTATTTAATTTCACTTTATCTTATTTTATTTTTTTTTATCAACAATTTGGATTTGAATTGGAGAGAAAAAAATGTGTAATAAATAATTATTAAATGATGAGTATATATAGGAGTAAATATTAAGTTTAAAAAAAAAATTAAGTTCAAACGGCAAGTCACTTTTTATCTTTTAAAAAAAAAACTTACATTGATTAGATTTTTTTGAAAGACCATGACATATGGTAGCTTGCTATTGGCTATTTGCTTCTAGACATTGGGAGTGGGTCTGGTGGGTGGTCAAAGTGAATGGCTTGTGGGTCATGAGCCCAGCCAGGGTAGGAAGAGAGGCAATTCTTGCCTCTTGGCTTGCCCAAGCCTGATCCATTTTGTGTGGGTTAGAAGTAAAAAGGCCAGGGTAAAAGGCCAATATGAGCCTTGCCTGGTCCAAAAGGTGGGGGTTAGATATGCTCATCCTGTAAAATGTAGCCAGCAAATCAACAATATCTGCATAAATAATTATTCTTAAGCTCACCTCGTTAGTCAAGCTGTTCAGAAATCAACGAATCGTCCGACAACCTGACCCGCTTGGTCATGATGCTTAATAAAGTACCAATTGTCCCACCAACTACTGGTTGGATTTTGATAGTTCACTACTTCGCTCTGCCTCACATAGTTTTATCACCAGCCTTCCTCCTTCTGCTTACTCAAAATGAATCTTAATGGCCCCAGATTATCTGCATTTCGGTCTATATCTCTTCATGTGATGATGACTCTTCTCTTTTTTATGAACTTTTTTTAATCTACCACTACTGCAAATCCATTTGGAAATGAAACAGATCGATTGGCTTTGCTCAAATTTAAAGAATCCATATCCACTGATCCACATGGGTCCTTGAACTCCTCTCATTTCTGCAGCTGGTATGGAGTTACTTGCAGCACGAGTCATCAAAGAGTGGCAGCCTTGAACCTACAAGGCTCTGATTTGCAAGGAACCATATCACCTTACATTGGGAACCTCTCCTTTCTTAGGTTCATCAACCTTCGAAACAACAGCTTCTCCGGCGAAATTCCACAGCAAATTGATCATCTGTTCCGACTGCAACATCTCAATCTTAGTGACAACAAGTTCGAGGGGGAAATTCCATCCAACTTGACACACTACCCTGAACTGAGCATCATAAGTTTGAGATCAAACCGCCTCATGGGAAAAATACCACTGGATCTTGGCTTGCTGATGAAGCTATTGACACTTAATCTTGGCACCAACAATCTGACAGGAGGCATCCCACCTTCCTTGGGAAATCTTTCATCAATCACACAACTTTCCTTGGCATATAACAATTTGGTAGGCAATGTTCCTGAGCAAATTGGGCAACTGAAATGTTTATCTTTCTTTGCAATCGGGCCCAATAATCTCTCCGGTATGATCCCTTCCTCCCTTTTTAACATCTCATCTATGAACAACATCTCACTTACAGATAATGAGTTTGAGGGCAGTATCTCACCTGACATAGGCTTTACATGCCTAATCTCCAAAACATCGGCGTTGGTGGAAACCAATTCTCTGGGAATATCCCAGCTTCATTTTCTAATGCGACTCAGCTTCAAATTCTTGATATTACAGAAAATAAGTCTGAAGGGCAAGTTCCAGACTTCCGGTGGCTCGGTTTGAGTACCAATAATCTAGGAAACTATTCAGCTAATGACTTGGGTTTTATAACATCCTTGACAAATTGCAGAAACCTGGAAATTCTTGATTTGAGTTTGAACTATTTTGGAGGTGTTTTACCCAACTCTATAGCCAATTTGTCAACCCATCTCACCAAACTCTACCTTGGAGTCAATCAAATATCTGGAATGATTCCTGCAACTTTAGAAAATCTCAACAACCTAATTGTCTTGGGAATGCAGGCTAACCTGTTCACAGGTTTCATTCCCACTTCTGTTGGGAAGTTCCAAAAGCTTCAAATATTGGCTTTAGATGGAAATGGATTATTCGGACAGATCCCATCTTCGATAGGAAACCTCACTCAACTGTTTCAGCTCTTCTTATCAGAAAATGAATTGGAAGGAAGAATTCCTTCAAGTATCAGAGACTGCGAAAATTTGCAGTATCTGGACATCTCAGAGAATAGCCTTAATGGAGATATATCGCCTCAGGTCATCGGCCTCTCTTCCTTATCTGTCTTACTCAACTTATCACACAACTCATTAACTGGCAGCCTGCCTGTGGGAGTTGGTAGGAGCAAGAATATCAATGCACTTGATGTCTCTAGAAACAATCTGACAGGAGAAATTCCAGAAACTATTGGAGACTGTCTGAGCTTTGAATTTCTTTACCTGCAAGGGAGTCTCTTTCAAGGAATCATACCTTCTTCTTTGGCTTCTTTGAATGGTCTTCAGCGTTTAGATCTTTCACAGAACATCTTGTCAGGACAAATTCCAAAACATCTTCAGGACTTCCTATTTTGCTGTATTTGAACCTTTCTTTCAATATTCTGGAGGGTGAGGTGCCAAAAGATGGAGCCTTTCGAAACACACGCACAATCTCATTGTTAGGAAATAGTAAACTTTGTGGTGGTTTCTCGGAATTGCAGCTACCAGCATGCCCTATCGAAGGATCTGAACCGAGAAAGAGCCATGTTTTCAAGCGAAAATTCCCAGATGCTTTAGTGGTGGGATGTTGTCTTGTGTTGTCATTCTTGCTTGCATTTTATTGGGGCAAGAAACCGGAAAAGAAAACTCCGGTTGCAGCCTCATCAATCAACTTCCTTTCAAAGGTTTCGTATGAGATGCTTTATCAAGCCACCAGCGGATTCTTACCCAGCACTCTAATTGGATCAGGTAGTTTCGGTTCTGTATACAACGGGATTCTTGATTCTCAAGAAAATGTGGTTGCTATAAAGGTCCTCAGCCTCCAACAGAAAGGAGCGTCCAAGAATTTCATGGCTGAATGCAATGCACTGAGAAATATCCGGCACAGGAATCTTGTTAAGATCTGAACATGCTGCTCCAGCATGGATCACAATAGTAACGAATTCAAAGCTCTGGTCTTCGAATACATGTCAAATGGGAGTTTAGAGGAGTGGCTGCACAGAGAAAATCAATCAAGGAGTTTGAACCTCCATCAAAGATTGAATATTGCAGTGGATGTGGCTTCTGCATTGTATTATCTTCATGACCATTGTGAACAGCCAATCATTCACTGCGAGTTGAAGCCAAGCAACGTTCTTCTTGACGATGACATGATTGCTCATGTAGGTGACTTTGGGTTGGCAAGACTCATATCAAACACCACGATCAACTCCTCTGAAACTCAAAGTAGCACATTTGGAATAAAGGGAACCATTGGCTATGTTGCTGCAGGTAAACACTTCAATTTTTTAAATTTCTCAAATTTCTAAAGTTTATTTACATACTATAAAAAGATTGAATTGTTTTATGAGTTGCAGAGTATGCAGTTGGTGTAGAGCCATCACGACAAGGGGATATATACAGTTATGGGATCCTAGTGTTGGAAATGTTCACAGGAAGAAGACCTACCGAAGAAATGTTTGAAGACGGTTTCAATCTCCATAACTTGGTGAAGATGGCAATCCCAGAAAGAATTATGCAGATTGTGGACCCTGCTCTCCTCGCCGCGGTAGAAGAAGAAGCACCTGCAGCAACAGAAGGTCAAGGGAACAACATCAATGACATTGAGAAACTAAGCAAGATGAAGCCATATGTGAGTAAGTGCATACTTCCAGTCCTTCAGATTGGACTTGCATGCTCAGAAGAATCACCAAAACACAGAATGAATATGCAGGATGTCACTAGGGAATTGCATCATATACAAAATGCTTTTATCGGGCTTCAGATTCGTAGAGAGAGACCAAGAACAAGCTAAATATATTGTATCAAGCTGTGTATCAATTTCTAAACTGCGTTTGAACTTTGAAGCTGTATGTTCAGAAATGGAATTTGCCATGATTTCAACAGAAAGCACAAGAAGCACTCATTTTGCATGCCACTAGTAGTAGTAGTAGGTTAGAAAAACTGCAACTAAGCATTAACGCCACGTTTGGTGGATCGTATTATATTAGATCTGATAATTCATCAAATTCAATGCATTTTGATAAAATTAGACATAAAAAGAAATTTACTTTTTTCTAATCCTATTATTTCAGCAGGCCTTCTTCAGATTCTGCTTCTGCAT
The DNA here is from genome assembly GCA_037349345.1 of Oemleria cerasiformis. Classification (NCBI taxonomy): domain Eukaryota; kingdom Viridiplantae; phylum Streptophyta; class Magnoliopsida; order Rosales; family Rosaceae; genus Oemleria; species Oemleria cerasiformis. The sequence goes on along the minus strand of JAZGTL010000007.1, from coordinate 34,328,961 downwards.
ATCAGGTAAAAAGTTAATCCATATTCAACATTCACCAGTAACAGCAACTAGTGACTTGTGTTTTGGTAATAAGTTAACAGGTGGTGCAAGTTAAATACATATGGGCAGAAGGAGTAGCAAAGAGGAAGTCATGTTTTTCTTCTATTTCTTTTCTTAATTACCAAGGAAAAGAAATTCATGATGCATATGGGGCAGATAATGCTCTTAGCTGTCATATCATATGCATGGATAGGGCAACATAAGATCATTTCAAATTTATAATCTTGGGCATGCAATATAGTTATCATAAAAATAATGAATATGCCAATCTTACACCCAATTGTCCAACTGTCCGACGCCATCAATTAACTAACCAACCCATATATGAACATAAAAGAATAAAAATTAGAGTCGACCAAGTTCATTTTGAAATTCACATGTTACTGTGTATATGTATGAATAAAAACATTGATGACAAAAAACTAAAATTTCTTCTCAGTTATAACAACTCGAGTTTCTAATTTAATTTTTGTTTTGCTTCTGAGACCATCAAAAATTTAAATTGAACTTCAGAGTTCAAGAAAAATACATTTTGCAGGACCACTTTCCTTTTGGTTTTTTTTCATATTAATGAAAAATTAAATTAAAATAAGAAAAAATCTTAAAATCTATTGTCGGGCAGAGAAAGATTTTTATTTAAATATTCCTCTACCTTTACGGTTCCGCAAGAGATTCAATTCCGCGCTCTGCAGCTCTGAAAGAAAAAAGCGCAATCCGAACCCGACCCGAACTCCGATGGAGAGCCTATGGCGGGTCGCGACGGGCCAGACGGAGAAGCCCAACGACTACGACGGAGTAGAGTTCTGGTCCAACCCGGAACGCACCGGTTGGTTGACCAAACAAGGCGAGTACATAAAGACGTGGCGTCGCCGGTGGTTCGTGCTCAAGCAAGGCAAGCTTTTCTGGTTCAAGGACTCCACCGTCACCCGCGGCTCCCGGCCACGCGGTGTGATCCCCGTGGCCTCCTGCCTCACAGTCAAGGGAGCCGAGGACGTCCTCAACAAGCAGTACGCGTTTGAGCTCTCCACGCGCTCTGAAACCATGTACTTCATCGCCGACTCGGAGAAGGAGAAGGAAGACTGGATCAACTCGATCGGACGGTCCATAGTGCAGCACTCGAGGTCCGTCACCGACTCCGAGGTCGTAGATTACGATAGCAAGAAGTGAAAGGGTGGGGCAATTTGGTCAGATTACTACTATAGGTGAGGAGAGCTCCGCTCATATTCATACCCCTTGTATTTTTGCACGTGCATAAAAAACAGTGGACTCCATGTCTGCGTTTTCTTCCTCTGTAAATGAATTCAGATCGTATTGTGTTTCGTCTTCTGAAGCAATTAAACTCTGTTTGGGAAAGACCAGATCTCAATTGAATTACCTTCCATTTCTGGCTTTGTTTTCTTTTTTAATTGTCAAATTGAGCTGCTTTATTGTTTGGGTTTATTGCCAATTTATAATTCAGCTGAAGTGAGGGTTTCAAGTTGTTACATTGGGATGAATTTTGATCTGATTTAGTTTGATTAGTTTCATCCAATTGCTTTGCTTTAATTTAAACAGATATTACAAGTCAATTGTGTTCTTGGATTCAGATTCAGCTCTGTGGCGCTTCGATTCATAATCTTTTCAGGTTTGTTTAGAAAACTTGATGATAATCAGAATGACTATTGAACAAGCTTAGGATTCCCCGAGATAATGAACTTTCTGCAATTTCTGCTCAGAATAAGTCAATTGCCCCAAAGTTCGAGTCTTCCTACCTCAAGCTTACAAGTTGAATCCTTAAGAATGGTTTGTTTATCACCGTCATATTTGTGCAGTATGATACGAATCGAAAACATCTTAGTTTGAGCCCTGGTATAGCTTCATCTTGTTCATTAGTATCCGAAGTGGTTAGTATTCAGATTCATAGTCTGGGTTAAGAATTAAGCTTCTTGTTTTCTGATTTGATGTGCAAAATATAAAGGCCTAATGAAATTGCATTGAGTTCTGTAATTAGATTGAAAGGTTTATATTATACAATGGAACTTTCCATGAGACGAAGGCTTTTGCATATTTGAGACTCTGTACAAGGAAGGAACACACTGTGTACATGATGCTTTCTTTCGACAGTCTGGGGACTTTGAGAGCTTAATTTGATAGACTACTTAGAAGGTGAACTTACTAGGGTTTTCAAGGTCGTTGTATCATCGACTTTGGCCCGGGAAGCGTTCCTCATTGATTCACGAATGCAGCCTCAGCCAGGTCGATGGCACGAGCAAGGCCAGCAGCTTTGTTCTGGCATTCTTCGTGTTCATCATCAGGGTCACTATCAGCCACTATACCAGCACCAGCTTGAAGATGAGCAACCCATTCCCGGCGCCGGTTGGCATCTTTGTAAGAGTACATTGTGTCGAAACGGCATCCTGTCGTGAACACCATGGTCCTCAGAGCTAAGGCAATGTCCATATCTCCAGAAAATGAAACCCCGCCGAATCCACCGCTATACGGGCCACGCCTCGTCACCTCTAACTCATCAATTAACTCCATGGCTTTCACCTGAATTAGATCACAAATGACGGTAAGTTTGATAAGAAGATGAATAGAAAAGGGAAAGAAAGTAAAGGCTGGCTAATCTACAACCTTTGGTGCACCACTAACAGTTCCGACTGGCAATGCAGCTCGCAGGGCATCCCAGCAAGTCAGATCATCTTGCAGCTCTCCGGTAACCTGCATGATGAATTGTTATGCCTCTTGTCACTCAACATTGCTCATTTCTTCATCTAACTATGGAAACATTAGAAACCCTTAACTGACGTGAACCTCAATCAAATCGAAAAAAGAGAAAGTAAAATTCTCACCGTCGAGCTTATGTGCATTACATGGGAATATCGTTCAACATTCATCAATGTATCCACCTTCACAGATCCGTACTTGGAGACCTATATCAAACCACAACCAATACAAACATATGACAGTTTAGTTCTCCAATCTCCATAGTTAACCTCATGAAATACCATGACACTAAGCATCGGTTGACAATGAGCTTACAATTGAGTGTTACACAGTAACGTCGAACTATCAAGTAATTATTTAAGACGAACCTTTCCAACATCATTCCGACCCAGATCAACCAGCATGATGTGTTCTGCACATTGCTTTCCATCATCGAGTAGCTGCACTTCTAACATCTGATCTTCTTCAGTAGTCTTCCCTCTTCGAACTGTTCCAGCTAATGGCCGATTCACAATCTTTTTCTGTTTATAAAATTGTAACAACATTCTCATTTCACACCAAAAAAAACTCAAAAGTAGTTGAAGAACAAATTAATTAACGTACCCTTTTTAGACTCATTAGAATTTCTGGACTTGAAGCAACCAGGATACACCCTCTAGCCTAGATGTGAGTACAGATAAGAGTTGGATATTGCAATATTGGCCACGCCAAACAAGGAAAAAAATAACCAAGAAAAACCCGCAAACCTGCAAGTAAGTTAAATATGGGCTTGGATTTACAGTCCTCAAGGCTCTATAAACTTCAAATGGGTCAGCAAATGTTCGGCGTTCAAATCGTTGACTTAATACAATCTGGAAAATATCCCCTGCAAGTATATGTTCTTTTGCATGCTTGACTCCATTCTTGTAAGCCTCACTTGTCATATTTGAATTCTTTAGAGAAGGACCAAACTGGTGAGTATAGAGATTCATGGAACCTGGAGATAGCCTCGGGCTAACATTTGACAACCAAATCAATATGGTTTACATGAAACTATAAATAAGTACTACGGTTACTCACAGGTCATGTAGATATGGTCTCAATGAAACTACAGAACAAAAAACGACAAAATCAATGTAACTAGAGGTAAATAGTCACTTACAGGTCAATGTCATGCACTCTGGCCACTAATTCCTCCAAACGTTGTACTCCATCTGTATAAGCTTTCTCGACTGAGGAGTAACCATCTAGCCTCACCCAATGAATTACATACATTCTCTGAGATAAAGAGGGTGACAAAAGCTCATAAACACCTCATGTCCACGTCACACAATCATATTTTCAGAGAACGGATACATTCCAAAAATATAAGAAAATTGAAAAACAAAGAGTAGGTATATACGCAGAAGTGTATGCACATTAAAGAAGATCCACAGTTTCACATAGAAACATCAAAACTCTAATTGTTTCACATGTAAGAAGATTGAAAAAGAGTACCTTCATTACGTGATCAAACACTATTACGTCATCATAGAGCCCTAAATGCATGTCTGGAAGATTCCTGTCATCGTTGGGGGCCTTTGAGAATGGCAGTCTTCTTTTTTCAACATACCGAACCGTATCATAAGAAAAATAACCTACCCAGCCACCTGTTCATGAACTTTATCACTAAGTGGTTTTATGAAGTACAAGCAAAACTGCTATACATAGTTAAAATTTGAAGGATACAACAGTCACGGCAGATAAGAGAAAACATGAAAAACTGATTAGTAGAAAATCTAGTTAATGTAAGAAAGTGTATCAATCCAGAAAGCAATCAATGCTGGATTTCATCTTCAACTGAAATTCCAGCAATCACTAAGGTTCTTTCATAAGAAACAATTGGCTGCAAATTTATGAACTACTCAGAAATCGTGCGCCATTACTAAGGTTCTTTCTCCTATGAATGTAATGTCAAATATTTGTGAGTTCACCCATGGGAAAAAAATCCAAAATGACAATTTAATGCAACATTTTTTCCATAAACAACTACTCTGCTGAGGAATTGAAGTAAAAAAAAAAAATAAACGAAAGCAACATAGAGAACCATGATAAATTAGAAAACTAGGCAACTTTTATTTTGTACACTTTCCACGTTAGCTTGAGCAAAGCAAATCTAGCAGAAAATCTTAGTCACAACTAGGAATTCTAGGATATGTAATTACAAGGTATTGTCCTAAAAAATATATCATATTAACTCTAATCTCTTACCACAAAACGCATCTGGAAGATCATCAATAAGTTGGGGACTCCAACCATCTGAAATCCTTCTCGGAATAACCATCGGATCCTCGACAAACTCCTCAGTCAAACGCCCTTCTTCATGATCCATTATTGAAACCTTATTTTCTTTTGCCACAATTTCCATTGTTGGTTGAGCTCCAACAACACTGAACCGCCCCTAATATGTCCAATGCAACACTTAATCATGATGAACAATTAAAGAAGCCTATTTATTCAAAAGCAATAAGTATCAAATCATATGTAGCAGAGACGAAACCTGGGTGTTCTGCTCCACTGACTCAAATAGAAAGCTTGGAGCCTCTCTGTCATCTTCCTTGACCAAGCACCGGTACGCAAGCACCGGTGTAAGCTGGTCAGAGAAAATGCATTTGTAAAGGGGAACCAAATTTCCATTCTTTGAAGCTTCCACAAATTTTTTTGCATCAGTGACTGGAAATATAAAAAAAAAAAAATTAATTTAATAAAAAAGTTCAGAAATAGAACAAAACAAACATATATTCCCTCAGGGGTTAGAACCAAAGCTCCAAGCCTCCGATAAATCTTGAAATTGCTATAATTATACTAAAAGCAAATATAACAAAGAGGCCTAAAAAGAAAATATTTGAAAATGATAGTATTAAAGCTAAAATCAGCCAATTTGCTTAAACTGATAATAATAAAACAGAACCACAAATAAATAAATTCAACTTCTAGATGTTTCTTTTCCCGTCATTTTCTCAGCAACCAAACAGCGGAAATAAAGACGAGAAAAGAGTAAATAACCTGTGGACTGATTCGAGAGAACGCAGCATTTCGTTTTAGGGACATACGCAAGTAAAGTCGAGCTTCTGGTCGAAATGCCGATGACCGGAACCGGAGACAGCCGGTGACTCGGCGGCACAAGGAGCTGAGAGAAGCACAGGGCAGACATTATAGAAAGGGAAACCGGTAACGCCTCTCTCCTATCTGTTTGTGGCGGTGTGTGCTCTCTCTGAAAAACGGTGTTGGAACTATTGAAAATGGACAAGTCCCAAGACAATAGTGTGTGCATGGAGCAAATCTCTCACTTTATATACTCTTACACCTTTTTATTAATATTTTTTATGTAACGTTCTAATTTTAAAAAAAATAGTCTTATTAGTTACAAATCTAATCTCACTAATTTCTAAAGTCCAAATTTGCTCATCGCCATTGTTTTTGTGGTGACGCGCTTACTTAGAGACAGGGGCGGACTTGGATTGGGAGGACTATAGTCTTTCCCATCTAAGCTGCCTCTTTTGGTATTTATTGGGTTAGTCCAGCCTATTCTAAATTATTTAGTCCATAAACTTGGGCTCTACAAAATAAAAACACACAATTAAACACCAATTATCACAGCAACCTCAAAGTTCAAAACAGGCACCAACAGCACCCCATTTCTTCTTCTTCAAATTCATCTCACCATTTTTTTCTCCTTTATTTTGTTCTAAATTTTATTGGGTTTTTATATTCTCAAATCTTCAAAGTATAAGGTATTACTCTCTAATCTTAGTTTTAAATATAAATTGAATATATGGTTTTAGTTTTGAAAATTTGAGGATTAGAGATTTTTTTTGAGTTTTGACAATTTGAAATTTTGAATGTTGAATTGGGGCTTTTATAGGAGTAATTGAGACATTGAGAATGTTGAATTGGGGCCGGTCCCATGCCATCATGCCCGCTCCCGGCCCTCTCCTTCGTTTTTCCATACAACCCCCCTCAACAGGAAAAAGTACTAATTAAATTAAAATTAAAATGATTTTCCCTTTTAATTCTTGATTTAAATTACTTTCCTTCAATCTCTGTATTGTTTGGGGGATGGAGGTGAAGATTACGGTAAGAGTCACAGAGAGCTTGAGGAAATTGGGTTTCTGGGTTTTATCCTTTTCATCATTATCATCGATGTGTTTGAGAGGTGTGTGGGCGGAAGTATTTTGGGGCTGAGGGTGTGAATGGGTCGTGGGTTGTGGTGCGGAGGAGAGTGAGGTGGAGAGAGGAGGAGGATGAGCGGAGGTATTTGCAAAAAATATTGGGTGGGTGGGCGGTGGGCGGTGGGCGGAAGGCGGAGGTCCAGAGAGGGAGACTAGGATCAAGTGGGTGGGTTGAGGAAAATTGGGTAATTTTTTTAGTTTTGTTTTTTAAAAGAATTTTAATATAAAATTTAATAAAATATAGTAAATGTCTTAATTAGCTTTACAAATTTTGTAATATTACTGCCACATCAGCACTTTTAACGGCGTTAGTAACAGAGACTGACAGATGGTGCAACGGAGGTAACGGAATATCTGTTATGGTTGTAAAGTGAGGCAAATTTTAGTTCTGGGTACATTTTGAGACTCGCTGATTTGTTCTATGTGCATTTTAAGTAATAAGCCTTTATATTATTTTGTGTTGTTCCCTCTAGATCGTTTCAACAGATGTCGAGTCTGATTACTATAAGTATTTATCCATGTTTGTCGTCAAGTTATTGTAATCTTGCTTGTTTTTACAGTGTATTTTTTTCTCATGAAATTTTGTATCTTCTCAAAGATGCAAGTCTAATCCAAATCTATTGTTTTCTAGTTCTTTTGCACCTACCCCATAATTTGAATGAAGGTTATTCATGCAATGTTTGGCAATTTATTTGAATGCCAAATCCTATTTTTGCACCTACCCCATAATTTGAATGAAGGTTATTCATGCAATGTTTGGCAATTTATTTGAATGCCAAATCCTATGTAAGAAGTCATACTTATAAGGTACAGAAATAGCACATGCCAAATTTTGTTCGGTAATTCCATAAAGAGAAATATTTGTAATTATATTGGACATCTTATCCTAACAAATATGTGTTTGGCAATTTATTTGAATCTAAAATCCTATTTAAGTAGTCTTACTTATAAGGTGCACAAATGTGACATGCCAAATTTTGTTTGTTAATTTCATAAAGAGAAATATTTGCAGTTATATTGGACCATCTTATCCTAACAATATGTGTTTGGCAATTTATTTGAATCCCAAATTCTATGTAAGAAGTCATAATTATAAGATAAACAAATGTCACATGCCAACTTTTGTTTGGTAATTAATATCATATGATTGGATTATAGAACTCATGCATCCAATTTTGGAAGAGGGAATTGATGCATTATATTCAATCCCCTTACATTATATTGGACCATCTTGTCCTAACAAATATGAGAAATTAATCATTTCAAAACAGATAGTGACCAACCTTATGCAAAGTCCAAATTTATTTAGGCGTCAAAAAATTAAACTTAAATTAATTAACTTTTTATTTAGTGATACTCCGATAACTGGATAAGATTTTTTAACTACACTTGGTATGATTATTTTCTGTGTTGCAATCATTGGCAGTGTTTTGGTTGTGGTCCTGCAAATATAGTGCCAAAGGAGATAAATGGTGGTCCCTTCGAAAGGCATGGTTTTCAGTAAGTCTCCGGAGACGCTGTTAGAAAGGTAACTGCTCTCGTAATCGGAGGGGTCAGACTGTTAAATTTTGGTGTCAAACTCACTTTGCCACTTCCAGTATTTTGATTGGTATCCTCACATTACGAACATTGACAATCACTTTCACATTACGAACATTGACAATCACTTTTCCTCAACATTGGTAGTGTGTAGTTGGTATGGATGCATAGGTATTCATTGTTGGGTGATTTGCTATTGAATCCAAAGAATAGCCGGTAATGTAATGGAGCATTGGCCACTCAATTTTGAGGACACTAAGAGCATCCATATCAGACTTTCTAATTTTTTGGTCAAATTTAATTTGAAATGAACCAAAAGTTATTAATAATTAGTTCGTTTTTAATGCTACCAAAATCAGACTCTTAATATTTGACCAATTTTGAATATTAAATTAATTTTTCAAATTTGAATATATAGCAACATAATTTTCCTATAACGGCTAGTTTTTAACAGATTGTTTTTAATGACTAGTTTTTTAAAGTGATGATTTGTTACAACCTGCTCCAGAATTTCAAAATCGGAATTATTAAATTACCAAATTGCCCTTCTATCTTAATAATCGAATTTTCATAAAATTTAGTAAGTTAACGAAACGAGTTAATTTGGGAGTTAAACTCCAAATTTTTGACTTAAATTGAGAATTTGGAAGAAGATTTCCGAAGACAAAATTCGAAACGAGGAAACCGAATTCGTTATAATTTTTCATAAATAGAATCTTTTAGGAGAATTAGAACATTTTACTATTATTAATTTCTTTATTCTTTTTATTTTTCTTATTTTATTTTCTAACTAATGACTCACAACCAATCCACTTTTTCACCTATTTTTCTCGCTCCCTCCCTGACCCTCGTCTTCTCCCTTCTTCCTGTGACAGCGCCACGCAAAGTCCTCACCCCCCCCCCCCCTCCCGATCGAGACGAACGCCCCTCTGTCTTCAACCACCATCGATTTCTACCGTAGGAGATGAAGTAAGGCCGAGAGACCCAGAAACCCCCTTTGTCGCCTCGTCGTTTCCGGCCGAATTGGGTTGCTAGACCAGTCTCAAACACTCTATCTGGGCAAGAAGAAGGTAGCCATACCCTCCTCCACGATCATCAATGCCCGTAGCTTGTGAATCGAGGGTCGATAGTCGGCGGTGTTCAAAGCTTCCCGGCATGATTCCTTTTTATCCAGGTAGATTGAAGCACCAGGGATGAAGTTGAAGGTATGATTTGATGACGATTTTCTGTTTTTCGTGTAATGAGTTATGCGGCTTTTGGTGTTGATGGGTTGGTGTTGATTTGCAATTCGTTACACTGGGACTTTAACCACCTTGCCACTTCTAAGGATTGTCACAACCTTGAGCTGCTCCTGGCCTTCCGGATTAGGTATGTTTTGTAATGGAAACTCTCATTTCTTCCTCTCACTTAACTCCTTTGCCATTTGCCCTACTTGTGCCTCCAATCTCTGAATAGCTTGGCTAGTGGTGGCTTCTAGTTTCTTAATGTTCTGACTAGTTAGAGCATTTGTCTTTTGATGTGTAGTCAAGAACTGGAGTATGACACCTTCAAGATTATTCTTCTTCTGGTTAGTATTTGGTTGTGCCACATGTGATGAAGCATGATAATTACGTCCCTGCTGGAAGTTCTTTTGCTGCCCTTGTGGATTAAGCACATTCTGACTGTTGCTCCAAGAGAAATTTGGGTGGTCTTTCCATCTTGGATTATAAGTGTTTGAGTATGGGTTATTCTTGAGATGATAGTTGTTTTGCCCCACATAATTAGCTTGCTCATGATCTGTAAAACAAGACATTGGAAAAGTCTCAGTAGTATGATTAGAATGAGAACATATAGCACATACCTTGACTTTAGCAACTTGTTGAACTTGAGAGATGTTCTGAGCTGACATTGCTTTCACCAGCATATCTAACTTTTTCTCCATTGCTGCCATTTGACTCTGGACTCCACCATTTGTGCTAACTTCATAAACAGCTTTACTTTTTACTCCTTGTCTCCCTCTTGATCAGAATTGCTGAGAATTTTTATTTTGGGTCTCAAATAGCTCAATGGCTTCATCACTGCTCTTTTCCATAAGCACACCTCCACAAGCTGAATCAACAAGACTTTTTTTAATATCATCTAAACCTTCATAAAAAGTTTGTACATGATCGTCTTGAGATAGATTGTGGTGTGGACACTTGAGAAGCAACTCAATGCGTTTGCGCTTACTTCTGGATAAAAAATAAACTTTCACAAGTCTTCCATCTATTTCTCCTCCAATGTGACTGCTCAGGACAGGAATTGCATTGCCAATATCTTAAATATCCAGCACAAAACTACCATTGGTAGGTGCTTGGGTATTCACAATATAGCTTTTTGGAAAGACCTGGTAAATGCCAGGGAATTAATTCAGAAAATTCAACATAAGCTTGCTGGATGGAAAAGGAACACGCTCTCTCGGGCAGGTAAACTAACGATGTTAAAGTCTAGTGTTACTAGTATCCCTAATCATCTGTAATCTTGTTTCCCTTGCCCTAAGAAAGTCTCAAAAGAGATCAATAAAGAATGCAGGAATTTCTTTTGGGGTAACTAGAATTAATCACCCCCAGTGGCTTGGAATGAAGTGTGCTTGAATAAGAAGAACGGTGGTTTAGGTCTGAGATCTGTGGAGCAGTTTAATGTTGTTGCACTTACCAAGCTTGGTTGGAAGATTCTTACAGATGATGATAATTGGTAGGTCAAAATTATGAGAACCAAATATCTAAGAAACAAACCGTTATTTCTTTGCTCTAAAAGAGTTCATCACTCTATGGCTTGGAAATGAATTCTAGACACTAAGAAGATCCTCTATAAGGGAATGTTCTGGTTAGTTGGAGATGGTAAGAACATAAGCTTTTGGGCTTCCAACTGGGCTTTGCCTAGTCCCTTAGCAAATATTCTGGATCCTTCTAAGTTGCAGTCCATTGATTGGAGTCTATCTGTTGATAAATGTATCTCTAATCATCAGTGGGATCTTCAGGTGCTACAAAATCTTGTTCCTGATGACATTGTCCAAATTATAAGAGCTATTCCCCTTCCTATTGTAGGCAGTGTTACAAAAGATAAAGTGATTTGGGTTCCTGATCCAAAGGGTAGACTTACAATCAAGTCTACCATTCAGTTTCTTGAATGTGATCGCCCGGTTCATCCCCAAGCTAAAATTTTGAACCGCATGTGGAGGCTTAAAATTCCTCCTAAAGTTAGCATCTTCAGCTGGTTACTTCTCAGAAACAGGTTGAATACTAGAGATCGACTACATCGAATTTTCCAAATCTCGAATGGAACTTGTGGCATTTGTGGGTGCTCGTTTGAAATTACCGCTCATCTTTTTATTGATTTCCCTTTCGCGCAATTAGTTTGGGGCGAGGTTTCACCAGCCCTTAGGCCTTCTAGTGGGGATCTATTTCAATGGCTAGCTTCTCTCTTAAGTTGTGACAAAACTGAGCTTTCTCCTCTTAGTCAATGTCTTTTGATTTGTTGGCAAATTTGGGAAGCTAGGAACAAAGTGATCTTCTCTAATGAAAAGCTCCATCCTAGAAGTGTTCGTAATAAGGCCAACATGGTGGGCTCAGATTACTACGAAGCTAATGTTTCAGCTTCGTCAGTGGTGGAGTTAGGTCCTATCACTTGGATCCCTCCAAAAGATGATTGGTATAACCTAAACTTTAATGCTTCTGTCACTTTTGGTAGAAATGCTGCAGCTGGATTCATTATTCGTGATAGGGTGAGACTTCCTCTGATTTTGGGGGCTAAGAATCTTGGCTTCACCAATTTCCTTGTTGATGAAGGATTAGCTCTCCTGGAGGGCTTAAAGGTGGCTGCTGAGGTTGGTTGTCATAAACTCATTGTCGATGGTGATTCTAAAATAATTATTGAAGCGGTTAATGATTTGCTTATTCCGCCATGGAGGGTGCTTCGAATAATTTCCAATGTCAAGCGGTGGGAAATGAGCTTTCAAGATATCCACTTCAAACATGTGTACCGTGAAGCCAACTTTGTTGTAGATGCGTTGGCCAATTTGGGGCAGCAAGCGAATATGGATCAAAGGTGGTTGAGGTGTATTCCTTCAGAGGCATCGGAGGCTTAGAAATTCGATTTTTTTGGTTGTGGTTGCCCTAGGGGCTTCTCTTTGTTTTAGTTATTTTCTTGTATAAAAAAAACATCTCGAGCAAGACCACAACTTAGAAAGATCTTCGAGCAAGACCGAAGCTTAAGTCTCATTTGCTTTCTTTTCTCTCTCTTCTTTGTTCTTCAGCCTTCTTTAGTTTTTCTTGGGCCCTATCTCCCTGCTATGGTTTCGGGAAGAAGAAGAACTAGATCATCGTCAAATTTTCAAGTCAGATTCTATTTGTTAGTTTATTCGCTTTTGTTATTGAGATGGATTTTGTGGGTTGTTGCTAAAGCTTTGCATGTTGGTTTTTTTAGAAGGATTGAAGCAGAAATTTTGGGGTTTTGGAAAAAAATTTAGGTATGTTTTGTTTTTCGAAAAAGAATCGAAGAAGGTAGATTTCCAACAAATATCTACGTTTCAATTAGGTTATTGTCATCAATTTTCTTGGTTGATTTGCATGTTCATTTTTTGGAAGGCTCGAGACAGAAGTTGTTGAACATGTGAAGAACTTGGAGGAATTTGAAGGGTAAGCTTCAGGTATGGTTTTTTTTTTTTATGATTTTCAATCTTTTTATTTTCAATTGAGTTTTGGAATTTTTGAATTAAGATCTGGGTTCATCAATTTTTCTATGGGTTTTGTCAATTGAGTACTGGGTTCATAGATTGAAGGTAGAATTCCAATAAATACTTATGTTTCAATTAGGTTATTGTCATGGATTTTGTTGGTTGATTTGCATGTTCATTTTTTGGAAGGATCGAGAAAAAAGTTGTTGAACATGTGAAGAACTTTGAGGAATTTGCAGGGTAAGTGATCAGTCGTTATTTATGCATCGTTTTGATGTCTTTATATGCCTCTCTTACATGTCTTTTGAATGATTTCGTTCCATAAATAGTAGAAAATGATCAATCTTGCGAGACTTGTGCAGAGTTAGAAAGATAGGTAAAATCTGGAAAGAACGCAAAAAGAATGACTCAAATCGGAGTCCAGATGAAGGAGATATCCTCATTTCAATATCAGGTCCTGAACGGAGTCCTGAGTGTGCCAGTGCGCCTATTTTGGGCCACTGGCCAAGTACCTCATATCAGGCCCTCCGGGTCTCAAACCTGTGTTTCATGACATCAAGGTCAAGTCCTAGAAGTGCCAAGGTCGCACCAAGGCAGGTCGAGGACATGTCCCAAGAACTCCCATCCGAGCCAAGATGTGCGCCTAAGCCGGGGGTCCCTGTTCCGCCAGCGGTAGATCAGAGGTTCTCCCTCTGCGCTAAGCCTGACAACATTTGTGCCAAGCTTGAACGAAGATGCGCTTCTACTATACTCATGATGTGCTTCAAAAGCGCAGTTCCAGATCCTGATTACGAAGACAGTCCAAAATCCAAGTTTGGCCAGCTTGCATTCCCATTTGCCAGCTTGCATTCACACTCCCAGCCGTGTTCTGATTGGTTCTAATAGATTTAAGGACTTTGTAATTAATTAAAAGTACAATAACTTTCCCTATCCATATAGGACATGGTTTTACCAATCCTTATAGAATAAGGTTTTACCAATCCTTATAGGACAAGGTTTTCCCTTTGTCTATAAAAGGGAGCCTTTGTTCAGTGTTTTAAAAAGGAGAATCAGGCAAAGAAGGTGAGATAATTAGCTAGAGGCGTTTTTGGGAGATACAGAGACACCTTAGCCGCAAATAGTATTTTGGTTTTTTAGAGTTTTACGTTAAAGCTTGGTTCTTCCCGAAGTAGAGTGTGTTGGACGTGAAGCTTGGAGAAGAAGGCTCTGCCGTGTCTTCTGCTGCACCTGTTCTTCACAATATCTTCTGTACCCATATTTTCATTATTGAAATTTACTTATGAATTCAATTATATTTGTTTCAATTTCAGTTATGTGTGAGTAGTCGTTAGGATTAGGGCTGCTTGAAGCCCTAGCCATGTTAGCTTGTTGATTGGATTTCTGGCTCTTGATTATGATTGCTATGCATGCTGAATAAGTTGGATTACTATGCTTAATGACCTTAATTTATGCCTATAAGATTAGCTACCTTGTTTGCATATAATTATAGATGTAATTGCTTGAGTGACCGTCATATCATCTTGTGATTTGGAGCATCGAAAGTATTCTTACTTGTAATCTTAACTCATAACGACCTAGGATTGCATGTCACTTTGCTAGGCTAATGTGGTGTCATTAAATTCTCTTTAAACTTCATGCATCATCTTAAAAGGTAGGTGATAGACGTTCTAGTCATATGCCCTGTTTAGAACATGCTAAGTAAGAGGGAATAAGATGTGTCTAGTGAACCAACGCCAGGTCCTAGGCACGGGCACCTAATTCAGAAAATGCATAGTAATTAGGTCAAGGAAATCTGGTTAAGAGCTATAATTGGTTAGAGTGGATCGTAAGCCTTAATTCGCCTTAGTTAATAATCAATCAACCGTTAATTCTTGCATTGTTATTTTCTGCATTTTATTTTACTTGTCTTTAAATTTAAGTTCTCACATCATAAACCCCCCTGCGTGTGTGTGTGTGTGTGTGTGTGTTTTCACTAAGTTAATAAATCTGAACTAAAGTGGTCATAACGTTGATACAAGTCCTCGAGGGATCGACTCTTGCTGTGCTACTATACTATTCTTATCGATTTGTGCACTTGCAAGGATTTTATAACTGTTAGAATTGAATTGCATATTTCTTGCTCTTTAATTTTACCAACAAGTTTTTGGCGCCGTTGCCGTGGACTTGTCCCTCAACGGTGCCCATTAATTCAGATTTAGTTAATTAAATTTTGTATAGTAACTATTTAGATTTCTCATGTACATATGAACAACTCATACGTGGATATGGGACCATGGAATTATCCATACATGGAGACGGGAGTTTGGACAATCCATACCCAACTTCATTCAATCAGGGGTGGAGCAATCACGAAAACCCAGAACCATACAACCCAGGATGGTGCCAACAGCCTAATTTCACATGGAACTCCCCGCAAATAGTTCCTCACTTCGAACCCACTCCTGACCTCCTACCTTCGCTGAGGGCCTTGGTGCAATACATGGAGGCTCGTAATCAATGCATGGCAGCTTTTTGTGAAGAACAACGAAAGCAAAGCCAGCGCTTGGAGGAGATACTGGAAAAGAGCAAGAGGGTGTTTGAGTTAATCGTATGCCAAACTGAAGAAAGGGCACGTCCCCCACCAAGTGAGGCCGTGAATGAAGAGCATAATAAGGACACCACAAAGCTAACACTTCGACAAGTGCTTACCATGGATGCCATGAATTCCGCCCAAGGCCATGCCGTGACAGTGTCTCCCGATTATGCTCAGATTGAGCAGTGGGACTTGTTGGTAAAATTAAAGAGCAAGAAATATGCAATTCAATTCTAACAGTTATAAAATCCTTGCCAGTGCACAAATCGATAAGAATAGTATAGTAGCACAGCAAGAGTCGATCCCTCGAGGACTTGTATCAACGTTATAACCACTTTAGTTCAGATTTATTAACTTAGTGAAAACACACACATACACACACACACACATGCAGGGGGGTTTATGATGTGAGAACTGAAATTTAAAGACAAGTAAAATAAAATGCAGAAATTAACGGTTGATTGATTATTAACTAAGGCGAATTAAGGCTTACTATCCACTCTAACCAATTATAGCTCTTAACCAAATTTCCTTGACCAAATTACTATGCATTTTCTGAATTAGGTGCCCGTGCCTAGGACCTGGCGTTGGTTCACTAGACACATCTTATTCTCTCTTACTTAGCATGTTCTAAACAGGGCATATGCCTAGAACGTCTATCACCTACTTTTTAAGATGATGCATGAAGTTTAAAGAGAATTTAATGACACCACATTAGCCTAGCAAAGTGACATGCAATCCTAGGTCGTTATGAGTTAAGATTACAAGTAAGAATACTTTCGATGCTCCAAATCACAAGATGATATGACGGTCACTCAAGCAATTACATCTATAATTATATGCAAACAAGGTAGCTAATCTTATAGGCATAAATTAAGGTCATTAAGCATAGTAATCTAACTTATTCAGCATGCATAGCAATCATAATCAAGAGCCAGAAATCTAATCAACGAACTAACATGGCTAGGGCTTCAAGCAGCCCTAATCCTAAAACGACTACTCCCGCATAACTAAAATTAAAGACATAATTTAAATTCTTAATTAAAATTTCAATGAAATAAAAGCTTAAAGTAAAGAGTAAAGTGAAAGGCAATGATGGACAATGGTGCACAGCAGAGACACGGCAGGGCCTTCCTTTCCAAGCTCCACGCCCGTTAATTGGAGAAAATAAAAACTGTTTAACTTTGAAAGTGAATTACAATGAATGTATGCGGCTAGGGTTCTAGAAGTCCCTCACCCGTGAGCTTAAGGTTCCTATTTACAGGGTACCTAGAAGTAATCCAACTTATTCAGGATGCATAGCAATCATAATCAAGAGCCAGAAATCCAATCAACAAGCTAACATGGCTAGGGCTTCAAGCAGCCCTAATCCTAATGACTACTCGCACATAACTGAAATTGAAACAAATATAATTGAATTCATAAGTAAATTGCAATAATGAAAATAAGGGTACAGAAGATATTGTGAAGAATAGGTGCAGCAGAAGACACGGCAGAGCCTTCTTCTCCAAGCTCCATGTCCAACACACTCAACTTCGGGAAGAACCAAGCTTTAACGTAAAACTCTAAAAAACCAAAATACTATCTGCGGCTAAGGTGTCTCTGTATCTCCCAAAAACGCCTCTAGCTAATTATCTCCTCCCTAAAACACTGAACAAAGGCACCCTTTTATAAACAAAGGGAAAACCTTGTTCTATAAGGATTGGTAAAGCCATGTCCTATAAGGATTGGGAAAGTTATTGTACTTTTAATTAATTACAAAGTCCTTAAATCTATTAGAACCAATCAGAACATGGCTGGGAGTGTGAATGCAAGCTGGCAAGTGGGAACGCAAGCTGGCCAAACTTGGATTTTGGACTGTCTTCGTAATCAGGATTTGGGACTGCGCTTTTGAAGCAAATCATGAGTACATTAGAAGCGCATCTTCTTTCAGGCTTGGCGCAAATGTTGTCAGGCTTAGCGCAGAGGGAGAACCTCTTATCTACCGTTGGCGGAACAGGAACCCCGGCTTAGGCGCACATCTTGGCTCGGATGGGAGTTCTTGGGACATGTCCTCGACCTGCCTTGGCGCGACCTTGGCACTTCTAGAACTTGACCTTGATGTCATGAAACACAGGTTTGAGACCCGGAGGGCCTGATATGAGGAACTTGGCCAGTGGCCCAAAATAGGCGCACTGGCGCACTCAGGACTCCGTTCAGGACCTGATATTGAAATGAGGATATCTCTTTCATTTGGACTCCGATTTGAGTCATTCTTTTTGCGTTCTTTCCAGATTTTACCTATCTTTCTAACTCTGCACAAGTCTCACAAGATTGATCATTTTCTACTATTGATGGCACGAAATCATTCAAAAGACATGTAAGAGAGGCATATAAAGACATCAAAATGATGCATAAATAACGACTGATCAAATACCCCCAAACCTATCTTTTGCTAGTCCCTGAGCAAACCAAATGCTAATAAAATGAAAAGACTCGATTTTAGTTAAGATAGAACATTTAAACCCCTAGGTTCACCTTGTAGGAGGAGTTTTGTCTCCTGAGGGTTATAACATCACGATACCCACAAACGTTTTACGTAAACAAAAAGATGCTAGATGTAGTACTCTTAACAAGCTAATAAGAATTAAAGTAAGTAAACATGCTTTGCAGAACTAAAAGGAATGCCAAAGCCGTGAGTGTCATGTGAAGGTGTACGTGTATAAAGACCAATATTTCCAGGTGATCAAGTTTGAAAACAGCTTCATCTAAGTGCCCTAGAAAGATTTCACCTCGACTCTAATCCTCACTAGGCAACTCTCAATTCACACAAGATCCTAGGCTTACACTCTTTTCAAGCATATGTGATGAGTTTATGTTATGAAATTCAAATTTAATCACATATGAGTAACAATGAAGAATAACACTTTATGGAAATAAAGATCTCATGAAAGGAATTGAACTTTAAGAACATAGATACGTACCTTAATCCTCAGCATGATTGTCCATAAGATCAGTTAGGTCTTCCTTTTTAGGTTGTAATGGGGCTAATCTTTGGGGTTTAGCAAGGAATGATGGGATTCAAAGAACCTGAGCTGTGCCAAGGCATGAGAAGTCATGAATTGAACTTGGAATTTCTGAACTGAATCCTTTCTTAAGGCCCACGACATTGTGCTTTCCTGATGACTGATTTTGTGGCTCTTGTGGCTTATTTTGAGGCTCTTGGCTCACTTGGCTCAATTCACTTTGTTTTTCACTTATTTGTTTCCTTCTTTTTCTCAACGTTTCTTTCTTTCTTTTGATTTGAATGTTTTTTTTTCTGTTCTTTGAATTGAATTTGAACCAAGATCATGCAATGATTTCCTCAAACTTTCGTGCAGCTCGCAACTTGTAAAGCTTTTCTTTAATTTTGAACTTTGAATTGACGCCAAAGTCCTTTGAATTGGGCAGCATCTTCTTTCACCTCTCATTCTCACCATCAATCTCATTTACGGCAACCTTAGCACAAACTGAGGTTATAGGGTATGGCTGTGATGAATGGCTAAGTATTTTGGTTAGGTTATACTTTGGGTGATGAAAGAAAAGGTTGAGTGTTTGGCTTCAAAATTGGCTTAGGGAGCATGCAATTGGGTAGGATAAGGCCTTTAGAGGCTAAAGCATACATAGCCTACATCACTTCTTATGGCAAAGCACACATTAAATCAAGAGTATCTAAATGATGTTAGTTCTTTAAAATTCAATGCATATATGATATAATGAGATCAACAATTAAGAACAAAAGTGATGAGTGTTTAAGAGTAGAAACAAGTATATCCCTCAGAAAGAATGGCAATTAGGCTCAAAGATCTCACAGGGAAGTCTCCACTAATTTTCTAAGGTTCACTCAAATTCAGTTATTCCGTTCACTTAATCACTTAAAACATGGCATTGTGAAGTGCAAATTATGAACTACTTGACCATGGCATGACTCTTAGTAAAGCAAAGATAGTTAACATAGCATATACATTCCTATTAACAAGTTATCATACTAATCACAAGCAGAAATTTAAATGTCCTGGCCGTGTATCACCCCCAAACCTACTTGTTTCTATATGCGAAATTTTAAATCCACACCCCCAAACCGAAACTGAACATTGTCTTCAATGTGATAAGCAGTAAGCATGACAATAGTAGAAGGGTTTGAGAGATATAACGGGCAGAAACAGAAAAGGAAGTGAGAAATACAAACCAGGGCTAGGCTGCCTCCTAGGAGCGCTTTATTTAACGTCTAGGCAAGACGGGGTTGTCATTCTAGGAGCTGGGCGCATGCGGAGTTGCAGGGTTGACTGCGCTTGGATTAGAGAGGTCCTTGAAGTAGTGTTTGAGGCTGTGGCCATTTACCTTGAATGGATCCTGCCGTTCCGGGTGCTGGATTTCAACTGCACCATGAGGAAAAACATTAGTAATAATAAATGGTCCAGTCCATCTTGAACGCAACTTACCTGGCATTAGTCTGAGCCAGGAGTCAAAGAGGAGGACTTCCTGTCCGATGTGAAAGTCCTTGGGCTGAATGCGCTTGTCGTGGAAAGCTTTGCTCTTTTCCTTGTAGATACGAGCACTGTCAAAGGCCTCGTTTCGCAACTCCTCTAATTCACTTAGCTGAAGCTTCCTATGTATTCCAGCATCATCGAAGTTCAGGTTCATTTGCTTAATAGCCCATAATGCTTTATGCTCCAATTCCACTGGTAGGTGGCAGCCTTTTCCAAAAACAAGCCGGAAGGGAGACATGTCAATCGGGGTCTTGTATGCGGTCCGATAGGCCCACAACGCATCATTCAATTTTCTGGACTAATCTTTGCGGTTAGGATTTACCGTTTTTTCCAGTATGGCCTGTACTTCCCGATTGGACACTTCCGCTTGGCCACTCGTTTGAGGGTGATACGGTGTTGAGACCTTGTGGGTGACACCATACTTCTTCATTAGGGCTGCAAACGAATGATTGCAGAAGTGTGCCCCCCCATCACTGATGATTGCCCTAGGTGCGCCGAATCTGGCTAAGATGTGACTCTGTAAAAAACGCACAACTACTTTGGCGTCGTTATTTTTGGTGGAAATTGCTTCCACCCATTTGGAGACATAATCAACTGCAAGTAGAATATAAAAATTGCCAAAGGAATTCTGAAAAGGCCCCATAAAATCAATGCCCCATACGTCGAAGATGTCGACCACAAGAATAGGGTGTAATGGCATTTGATTTCGAGGGCCGATGTTACCTAGGCGTTGGAAGCGGTCACAGGTGAGTACAAATTCGTGTGCATCCTTGAAAAGTGTGGGCCAGTAGAGTCCACTTTGTAGTACCTTGAGGGCTATCTTCTTAGCTCCAAAATGGCCCCCACATGCCAAACTATGGCAAAATGTCAAGACGGATTTCATCTCGTCTTCTGGGATGCAGCGCCGAATGATTTGGTCTGGACAATGCTTCCATAGGTACGGCTCATCCCATATGAAGTACTTAGCTTGTTTAGCCAGCTTGTCCTTTTGGTACCTATTTAAAGATGAAGGAATTTTCTTAGTGACAAGGTAATTAATGAGATCGGCATACCATGGATCAATAGCTTGGATTGCGAAGAGCTGTTAGTCAGGAAAGGTCTCGAGGAGGGGCAACTGATCGGCCTCTCCATTGGAACTGTGAAGCAATCAGCTCATATGGTCAGCGACCACATTTTCGCTGCCCTTCTTGTCTCTGATTTCAAGGTCGAATTCCTGGAGCAGTAGCATCCAACATAGCAACCTTGGCTTGGCGTCCTTTTTAGTGAGCAAATACTTCAAGGCAGCATGATCCGTGTATACTATGACCTTGGTTTGAATTAGATATGAGCGGAACTTCTCAAGGGCAAAGATAACAGCAAGGAACTCCTTCTCGGTGGTGGAGTAGTTCAGCTGGGCATCATTCAGGGTTCGATTTGCGTAGTAAATGACATGAGGGAGCTTGTCAACACGCTGTCCCAAAACCGCTCCTATGGCGAAGTTTGAGGCATCACACATTAGTTCGAATGGTAAGTCCCAATTCGGTGGCATGATGATGGGTGATGCCGTGAGCTTTGCCTTGAGTGTGTTGAATGCCTCACGGCATCCCTTAGTGAACTCAAATGTGGCGTCCTTGGCTAGAAGATCACACAAAGGTCTTGTGATTTTCGAGAAATCTTTGATGAATCTGCGGTAAAAGCCAGCATGCCCTAAGAACGATCGAACCTCTTTGACTGTAGTGGGGTACGGCAGCCTCTCTACTATGTCTAACTTTGCTTTGTCCACTTCTATGCCTCGGCTAGAGATCACATGACCCAAGACAATTCCCTGTTGTACCATGAAATGGCACTTTTCCCAATTCAGCACTAAATTGCTTTCTCTGCACCGTTCCAGTACTCGGGTTAGGTTAACTAAGCACAGTTCGAATGAATGTCCAAACACCGAGAAGTCGTCCATGAATACTTCAATTATATCTTCCACCATATCGGAGAAGATGCTCATCATGCAACGCTGAAAGGTAGCTGGGGCATTGCACAATCCAAACGGCATTCTTCTGTATGCAAAAGTGCCATATGGGCATGTGAATGTTGTTTTTTCTTGATCTTCGGGTGCAATAGCAATCTGATTGTATCCTGAGTAGCCGTCCAAGAAGCAATAGTGGGAGTGTCTAGCCAGGCGCTCAAGCATTTGATCAATGAAGGGCAAAGGAAAATGGTCCTTGCGTGTGGTTGTATTTAGCTTTCGATAGTCAATGCACACTCTCCATCCTATTTGAATCCGTTGAGGTACAAGCTCATCCTGCTCGTTTTTAACCACTGTGATCCCACTTTTCTTTGGCACGACCTGGACTGGGCTCACCCACTTGGAGTCACTAATTGGATAGATGATTCCAACGTCCAAAAGCTTTAGGACTTCTTTCTTCACGACCTCCTTCATAGGTGGATGCAATCGCCTCTGCGCCTCCCGGGATGGTTTGGAGTCTTTATCCAGCAGTATCCGATGCATGCATTTTGTGGGACTTATGCCTTTGATGTCAGCTATTGTCCATCCAATTGCCGTTTGATTGACCTTAAGGACGTGAACCAATGCCTTTTCCTCTTTTGTACTTAGGGTAGACGCAATGATGACTGGAAGGGTTTGATTGTCGCCCAAATATGCATACTTTAAGTGCTCGGGCAAGGGCTTCAGCTCGAGTTCAGGAGCCTTTATGATGGACGGCAGGGTTTTCTGACTTGTGAGTGGTAACGCTTCGAAGGGAGGCCTGTGGAATGGGAGGGCTGGCATGATGTCCAGGGCTCATACCTCTTCGATCACGCTATCTGTAAGTGAATCCACAGTGTGTGGGTTACTAGTAACGGCCTTCTCTAGGTCATCCGTCATGCAAGACTGAGCAATTGTCTCCCGTAGCAGTAAGTCCATTGTGTTTAACGGAAAATCTATAATAGGCTCGGCAGGGTATTGGATGGTGTCATGGATGGAGAATGTCCGAAGCTGGTCCAGGACCTTGATGGAGACCTAGCCCTTTCTGACATCGATGAGGCACTCGGCTGTGGCTAGTAAAGGTCTTCCGAAGATGAGGGGAGGTTCCTCACTTTTGTCAATTCTGTCCATTCTTAGTACGTAGAAGTCTGCAGGGATGCATGTATCTCCGATTTGTACCAGTACGTCCTCAAGAACCCCCATTAGGTTGGTTACGGAAGCGTTAGCCAATCTGACACATAGGTGCGTGGGTTTGAGTGCGCCTAGGTTGAGTGACCTGTAAATGTGGAATGGCATGATGTTCACTGATGCACCCGTATCGCAAAGGCAATGTTCGAATCTTTTTCACTGAATGACATATGGAAGGGATGGTGGCCCAGGATCATTGGCCTTAAGGGGCATGCGCAAAAGGGCAGCCGAGTAGGCCTTAGGGATGTCAATGGTGTCCGTGGAACTAAAACCACGCTGTCCTGCAACTAAGTCCTTGATCAGCTTTGCAAAGATAGGCATGTGCTTGACAATTTTATGGAAATGCAGTGTGATCTGAAGCTTCTGCAACATGCTGATGATCTCTTCCTCAAATTCCTCCCTTTGCTTATTCCTGTTTTGGAACCTGCGAGGAATGGATAATCAACATTATTAGCTAACTCAAAAGTGACTTTTTTAGAATTGGAATTCTGAGGTTTAGAGTTAGAAGTATTCAAGTGCTGCGACTTGGGCTTAGGAGCAGGTTGCAGGCCAGCCGTGGCCGAAGTAGGCGCAGTGTTAGGTCCTCCTTGCGGTAGGGCACTTGGTGACTCATTGGACTGGTTCTGCGCCAGAGGTGTTGGTCGTGGCATGTTTTGCGGTGCGCCCTGGTCGGTGATCCTTGGCAGAGTAGGTTGAGGCTCGGTTTCAGGTCCTGCGAGGGTGGCATATGTGGGGCCTTGAAGTGGTGTTTCCCTCTCCAGCGTGATGGCATTAGCCGTAGGATTGTGAAATCCTTTCGGATTTACCAGGACTTGACTCGGTAGCTTGCCCTGCTCTCACTGATTTAGTTGGTTCGCCACTTGTCCCATTTGACGCTCCAAGTTTGCAATTGCATTTTTTATGTCTCCCGTCTGACTCTGGCTATCTTGCATGAATTTTATGAATTGAGCATGCTGTTGAGTCAGGATATGGAGGGAGTCCTCAAGAGACTTGCTTCCACCATTCTGATTTGAGGAAGGACCGTGATAGTTCCCCTGAGGGCATGTGGCTTGCTGCTCAAATCCAGGAGGTGGCAAGGGATTTGCGGCTGCTTGATTGTTGCTCCAACGGAAATTTGGATGATTTTTCCACCCCGGATTGTAAGTGTTGGAATATGGGTCATTCCGGGGTCGAGAATTGCTGTTGAACCCTCCAGCAAAGTTGGCCTCTTCCACAACCGGGCAGTCCTGGGATGTGTGGCCCTGAATTGAACATACCTCGCAGATGTGAACTCCTTTGGCTTTCTCGCTACACAACTGTTTCACCATTTTCGTGAGCTGAGCAATGGCGTCATCTTTGTATTTGGCGGATGCATCACCCGTAGCTCTAGAGGAGGGACCCCTGTAGCTGAACTGTTTTTCCCTTTGAGCAATGTTCTCAAAGGCGGTCCTTGCTTCCTCGGCTATGCCTTCTATAATCCCTTGGGATTGAGAGTCCACCATTGTCCGATCGCTAGTCTTCAAGCCTCCATAGAAGTATAGCATAAGATGATGGGCATCAATATGGTGGTAGGGGCACGCCTGTAGCATCTGATTGAACCGCTCCCAAAACTCGTAGAAAGACTCCTCCATGTCTTGCCGTGGGTTCATGATCTTGGACTTTAACTCATTTCTCTTTTCCACGGGAAAGTACTGTGTTAAGAATTTGGACGTCAAGTCCCTCCAAGAGTGAATGGAAGCCAGCGCCAGTGAATGAAACCATGTCTTGGCGCAATCCTTGAGACTGAAGTGAAAGAGCCGCAGGCGGATTTCAGATTCTGACTACCATTGATGCACAGTGTTGAACAAACCTCAACAAATTCCTTGATATGAAAGTGCGGGTCCTCGCCAGCAAGGCCGTGGAATGTAGGCAGCATGTGAATTGTCCTCAACTTCAATTCGAAGTTTACCACTGTTGACTCGGGAAAAACAATTGGAAATTGATCCTCCGAGACATGGGGCATGGCAAAATCCTTAAGGCTCCGTGGGGCTTGCGGTACTAGGCCACGTTCCAGGCCCTGCTCTTCTCTGTGGTCCGCCATCCTCCTTGGACTTGGTGGCGGGGAGCCGTGGACTGAAGATGCTTGCGATGATGGTCCACTTGATGACCCGTGCACTGAACCTTGGAATGACATACATGGGTACCTAACAAAAAGAAAAACTAAGTTACAAATCTAAACTTGAATGGGCACCGTTGAGGGACAAGTCCCCGGCAACGGCGCCAAAAACTTGTTGGTAAAATTAAAGAGCAAGAATTATGCAATTCAATTCTAACAGTTATAAAATCCTTGCAAGTGCACAAATCGATAAGAATAGTATAGTAGCACAGCAAGAGTCGATCCCTCGAGGACTTGTATCAACGTTATGACCACTTTAGTTCAGATTTATTAACTTAGTGAAAACACACACACACACACACACACACACACACACACACACACACAGGGGGGTTTATGATGTGAGAACTGAAATTTAAAGACAAGTAAAATAAAATGCAGAAATTAACGGTTGATTGATTATTAACTAAGGTGAATTAAGGCTTACTATCCACTCTAACCAATTATAGCTCTTAACCAGATTTCCTTGACCAAATTCCTATGCATTTTCTGAATTAGGTGCCCGTGCCTAGGACCTGGCGTTGGTTCACTAGACACATCTTATTCCCTCTTAATTAGCATGTTCTAAACAGGGCATATGCCTAGAACATCTATCACCTACCTTTTAAGATGATGCATGAAGTTTAAAGAGAATTTAATGACACCACATTAGCCTAGCAAATGACATGCAATCCTAGGTCGTTATGAGTTAAGATTACAAGTAAGAATACTTTCGATGCTCCAAATCACAAGATGATATGACGGTCACTCAAGCAATTACTTCTATAATTATATGCAAACAAGGTAGCTAATCTTATAGGCATAAATTAAGGTCATTAAGCATAGTAATCCAACTTATTCAGCATGCATAGCAATCATAATCAAGAGCCAGAAATCCAATCAACAAGCTAACATGGCTAGGGTGTTAAGTCATTATTCATGCATCTTTTTGATGTCATCTAATGCTCATTTACTTGTCTTTTGTGTGATTTAATTGCCATCCATAGTAGAAAGTGATCATTCTTGTGAAGTGTGTGCAGAAGTAGAAAAGTTCATATAAGTGTGGAAAAGGAAGAATGAATGAATCTTTCTCGGACTCAAGTCAAAGAAGGAGGAAAGATTATTTCTTGCCATCCAAGAAGCAGTCTTCAATGTCAAGATTGTGCCTTTCCACATAAGGAAGGCTTGAGCATTTTGGAAAGGGAAAGTATCACATAAGGAAGGCTTGTGCGTACCAAAGAGGAAAGTGACGTCCAAGGAAGTCTCGAGAAGGGCCAAGCAAACAACTTGCTGCACCAGGAAAGTCCAAGACATCAGGAACCTTCATTGCCAAGAGAATTTCAGCCAAGAAATAAGACAAGGGCCTGGTTTTTAGGACCCTTGTCTCAGCCCTGTTAGGAAAACGTTTTTATGATTATATTGCCTTGTTTTAGGTCTGATTAGGAGTCTTTTAAATCAGAGAAATGTCCTATTTATTCTCCTAACTTCTAGGGATTGTAGACTGCTATTTAAAGGAGTTTAGTTCAGAATAACAGGAGGAGAGAAAACCCTAGCCGCATCTATTTATGTTTTTGTCATACAGAAAGAGTGGAGGCCATTTTTAACATAAGAAGCAGTCTCTGGTTTGGAGAAAAAAAAGGCTTAACGGAACCAGGAGGAGTTCGACATCAGAATTACTTCAAGGGGTTTCTTCTTCTCCTTTTGAATCTGATTTCAGTTATGCTTCATATTGTGTTTATACTTTCTTTTATCATGATGTGTAACTGAATTGATATCTAGGGTTTTGATGTAACCTTGCAGTTCTTATTCCATGTATTGATCTTAAGTGTTTGTCAGTTTCCTGCTGTGTTTTATGATTCAATTACTATGCTCCATTGATAATTAACATTCTACTTTGATGGTTGATCACCATTAAGATTGTTTGTTAGTTTTCTTATCCCAATATTGAGTAGACACCCATACCTTTGTTTGGACGATCTGTAATTGAATGAATAATATCCTGAGAAGACACCCATTCCATTGAGTTATTTGGTTCTATTGTTTTCCTGTTATTATTGGTTCTTTGATTGAAATCTATGTTGGACATCACATCTAGATTAAGGTTGAAGGAACTTGCTTCGATCGGACACCCACGACTGACCATAAGTAAGTGAAAACGAACCCATGAAACTATCTAGTGAAACTGATTTGTACTAGTTTAATTTACATGGAATTGAATTGTAATGGTGAAGTCAAGACCTTAGGCCTTTTAATCATCAGTCTTCTTCCTTGTTTAGCTTGTTCTCTACTTAGTTGCTTCTAACGTAATTCAGTGTCTAATTAAAAACCAAATGAAAAACCCGAACATTTGGTTTTTCATTTTAAGGTTAGTTTATGCTTTATTCTAATCAGTCTCCGTGGTACGATAACCCTTACTTGTGCTCCGCTATACCATCTACAACTTGTGCACTTGCAAGGAAAATTAAACAACAAGTTTTTGGCGCCGTTGCCGGGGACTGATTCATTCTAAGCATAGCGTGGCTTTTACCTATTCTATTTTTCATTTTCTGTTTTAGTTTTTTTTTTTTTTTTTTTTTTTACTTAATTTTGTTTTTTTTTACTCTATTTGCGGTAGTTTATGTCTAGCAGTCTTTTGGAACAAGTCGAATCTGCGAGAAGCATCCATTCCAGAGCATTGGGACGCAAGCCAATCCGAGGCGAATCAATTCTGAACATCCTACAAGAGAACCTAAAAGCTGCAAAGCTTGCTGCCTTAGAGCCATACAGAAATCTTTCTAACGAGGATCTATCCGAGTCCGAGAGTATTGGCACTGACTCTGAGGAAGAGGAAGAGATGGAAGAAGAAGAGAACTTCATGGGAGACCTTGATATCCCAACCATTGATACAAATCCTTCTTGCATTACGCTGCCATCGCAAGCCCGAAACTATGAGCTGAAATCTTCTCATCTGAATATGCTTCCTTCATTTCACGGTTTACCTAACGAAGATCCACTTACCCATTTAAAAGAAATATTTAACGTAGTGAGTACTTTTCCTTTGACAGGTGTATCCGAAGAGCAATTAAGGATGAGAGTGTTTCCGTACACATTGAAGGAGAGAGCGAAGTATTGGCTTAATTCTCTTAGGCCAAGATCACTAACCACATGGGCTGAGATTCAAAAGAAATTCCTAGAGAAGTACTTTTCCACAGCCAAGACAGATATGTTGAGGGATCAAATCATGACATTCACCCAACAAGTTGATGAGTCATTCTCAGAGGCATGGGAACGGTACAATGGGTTACTTCTCCAATGCCCCCATCATGGCATTCCTTTAAATTTACAAATGCGTATTTTTTATAAAGGACTAACCCTCTCGAGCAAGAACATTGTTACAAATTTTGCAGGGGGTTCCATGAAGAGCAAGACTCCTAAACAAACTTGTACTCTTTTCGAACAGATTGCCATGGAAACTCAACACATGCACACTAGTGGTAAGCGAGCTGGAATTTATGAAATTAGTGGTTCTAACAATGCTAAACTTGATGCTCAGATATCTATGCTAGCAAAGAAGTTGGATGCATTAGTTGCTGCTCAACCAAGGCCTAACATGAAGGAATCATGTGGGGTATGTGAAGCCTTTGATCATATCACACATGAGTGCCCTATGGGATCTGCCTATCCAGAAATTGGACAAGAACATGTCAATTTCACAAACTCCTACAATCAGAGGCCAAGGAATGATCCATTCTCTAACTCATACAATCCTGGGTGGAGGAATCATCCCAATTTTTCATGGAGCAACAACAACAATGTTCAGAATCAAGCTAGTTCCTCTTTCCAATCGAAAGCCAACAATTCACTCGAGGACACCGTGAAGCTGCTTGCTCAGAATACTTTGCAATTCCAACAATCAACGAATAGCATGCTTCAAAACCATTCTGCAGCCCTAAATAAGATGGAGATTCAACTAGGGCAGATTGCAGATGCTCTTAATAAAAGAGAACCTGGAAAACTGCCAAGTCAACCACTTATGATTGAAAGGAATCAAGAGCAAGCCAAAGCAATTACAATACTTAGGAGTGGTAAGATGATTGATAATGGTGTTGGTAATGAAACTTCTAACACCAAATCTGAAATTAATGCAGGGGCTACGGAAGAGAAGAATTTGGGGGACCAAACGGAAAGGGAGCAGCAACCAAAGAATTCAAGTCATGCAAAGTCAAGCCAAAATGATCAGCCACTTCACAAGGCTGAAACGCCTTATATGCCACCAATTCCTTTCCCTGGAAGACTTGCTAAAAGCAAACAGGATAAGTCTTTTAAAGAAATATATGATCTGTTAAGTAAAGTGAACATTAATTTGCCTTTGCTTGATGTCATTAGGAACGTACCTGCATATGGGAAGTTTTTCAAGGAGCTGAATAGCCACAAGAGAAAATATGAACCAAATGAGAAGGTTGTGGTGAGTGAAAATGTTAGTGCTGTGCTACAAAGGAAACTGCCACCGAAATTGAAAGATCCAGGAAGTTTCTCCATCAACATCACCGTTGGAGAGAAAATGATTGAAAAAGCCATGCTTGACTTGGGGGCAAGCATTAATCTGATGCCGTACTCGGTGTACTTACAATTAGGTTTGGGGGAGTTAAAGAAGACCACCATCTCACTTCAACTTGCCGATCGTTCAATCAAGTATCCTAGAGGTATTGTAGAGGATATCCTAGTTCAAGTTGATAAACTAATCTTGCCTGCTGATTTTGTAGTTCTTGATATGGATGAGGATCCCATACATGACCGTGACTTACCAATCTTGCTTGGAAGACCATTCATGGCCACGGCAAAGACTGTAATTGATGTACATAATGGGAAGCTTACCATGACTGTACTAGGAGAGACCGTTCAGTTTAAAGTGTTTGAATCCATAACTCATCCTTCTACTACTTTGGATTGTTTTTATGTTGATGAGTTGGATTCCCTGGTGGTTTCTAAATTTTTGCAGACTGAATCTGGTGATACACTAGAAGTGGCATTAACTCACCCACAAGATGAATTTGAAGAGGAATATCCATTAATGGAAGAGGTTGCTGCTCTAGAAGTATTGCAGTCATACCCATCCTCCATTAAACCTTCCATTGAACCACTTTTACCCTCCGCCACCCACCTGATTCCTTCGATTGTTCAAGCCCCTAAGTTAGAGCTCAAACCACTTCCATCTCACCTCAAATATGCCTACATTGGTGAAGAAGAAACCCTCCCAGTTATCATATATTCTGATCTTACTCCATTGCAAGAAGACAAGCTTATTAGAGTGCTTAAGGAGAACAAATCTGCTATTGGTTGGTCTATTACAGATATCAAAGGAATAAGCCCTACAATGTGCATGCATAGAATTCTAATGGAGGAAGGAGCCAAGCCAGTTCATGAGGCACAAAGGAGATTGAATCCTCACATGAAAGAAGTAGTGAGAGCTGAAGTGTTGAAATTGCTTGATGTGGGTATCATATACCCTATTTCTGACAGCAAATGGGTGAGCCCCGTCCAAGTGGTGCCTAAAAAGTCAGGGATCACCGTGGTGAAGAATGATGACAATGAGCTTGTGCCTACAAGAATGACCACTAGTTGGCGTGTGTGCATTGATTACAGGAAGTTGAATTATGCCTCTAGAAAGGATCATTTCCCTTTACCTTTTATTGATCAAATGCTGGAGAGATTAGCTGGCCACTCATACTATTGTTTTCTTGATGGATTTTCAGGTTATAATCAGATTTCCATTGCTCCGGAAGATCAAGAAAAGACCACATTCACTTGTCCATTCGGAACATTCGCATATAGGAGGATGCCTTTTGGTCTATGTAATGCTCCTGCCACCTTCCAAAGATGCATGATGGCCATCTTTTCGGATATGATTGAGAGGTTTATAGAGGTATTCATGGATGATTTTTCAGTGTTTGGTTCCTCATTTGATAATTGCCTTAACCATCTCTCTCTAGTGCTTCAAAGATGCAAAGAAACCAATCTGATCTTGAACTGGGAGAAGTGTCATTTCATGGTTAAGCAAGGTATTGTACTTGGTCATGTGATTTCTTGCAAGGGAATTGAGGTTGATAAAGCAAAAATTGATCTCATCTCTAAGCTGCCCCCACCTACATCAGTTAAGGGTGTTAGAAGTTTTCTTGGGCATGCAGGTTTTTATAGGCGGTTTATCCAGGATTTTTCAAAAATAACTCGTCCTCTTTGTGATTTGCTTGCTAAGGATTCTGTTTTTAAGTTTAATGAGGAGTGTTTAAATGCATTTGATACACTAAAACGTGAACTAACCTCTTCGCCTATTATCATGGCTCCCGATTGGTCTTTACCTTTTGAATTAATGTGTGATGCCTCTGATTATGCTATAGGTGCAGTTTTGGGACAACGTGTTGATAAGTTACCTCATGTGATCTACTACGCTAGTAGAACCTTGAATGACGCTCAACTCAACTACTCAACAACTGAGAAGGAGTTTTTGGCTGTAGTCTTTGCTTTAGAAAAATTTCGTTCTTATCTTGTGGGTTCTAAAGTGATTGTCTATTCTGATCATGCAGCCATTAGGTACTTACTTACGAAGAAAGATTCTAAGCCTCGATTGATAAGGTGGATACTCTTGCTCCAAGAGTTTGACCTGGAAATTCGTGATAAGAGTGGAAGAGATAACCTAGTTGTTGATCACTTGTCTCGACTAGTTGATGACGGTGCTACAGAAAACAATGTTGTCTCCATTAATGAATCATTCCCTGATGAGCAGCTCTTAGCTATTCAAGAAAAAGAACCATGGTATGCTGATTTTGTTAATTATCTTGCTTGTGGAGTGATTAGAGATGATCTTTCTTCTCAGGAACGAAAGAGGTTTCTCTCCGGGGTGAAGCACTATTTGCGGGATGACCCCTACCTATTCAAGTACTGTCCCGATCAGATTATAAGGAGATATGTACCAGAAGCTGAACAACAAAGCATACTCAAGTTCAGCCATGAATTTGCTTGCGGAGGACACTTTGGTGCAAAGAAAACAGCACTTAAGGTTCTTCAATCTGGTTTCTTTTGGCCTTGTTTATTTAAAGATGCTTTTAACTTTTGTTCTAAGTGTGACAGATGCCAAAGGATGGGAAACATAAGTCGCAGGAATCAGATGCCATTGACTAACATCTTGGTGGTCGAACTCTTTGATGTATGGGGAATCGATTTTATGGGTCCTTTTCCATCTTCATATGGTTATACATATATTCTAGTGGCGGTAGATTATGTATCCAAATGGGTGGAAGTGATTGCTACAAGAAGTAATGATAATAGAGTGGTTCTCAGCTTTCTCCGAGACATGATCTTTACAAGATTTGGAACTCCAAGGGCGATTATAAGTGATGGTGGCAGTCACTTTTGTAATCGTACGTTTGATGCTCTAATGAAAAAATACAACATCAGTCATAGAGTTGCAACTCCGTACCATCCCCAGAGTTCTGGACAAGTTGAGATAAGCAATAGGGAGATTAAGAACATACTGATGAAGACTGTGTCCCCTACTCGGAAGGATTGGTCCTTATGCCTCAACGATGCTCTTTGGGCTTACCGGACAGCTTATAAAACTTCAATTGGAATGAGTCCCTATAGGCTGGTTTTCGGAAAAGCTTGTCATTTACCTATGGAGCTTGAGCACCGTGCGTTTTGGGCAATCAAGAAGTTCAATTTTGATTTAAAAGACACTGGGACAACAAGAAAACTTCAACTGAACGAGCTTGAGGAGTTGAGAAATGAAGCTTATGAAAATGCCAAGATTTACAAAGAGAGAACCAAGCTTTATCATGACAAAGCAATCTTGAGAAAGGTATTGACTCCTAACCAGAAAGTTCTTTTGTTTAACTCACGGTTGAAACTTTTTCCAGGAAAGTTGAAGTCTAGATGGCTTGGTCCTTTCAAAGTGATTCACGTATTCCCTCATGGAGCCATTGAGATTGAGAATGAGAAGAATGGGGATCGATTCAAAGTTAATAGGCAGCGACTTAAACCCTATTTGGAGGATAATCCAGATCTATCCCACTATGATGTCGCCTTGGTCGAGATTTCAGTAACTTAGACATGTCTACCTCGTCTCGCCTAGACGTTAAATATAGCGCTTCTAGGAGGCAACCTAGCATTGGTTTGTGTTTTCTTTCATTCACTTGTTTCTGCTGTAATGCACTCTCTAAGCATCGAATCTGTTTTAGTCTTCTCATTGAATATTGCTTATCACATTGAGGACAATGATCAGTTTAGGTTTGGGGGTGTGGATTTGAAAATTGGTATATAGAAACAAGTAGGTTTGGGGGTTATACACGGCTTGATTTTGAAAATTTCACCTTTAGTTTTTGTTAGTATGTTTAGTTAGTTAGTTTAAGTTTTTGCTAGTGATAGTGTTAACTTGTTAATAAGAGTGTACATGCTAAGTTAACTATCTTTGTTCTACTAAGAGTTCTGCCATAATCCGTTTGTATCATAACCTTGCACTTCACAATGCCATGTTTCGAGTGATTAAGTAAACAAAACTACTGCATTTGAGTGAACTTCAGAAAATTAGTGGAGATTACCTTGTGAGGATATTGAGCTATATTGCCATTCTTTTAGAGTGATATACATTGTTTCTACTCTTAAACACTCTGATTTTGTTCTTAAACGCTGATCTCATTCCATTACATTTGCATTGAATTTTAAAGAACTGACATCATATAGATGCTCTTGATTTGAGGTGTGGTTTTCCATAAGAAGTGATGTAGGCTATGTGTGATTAGACCTCTCAAGGACTTATCCTACCAAATTGTGTGCTCCCTAAGCCATTTTGAAGCCAAACACTCAGCCTTTTCTGTCATCACCCTAAGCACAATCTGCCAAACACTCAACCATTCAATCATGCCATGCCCTATAACCCAAGTTTGTGTTAAGGTTGCATTAAATGAGATTCATGGTGAGAATGAAGAATTAAAGATGTTGCTGCCCAATTCAAAAAGAGCTATTGCAGCAACGACAATAATGTGAAAGTTAAAGTCTGAATGTGATGGAAAATGCTATACAAGGAATAAGGAAACCATTGTATGATATTGGTTCAATTCAGAAAAAAAAAACAACAAAAAGGAAATGTGAAAGAACACCTGAATTGATCCAAGTGAGGCAATAAACTCAAGAAGACTTCAAAAGAGGAATCAAGTTCTTATCAATGCTGCCGTGGGTTCTAAGCAAGAAATCAGAGCAAAACTTCAAAGTTCAAGTCATGACATCTCATGCCTTGACACAACTCAGGTTCTTTGAATCCAACCCTTTCTTTGTTTCACCATAAGCTTAGCCCCATTACACCCAAAACTGAAGACCTAACTGATCTTATGGACAACCATGCTAAGGATTGAGGTATGTATCTATGTTCTTAAAGTTCAATTTTATTCATGAGATCTTAATTCCAGAAAGTGCTATTCTTCATTGCAAATCATATGTGATTAAACTTGAATTCCTCTAAATAATGCCCATCACATATGCTTGATAAGAGTGTAAGCCTAGGATTCTTGTGAGAATGGAGAGATACCTAGTGAGGATTAGAGTCGAGGCGAAATCTTTTTGGAGCATTTGGATAAAGTTGTTTTTAAACATGATTACTTGAGATATTGGCATCTACACATGACACATGATACTTACTGTTGTAGCATTCTTTTTAGTTTTGCAAAGCATGTCTACTCTCTCTTTAATTCTTATTAACTTGTTAACAACTATCTCTAGCATGTTAGTTGTTTAAGTAAAACATTTGTGGGGATCGTAGCTATCATAACCCTCAGGAGACAAAACTCCTCCTACTAGGAACACCTAGAGGTTTAAATGATCTATCCTTAACTAAGATTGAGTATGTTCTTTTTGTTTTTGTTTGGTTTTTCTTTGTTTTGCTCAGGGACTTGCAAAAGATAGGTTTGGGGGTATTTGTTAAGTCATTATTCATGCATCTTTTTGATGTCATCTAATGCTCATTTACTTGTCTTTTGTGTGATTTAATTGCCATCCATAGTAGAAAGTGATCATTCTTGTGAAGTGTGTGCAGAAGTAGAAAAGTTCATATAAGTGTGGAAAAGGAAGAATGAATGAATCTTTCTCGGACTCAAGTCAAAGAAGGAGGAAAGATTATTTCTTGCCATCCAAGAAGCAGTCTTCAATGTCAAGATTGTGCCTTTCCACATAAGGAAGGCTTGAGCATTTTGGAAAGGGAAAGTATCACATAAGGAAGGCTTGTGCGTACCAAAGAGGAAAGTGACGTCCAAGGAAGTCTCGAGAAGGGCCAAGAAAACAACTTGCTGCATCAGGAAAGTCCAAGACATCAGGAACCTTCATTGCCAAGAGAATTTCAGCCAAGAAATAAGACAAGGGCCTGATTTTTAGGATCCTTGTCTCAGCCCTGTTAGGAAAACGTTTTTATGATTATATTGCCTTGTTTTAGGTCTGATTAGGAGTCTTTTAAATCAGAGAAATGTCCTATTTATTCTCCTAACTTCTAGGGATTGTAGACTGCTATTTAAAGGAGTTTAGTTCAGAATAACAAGAGGAGAGGAAACCCTAGCCGCATCTATTTATGTTTTTGTCATACAGAAAGAGTGGAGGCCATTTTTAACATAAGAAGCAGTCTCTGGTTTGGAGAAAAAAAAGGCTTTACGGAACCAGGAGGAGTTCGACATCAGAATTACTTCAAGGGGTTTCTTCTTCTCCTTTTGAATCTGATTTCAGTTATGCTTCATATTGTGTTTATACTTTCTTTTATCATGATGTGTAACTGAATTGATATCTAGGGTTTTGATGTAACCTTGCAGTTCTTATTCCATGTATTGATCTTAAGTGTTTGTCAGTTTCCTGCTGTGTTTTATGATTCAATTACTATGCTCCATTGATAATTAACATTCTACTTTGATGTTTGATCACCATTAAGATTGTTTGTTAGTTTTCTTATCCCAATATTGAGTAGACACCCATACCTTTGTTTGGACGATCTGTAATTGAATGAATAATATCCTGAGAAGACACCCATTCCATTGAGTTATTTGGTT
Source organism: Oemleria cerasiformis (assembly GCA_037349345.1). Classification (NCBI taxonomy): domain Eukaryota; kingdom Viridiplantae; phylum Streptophyta; class Magnoliopsida; order Rosales; family Rosaceae; genus Oemleria; species Oemleria cerasiformis. Next base: position 34,292,405 of record JAZGTL010000007.1, on the reverse strand, counting down.
CTATTGTTTTCCTGTTATTATTGGTTCTTTGATTGAAATCTATGTTGGACATCACATCTAGATTAAGGTTGAAGGAACTTGGTTCGATCGGACACCCACGACTGACCATAAGTAAGTGAAAACGAACCCATGAAACTATCTAGTGAAACTGATTTGTACTAGTTTAATTTACATGGAATTGAATTGTAATGGTGAAGTCAAGACCCTAGGCCTTTTAATCATCAGTCTTCTTCCATGTTTAGCTTGTTCTCTACTTAGTTGCTTCTAACATAATTCAGTGTCTAATTAAAAACCAAATGAAAAACCCGAACATTTACATAGAATACTTTAAGGCTAGTTTCTGCTTCATTCTAATCAGTCTCCGGGGTACGATAACGCTTACTTGTGCTCCGCTATACCATCTACAACTTGTGCACTTGCAAGGAAAATTAAACAACATAGGGCTTCAAGCAGCCCTAATCCTAACGACTACTCACACATAACTGAAATTGAAACAAATATAATTGAATTCATAAGTAAATTGTAATAATGAAAATAAGGGTACATAAGATATTGTGAAGAACAGGTGCAGGAGAAGACACGGCAGAGCCTTCTTCTCCAAGCTCCACGTCCAACACACTCAACTTCGGGAAGAACCAAGCTTTAACGTAAAACTCTAAAAAACCAAAATACTATATGCGGCTAAGGTGTCTCTGTATCTCCCAAAAACGCCTCTACTAATTATCTCCTCTCTAAAACACTGAACAAAGGCTCTCTTTTATAGACAAAGGGAAAACCTTGTTCTGTAAGGATTGGTAAAGCCATGTCCTATAAGGATTAGGAAAGTTATTGTACTTTTAATTAATTACAAAGTCCTTAAATCTATTAGAACCAATCAGAACACGGCTGGGAGTGTGAATGCAAGCTGGCAAGTGGGAACGCAAGCTGGCCAAACTTGGATTTTGGACTGTCTTCGTAATCAGGATATGGGACTGCACTTTTGAAGCAAATCATGAGTATAGTAGAAGCGCATCTTCGTTCAGGCTTGGCAAAAATGTTGTCAGGCTTAGCGCAGAGGGAGAACCTTTGATCTACCGCTGGCGGAACAGGGACCCCCGGCTTAGGCGCACATCTTGGCTCGGATGGGAGTTCTTGGGACATGTCCTCGACCTGCCTTGGCGCGACCTCGGCACTTCTAGGACTTGACCTTGATGTCATGAAACACAGGTTTGAGACCCGGAGGGCGTGATATGAGGTACTTGGCCAGTGGCCCAAAATAGGCGCACTGGCGCACTCAGGATTCCGTTCAGGACCTGATATTGAAATGAGGATATCTCCTTCATCTGGACTCCGATTTGAGTCATTCTTTTTGCGTTCTTTCCAAATTTTACCTATCTTTCTAACTCTGTACAAGTCTCACAAGATTGATCATTTTCTACTATTAATGGCACGAAATCATTCAAAAGACATGTAAGAGAGGCATATAAAGACATCAAAATGATGCATAAATAACGACTGATCAGGACGCACCCAATTCATACCCTCATGTATACTCTTCCTTTTATAATGATTCTGATTCTGATTTCATGTCTAACTATACTTCTTTGCCTTGCACTAACAGATTGGAAAGCGAAATGGAAGAAAACTGGGAGGAAGAGAATAGGACGGAGGATGGTGACGAGGAAATCCAGGTCAAACCCATGCCCCTACCCTATGCTGCCCCAAGACGTGTCCCACAGCCATGACCACGTTCTGCCTACTGCCCTGCCGCGAACCCAAGATCCTGATGAGTCCCAGGACTTGCTAAATGCCCTGTCGCAGCCACAGCCCAGCGCCACAGTACCTGGACATGTCCAGGGAATGACTTCAACGCACCAAGCTGCGCCAACTGATTCACTGCAGGGCAAGTCCTTAGCCGCTGCACCAGAACCTTCCCAGCACGCATCTGAGACGTGCAGCAATGCGGCCACGCTTCAAGACAAATCCACGGCAGAACCCAAGGACCAGCCCGTGCCTCCCAATCTGCTACCAGCCGTGTCTCAGCCCCTGCCCAAGGACAAGGACCCGGTTTTGAAATTCAATACGTCTTCTCAACTCAATCCTGAAACATTTAACTTTCATTTTAATAAGGCAAACTTGGATTTGAATTCTGATTTAGCTCCTAATACTGTTGAACTTTTCTCGTGCAGGTTCCACAATAAAAACACCAAGAATATGCTAAAGGCACTCAACTTGGTCCCCCTCTTCAAGTTCCGAAGGAAAAATCAACGGAAGGGACCAAGGATGAAGTCTAGAACGTACAGGGCACAACCAAAGCTGTTCCCACACGAGCATTGTCCAAGGAAGACAGTCCAGAATGGACAGCAACTGCTTTCATTTAAATCACTCCTCAATATCTTTCCCGATAAGTTACGTTCTCGTCAATGGATTCCTTTTTGTGGTTCTAACTTTTTTCTCCATGATGCAGCGCAGATTCAACAGCAAGAGGCTCATAATCGGCTCCATGTTGACGCTGAAATCCTGGGCACACAATCAAATGCCTAGCATGCCAGCCCCGTCTTGTTTAGACGTTAAATAAAGCGCTCCTAGGAGGCAGCCTAGCCCTGGTTTGTATTTCTCTTTTTCCTTTGTTGTTTTATGCCCGTTATATCTCTCAAACCCTTCTACTATTGTCATGCTTACTGCTTATCACATTGAGGACAACGTTCAGTTTAGGTTTGGGGGTGTGGATTTAAAATTTTGCATATAGAAACAAGTAGGTTTGGGGGTGATACACGGCCATGACATTTAAATTTCAGCTTGTGATTAGTATGATAACTTGTTAATAGGAATGTATATGCTAAGTTAACTATCTTTGCTTTACTAAGAGTCATGCCATGGTCAAGTAGCTCATAATTTGCACTTCACAATGCCATGTTTTAAGTGATTAAGTGAACGAAATAACTGAATTTGAGTGAACCTTAGAAAATTAGTGGAGACTTCCCTGTGAGATCTTTGAGCCTAATTGCCATTCTTTCTAAGGGATATACTTGTTTCTACTCTTAAACACTCATCGCTTTTGTTCTTAATTGTTGATCTCATTACATCATATTTGCATTGAATTTTAAAGAACTAACATCATTTAGATACTCTTATTTAATGTATGCTATGCCATAAGAAGTGATGTAGGCTATGTGTGCTTTAACCTCTAAAGGCCTTATCCTACCCAATTGCATGCTCCCTAAGCCAATTTTGAAGCCAAACACTCAGCATTTTCTTTCATCACCCAAAGTATAACCTAACCCAAAATACTTAGCCACTCATCACAGCCATACCCTATAACCTCAGTTTGTGCTAAGGTTGCTGTAAATGAGATTCATGGTGAGAATGAGAGGTGAAAGAAGATGCTGCCCAATTCAAAGGACTTTGTCGTCAATTCAAAGTTCAAAATTAAAGAAAAGCTTTACAAGTTGCAAGCTGCACGAAAGTTTGAGGAAATCATTGCATGATCTTGGTTCAAACTCAATTCAAAGAACAGAAAAAAAAAACATTCAAATCAAAAGAAAGAAAGAAACGTTGAGAAAAAGAAGGAAAAAATAAGTGAAAAAACAAAGTAAATTCAGCCAAGTGAGCTAAGAGCCTCAAAATAAGCCACAAGAGCCTCAAAATAAGTCATCAAGAAAGCACAATGCCGTGGGCCTTAAGAAAGGATTCAGTTCAAAAATTCCAAGTTCAAGTCATGACTTCTCATGCCTTGGCACAACTCAGGTTCTTTGAATCCCATCCTTCCTTGCTAAACCCCAAAGCTTAGCCCCATTACAACCTAAAAAGGAAGACCTAATTGATCTTATGGACAATCATGCTGAGGATTAAGGTACGTATCTATGTTCTTAAAGTTCAATTCCTTTCATGAGATCTTTATTTCCATAAAGTGCTATTCTTCATTGTTACTCATATGTGATTAAATTTGAATTTCATAACATAAACTCATCACATATGCTTGAAAATAGTGTAAGCCTAGGATTCTTGTGCGAATTGAGAGTTGCCTAGTGAGGTTAAGAGTCGAGGCGAAATCTTTCTAGGGCACTTAGATGAAGTTGTTTTCAAACTTGATCACCTGAAAATATTGGCATTTATACACGTACACCTTCACATGACACTCACGGCTATGGCATTCCTTTTAGTTCTGCAAAGCATGTCTACTTACTTTGATTCTTATTAGCTTGTTAAGAGTACTACATCTAGCATCTTTTTGTTTAAGTAAAACGTTTGTGGGTATCGTGCTGTTATAACCCTCAGGTGACAAAACTCCTCCTACTAGGTGAACCTAGGGGTTTAAATGTTCTATCTTAACTAAAATCGAGTCTTTTCATTTTGTTAGCGTTTGTTTTTCTTAGGGACTAGCAAAAGATAGGTTTGGGGGTATTTGATCAGTCGTTATTTATGCATCATTTTGATGTCTTTATATGCCTCTCTTACATGTCTTTTGAATGATTTCGTGCCATCAATAGTACAAAATGATCAATCTTGTGAGACTTGTGTAGAGTTAGAAAGATAGGTAAAATCTGGAAAGAACGCAAAAAGAATGACTCAAATCGGAGTCCAGATGAAGGAGATATCCTCATTTCAATATCAGGTCCTGAACGGAGTCATGAGTGTGCCAGTGCGCCTATTTTGGGCCACTGGCCAAGTACCTCATATCAGGTCCTCCGGGTCTCAAACCTGTGTTTCCTGACATCAAGGTCAAGTCCTAGAAGTGCCAAGGTCGCGCCAAGGCAGGTCGAGGACATGTCCCAAGAACTCCCATCCGAGCCAAGATGTGCGCCTAAGCCGGGGGTCCCTGTTCCGCCAGCGGTAGATCAAAGGTTCTCCCTCTGCGCTAAGCCTGACAACATTTTTGCCAAGCCTGAACGAAGATGCGCTTCTACTATACTCATGATGTGCTTCAAAAGCGCAGTTCCAGATCCTGATTACGAAGACAGTCCAAAATCCAAGTTTGGCCAGCTTGCATTCCCACTTGCCAGCTTGCATTCACACTCCCAGCCGTGTTCTGATTGGTTCTAATAGATTTAAGGACTTTGTAATTAATTAAAAGTACAATAACTTTCCCTATCCATATAGGACATGGTTTTACCAATCCTTATAGAATAAGGTTTTACCAATCCTTATAGGACAAGGTTTTCCCTTTGTCTATAAAAAGGAGCCTTTGTTCAGTGTTTTAAAAAGGAGAATCAGGCAAAGAAGGGGAGATAATTAGCTAGAGGCATTTTTGGGAGATACAGAGACACCTTAGCCACAAATAGTATTTTGGTTTTTTAGAGTTTTACATTAAAGCTTGGTTCTTCCCGAAGTAGAGTGTGTTGGACGTGAAGCTTGGAGAAGAAGGCTATGCCGTGTCTTCTGCTGCACCTGTTCTTCACAATATCTTCTGTACCCTTATTTTCATTATTGTAATTTACTTATGAATTCAATTATATTTGTTTCAATTTCAGTTATGTGTGAGTAGTCATTAGGATTAGGGCTGCTTGAAGCCCTAGCCATGTTAGCTTGTTGATTGGATTTCTGGCTCTTGATTATGATTTCTATGCATGCTGAATAAGTTGGATTGCTATGCTTAATGACCTTAATTTATGCCTATAAGATTAGCTACCTTGTTTGCATATAATTATAGATGTAATTGCTTGAGTGACCGTCATATCATCTTGTGATTTGGAACATCGAAAGTATTCTTACTTGTAATCTTAACTCATAACGACCTAGGATTGCATGTCACTTTGCTAGGCTAATGTGGTGTCATTAAATTCTCTTTAAACTTCATGCATCATCTTAAAAGGTAGGTGATAGACGTTCTAGGCATATGCCCTGTTTAGAACATGCTAAGTAAGAGGGAATAAGATGTGTCTAATGAACCAACGACAGGTCCTAGGCACGGGCACCTAATTCAGAAAATGCATAGTAATTAGGTCAAGGAAATCTGGTTAAGAGCTATAATTGGTTAGAGTGGATAGTAAGCCTTAATTCGCCTTAGTTAATAATCAATCAACCGTTAATTCTTGCATTGTTATTTTCTGCATTTTATTTTACTTGTCTTTAAATTTAAGTTCTCACATCATAAACCCCCCTGTGTGTGTGTGTGTGTGTGTGTGTGTGTTTTCACTAAGTTAATAAATCTGAACTAAAGTGGTCATAACGTTGATACAAGTCCTCGAGGGATCGACTTTTGCTGTGCTACTATACTATTCTTATCGATTTGTGCACTTGCAAGGATTTTATAACTGTTAGAATTGAATTGTATATTTCTTGCTCTGTAATTTTACCAACAGTAAGCTTCAAGTATGGGTTTTTTTTATGATTTTCAAATCTTTTTATCTTCAATGTTTTTTTTTTCTAAAAGATCAAAAGCTTTATTAATAACGAACAGAAACATCAGCATCAAAAACTAAGGTATCAAACAACCAATCAGTCCTCAGTTCATCCTAACAATGATGCCCACCTACCCTAGTAACATAGGCAGCAACAAGATGCGCAATTTTGTTAGCCTGCCTAGATGCAAACACAAATTGGACACTTCGCAGCTACTTAACAAGTGCATGGATATCAAAGAGAATACAAACCAAATCAGCATCACCTGGACCCTGACCATTAAGAGTGTGGATAACTCCCAACGCATCTGATCGATCACCACACGATCATGCCCAGCCATCAAACAATGTGTAAGAGCACTTCTAACCGCTTCGACTTCAGCCAACAAACTCGACTTCAGGCGAAGGTCCCCTTGGCCACCAGAAGACACAATCAACCCATAACAGTCACGAATCACCCAACCCACTCCACCACACGCAGTCAGATTACTCCAGGCACCATCACAATTAACTATCAGGATGCCCACATCCGGTTTTCTCCATCGAACCTCCACCTCATAGCCTACCAACTCCGGCGGCCTGGGCTGCGAGAACTGCCCCCGCAAGGCCGGGGTCCCTAACTCACGGAATTCAGCCACACATTTGGTGAGATTGACAATGGCCTTCTCCGGCCTCACATCAATACCATCAAACACCATCTGATTGCGGCTCTTCCAGATCCACAGAGGCCAAAAGTAAGCGTCTAAATCAATTCCTCTCTATGAGGTAAGTGGTGAAATTTAGCAATCAAGCTTTTCCAAATACCAGAAAAATCCTCCCCTGCTAAAGCACTGACATCAAGCATAAGAGGGCTACCATACCAGAAGAACCTAGCAAACTGACAGTGGAAAAATAAACGGAGCTTAGTTTCCTCAGCTAGACCACAAACAGGGAAAACGGGATCCAAAAGCAGTCTACGTCGCACCAAATTGGACCTAACTACAAGGGTGTTGTTGAAACCTCTCCAAAAAAACTATTTAAGCTTCGGCTGGACCTTCATTTACCAGATTTGACTCCATTGTAGACCCTGAGTGGAAGAAGAACTGGATTCCCCCTCCCTCGCCTACCCAACTCACCATTCTGATGCAAAAACAGAGCAACACCATAAGCCAATTTCACCGAATAATAATCATTCCTGGTAAAATGCCACATCAAAAGATCACTGATGCCCCACCGGCTGAGGGGTAGCCGTAGGATCACTTGGGCTTCCTCCTTATGAAAACATCGAGCTATTACCTCTTCCCTCCAAGTATGGGTACCCTGATCAATCAAATCTTTCACATATAGAGGAATATCAAGATGGGAAGAAGTCACCTTAAATGTATATGGAGTAGGTAGTCAAGGATCAGACCGGGACCGGACCTGGGCACCATCTCCAATCCTCCACCTCAAACTTGCAGCTAGAATTTTCCGACCTTGGATAAGACCCTTCCAACCCCAAGAGGACCGGCGTCCCACCAAAGCCTGAAAGAATGTCCCATTGGGGTAGTATTTGTCTCTCAGCACCTGAGAAATTAGCAATGAAGGATCCTGAATAATACGCCAGCCAATCTTCCCAAGCATTGCCAAATTAAAACATTCCAAGTCTCTGAAACCCAGCCCTCCCACCTTCTTCACCCGGGACACCTTCTTCCAAGCCACCCAATGCACACCACGCTGACCATTTTGTTTCCCCCACCAATAATTAGCAACCAGCCGCTCAATATCCCGATACACACCAATCGGGAGTTTAAAACACGACATAGCATAGTTTGGCATAGCCATGGCCACCACCTTTATCAATACCTCCTTACCAGCAGGGGAGGGAAATTGCTCCGCCCAACCTTGCACTTTGTTGGCTATTCTGTTTCGAACTTCATCAAATATTCCCCTCTTGGACATACCAAAATCCGCCTGGAGACCAAGATACTTCCCAAAACCATCCCGCCTTGCGATCTGACATCTCGTAGTCAAACTTCTCCGTAGGCGCTTTGAACAATTCCCCCCAAAGAACAGGGAACTTTTCTCCAGATTGACAAGCTGGCCTGATGCCTATGCATAACAATCTAGTACATTCTTAACTGTATCGATCTCATTACTATTGGCATGGCAAAAAATAACCGCATCATCAGCAAAGAATAGATGTGAGATCCTAAGATCACTGGACTCCACCAAATGAAACCCATGAATAGCTCCCTCCTCCTCCCGCCGGTGAAAAAGAGCAGAAAGGCCTTCAGCACACACCAAGAATAGAAAAGGCGACATGGGGTCACCTTGCCGGATCCCCCTACTAGGCGTAAAGTATCATGTTTCCTCCCCATTGACCAGGACAATGTAAAAGACTAAATCCATGCATTCAAAAATCAAACCACAAAAATGATCTACCACCCCAAGGCCTTTGAGCATATCAGACACAAAACTCCACTCCACCCGGTCATAGGCCTTGGCCATATCAAGCTTCAATGACAGTTCCTTATCCTCCAATTTACCTCGATGCTTCATGGATTGGAGAAGCTCATGGACTACAAGAATATTATCATGTATCTGCCGTCCCGACACAAATGCTGACTGGTTGATACTAATAATCCGAGCCATCACCAGTTTTAACCGATTAGTAAGGATTTTCGAAATTACCTTATAGAGGACATTACATAACGCAATAGGGTGCAACTGGGACATCTTCACCGGACTAGGAACCTTGGGAATCAGACAAAGATGGGTATGATTAATTTTCCGGAGCAGCCTCCCCGTACGCCAAAAATTTATCACCATATCACAAATATCACGCCCCACCACCTCCCAATTCTTCTGGAAAAAACCACTAGTAAAACCATCCGGCCCTAGGGCCTTTGAGGGATTAATCTAGAACACTACATCCTTCACTTCATCCCGAGTAATGGGTGACAATAATCCCTCATTCTCCTCCGGCGTAACACGCTGCTCTAGATAAGACAATATGGCCGGACAAGTTTGAGGATGAGTGGTGGTGAACAACTGCTTAAAATAGTCCACCAGCACCTGCTGCATCTGAACGCCCTCCTCCACCCACACACCGTCCTTATTTTCTAGTCCCCTCAGTCTATTAAATCGCCATCGTTTGACAATGGAGGAATGAAAATATTTTGTGTTTTTATCCCCCTCCTATAGCCATTGAACTCTAGCCTTTTGTTTCCAGTAACATTCCTCAACTCGGATCACTCGCTTCAACTCCAATTCTTTTTGTCTCACCCAAGCCCCATCAAAGCTAGGTTGCACATAAGAACTACGCAGTTGCTGCTTTAAATCATCAATAAGGACCTTACTATTTCGCTGGTTGACCTTCCTCCATTCAAGAAGACCAGACCGCACCCCCCTTCAATTTTTCACACACTTGATAAGCCTTCGAACCCCGATTCTCATTATGCCAACACTCCTTAATCACCTGCCTACACTCCTGCTCATTCCCCCATCTTAAGTAAAACATAAACCTCGTCTTTGGGCGGCGCAGCGACGGCGATAAACGCAGCAAGAGCATCAAGTGATCGGACCCTTCCACAAGGAGGTGATGCAGATTCACAGCTGGGTACAAGTCCACCCACTCCGTTGTGGCCATACCACGATCCAAACGAGCCTGAATAAACCCCGAGTCCCTCTTGTTTCTCCAAGTATACGGGTGACCTTGGTACCCCAAATCGAGCAAACGGTTATCAGCCACAAATTCTCTAAAGGAAAGCATTGAATTTTCAGAACGAATGAGGCCCCCATCTTTTTCGGCAACTGACAACACATCATTGAAATCACCCAACAAAAGGCAAGGATCTCCACAATTGGCAATACGAGACCCCAACAACCTCCATTGGTCAGCACGTATCCTATCATCTGTGCTTGCATATATAGAAAATAATCGCCAACAATAACCAGTAACAGAATCTTTTATTATGACTTCAATAAGAAATTCACCGTACTTTACTAACAATACTTGTTGTACATCCCTCTAAAAAATACATAGGCCACCACTCAAACCCCGTGGCTCTACAACATGCATGAAAGGCATCCCCAACTTACTTTTCAAATAACAAAAACACCTACTATTATTCTTCGTCTCAAGCAACAAAACAATATCAGGCCGATGAAGCAAGGTTTGCTCCACCAGGTTATGAACGGTTAGCGTACCTCCGATACCCTGACAGTTCCAGCATAGAAAACTCATGGTGACTGGGAAGAGGTGGAGCATGCACCCCTTCGCTCAAGAGACCCATTAAGGTCGGTCCCGACCACCTGAGAAGCGCCCACTTCCACACCACATTCTAGACTTCTTCACCGAGGCACACCATCTCTCAACGTTGGTAAAACTCCCTCACCTTCCATCACAAGCTGTCAACGTTTACCATGACCAGCACCACCAACCCTTGCACCCACAATAATGGGCATAAGCTGAAAGGCTCTGATTGTTGTGACAAAGGGACAACCTGCCCGGTACGGTCCCCATCCTCCCTAACCAAATCCAGCACATCACCCTATCCACGACTCGACTCCCCATCATCTATTACTGCCAAACCCAAAGTCCCCACCACACCATTAGGCCCATTAGTTCCCTGCACAGGGGGTACCTGAACAGTTTCACCACCCCTCTCAGGCTGCTCAACAAAATCATGATGCTGGGAAAACAGACCACCCACCTCACGATCCACCAGAGAGCCCCCCGAATTCACTTCTTGCATCCGTCCCCCTCTACCAATCAAGCCAGCATCATAGGCGACCTCCAAGACCCGCGTACGCCTTGCCTCATCCTCTTTCTGTGCACGGATGCTCGCTGCCAGACCGGAAGCAACCCCATCCCCCTGTCCTCTCCCATGACCTCCCAAACCCATTGAATCTCTGCCAATGCCATGGTGGCGAACGACGCTACGCAGAGGCCTTCCCCTTAGGTCAATCTCAGCATCCAAGCCACCAAAAGCATAGCCCCGGGCCTCTCCACCAGTCAACTGCGCAGATCCTTCACAACGCCGGGTGGTATGCCCTAAACAACCACACACCAGACAATACGCAGGCAATAACTCATACTTAAAATCAAACCATTGTTGACCCTCCAACGGAAACTCCACAATTGTCCCTCGCATCAAAGGGTCACATTGTATCATTTGGTCTACGTACCGGAACTGATAACATTCGAGATTATGCAGGATTATTTCCACCCTCATTTGAACACGGACAACCCTTCCAATACATTCCTTGCCCCAAGACGTATCAACCTCTAAGGCAGCCCCGACAAGGCCACCAATCTTCTTGGCCACGGTAACAGTCATACTGAGTGGGGGAATACCATGTAATTGCACCCAGAAAGAGGAATGATTCATCCTCAGTCGCCTAGGGTTTCTGATGCGCAACCCTTCTTCCAGAATTACCAGTGCCTCCATAAAGCTCCATGGTTCCATAGCCAAAACCCTCTGCATATCCTATTGCGCAACGAAGCAAGCCATGAATTTTTTGTCTCCAATCACACGAATAGAGACACCAGCCCTCCCCTTCCAAAGCCCCGAAAAGAGACTCACGAAGGCATCACCATTGATTCCTTTGTCAGTGTAAACTTCAACCACAAGAAAAAACTGAAACCCTAAAGGAAGATCTTCAACCTCTTCTTGTAGCACCCGAACACCCAGTCGCTCCCTCTCCGAGAGCCTTAGGTGAGACCCAAAATGCTGTTCCAACTCCGCCATATCCATAGCAGTCCACAACCGCTAGTCCCGCAACAAACACACCACGATCACCGCCTACCTGAAACTCGACGGCTGCCCAAAAAGTTTTTAAGTTGTTTTCCGACGCCCCCAAACTCTAGTAGACCTTACAAAAACTCTCCTTGCGAGAGACTGCTACCTTTTTATCTTCAATTGAGTTTTGGGTTTTGTGATTTAAGATCTGGGTTCATGAATTTTTCTATGGGTTTTTTCAATTCAGTACTGGGTTCATAGATTGAGGAGTACAGTTTTAATCTATGGCAATGGCTGCTAAGAGGGTTGAATGGGTTGGTGGGTTGAATGGCAAAGACTGATTCTCTTGAATGTTGGTTTTTTGGAAGGATTGAGGAAGAAGGTGTTGAAGGTTTTAAGGAAAGTGTTGTTGGGTTTGGGTTATTTTTCAGGTAAAGCTTTATTTTTCATGCTATTTAAATTTTGGTTTAAATTTTTTCAGATTTTTTATAAATCTGTTTAAATCATATTTAGTTCATAGTGAAGCTATTTGTAAACTCTTGCATGTTATTATATTTTCAAGGATTGAAGAAGATAGTGCTAGGTTTTGGAGAAATTGTGAGGTAAATTTTTGTTTTATAATTTATTGAGAATTAATTTTAATCTATGAAAATGAATCATTTTGTTTATTTGTTACATTTGAAGCTGAAAACTTTGCAATTGAAAAACTTATTGAGAATCTGTAATTGAACCAAGGTTTCTATAGTCAAAAGTGTTTTTGACAACTAACATTGAAAAGCTTTAATTGCTACTTTGTTTCACTTTTCTTCGCTGCCAAGCCTGTGTTTTCATTTGAATCTTTTGGTTCTGAATTTTGAGGTCTTTCAAACTCCTTGGCCACGTGAATGGGAGTTCAAAACTTGCCTGCTAATGTCAATGTGACTGCACATTATTGAATGGAGCAAATTTTACAGGTAGAGAAGTAGATTGATCCAAAAAGTGGGCAATCAACAGGGAGGATTAAGCACCCAGATTCACTACTGAGGGCTGTGCAGGCTTTACTTAAGCGCTCGAAAGTAAATGTTGTGGCAGTTGTTGGACGCTTCCCAGATGATGATGATGCTCAAGATACAGATGATTATCGAAAAGGGATGGTATGTTAAATTTTGCCTTCTTCAAGTGCTGTCTTCTCCTTTGTGCCTTGTTCGTTTCATAAGCGGTCAATGTTTTTTCTTTGTCTTCGCTTAAGTTTCATATCTGACTTTTTCTTCATTTCTTATATTGTACCTAATTTTCACTTTGATTTTGTGTATGTAGGGAGGACTTCTGAGAGAAGTACAAGAAGGAGCATCCAAACAACAAATCCAATCCGTCGCTGCTGCTGTAAGTTCATCTCATGCAACAAATCTGTTTTTTATTTTGATTTAGTGAATTGGTTTATTGTATATGTTCTGTTATAGTCCTGGTGAACTGATGATCAGTTTGGCATGGTATTCTTTACTTTCTATGGATTTTCACTTCACTTTGAATTTCTCATATTCATCCAAATTGGGTTTATAAGGTTTTTACCTGCATTACATGTTGAAGTTTTTGTCTAACCAAATAAATCGATTTCAGACCATGTATTCTATGATCCGGGAATCCTTATAGCATTAATAATATAAATGAGATCTGATGTTTCTTATTTTTTAAACATAAGACAAAAATATGAATTATTGAACAAAGCATTAGTACAAAATCATTTAGAATTTTTGTTCAACCTCAACCAACGCCATCTTCTGCTCAAGCTCTGATGCCTTTGCTGTCCTCTCATCTGCTAATCTCTAAATAATTCCTTTACATTCAGTAAATTATGCGCAAACTCACTGTTGTATAATTCCTCCGAAAACCAGAAATGAATGAAAATGAAACATCACTGAAGACTTCTGTTTTTCACTAATTATTACCAATTTTTATCATTACACACATAGGGACAAAAGCCTTCACACATTTGTTTTCCTCTCATCTCCAAGGTTAACTGTATGAAAACAATGCTTCTTTTGCTGCCTATTTATGTATAGGACCAAATTTTAAGGTCATCTTTCGGTTTTACAGTTTTTTAAAGCCTGATCAACGTGTTAATTGATAAAATCATGTTTTTGTTTTTGTTTTTGTTTTTGTTTTTCTTAAAACCAAATGTCAATAATATCAGTAAATAGTTAAATTTGTTTTGAAAATGAGCTGAATTCAACCTGAGTTTCACAGAGTTTGATGACATCAGGCGTATGAGTCATCAGCTTAAATGTTAATGACTAACTAGCCAATGCTTTTTCTTTCTTACAGGTTTATGACAAGACATGAGCTTGAATCAGTAATGAAAGAGTATGGAATGAGTGACCAGAAACAATTAAGGAAATAATATCCAGAGTTGATACACATAGTATGCATCGGTAATTATGCGATGAGCCTAGTTTATATTTAATATATAACAATTTTTGCCAATTTTTTTAATCTTTTTTTTTTTTCGGATTAAAGGGAATATTATAGTTCCCTAGTTTCAAAGAGAATACTAACAGAAAATTTTGGCATCTACAAATTGGGCATGAAGGAACTAATTAAACTCATTTTAATTGGATGATCGTTGGGCATGAAGGAACCCCCAGAAAAAAAATAATCATCTCCAGTAAAATTCCTAAAATATATTTTTTAGCTAATTTAGGAATTTTCAAAGAAAAAATGTCTCCAGCACAGTCTCTATCCACTCCCTATTTTAAAATTTTGTATATTGAGGGTTTTGGATTCCTAAATTTAACAAATAGGAGAGAGAAAGTAGGGATTTTTAAATTCTCACAATTGGATGAATTTCATAAATAAGAAAATAATAAATTGAAGATACTCAAATGTTTCATTTGAAACAAATAATAAAATATTTGAGATTTGCCAAAATAGAAAACACTACTGGAGTAAATTTTTTTAAAGTAATTTGCTAAAATAATTTTCCAACTATTTTAATTAGAATTTAGATTAAATTTAGGGACTCTAGTGCATATGCTCTAGAAAGAATAGTTTTTGCTACAAAAGCAGGTGACAATTGGCCCCAATTATGCAAAAAGCAATTTAGCCATTTTCAAAGGGTCAGCTAAATATAGTTGGTCTTTTAGTTCGGTGGCTATAATTTAGTATTTATGACAAGATTTAGGATATTTACAGATGGATGTTGACTCTGAATTCCTTAACCTTTAATCCACATTTAGGATTTAGGCTATTGCTAAAGATGGCCTTAGGATCATTATGCAATGGCTTAATCAAAAGCCTAGTGGCATGATCAAAGCCGATCATCATTAATCTATGTCCTCAATCATGATGTCAAATGAAACTATCCCAAAGAATCGTGTACGGGTGAAATGTAGATCGTCGTCGTCGTTCTTAACCGAGATTCAAGTTATATGATATGAGTGTGAATCCATTTAGGAACATATAGGGCTCGCTCGTCGTCGTTCTTAACCGAGATTCAAGTTATATGATATGAGTTCGAATCCATTCAGGAACATATAGGGCTCGTTTGGTGAGTCTTATTGGGTTGAATTGTACAACTCATCAAATTTAATGTAAAAGGATTATATTGGATAAGATTATTTCTATGTCTAATCCATTTACAATAAAAATCATTCATTTCTATCTTTAAAATATCTTAAATTAATGAATTATACCATCCAATCCAATACGACTCAACAAACGAACCTAAAGTTCATATCTAAAGTTCAAAAGAAGAATAATAATGACATGTTTACTATCAGGTTGGCAAACCATTGTGTCCTCCTAAATGTACTGCACAATGCTTGTATATCATGTAAAATGAACTAAAAAAAATCACTTTTATTAATCAAAAACAGTAATTTAAGTTACTCATTTGAAGAAAAATCCATATGCTGTGTCAACTAGTATCTGAGCCAATATGTATGCCATCGTGAGTCAGTTGCCCTTAGAAACTAGCAATGATTTCATCTGTGAAGGGGAAGGGGAATGGCAAGCATACTAGCAAACCCAAGAACAAAACTACTAGGCCGAGGGCGACATACTTGTCATCAGGATCTGTGATCTCCTCATAAAGTGGAGCAATAGGCCCTCTCTGCAAGAAGAATATCAGAGCTACCCAATAAAATGCCACATCACTTACTAGTGACGATAACCCGAGCAGCGCGATTGAAGCTCCTGTGATGCGAGTTGCAGCCTGTTGTTAATTGAAAAACTGATCAGCATTTTACACCAGAGGTGAAGCAACAAGCTCCAAGTTTAAGTCATAATGAACGTTAAATGGCTTTTTACCTTTCTTCCCCAAATGGAAAAGGCAATTCTTCCCCCATCAAGCTCTCCCGCAGGAATGCTGTTAATGGCGTTGATTACGAGTCCAGCCCATGCCCATAACAAGAGAGGGTTAAGAGATATGGGAGTGCCGTCCTTGAGTGCATCGCCGAGCAGAAGCTTTGCTATACAAGAAACAAATGTCAGCTGCATAATTAGATTTGGTGAAGAAACATTTAGGTTACTGCACTGAAATGAAGTGCTTACCGATTCCACCAATAAGAAAAGACTCGTGAAAAACAGAACCATCGACAACAACACCAATGCCATCACTAGGAGGCAAGAGGAATCCTAAAAGCAGAAGAACAAAACCAAAGGAAAATCCCGCCAAGGGTCCTGCTGCTGCAACTTTCAGAAGATCTTCACGTTTGGGTACAATATTTACAAATCTTGTAATTGTACCAAAAGAGCCTATCTGTCAGCAAGCAGCTCATTAGAATTTGTCTACATTTCTTGAACAAAAATAAAAATGTCTGCCTAGTCATAGGCCACACATTTTGTATGTCAGATTACAAATTCTATACTTCTCCTATCAGCACTTTCAACTCATGACAAGACCAGTAATCCAAAGTAAAATCATTCTCCATGAACAAGTCAGATAATCCAGACGGTAATTTTATAATTGTATCGCTTCGTGTAGCAGCAAGTAGGAGCTGCTCTTATGAAAAGGGGAGGGGGGAGTCATGAAAAATCACCTGCCAACTAGGGACAAAGTATGGCACTCCAAGCACGATTCCAGTGCTATTTGCAACTAAAACATGGCTGAATTCATGCACCCCCAAAATAGCTGCAGTGACAAGGGCTCCAGGTAAACCATTGTTTAACAGCTCAAGATTATCAAAAGCTGACCTGGGACATTTTCAAAACAAAAAAACTATCATGAGTGCAATTATAAAATGGAAAGAATTAATTTCGTCTTAGGTTGTCTTCTTGCAATTTCAAATACATGCTTAAAACACCAACATATTAGAAATCCCTAACTTTAAGTTTCTAAAAGAAGACAAGTACTTAGCAATTCTTTGAATTAACTTTATCAAGAAGAAAATATGAGATGAAGGACCATCCTGCTTGTGGTGTATAATTGAAAGGAATAACATCATGCAATAGTTGAAGAGAAGGACATGCACAAGAAAGGTCGGCTCAAAATAAAGTAATCGCGTATAAAGCAACAATTAACATCATGCAGATGTACGTTTCAAACAACTTTGCAGAGAGAAAAATCTCCTAAAGCATTTCAGATCATGAATGTGCACTGGCTATAAGTAAATGAGGAAAGAGCACAGTATTGGTAACAATTGACTAAAAGATTATAAAACAGATAATACAACTTAATAAAAGATACAAGAAAAGAAAATTGCGTACAGTAAATTGGACTGCAATTCAGGAACATTTCGAAGAAGTAAGGTAAACAATGTGACCAATCCAAAAGCACCAGCTGCCAACCACTCTGGGACCGCTGGAAGATTCACACCAATTGCATGACCGTAACAAATAGTAAGCTTCAGAGAATGATTTCTGCCTACAACTTCCATGGAAATCATATAACAGGGAAGGAGCTATAATTACCAGTTGTCTCTGGCTGTAATGTCCTTCGTGGAACTACAACTGCCACTGGTTGATCATCCTCAGGATTGACTAGAAGGAAAAGCTTATATTCATCCCCAAACTTGTCCTACAAATTTATTGTGCAGATGGTTAATAAAGAACCAATCATAAATTGGAACAGTGAAACAAAAGAAGTATAGAAATAGATACCTGCAATCTCTTTGATATCTTTTCATAACTCTTAGCAGCCACTCCTCGCAGGTTTCCCTTGAATAATACTCCACTCTGGCAGAAGTAACACAACAATCAGAGATGTGCAACCATACAGGCTAAAGAGCATATTTTAAGAGTTCAAATGGTTTGCTATATTATCAGCATTTCCTCAGTTCTTTTCTGAAGGATAGTTTTAAGTCCACATATAGAGATGTAAAATCCGTACCCTCCATTTGAAGATTGAAAGGAACTTTACTCAACAGACAACCAAGGTTACATATATCAATATTTCCATTTGCCATTTTTTTTCACTTCCTTCAATTAGAGAAATTGATAAAGACAGAGAAACATAAAATGAATGTAACCAGTCAACTCACCTCATACGGATCCTGGCCTGTCACGAAAAAAGTATCAAAGCCAAACACTTGGTTCTTTAAAATATCAAGTGTTTCCTTTGGAATCCGAAATGATTCACCCTGCTGAGGCTGTTCAGAAAATTATTAGAAGAGGATGTTAAAAGAAGAGATGAAAGAAAAATGTATCTTTTCATAAAGGAAACATTAAAGAACTTCATAATCACCTTCACACCTGGCAGAGGTGATCCACTAGAAACTTCTACCTTATCAACATCCTGTTGCAAACACAACCTTAGCACAATAAGTGTCAACAGAGCTCATTTTCAATACCTTTCATAAAAATAAATAAGTACCCGCGCTTTCAGAAGTAAAGAAACACTGAATAAATGAGAGACCAACTTTCAGACAGATGGCCTATTGGCCTCTTCTGTTAGGGAACTTGAACATTTATGATGGGTGCTAAACCACCAAGTTCAGTACTTTCATGTATAACAACTACAAGTGAATGTGAGTCCCTAAGAAATACCCTTTGAATAGTTATTGAAACTATCACCTCCATAAATGAGAAACAGCAACGAAATCAATTTCGTCTAATCTCAGAGAATAAAATCATTTTATAACTAAGAAATGAATTTCAAAACTCCAATATGTAAATGGAAAGCTAAATCTTTTAATGACAGAGTACCTGAACACCAAATTCAGCCTTGGTCTCAACCTCGTTGTTTACTTTCTCGTCAACTATTGGCTGAGAATCCAGATTGGGAGCACCAGAATCTCCCCCTTCATTTTCATGCCCTTCTTTTTCCTACAATATCAACATGAATGTGAAACACAGAAATGTAAATAAATCAAATCGAATAAAAATCAAAACTTGAAACTGCACCTCATCACTATTGCTATCAGGTTCGGTCTCCGTCTCACTCAATCTACAAACAACCTCCCTCCTCCTCAAAAATCTAAATCCAGAACAATAATCAGAACAAGAAGAAGATTAACGATTGGGTAACAATTTGGTGAGCTTATACAGTGAACCTTACCGCGAAACTTGGCAGAGCTTCAAATTGCTTCTACGACGGTGTCGTTTTCGCCAAGAACCAGTTTCAGAAGCCAAATAAGGCTGAAAACGAAGATCACAGCAAGAGCTGCACTGCGATAAGGGAACGAAATTCCCGCGAAAAGTTGCCGATAAGTTCATTTCAATTGAAAGCTAGTCCTCGGGAAGCTCTAATTTAGTTGAAACCCTAGCGCCATTCACAATGGGATATTGAGGGTTTAAAGTTTCAGAAGGTTTTGTCTGTAAAGTTCGAAGCTTTCGAAGTGTCGACGAGGTGAGGGAGTCTTATCCTTACACAAGCATACAAAACGCAGAGGAAATATCTGCCTTCTGGTTCGTTGGGTTAAATACGCGCGTAATTGATTTATTTTTATGTTTATTTATTGAAATTTGAACCTCGTATTACGAATCAGAATCATTCCAGAATATTTTAAAGCAAAAATAAAACAAAACAAATTATATTCATTATAATGGCTCATTTCTATGTATCAAAATGCACCTTATTCTTATTCTTATTATTCTTTGAAAATGCACCCTAAAAAAAGACCAACTCTCGATAAATGCTTTCTTTTCCGTTAAGTCTGCTTAGGGGGGCGTAAAAAATGGAAGGAGGGTTTGCAGAGGAGATACAACGAGAGGGAGAGGGAGGAAAAGCTCAAACGAGGCCGCTCTGAAACTCGAGGAGGACAAATGGGAAGGATTAGAATCGGAATCGGAAGCGGCAGGTGTGGGGGTGGAGCTGATTTGGAAGGTTTTGAGAAACACACCAAAGGCATTGGGATGAAGATGCTTCAGAAGATGGGTTACAAAGGAGGTGGACTTGGCAAGAATGCCCAAGGCATCGTCGCTCCAATTGAAGCCAAATTGAGGCCAAAGAACATGGGTATGGGTTTCAATGATTACAAAGAGACGGCTGCCACCAAGCTGGAAGATGTACTTGCTCCGGCCGCCACAACTTCCGCCACAAAAACAACCGCCTCGGCCACGAAAAAGAGTGATCTTCTCTGGAAGAAGAACAGGAACAAGAAGACTGGTAAGCAATATATCTCTGCCAATTAACGACTTGTTAGCTAAGAAGCATGAAGAGGAGGAGGAGGAGGGTTTGGCGGCGTATGTGGGCAAGGTTATTGATATGAGAGGACCTCAAGTTCGAATTTTGACCAATTTGGAGAATTTGAATGACCAAGAGACATCATCCCCCCGGAGAAGACGATGATGCCTTCACGCCGGACCTGCTGCACAACATCAAGTTGATTGTAGACTCGGTTGAATCCGATGTGATTAAGATTGATATAGATTTGAGGTCTGAGAGGGAGACGGCCATCAGCTTAAAGAATAAGAAAGAGAGGTTGGAAGCAGAGGCTTATAGGCAAAAGCAACAGCTATATAGCTTGGAGGGTATCACGACTGTGTTGGACCGACTGGAACAAGAGAGCTCCATGGGAACACTGACGCTGGACTCTCTGATAAAAGACTTCTCTGATTTGCAGGAAAGGTATGCAGATGACTACAAGTTATGTAATTTGTCTTGCATTGCCTGTTCCTTTGCTATGCCTTCGTTTAGCACAATGTTTAGGAGTTGGGATCCTCTTGGGAATCCTTACCATGCCAAGGACATGGTGTCCTCTTGGAAGGCTTTGCTGCAATGGGGAGATGAGAGTAGATTGAATTGAGGAAAAACACCCCCAAATTTAAAGAGGAGATTGAATTGAGTTATTAGTCATGAAGTTACCATTGTATCCTTCCTTTCTTCAGCCATGTTTAAACCACAGATAAGCAACGTCATTAAATTGACGCCAACTTGACAGACTTAACGGAAAAATACCTGAATTGAACGAGTCGTCTATTTTATGGTACATTTTGAATGATTAATGAAAATATGGTGCAAAATGGAATATATACGTGGGTACATGGTGCATTTAAGATAAAAAGACAAAAAATAATGGCTCATTTCTTACTTTCTTCTAGTTTGCTAAACACATAGATATTGGATTTATTTTAAAAGAAATTATATTTAAATATATTTAATTGACCACATCAATTGAGCCATTTGATGTAACAATCAATAAAAAATGATATTTCAATAAATTAAATAATCTTGTATTTATTTTTTGTGATAAATAGAATATCACATCAAATGTGTCAAATAATATGGTCAATTAAGTATGTTCAAATGACAGCGCTCTTATTTTAATTTTCGAGTCTTCTTACGCTTCTTAACACATATATTATAAGGAAAATATGTGAATTCAACATCAAATTAGTAATTAAATACGTGATATATTGAGAATAACATACTTATTTACATTTTTTTTTATTTCTAACTTATATGATTCGTAACTTTTCTTGTTTCAAATAATTATGTTAATTGTTATTCTATTGTGTAAGAGAATATATATATATATATATATATATATATATATATACAATCTGCAAATTACATATATGTTTCTTCAAAAGCAAATGTGATATGGGAACCAAGTGTTCACTTTATGAATCTAAATTCACCCCTACAAACACTACCTATAGAAAGAAAGACCCGCTTGCTGTAAATAGTTTAATTATTGTAGCTATTCATGTCAGGGTATTTTTGTAATTTGTATTGAACCTTAAATCCTACTTATATATAAATGGGTTATCTGATTAATAAACACAGTTAATCTTTACCTCAAAACTTTCTCATCTCCCAATTATACGTATTATTCACAACACGTTATCAGCACGAATAGCTCAGGAATGAAGGAATTGAAGATTGTTCAAGAGGAGGATTACTACTTTTCAAACCAAATAGAATTTCGGATTCCAAATTCAATTTCTATTTGGGATTGAGTATCTTAAATAAAATATATCAATTGGAAACTTGAACCCTAGATTTTATATGCTTAATTTGAATTAGATTGCATATAATTATTGAATTGAAAATTGAATTGATGATGATGTTGAACTATATGTTCAATAGCGACGGGACAAAGAAATTTACGTTGAACAAATTTGGTAGAAATTGTTCTTTTGTTTAGTTTCATGACCATGGCAGCTGCTGTTTGGGATTGGATTGTTTATTTATTTTTTCCTGGAAAATTGGATTGTTTAATTTAATCCACAAATACCTCATTTGGTATACCGTATTGGACTGACTATTTCAGTCGGATAGACTAATTTGTCCACCGGATAAATTGATTATTTAGTCAAACGTTTGTTACTCTATCGGATTAAAATACTGATTATATTATACTAACAATATTAAATTATATTAGCTTATCATAAATATCTATATATCATAAATATTAATTTTGTATATTATTATTATCATCACCATTATTTATTTAATTTAATTTTAATTAATTATTAAACTCATAACAAAATTACTATAGAAAAGTGACACATAACACACTTAAAATAACACCAAATGATCATCCAAACATGACAAATGGATTTTCTTATTCAAATCATTTAAAGAGTTATATGCGCATAAACATGGAAACCATGAAGCTCGGGCTTCAGGCCAGAAATATTTTAATTAATTAATGATATTATTATTATTACAATTTATTTTATTATTATTAATTATTAATTAATTATTATTATTATTATTATTAGTATTATTTATTTATTATTATTACTACTATTTATTATCATTATCATTATTATTATTATCACGTTTCAAGATTGCTAGTCATCCGACTATTTAATACGGATAATTTCGAGGGTATTATTTTAGCGAGTGTGGACCGTATAAAGGTACTCAACCGTATTAGCTTATTCGATGACTAATTAATATGAGTGGTACCAAATATCAATTTCATATTATATTATCTTATATGATTTCTTATACGGTGTACTAAATGTAGCTAAAGTGGCTAGGGCATTCAGCAAATGCAAACCCATCCAATTCCTTGTGGTCTGCCAGCTGCAGCCCCACACCAAACTCAATCCAATCTGTAAACCATCTAGGGCTTGGCCCACTTTAAAGGTGGCATATAAGCCCAAACTGCTAGGGCAATCAGCAGGCCCACGGTTTCTGCCAGCCCAGAAGGCTGCAACCCATCAGGCCAGAGGCCCACAAGCCCAGCAGGCTTACGCCCTGCAGGCTTACGCCCTGCAGGCTTAAGCCCAGTAGGCTGCAAGCCCAATTGGCCTGAAGCCCAAATCCGGTCAACGCATCAATGTGCCTCGGTCAACTCAGGCGCGGATGCGCTGTTCTATTTCTGTGTCATTTTCTTTGTCTCATTCATAATTTGTTGATACTTATATTTTATTTTAAAATTAATTCTAACACGGTTAACTTTTAAATAAATTAAAAATAAATATTATAGGAGACACAACCACCAAGATCAGAACAGCAACAGCTACCCATGAAAATCAGCCGCACTCTCTCTCTTTCTCAATCTCTCAGTCTCACACTCTCTCTTAATTACAGAAGATAAAATTTACAACCACAAAAAATTCCCAAGAATCACCCCAATATCTACAATGATTATGGGCGGCTGGTTTTTTAGATACTTACTAAAGAAAAGGAAAATCAGATCTAGAAGAAGAGGGAGAGGGAGAGCCGGAGAGGTCGTGGATGAAGGCTTGAGGTCGTGGACGACGGCGTGAGGTCGTGGACGACGGCGTGAGGTCGTGGGCGAAGCCGTGAGGTTGCAGGCGACGCCGTGGAGTCGTGGGCGATGCCGTGAGACTGTGAAGAGTGAAGACTATGAGGCCGTGTTAGTCTGAATCTGAGAGAGATAGAGAAACTAAAAGATAGAGTGAGACTGAGAGATAGATGGGAGAAAGAGGGAGATTGTGGTGCTTGCGGTTCTGATTTTAATTTTTTTAATTTGTTTTTAATTTTTTTAATTTATTAAAAACTTAACAGTTTTAGAGTTAGCGTTAAATTAGAGGCTTATTACTTAAAATGATCGTAGAACATGCTATGAATTCTTAAAATAAACCATGAATTACAATTTGCTTCAGTTAACACTATGAACAGTCACATCGTTAAAAACGTTGTACTATTTTTCTCACACCGTTATTAACGCCGTTTAGCATGATTGTGTGACAGGGTATTTTGGTAATTAACTTCATCCAACATCTCAAAAAAATACCCAGGAAGATAATGAACTGTGTTTTTCTCAAACAAAGACAAACCCAAAGCCAACACTCACCCATTCAAATTCCTCCAGGAAACATCATCATCATCATCAATGCCATGAACACAAATTTAAAGCTAAATAACTCACTTTGATCCTTGGTCAAATTGCGATCTCAAGAAACAGCTTTAGCGTGACCACCAATTTCTTCAACCCCATTTCAACCTTTTCATCACCGAATCCAAGCACTTCAACAAAAACCCATTTATCTCTTTCCGTTCAAGCTCCAATTTTTCAATCGTCTCCAATGACTCTTCTACTCCCACCATCTCTGCCTCCCAAACCTTCGAAGGGCACTCCCAGGGTGTCTGCGATCTCGCAATCTCCTTAGACTTTCGCTTCATGGTCTCCGCCTCCCACTTTGATTCCACGACTCATCGATGTTGGAATCCCAAACCCAACTGTGATTCCAAACCTTTAAACACACTTCCTTCCAACCACTAAACTCTAGTTCTTTGATCAATTTCAACTTACCTTTATCTTCAACCTACAGTGAAGGGGTGAGACTCGGCTGATTCACACAGTTTCCATCTCCAATTAATGCCTTTACACTCCCTCAGAAGGCCACTAGCCACCTCCCACTCTGTCACAATTCTATTTACAACTAATATCCAAACACAAGATTGAAACTTTGTCTCCAAATATATATATCCAAAACCACCTCCAATCTTTTTACTTTGTTTCTCTTTCTCCAATGGTGGCGGTGGGGATTATGAGATTTAGGAGAAAAAGAAAGCCCAAAAGAAGAAGAAAAAAAAAATAGCTTTAGTTTAAAAAAAATAATTTTAATATAAAATTTAATAAAATATAGTAAATGTTTTAATTACCCCTACAAATTATGTAATATTACTGCCACATCAGCACTTTTAACGGCGTTATTAACAGAGACTGACGGATGGTGCAACGGAGGTAACGGAATACCTGTTTTGGGTGCAAAGTGAGGCAAATTT
Organism: Oemleria cerasiformis; assembly: GCA_037349345.1. Taxonomy (NCBI): domain Eukaryota; kingdom Viridiplantae; phylum Streptophyta; class Magnoliopsida; order Rosales; family Rosaceae; genus Oemleria; species Oemleria cerasiformis. Next base: position 34,266,810 of record JAZGTL010000007.1, on the reverse strand, counting down.
CAGTTCTGGGTGCATTTTGAGAGTCGTTTACTTGTTCTAGGTGCATTTTAAGTAATGAGCCTAAATTAGAAGACAGATGTCAAAAAATTATAAATGGGACAAGGAAGGGGACACTAAAATGGGACAGCGGATCCCCTCCCAGTCAACTCAACCAGGTCAACTAAATTTGATCAACCCGAATCGGGTCACAACATCATCAAGACAATTGTCACCTGAAGTGAAACGTCATCATTGTCACGACTCGGACTTTAAATTTAAGTAAATTCAGAAAATTAGTGGAGAAATGACGACTTTGCCCTCGGATTTAGGAGGAGTTCGAGAGTCACTTTTAGTTTGGGAATATTTTTGAAAGTTTCTTTTGGATCGTTGCGTAGGTCTCGAACTCATGAGTTTGTAGATAGGCGGCACACGAAAAACGGAGTCCGGATGAGAGAGTTATAGGTCTAGAAGCTTCAAGGACAATTTGGTAATTTAGTGCTAAGATATTTTAAAAACCCCAATTTTTCAGATTTTTTCTTGTTTCTCTCCCTCCTTCTCCCTATATTTCTCCTTCTCCCAGCGACCGAGAGCCCCATCCCCACTTCGATTTGTTTTCCAGCCCACGCCCTGACCACCATCCTCATCCTTTTTTCAAGGCAATCCTCATCATACAAACCCTAAGGATTGACGACCACCATAACTCGAGAACCGAGGAGGAGAATTTTTTGAACTTCCAGGTCAATTTGCGGCCACAACAGGTATTGGTTCTCAATGTTGACCTTTGATTTGGATTATTTGGCTCGAGTAGATAAATTTCCATTATTAGAACATCGAGTTTGGTTGAGAATTGAGAGAGATAAGAAGCTTTGAACAATCGAGGTGGTTATGGGATTTTCCGGCCAGCGAGGCAGAATTTCGGCAAAGGGAGGTAAGGGGCGAGTAGACCTTATAGTCGAGCGTGGGAGGAGCCACCGGCCACCCCACTAGCGCTTGGGGGCCCGTGGGGTTCTTCCTCGGGTCTCGGTGACTCGTGTGCATATGTTTTCGACGTTCTGGATGTGTTGGTGCAGCTTTCGGGTCCATCTGAGTTCGTTTAGAGGCTATTTTGGGTGTTTAAAGTTACTTTATACCCGTTTAGGGTGCACTTGTACTCCCAGAGTTTAGGGGGTTGGTTTTTAAGTTGATAATTGTCATTTAACAATGCCAAGTGATGTTTTTGATAGGCGTGGTGGCTCCAAAGGTCATGGGGGACCGAGTAGCTTAGATTTGGACTCGTTTGGGCATTACGGTGAGTGGACTTGGTTTACTAAATTGAAAGGCTTGTACATTCCTATGTTTTAAATATATTATCATCGATTATAAGTTGAGGGAAATTATTAGAAAATATATTGTTATCCTTTTAATGCTCGAAACTAAGAATAAGAGTTTAATTGGTGATTATTGATTATGGATTTATTGAATTGCTTATAAATGATGCATTTCTGGAATGAAGGACAATTATGTTTAAATGATTAATCGTTAATCGTGGATTATGGATTATGGACTATGGATTAATACATGTGATAATTAAGGTTAATGATTTGGGAACTTTTTGGCTTAGACATGGTTTGGCTACGGCTCGGTTTTGTGGATTTGTGATTGATTATGAATTTTGGTAACGATTTGGAATATAGTTTGGGCTTAGGCCTGGGTTTTGGGGTTTTTGGCTTCGGCCAGGTATTATGATATTTCGCCACATGTCTTTAAGGTATTGTCGGACATGTGAGGTGGGGGATTTCTCCGACATATGATGTTGAGGTATTTTCCATCATGTGTTCGTTGAGGGTTGGATTATTTCTCTGACACATGACATCGAGATATTTTCCGTCATGTGCTTGTTGAGGGTTATATGATTTCTGTGACCGTATGATCTTGAGGTATTTTCAGTCATGCGTGTTCCCTTCCGACACATGATCTTGAGGTATTTTCGGTCATGCGTATTCATCTCCAACACATGATCTTGAGGTATTTTTGGTCATGTGCTCGTCGAGGTTATCTACGCGCGTAGTACATGATTTTCGACACATGGTCTTGCGGTAATTTCGATCATGTGTTCGTCCACATGATCTTGATGTATTTTCGGTCATGCGGAGAGTAGGTCATCGGGTTGGACCTCTTAGTTCTCTAGCCATTGCCTTGAGATATTTTTGGCAGTGGTTAGGAGTGCATGTCCCTGTATTGGATGGCCCGGGATCTCGAGCTACGGCTCGAGGATGACGACTACAACTGGAATATCGAGTTACAGTTGGTGATTAGCCGGGATATTGAACTACGACTCGGGATGAGCCGGAATATCGAGCTATGGCTCGGGGATGATGGCTAAGGCCGGGATGTTGAGTTACGACTCGGGATGACGACTACTGCCGGGAATGTGGGGCTACGACCCGGGCTATCGGCTTCGGCCAGGTTATTACAATGGCATGTACAGTTGGCTATGGCGAGCATTCCACGAGGTGGGTTGTCATTATTATCATTGTTATTATTATCATTATTATTATTATTATTATTATTATTATTATTATTATTATTATTATTATTATTATTATTATTATTATTATTATTATTATTATCACTATATTAGCGTGTGTACGCTTCGATATGGTCTATTGTCCACTCACAATTATTTTTGGTTTTATGCCCTCCAGGCCGTAACGGGACGAGGCGACGAGACGAGGAGGAGGCATCATCTTTCGCTGCGCTACTGCCACGTAGGATTTTTATTAGTTTATGTAAATATAAGGATTACCTAGTTTGCTTGATCATCTTTTGGGTATTGTAAATTATTCGAGGGCTTGGTAGTTTGAGTTCGAATTTGTGGTAGTTTGTGGTTGTAGCTGTACTGTTTGGTTTTTTATTTGTTATTGCATCCTTCGTCTAACAGGTGAAAGACAGGTTGACCGGTTACTGGGGAGATTATGCCAAATTCTTGGTAGAATTCTCGTAAGGTTTGGGTAGTTATGTGAGGGCATTATTGGAAGATTCTGAATTTTTAGGGGTTGTCAAATGGGAGTAGGACTTCTCACGGATTTCTAGGTCCTATCATTCATGCCACGTCATCACCTGAAGTGTTAGACAAAGAAAAATGATTTTGCATCACTTGGGTTTGAACCATGGACCTCATGGTAACAAGTGCCTTAATCACTAGGCTACTTGTGTTATTGTCATATTTAACATCACATCTTATATTTAAGCCTTCAATGCCTGAAGCATTAACTTAACATATTACACCATTTAATGCGAGAAGCATTTATTTAAATCATTAAAAATAATTCTTTAGGATTTATTTAATTTTTTAAATGTTTATAATTCCTTAGATGATATTATTAGGAAATGCATTGTATTTAAATGAACCAGAAATTCATAAACGAACTAGAAATTCATAAATGAACCAGTAGCTACAAAAACCGAACTTGTAATTTCGGCAATGCCATAAAAAATAAAATAAAATGTAACCCGAAGTTTCCTTCATAAATTCACCATACATGATAAAACCAATAGATTTCACATTTTTAATCCAATTTATCATACCATGTTATAGAACCTGCAGTTCTCATTAGTTGCTTATGGATGAGTTTTCCCAAAGCACCAATATAATTATTTGTTCCTTGTAGAGAATGGCGCATCTCAAAAAACTTGATTTCGATGCCTTGGTAGTTTCCAGAAGAAACTATCTCAAGTGGACTTAAGTTGTGAAGCTCCATCTGACTGCGAAAAAGATTAGGTCAACCATTCTAGAAGGCAATGTTGCCTCAGAATTTCAAAGAGCTGAGGCTATGATTCTTATCACCAAACATATGGATAAGGCACTCCAAAGTGAGTATCTCGGTGAAGACAACCCAAGGCAGCTATGGGTTATGTTGGCATATCAATTCGACCATAAGAAGGACATTTTCTTGCCCGAAGCAAGACATTATTGGTATAATCTTCATTTTCAGGATTTCGAATCTGTAAATGAATACAATTATGAAGTATGCTGAATCTGGTCCCTTCTCAGATATTGTGAGGAGGTGCTCACTGAGGCTGACCTGCGTGAGAAGACTTTCTCCACATTCCTTGCCTCATGTATGGTCATGCAACAACAATACAAGGAGAGTAAATTTACCAAGTTTGCATAATTGATCTCTACCTTGTTCCTCGCCGAAAAGAACAACAGTCTGTTACTGAAAAATGATCAATCCCGACCAGTTGGTACTAGAGCAACGCCATTGCCTGAAGCAAAGGTTATTGCTCATCTCAATTCAAACCGCGCGTGGAAAAATCAGGGTCATGGTAGAGGCGCAATGCGTAACCTCCCTAGATGCGAAAAAAACCCCTATGACCGGGATTAGCATAACCATGGCCCACGTGGCCAAGGTATCCGTGGTCGAGGTCCACGTGGTAGGAATCGCGCTTCTTCAGCCTCGAAGGCCCGAAATGAGAGGAACACTAGTCCGAATTGTCGCCACCAGAATCAGAACCAGCAAAATCTGTGCTATATATGTGGAGGAAGGGATCACTGGTCCCACACATGTTGTGCATCAACGCAAGTTGTAGAAGAGTATCATGCCGGAAGCGGAACGCGAGAGACCAGCTTTGCTGAAAGATCAGTTCCTATCGATAGCACCCTAGCGATCACTGATTTCCAGACTGCTGCTGGACAAGACGAGGATTGAAAACTCGAAAATAGGGATATGATCGGCGATTGTGCCGTATTTATGGATATTTTTTAATTTTAATAATTTTTGGTGATTTATGTTTATTTTGGATTTATAATTTTAATTTTTTGCTCGAATATTATTTAATTTAATCAAGTTATCTATTTTCATACATGTGATCTTTAAATTTATGGACAAACTACATAAAACCCCCCAAACTATAGCGGTCATTTCAAATTCATACCCAAACTATAAAAAAATTCATCTAGGTTTTAATGAGGCCATTTTGTTCCCTGGTTCCTCTGTATTAGGATCATCACTGTGGCGTTAGGAGTGACAATGTTGAGAAGTAGAATTTGGGGATTTAGGGCTTCTCAAGTTCGTCGCTCTGTGTGGAAGTCGATGGGTTCTAGGGTTTGCGTGTGGTCGATGCTTGATTGCAAGCTCGAGAAGATTTCATTTGCTTTCCTTTGGGGACGTTCGGTGATTATTTCTTGGATTCTCGATTATGTCGAGCGATTTGGATGGACTAAGTTTTATTTTTAGTTTGGCTCCTTCACACTTATATCATTTTTTTTAATTTTAATTTTTAATATTTTAACAAATAGAAATAATATTATTAATTTTTTTTATTTTTATTTTTAACATTTTAACAAATAAATATATATTTTATTAATTTTTTGCTCTAGTTGGATTTCTTATCATAAAATAATTGACTAAAAAGGCCATTTAAGGATTAACTAACAGATTGACTAACAGTTGACTAATGGAAGGTAGTGAACTGATATGTTTTAATAGTTTGGGTATCAAATTGAAACTTTTCATAGTTAGGGTATGAACTTGAAATGACCTCTATAATTTGGGGAGTTTTATATAGTTTGTCCTAATGTTTTTAATATTAAAATTTTTAAGTGTTTTTTTTTTTTCTATTTGGAGTCAATGTCAGCAAATATTTTTTCAAAAAAACTGCCAGCTCAGATTTTAACAGATTGACTAACGGATTAACTTATTGATGATACTTAGATGATGTGTTTTGATAGTTTGGGTACCTAGATGAAATTTTTTACAGTTTGGGTATTAACTTCAAATAACCCCTATAGTTTGAGGGGTTTTATGTAGTTTGTCCTAAACTTAAATTGCATTTAGAATAGGCGTGTCTTGTGGGGAAGTTTGTTGTCTGGATGGTAGTGCTACCACGCACACTATACTCCGAGATTGAAATTTTTTTACAAACTTATTGCCTAATCATACCCCTGTGACAACCATATCAGTCTAATCGAACTTGATTGAGGGCTATGGCAAAGCCCACTTTATGTTGTCCAATGATACTGAATTTACCATTAATGAAGCCTTATATTCTCCATTTTCCAAAAAAACGTTATTGAGTTTGAAGGATATTCGAGCAAATGGTTATCACGTTGAAACCACAAAGGAAAAGGAAGTGGAATACCTTTGCATAACCTCTAACCTGTACGGCCGGAAGCGTACATTGGAGAAATTGAAATGTCTCTAGTGGTCTCTACATGACCAGCTTACTAATGCCAGAAGCTACCAAACCCGAGCAACTACTTATTATCGCATGACTGATTGGGACACCTAGGTCAATGTATGATGCAATGTATCCTCAATTCATCACACGGCCATCCCCTTACTAATAAGGACCTTGTATTTAGTGAGACACTACGCCAACCTTACTCGATGGGAAAGTTGAATACTAGACCATCATATGAAAAGATGAGCAAAGAATCCACCCATTTATTGCAAAGAATACAAGGAGATATTTGTGGACCTATCAAACCACCATGCGAACCATTTAAATATTTCATGGTTTTGGTAGATGCATCGACAAGGTGGTCACATGTTACACAATTGTCCACACGAAATGCTGTGTTTGCTAAACTCCTCACCCAGATCATTAAATTGAGGGCCCACCACCCAGATTATCCTATACAATCATAAGACTCGATAATGCCGGAGAGTTTACATCGAAATCATTTGATGATTATTGCATGTCCCTTGTGATTTATGTTGAACATCTGGTTCCCCATGTGCACACCCAGAATGGTCTCGCATAAGCACTCATTAAGAGATGGCAAATGATTGCATGGACCTTGGTTAAGCGCACCAAGCTTCCGGTTGAGGCCCACTGCCAACCAACCATATTTTGCGTTACAACTAGTGATTGGGTACGAACCTGAATTTTTGCACTTACGCATTTTCAAGTGTATGGTCTACATGCCAATTACACTGCCTCAACGTACAAAATGGGTCCTCAATGCAGGAGGGGCATATATGTTGGCTATGAATCCCCATCAATTATACGCTATTTAGAGCCCATGACAAGCGATCTCTTTACCACTAGATTTACGGATAGTCACTTTGATGAGACAGTCTTCCCGCCGTTAGGGTGAGATACGAACGTCAACGTTCCTAAAAAATGACGTGAATTGACGTGGAATGTCCCCACTGTGTCTCATTTCGATCCCCGAACAGCACAATGTGAGAATGAAGTGCAGAGAATTCTATATCTACAGAGTGTACATAATAACATGCCAGACACTTTCTCTGATCTAGCTAAAGTGACGAGATCACATATACCAGCTGCAAATGTGCCTGCAGGGATAGACGTCCCCGTATGACTCGTCGTCCCAAATGGACGAGTCGTTCCAGACGGACGAGGTATGGCCATGGCAGCTAACCAGTCATATGTCCCTACCCATAAGCGAGGTAGACCACTAGGTTTGAATGGTTCTCATCCCCGGAAGAGGATAAATTTGGCACAATCAAATCCCCTAGACTTCTTAATATCAACTTATCCATCTCATGAGTTAATTTCGGATTATGGGTCTGTCCTAGAAGAGACGACGTTGGGGGACGCTCTAATGTCTGAACCCACTCCTGAGAATAGAGAGATCTTGGTAAATTATTCTAACGACTCGAATTTTAAATTTAAGTAAATTCAAAAAATTAATGGAGAAAGGACAATTTTGTCCTCAGGTTTTAGGAAGGGTTCGAGAGTCACTTTTAATTTGGAAATATTTTTGGAATTTTTTCTTGGACCGTTGCGTAGGTCTCAAACTCACGAGTTCGTACACACGCGGCACGCGAAAAATGGAGTTTGGATGTGGGAGCTATAGGTCTAGAAGCTTCAAGGGAAGTTTAGTAATTTAGTGTTCTTTTTAAAGACCCAATTTTCAGATTTTTCCTTGTTTTCCCTCTCTCCCTCTCCCGATATCTCCTTCTTCCTAGTGAACCGAATGCATCCTCCCCACTTTGATTTGCTTAACAGCCAAACCAGCCCACACCTGGACCACCATCATCATCCTCTTTTCAAGACGAGCCTCACTGTACAAACCCTAAGGATCAACGACTATGATGGATTGAGAATCAAGGAGGAGAAATTCTGATCTTCCCGGCCAATTTTCGGCCACCACAGTTGAGGGTTCTCACTTTTGACCTTATATTCGAGTTCATGGGTCCGAGTAGATAGATTTAAACTATAAAAACTTTAAATTTGGTTGATATTTGAAGCTTTTAGAAAGCTTAGAAAATGAGCGGCCATGGTGGTTTCCGGCCGGCTAGCGGCGGCACCGGCCAGCCCAAGGTTGAAGGTGACTGTAACTTGCAGTCGCACCCCCTAGGAAGGGTAAAGGCGCATGTGGGGCCCTCCCCCAGGCTCCGAAGACTTGTTTTCGTTGCTTTCGAAGTTCTGGATTTATTGGCGCAGGCTTCGGGTCCATCAAAGTTCGTTTAAGGGTAGTTTTGGACATCCAAAGTTACTACGTTTCTAGTTAGGATGCGTGTATACCTCCCAGGGTTTAGAGGGTTGTATTTTAGGTTTAAAATCACCATTTAGTAATGCCACGTATCGTTTTGACAGGCTTGGTGGCTCCGAAGGTTGCAATGGACCGAATAGCTTGGAATTGGACTCGTTCCGACGTCACAGTGAGTGGAATAGTTTTTCTAAAGTATAATGCATGCATATTTTTATGTTTTAAGTATTTTATATTCAATCACGAATTTCTAGAATTACATGGAGGGATTATTTAGTATTTTCATGAGTCTCGGGAATTAAGGATAATTATATTAAAACGTTTCTTACCTTTCCAAGACTCGGGACTAAGGATAATGATTTACTTGACTTTTCACTAGTTATGGATTTTGATATGTAAGGATATGGATTTATTATTCAATACTGATTTTGGGAAACAATTTTGGAATTGACTTGGGCTTAGGCCCGGGAGGGTGATTTTATGGATTCCGGTTATGGATATTAGGCTTAGACCGGGGGTTATGTATTTGGGCTTAGGCCTAGGTATTTGATGGTTTTGGGGTTTCGACCCAGGATAGTGGGTTAGGCTTTGACCCTGGTGGGAGGGTTGGTGGGAGTTTCTAAGTGAGGTATGGCATGGAGGATTCCATCATACTCTCGGTAAGAGGTGAGGTATGGTAAAGAGGATTCCCCTCATGTGCACACCCAAAATGGTCTCGCATAAGCACTCATTAAGAGATTGCAAATGATTACACGGACCTTGGTTATGCGCACCAAGCTTCTAGTTTCTGTGTAGGGCTATGCAATTTTTCTTGCGGCCATGTTGGTCCAGTTGAGGGCCACTGCGAACCAACCATATTTCACGTTATAGCTAGTGACTGTGTATGAACATGAATTTTCGCACTTACGCGTTTTTGAGTGTGCAGTCTACGTGCCAATTACACCGCCTCAATGTACAAAATGGGTCCTCAACGCAGGAGGGGCATATATGTTGGCTATGAATCCCCATAAATTATAGGCTATTTAGAGCCCTTGACAAACGATCTCTTTATCGGTAGATTTGCGGAAAGTCACTTTGATGAGACAGTCTTCCCGCCGTTAGGGTGAGATACGAACGTCAACGTTCCTGAAAAAAGATGTGAGTTGACGTGGAATGTCCCCACTGTGTCTCATTTTGATCCCCGAACAGCACAATGTGAGAATGAAGTACGGAGAATTCTATATCTACAGAGTGTAGCTAATAACATGCCATACGCTTTCTCTGATCTAGCTAAAGTGACGAGATCACAAGCTGCAAATGTGCCTGCAGGGATAGACGTCCCCGTAGGACTCGTCGTCCCAAATGGACGAGTCGTTCCAGACGGACGAAGTACGGCCATGGCAGCTAACCAGTCATATGTCCCTACCCGGAAGCGAGGTAGACCACTAGGTTCGAAGGGTTCTCATCCCTGAAAGAGGATAAATTTGGCACAATCGAATCCCCTAGACATCTTAATATCAACTTATCTATCTCATTAGTTAATTTCAGATTATTGGTATGTCCTAGAAGAGACGACGTTGGGGGGCGCTCTAACGTCTGAACCACTCCCGAGAATAGAGAGATCTCGATAAATTATTGTAAAGACTCGGATTTAAATTTAAGTAAATTCGAAAAATTAATGGAGAAAGGACAATTTTGTCCTTAGGTTTTAGGAGGGGTTCGAGAGTCACTTTTAGTTTAGGAATATTTTTGGAAGTTTTTCTTGGACAGTTGCGTAGGTCTCAAACTCACGAGCTCGTACACACGCGATACGCGAAAAACAAAGTTCGGACGTGGGAGTTATAGGTCTAGAAGCTTCAAGGGCAGTTTAGTAATTTAGTGTTCAGATATTTTTTAAGACCCAATTTTCAGATTTTTCCTTGTTTTCTCTTTCTCCCTCTCCCGATATCTCCTTCCTCCCAGTGAACCGAATGCATCCTCCCCACTCTGATTTGCTTAACAGCTAAACCAGCCCACGCCTTGACCACCATCATCATCCTCTTTTCAAGACGAGCCTCACTCTACAAACCCTACGGATCAACGACTACGGTGGATTGAGAATCAAGGAGGAGAAATTCTGATCTTCCCGGCCAATTTTCGGCCACCACAAGTGAGGGTTCTCACTTTTGACCTTATATTCGAGTTCATGGGTTCAAGTAGAAAGATTTAAACTATAAAAACTTTAAATTTGGTTGATATTTGAAGCTTTTAGAAAGCTTGGAAAATGAGCGGCCATGGTTGTTTTCGGCCGACTATTGGCGGCACCAGCCCACCCAAGGTTGAAGGTGACTGCAACTTGCAGTCGCAACCCCTTGGAAGGGTAGAGTCGCGTGAGGGCGTTTGGGGCCCTCCCCTAGGCTTCGAAGACTAGTGTTGCGATGCTTTCGAAGTTCTGAATTTATTGGCGCAGGTTTCGGGTCCATCAGAGTTGGTTTAGGGGTAGTTTGGACATCCAAAGTTGCTACGTTTCTAGTTAGGATGCGTGTATACCTCCCAGGGTTTAGAGGGTTGGATTTTAGGTTTAAAATCGCCATTTAGTAATGCCACGTATCATTTTGACAGGCGTGGTGGCTTCGAAGGTTACAAAGGACCGAATAGCTTGGAATTGGACTCGTTCCGACGTCACGGTGAGCGGAAAAGTTTTTCTAAAGTATAATGCATGCATATTGTTATGTTTTAAGTATTTTATATTCAATTACGAATTTCTAGAATTACATGAAGGGATTATTTAGTATTTTCATGAGTCTCGGGAATTAAGGATGATTATATTAAAATGTTTCTTAGCTTTCCAAGACTCGGGACTAAGGATAATGATTTACTTGACTTTTCACTAGTTATGGATTTTGATATGTAAGGATATGGATTTATTATTCAATAATGATTTTGGAAAATAATTTTGGAATAGACTTGGGCTTAGGCCCGGGAGGGTGATTTTATGGATTCCGGTTATGGATATTAGGCTTAGACCGGGGGTTATGTATTTGGGCTTAGGCCTAGGTATTTGATGGTTTTGGGGTTTTGACCCATGATAGTGGGTTAGGCTTTGACCCTGGTAGGAGGGTTGGCGGGAGTTTCTAAGTGAGGTATGGCATGGAGGATTCCATCATACTCTCAGTAAGAGGTGAGGCATGGTAAGGAGGATTCCCTCATACACTTAGCGTGGTACGAGGTGTGGTATGAAGGATTCCATCATACTCTCGGTGGGATATGAGCTATGGTATGGAGGATTCCATCATAGTCTTGGAAAGGTACGAGGTATGGTATGGAGGATTCCATCATACTCTCGGTAGGATATGAGCTACAATATGGAGAATTCCATCATAGTCTCAGAAACGTACGAGGTATGGTATGGAGGATTCCATCATACTCTCGGCGGGATATCGAGCTACTGCTCAGGATGAGGGATACGACCGGGATATCAAGCTACGGCTCAGGATATTAAGCTACGGCTCGGGATGACTGCTTCTACTGGGATATCAGCTTCGACCGGGCATGACGTCTTTGGCCTGGTTAATTATATGGCAGACACAGATAACAGTAGCGCAAGTTCCACTGAGGTAAAGCAAGTGATTTCCGATAAGTTGTATATATATATATATATATATATATATATATATATATATATATATATATATATATATATGCGGATTTTATGGCATGTAAGGTTGACGACAAGGTGGGATTATTATGACTAGTATTATTATTTTATTTACGAGGCCACGCTTCTACTTTATTTGGTTCTATTGTCAACTCACAGTTGTTTTGGTTTGTGTGCCCTTCAGGTTGTAGAGGGACTAGGCGCCGGGACTAGGAGGAGGCATCACCTCCTACTGCGTTGTCAGTGTAGGATTTTCGTTGAGTGTGTAATTGGAAATCTAACCTAGCTTGCTCTGATTGCCTTATGGGTTAGTTGTTGAGTTACTGTGTGGTTTGGTGGGATTTAGTTTGACACGGACTATTTGGATTATTGGTTTAGTTTGCATCTTTCTTCTTGCAAGTAGAAGATGGTTCTAACCCGGTTATAGGGGAGGTTCTGCCGAATTTTTGGTAGAATTCTTAAAAAGTCTTTGTTGGATTAGTGAGGGTTTTTCAGGAATTATTCTGAGGTTCCAGGCGTTGTCAAACGGGAGCAGATTTTTCTCACGGATTTTGAGGAGGAATTCGGGAGGGGTCCTATCAATTATGCATTGCTTAAGTGAGATATGGAATCGAAATGATATTATCATCGATGATATATTTGTATTCACAGTAGCTACCGAAATAATAACTAGCGATGACATTGAACCTTGCTCCGTTGATGAATTCCAACGTAGAGAAGACTGGCCAAAATAGAAAGAAGTAATCCAGGTTGAATTAGATTCCTTGACAAAAAGGAAGGTGTTTAGGCTTGTCGTTCCCACACCTACCCATGTTAAACCTTTGTAAGGAAGCGTAATGAGCAGAACAAAATTGTGAGATACAAAGCTCGTTTAGTGGCCCAAGGATTTTCTCAACGCCCTGTGATTGATTACGAGTAGATGCATTCTCCCGTAATGGACCTCATAACGTTCCGCTACTTTATCAATTTGGTAGTTTCCGGATTAAAACAATCCGGACGGATGTGGTATAACCGTCTAAGTGAATATTTGATCATGGTGGGATATGTGAATAATGAACTATGCCCATGTGTGTTTATTAAGAAAACAAGTTTCGGGTTTGCTATTGTGGCAGTTTATGTCAATGACATGAATCTTGATTGGTACTCCTGAAGAGATCAAGGAAACTACTAAGCACATGAAGTTAGAATTTGAAATAAAAGATCTTGGGAGAACAAACTTTGTCTCAGCCTGGAGCTCGAGCAGCGTGCAAATGGGATTTTAGTCTATCAATCGAATTACATCTAGAAGATGTTGAGACACTTTAATAATGATAAAGCGAAACCTTCAAGCACGCCCATGATCGTTCGTAGTCTAGACCATAAGAAGGACCCGTTTAGTTCCGCAGACGATAGCGAAGAGATATTGGCACCAAAAGTTCCATATCTAAGTGCAATAGGCGCATTATTGTACTTGACTCAATGCACTAGACCAGACATTTCATTTGCTAAGAACTTGCTAGCTAGATTTAGCTTTGCGCCAACATGCCGCCACTAGAATGGCATAAAAGACAATTTTTGGTACCTCAGAGGTACAACGGATATGTGTTTATTCTCTCCCTATGCATTGAGGAGTTGATCAAACCCACTTGATCCTCGGAATGATGCAGGCCTTGTTAGGTATGCTGACGCAGGTTATCTATCAGACCCATATAAGACGCGTTCCTAAACTGGTTATGTCTTTACCATTGAGAACACAACAATATCTTAGAGGTCTACGAAACAGACCCTTGTTGCAACCTCTTCGAATCATGTAGAGATTCTAGCTCTTCACGAAGCAATTCGTGAATGTATATGGCTGAGAGCCATTACGGGGCATATTTGAAGTACTTATGGACTGCATTCCACCAATAATGAACCGACAATTATCTACGAAGATAATGCTGCCTCCATCGAGCAGATGAAGACCGGTTTCCTTAAAGGAGGCAACACCAAGCATATTGCATCAATTTTTTTTTTCAACCAACAACAAGAGCATCAAAAGATTGAAATCAAGTCAATATGATCTCAAGACAACCATGCATTCCAGCAGCATGTTCGAGGTATTGGCTTACGTAGATTGGCTAATCTACCTAGTCTGTACTTTTCAGGGAGAGTATTATGAAGCATACCAAGTATCCCGAAGTATACTTACTTGACGATCGTGTACTCTTTTGTCCTACGTCCAAGGTTATTTTGTCCCATTAGGTTTTGTTACATGGCTAGGTTTTAATGAGACACAATTTTGGCATGGTCACCCCATTGACATTGCATCCTGAAGATACCATGATTCGATACAAATGCATTTACTCATCTTTTCCCTTCAACCACCGGTTTTTCCCACTGGGTTTACTGGGCAAGGTTTTGGTGTACTAACTCCAATGCATCATACTCCCATAGATGTATTATTTGCTCATGATCAAGAAGAGACGACTTTATCTACCTCAGGAGGTTCTGATGCGACTACTCCGTATCCACACGTATTGCACTCTTTTTCCTTCAATCAGGATTATTTTTTACCCACAGTTTTTATTTCTTGGCAAAATTATAATGAGGCAACACATAGGTGCACATCCAAGCAACAACATTACATGGAATATTCAAGGGGAGTGTTGTAAATAGTTTAATTATTGTGGCTATTCATGTAAGGGCATTTATGTAATATATATTGAACCTTAAACCCTACTTATATATAAGTGGGTTATTCTGACTCCAAACTTTTTCCAATTTCCTCTCTCAATTATTCTAATTATTCACAACACCACATTTTTTGAGAGCTTGATAATGAAGCAGAAATGGACTTCGGTTGGGCCTACTACAAACATTATTTAATACGAACTACTTTCTATCCATCTATTCGAACCGAATAATTATCTGACAACAAAAAATATGTTCACATTCAATATATGTTCCACCAGTACAAAAATGGCTTGGAGATTGCTTGACCATACTCATGCAAAACATGTTTCAATACCTGTCTTCCTAAGCAGTACAACAATTCCCCTCCTCTTTCCATTATCTATTATCAATTTGACCAAAATATTTTATATGCAACCTCATATTTGTACAGATTACAAGCATGACATTAGGGAGCTTCATATATCTTCAGGCCTCACATCCCACAGTGACTTACGCTTTCTTTTCTTAACTGGCCTAACAAACAATTTAATCAACTCTGACAATGGAGCCGGAGCCAGTTCATCCGGTTCTTCCAGATCATCGCTAAACATCCAGCCATAGCAAGGTCTACGCCTCCCGGGTGCAAGACTTTTTACTGGGAGACAGTCCTCAGCATCTGCAAAACAAGTGCACATTCATAATGGGATGGGACTGAAACTATAGGAGTGACGATGAAAACTGCCCATGACAAGAATGTCTCAATATAAACCCGGCCTAGTAGCAATGTTGTATCTCTATCCCCTTCTCAATGGAGGTATGGGTTGTTAACGTTGCTACTACAGTTTGTAACATCTATAAATGCTTAGAAATAATCAGAAAATCCATTACCTGACATTTTAATCAGTGATGGAGGGCTAGTTCCTTTAGTCTGTGATGCAGAGTCGCAAGCATCCTCCTTAACCTTCAATGTATTGTCCACAGCCTCTGAGCATGAAGGTAGAACAATGGTGCTTGAAGGCCCAGCCCCTGATGAGTCAGCTTGCAGAGCAACATCATCTAGTGGAGTAGCATCATCCAGCAGAGCTGCATCATCCAGTGGAGTAGCATCATCCAGCAGAGCTGCATCATCTAGAGGAGCCGCATCATCTAGAGGAGCCGCATCATCTAGAGGAGCCGCATCATCCTGTGGAGCAGCATCAACACGTGGAGCAGAATCGTCATGTGGAACATCATCCTGTGAACCAGCATCATCCTGTGGAGCAGCAACAACTTGTGTTGATGTATCTATTAATGCTAATTAATGCATAAAATTTGAAGGGGGTTCAAACCCGAATTATGACAAACTTTGTATAATTAAGAGTAAGTGAGCAACACAAGTCAAGTTGTGAACCAAAAGAACACTGGTCAGCGCAAATCCTCCTCGTTAACTTTTGAGGACTTGGTATTGCAGGATTTTTGGCTTATTTGACTCTTGCTACACACTATCATGGTCAATATCCAATAACAATAGATAATGATTCTGATATCTCAATCAAACATATTGGTTATTTCACTTTATCCGCCAATAATCAAACCTAGCATGTTTCCAATGTATTTCATGCTCCCAATGTTGCTGCAAATTTTCTCCGTATCAGTTGGGTCAAGATAATCATTGTTGCATTATCTTTGATGCTCATTCTTTCCGTATTCAGAACTCAATTCGGGTAAAATACTTTACCAAGGGGTCAGTAATCAAGGTGTCTATTACTAGCTACCGTATCAACTATCAAGTCCTCCATTTTCTATCATCTTGCTACCACTACAAACTATATTTTTAGACATGTAACTTTTGAAAAAACTGTTGTTCTTTGTGCTACATCCCCGTCTAACTGTTCTTCCTCCTCACTTTTCCATCATCATCTACAACACTATTCATTAGTTCCTTTACCCCCAGGTAAGAATAATGTGGGTTGTAAATGAGTATACAAGTAAAATGAAATGCAGACAGAACTATAGAGTCTTTATCCTAACAACATTATTCATTAAAGAAAAGACTTTCCTTTGTTTCAAATCTCTCAAAACTCAACATTCTTCATTTGAAGATTTTCCAATTGCAAGATCCTTTGTTCCGATTGATTAAAGTTTTAGCCTCTTTTTTTTTTGTGGCTAAAAAACCAAAAATTATTTCATACTAACATCCTAGGTTTTTCAGGCCTTCTGAATCCTTTGTTCCCACTTATTAAAGTATTAGCCTTTCTTTTTTGTGGCTAAAAAACGAGAAGTTATTTGATACTAACACCTTAGGTTTTTCAGGCCTTCTGAATTACTGGACTCATACGGCCTGATTTAAATCAAATGTGCAACAACTATCCTGGGATTACACAACCCAACAGAAACATAGCATAACTGTGCAAAAAACGGCAGAAAATTTGCCACACAAGAAGAACAAACAATCAAGTCACCTTAGTGTCAGCATCAGCTTGTTGTTTGTCAAGAAGCTGTTCAAGGAGGAGCCTGTAAGAACCCTCTTCAATAAACGGCCATCCTTCATCTCCGCCATAAACCTGATAACAAAACCCTTCTGATATTTCAAACAAAACCCAGAAAAGATTTCCTCTCAGAAACCAATGAAAACAGAACCAAGGAAAAATATGATAAACCCACCTTCAGCAGTTCTCTCACCGTCAAACGCACTACTTTCTCATCAAACCCCATTTCACGCGTCATCGCATCAATGGCTGCATCCATTCGAGTAACCCTCTGCAAATATGAAGCCAAGCAGAAAATTAAAAAAAAAGAAATAATAATATATGGGAAAATGCGAAGAAAAGTGATAAATAAACAAAAACTTGATTTTTCAGAATAAGGAACAAGAAAAAACAAGGAAGATCAATGTGGAAAAAATGGGGGTTAAAAAAGAAAGGGATGTTCAAGTAGTAGCGAGAAAGTACGGGAAAATATGAGAAATAGTGACAAAATAAAAAAGCCCAAACCTTTCTGGGTCGTCCTCTCGCCATCGGCTGTCAATGCTCAGTTCTGTTTGCTTTTACTGAGAATGGGAAGTAATTAAGGAACAGAAGAGATGGAATTGAAATTGCAGTAGCCTGAAAATTGATCAAACAGCAAAAAATAATGAACAGTTCCTCCTAGAGAACTGTGAGTACCCAGAAAATTGCTCCAAAAATTAATGGAGAGCTCCTAGTCCTAGAGAATCTACTCATCCACTACACTTCTCGCGGGTACGAGTTTGGTGATCGCTTCGAAATTGCAACCAGCGCGATAATAGACAAAGTGAGAATCTGCGTTTGTCACAACTTGGGCCAGCCCAGACTTGTTAATGTGCGTGGGCTTTTCCCGGAGTTATTCAGATTCTTTTTTTAAATTACAACGGATATTAAAAAAAAAATTAGATTAAATCACATAATAAATTAGTCAATGCCGAATTCACAGAGAGTCAAAGGTGGCCACTTAATCTTCAACTTACTGGAAAATAGCCTATAAAGGTCAGAAACGGACTCCACTCGCCTGAAAACTTGCAGGGAAAGATTTTTTTTTACTAAGATTATAACTAGACTGAAATTTTGGGGGGAAAGAGAACAACCTAAGCATAGTCATGGATGAAATCTTAATTGACGTACTTGCAGAGCGGCGCATGAGGCAACTAATGAAGAAGCAGAGGGTCTGCCCTAATTTTTCTTTTTAACCATAATGATGATGTTTTCTTAAAACAATTAGGGCTGATGTTTTGAGGAATCTGATAGTTATACCGAGTTTTCATACCAAGTTTAAATATCAAAGTTATGACAATAAATTATTGTCAACGCATCAGTTTGATATTCAAATTTAGTACAACAATTTGGTACCTTTGTCACAATTCGTTTTTTAAAATAACACATGTCAAATTTTATTAAAAACTTTGTGCTCATTGGGTTGTGCTTTTTCTAAAATACTTTTATATAGCAGCGTTTTGTATTAGTAGCGCTTATGTCTATATTACTTTTACGAAGAAACATTTTAATGTTTTGTATACACATTATAAGTGCAAATATTAGTGTCATCTAATACTACTTTTGCTTCATTGATAAGTGGCAAAGCCAAGATCCTTTCTTTAGGGGCCCAATAGCATAGTGACAAGGTAATATAGAAGTCCTTATATTTTGAGGATTTTATAATATGGGATGCTTTAATAGTTGTTAAATTTATCAATCTATTTAAACTTTATATTGAATTTATGGTGAAACTGAGTTAAAATTATCCCAATCAAATCCTATTTCCAATAGCACCTTCACTATATCTCCTAATTGACATTTTACACACCAAATTCCGACAATGATAGTTTCCCTACTCTTATTCAGTTTCACTTTGCAAGTTGTTATCAAGAGTAGGAGTTGGATGGGGGTATTTAACAATAAATTTAATATAAATTTTAAGTTAATTAATGAATTTGACGACTATTAAGTGAATTCCATATTTTAACACCACATTATAAGATTCTCAACACAGAAGGATCCATATATAAGCAGGAGCAACTCAAATAGGAGTTAGAGACGGTTCTTGGAGCATTGGGACGACCACCTCATGATTATATGCGGGATAGCCTAACTTGTTAGCTATAAATATAAAATTCAGCTTTTATAAATAACAATTTTTTTTTTGGTTGTACTCGATACTTTACAAGTCAGTGAGTTATTTTAGTTTAATAATTTCTTACCCCAATATCTTCTAAGAAATCATTTGACTTGATGCTTTTCATTTAGTCGAGTTTAATTTTTGAATAAACTACTTAAAATTACCTAAATTATAGGGATAATTTCAAGTTTATATCTCAACTATGAGAATTTTTATCTAGGTACCCAAACTATCAAAACTCAACATCTAGGTACCTACCGTTAGTAATCTGTTAAAAAAATATGTTAAGTTCCCAAATGGTACTTGTTGATCCATATTTTATGCTGACATGGACTCCATGTAGATAAAAACAATAAAATTGTATTTTTAAAAAATTAATATAATCATAAATAAATTATAGGATAAACTACATAAAAGTACCCAAACTATAGGAGTCATTTCAAGTTCATATCCCAACTATGAAAATTATCATCTAGGTACCCAAACTATCAAAACACAACATTTAGGTACCCAGCATTAGTAATCTGTTAAAAAAATATGTTAAGTGTCCATGTGGCACTTGTGAGGCCATTTTTCATGCTGACATGGACTTAAAATAATTATTTTACTTTTCTTTTTATTATTTATTTATTTATTTTTACTCTCTCTCCTACCCAGCCTCTCTCTCCTACCTAGCCTCTCTCTCCCCGACTCTCTCCCTCTGCGACAACCACCACCACCGCCCTTGATTCCGACCACGACCACCCTCACCACCATTCCTAAACACCTCCCCTCGTCGAGACGAACTCGTCCCTGCCACCCATCATCGTCGAAGCTCGCTATAAAAGACGAATCGTAGCCGAGAAACGTACAAACCTTCGCCGCCATCGACGGAGTTTCCAGCCTACCCAACCTTCGAGACCACCTCAAATGGCTTCGTCTGAGCAAGGAGAGCATAACCTCACCTCCCTTTGCGATCGATGGTGCCTGTGACGCCCGGATCGAGAAAAAAGGAAAAGTCCACCGTAGAGGAAGAATCGAAGTTACGAACTGAGAATTTACTCGTGGTTCCCGTGCATTATAATTACCCTGCTACCTCATCTGGAGCTTCTCGTCTCAGTTTCTTGAGATAATAGAAGATTTTAATCTCGTCGCCAATCTGGACCATAGTGGAGGACCCTCCGACCCATTTTCCCAACTCGAGGTCGACCAACTTAGTGAGTCTGAGCGATTCCTTGGCCTTCTCCAAGTCTACGTGGAGGTCGCCGATCGCGATCAAGCACTCCTACAGGGGATAAAAGGTTTGCAAAGGTGATGACGAGGGTAGAGGATCACTGAGATTGTGGTGGTTAGGGAGGGCATTTTAGGAATTTTGAGGAGGTTGGGGAGTTTGAGGTAAGAGGGAGAGGCCGCCATTGATGGAGAAGTCAACGAGGTGTCGACCAAAGAGGAGAGGAGATTGCGAACTTCTATGCAGTCCTTTGATGATGCCGGTGGTGCAGTACCTGCTTCCATCCTTTGATGGCAGCCACTTTAAGTGGCTGGGTAGGAGAGAGAGAGAGTAAAAAAAAATTAAAAAAAATAATAAAAAGAAAAGTAAAATAATTATTTTTAATATATTTAATTTTTAATTATTTATTATTTTTAATAATAAAAAAAAGTAAAATAATTATTTTAAGTCCAAATCAGCATGAAAAATGGCCCCACAAGTGCCATTTGGGCACTTCACATATTTTTTTTAACATATTACTAACAGTGGGTACCTAGATGTTGTGTTTTGATAGTTTGGGTACCTAGATGAAAATTTTCATAGTTAGGGTATGAACTTGAAATGACCCTTATAGTTTGGGTACTTTTATGTAGTTTATCCTAAATTATAATACAAATCAAAATAAGAAATTAAAAGAACAAAAAAGAAAAAGAAAATCCAAACCCGAATGCCCATCCCCAATTCGTTCGTCGATCGCCCTTTTCATGAATTAGCACCCCACCCCTCAACGGCAACGATGAACACCCCACACCCCCTCTCTTTCTCTTCATCCCTGCGAAATCTTCACGGTGTTCAGGGCGATGATGGTGATTTTTCTCTCTGGCATCGGTCGTAATTTCTTGCCAGCATTGTGTGCTTTTTCTAGCCTAGCAGACCCATCATCAATTCCCATGATTTTAGCATCATAAACCGCTAGGGAATCAAAATTCAAAACTGATAGAAGTTATAGGTTCAGTTGATGTGTTCTCCGCCTTCTGAGTTGACGGGTTGTGGCGATGGTGTGTCGGGGTTGGGTCGTGGGCGGGTTGTCATCTTCTTCATCTTCACTGTGCTCATTGTCTTCCAGATCTTTCATGTTGCGACAACGGTTGTCGGCGGTAGACTGGTGGTTGGCGTAGGTTGTAGAGGCTTGAGAGTTGATTTTGTTAATTTTGGCGTAGGCTGTTGAGTTTGAGATCTGTTGACTTGGTTCTTTTTTTATGTTAATTTTGTTTTGAAAGATATTATGGAGGAAGAAGAGATGTTATGCATGTGGTAGGTCATGGGTCATGGTTAGGGAGGGGCGATGCTGCTGCAATTTCTTGAGCGGCAGCGCTTTGATTTCTGGGCTGTTTCTGTGCTAAATTTTTTGTTCGAATGTTTCTGGGTTTATGGGTTTGGTGGATTTTTGGGTTTATGAGGTTTTGAATCTACCGACTGGAAAATTTAATTAGTGAATTTTCGTAAATTAATTTAGGAAATGATGAAATTGCCCTTGGTATTATAAGGGGCTCGGAAGTCAATTTTGTGTGGAGACGCATTTGACAGTTTTTTGGGTACCGTTGCATAGGTCTCGAACTCACGAGTTCGTAGACATGCGGCACGCAAAAAATGGAGTCCGTGCGAGCGAGTTACGGGTCTAGATTATTCAGGGGTATTTTGGTAAATTCCCTTGGGTCTATGTATTTAATCCAGATTTCACGAGTTAATTTTCATTTCTTCCTTTCACAGACTTGTGACACCACCGACCGACACCAACCGAACCAAAACACAAAAACTTCTATTTGGACTTTCAATTCATGGCAACCTTGGCCAATTTAGTTAAATTCATCAAACTCTACTCCTTCCCGCGAGCAAAAATGTACCCACCGTCGAAGGAAACAGCCGCGGGGGACACCGAACTGAGGAAAGGAAAACTGAAACCTTCCGGTCGATTTTTCGGCCAACACAGGTATGAGTTTCGTGTTTAGAGTTCATTTTTGAATTCCTGGGTTTGAGTAGATGGATTTAGATATAAAATTTTTGAAAAACGGTTTAGTTTTGAGAAAGTTAGGAAAAACTTGAAGCTCGCCCGGTAATAGTGTTTTCCGGCTGCGGCGGACGGTGGCGCGGTCATCTTCTCCGGCCAGACTCCAACGACTGAGTCGGTCAGAGGTGTTGACGTGGCAAACCGCGTGGCAGCCACGTGGAGGCCACCTGGCAGCCACGTGGGTGCCACCTAGCGGCTGAGTCAGCAGTCATGTGAGGCATTATGCAGGCGCGTGAAGGCACATGAAGGCGCATAGCGGGCATGGCCGAGCGACCAATCTTATATCGACGCGTGACGAAGCGTGAGATCGATTCTTAGGTCACGAGGATGCGTGTCGATAAGGTCTCGACATTTAGGACCTGTTGGCGCAGGTTTCGGGTCAATCAGACATCGTTTAGGGGTAATTTTGGATGTCCAAAGTGGCTGCATTTTTAGTGTGACGCGAGCGGACTTCCCGTGGTTTAGGGAGTTTAAATGTTGGGTATTTAATGATTGTTAGTAATCCCGATTGTTACTTTTGACAGACGATACTGCTCCGGGAACTTCAGAGAAGCGTACGACTCGGGATTGAGCTATCGATGAGTGGACTTTGGTTTATAAATTATAATGCATGCATAAAGGTATATTTAAATTAAATATTGTTATATATTGTTTTGGTACTTTTCTGGAATTTAGAAATTGTGTTATTAAATGATGACTGGACACGAGTTTTCAATATTACCAGTGGAAACAATGTTTTGGGCTATGGCCTGGGTTTATGGACTTTGTTATTAAATGGTTTTAACTTAATAGATTTTGAGTCCATGATTTTTCGGTGCAGACTCGGATTTGTGATTTCCTTCGATTTGGGCATAGACCCGATTTTTCAATGAATTTGGCTTAGGCCATGAAACAAGGATTTCAAAACATGGATTTTGGTTTTCACCGATTTACTGTCCCCGATGATCAAGGTTTTCTCTGACTGGCGTTGAGGGGTTTTGCTCCATTAGATTGTTGAGGGTTCTCCGACGCTGGTGTCGAGGGGTATATTTTTTTCCACCAGGTCATTGAGGCTGTCTATGCATAGTACAGGGTTCTGCATAACTCGAGGTATATCGGGTGTGGAGGGTTTTGAGCTATGGCTCGGGATTTTATTCGGGAATAGTGAGATATGTTTTGATCTATTTTGTGTCCAAGTCGGTTTACATGATTTATAAACTCCTTTGAGGAGGGTTTTCAAACCAGGGTTGTGGACCACGAGTTGTTTCCATTATTCGAATTTTCGTGGGTCCCACCATGTGTTTTAATTCAAAATGGATTTTCCGGTAAGTTTTCGATTATCCTTATGGTTTTGTTGAAAGGGAATTTCATGCATGCATTGTTTTATTCGTGGAGGGGGAAAATGTATGTTTTCCTCGGAAATGGTTTTAAATGATTATTTTTTACCACTCACATTTTTCGTGTTTTAAATCCCCTCCAGGCTGTTGCATTGACGTGGGCATATCCAGAGGCGGAGGCATTACATTTCAACTGCGCGTTTACCTAGAGCAAGATATTTATTTATGTATTTACGTATCCTATCTAGATGCTCTGATAAGTCTTTTGGACTGAGTGTAAAATTGTGGTTATATTATTGGATGCTGATGTTGTTAGCATTTGGAGTGTTATCTGATCCTTCGTCTGATAGGTGGAAGACGGTTAACAAGTCCTTAAGGGGAGATTCTACCGGATTTTTGGCAGAATTCTCATAATTATTTTCAAGGGCTTAAGGGTATTTTTGGAATTTTATTAAGTTGTCAGACGGGAGCAGGGTTTTTCCCAGGTTTCGATGGACATTCGGGAAGGGTCCTGTCAACTTGGTATCAGAGCACTAGGTTTAAAATCCTGTAGACCGTACACCTAGTGTACATCTGATTATGGTATTGTTGGTTTATGGTTCTTATCAGCGTAATGCCTCCGAGACGCGAGCCCCGTCAGCGCCCTGGAAATAGTGAGGACACACATGAGACCCTAGTAGAGCCAGATTTGAGGCAGACCCTGGATCAATTAGGTCGGACTTTGACTACGGTACTTCAGGGTAGGGCTACTACTGAAGTGTCTGACATTGAGCGAGCTCAGAGGTTGGGGGCGACAGTATTTACGGGCGAGTTAGGCCCAGATGATGCGGTTGAGTGGCTTACTCATTTGGAACCAGTGTTTGCTATTATGAGGTGTCTTCCGGAGGATAGGGTGCGGTTATCCACATTTCTTTTGGGTGGTTATGCATACCGTTGGTGGCATGCTTTGCAGCTGACAGGCTGGGATGTCCGTACCTTTACTTGGGAAACTTTCTGGGAGTGCTTCCTCGAGCAGTTTTATCCTCAGTTATACTGAGATGCCATAGAGGTTGAGTTCCTGCAGTTACATCAGGGGGACATGACGGTGGCACAGTATGAGAAGAAAGTTCTTGAGTTGTCACGATTTGTACCGGCTCTTGTGACGACAGAGATGGATAAGTGTCGCAGGTTTAAGTACGGACTACGAAATGAAGTTCGAGTAGCAGTCACTGCTATGGCACATACTTCTTTGACGGCTTTGGTAGACGATGCTACCAGAGTAGAGTTGAGTTTGCCAGCTCAGTAGTAGTTTAGTGGTTCCAGGCGACGCAGGGATCGCTGCAATATCGGAGCCTCTAGTCTAGTTAAGGACCAGCAAAGAGAGGCAGTTCCAGTTCTGGATCTTCTGGGGGTGTAGGATCCTGAGCAGGCAGTGGCAGAGCCAATCAGGGACAACAATCTTCAGCTCGGTTTAGTGGGACTTTAGTACAGTCGACCGGGAGACAGAGTGGCAGACCCGCACGGCCGGGTGACACCGGTTATTACTTTTGTGGGGAGACTGGCCATTTCAGGAGAGACTATCCACATCGTCATCCGGGCATTAGTTCTTTGGGCCGAGAGGTTTCTAAATCGAGTTAGAGAGCAGCGCAGACATCTGGTCCTTTAATAGGGAGCTAGACCCAGTCCAGTGGGGCTAGCAGGGCCAGAGGGAGACGTGGGGGTCTTGGTCGATCTTCTGGTACACATGCCTGAGTTTTTGCGATGACTCAGCAGGAGGATCGAGCAGCACCAGAGCTGGTTACTGGTACGTTATCTATTTTTAATCAGGATGCTCATGTTTTGTTAGATCTCGGGGCTACACATTCTTTTATTTCTCGGGATTTTACACTTTTTGCTGATAGAGATTTGTCCCTGATTGGTTGGGACATGGGTATTAGCACTCCTATCGGAGATATGTTAGTGGTAAACCTCATGATTCGCAGTTGTCCAGTAATAGTGGGAAGTCATGAGTAAGAGGCAGATTTAATTCCCTTGGACATTTATGATTTTGATGTGATTCTGGGGATGGATTGGTTAACTATGCATCATGCCTCCATAGATTAGGGTGGTTTTCCGGAGTCCAGGTTTGCCAGAACTGACATTTCAGGGTGACCATAGGGTACTTCCCTCGGGAGTGATCTCAGCTTTGACGGCTGAGAAGTTATTGAGGAAAGGTTGTGTGGGATATTTAGCTCACGTGATTGATTCTCGGGATACTCCGGTGAGAGTAGAGCATATTCTTGTGGTGAATGAGTTTCCAGAGGATCTTCCAGGGTTGTCACCTCACCGGGAGATTGAGTTCACCATAGAGCTTCTTCTAGGTACTCAACCTATATTCCAGGCATCGTATAGAATGGCACCGGCAGAATTGAGGGAATTGAATACTCAAATGCAGGACTTGGTGGATATGGGATTTATTCGACCAAGTGTCTCACCTTGGGGTGTACCGGTGTTATTTGTAAGGAAGAAAGATGGTGGTTTAAGGCTCTGTATTGACTACCGGCAGTTAAACAGGGTTACGGTGCAGAATAAGTATCATTTACCACGAATTGATGATTTGTTTGATCAATTAAAAAGGGCAAGGTATTTATCTAAAATTGACCTTCGATCCAGGTACCATCAGTTAAGGATCAGGGAAGGGGATGTTCCTAAAACGACTTTTAAGACACGCTATGGGCATTATGAGTTCCTAGTGATGCCTTTTGGGTTAACTAATGCACCGACAACGTTTATGGATTTGATGAACAAGGTGTTCCGACGGTATTTGGATTGGTTTGTGATTGTGTTCATCAATGATATCTTAGTTTATTCGAAGAGTGCTAAGGCACATGAGAATCACTTGAGGTTGGTACTAAATATGTTGAGGAAAAAGCAACTATTCGCTAAGTTCAGTAAATGTCAGTTTTCGTTGACTAATGTGGGATTCTTAGGGCATGCGATTTTTGCTGAGAGTATCAGCGTGGATCCCCAAAAAGTCGAGGCAGTGGCAAACTGGGAACAACCAAAGATAGTGTCAGAGGTGAGGAGTTTTCTGGATTTAGCGGGATATTATCGGCGATTCGTAGAAGGATTCTCTATGATAGCTGCCCCGTTGACTCGGTTGACAAGGAAATGAGTCAAGTTTGACTGGGATGATGAGTGTGAACAAAGCTTTGAAGAGCTTAAGCGGAGGTTGACTTATGCCCCAGTGTTAACCCTTCCAGATGATAACAGAGGATTTGAGGTGTACAGTGATGCATCATTACGGGGTATAGGCTGCGTGTTGATGCAGCATGGGAAGGTGATAGCTTATGCTTCCAGGCAACTTAAACCTCATGAGTTGAATTACCCTACACATGATGTAGAATTAGCAGTAGTGGTGCATGCACTGAAGATTTGGAGACATTATTTGTATGGGGAAACATGTCGAATCTTCACCAATCATCAAAGTCTGAAATACTTTTTCACCCAGAAAGATCTGAATTTGAGACAGAGAATATGGCTTAAGCTGATAAAGGATTATGATTGTTCTATAGAGTATCACCCAGGAGAGGCCAATGTATTGGCGGATGCACTGAGCAGGAAGTCCATGGGTTCATTGGCATATTTGCATACTGTTTTCCTAACGTTGTTGGTAGAATGCCGAAGAGCGGGAATTGTATTGGACATGGATAGCCAGGGGGCTCTGTTGGCTAGCTTCCATGTGAGACCTGTTTGATTGACTGGATTATTGAAACTCAATTCCGGGATCCTACTTTGTGTAATATTAGGATGAAATTGGAGGCTGGGAACAAGCAGCATTACATGGTTCGGGATGATGGAGCCTTGGTTAAGGATGGCCGGTTGTGCGTACTTAATGATCTAGAGTTGAAATGAGATATTCTTGAGGAAGCTCATAGTTCTGCCTATGCTATGCATCCAGGAGGTACGAAGATGTATCATACTCTTAAGGAACATTATTGTGGACTGGGATGAAAAGGAAAATAGCAGAGTTTGTGAGTAGATGCATGACATGTCAACAAGTAAAAGCTGAGAGGCAGAAACCATGGGGCACTGCAACCGTTACCTATTCAGGAATGGAAGTGCGACCACATTACTATGGATTTTCTATAAACTTCCAAGGACTCAAAAAGGACATGATGGAATCTGGATAATTGTTGATAGACTCACGAAGTCAAGAACATTTCTTGTCAGTACGGGAAGATTACCGGCTGGGCCAGTACACCAGGTTGTTTGTGGATGAGATCATAAGGTTACATGGGACTCCAGAGTCGATTGTATCAGACAAGGATCCTATGTTTACTTCGAGGTTTTGGCGGAGTTTGCAGAAAGCCTTTGGCACTACGCTGCATTTCAGTACATCTTTTCATCCTCAGACTGACGGTCAGTCTGAGAGGACAATTCAGATTCTAGAGGATATGATGAGAGCTTATGTACTACAGTTTAAAGGAAATTGGGATTCACACTTGGCTTTAATGGAGTTTGCATATAACAACAGCTATCAGTCTAGTATTGGGATGGCTTCTTTTGAGGCCTTGTATGGGAGACAATGCAGAACACCGATATGCTGGACTGAGGTAGGTGAAAAAAAACTGTTGACACCAGAGGTTGTGGAAATGATAGAGGAAAAGATTTGGATCATCAGGGAAAGGCTAAAGGCAGCTCAGGACCGCCAGAAAAGCTATGCGGACCGAAAAATCAGAGACCTTGAATTTGAGGTCGGAGACTGGGTTTTCCTGAAATTATCCCCTTGGAAGGGAGTTGTACGTTTTGGTAGACGAGGGAAACTGAGTCCTCGCTACATTGGACCTTATGAGATTGTTGAGAGGATAGGGCCAGTGGCTTACAGACTTGCTTTACCACCAGAACTGTCAAAAGTTCACGATGTATTCCATGTATCCATGCTCCAGAAGTACCTATTCGATGAATCTCATGTATTGGAGGTGCAACCAATTGAGCTGAGAGATGATTTGACTTTTGAGGAGCAACAAGTGCAACTTCTAGATTGGAAGGAAAAAGTACTGCGTAGAAAGACTATTCATCTGGTTAAAGTTCTGTGGAGGAATCAGAACGTGGAGGAGGCCACGTGGGAAACCGAAGCACTGATGCGGGCACATCATCCACATTTGTTCCAGTGATAGGGATGAATTTTGAGAACGAAATTTCTCGAAGGGGGTGAGTTGTAACGACCCGGAAATTTAATTAGTGAATTTTAGTAAATTAATTTGGGAAATGACAAAATTACCCTTGGTTTGATAAGGGGCTCGGAAGTCAATTTTTTGTGGAGACACATTTGACAGTTTTTCGGGTACCGTTGCATTTAGAGTGTAAAATTGTGTTTATATTGTTGGATGCTGATGTTGTTAGCATTTGGAGTGTTATCTGATCCTTCGTCTGACATGTGGAAGACGGTTAACAAGTCCTTAAGGGGAGATTCTGCCGGATTTTTGGCAGAATTCTCATAAGTATTTGCAAGGGCTTAAGGGTATTTTGAGAATTTTATTAAGTTGTCAGACGGGAACAGGGTTTTTCTTGGGTTTCGAGGGGAAATTCGGGAAGGGTTCTGTCATTGAATATCTGGTTTTTGTGTTTGGATCTAAGGTTTCAAAATACATGAGCCTTCTTGTTATTCATCAGATTTTTTGTGTTTGGATCTAAGGTTTCATCAGAGTGGTGTATGGCTTCTCAGTTCTTCATCAATGCCCAAAATTTTCAATTTTGTTAGATGTTTTTTGTTAGGTCTGGATTTGATTATGATGACTTCAGAGGGAGAGGGAAAGAAAAGATGCAAACCCTTGTTAGATTTTTATTAGATATAGTTTTATCAATTTATTACATCTTGTAGAGATAGATGAAGATGGGGCTACTGGGTTAGTTCATGCGTCAAGAATTCATGGTCGGCGAAGGCGTTGGGGGGTAAGGTGGAGTTGGAGAGACGAAGAAGACGAATGAAGGGTCATCGTTCCCGGTGCTGAGGAGGGTTTTGATTTTGTATTTATTTTTGTTTATTTTTTATTTTTTGTTTATTTATTTTAAGATTTTATTAATAAACTTTTAATAATATTCAAATATTATTTTTTTTTTTGCCTACATGTCATTCATGTCAGCATAAAAAATGGCCCCACAAATGCCATTTGGGCACTTAATATTTTTTTTTAATAGATTGCTAACGGTGGGTACCTAGATGTTGTGTTTTGATAGTTGAGGTACCTAGATGAAATTTTTTATAGTTGGGATATGAACTTGAAATGACCCCCATATTTTGGGTACTTTTATGTAGTTTATCCTTAATTTTTCTATACGTTTTTCTAAATCTTGCATAAGACCTCCTAAATGATGGAGTTACAATTGGAGTTAGACTGTCAAAGGTTTCCATGTCAAAATTAGGAGTAGGCATAAATCCGTTAAAACCGCTTATCATTCTTGTAGTTCTTGAGTTTATGAGTTAAATCTGATTCGATCCAAACCGTTATTGAATAACGGTAGATTTTGACCACATAAAATTCAAACGGTTTGAGAATCAAAATCATTTCATTAGTAACGGTTCAGTTTTGATTTTTGTTTTGGGAAATCCGTTGGAATCTAAACCGAACCGTTAAGGAATATATTTATTTATATTAATTTTGAACTATTATTTGTCACTCTATGATTGGTTATAGTAGGCTTACCATCCACCTTTTTTTTTTTTTATCATTGCTCATTCAAAGCAGAAAACAAGAAAAGACACAGGAAAGAACTAAGAAATAAGAAACAGAGCAGTAGTAACTAGACGCAGACAATCAGCTCCCATCATCTACTAGGGTAAAAGCAAGCGGCGGAGGACAGGGCAAACCATCTCGGGAAAGCACGTGCACTAAGGATGATAGAGGACGGTCGATCCAGACCTCTATGTGCATCACTCGTCGCGCCCGTGTCGCTAAGGCATCAGCTACCATATTAGAAGAGCGGTGTGTCCAGACAAAATCCACATTCTCAAATTCCCTAGCTACAGTTTTCACCCTTGCCAAGATTGGGAAGATTTCCCAGCGACCACGATTAATGGAGCCTTTTGATACTCTAATCAATTCCATTGAATCCGATTCAAATATTACCTTTCAATACCATCGAGTTATAGCAAAATTAACTCCTTCCAGAAGGGCCCAGGCTTCTGCCTCAACTGCAGAACTTGTAGAGCTTCCAATATTGCACCCGGCAACAAAACTACCCCCAGCATTGCGCACCACTACTCCAAGCCCAGCCAGATTAGAACTAGGAATCTAGGACGCATCAACATTAAGTTTAAGAAAGGTTGGGTCAGGCGATTTCCAGTGCAGATCATTCCTTGCCACGACCTCAACACAGCTGGCCAGAAAAGTGGGAGGAGCAATGGCAGCCCATATATCACGCAGCAGTGTCCTACACTCTTCAATTGCTCCGCGGGGATTGAAAGGGCACTCCTCAAAAGTAGCACGGCACCGTTATTTCCAAACTGACCAACAATTGACTGCAACTATCGACCACACCCACTACTTATCAATGCCCATCAAGAAACTTGGAGATGAAATACTGGAAATCCATGCTTCAAAATTCGATATGCACAAAGGGTCAATCACGTAGCTTAGCATACTCCCAAACCATACACATCTGGCACCTCGACATTGTAACAGCAAGTGCTCCTCTGACTCAATTTCATCCTGACATACTGGGCAAAGTGGGGAAGAGCCCAAATGGCGCCGAAATAGATTTCCACGGGTTGGAATACAACGCTTTATTACTTTCCATAGAAATGTTCTCACTTTTGGGATTGACTTTATATTCCATATGAGGTTCCATGTTTCCTTTGGGGTGGTATTAGAGGAAGAAGGCCGAGAAATCATAGCTCTCGGGGCATGAGACCTTAACCACTGATAGCCAGATTTTACCGTATACTCTCCATACTTTGACGCTGGCTAGATCAGTCTATCCTCCATAAGGTTAGAACCAACAGGCATGTCACTAATCAACTTCAGCTTCGGCTCTGGAAAAACCCCCACCACCGTGTTCAGATTCCATTCCTCAATATGAATGTCAAAGTAGGATGCCACCACATCGTCAAGGTTTGCTCCCGCAGGGGCCGATAATCTGGGCTGGAATTCAGGAAGTCCAATGACCCACTTGTCGGTCCAAAATTTTATAGTTTTCCCGTCAATGACCTGCCAATGAGCACCTCTAGTAATCACGTCCCTACCATCAAGGATGTTAGACCAAGCCCAGGATGCACGGGATCCACGCTTTGCTTTCAGAAAATCCACATTTGGAAAGTATATACTTTTAAAATCATTTTTGCCCAAAAAGAGTTTGGGTCACAAATCAGCCGCCAACATTGTTTAGCCAGCAGCGCAACATTGAAGTCTTCCATATTCCGGAACCCCATCCCTCCCTCAGCCTTAGGGAGACCAAGCTCTTTCCAACTTACCCAGTGCAATTTATTCCAATCCTGAGATTGACCGCACCAAAAGTTTGCAAGAATTGCATCTATTTCAGGGCGCATAGCCTTAGGGAATCGAAAGACTGCCATAGGATATGTTCGGATTGCATGGGCAACTGCTTTAATTAATACTTCCTTGCCGACTTGGGACAATAAGCTTTGTTTCCACCCATGTATCATATGTGGTGAGAATTCACTTATGTTTTATTTCAATAGGAAAGGTATATATATATACAAATATTAGGAATGTTACTATGGGCCTAATTAGTGGACAGAGTTTAATTAGGAACATACAGCTCTCATTGACACTCCCCCTCAAGTTGGAGCATGTATGTCGTCAATGCCCAACTTGCTAAGTGAGCTGTTGAATACTCTGCCGGTGACTGCTTTAGTGAGGACATCTGCAAGTTGATCTTCAGATTTAACAAATGATACCTCAATGATCTTTGCCTCGAGTTTCTCCTTGATGAAATGTCTGTCGACTTCAACATGCTTGGTTCTATCATGTTGCACTAGATTATATGCGATGTCTATTGCTGCTTTATTGTCACAATTCAGTTGCATAGCATGATTGAGTTTTAACCCCAATTCCCCCAACAAATTCCTTATCCAGAGTAGCTCACATACTCCTTGTGTCATACCTCGATATTTTGCTTCAGCACTTAATCTTGACACTACTTTCTGTTTTTTACTTCGCCAAGTCACTAGATTGCCTCCCACAAAGGTAAAGTATCTAGATGTTGATCGCATGTCAGTAACAGAACCCGCTCAGTCTGCATCAGTGTGACCCTCAACATCTAGATGACTATGTCGTGAGAACATCAATCCTCTTCCAGGAGCTGACTTCAAGTATCTCATAATTCGGTTTACCGCATCCATGTGGGCTTCACTTGGTGCATGCATGAATTGACTCACCACACTAACGGAATATGCGATATCAGGTCTAGTGTGTCCTAGATAGATTAACTTACCCACCAGGCGTTGATATCTTTCTTTGTTGGTGGGTAACTGATCCGGATATTCACCAAGCTGATGATTCAACTCAATTGGCGTATCTGCTGGTTTGCTGGCTAGGTTTCCCCCTACTTCTCTTGATAGAAGAAATATTGAACACAATAATTATGAACTTTATTTCTACTAAGTATAACTTGGCAAGTGCACAAATCGTGTAGATAGTATAGCAAATAAGCAAGGGTCGAATCCCACAAGGACTTGCCTCAACGATTATTCCAATTAAGTTCAGATTTAATTAACTTAGATAAAAGCGCACACACACACACGCCAAAGGAGGGGGGTTTATGATTTTGAGAAACACGCACGAAAGTAAAACAGTAAATTAAAATGCACGAATGATAGATTGATTGATTATTAACTAAGGAGAATTAAGGCTTACTATCCACTCTAACCAATTATAGTCCTTAACCAGATTTTCTTGACCTAATTACTATGCAACTTCATAATTAAGTTCCAATGCAAAGGTCCCGATGGTTGGCCCACTCCACATATATTATTCTCTCTTACTTGGCATGTTCTAAACATGATGTGTACTCTAGAACGTCTAT
This sequence comes from Oemleria cerasiformis, assembly GCA_037349345.1. NCBI lineage: Eukaryota > Viridiplantae > Streptophyta > Magnoliopsida > Rosales > Rosaceae > Oemleria > Oemleria cerasiformis. Next base: position 34,232,949 of record JAZGTL010000007.1, on the reverse strand, counting down.
CACTTACTGTTTAAGAGGATGCATGAAGTACAAAGAGAATTTAATGATACTACACTAGCCTAGAAAAGTTATGTGCATTCCTAGAGTGTTGTGAATTCCGACGACAAGATCATTTCTAAACTTCAACCTCTTGATGCTCATGAATTACAAGATGATATAGTGGTCACTCAAGCAATTCCATCAATAATTTATGCAAACAAGGTAGCAAAGCTCATAAGCATAAAGGAGTGGCAGTTAAAGCAGCAATCAGAGTTATTCAACATGCATATCAATCAAAATCAAGAGCTAAAATCTAATTAACAAACTAACATGGTTAGGGCTTCAAGTAGCCCTAATCCTAACAAGAACTACTCACGCATAACTGGGATTAAAACAGATATAATTGAATTCATAATTAAATTGCAATGAAAAAAATAAGGGTACATAAGAGATTGTTGAAGAACAGACACAGCAGAGCCACGACAGAGCCTTCTTCTCCAAGCTTCATGCCTAATAATCTGTGTGTAAAATATTATCTCTAAAAATATGGTCTCTCGTCTAAAAATAATCGTCTCCCTAAACACTGAACAAAGGCTCCCTTTTATAGACAAAGGGAAAACCTTGTCCTATAAGGATTGATATTAAAAACCCTATCCTAGAATGTTCTAGAATAGTTATTGTACTTCTAATTAATTACAAAGTCCTTAAAATCTATTAGAACCAATCAGAGAACGGTTGGGAGTGTGAATGCAAGCTGGCCAGTGGGAACACAAGCTGTCCGCGGGCAGCCCGCGGTCTTCCCGTGGTCTTCTCGTGGTTTAGAACTTGGCCTTTGGAATGTCTTCGTCATAGGGGTCTGGGACTGCACTTTCAAGGCACACCATGAGTATAGTAAAAGCGCATCTTCGCTCAGGCTAGGTGCAAAAGCTATCAGGCTTAACGCAGAGGAGGAACTGTGATCCACCTCTGACGGAACATGAACTAGGGTTTAGGGATAGAGGCTGGGCTCGGATGGGAAGTTCTTGGAACATGTACTCGACATGTCCTAGCATGACCTTGGCACTTCTAGGACATGAACTTGATGTCATGAGACACAGGTTTGGGACCCGGATGGCATGATCTGAGGTACTTGGTCAAGGACTCAAAATAGGCGCACTGGCGCACTCAGGACCCAGGACCTAGTTCAGGACCTGATATTGAAATGAGGACATCTCCTTCATATGAACTCTGATTTGAGTCATTCTTTTCGCGTTCTTCTCGGAATTTACCTATCTTTCCAAATCTGCACAAGTCTCACAAGATTGATCATTTTCTACTATTGATGGCACGAAATCATTCAAAAGAGATTTAAGAGAGGCATATAAAGACATCAAAATGATGTATAAATAATGACTGATCAAATACCCCCAAACCTATCTTTTGCTAGTCCTTGAGCAAAACAAACTTTAACAAAATGAAAAGACTCGATCTTAGTTAAGATAGAACATTTAAACCCCTAGGTTCACCTAGTAGGAGGAGTTTTGTCTCCTGGGGGTTATAGCAGCACGAAACCCACAAAAGTTTTACTTAGACAAAAAGGTGCAAGAGATAGTAATTTTAACAAGGTAATAAGAATCAAAGTAAGTAGACTTGCTTTGCATAACTAAAAGGAATGTCATAGCCGTGAGTGTCATGTGAAGGTGTACATGTATAAGTGCCAAAATTTCGAGTGATCATGTTTGAGAACAACTTCATCTAAGTGCCCTAGAAAGATTTCGCCTCGACTCTAATCCTCACTAGGCAACTCTCAATTCGCACAAGAATCCTAGGCTTTCACTCTTTTCAAGCATATGTGATGTGTTTATGTTATGAAATTCAAATTTAATCACATATGAGTAACAATGAAGAATAGCACTTTATGGAAATAAAGATCTCATGAAAGGAATTGAACTTTAAGAACATAGATACGTACCTTAATCCTCCGCATGATTCTCCATAAGATCAGTTAGGTCTTCTTTTTTTTGGTTGTAACGGGGCTAAGCTTAGGGGTTTAGCAAGGAAGGATGGGATTCAAAGAACCTGAGCTGTGCCAAGGCATGAGAAGTCATGACTTGAACTTGGAATTTCTGAACTGAATCCTTTCTTAAGGCCCACGGTATTGTGCTTTCTTGATGGCTTATTTTGAGGCTCTTGTGGCTTATTTTGAGGCTCTTGGCTCACTTGGCTCAATTCACTTTGTTTTTCACTTATTTTTTTTTCTTTTCTTCTCAACGTTTCTTTCTTTCTTTTGATTTGAACGTTTTTTTTCTCTTCTTCTTTGAATTGAATTGACGCCAATATCCTTTGAATTGGGCAGCATCTTCTTTTACCTCTCATTCTCACCATGAATCTCATTTATGGCAACCTTAACACAAACTGAGGTTATAGGGTATGGCTGTAATGAATGGCGAAGTATTTCGGTTCGGTTATACTTTGGGTGAAGAAAGAAAAGCCTGAGTGTTTGGCTTCAAAATTGGCTTAGGGAGCATGCAATAGGGTAGGATAAAGCCTTTAGAGTTTAAAGCATACATAGCCTACATCACTTCTTATGGCAAACCACACATTAAATCAAGAGTATCTAAATGGTGTTAGTTCTTTAAAATTCAATGCAAAATATGATGTAATGAGATCAACAATTAAGAACAAAAACGATGAGTGTTTAAGAGTAGAAACAAGTATATCCCTCAGAAAGAATGGAAATTAGGCTCAAAGATCTCACAGGGTAGTCTCCACTAATTTTCTAAGGTTCGCTCAAATTCAGTTATTTCGTTCACTTAATCACTTAAAACATGGCAATGTGAAGTGCAAATTATGAACTACTTGACCATGGCATGACTTTTAGTAAGGCTAAGACAGTTGACTTAGCATATACATCCCTATTAACAAGTTATCATACTATTCAAAAGCAAAAAATTATGTAACTAACTAAACACAAGAAAAAACTAAAGCCTAAAAATTCAAAAGTCATGGCCGTGTATCACCCCCAAACCTACTTGTTTCTATATGCACAATTTTAAATCCACACCCTTAAACCTAAACTGAACATTGTCCTCAATGTGATAAGCAGTAAGCAAGACAACAATAGAAAGGTTTGAGAGATATAATGGGCAGAAACAGAAAAGGAAGTGAGAAATACAAACCAGGGCTAGGTTGCCTCCTAGGAGCGCTTTTTTTAACGTCTAGGCAAGACGGGGCTGGCATGCTAGGCATTTGATGGTGTGCCCAGGATTTCAGCATCAACATGGAACTGATTATGAGCCTCTTGCTGTAGAATCTGCGCTGCATCATGGAGAAAAAAGTTAGAAACACATAAAGGAATCCACCGACGAGAACGTAACTTATCGGGAAAGAGATTTAGGAGTGATTTGAATGAAAGTAGTTTCTGTCCATTCTGGAATGTCTTCCTTGGACAATGCTCGTGGGGGAACATATTTGGTTGTGCCTTGTATGTTCTAGACTTCATCCTTGGTCCCTTCCATTGATTTTTCCTTCGGAACTTGAAGAGCGGGACCAAGTTGAGGGCCTTTAGCATATTCTTGTGGTTTTTATGGTGGAACCTGCACGGAAAAAGTTCAACAGTATTAGGAGCTAAATCAGAATTCAAATCCAAGTTTGCCTTATTAAAATGAAAGTTAAGTGTTTCTAGATTGAGTTGAGAAGGCGCATTGAATTTCAAAACCGGGTCCTTGTTAGTGGGCATGGGCTGAGACACGGCTGGCAGCAGATTAGGAGGCACGTGCTGGTCCTTGGGTTCTACCGTGGATGTGTCTTGAAGCGTGGCCACAGCGCTGCGCGTCTCAAATGCGTGCTGGGAAGGTTCTGGTGTAGTGGCTAAGGACTTGCCTTGCAATGAATCTGTTGGCGCAGCTTGGCGTGTTGAAAGTGTGCCCTGGACATGTCTAGGTTCTGTGGCGCTGGGTTGTGGCTGCGGCAGGGCATTTGGCGAGTCTTGGGACTCAGCAGGAACCTTGGTTTGTGACAGGGCAGTAGGCAGAACGTGGTAATGGCTGTGGGACACGACTTGGGGCAGTGCATTGCTGCTGGGCAGCACATAGGGTAGGGGCATGGGTTTGACCTAGATTTCCTTGTCATCATCATCCGTCCTATTCTCTTCCCCCCATTTTTCTTCCATTTCGCTTTCCAATCTGTTAGTGCAAGGCAAAGAGGTATAGTTAGACATGAAATCAGAATCAGAAACATTATAAAAGGAAAAATATACTGGAGGGTATGAATTGGGTGCGTCCCACTGCTCAATCTGAGCAAAATCGGGAGACACTGTCACGGCATGGCCTTGGGCGGAATTCATGGCATCCATGGCAAGCACTTGTCGAAGTGTTAGCTTGGTGGTGTCCTCATTATTCTTTTCATCCGTGTGATGGTTCTGATTACAAGCCTCCATGCTTTGTATCCTGGTCCACAGCGAAGGTTGGGTGGACTTTGCGGCCTCCATGGCAAGCACTTGTCGAAGTGTTGGCTTGATGATAGGTTCACCATGATCATCATTCCCGGCCTCACTTGGTGGGGAATATGCCCTTTCTTCAGTTTGGTGTACGTCGAACTCAAACACCCTCTTGCTCTTTTCTAGTATCTCCTCCAAGCACTGGCTTAGCCCTCGGAGTTCTTCATTAAAAGCTATCATGTATTGAGTACAAGCCTCATTGCATTGCACCAAGGCCCTCAGCAAAGGTAGGAGGTCAGGAGTGGGTTCGTGGTGAGGAACTATTTGAGGGGAGTTCCATGCGAAATTAGGCTGCTGGCACCATCCTGGGTTGTATGGTTCTGGTTGTTCTTGATAAGGGGATGCCGGCTGATTGTTCCACCCTGGGTTGTATGGTTCTGGGTTTTCATGATTGCTCCACCCTGGGTTGAATGAAGTTGGGTATGGATCGTTCCAAGCTCCCGTCTCCATGTATGGATAATTCCATGGTCCCATATCCATGTATGAGTTGTTCATATGTACATGAGAAAGATGACAAACTAAATTAGTAAACAATCTAAATAGTTAAAATACAAAATTGAGTTAACTAAATCTGAATTAATGGGCACCGTTGAGCGACAAGTCCCCGGCAACGGCACCAAAAACTTGTTGGATAAAATAGAGAACACAATTAAAGATGAAATATATTCTATTCAGTTTAACCTTGCAAGTGCACAAATCGTGTAGATAGTATAGCAAATAAGCAAGGGTCGAATCCCACAAGGACTTGCCTCAACGATTAGTCCAATTAAGTTCAGATTTAATTAACTTAGATAAAAGCACACACACACACGCCAGAAGAGGGGGGTTTATTATTTTGAGAAACACGCACGAAAGTAAAACAGTAAATTAAAATGCACGAATGATAGATTGATTGATTATTAACTATGGCGAATTGAGGCTTACTATCCACTCTAACCAATTATAGTCCTTAACCAGATTTCTTGACCTAATTACTATGCAACTTCTGAATTAAGTGCCCATGCAAAGGTCCCGATGGTTGGTGCACTCCACATATATTATTCTCTCTTACTTGGCATGTTCTAAGCATGATGTGTACTCTAGAACGTCTATCACCTACCGTTTAAGATGATGCATGAAGTACAAAGAGAATTTAATGACACTACACTAGCCTAGAAAAGTGATGTGCATTCCTAGAGCGTTGTGAATTCCGATTACAAGATCGTTTCTTAACCTCAACCTCTTGATGCTTATGAATTACAATATGATATAGTGGTCACTCAAGCAATTCCATCAATAATTTATGCAAACAAGGTAGCAAAGCTCATCAGCATAAAGGAGTGGTAGTTAAAGCAGCAATCAGAGTTATTCAGCATGCATAGCAATCAAAATCAAGAGCCAAAATCTAATTAACAAACTAACGTGGTTAGGGCTTCAAGCAGCCCTAATCCTAACAAGAACTACTCACGCATAACTGGGATTAAAACAGATATAATTGAATTCATAATTAAATTGCAATGATAAAAATAAGAGTACATAAGAGATTGTTGAAGAACAGGCACAACAAAGCCATGACAGAGCCTTCTTCTCCAAGCTCCACGCCTAATAATCTGTGTGTAAAATATTATCTCTAAACATATGGTCTCTCGTCTAAAAATAATTGTCTCCCTAAACACTGAACAAAGGCTCCATTTTATAGACAAAGGGAAAACCTTGTCCTATTAGGATTGGTATTAAAAACCCTATCCTAGAATGTTCTGGAATAGTTATTGTACTTCTAATTAATTACAAAGTCCTTAAAATCTATTAGAACCAATCAGAGCACGGTTGGGAGTGTTAATGAAAGCTGGCCAGTGGGAACACAAGCTGGCCGCGGGCAGCCCGCGGTCTTCCCGTGGTCTTCTCGTGGTTTAGAACTTGGCCTTTGGAATGTCTTCGTCATAGGGGTCTGGGACTGTGCTTTCAAGGCACACCATGAGTATAGTAAAAGCGCATCTTCGCTCAGGCTAGGTGCAAAGGCTGTCTGGCTTAACGTAGAGGAGGAACTGTGATCCACCTCTGACGGAACAGGAACTAGGGTTTAGGGATAGAGGCTGGGCTCGGAAGGGAAGTTCTTGGAACATGTACTCGACATGTCCTGGCACGACCTTGGCACTTATAGGACATGAACTTGATGTCATGAGACACAGGTTTGGGACCCGGATGGCATAATCTGAGATACTTGGTCCATGACTCAAAATAGGCGCACTGGCGCACTCAGGACCTAGTTCAGGACCTGATATTGAAATGAGGACATCTCCTTCATATGAACTCCGATTTGAGTAATTCGTTTCGCGTTCTTCTCAGTATTTACCTATCTTTCCAAATCTGCACAAGTCTCACAAGATTGATCATTTTCTACTATTGATGGCACGAAATCATTCAAAAGACATGTAAGATAGGCATATAAAGCCATCAAAATGATGCATAAATAATGACTGATCAAATACCCACCAACACAATAAAATTGAACACTAGACCTGATATCGCATATGCCGTGGGAGGTGGTTCTGTCACCAACTTGACATGGGAGGTGGTTCTGTTGGCACAGGTAATATGTGTTTGGCTTGATGGTTTTGTAGAGTGCAACCCAGTGAAACTAGATGTCATGTGATCAATAGCGCCAGTGTCAATAATCCATGATCTATTACAAGTAAGAGAAGATGTGCAAGAGGTACTTGAGGTGGCCAAGGTCGTGGAGCCAGATGTACCTGATGGAGGTTCAGATGTGGTCTCCTGGGATGACTGAGTGGATGCAAATGAGGCTCTGTTCGAATCCTTCTTGCGTCCGTTGTGGACCCATCCTGCCAGGTAGCCAATTATCTCATAACAGCCCTTAATCGTGTGGTTATCTAAACTACATTTGGTACACTTCATTGGATGAGTTTTTTTTATTTTATTTTTTATTTTTTTAAACGAAACCGGAATTGATGAATAATATTAAAGCCTAATAGCAGCGGTTGGAGGCCGTAGCCTTTTCTCGGCTGAAATGCAGGACCCGAGTTGATGATGATCGACATCCAAGACAAACCACATGTGTTGATGAGTCTCAGACGAACCTGAACGCACCCGAACTCGAAAGTGAGGAACCCGATCGTAAACGAACTCGAAGATGAGGTCGGGTCAGCATGGTGAGTCAGTGAGTTTGTTGTAGAAGACTGGTTTGGTAGGTAGTGAGGGCGACCGGTCGGTGGGTTTGTGCGGAAGGAACGGTCACAGTGTGAGGAAACTACACTAGGCTGCTAAGAACAAAGGGCCGAATGATGGTCAAAGGGCGAGGAACCCGAACGCGAACCAGAACGGAAAGTCCAATTGCAGTGGACGAACCTGACCCGAACGTGTAGTCTTTGCTACTGTGTCCAAGCCAGTCGAACACGGGACCCAATGACTTTGTGTGGTGCACTAGGCTGCTAAGAACAAAGGGTCGAATGATGGCAAAGTGCGAGGAACCGCAACGCGAACCCGAACCCGAATGTGAACCCGAACCGAACGAAGGGGCTCTTGAGCTTGACGATGATGATGACGAACCCGAACGAACTCTTGAGTAAACCGATGATGACGAAATCGAGATGACAAACTCGAGATGACGAACTCGATGATGACGAATCCGAACGCGAACGACCTCGACGATGATGGCGACGATGGTGAACTCGACGATGGTGAGTTTTGTGGTCGGGGTCAGATTGTGGTGGGTCAGTGTGTTTGTGGTCTGTGTGGCGAGTCGGTGTGGCGGAAGGCTGGCTGTTGAAGAGGTATGTTCTGTTTTAAGGGATTTGGTTGCGGAAGTGATTGTGTCGCAGAAGGGGTGTGTTCTGTTTGGCTGCAGAAGATGTTCTGCGGGTATTGGGATTTTGCTGCGGAAGTGGTGGTGCTGCGGGAAGATTTTGCGACAGAAGGTTTATGCGGCAGAAGATGGTGGTGCTGTTTCTAGGGTTGTATGATGGCTAGGGCACTATTGAGGTTTTTTTTTTTTTTAGGGTTAGAGTGAGAGACAGTCACGATCGACTGCTCTGATACTATATCAGATGTGGTGAGAATTCTCTTGTGTTTTATTTCAATAGGAAAGGTATATATATATATATATATAGATACTAGGAATGTTACTATGGGCCTAATTAGTAGACTGAGTTTAATTAGGAATATACAGCTTTCATTGACACCATGGACCTTCTTCAATATTTTCTCCTTAACAAAGATAAGGGCCTCATTCTTCGACTGCCCCCAAAGAGTTGGAAGTCCCAAGTATAACCCCGAATCTTCAGTAAGATGTACACCCAAAATGTCACATAGTTCCATTCGAAGCTCAATAGGGGTGTTGGGGCTGCAATAGAGGTTGGATTTGTTGTAGTTAACCATCTGGCCAGAGGCATGGCAATCGACATCAAGAAGCTTCCAAATAATCCTGCAGTTTTGGGCAGTTGCCTTCATGAAAAAGATTGAATCATCAGAGAAAAATAGGTGTGAGAGAACCGGCCCATCCTCACAGAATTTCATTCCTTCCACCAATCCCCGGTCAACTGCATGATTAAGCATTTTTTAGAGAACATCACAAACTAGTATAAAGAGATAAGGGGAAATAGGATCTCCTTGTCTAAGACCTCTAGAGAGTGCAAAGCTACTCCCTGGCTGCCCATTTAAGAGCACAGCAAATTGCACTGACGAAATACAACTCGTCACCATTCTGATCCAATGCTCAGCAAAGCCCATTTTTGATAATACCGCCTCAAGAAAATTCCATTCAATTCTATCGTAGGCTTTATTCATATCTAGCTTTAATCCCATCTCATACTTCTTTGTAGACGTTCAGAGCTTCAAGGCGTGAAAAGTTTCATGGACAATACAGATATTGTCTTGAATTTGTCTTCCAGATATAAAGGAAGTAAGGCACTTTGTTGTGGTGAAATCAGGCCAGCCAGATGGGGTTTAAGCCTATTGGAGAGGACTTTTGATATAATTTTGTAGGAGTAATTGCACAGGGCAATGGGTCCAAACTGAGACACCATCTAGGGATCTAGGACTTTGGGGACCAGCGCAATATTGGTTGAGTTCAGCTTGTGGATTGGTAACTCTCCAGCAAAGAAGCTCCTCACTGTGGTCATCATCTCCTCTTTAATGGTCTCCCAGTAGCTTTGATAAAAAAAATACTCGAAAATCCATCAGGCCCAGGCGCCTTTAATAGCCCCATTTGAAAAGCAGCAATTTTGACCTCCACAGCTGTGAGGTTTACCATCCACTTTAAGTATTAATTTTAAATTTAGAATGTTTGAAATTTTATTGTGAATTTACGAAGTGTTAATTTGAATGTTAGAATTGAAATGTGAGATTTTTTACCACATTGATATAATGTTAAAATCTCATATTTTGGAGGAGTTTGTGTTATATTATTAGGAATAAATGATATTTTTTTTTTTGTATTCTTAAATCGTTCGAATCGATCCAAAAGTAACGGTTTTACTTTTATTTAAAAAAAATCCAAATTTTATTTAACCGTTAAAACTTTAACAGTTTGATTTTGAATATTACAAATATTCATATAGAACCGCACTCTATCTAACCCTTGTCAAAACTGATAAATCGTTCGAATCGATCCAAAAGTAACAGTTTTACTTTTATTTTAAAAAAATCCAAATTTTATTTAACCGTTAAAACTTTAACAGTTTGATTTTGAATATTACAAATATTCATATAGAACCGCACTCTATTTAACCCTTGTCAAAACTGAGTTACATTTCCAATCCACGTCATTAAAGGAGCGTCCACCATTCAATTTGACCAGTCAAACCTATATGTATAAAATTAGGCCGCGAAATGACAAGCATGAAGTGCATGTGAGTGATCAAAATAATACGTTTTGCCGTTGTGGGTTCATGTGGCCCTCACACGCAAAGAGTGTTTGATGGTAAGCTTAGTTTTAATGTGGTAGCCATGCCAATCACCAATGCCACACCACATACCTAAGTTTTGAATGAGAATCTCCAATTATGTTCATAATCACCTCTCACACTTAAGCGTCATTTTTGTTTCTAAATTAAAATAAAACAGAACGTAAAATTTTTAAACGAAGTGTCAAAAATATTATACAAAGAATGTGATTGGACACTTCATACTTACTTATAATTGTAAATTAAAATAAAGGGAAAAGAATGTAAAATTTTTGAAATAACTGTCAAAAATATTATACAAAGAAAATGATTAGACACCACACTTACATATAATTCACTTATAATTATCGAATTTTCAGGCACGATATTTATATTAAAATCAAGAATGGTCTTTGGTTGCTCTTATATTGAACATTAATAAAATTAAGATAAAATGAAAGGAACAAAAGATTGCTTTGATTTTAAAGGAAACAACACCAATCCACCAACTCACCATTCACCATTCACCATTCACAAAATGTACTGATATATTTATAGGGGGGATACACAGAAGATGAGGCAAAATGCATGAAACTCTGTGTACTTGTGATACAAAGAAGGGGGAACTTAGTGATGCAGTGGCTTTGGAGAGGCGGTGGCGTTGGCGGAGGCTCGGGGAGGGCACTGGTAGCACTTAGCAAACAACCCAAAAGTATCAACTTGTCTGATGAAGTTGGTCATGCTAGCCCACCCTCCAAAACCAAATCCTACTATGAACACCCACACCACTATAAATGTGTTCACTACATACATCCCCGTCCAGCTAGGCAGGAAGAACGGAAGCTTCTCCGCCGCGTTCTGCATGCGTACACGAAATACTTAATTAGACACCACAATGATCAAACACGTAGTTGTCACATACGCGCACGCGGGCACATATATAGTCTTAACTCAAATATCGACGCATTACCTGACGAGCTGAGGCTGATTTGAAAGTGAGCATATGGGCTAAAGCCGGTATGACATAGACGGTGAAGGTGACTAAAAGAGCGCCGACGGCGGAATTAATCGGCCCGAAAAAAGGGAATATGATGGCCAAAAACCATATTGGTACGACCACAGGCAACCTGGCAAGAGCCCTCAAGCATATGCTCTTAGTGTCGTGCATTCCTATGACTTTCTCCCACACAAAATACAATGGCGTGCAAGCAAACCCAAATGTGATGAACTGCGTACAATCCAAATGTTTCCAATTATAGAGTTGGGCACAATAGCTTTCTAAAAATGTTGTTAGTACAGTGCCAAAATAGCTAGAGCAAACCATATGTGCAAGTAATTAGAGTCATCATAGCATGTTATTCCCCATGTTATGATATATATACACATATATGTATATATATATCATCATCATTACCTGGTGAATGAGCATCAACACAACCCCGGCGTCGCGCCATTTGTTCCGGGGAAGGAGGGAGAAGGCGTTGGAGTGAGTGAGGAGCTGGTCTCCGAATGCCCAGTAGACAGCAGTTGCAGATGGAAGGGTTAGGGTGAACACATAGAGTGTAGCAAAGAGATACACATACTTGAACTTCTGAGGCTTCCACATTGCATGCATTATTTCCCTACAAAACAATGTCACAAGGTGTAAACGAAATTTTCGTGAGATTTTTCTATGCGACCGTCCCTCCGCCAAACATATGACATACTTTGTTATTTTACTTGATCACCGATTTGGCCGTGGGACAGTCAGAGCTATAAAATTAGGGGAAAATTATACTTTACTACTTTGTGGTATACACCATGTAATAGTTTCATACCAGACATTTCAAATGTTGCAAATAACTCGTGTACTCCTTAAAATATAACAATTTAACTCAACCATTAACTATTCTGTTAGAAATTCTATTAAATGATGATTTGGATAAAATAAAACTCACCATTTAAATTAAATGAGTGACACATAGTCACTATGTGGCAAAATATATAATAAGTTAATTTTAAAAAATTAAAAAGCAATTTATTAAACAACACAAACATATGGTGAAAAACACTCTTCTTCTTCTCTAGGGAATGAGTACTGGGAATATTTACAACATTTGAAAAATCATATATGAAACTGTTACAAGGAATGAATCGTATGATAATAAAGTGTAATTTGTCCTAAAATTAATGCATTGGCCGTGGGACAGTCGGGCTATAAAATTACTGCCTTTCATGATATTCTTAATTACACTAACAACCCATTAATGGCAAACAAAAAAGATGTATGATGAATGGAAGAGCGAGTATTTTGAAAAGAGAGTACAAGAAAAATAAATAAAAAGGGAACATCATGATTAATTCACTTGAAAAATTAAAATTAAAATGAAATAAATTGAGACTTACACAGTGACGGCATGGCCGCCGAAAGTGTACAGAATGTTGGTGGCGCCAGTGAAATACAAAACCAATTTATTGGGTCCCGTGTGTGTTACCCCCTCAGCCTGAAAAAACATATTTACTCAGTAAAAATGAAAATGTAGTCCAAATCAAGGGATGATAAAAAAACAGAAAAAAGACGGGGACGATCAGGGCCGTTGATTTGATTGAGTTAATTTAATTTACCTGGCCATGAACAATGGCTGCAATGGTCATGTACCAAGCTGTGTAGGTGGTCATGCCCAGGCCAAGAAAAGACCAAATTCTGTAGTTGTGGAAAGAGGGTATGAACACAGTGGTGGCACAACAGGCTCCAAATATGTAAGTCCATGTCCTCTTGTCCAGATTGTCATTTATATAATAGATATTGCTGCATAATCATAATTAAACAAACAAATTAAACAAAACCCATGTTTCCATTTTGTGTATAAATTGACCTCGTTCTGAATTTTACTTGAGTAGAGAATGTTTATGGACAAAAATGAAACTCGAGATTAAGCAAGGGTAAAAAACAAATCAAACAAAACCCATGTTTTCATTTTGTGTGTAAATTAAACAAAATCCAAATTGAGGACATTCAGGGACGAAAATGAAACTCAGGATTAAGCTCAAGAGGAAAATTTGTGTTAAAATGACTGACCTTGCACAACCTATGAGTTGGATGACAGATCCAAAGAGGAGGAAAGTGCAGTTGAAGGCCAATCCAACGGCTTTCCAGTAAGGACCCAGCAACCCATCAAGAACTTCAAACCACTGCTCAAAAAATTACATTCAAAGTTGACAGGAGTTTCCATATGAAAAAATTAATTTTCTTTTTGGGTTATATTTGAAACAGGTGAATAATTTGTTACCTGGATGACATGGTTCTTGAAGCTGACGTTTTCTTTTTCTTTTCTGCTTCGATATTCGACGTAGAGAATGCTGATTAGATAGGCCGTCCAGCTTCCCATGATGCCATAAAAGATCTGGAAAATGATGCCGGAAAGCATGCCCAGTTGGGAGAAGGAGTACGGCAGAGTGAGCAGAACTTGAGCAACCTGTTTTGATTTTTGTTGTTTGTGATCAAAACCCATAAAAAATAATCAAAATTGGGAGATGGGTTGGAGTCAAAAATTAAAATTGGGAGATGGGTTTTGGTTAAATTGATGACCTGATTTGAGGCGCAGCTGAACCAGGCGTCGTAGACAGAGCCGCCATGCCAGAGAAAGTTTTTGAGGCTGAAAGTACCAGACTGGAGGTGATCTGCTACTTGTTCATCATCTTCCTCTCTGCGATCACCAACTATAGCTTCCTCTGCTTGCTTCTGAGGATGCATTTTTCACCGATGAAAAACAAACCTGCAATAAACCAAACCCAAAAGGCAAAACCAGAGAAAAGAAAAACAGAGAAACTCAGACTCAGACCAAGAATTAGATTTTTCTGTGAAACTGAAAATGGGCAGAATAAAGAGAAGCAATTTTTATGGGGAAAATCCCACAACGAAAGAATGGGAGGAAAAGCTGGGAAAAGCTGAGGAAGATTTTATGGAGGTTTGACAAAATGTGAGGAGGGTCTCTGCAAATCGGTTACTTCTCTTTACTCCTCAGAAAGCTAAGGAACATGCAGAGAGAAGGAAAGAAAGCAGTGACACTTGTACTGGGCCGTTGGAAAAGCATTAAATCTTTCAGACTCCAAAGATTGGAGCTTTTGGCAAATTGGCAGAGTGTCTATAAATATAAATAAATCCAGACTTTATGTCATGTCTCAGACGCAGCCAAATACTATGAACCCAAAAAAAAGGCAAAAACTTCGAATTTTTTGAAGCTTGATTTCTGGGTTTTGAAAACAGGGAGATCGGACAGAAAGGAACACCTGAGAAAGTTTGAGAGAATTAGAGAACAAAATTTGGTTAATGTAAATTAATTAATTAGCACCTGCACCAAATCTTGTGTTTTTTTGTTGCAGAAATCTTTAGCTTCTATCAGTGTCTTTCTCTGTGTGTTGGTGATATGAACAATTTTATAATGGCTGAATGGGGTTGGTGCAGATTCAATGACTCAGTTTGGATAATTGGGGTGTCCCAGCTAAATCCAATTTCAGTCTTTTCTGTCAAATTCCTTTGGGTTTGTAATCTTACATAATTTAGAAAATGAAAAACTTCAAATATATATGCAGTAAATTAGGAAAGTAGATAAGTTTAATGAAGTAGTATTTGTAAAAAATAAAAGATAGAGGAATATTTCTGAATTGTATTATTGAATGTATAAATACATATATTATATATTAATTACAATAAGTTTAATTTGGAAAAAAAATATTCTATTATAATTAAACAATATATGAAATCGGAATATCGAATCAATCTATGATACTGAATCAATTTATGATACTGAATCAATCTAAGATACTGAATCAATCTAGGATACTGAATCAATCTAGGATTTGTCACGATTTGATTTCTAACACTCCCCCTCAAGGTGGAGAGTGAACATTGTGAACTCCCAACTTGCTAATTAAGTTGGTGTTGTGCCGCCGGTGCTGTGTCATCAGATATTGTGTCGTCGGATGTTGTGTCGTCGGATGATGAGCCGTCGGATGATGTGTCGTCGAATGTTGTGTCGTCGAATGTTGTGCCGTTGGATGTTGTGCCGTCGGATACTGTGTCGTCGGATGTTATGTGACAAGTTGAATGGAATGGAATTGGATGGGTATCCGGAAAAATGTCTTGGTAGATGAGGAGGCTATCAGATTATGTATTGATATTGATATATTATTTTAATTGAAAATAAAAATTGAAAAATCGAAAATTGAAAATTGAAATTGAAATTGAAGTTGAAATTGAGATTGAAGAAATTGAAAAAATCAAAATTGAAATTGAAAATTCAAAATAGATGTCTCATGTGATCAAATATATTTCCCGTGGGTGCACGGAGGAATTAGGCTCCGCACACCCACATGGGAGGAAACGCAACTGATTTATGTCTCAAGAGCGTAATTACTCTGATACCATGTCAAAAATAAAAGATGGAATAATATTTTTAAATTGTATTATTGAATGCATAAAGACACATACTAATTACAATAAGCCTAATTAAGAAAAGAAATATTTTATTCTAATTAAATAAGATATGAAATCAAAATATCGAATCAATCTATGATACTGAATCAATATATGATACTGAATCAATCTAAGATACTGAATCAATCTAGGATTTGTCACGATTTGATTTCTAACAATATTCTTATGTAAATTTGTCTTGTAATTTAAGAGAAAATCTTGTGTATTATTTGTAAATTTGTTTTTCACACAATTTCTTTTACCCTTTCTACAGCTCTTCCTGTTTCTATTTATTATTTATGTTTTAATTTGTGATGGACAAAATGAAAGAATGTGCATAAGAAACTGTCTCAATCCATCATCTCTTTCACATTGTTCTTTGAATTTGCACCCCAAGAGTTACGAAATTTCATTGATAGAACAAAGTAAAGATAAGCTCGACTGCAATAGTTTGACGACAAATATGGGTAAATACCACTAGTGATCAGGCTTGATATTTGTCGAAATGATCTAGAGGGAATAACGCACAAAATAATATAACTTGAATCCCCCAAACATCTTCAAGCCCATTACTGCCCGAACAACTAATTTTTGCAATCCCACAAAAGGGAAAACCTGACACAGCCAACTCAAAATAAGAGTCACTGAACTTATTTGCATAAAGCAAACTAAAAAGAAAAAAAAAAATAACTCAATAAAATGTACAAATGTGCCACTTATTGCCGCCTCCGCGGAATTCCGAAGACGATGAGGATATCGTCCATCACATATCGCAAATGTTTCAAGCCACCGTGATTGACACCACTACCACAATGGAGGACATCAATCGATCGATCAGAACGCACCAGGCCGCATCACGAGTCAAACCCCTGTGAAGGCATATCAGGCTCCTGAAGATAAGAGTTTCACTAACAACTTAACCCGTCGGGACGTCCACCACCATATCACAAATGTTTCAATCCACCGTGATTGACACTACCACCACAATGGAGGACCGCAATCGCTCGATTAGAACCCACCAAGCCGCATCACGAGTCAAAACCCTGTGAAGGCGAATCAGGCTCCTAAAGACAAGAGTTTCACCAACAACCTGACCCGTCGGGACGCCGAAATCCATGACCATGACCGTGACCGACACTATGACGATATACGAAAAACGGAAGCTTGAAGACGAACAAACTTCGGTGAAATCGACACCACGACCGGTTGGATTATCTGATTTACTCAGTACATCCCTATGAGTACTAGGGGGAAGCCCCCTGGATCCGAAGAAGATTAGTCGAAGAAAAAGTTTTTAGAAGGAATAATTTTTTTGGAGAGGAAGCTAGGGTTTTGGAGAGAATTGCACAAAATCTTTATTCACCTCCCTCTGTTTCTATTTATTAATTTTGTTTTAATTTACTCAACTTGATTTAATAAAATTTAAAGAATGCAATGGATTTGTGGAGAAAAATGAAATTAAAATCACTCACCAAAAATTGTCTAATTTCCATCATCACAGTAACATTATTCTTTTACGTCTCCTTATTACTGTATTATTAAGGTTTCATCACTAGCTACCTACCACTTACTATGTGTGATCCAGAAAAACCAATTATGTGAAAGCCATGAAATATGGCTAGATTCAACTCAAATCCCACTACCAACTACTTACTATGTGTGGTTTGATTTTGGTCAGATCTTGATTAACATTTAGGCTTGTGCTATTGAATTACTTGCGTTTTTATTCAATAATTTATTTTTATTAAATTAATTCCTTTGTAATTTGACCATTATATGCATACCATGTTAAATTAACTGCCAATAAAACATTACACGCAATTTATAATATTACATGCTAGAAAATTAGTAATTCCATATATGCTAGAAAATCTCCACTCTAATTAACTTTAGATGCAAGGTGATTATATATAATCATTGATCTTATACTTTTTTAAACGAGAAGATTAATCTTATACTAAGAAAGCTCTCAATTTTGCTTAACTAAGTTATTATCTGTATGATTAGGAAATGGATAGGCTATGTCTATGTCTACACTAGGGGCCCTCTTAAGAAGAACTCCGATTAATTTGCTCAAGAGTGAAGAATAAAACATTACTTCTTTCCACTAAATCACACTTAGGTCCCGTTTGTTTTACCGAAATTTTAATTTAGGAATAAGAATTGTAAATTGTACCATATTTCATTACAATTCTTGAATGGAAATGTATTTGTCATTCCTTTCCTAGTGTTTGGAATAATTTACGAATATAGATAATAAAAAAATTTGCATTCCAATTTTATTGAAAATTTTAAAATAAAATTCAGATTTGGAAACAAAAAATCTAGCATTTTTTATTGTTAATGCTTGATTAGATTCGTAGCTGTCATTTAAAGAAATTGAAAACTCCTTGATTTTTTATTGCTAATGATTCATTAGATTCCTAGTTTCCAAATTTGTTTTTATTTTCAAATAGTCAAAGTAAATAATTTTACATTCGAGGTATACAATGAAATTGGAATACCCCCCTTAGGCCGTAATTCTAATTTCCTATGAGATTGAATTGATTTCAGTAAACTCCTGTCTCATTTTCCTTTCATATAACTCGCCAAAAATGAAAATTTGGTAAATTTCAAACAAAAAACTAAATTATTATCATACGTGTAACGACCCGGATCAGAAATTAAAATAATTTGAGACTTTAATTAAGGAAATGACGATTTTACCCTCAGTTTCAGAAGGATTCGGGGGTCAATTTTTGTCTGACGGTACTTTTGGAAGTTTTTCTTGGGTCGTTGCGGAGGTCTCGAACTCACAAGTTCGTGGACAAACGGCACGCGAAAAACGGAGACCCGGGGAGGAAGTTGTGGGTCTAGAAGGTTCAAGGGCAATTTGGTAATTATTACATGGAAGATATTTTGGGGAAGAGTATTTTTTTTTTAGACTTCTCCAGGGAGTCTTCGCGAACCCTTCCCTCTCCTCTCCCCGTGAACACACCAAAACCCCAAAAATCGAGTGAGTCGTGGAGACGGTTTCGAGCCAATCTGAGGCCGAGGATCGTCTTCCCCCATCTCCACGAGCCTAGTGATGATGAACTCGAGGCTAGAACACCCCCCGATACGAGGAATCAAAGGGTTGACTTTGGGTCGAGCTTTCTCGTTGGATTTTCGGCCTAGTTTTTCCATTTTTGAGCTCAGAATCAGTATCCTGGAGGTGAGTAGATGAATTTAGGTATAAAAATTGTTGAACAAAGGACAAGTTCAAAGCTCGCCGGAAATAGCGATTTTCGGCAAGAATTTCCAAATTCCGGCCACCGGAGACGGCGGTGACGACGGCGGTCCGGTCATCGTCCCCGATAAGCTCCGACGACTGGTTTGAACTGCGGTTGCTGACGTAGCATGCTACCTGGAAGCCACGTGGCGACCAGTCAGCATCTGTCTCAGCTGCCATGTGGAGCCACGTGGCAACACAATCAGCGGTCCAGTCAGCAGTTAGTTGACCGTTAGGTCAACTGATGCCGTCAGGATTTGACGGAATATGTTGACGGCGTTAGCATGTTCCATCAAAAGGTAACGCGTTATGACGGAACCCTAATGCCGTTAGTTTGGACGGAATATTCCGATTTCGTATGGATATTCCGTTAGGTTCGACGTAATATTCCGTAAGAGCGACGAAATATTCCGCCGTGATAGTACATACGTATGTGGCAGCGCGTGGCGCGCGTGGGGGCACGTTGCACGTGGTTCGATCTTCTACCGGTGCTTGGGGGCGCGTGGCGTATGGTCCGATCTTCTACCGGCACGTTGGGCAGTTTCCCGACCCACGGCGGCGCGTGTCTAAGGTTTTGGAGCATTCCGAATCGGATTTTGGCAGTTTTGAGGCCGTTGGAGTCCTTTTAGAGCCCCGTTTGAGTAATTCCAGCTATATGAACGACCACGAAGTGGGTTTTGGCTTGGGGGGTTCAGGGAGCTGGGTTATTCCTTGGGGCTAGGGTTTCCTTGAGTTGGTACTTTGGATATACTGTGAACGGACTGAGTTTTTGAGATTGTGTGGCATGCGTACTTCTATGTATTATGTTGTACCACAAATTGTGATTTGGGTTTTGACCCTGATGAATGATCTGAGGTATATGATGGAAGATTCCATCATACTCTCAGGATGAACCGGGATATCGAGTTACGACTCGGGGTGCTCAAGATGAGCCGGGATATTGAGCTACGACTCAGGGTGCTACTGGGATATTGAGCTACGTCTCAAGATGAACAGGGATATCGAGTTACAACTCGAGGTGCTCAGGATGAGTCGGAATATTGAGCTACGGCTCAGGATGAGCCGGGATATTGAGCTACGGCTCAGGATGAGCCGGGATATTGAGCTACGACTCAGGATGAGCCGGGATATTGAGCTACGGCTCAGGATGAGCCGGGATATTGAGCTACGGCTCAAGGTTCTGTCGGGATATTGAGTTACGGCTCAGGATGAACCGGGGTATCGAGTTACGACTCGAGGTGATCAAGATGAGCCGGAATATCGAGTTACGACTCGGAGTAAGTCAGTGAGACTCAATTCAACCAAATCTGGTACCTTCGTCATCCAGGCCAGTGGGTGGTGACCCAGATTGACTAGTTGTTGACGGTTCACACGAGGGTGACACGTCAGTTGTCTTGTTTGCTTGCGGAGGAGGTCCTCCGAGGTAGTTTGAGAACTACATGTCTATCCTTTGTCTAACAGGTAGGTGAAGGTTAATCAGGTATAGAGGAAGTTCTATTGGAACCCCTGTAAAGTTTATTTGATGTTTTCAAAGATTAAGAGTATTTCATATATTAACTTTTGTGGTTAAAAGCTTTCAGATGGGAGCATGATTTTTTACGGATTTCGAGACGAAATTCGAGAAGGGTCATATCAATACGGGTTCTAAAATGGTCATTTAATAACCATTTTATTTTTTGTACATGAGATATGTAGAAAATATTGGAGAGGTAGAAGGGACAAAGAAAAATGGTAGTATGGATCGTGATGATGAAATAAGATGGAAGACTTTTCTCTCAAGAAAAAAGAAGGAATAATAAATAAATAAAGGTGAAACCTACGAGAAATAGATTTTGATATTTTTGTCTACTTTTTCTTTTACATTAGTATTCTTCCTCTTTTAATCGTATTCTTTTTCCATTATTTATTTCTTCATATTTTAAATATATAAAGTGAAAATAAAATAATTATCAAAAGACTCTTAAATTTTTATTTCCAAGTTTTTTCACTCCAAACTTTCTCATTCACCCCCACACCACTCTTTTATCTCTTATTTCAAAATAAAACTAAAACAAAATAGTTACTAGGATCATTGAGTGATTTACTTATTGTATATTATTGTACATGATTTGAAGAGATTTGTTGATTGAAGTTTTGTGAAGGAAGTCTCGTGCTTTAAGAATTTGGTGAACTACTCTCTCTTTTTAACATGCAGTCAAAAAGTAGGCAGAATCCAAACTTTCTAAGAACCTTTTAATCTCTATCAATATCACCAATAATAAACCTCTATTTTTTTTTTCTTTTCTTCTTTTAGTTTTTCTTTATCATGGGATTAGATAATAAACATGGTTAGTGGGTGGAGGGGCCTCCTCCTCACTTAGCTCCTCTCATCTTTGCCTAGCTTTTTCATAATATGCTCCCTGTCCCCCTTTTTTTCATCTTATAATTCATGCTAATTAATTTCCATGGCTCTGGATCACCACCTTAATTTCATTATTAATTTGATTTTTTGGAACATTATCTTGACCTAATGGTGCCTATCAAATCCATTGCATGCGCAAATGTGCATAACATCACCCACCTTGAAGCTTGATCTTGATTATAACGGATATTCCAGGACTACTTGCATATTTTCAAGTAATTTAAATTTGGTTATATGTTTCGAGAAGCAAACATGATACATATAATAGGTAAATTGGAAAGGAAATAACTATTTTTCTTTTGCTAATTAGTGCTATGACGTATTGGTATTTCTCTCCACACGTTATGTGGGAGGTCTCAGGTTCGATTCTCATAAATGACAAAGTCGATACCCAATATTTATATTGTAATTTTCCATCCTCTAATATCATTGTATCAAACAAAAAAACCGTTTTTCTTTCTATGAACCCAATTCGAAATAAATCATTAAGGATATAATAAGATTTTGTTCATAGAAGTGACTCAACCCCATTTTACCTTTTGTGGATATGCAAAGTATATATTATACATCACGCATGCTCAACAGTAAAAACAAAAAGTGTTTAATTATTTTAGGATTAATAAATTAGTTGTAAAAAATAAAGCAAAATAAGTCTCTATCTTTCTTTACGCATAAAAAAATAAATAAATAATTATCAAATGTTAGATGCATGTATTTACAAATGACTAAGTAACGTAAACATATTATGTATGATTATATATACAACTAAACTCAACAATCATACGATCTTATTTACAAGTTGCTCCTACCACTACACATTCTAATCATTTCAGCATGAAAAATTTGGATGGTGATGAAATGATACTAGTATTTTTGGAAGCTCATATATAGGTAAGAAGAAGGGTCCAACACACTAACTCCAACTCCAACTCCAACCCTGGCATGATGATTAGAAGGAATTTATAGGGTACCCCACAAAGAAAGAATATTGCTTGAAATTAATAAGACTGGAAAGGAAGAGATTGGATTTATTTGGCTTTCTCCATATCTGCAAAAGCTTTTCTTTATTAGGATTTAATTTCAGAAAAGAAAACTTCGATGAGAGAGCTCCAAGCTTTCCTCTTTATATTCCTTATTCTTGGTATTTTCCATCACTTCTTAATTCTTCCCCTTCTTTGAATCTATCTTATTAGTTATCAAGCATCCTAGGACATGATTTTTGCAACAAATAATTGAAAGTATATATAATTTCATACTTTTGTACGTACACATGCATATATTCTATTTTTAATAAAAATTAAATTAATGAACCGATATAATTGTCGCTAGTAAAATATACGGATTTATAGAGTTTGGTTATTAATATAGGACCAAAATCTAGTAATGCTGACTAGAACTTTCATCATTTATATCCCACACCGAAGTGCCTCTCGCCAAAATCCTTTGGTTCAAGAGTGCAACACTCATCATTTTAATATATAATCAATCATTGGTTTGGAATAATGGTAGATGTTTGATTTGCTTATAATAATTATTGCGGGTACATTTTGAAACAGAATTATATTGAATTTACTTTTAGGTAAAATTTCGTTACATATTTTGACATTTTAATATATATTGTGATAAATTAGAAATTTATAAAGAGGTTAAAGTATCGAACAACTAACTTGTATATTTACAGTTGGACCTACTCTCTGCTACGTGCCTAGCTGCAATTTGTTTATACTCTTTAGCTGTTGACATATAATTAGTGATGAGTGATATGCGAACCAAAAAAAAAATGTATGCAATAATAACATTTGCTCAAGGAAAACGTAGACTTTGTAAGAAAGGGACTTTCATGCCTAACTATTTTGAATCATCTCCTTCATTTTTGGTGTGGCATTGGGCTTTCATTGTCTGAAGCAGCATGAAAATCTAGTAATCAATCTTCTACATTTACATGATGAGTATTTGGGTGTTAGGTCCACCAGTTTATTCAAGTTCATTAATTATTTGGATGAACACAAAGAAGTTTGTTTAATTAATTATTATTAAGTATGCAGTAATTAGCGATGATGAAAACCCTAAACTTACCTACGCCAATCGTCTACTCGCCGTAAACTTTGATTATGCTTGTTTCTTACTTGTCTAAAGAGTATATCATAAGTAGTGATTTAACTTGAGTGAAAAAAAAAACAAATTATAAAACTGAAGTTTGTGAACGGAGGATCTTGTTTCCAAAGCCCATGCACTGGTATGGGTTTCAATACAACGTAAGCAACTATTTATTGTTGTTACTATGGACCTCAAAATCTCAAAACTGACTCTCACTGCACCGTAAGCAGCTATTGGTAGTATTTCTGAAAGTAAACGAAAACTAAAGATTCCATGGGAACCAAACACTCCCATCTGAGTTATCATATGCAACAAATAACTAAAGGAAATGTTACATCAAAGAAGGTATGTTGGGAAAATCAAAGTAGGCAAAGACCATCGAAGTGACTCAAAGTCATAGTCATGGTCAAGGAGACCATCATCACCAAGATATATACACCCATTGTCACTACAACCAGATCCTTTTCAGCTCTGAAATTTTTTTCTTGCACCACACTCAACGCTACACACTGCATAATCAACCCATATTGGAGCATTTTTTTTCTTGAACGAAACAGTTCAGTTAATGCTTACATTTTTTCATATCGTCAAAATGATACATTTAGTGTCTCAAATATGAAGCAAATTTAGGTGTAGTAGTGTCAAATTGCACGATCCATGTGTTAGAAGTTTTGCATAAAGAGTCTTTTCAAAGGGCACCTTCCACCTTCCACCTTCCACCGCCTACCATATCTTTATCAAATCTATCATGGATGGACTTCAGGTTTGAATTTTGGACTTATGTCTGCCATTAATAATGGTTGCGACCCATCGTTTTTGCATCTCAAAAGCTCACAGAAAAAAAATGTGCTGCAAGAATTATAGTGATCACCTTGTCCTTTTTCTAGTTTCTGATTTTTCATTTGTAATTGGGAAAATTATTGTCACCGTTCTTGAATTTTACACTAATTTTAGCTATCGTCATTGAACTTCATTATTAGTAGCAGACGTCCCTGAATTATGCCTAAATGTGCATTAATAGTCATTCTGTTAAAATTCTGAACTATTTCTGTTAAAAATAAGGGTAAAATTATATTTTCAAGTGTGTTTATACAATTCCCTCCCTTCAACAGAAATGAAGTCCAGAGTTAACTTTTATTTTATCCTTATAAACACACTTTAAAAGCAAATTTACCCTTATTTTTAACAAAAATAGTTAAGAATTTTAACAGAAGGACTGTCAATGCACATTTAGACATAGTTCAGTGACGTCCGCTACTAATAAATAATAATGAAGTTCATGGACGATAGTTAAAATGAGTGTGAAGTTCAGGGATGGTGGCAACAATTTTCCTTTTGCAATATGCATTTTGTCCCCTATTTTACTAACTATCTTTGTATGTAGGAGGTTATCATTGCCAAGAAATAATGCAATTTGTATTCTTTTTATTGACAACCTTACTACATCATTTGTAACGGAAATGAGTCTTACTATGTGAGATATACCTATATTTAAATAGTGTAAAAAATGTTGTAAAAAAAAGTGTCTAAATAGTAGTTTTCTTGTTAAAAGAACTAATATTAAGAGTTGAGAGTGAGGTCTTGCTTGTGGCTTAGTTGTATTCCTACTTATTTTGTGGTGGGAAGTTACGATTTCAAAAGGTGTATATAAAAAAAACAATTCATAAGGTGGGATAAGTTAAAATGTAGTTGAAGTAGAGGAGATATCAAACAGAACCTAGACCCATGTTCAACCTAAAATTTAGTTATCATTCTAAATTAGGTGGAATATGACTAGCTCGAATCCTACACTAATGAGACTATGTTGTTCACTTATATTATTAAATTCGCAAGTGAGAAATATTAACTCTTTCGTCCACACTTAACATCACTTGATAATATTTGAAGTATACCTAGAGATTCTTCCTACTTAACCCTTCTGACTATGGAGACTGAAAGTTGTATACATCCAACCCTAATTAAATTTGCTAGGTTTTTGTAGAAAGGGTCAGTATAGTTCATCTTCAAATTATTTTGATTCTTTGTCCCAAATTCAATACCTTTCCGTTGATGAATAGAACATTAGAAGATAAAATTTGATTGAGAGATGCATAATTTTATGAAGATTCTTCTGTTGCTCAATAGTCAGCAGTCACAACTCACAACACTCGCATGTGAAGAGTTAGGTTGGTAGCTAGGTCCAAGCAATTAAGATTTAACCTGTTCTTAATTTGGTCCATTATTATACTAACTTTAATAATTTATTACAGATCAATTTTGAGTTCAACCTAGAGGACACCGACGTCAGTAAATACCTGATAAAGCACTGGCAGTTACGGTACGCCGACTGGAAGTACGAGTTCCACAAGTACTACAAGAGCTGGCCTTCCCTAGAGGAAGCTCGGGCAAATCCTCCAGTGGAGTTGGAAGGGCCGAAATTGGCAGGGTGGTTGTGGTTGTACAACCATTTCATGTCCCCCACCTATGTGATACGTACTATCCACCCAGTTAAATTATTTATTTATTTTTTATGTTATTTTTCATTTGAAAATATAATTTATATTTTTACTAATGAACAGCGAAAATCGGTTGCCAACACATCAAACCGGGAAGCGAAAAAATTTGACCACCACGGGGGGTCGCGATCCTTATTGGCCAGGCAGGAGGATCGGCGCATTTTCGGGTCGATGTTCCCGGAGGTGGATGCATGAGGGCAAGTGTACGCTGGCCGGGGCAACCAAGAGGCTGACAATATTCACGTAAGTTTATTTTTTGCAGATTAAACATTAATTTTTAATTTGATAAATATATTTCTAATTAATATTTATTCGAATTTGTAGGCGGCGATGGTGCAAGACGTCCAGCAGACACAGGCTAAGCAACAACATCCCGATGTGCCGTTGGAGCAGCAGCTATCAGATCCGGGGAGGTCGATCGTCATCCTGGAGCGACAACTTGGTAGGCGTCCAGGAAAGATCGTCCGGATAGCAGGTGACGGGATAGTTCGGGATGTCTCCAGTCACTCTTCGAGTTCTTCTTGGGGAGCCAATCCCGAGGAGATGTCGAAGCTCAAGAGAAACTTCGAGACCCTATAGGCCGAAAATGCTGAGACCAATGCTAAAAGCGCGCAGATCCAGACCCAAAACGATCAAATCAAGACCGCCATCGCCAAGGTGCTTGACCGCTTGGGTGAGCGTGGGCTGGATGAGCTTCTGTCATAGCCTCAGCTCCCGACCCAACACCCCGCCCAGGACCCTAACCACCCCAAACCGTCGCCGAGTAGCTAGAATTTAATATGTAAAATATTTATTTAGTTTTAATTATGTAAAACATAACATTAATTTTTATAAATATTTTTTTTTTAAATGTAGTTGAAGATTCTTCTGCTGCTCAATAGTCAGCAGTCACAACTCACAACACTCGCATGTGAAGAGTTAGCTAGGTTGGTAGGTCCAAGCAGTTAAGATTTAACCTGTTCTTAATTTGGTCCATTTTTCTTCTTTCTAATTTAAAATAAGTGCTTTTAAAATGGATATATAAGGTAGAACAAAGAAGAAGTGAATTGAGTTATTATTTTTTACGTAAGATTTTGTACTTGTGCGTGGGTCTTGGTATGATATAATTTTGATAATTTTCTTTACTGGATTGTAATTATCAGATTAAGTATCATTATCCTTTTGTTAGTTCTCCATATAGGTCTGTGGGTTTGGTTGAGGAGTCTAGGCATGCTAGAGTGCTAGACTCTTGTGTATTAATATATATATATACTATTTTATTTACACAATAATACGATTATGTGATTACCTCAATTCTTCATATTTTGATTGAGATCTATTTATTTTTTAATACGATGGACATACAAAAATTATATCCATCAGTGTTGACTGTTGAGTTTGAGATAGATTATGATACTTTTTTTAACGCTTTGAAATAGAATTAATATAAATATGTCGCCCAATGCATAATTTTTTTTATATAAATATAAACCATTGGGCACCATTGTAGAATTGTGCCGCTATGCTAAATGAAAAGATGGTTGGTCAAAACTCAACCACCAGAACATAGTATTATTGTCTTGTGTAAGGTGACACAAAGAGCTTATTTGTGTTCATTGATCAAGAGGCACGCCAGTGCTGAGCACTCACCTCTTAATTGTAGCTGCACCGTGCCCAATGACATATGACACAATTATTTGTGTCATTAAAGTCAAAAGACTGCTATTTAATTGTTACCTGAGTCGGTTTTTCTTGTAGGGAAAATTAGCTTTGTACACTACAAGAAATTCGAGGTTGCCCGACAAAGTGTTTTTCGCCGCGTAAATAGAGTTTGTCCGACAAACCCGAAGGTTCACCGGGTAAGGTGGTGGCTGAAAGAACAAGTTTTTGGCACGTAAATATGAAAGGTTTGCCCGACGAGATGTTCTTCCCATCGGGTAAGATGTTCTTTCCGTCGGGTAAGATGAGATATGGCGACGAATATCAGTCGTCGGGTAACACTTGGCGTTAACTTAATCTTGCCCGACGAATCATTAAACTTTGCCCTGCGAATATAGGAAATTGTGTATTTATTGTGTAAATTGTGTAGAAATTATTTAGAATTTGTGGAAATTAGAAATTAGAAAATTTTTTAGGAAAATATGAAAATAGAAAAAATGTTAGGAAAATAGAAAAGATGTTAGGAGATTAGAAAATTTTGTAGGAAAATAGGAAAATTAAAAATATGTAATGAAATTATTAAAATTAGAAAATATGTTTGGAAATTAGAAAATTAGAAAATATTTTAGGAAAATAGGGAAATAAAAAATACGTAATGAAATTATTGAAATTAGAAAATATGTTAGGAAAATATAAAATATGTACGGAAATTAGAAATTGTTTAGAATGTTTAGGAAATTAGAAAATTTGTTAGGAAAATATGAAAATACAAAATATGTTATGAAATTAGGGAAATAGAAAATATGTTAGGAAATTAGAAAATATTTTAGGAAAATAGGAAAATAAAAAATATGTAATGAAATTATTGAAATTAGAAAATATGTTAGGAAATTAGAAAATATGTTAGGAAAATAGGGAAATAGAAAATATGTACGGAAATTAAAAATTGTTTAGAATGTTTAGGAAATTAGAAAATTTGTTAGGAAAATATGAAAATAGAAAATATGTTATGAAATTAGGGAAATAGAAAATATGTTAGGAAATTAGAAAATATTTTAAGAAAATAAAAAATATGTAATGAAATTATTGAAATTAGAAAATATGTTAGGAAAATAGGGAAATAGAAAATATGTTAGGAAATTAGAAAATAAAAAATATGTAATGAAATTATTGAAATTAGAAAATATGTTAGGAAAATAGGAAAAAAAAATATGTGCGGAAATTAGAAATTGTTTAGAATGTTTAGGAAATTAGAAAATTTGTTAGGAAAATATGAAAATAGAAAATATGTTACGAAATTAGGGAAATAGAAAATATGTTAGGAAATTAGAAAATATATTTAGGAAAATAAAAAATATGTAATGAAATTATTGAAATTAGAAAAAATGTTAGGGAATTAGAAAATATGTTAGGAAAATAGAAAATATGTACAGAAATTAGAAAATTGTAAACTTTGTTTTATGCATAATTAATATATGTTTGTATTTGTGAATTTTTTGTGATATTTTTTGTAAAACACTTTATGTAGTTCCAACGGAGTGAAATATGTTCATATTTCATAACCGTTTATGCGAAGTTAATCGAGTTGATTAACTTCATATAATAAAATTCAATAAAAACCTTAGACCCGTTTGAGAGTCAGTGAATCGGGTTGATTGACTGACTCTTGAATTGTCCATTTATTCGGACAGTTTGGGGGTGCGCAACTATGTGTTGTGTAGTTGGCGGTCTACGAGGTTAGGTTTCGATTGTAGGAAATTTGGTTTGTATCCCCTCAATGTTCTCCGAATGAATACTAGATATTTGTTTATAATATCTACGTCGTGCATTTGGAGAACTGTAGGGAGATGCTGCCGAAATTTCCCTGGATCGAAACTTAGCCTTGTAGGTCGCAAACTACACAGCACATAACGTGCACTCTCGAATGGGATAGGGCCAAATCACTGGAGGCATAAGGAGATGAGCTGCTTTTGATTCTAACTTGTTCTAATTACGGAACAATGTTAACTCATTTACTTACGTTGACTCTATGTTGTGAAAACAGACACAATGGACAGAGGCTGGATGCAAATGTTGGATAGATATTCTTATCAGTATTTGGATGGGATCGACAGCTTCATTGCCTTTGTACGTAGTCATTGCAGTGATGAAAAACTTATCAGGTGTCCGTGTCGTAAATGTAACAACTGCAGTTGGATGCCATTGAATGAAGTCCAAACTCATCTAGAATGGAATGGGATCGTACACAAATACACTGATTGGATCTATCACGATGAAAAAAAAAATTCCGCATCGACATCTTCGGTTCCTGGGACCGGTCGGGAAGAAAATGCTTTGGATGGGCGATGTGATAATGATCAAGTCGTTGAGTTATTAACCGATGTTTTTCCTCCCGCATCGGATGATATGGACGATGAGGCGCCCATGTTGCAACTCGAAGACTCTGAGCTCCATTACGAGAGATTGTTGAAAGAAGCTCAGCGCGAATTTTACCCCGGTTGTAAATCCTTTTCGGTTCCAGGGGCAGTTGTGATGTTGATGCACATGAAAGTTGAGTATAATCAAACGAACAAGCATTTTGATCAAATGATGGACATCATCATCCGAATGCTCCCTGAAGACAACTGTCTGCCTAAAGATCATTATAGCTCGAAGAAGCTATTAAAGGGCCTCAGTTTAGGGTATATCAAGATCCATGCATGTAAGAACAACTGTGCATTGTTTTACGGTGAATTCGAGCAGCTTACCAAATGTCTCGTGTGCAATGAGCCTAGGATTCAAAAGCACAAGATTTCGAACAAAGGTGTTGCGTTATTTTTCACTGAAACCAAGGTTACAAAGATTCTACATGTCGTCCCACACAGCCCATGATATGAGGTGGCACAAGGATGAACGCGTTGATTATGATGTATTGAGGCATCCGACTGAAGGAGAGGCTTGGAAGGAATTTGATAAGATATATCCCGAGTTTGCTGCGAAGCCAAGAAATTTCAGATTAGGGCTCGCTACTGACAGGTTTAATCTATTTGGGAGTTTTGCAAAGCCCTATAGCACTTGGCCGGTGGTTATGGTTCCGTATAACTTACCTCCTTGGAGATGCTTGAAGAAAGAATTCACAATCCTTAGTACTTTGATACCGGAGCCCAAATCGCCGAGTAATTCCATCGATGTGTATTTGCGGTCATTGATTGACGAGCTCGTGGATATGTGGGAAAATGGTGTCCGAACATACGACAAGTATAGTGGAGAAATGTTCACTCTAAGAGTGGCCATAATGTGGACAATTAATGATTTTCCTACTTATGGTATGTTGTCGGGATGTAGAACCAAGGGCTATCTTGCTTGCCCGACATGTGGACCAGACACAACGTCCTTTTGGCACGCATCTAAGGTATACTACTTGGGTGCGAGAAGGTTTATGCCCTAGGATCACCGATGGCAAATGCAATCTGACTCATTTGATGGCAAATAAGAGTTATGAGTTCGAATAAGGGAGAGGTGCGGTGATGAGATATTATCTAAACTGAACATTATACATGACTTCGTCACACGAGGATCGAAAACAGCTAAATAGGAAAATTGGACGAAAAAGAGCATATTCTTCTGCTTGGCATATTGGTCGAAATTGAAAATCAGACACATCGCGGATCCTATGCACATCAAGAAGAATGTTGCTGAGAGTGTTGTGGGAACGACTTTATCCATTGAAGGCAAGTCAAAGGACACAAAAAAGACTCGTCTGGGTATGCAAGAAATGGGGATTCGGCCTAATTTGTGGCCAAAAGTCATCAATGGCAAATACATAATGGCTCATCCAAGTTATACATTTACGCCGGCGAATAAGAAAAAAATCCTGAAGTGGTTGCAGGGTGTGAAATTTTCCGACGGGTACGCCGTCAACATATCCCGAAGGTTAGCACCGACGATGGGAGCATGTTTGGTATGAAGAGTCATGACTATCATGTTTTGCTACAAAAACTCATTCCAATTGGTATTGGGTCTTCTTGGAGCCTGGTGTTGTTGAGACGATAGTTTATTTGTCTCAATTATTTCAGATACTATGTGCCAGATTGTTGGTTAAGGCGGACATCGAAGCAATTAACGAGGATATTGTCTACATCATGTGCCGGCTTGAGCAAATATATCCACCTGTATTATTTGATGTAATGGTGCACCTACTAATACATATGCCGGATGAGGCAAAGCTAGATGGCCTGGTGCATTATCGTTGGATGTACCCAATCGAGAGGTATAACTTATCCCTGTTGTTTGATAATATTTCCTTACTATCAAGTATATATGTGAATCATAATATAAATTTCCTTGCAAAATGTTAGGAATGTACAAGCGGTACGTTCGGAACATGACACGTCCTGGAGGCTCTATAGCGGAGGCGTACATTGCAAAGAAGGCACTGACATTTTGTGCAATGTACCTTTGGAATGTTGAAACTTCCTTCAATAGGGCCTCGCACAATGACGAAGGTGGTCAGCGTCCAGAGAACCTATCTGTATTTGCCTAACCCGCAAGACCATTTGGCACTAGTCTATTCTCTAAGCCGTTCACCAATAGCGACATGGAGGTGGCTCATTGGTTCATACTGAACAACTGTGACGAAGTCTGGCCCTTCCACGAGCAACACGAGGCGTTGATGAAGGCCCAATTTCCTTCTAATTGGGAAGAAATGGACAAACAACTGTTTCCACGTTGGTTTTCCGAGCATGTAAGTCAAATATTTTATTTTCAAATTTCTTAAATTTGTTTTAAGTTTACCAATTTCGTTTCTTGTGTGTATCTTACCAGATGGCACAGCTGAAAGATGTGAACTCGCCATATTTCAATAAATAATTAATGCAGCTGGCCATTGGCCCATTTCGAGGAGAAACGTATGTTGTTGTCACGTTAACAGAGTTAAGTTCGTGTGCACAGAATGAGACGACAAATTGTCTACGCAAAATAGCGGGGTCTTCGTGTCGGGGGATGGGGAAAATGCTGATACGGGGTTCTACGGTAAATTTTTTAGTGTGGTTAAGGTGTTATACGCAGACCACAAGGAAGTCATCTTATTCAAGTGTCATTGGTTTGATACTAACCCAGTATCCAAGGCAGTGTCATTAAAGATTAGTTATGTACCTCTGTCAACACAAACACCCGGTGGTTTGAGAGTGATCCCTACATCCTCGCTAGTACGGCGAAACAAGTATTCTATGTGGATAATCCAAAAGCTGGTGGTGGTTGGAGAGTAGCTGAGATGGTGAATCATAGAAATATTTGGGACTTGGATGACCGATACCATAAAGAAGATGGGGAAACAGACGATGACCAAATCGTTTACCAGGTGGATTCCTCGGCATCCACCCTAAACGTGGATGGAGTACGGACCAACGACATCATCCCACCAATTGCGATTGATGACATTTTTATTGATCTCGGAGAATTAGAACAAATTGATAGTGATTCGGAGGAATCAAGTACTGTGCACATCTCGGATGACGAGCGTGATTGGGAGGGGGAAAGCGAATCTGACACCGAATGAAAGTTGTAAATTAGAAATTTCATTTATATATGTAATATCCTTCTTCAAATCAATAAATGCGATATATATATATGTTTTATGATTTCATTCACAAAAGTTTCAATTAATCTTTTATGTACTAAACCCACAAAATTTGATGTCGATCATCCTTGATTCGGCTTCCCAACATTTCATTTTATTTGATAAAATAATGTATACAACAACCATTTATTTATAACAAATATAAAAAATAAAAAATTTAAACTAAATCTAATTTCAATTTATAAATACTAACTGATATTTTCCCGACGAATATATTTTTACATCCGTCGGGCAAAGGCTTCAAATATCATCACGTATTTCTCTGTTCGGTGGGTGGTTGCCGAAACTGTAAAGTTATGCCCGACGAATCTAAATTCGTCGGGCAATATATATTAGGTTCGATGTACATTTATTTATTAAAAAACTTTTTTAAATTACTTACGACATGAAATGGACCGATCTAACCGTCCACATTTAGTGTAGATACTCATAGATCGACTACGCGAAAAATTACCCAATTTGGAACTACCGTGATTAGGTAACCGTGCACGATGATTCAACGGTTACACAACGTTTCTTCACAATCGGACAAAATGAACGGTTAGATCGGTCAAAATCAAAAAATGAACGGTTAGATCAGTCAAATTCAATCGTTTGAATATCAATAGAACCAAAACTTCGAAAATTGTTTTGAAGTTTCCTTCAAGTGTTTAAACTCTTTGATGAATATGCTTGTTTTATGATTTTTAATAATTTAAAATTTGAAATTGACTGATCTAACCGTCCACATTTATGGTAGGTACTCATAGATCGCCTACGTGAAAAATTATCTAATTTGGAAATCCTGGGTTTAGGTAATGGTGCGTGATGATTAAACGGTTACAAACCGTTTCTTCACGATTGGACGGCTTGAAATACTCAAAACATCAAGATTTTTGACCAGTGAGGTCTACAGACTTAAAAGTAACCATTGAACGGTCAATTTTTTGAAATTTCATCGTTTGAATATCAATTGAACCAAAACTACGAAAAACCCATTGAAATTCACAAACTTAACGATCGAAGCACATAAGCTCAGAAAAACATGACAATAACGATCGATGGGGCTTTAGGCATGTAAAACTAAAAATTGAATGGTCCCGATCTTGAAAATTCTATCGTCGGACCTGGTTTTTAGATCAATCATAAACTCAACATCATAAGACTTTAGCCCAACGAAGGCAACTATTTGCCGAGCAATATGTAATTATTCGTCGGGCTACTATTGAAACGTCTTCGGGTAAAGTAACAAAAACGAGCATTTTTTTCCCAGAAAATATCAAATATTCCGCCAAAATTTTCGCGAAATCTCAAACTTACTGCGTATCTTTGCCCAACGAATAGTTAAATAGTTACCCGACGACTATCCACCGCGTGCTGTTACCCGACGAATTCATTAAAAGTTGGCCCGACGGAGAGGTTCGTCGGGCAAGGCTATTCAGACAGATAAATCAGACAAACTCTTCTTCTTCTTCCTTTTTCTTCATTTTCCTTGTTTTCTCCCGACCTCCATCCTTTTGCAACTCAGACCAGAGCTAGGCTGTGGAGGTCGCCGATGTCCAATGCCACTCCCTCCCTTTCTCGCTCTCTCTCACTCAGACTCCACCTCTCACTCCGCCACCGTAGCTATCTCTCGTGCCACCTCTCTCTCACCGAGGTTAGGTCTCGCCGCTGCCCCTATCCTCGCCAGCAGTCATCTCAAGGTCGAACTCATTGTCCCTCTCTCTCTCTCTATTGTTAATGTGGATTAGTTATTGTTAATGTTGATTGGTTAAATTTTAATTTTAGTTTGGATTGATTGAAATTTCAATTGAAATTTGGTTTGAATATTATGAAATTGTATTGAAAATGGAATTTAAATTTGGATTGGATTTTGGAAGATTGTGCATTATTGTCAATTTTGAATATTGGGAATTTAGGGGGATTAGTTGAATATTGTGAATTTAGATTGGATTGGAATATAAATATTTGGTTTACTAAGCTTGTTTGGATTTAGGAATTTATGGTTAATGTTGAAGATTTGTTGAAATTTTGATGTTTGGTATAATGTTGAAATTGGTATAATGTTATGAATTTTGCATATGATTTTGGATATGAATTTTATGTGAATTTTGGATATGGTGAAGGATATGTGAATTTTATGAAATTTGGATATTTGAATTTAAAAACATTTATGTGAATTTTTGATATAGTGTAGGATATGTGAATTTTGGATATGTGAGTTTTATAAATTTTGGATATGTGATTTTTATAAATTTTTAATATGTGAATTTTATGATTTGGATATGATTACTGTATGTCTGGATTAATTTGTAAGTTTGAGTTTATTCCCGAAATTTGGATTTAGAAATTTAGGTATAATGTTGTGAATTTTGAGTTTAGTACTTTTTGTAACAACCCGGAATTTCAATTATTGGATTAACGTAAATTATTTATGTAAAATGACGATTTTACCCTTGGTTGTTAAGGGCATGGAAATCAAATTTTGTTTCGGAACATTTTAGGTGGTGTTTTGGATACCGTTGCGTGGATCTTGAACTCACGAGTTCGTAGATAGGCGGCACGCGGGAAACGGAGTTCGTGTACGAAAGTTATGGGTCTAGACGTGTAAGGGCAGTTTGGTAATTTGCCATAGAAGGGAGATATTTTTAACCACCCAAATCAGATTAATCTTATCCACATCATTTCATCATCACATTCTCCCTCTGAACCACCCATTTTCTCCCAAAACCATTGAACCCGTGCGAAATACACACCAAAAACCCATAAAAGTCAACTTTGATTCAAGGCTTAAACTTCCATTTTTGTTCCACTAATCAAATTCTACTCATTGCCACGATCACAACTGTACCAACCATCGAAGGAGAGGACCATGGGAGACGCCAAACTGAGCAAAGGAATAACCAATCCTTCCGATCGATTTTCCGGCTAGCACAAGTACGTGTTTCATGCTTTAAGGTCATATTTGGATTCCTGGGTTCGAGTAGATAGATTTAGACATAAAAAACATGAAAGATGGTTGAGTTTTGAAGTAGTTAGAAAAGCTTGAAATTTCGGCCGAAAATGGGGGATTCCAGCGAAACCAGACGGTGGCGCCGACAACCGGTCGTCTTCTCCGGCGAGTCACCGGTTGGGTCGAGTGAATCTGTCGGGTTGAGTGAACCAATCGGGTCGAGTTGAACCGATTGGGTTAAGTGAACCGGTCGGGGTGAGTGAACTGATTAGGTTGACTTGAATCGGGTCAAGCTGAGTTGGGCCGGGTTGGATCGGTCCAGGCGCGTGGGCACTGTAGCAGGCGCGTGACCGACGCGTGAGGGCGCGTGTTCCGACCTTCCGTCGGCGCGTGGGGCCGAGTCTGAGGTCACGGTGGCGCGTGACAGCTAGTTTTTGACGTTCCGGACCTGTTGGCGCAGGTTTTGGGTCGATCGGACGTCGGTTTGGGGTTGTTTTGGGCGTTTGAAGTTGCTGCGTTTTCTAGGCCAACATAGGTAGACCTCCCAGGGTTTAGGGGGTTTATATTTAAGGTTCTTATTATTAGCTGGTAATCCCGATTATTAATTTGGACAGGCGATACTGCTCCAGGAACTTCAGGGGAGCGTACAATTCGGGATTGAGCTTGCTTGGACAGGTTTGTGAGTGGACTTTTGGTTTATAAACTATAATGCATGCATAAATGTATCTTTGATTTAAATACTGTTATGTATGCGTGGAATGAATTTCTGGAATTCAGAAATGATGTTGGACACATGTTTTCCAATATTTCAGTGAAAGTGTGTTTTGAGAAATGGCCTGATTTTTATACTCGATTTTGATATCGTTTTGACGTGGTAACTATTTGAGCCTGTGATTTGGGTTTAGACCCGTAATTATGATATTACTGGTTTTGGCCATCAAATGACTTTTCAAAGAATTTGGCTTAGTCCAAGAAACAAAGATTTCAAAACACGAATTTGGTTTTCACTTGTTTTCTATCCCGATGGTTAAAATTACTCAGACTGGTGTTGAGGGGTTTTGCTCCGCTGGTTGTTGAGGGCTCCGACTTTGGTGTTGAAGGGTCTTTCTCCGTCGAGTCGCAAGGCTGTCTACGCGTAGTACATGGCTAGCACACCTCAAGGGATACCCTGGTGGCTAGTGGATATGTAGGGAACAATGGATTTGAGATATTATGCGTCCAGGTGGAATTAAATGATTTTTAACTTCTTTGAAGAGAGTTTTCAAACCAAACTGCGGACCACGAGGTATTTTCATTATACATATTTTATGTGAGTCCAACTAAGTGGTTTTAAAGAGAAATGGAATTCCGATGGTTTCAAATAATGTTTTAATCATAAACTGTTTTATGTGATGCATGCATGGTTTTATTCGTGGAGGGGGAAAATGTAAGATTTTCTCGAAAAATGATTTATAAATGATTATTTTTGTCCACTCACAACTTTGTGTTTTAAATCCCCTCAAGATGTTGTCTTGAGTTGACGTGGGCACATTCTGAGGTGGAGGCATTAGTTTTACAACTGCGCTTTGTACCTAAACTTTGAGTAGGATATCTAATTTTGTATTATTTATCCTACCTAGATGCTCTGATGATATATTTCGGATGGTTGTTATCTATGGGAATTTGGAGTGCTTTAAATCCCTTGTCTGACAGGTGGAAACCAGATATTTAAATCCCTAAAAGGAAATTCTGCCGAACTCTTGGTAGAAGTCTAATAATTTATTTTTCTAGGATTGAAGGGTATTTTGGGAACCTTTCCTTATGTTGTCAGACGGGTTAGGGTTCTTCCCAGGTTTCGAGGGAAAATTCGGGACGGGTCATGATAATTGGTATAAGAGCACTAGGTTTAAATTCATGTAGACCGTACACTTAGTGTACAATTATTTTTGTATTGATGAGTTATAGTTCTTTTCAGCGTAATGCCTCCCAGACGCGAGTCCCGTCAACAGTGGGGACACACATGAACCCGCAGTGGAGCCTGATTTGAGGCAAACACTGGAACAATTGGGTCACATTTTGACTTCTGTACTTCAGAGTAGGGCTGCTACTGAAGGTTCAAACATTGAGAAAGCCCAGAGATTAGGGGCTACAATATTTATGGGCGACTCATTCTTTCATTTCTCAGGGTTTTACATTGTTTGCTGATAGAGAATTGTCTCCGATTGTTTGGGACATGGGTATTAGTACTCCTACTAGGAATATGTTAGTGGCGTATCTCGTTATTCGTAGTTGTCCAGTGTTAGTGGAAGGTCATGCATTAGAGGTAGATTTAATCCCTTTAGATATTTTTTATTTTGATGTGATTCTGGGGATGGATTGGTTGACTATGCACCATGCCTCTATTGATTGTTATGAAAATAGAGTAGATTTTCGGAGTCCAGGTTTACCGGAACATACGTTTAGGGGAGATCGTAGGGTACTACCTTGTGGAGTGATATAAGCTTTGACCGCTGAGAAATTGTTGAGGAAATGTTGTGAGGGTTACTTGGCTCATGTGTTTGATTCTTGGGATACTCCGATGAGAGTGGAGGATATTCCAGTAGTGAGTGAGTTCTCTGATGTGTTTCCAGAGGATCTTCCGGGATTGCCACCTCACCGGGAGATTGAGTTCACCACAGAGCTTTTACCAAGTACTCAACCTATCTCACAGGCACCGTACAGAATGGCACCGGCAGAATTGCGAGAGTTTAGACTCAGTTGCAGGACTTGGTGAATATGTGATTTATTCGTCCAAGTGTTTCACCTTGGGGTGCACCAGTGTTATTTGTGAGGAAAAATGATGGTGGTATGAGGTTGTGTATCGACTACCAGCAGCTAAACAGGGCTACGGTGCGGAATAAGTATCCTTTGCCAAAGATAGATGATTTGTTTGATCAACTTAAGGCGGCAAAATATTTTTTGAAAAATGACCTTCAAACCAGATACCATCAGTTGAGGATCAGGGAAGGGGATATTCAGAAAACAGCTTTCAGGACTCGTTATGGTCATTATGAGTTCCTGGTCATGCCCTTCGAGTTGACTAATGCCCCAACATCATTTATCGATTTGATGAACAGGGTGTTCCAAAAGTATTTGGATCGGTTTGTGATTGTGTTTATCGATGACATCTTGGTGTATTCGAGGAGTGCTAAGGCACATGAGAAGCACTTAAGGTTGGTGCTGAATATGCTTAGGAAAAAGCATTTGTTTGCCAAGTTCAGTAAATGCCAGTTTTGGTTGATAGAAGATGGATTCTTAGGTCATGTGATTTCGGCTGAAGGTATCAGCGTAGATCCCCAGAAGGTTGAGGCAGTGGCAAACTGGGAGCAACCGAGGACAGTGACAGAGGTGAGGAGCTTTCTGGGTTTGGCAGGATATTAACGACGGTTCGTAGAAGGATTTTCTACGATAGTAGGCCGTTGACTCGGTTGACTAGGAATGGAGTCAAGTTTGACTGGAGAGCTGATTGTGAACAGGGATTTCAGGAGCTGAAGAGGAGGTTTACTTCTGCTCCAGTATTAACCCTTCCTGATGATACTGGGGGATTCGAGGTGTATAGTGATGCATCATTGCGGGGTATAGGCTGCGTGTTGATGCAGCATGGGAAGGTGATAGCGTATACTTCTAGACAACTTAAGCCCCATGAGTTGAATTACCCCACACATGATTTGGAGTTAGCTGCAGTGGTGCATGCACTGAAAATCTGGCGACATTATTTGTATGGGGAGACGTGTCGGATCTTCACCGACCATAAGAGTTTAAAGTACTTGTTCACCCAAAAGGACCTGAATCTGAGGCGGAGAAGATAGCTTGAGCTAATAAAGGATTATGATTGTACTATATAGTACCATCCAGGGAAGGCCAATGTTCTGGCGGATGCCTTGAGCAGGAAATCCATGGGTTCTTTGGCCCATTTGAACACAATCTACCTACCATTGTTGATAGAGATCCATAGAGCGGGGATTGTATTTGACATGGATAATTAGGGGGTTTATAGGCTAGTTTCCATGTGAGGCCTATTCTGATTGGTCGGATTATTGAGGCTCAACTCCAGGACCCTACATTGTGCATTATCAGGATGGAGTTGGTGGCTGGAAACATGCAGGACTATGCGCTTAGGGATGATGGAGCCTTGGTTAGGGATGGCTGGTTGTGCGTACCGAATGAGATGGAGCTAAAGAGGGAAATTATTGATGAGGCTCATAGTTCGGTTTACGCTATGCATCCAAGAGGTACCAAGATGTATCATACCCTAAGGAAACACTATTGGTGGACTGGGATGAAAAGGGAAATTACTGAGTTTGTGGGTAGATGCATGACATGTCAACAAGTGAAAGCAGAGAGGCAGAAACCATTTGGGGAACTTCAACCATTACCTATTCCGGAATGGAAGTGGGATCACATTGATCAGTCGTTATTTATGCATCATTTTGAGGTCTTTATATGCCTCTCTTACATGTCTTTTGAATGATTTTGTGCCATCAATAGTAGAAAATGATCAATCTTGTGAGACTTGTGCAGAGTTAGAAAGATAGGTAAAATCTGGAAAGAACGCAAAAAGAATGACTCAAATCGGAGTCCAGATGAAGGAGATGTCCTCATTTCAATATCAGGTCCTCAACGGGGTCCTGAGTGCGCCAGTGCGCCAGTGCGCCTATTTTGGGCCACTGGCCAAGTACCTCATATCAGGCCCTCCGGGTCCCGAACTTGTGTTTCATGACATCAGGGTCAGGTCCTAGAAGTGCCAAGGTCGCGCCGAGGCAGGTCGAGGACATGTCCCAAGAGCTCCCATCCGAGCCCAGATGTGCGCCTAAGCCCGGGGTCCCTGTTCCGCCAGCAGTGGATCAGAGGTTCTCCCTCTGCGCTAAGCCTGACAACATTTGCGCCAAGCCTGAACGACGATGCGCTTCTATTATACTCCTAACGTACTTCAAAAGCGCGGTCCCAGATCCTGATTACGAAGACAGTCAAAAATCCAAGTTTGGCCAGCTTGCGTTCCCACTTGCCAGCCTGCATTCACACTCCCGGCCGTGCTCTGATTGGTTCGAATAGATTTTAAAGACTTTGTAATTAATTAAAAGTAAAATAACTTTCCCTATTCCTATAGGACATGGTTTTACCAATCTGTATAGAACAAGGTTATACCAATCCTTATAGAACAAGGTTTTCCCTTGTCTATAAAAAGGGGAATCAGATAGAGGATTGGGGGCGTTTTTGTTTCTGGAAAAACAGAGACCTGAGCCACAGAGAGTTCCGTTTTGGTTTTCTAGAGAATTAGGGACCATATTTTGGGAGATAATCTTTCACATAGATTATTGGACGTGGAGTTTGGAGAAGAAGGCTCTGCCGTGTCTTCTGCTGCACCTGTTCTTAACAATCTCTTATGTACCCTTATTTTCATTATTGAAATTTACATATGAATTCAATTATACTTGTGTTTATTTCAGTTATGTGTGAGTAGTCATTAGGATTAGGGCTGCTTGAAGCCCTAGCCATGTTAGCTTGTTGATTGGATTTCTGGCTCTTGATTATGATTGCTATGCATGCTGAATAAGTTGGATTACTATGCTTAATGAACTTAATTTATGCCTATAAGATTAGCTACCTTGTTTGCATATAATTATAGATGTAATTGCTTGAGTGACCGTCATATCATCTTGTGATTTGGAGCATCAAAAGTATTCGTACTTGTAATCTTAACTCATGACGATCTAGGATTGCATGCCACTTTGCTAGGCTAATGTGGTGTCATTAAATTCTCTTTAAACTTCATGCATCATCTTAAAAGGTAGGTGATAGACGTTCTAGGCATATTCCCTGTTTAGAACATGCAAAGTAAGAGGGAATAAGATGTGTCTAGTGAACCAACGCCAGGTCCTAGGCACGGGCACCTAATTCAGAAAATGCATAGTAATTTGGTCAAGGAAATCTGGTTAAGAGCTATAATTAGTTAGAGTGGATAGTAAGCCTTAATTCTCCTTAGTTAATAATCAATCAACCGTTAATTCTTGCATTGTTATTTTCTGCATTTTATTTTACTTGTCTTTAAATTTCAGTTCTCACATCATAAACCCCCCTGTGTGTGTGTGTGTGTGTGTGTGTGTGTTTTCACTAAGTTAATAAATCTGAACTAAAGTGGTCATAACGTTGATACAAGTCCTCGAGGGATCGACTCTTGCTGTGCTACTATACTATTCTAATCGATTTGTGCACTTGCAAGGATTTTATAACTGTTAGAATTGAATTGCATATTTCTTGCTCTTTAATTTTACCAACAAGTTTTTGGCGCCGCTGCCGGGGACTTGTCCCTCAACGGTGCCATTTAAGTTTAGATTTGTAACTTAGTTTTTTTTTTCTTTTTGTTAGGTACCCGTGTATGTCATTCCAAGGTTCAGTGCACGGGTCATCAAGTGGACCATCATCGCAAGCATCTTCAGTCCACGGCTCCCCGCCACCAAGCCCAAGGAGGAGGGCTGACCACAGAGAAGAGCAGGGCCTGGAACGTGGCCTAGTACCGCAAGCCCCATGGCGCCTTAAGGATTTTGCCATGCCCCATGTCTCGGAGGATCAATTTCCAATTGTTTTTCCCGAGTCAACAGTGGCAAACTTCGAATTAAAGTCGGGGACAATTCACATGCTGCCTACATTCCACGGCCTTGCTGGCGAGGACCCGCACTTTCATATCAAGGAATTTGTTGAGGTTTGTTCAACACTGCGCATCAATGGTATGACAGAATCTGAAATCCGCCTGCGGCTCTTTCACTTCAGTCTCAAGGATCGCGCCAAGACATGGTTTCATTCATTGGCGCCGGCTTCCATTCACTCTTGGAGGGACTTGACGTCCAAATTCTTAACACAGTACTTTCCCGTGGAAAAGACAAATGAGTTAAAGTCCAAGATCATGAACCCACGGCAAGACATGGAGGAGTCTTTCTATGAGTTTTGGGAGCAGTTCAATCAGATGTTACGGGCGTGTCCCCCACCACCATATTGATGCCCATCATCTTATGCTATACTTCTATGGAGGCTTGAAAACTAGCGATCGAACAATGGTGGATTCTCAATCCCAAGGGATTCTAGAAGGCACAGCCGAGGAAGCAAGGACCGCCTTTGAGAACATTGCTCAAAGGGAAAAACAGTTCAGCTACAGGGGTCCCTCCTCTAGAGCTACGGGTGATGCATCCGCCAAATACAAAGATGACGCCATTGCTCAGCTCACGGCAATGGTGAAACAATTGTGTAGCGAGAAAGCCAAAGGAGTTCACATCTGCGAGGTATGTTCAATTCAGGGCCACACATCCCAGGACTGCCCGGTTGTGGAAGAGGCGAACTTTGCTGGAGGGTTCAATAGCAATTCTCGACCCCGGAATGACTTATATTCCAACACTTACAATCCGGGGTGGAGAAATCATCCTAATTTCCGTTGGAGCAACAATCAAGCAGCCGCGAATCCCTTGCCACCCCCTGGATTTGAGCAGCAAGCTGCAGGCCTTCAGGGGAACTACCACGGTCCTTCCTC
This sequence comes from Oemleria cerasiformis, assembly GCA_037349345.1. NCBI lineage: Eukaryota > Viridiplantae > Streptophyta > Magnoliopsida > Rosales > Rosaceae > Oemleria > Oemleria cerasiformis. The sequence continues at coordinate 34,189,192 of JAZGTL010000007.1, read as the reverse complement.
AACAGCAGGCTCAACTCATAAAATTCATGCATGATAGCCAGAGTCAGACGGGAGACTTCAAAAATGCAATTGCAAACTTGGAGCGTCAAATGGGACAGGTGGCGAACCAACTAAATCAGCGGGAGCAGGGAAAGCTACCGAGTCAAGTCCTGGTAAATCCGAAAGGATTTCACAATCCTACGGCTAATGCCATCACGCTGGAGAAGGAAACACCACTTCAAGACCCCACATATGCCACCCTCGCAGGACCTGAAACCGAGCCTCAACCTACTCTGCCAAGGATCACCGACCAGGGCGCGCCGCAAAACATGCCACGGCCAACACCTCTGGCGCAGAACCAGTCCAATGAGTCACCAAGTGCCCTACCGCAAGGAGGACCTGACACTGCGCCTACTTCGGCCACGGCTGGCAAGCAACCTGCTCCTAAGCCCAAGTCGCAGCACTCGAATACTTCTAACTCTAAACCTCAAAATTCCAATTCTAAAAAAGTCACTTTTGAGTTAGCTAATAATGTTGATTATCCATTTCCTCGCAGGTTCCAAAACAGGAATAAGCAAAGGGAGGACTTTGAGGAAGAGATCATCAGCATGTTGCAGAAGCTTCAGATCACACTGCCTTTCCATAAAATTGTCAAGCACATGCCTATCTTTGCAAAGCTGATCAAGGACTTAGTTGCAGGAAAGCGTGGTTTTAGCTCCACGGACACCATTGACAACCCTATGGCCTGCTCGGCTGCCCTTTTGCGCATGCCCCTTAAGGCCAATGATCCTGGGCCACCATCCCTTCCATGTGTCATTCAGTCAAAAAGATTCGAACATTGCCTTTGCGACACGGGAGCATCAGTGAACATCATGCCATTCCACATTTACAGGTCACTCAACCTAGGCGCACTCAAGCCCACGCACCTATGTGTCAGGTTGGCTAACGCTTCTGTAACCAACCTAATGGGGGTTCTTGAGGACGTACTGGTACAAATCGGAGATACATGCATCCCTGCAGACTTCTATGTACTAAGAATGGACAGAATTGACAAAAGTGAGGAACCTCCCCTCATCTTCGGAAGGCCCTTACTAGCCACAGCCGAGTGCCTCATCGACGTCAGAAAGGGCCAGGTCTCCATCAAGGTCCTGGACCAGCTTCGGACATTCTCCATCCATGACACCATCCAGTACCCTGCCGAGCCTATTGTAGATTTTCCGTTAAACACAATGGACTTACTGCTACGGGAGACAATTGCTCAGTCTTGCATGACGGATGACCTTGAGAAGGCCGTTACTAGTAACCCACACACTGTGGATTCACTTACAGATAGCGTGATCGAAGAGGTACGAGCCCTTGACATCATGCCAGCCCTCCCATTGCACAGGCCTCCCTTCGAAGCGTTACCATTCACAAGTCAGAAAACCCTGCCGTCCATCATAAAGGCTCCTGAACTCGAGCTGAAGCCCTTGCCCGAGCACTTAAAGTATGCATATTTGGGCGACAATCAAACCCTTCCAGTCATCATTGCATCTACCCTAAGTACGAAAGAGGAAAAGGCATTGGTTCACGTCCTTAAGGTCAATCAAACGGCAATTGGATGGACAATAGCTGACATCAAAGGCATAAGTCCCGCAAAATGCATGCATCGGATACTGCTGGAGGAAGACTCCAAACCATCACGGGAGGCACAGAGGCGATTGCATCCACCTATGAAGGAGGTCGTGAAGAAAGAAGTCCTGAAGCTTTTGGACGTTGGAATCATCTATCCAATTAGTGACTCCAAGTGGGTGAGCCCAGTCCAGGTCGTGCCAAAGAAAAGTGGGATCATAGTGGTTAAAAACGAGCAGGATGAGCTTGTACCTCAACGGATTCAAACAGGATGGAGAGTGTGCATTGACTATCGAAAGCTAAATATAACCACACGCAAGGACCACTTTCCTTTGCCCTTCATTGATCAAATGCTCGAGCGCCTAGCTGGACACTCCCACTATTGCTTATTGGATGGCTACTTAGGATACAATCAGATTGCTATTGCACCCGAAGATCAAGAAAAGACAACATTCACATGCCCATATGGCACTTTTGCATACAGAAGAATGCCGTTTGGATTGTGCAATGCCCCAGCTACCTTTCAGCGTTGCATGATGAGCATCTTCTCCGATATGGTGGAAGATATAATTGAAGTATTCATGGATGACTTCTCGATGTTTGGACATTCATTCGAATTGTGCTTAGTTAACCTAACTCGAGTACTGGAACGGTGCAGAGAAAGCAATTTAGTGCTGAACTGGGAAAAGTGCCATTTCATGGTACAACAGGGAATTGTCTTGGGTCATGTGATCTCTAGCCGAGGCATTGAAGTGGACAAAGAAAAATTAGACATAGTAGAGAGGCTGCCGTACCCCACTACAGTCAAAGAGGTTCGATCGTTCTTAGGGCATGCTGGATTTTACCGCAGATTCATCAAAGATTTCTCGAAAATCACAAGACCTTTGTGTGATCTTCTAGCCAAGGACGCCACATTTGAGTTCACTAAGGGATGCCGTGAGGCATTCAACACACTCAAGGCAAAGCTCACGGCATCACCCATCATTATGCCACCGAATTGGGACTTACCATTCGAACTAATGTGTGATGCCTCAGACTTCGCCATAGGAGCGGTTTTGGGACAGCGTGTTGACAAGCTCCCTCATGTCATTTACTACGCAAGTCGAACCCTGAATGATGCCCAGCTGAACTACTCCACCACCGAGAAGGAGCTCCTTGCTGTTATCTTTGCCCTGGAGAAGTTCCGTTCATATCTAATTCAAACCAAGGTCATAGTATACACGGATCATGCTGCCTTGAAGTATATGCTCACTAAAAAGGACGCCAAGCCAAGGTTGCTACGTTGGATGCTACTGCTCCAGGAATTCGACCTTGAAATCAGAGACAAGAAGGGCAGCGAAAACGTGGTCGCTAACCATATGAGCCGATTGCTTCACAGTTCCAATGAAGAGGCCGATCAGTTGCCCCTCCTTGAGACCTTTCCTGACGAACAGCTCTTCGCAATCCAAGCTATTGATCCATGGTATGCCGATCTCATTAATTACCTTGTCACTAAGCAAATTCCTTCATCTTTAAACAGGTACCAAAAGGACAAGCTGGCTAAACAAGCTAAGTACTTCATATGGGATGAGCCGTACCTATGGAAGCATTGTCCAGACCAAATCATTCGGCGCTGCATCCCAGAAGACGAGATGAAATCCGTCTTGACTTTTTGCAATAGTTTGGCATGTGGGGGCCATTTTGGAGCTAAGAAGACAACCCTCAAGGTACTCCAAAGTGGACTCTACTGGCCCACACTTTTCAAGGATGCACACGAATTTGTACTCACCTGTGACCGCTGCCAACGCCTAGGTAACATCGGCCCTCGAAATCAAATGCCATTACACCCTATTCTTGTGGTCGAAATCTTCGACGTATGGGGCATTGATTTTATGAGGCCTTTTCCGAATTCCTTTGGCAGTCTTTATATTCTGCTTGCAGTTGATTATGTCTCCAAATGGGTGGAAGCAATTCCCACCAAAACTAACGACGCCAAAGTAGTGGTGCGTTTTTTACAGAGTCACATCTTAGCCAGATTCGGCGCACCTAGGGCAATCATCATTGATGGGGGGCACACTTCTGCAATCATTCGTTTGCAGCCCTAATGAAGAAGTATGGCGTCACCCACAAGGTCTCAACACCGTATCACCCTCAAACAAGTGGCCAAGCGGAAGTGTCCAATCGGGAAGTAAAGGCCATATTGGAAAAAACAGTAAATCCTAACCGCAAAGATTGGTCTAGCAAATTGAATGATGCACTGTGGGCCTATCGGACCGCATATAAGACCCCGATTGGCATGTCTCCCTTCCGGCTTGTTTTTGGAAAAGGCTGCCACCTACCAGTGGAATTGGAGCATAAAGCATTCTGGGCTATTAAACAGATGAACCTGAACTTCGATGATGCTGGAATACATAGGAAGCTTCAGCTAAGTGAATTAGAGGAGTTGCGAAACGAGGCCTTTGATAGTGCTCGTATCTACAAGGAAAAGACCAAAGCTTTCCACGACAAGCGCATTCAGCCCAAGGACTTTCACATCGGACAGGACGTCCTCCTCTTTGACTCCCGGCTCAGACTAATGCCAGGTAAGTTGCGTTCAAGATGGACTGGACCATTTATTATTACTAACGTTTTTCCTCATGGTGCAGTTGAAATCCAGCACCCAGAACGGCAGGATCCGTTCAAAGTAAATGGCCACCGCCTCAAACACTACTTCAAGGACCTCTCTAATCCAAGCGCAGTCAACCCTGCAACTCCGCATGCGCCCAGCTCCTAGCATGCCAGCCCCGTCTTGCCTAGACATTAAATAAAGCGCTCCTAGGAGGCAGCCTAGCCCTGGTTTGTATTTCTCACTTCCTTTTCTGTTTCTGCCCGTTATATCTCTCAAACCGTTCTACTATTGTCATGCTTACTGCTTATCACATTGAGGACAATGTTCAGTTTAGGTTTGGGGGGGTGGATTTAAAATTTTACATATAGAAACAAGTAGGTTTGGGGGTGATACACGGCCAGGACATTTAAATTTCTGCTTGTGATTAGTATGATAACTTGTTAATAGGAATGTATATGCTAAGTTAACTATCTTTTCTTTACTAAGAGTCATGCCATGGTCAAGTAGTTCATAATTTGCACTTCACAATGCCATGTTTTAAGTGATTAAGTGAACGAAATAACTGAATTTGAGTGAACCTTAGAAAATTAGTGGAGACTACCCTGTGAGATCTTTGAGCCTAATTGCCATTCTTTCTGAGGGATATACTTGTTTCTACTCTTAAACACTCATCACTTTTGTTCTTAATTGTTGATCTCATTACATCATATTTGCATTGAATTTTAAAGAACTAACATCATTTAGATACTCTTGATTTAATGTGTGGTTTTCCATAAGAAGTGATGTAGGCTATGTATGCTTTAACCTCTAAAGGCTTGATCCTACCCTATTGCATGCTCCCTAAGCCAATTTTGAAGCCAAACACTCAGCCTTTTCTTTCATCACCCAAAGTATAACCTAACCCAAAATACTTAGCCATTCATCACAGCCATACCCTATAACCTCAGTTTGTGCTAAGGTTGCCACAAATGAGATTCATGGTAAGAATGAGAGGTGAAAGAAGATGATGCCCAATTCAAAGGACATTGGCGTCAATTGAAAGTTCAAAAGTAAAGAAAAGTTTTACAAGTTGCAAGCTGCATGAAAATTTGGGGAAATCATTGCATGATCTTGGTTCAATTCAATTCAAAGACGAACAGAAACAAAAAACGTTCAAATCAAAAGAAAGAAAGAAACGTTGAGAAAAAGAAGGAAAAAAATAAGTGAAAAACAAAGTGAATTGAGCCAAGTGAGCCAAGAGCCTCAAAATAAGCAACAAGAGCCACAAAATAAGTCATCAGGAAAGCACAATGTCGTGGGCCTTAAGAAAGGATTCAGTTCAGAAATTCCAAGTTCAATTCATGACTTCTCATGCCTTGGCACAACTCAGGTTCTTTGAATCCCATCCTTCCTTGCTAAACCCCAAAGCTTAGCCCCAATACAACCTAAAAAGGAAGACCTAACTGATCTTATGGACAATCATGCTGAGGATTAAGGTACGTATCTATGTTCTTAAAGTTCAATTCCTTTCATGAGATCTTTATTTCCATAAAGTGCTATTCTTCATTGTTACTCATATGTGATTAACTTTGAATTTCATAACATAAACTCATCACATATGCTTGAAAAGAGTGTAAGCCTAGGATTCTTGTGCGAATTGAGAGTTGCCTAGTGAGGATTAGAGTCGAGGCGAAATCTTTCTAGGGCACTTAGATGAAGTTGTTTTCAAACTTGATCACCTGAAAATATTGGCATTTATACACGTACACCTTCACATGACACTCACGGCTATGGCATTCCTTTTAGTTCTGCAAAGCATGTCTACTTACTTTGATTCTTATTAGCTTGTTAAGAGTACTATATCTAGCATCTTTTTGTTTAAGTAAAACCTTTGTGGGTATCGTGTTGTTATAACCCTCATGAGACAAAACTCCTCCTACTAGGTGAACCTAGGGGTATAAATGTTCTATCTTAACTAAAATCAAGTCTTTTCATTTTGTTAGCATTTGGTTTGCTCAGGGACTAGCAAAAGATAGGTTTGGGGGTATTTGATCAGTCGTTATTTATGCATCATTTTGAGGTCTTTATATGCCTCTCTTACATGTCTTTTGAATGATTTTGTGCCATCAATAGTAGAAAATGATCAATCTTGTGAGACTTGTGCAGAGTTAGAAAGATAGGTAAAATCTGGAAAGAACGCAAAAAGAATGACTCAAATCGGAGTCCAGATGAAGGAGATGTCCTCATTTCAATATCAGGTCCTCAACGGGGTCCTGAGTGCGCCAGTGCGCCAGTGCGCCTATTTTGGGCCACTGGCCAAGTACCTCATATCAGGCCCTCCGGGTCCCGAACTTGTGTTTCATGACATCAGGGTCAGGTCCTAGAAGTGCCAAGGTCGCGCCGAGGCAGGTCGAGGACATGTCCCAAGAGCTCCCATCCGAGCCCAGATGTGCGCCTAAGCCCGGGGTCCCTGTTCCGCCAGCGGTGGATCAGAGGTTCTCCCTCTGCGCTAAGCCTGACAACATTTGCGCCAAGCCTGAACGACGATGCGCTTCTATTATACTCCTAACGTACTTCAAAAGCGCGGTCTCAGATCCTGATTACGAAGACAGTCAAAAAATCCAAGTTTGGCCAGCTTGCGTTCCCACTTGCCAGCCTGCATTCACACTCCCGGCCGTGCTCTGATTGGTTCGAATAGATTTTAAAGACTTTGTAATTAATTAAAAGTAAAATAACTTTCCCTATTCCTATAGGACATGGTTTTACCAATCTGTATAGAACAAGGTTATACCAATCCTTATAGAACAAGGTTTTCCCTTGTCTATAAAAAGGGGAATCAGATAGAGGATTGGGGGCGTTTTTGTTTCTGGAAAAACAGAGACCTGAGCCACAGAGAGTTCCGTTTTGGTTTTCTAGAGAATTAGGGACCATATTTTGGGAGATAATCTTTCACATAGATTATTGGACGTGGAGTTTGGAGAAGAAGGCTCTGCCGTGTCTTCTGCTGCACCTGTTCTTAACAATCTCTTATGTACCCTTATTTTCATTATTGAAATTTACTTATGAATTCAATTATACTTGTGTTTATTTCAGTTATGTGTGAGTAGTCATTAGGATTAGGGCTGCTTGAAGCCCTAGCCATGTTAGCTTGTTGATTGGATTTCTGGCTCTTGATTATGATTGCTATGCATGCTGAATAAGTTGGATTACTATGCTTAATGAACTTAATTTATGCCTATAAGATTAGCTACCTTGTTTGCATATAATTATAGATGTAATTGCTTGAGTGACCGTCATATCATCTTGTGATTTGGAGCATCAAAAGTATTCGTACTTGTAATCTTAACTCATGACGATCTAGGATTGCATGCCACTTTGCTAGGCTAATGTGGTGTCATTAAATTCTCTTTAAACTTCATGCATCATCTTAAAAGGTAGGTGAAAGACGTTCTAGGCATATGCCCTGTTTAGAACATGCAAAGTAAGAGGGAATAAGATGTGTCTAGTGAACCAACGCCAGGTCCTAGGCACGGGCACCTAATTCAGAAAATGCATAGTAATTTGGTCAAGGAAATCTGGTTAAGAGCTATAATTAGTTAGAGTGGATAGTAAGCCTTAATTCGCCTTAGTTAATAATCAATCAACCGTTAATTCTTGCATTGTTATTTTCTGCATTTTATTTTACTTGTCTTTAAATTTCAGTTCTCACATCATAAACCCCCCTGCGTGTGTGTGTGTGTGTGTGTGTGTGTTTTCACTAAGTTAATAAATCTGAACTAAAGTGGTCATAACGTTGATACAAGTCCTCGAGGGATCGACTCTTGCTGTGCTACTATACTATTCTTATCGATTTGTGCACTTGCAAGGATTTTATAACTGTTAGAATTGAATTTCATATTTCTTGCTCTTTAATTTTACCAACACACATTACGATGGATATTGTGTATAAACTTCCAAGAACACAAAAGGGACATGATGGGATATGGGTAATTGTTGATAGACTCACGAAGTCTGCATATTTCTTGCTAGTGCGGGATGATTTTCGGATGAGTTGGTATGCCAAATTGTTCGTTGATGAGATCATACGGCTACATGGGACTCCAGAGTCAATTATTTCGGACAGGGATCCTAGATTTACCTCCAGGTTTTGGCGTAGTTTGCAGAAGGCTTTTAGCACTACCTTGCATTTTAGTACAGCGTTTCATCCTCAGACGGATGGTCAGTCTGAGAGGACAATCCAGGTTTTGGAGGATATAATGAGAGCTTGTGTACTGCAGTTTAAAGGGAACTGAGATTCACACATGGCTCTGATGGAATTTGGTTATAATAATAGTTATTAGTCGAGTATTGAGATGTCTCCTTTCGAGGCACTGTATGTGAGGCAGTGCAGGACACCGTTATGCTGGAACGAAGTGGGTGAAAGGAAACTGTTAACACCAGACCGTCGAACCATGGATCTTTAATTTGAGATTGGAGACTGGGTGTTCTTGAAATTGTCTCCTTGGAAGGGAGTGGTACATTTTGGTAGACGAGGAAAACTGAGTCCTCGCTACATTAGTCCGTATGAAATTTTGGAGAGGATAGGACCAGTGGCATATCGTATTTCTTTACCCTCGGAATTATCTAGAGTTCATGATGTCTTTCATGTATCTTTACTCCGGAAATATCTGTTTGATGAGTCTCATGTGTTGGAAGAGCAACCACTTGAGTTGAAAGATAATTTGACGTTTGAGGAGCAACCGGTGCAAATTCTGGATTGGAAGGAGAAGGTAGTGCGCAGAAAGAATATTCCTCTTGTTAAAGTGTTGTGGAGGAATCATAACGTGAAGGAGGCCACGTGGGAAACCGAGGAACTAATGCGGGCGCAGTATCCTCATTTGTTCCATGGTTAGGAATGAATTTCGAGTACGAAATTTCTTAAGGGGGGTGGATTGTAACAACCCGGAATTTCAATTATTGGATTTACGTAAATTATTTATGTAAAATGACGATTTTACCCTTGGTTGTTAAGGGCTTGGAAATCAAATTTTGTTTTGGAACATTTTAGGTGGTGGTTTGGATACCGTTGCGTGGGTCTCGAACTCACAAGTTCGTAGACAGGCGACACGCGAGAAACGAAATTCGTGTACGAAAGTTATGGGTCTAGACGTGTAAGGGCAATTTAGTAATTTTCCATAGAGGGAACATATTTTTAACCACCCAAATCAGATTAATCTGATCCACATCATTTCATCATCATATTCTCATCCCTCTAAACCCCCCATTTTCTCCCAAAACCATTGAACCCGTGCGAAATACACACCCAAACCCCATAAAATTCAACTTTGATTCAATGCTCAAACTTCCATTGTTGTTCCACAAATCGAATTCTACTCCTTCACACGATCACAACCGTACCAACCATCGAAGGAGAGGACCACGGGAGACGCCGAACTGAGCAAAGGAATAACCGAACCTTCCGATCAATTTTCGGCTAGCACAGGTACGTGTTTGATGTTTTAAGGTCATATTTGGATTCCTGGGTTCGAGTAGATAGATTTAGACGTAAAAAATGTGAAAAATGGTTGGGTTTTGAGGAAGTTAGAAAAGCTTGAAGTTTCGGCCGGAAATGGGGGATTCCGGTGAAACCAAACGGTGGCGCCGGCAGCCGGTCATCTTCTCCGGCGAGTCACCGGTGACCGGCTGGGTCGAGTGAATCTGTCGGGTCGAGTTGAACCGGTTGGGTTAAGTGAACCGATCCGGTTGAGTGAACCGGTCGAGTTGAGTTGAAATCGGGTTAGGCCGAGTTGGGCCGGGTTGGACCGATCCACGCGTGTGGGCACTGTGGAAGGCGCGTGATCGGCGCTTGAGGGCGAGTGGCGGCGCGTGGGCACATGTTTCGACCATCCATCGGTGCGTGGCGGTGCTTGGGGCCGAGTCTGAGGTCACGGTGGCGCGTGACAGCTAGTTTTTTGACGTTCCGGACCTGTTGGCGCAGGTTTTGGGTCGATCGGACATCATTTAGGGGTTGTTTTGGGCGTTTGAAGTTGCTGTGCTTTCTAGGCCAGCATAGGTAGACCTCCCGGGGTTTACGGGGTTTATATTTAAGGTTCTTATTATTAGCTGGTAATCCCGATTATTAATTTGGACAGGCGATACTGCTCCAGGAACTTCAGGGGCGTACAATTCGGGATTGAGCTTGCTTGGACAGGTGTGTGAGTGGACTTTTGATTTATAAACTATAATGCATGCATAAATGTATCTTTGATTTAAATACTGTTGTGTATGGGTGCAATGAATTTCTGGAATTTAGAAATGATGCTGGACACATGTTTTCCAATATTTCAGTGAAAGTGTGTTTTGAGAAATGGCCTGGTTTTTGTACTTGATTTTGATATCGTTTTGACGTGGTAACTATTTGAGCCTGTGATTTGGGTTTAGACCCGTAATTATGATATTACTGGTTTTGGCCATCAAATGACTTTTCAAAGAATTTGGCTTAGTCCAAGAAACAAAGATTTCAACACACGAATTTGGTTTTCACTCGTTTTCTATCCCGATGGTTAAAATTACTCAGACTGGTGTTGAGGGGTTTTGCTCCGCTGGTTGTTGAGGGCTCCGACTTTGGTGTTGAGGGGTCTTGCTCCGCCGGGTCGCGAGGCTGTCTACGCGTAGTACAGGGCTAGCACACCTCAAGGGATACCCTGGTGGCTAGTGGATATGTCGGGAACAGTGGATTTGAGATATTATGTGTCCAGGTGGAATTAAATAATTTTTAACTTCTTTGAAAAGAGTTTTCAAACCAAACTGTGGACTACGAGGTATTTTCATTATACAGATTTTATGTGAGTCCAACTAAGTGGTTTTAAAGAGAAATGGAATTCCGATGGTTTCAAATAATGTTTTAATGATAAACTGTTTTATGTAATGCATGCATGGTTTTATTCGTGGAGGGGGAAAATGTAAGATTTCCTCGAAAAAGGATTTATAAATGATTATTTTTGTCCACTCACAACTTTGTGTTTTAAATCCCCTCTAGGCTGTTGAGTTGAGTTGACGTGGGAACATTCTGAGGCGGAGGCATTAGTTTTACAGCTGTAAGATTTCCTCGAAAAAGGATTTATAAATGATTATTTTTGTCCACTCACAACTTTGTGTTTTAAATCCCCTCTAGGCTGTTGAGTTGAGTTGACGTGGGAACATTCTGAGGCGGAGGCATTAGTTTTACAGCTGCGCTTTGTACCTAAACTTTGAGTAGGATATCTAATTTTGTATTATTTATCCTACCTAGATGCTCTGATGATATATTTAGGATGGTTGTTGTCTATGGGAATTTGGAGTGCTTTAAATCCCTTGTCTGACAGGTGGAAACCAGTTATTTAAATCCCTAAAAGGAAATTCTGCCGAACTCTTGGTAGAAGTCTAATAATTTATTTTTTTAGGATTGAAGTGTATTTTGGGAACCTTTCCTTAGGTTGTCAGACGGGATCAGGGTTCTTCCCGGGTTTCGAGGGGAAATTCGGGACGGGTCCTGACAATTGGTATCAGAGCACTAGGTTTAAATTCATGTAGACCATACACTTAGTGTACAATTATTTTGGTATTGATGAGTTATAATTCTTTTCAGCATAATGCCTTCGAGACGCGAGTCCCGTCAACAGTCTGGAAACAGTGGGGACACACATGAACCCGCAATGGAGCCTGATTTGAGGCAAACACTGGAACAATTGGGTCACACTTTGACTTGTGTACTTCAGAGTAAGGCTGCTACTGAAGGTTCGGACATTGAGAAAGCCCAGAGATTAGGGGCTACAATATTTATGGGCGACTCATTCTTTCATTTCTCGGGGTTTTACATTGTTTGCTGATAGAGAATTGTCTCCGATTGGTTGGGAAATGGGTATTAGTACTCCTACTGGGAATATGTTAGTGGAGAATCTCGTGATTCGTAGTTGTCCAGTGTTAGTGGAAGGTCATGCATTAGAGGCAGATTTAATCCCCTTAGATATTTTTGATTTTGATGTGATTCTGGGGATGGATTGGTTGACTATGCACCATGACTCTATTGATTGTTATGACAAGAGAGTGGATTTTCGGAGTCCAAGTTTACCGGAACATACGTTTAGGGGAGATCGTAGGGTACTACCCTGTGGAGTGATATCAGCTTTGACCGCTGAGAAATTGTTGAGGAAAGGTTGTGATGGTTACTTGGCTCATGTGTTTGATTCTCGGGATACTCCGATGAGAGTGGAGGATATTCCAGTAGTGAGTGAGTTCTCTAATGTGTTTCCAGAGGATCTTCCGGGATTGCCACCTCACCGGGAGATTGAGTTCACCATAGAGCTTTTACCAGGTGCTCAACCTATCTCATAGGCACCGTACAGAATGGCACCGGCAGAATTGCGAGAGTTGAAGACTCAGTTGCAGGACTTGGTGAATATGGGATTTATTCGCCCAAGTGTTTCACCTTGGGGTGCACCAGTGTTATTTGTGAGGAAAAATGATGGTGGTATGAGCTTGTGTATCGACTACCGGCAGCTAAACAGGGCTACGGTGCGGAATAAGTATCCTCTGCCAAGGATAGATGATTTGTTTGATCAACTTAAGGGGGCAAAATATTTTTTGAAAATTGACCTTCTATCCGGATACCATCAGTTGAGGATCAGGGAAGGGGATGTTCATAAAACTGCTTTCAGGACTCGTTATGGTCATTATGAGTTCCTGGTGATGCCCTTCGAGTTGACTAATGCCCCAACAACATTTATCGATTTGATGAACAGGGTGTTCCAAAAGTATTTGGATCGATTTGTGATTGTGTTTATCGATGACATCTTGGTGTATTCGAGGAGTGCTAAGTCACATGAGAAGCACTTAAGGTTGGTGCTGAATATGCTTAGGAAAAAGCATTTGTTTGCCAAGTTCAGTAAATGCCAGTTTTGGTTGACAGAAGCTGGATTCTTAGGTCATGTGATTTCGGCTGAGGGTATCAGCTTAGATCCCAAAAAGGTTGAAGCAGTGGCAAACTGGGAGCAACCGAGGACAGTGGCAGAGGTGAGGAGCTTTCTAGGTTTGGCAGGATATTATCGACGGTTCGTAGAAAGATTTTCTACGATAGCAGGCCGTTGACTCGGTTGACTAGGAAAGGAGTCAAGTTTGACTGGGGAGCTAATTGTGAACAGGGATTTCAGGAGCTGAAGAGGAGGTTTACTTCTGCTCCAGTATTAACCCTTCCTGATAATACTGGGGGATTCGAGGTGTATAGTGATGCATCATTACGGGGTATAGGCTGCGTGTTGATGCAGCATGGGAAGGTGATAGCGTATACTTCTAGACAACTTAAGCCCCATGAGTTGAATTACCCAACAGGACCTGAATCTGAGGCAGAGAAGATAGCTTGAGCTAATAAATGATTATGATTGTACTATAGAGTACCATCCAAGGAAAGCCAATGTTCTGGTGGATGCCTTGAGCAAGAAATCCATGGGTTCTTTGGCCCATTTGCACACAATCTACCTACCATTGTTGATAGAGTTCCATAGAGCGGGGATTGTATTTGACATGGATAACCAGGGGGGTTTATTGGCTAGTTTCCATGTGAGGCCTGTTCTGATTGATCGGATTATTGAGGCTCAACTCCATGACCCTACATTGTGCATTATCAAGATGGAGTTGGAGGCTGGACATGATGGGAAATGGGTAATTGTTGATAGACTCACGAAATCTGCACATTTCTTGCCAGTGCGGGAAGATTTTCGGATGAGTCGGTATGCCAAATTGTTCGTTGATGAGATCATACGGCTACATGGGACTCCAGAGTCAATTGTTTCGGACAGGGATCCTAGATTTACCTCCAGGTTTTGGCGGAGTTTGTAGAAGGCTTTTGGCACTACCTTGCATTTTAGTACAGCTTTTCATCCTCAGACGGATGGTTAGTCTGAGAGGACAATCCAGGTTTTGGAGGATATGATGAGAGCTTGTGTACTGCAGTTTAAAGGGAACTGGGATTCACACCTGCCTCTGATGGAATTTGCTTATAATAATAGTTATCAGTCGAGTATTGGGATGTCTCCTTTCGAGGCACTGTATGGGAGGCAGTGTAGGACACCGTTATGCTGGAACGAAGTGGGTGAAAGGAAATTGTTAACACCAGAGTTAGTGGATACGACTAAGGAAAAGATAAGAATAATCAGATAAAGGTTTAAGACAGCTCAGGATCGCCAGAAGAGCTATGCAGATCGTCAAACCATAGATCTTTAATTTGAGATTGGAGACTGGTTGTTCTTGAAATTATCTCCTTGGAAGGGAGTGGTACGTTTTGGTAGACGAGGAAAGCTGAGTCCTCGCTACATTGGTCCGTATGAGATTTTGGAGAGGATAGGACCAGTGGCATATCGTATTTCTTTACCCTCGGAATTATCCAGAGTTCATGATGTCTTTCATGTATCTTTACCCCGAAAATATCTGTTTGATGAGTCTCATGTGTTGGAAGAGCAACCACTTGAGTTGAAAGATAATTTGATGTTTGAGGAGCAACCGGTGCAAATTCTGGATTGGAAGGAGAAGGTAGTGTGCAGAAAGAATATTCCTCTAGTTAAAATGTTGTGGAGGAATCATAACGTGAAGGAGGCCACGTGGGAAACCGAGGAACTAATGCGGCCGCAGTGTCCTCATTTCTTCCATGGTTAGGAATGAATTTTGCGGACGAAATTTCTTAAGGGGGATTGTAACAACCCGGAATTTCAATTATTGGATTTACGTAAATTATTTATGTAAAATGACGATTTTACCCTTGGTTGTTAAGGGCGTGGAAATCAAATTTTGTTTCGGAACATTTTAGGTGGTGGTTTGGATACCGTTGCGTGGGTCACGAACTCACAAGTTCGTAGATAGGCGGCACGCGGGAAACGGTGTTCGTGTACGAAAGTTATGGGTCTAGACGTGTAAGGGCAATTTAGTAATTTGCCATAGAAGGGATATATTTTTAACCACCCAAATCAGATTAATCTGATCCACATTATTTCATCATCACATTCTCATCCCTCTAAACCCCCAATTTCTCCCAAAAATATTGAACCCGTGCGAAATACACACCCAAAACCCATAAAATTCAACTTTGATTCAAGGCTTAAACTTCTATTTTTGTTCCACAAATCGAATTCTACTCCTTCACACGATCACAACCGTACCAACCATCGAAGGAGAGGACCACGGGAGTCGCCGAACTGAGCAAAGGAATAACCGAACCTTCCGATTAATTTTTCGGCTAGCACAGGTACGTGTTTGATGTTTTAAGGTCATATTTTCTTTCATGGGTTCGAGTAGATAGATTTAGACATAAAAAACGTGAAAAATGGTTGAGTTTTGAAGAAGTTAGAAAAGCTTGAAGTTTCGGCCGGAAATGGGGGATTCCGGTGAAACTAGACGGTGGCGCTGGCAGCCGGTCATCTTCTCCGGCGAGTCACCGGTGACCGGCTAGATCGAGTGAACCGATCGAGTTGAGTGAACCGCTCGGATCGAGTTGAACCGGTCGGGTTGAGTTGGATTGGGTCAAGTCGAGTTGGGCTGGGTTGGACCGATCCAGGCGCGTGGGCACTGTAGCAGGTGCGTGACCGGCGCTTGACGGCGAGTGGCGGCGCGTGGGCACGTGTTTCGACCTTCCGTCGGTGCGTGGCGGTGCGTGGGGCCGAGTCTGAGGTCGCGGTGACGCGTGACAGCTAGTTTTTGACGTTCCGGACCTGTTGGCGCAGGTTTTGGGTCGATCGGACGTCGTTTAGGGGTTGTTTTGGGCGTTTTAAGTTGCTGCATTTTCTAGGCCAGCATAGGTAGACCTCCCGGGGTTTAGGGGGTTTATATTTAAGGTTCTTATTATTAGCTGGTAATCCCGATTATTAATTTGGACAGGCGATACTGCTCCAGGAACTTCAGGGGAGCGTACAATTCGGGATTGATCTTGCTTGGACAGGTATGTGAGTGGACTTTTGGTTTATAAACTATAATGCATGCATAAATGTATCTTTGATTTAAATACTGTTATGTATGGGTGCAATGAATTTCTGGAATTTAGAAATGATGATGGACACATGTTTTCCAATATTTCAGTGAAAGTGTGTTTTGAGAAATGCCTGGTTTTTGTACTCGATTTTGATATTGTTTTGATGTGGTAACTATTTGAGCCTGTGATTTTGGTTTAAACCAGTAATTATGATATTACTGGTTTTGGCCATAAAATGACTTTTCAAAGAATTTGGCTTAGTCCAAGAAACAAAGATTTCAAAACACAAATTTGGTTTTCATTGGTTTTCTATCCCGATGGTTAAAATTACTCAGACTGGTGTTGAGGGGTTTTGCTCCACTGGTTGTTGAGGGCTCCGACTTTGGTGTTGAGGAGTCTTGCTCCGCCGGGTCGCGAGGCTGTCTACGCATAGTACAGGGCTAGCACACCTCAAGGGATACCCTGGTGGCTAGTGGATATGTCGGGAACAGTGGATTTGAAATATTATGTGTCCAGGTGGAATTAAATGATTTTTAACTTCTTTGAAGAGAGTTTTCAAACCAAACTGTGGACCACGAGGTATTTTCATTATACAGATTTTATGTGAGTCCAACTAAGTGGTTTTAAAGAGAAATGAAATTCCGATGGTTTCAAATAATGATTTAATGATAAACTGTTTTATGTAATGCATGCATGGTTTTATTCGTGGAGGGGGAAAATGTAAGATTTCCTCGAAAAAGGATTTATAAATGATTATTTTTGTCCACTCACAACTTTGTGTTTTAAATCCCCTCTAGGCTGTTGAGTTGAGTTGACGTGGGAACATTCTGAGGCGGAGTCATTAGTTTTACAGCTGCGCTTTGTACCTAAACTTTGAGTAGGATATCTAATTTTGTATTAGAGTACTTGTTCACCCAAAAGGACTTGAATCTGAGGCAGAGAAGATAGCTTGAGCTAATAAAGGATTATGATTGTACTATAGAGTACCATCCAGGGAAAGCCAATGTTCTGGTGGATGCCTTGAGCAAGAAATCCATGGGTTCTTTGGCCCATTTGCACACAATCTACCTACCATTGTTGATAGAGTTCCATAGAGCGGGGATTGTATTTGACATGGATAACCAGGGGGGTTTATTGGCTAGTTTCCATGTGAGGCCTGTTCTGATTGATCGGATTATTGAGGCTCAACTCCATGACCCTACATTGTGCATTATCAAGATGGAGTTGGAGGCTGGACATGATGGGAAATGGGTAATTGTTGATAGACTCACGAAATCTGCACATTTCTTGCCAGTGCGGGAAGATTTTCGGATGAGTCGGTATGCCAAATTGTTCGTTGATGAGATCATACGGCTACATGGGACTCCATAGTCAATTGTTTCGGACAGGGATCCTAGATTTACCTCCAGGTTTTGGCGGAGTTTGTAGAAGGCTTTTGGCACTACCTTGCATTTTAGTACAGCTTTTCATCCTCAGACGGATGGTTAGTCTGAGAGGACAATCCAGGTTTTGGAGGATATGATGAGAGCTTGTGTACTGCAGTTTAAAGGGAACTGGGATTCACACCTGCCTCTGATGGAATTTGCTTATAATAATAGTTATCAGTCGAGTATTGGGATGTCTCTTTTCGAGGCACTGTATGGGAGGCAGTGTAGGACACCGTTATGCTGGAACGAAGTGGGTGAAAGGAAATTGTTAACACCAGAGTTAGTGGATACGACTAAGGAAAAGATAAGAATAATCAGATAAAGGTTTAAGACAGCTCAGGATCGCCAGAAGAGCTATGCAGACCGTCAAACCATAGATCTTTAATTTGAGATTGGAGACTGGTTGTTCTTGAAATTATCTCCTTGGAAGGGAGTGGTACGTTTTGGTAGACGAGGAAAGCTGAGTCCTCGCTACATTGGTCCGTATGAGATTTTGGAGAGGATAGGACCAGTGGCATATCGTATTTCTTTACCCTCGGAATTATCCAGAGTTCATGATGTCTTTCATGTATCTTTACCCCGGAAATATCTGTTTGATGAGTCTCATGTGTTGGAAGAGCAACCACTTGAGTTGAAAGATAATTTGACGTTTGAGGAGCAACCGGTGCAAATTCTGGATTGGAAGGAGAAGGTAGTGTGCAGAAAGAATATTCCTCTAGTTAAAATGTTGTGGAGGAATCATAACGTGAAGGAGGCCACGTGGGAAACCGAGGAACTAATGCGGCCGCAGTGTCCTCATTTCTGCAAAGGAATCTTCCCACGTCAACTCAACTCAACAGCCTAGAGGGGATTTAAAACACAAAGTTGTGAGTGGACAAAAATAATCATTTATAAATCCTTTTTCGAGGAAATCTTACATTTTCCCCCTCCACGAATAAAACCATGCATGCATTACATAAAACAGTTTATCATTAAAACATTATTTGAAACCATCGGAATTTCATTTCTCTTTAAAACCACTTAGTTGGACTCACATAAAATCTGTATAATGAAAATACCTCGTGGTCCACAGTTTGGTTTGAAAACTCTCTTCAAAGAAGTTAAAAATCATTTAATTCCACCTGGACACATAATATTTCAAATCCACTGTTCCCGACATATCCACTAGCCACCAGGGTATCCCTTGAGGTGTGCTAGCCCTGTACTATGCGTAGACAGCCTCGCGACCCGGCGGAGCAAGACTCCTCAACACCAAAGTCGGAGCCCTCAACAACCAGCGGAGCAAAACCCCTCAACACCAGTCTGAGTAATTTTAACCATCGGGATAGAAAACCAATGAAAACCAAATTCGTGTTTTGAAATCTTTGTTTCTTGGACTAAGCCAAATTCTTTGAAAAATCATTTTATGGCCAAAACCAGTAATATCATAATTACTGGTCTAAACCAAAATCACAGGCTCAAATAGTTACCACATCAAAACAATATCAAAATCGAGTACAAAAACCAGGCATTTCTCAAAACACACTTTCACTGAAATATTGGAAAACATGTGTCCATCATCATTTCTAAATTCCAGAAATTCATTGCACCCATACATAACAGTATTTAAATCAAAGATACATTTATGCATGCATTATAGTTTATAAACCAAAAGTCCACTCACATACCTGTCCAAGCAAGATCAATCCCGAATTGTACGCTCCCCTGAAGTTCCTGGAGCAGTATCGCCTGTCCAAATTAATAATCGGGATTACCAGCTAATAATAAGAACCTTAAATATAAACCCCCTAAACCCCGGGAGGTCTACCTATGCTGGCCTAGAAAATGCAGCAACTTCAAACGCCCAAAACAACCCCTAAACGACGTCCGATCGACCCAAAACCTGCGCCAACAGGTCTGGAACGTCAAAAACTAGCTGTCACGCGTCACCGCGACCTCAGACTCGGCCCCACGCACCGCCACGCACCGACGGAAGGTCGAAACACGTGCCCACGCGCCGCCACTCGCCCTCAAGCGCCGGTCACGCAACTGCTACAGTGCCCACGCGCCTGGATCGGTCCAACCCAGCCCAACTCGACTTGACCCAATCCAACTCAACCCGACCGGTTCACTCAACCCGACCGGTTCAACTCGATCCGAGCGGTTCACTCAACTCGATCGGTTCACTCGATCTAGCCGGTCACCGGTGACTCACCGGAGAAGATGACCGGCTGCCAGCACCACCGTCTAGTTTCACCGGTATCCCCCATTTCCGGCCGAAACTTCAAGCTTTTCTAACTTCTTCAAAACTCAACCATTTTTCACGTTTTTTTATGTCTAAATCTATCTACTCGAACCCATGAATGAAAATATGACCTTAAAACATCAAACACGTACCTGTGCTAGCCGAAAAATTAATCGGAAGGTTCGGTTATTCCTTTGCTCAGTTCGGCGACTCCCGTGGTCCTCTCCTTCGATGGTTGGTACGGTTGTGATCGTGTGAAGGAGTAGAATTCGATTTGTGGAACAAAAATAGAAGTTTAAGCCTTGAATCAAAGTTGAATTTTATGGGTTTTGGGTGTGTATTTCGCACAGGTTCAATATTTTTGGGAGAAATTGGGGGTTTAGAGGGATGAGAATGTGATGATGAAATAATGTGGATCAGATTAATCTGATTTAGGTGGTTAAAAATATCTCCCTTCTATGGCAAATTACTAAATTGCCCTTACACGTCTAGACCCATAACTTTCGTACACGAACACCGTTTCCCGCGTGCCGCCTGTCTACGAACTTGTGAGTTCGTGACCCACGCAACGGTATCCAAACCACCACCTAAAATGTTCCGAAACAAAATTTGATTTCCACGCCCTTAACAACCAAGGGTAAAATCGTCATTTTACATAAATAATTTCCGTAAATCCAATAATTGAAATTCCGGGTTGTTACAATCCATCCCCCTTAAGAAATTTCGTCCGCAAAATTCATTCCTAACCATGGAAGAAATGAGGACACTGCGGCCGCATTAGTTCCTCGGTTTCCCACGTGGCCTCTTTCACGTTATGATTCCTCCACAACATTTTAACTAGAGGAATATTCTTTCTGCACACTACCTTCTCCTTCCAATCCAGAATTTGCACCGGTTGCTCCTCAAACGTCAAATTATCTTTCAACTCAAGTGGTTGCTCTTCCAACACATGAGACTCATCAAACAGATATTTCCGGGGTAAAGATACATGAAAGACATCATGAACTCTGGATAATTCCGAGGGTAAAGAAATACGATATGCCACTGGTCCTATCCTCTCCAAAATCTCATACGGACCAATGTAGCGAGGACTCAGCTTTCCTCGTCTACCAAAACGTACCACTCCCTTCCAAGGAGATAATTTCAAGAACAACCAGTCTCCAATCTCAAATTAAAGATCTATGGTTTGACGGTCTGCATAGCTCTTCTGGCGATCCTGAGCTGTCTTAAACCTTTATCTGATTATTCTTATCTTTTCCTTAGTCGTATCCACTAACTCTGGTGTTAACAATTTCCTTTCACCCACTTCGTTCCAGCATAACGGTGTCCTACACTGCCTCCCATACAGTGCCTCGAAAGGAGACATCCCAATACTCGACTGATAACTATTATTATAAGCAAATTCCATCAGAGGCAGGTGTGAATCCCAGTTCCCTTTAAACTGCAGTACACAAGCTCTCATCATATCCTCCAAAACCTGGATTGTCCTCTCAGACTAACCATCCGTCTGAGGATGAAAAGCTGTACTAAAATGCAAGGTAGTGCCAAAAGCCTTCTACAAACTCCGCCAAAACCTGGAGGTAAATCTAGGATCCCTGTCCGAAACAATTGACTCTGGAGTCCCATGTAGCCGTATGATCTCATCAACGAACAATTTGGCATACCGACTCATCCGAAAATCTTCCCGCACTGGCAAGAAATGTGCAGATTTCGTGAGTCTATCAACAATTACCCATTTCCCATCATGTCCAGCCTCCAACTCCATCTTGATAATGCACAATGTAGGGTCATGGAGTTGAGCCTCAATAATCCGATCAATCAGAACAGGCCTCGCATGGAAACTAGCCAATAAACCCCCCTGGTTATCCATGTCAAATACAATCCCCGCTCTATGGAACTCTATCAACAATGGTAGGTAGATTGTGTGCAAATGGGCCAAAGAACCCATGGATTTCTTGCTCAAGGCATCCACCAGAACATTGGCTTTCCCTGGATGGTACTCTATAGTACAATCATAATCCTTTATTAGCTCAAGCTATCTTCTCTGCCTCAGATTCAGGTCCTTTTGGGTGAACAAGTACTTAAGGGGGCAAAATATTTTTCAAAAATTGACCTTCGATCCGGATACCATCAGTTGAGGATCAGGGAAGGGGATGTTCAGAAAACAGCTTTCAGGACTCGTTATGGTCATTATGAGTTCCTGGTCATGCCCTTCGGGTTGACTAATGCCCCAGCAGCATTTATCGATTTGATGAACAGGGTGTTCCAAAAGTATTTGGATCGGTTTGTGATTGTGTTCATCGATGACATCTTGGTGTATTCGAGGAGTGTTAAGACACATGAGAAGCACTTAAGGTTGGTGCTGAATATGCTTAGGAAAAAGCATTTGTTTGCCAAGTTCAGTAAATGCTAGTTTTGGTTGACAGAAGCTGGATTCTTAGGTCATGTGATTTCGGCTGAGAGTATCAGCGTAGATCCCCAAGGGAAGATCGTTCGGAGGGCAGGCGACGGGATAGTGCAGGATGTCTCCAATCACTCGTTGAGTTCATCTTGGGGAGCCAATCCCGAGGAGGTGTCGGAGCTCAAGAGAAATTTCGAGATCCTCCAGGCCGAAAATACTGAGATCAAGGCTCAAAACGCGCAGATCTAGGCCTAAAATGATCAAATCAATACTACCATCACCAAGGTGCTTGACCGCTTTGGTGAGCGTGGACTGAATAAGCTTCCATCACAGCCTCAGCCCCCGTCCCAACAGCCTGCCCAGGATCCCGACCACCCCGACCCGTCGCCGAGTAGTTAGAATGTAATATGTAAAACATTGTTTTAGTTTTAATTATGTAAAAACATAACATTAATTTTTCTAAATAATTTTTTTAATTTAATTTGGTTCGTTTTATTCTTTCAATTGTATTTTTTTAAAATATTTTTATTTTAATTATATATATATATTTATTTATTTAATTAAATAAATTTTTTTTTAATATTATACTTTTGCCCGACGAATACTCACTTCGTCGGGCAAAATTAATACCTTGGCCCGGTGAATGTTATTTATTGTTCAGGCAAAATTTGTTGACTTTTGGATTACTCGACAACTCATATGCGACGAATTGATCCGCCGGGCAACCTTAAATTTGCTCGACGAATCACTGTTTTCATCGACTAACATTAAGCCCGACGGCTGTGACCCAACGAACATTGCCCGACGAGGAATCGTCGAGGTTAATGTTGCCCGACGAGTTTTACATGTTGCTCAACGAACAAGTTTCGCCGGGCAAGCCTTATTTTCTTGTAGTGGTAGAAAAGTAAACCACGCATGGAAATGAAGAAGCCTGAATTATACATTGTGCAGTAAGAACTTTGTTGCCGGGTTTTCGGTAGCAAGATTTAAGCCACAAAGAAGATGAAGACCATCATAAAATATATCAAAATGGCAAAGATCTTGATTATAAGCCACCTGTTTGATGATATTCATATGAGATTCCTTTGTAAAGCGTTGTGTGCGCCTTCGACGTTTGACAATGATTCATCCATGCTGTCATTGATCCTGCTCAAACCTATTTTCAGCAGGGTCTCGGAGAGTGACCAGAACTATGATGTTTGTGTAAGAAGTAATTAATAATAATCTTACATACTAACTCAACTCAATCTCAAAGATCACAACATAATCAAATAATATGATCAAGAAGATGAAGAAAACAAGATGGCTAGTCACATACTCGGATCTGCCATAGTGAATTCCTGAATCACAAGTTCGTCTTCTCCTCTATGTCAAAAGCTTATTGTCCTTAGCAAATGAATATGTCTTAGCACTGAATTAAGGTCAGTCTTAGGACGAGACCAAATACCAACTTATATACTAGCCTTGTTCCAAAAGACTTCCTATTATAGTCACAATAGAACCCCTATGGCTAATAGGTAACAAAATCTTTGTATTGATGAAGCAAAAACCATACCTAATTAGGAGTTTACCAAATTGATTTAATTATAATGACTCTATCATCTTACAATCATGATCTTTATGTAACACTATACTCTTAAGTGATTATATTGTACTCATAATCTAACATTCTCCCACTTAAGTACTTACATAATCATTTTGCATAATGCTACTCACAATCGAAAATGACGGTGTACATTATTGAGTCCCATATATAATCAAATCAACTCCAAATGCAGTAGTCATGATTGTTTTGAACAATTGAATTGCAGCACTTGGACACCAATGTGTGTCGTTGCACTACAACTACAAATCTTTCAAAACTGTAACGACCCGTATTTGTAATTAGTGAATTTTCGTAAATTAATTTAAAAATGACGATTTTACCCTCGGGGTTAGAAAGTCACTTTTTGTTTGGGGATAATTTTGGAAGTTTTTCTTGGATTATTGCGTAGGTCTCGAACTCATGAGTTTGTAGACAACCATCACGCGAAAAATGGAGTCCGTATGAGAGAGTTGTGGGTCTAGAAACTTCAGGGGTAGTTTGGTAATTTCACTGGTCAGATATTTTAAAGCTTTAATTTTTCCAGATTTTATCACACACATACTCTTTCTCTCTTCTCGATCTCTAGTCCAACCGTGAAACCCAAAACCCCCTCAAATGTGATTTTTCGTTTAAGGCCAAACCAAATATCATCATCTTCCTCACCTCATTCCAAGCTCAATCGTACCCACCATCGAGGTTGACGGCGTTGGGGAAGAAAGATACGAAGGTGAACATTACCGCCGAAGCTTTCTGGCCAATTTCTGCCCACCAAATGTGAGGTTTCTCAATTTGGACTTCATATTTGGATTCCTTGGCTCGAATAGATAGATTTCCATTATGAGAACATTGATTTTGGTTGTGAAATGAGAGAGTTAGGAAGCTTTGAAATATGGGTGGTTATGGAGGTTCCGACCGGCCACTGCAGAATCCAGCGAGAGGGAGGTAGGGGGCGACTAAGTTGTGCAGTCGCACCTCTAAGAAGGGCATAATACAAAGGCGACGCGTGGGGCTCGTACGGCCTCTCCTCGGACTCTGGCGAATTGTGTTTTCATGTTTTCGACGTTTCGGACCTGTTGGCACAGGATTCGGGTCCATTGAAGTTTGTTTAGGGGTAGTTTAGACGTCCAAATATTTTTTAGGTTTTTAATTTCGGGGTTTAGGGGGTTGGGTTTTAGGTTTTTAATTATCGTTTAGTAATCCCGAATATTTTTTACAGGCGATACCGTTCTGGGGACGGCAGAGGTGAGTGGAATATTTTTTATAGCTCAAGATTAATTTATTCGGGGCTTCGGTGAGTGGATTTTGACTTTTTAAAATTATAATGCATGCATACGTATATTTTTAATAAGTTTTTATTAAATACGAATTTTTGTGATTTCAAATCATTATTCCATAAGGATTTACTATTTTTATGAGTTTCGAAAATTTGGAATAATTGTTCTAATAATTTATTTTGGTTATGGATTTTTAAAATACATTTTTGAATAGATTTTGGGCATTAAAACCGGTTTCATGGATTTGGGGTTTATGAGTTTGAACTTATTGGATTTTGATCCCAGTTATGCATATGGTTTTGGGCTTAGGCACGGGATTTCGATTTATTGGATTTTGGGCTTTTGGTCTGATTTTCTATGATTTTGGCTTAGGCCAAGAAAAAAGGATTTCAAATTGGATTTTTTGGACTTACATTACAGTTTTTCTCTATGGTTATCATCCCCGGCTATTATGATATTTCTCCGACACATGACGTCGAGTTATTTTCCGTAAGGTGCTTGTTGAGGGTTATTTCTCCAACACATGATGTCGATGTATTTTTCGTCATGTGCTCGTTGAAGGTTATTTCTCCGACGTATGGCTTCGAGGTATTTTCCGCCATAAGCTCGTTGAGGCTATCTACGCGTAGTATAGGGTTGCGTCCGCTTATCTTTGAGGTATTTTCGGATATGTGGAGAGTAGGTCCCTAGGTTGGACCTCACGGTTTCTAGCCATTACTTTGAGGTATTTTCGACAGTGGTTAGGAGTGCTTGTCCCCTCGTTGGACGGAACCGGATATCTAGTGACGGCTCGAGATTACACTAGGGAGATGGTGAGATATTTTTATAGTATTTTATGTTCATGTTTTCTTATAAATTTAAGCTCTTTCGAGGAGGGTTTTCTTAGCATGGTTGCAAACCATAGGATATTTTCATTGCTCGTGTCTATATGGGTCCCGTCGGGTTTTAAAATAAAAATGATTTTCCGGTAAGTTCTTCGTAATTATATTTAGTTAAGTAGCGATTTAAAAAAAAAATTATAGTATGCATGCATGATTTTAATTACGGAGGGGGAAAGGTTATATTTCCTCGAAATTGGTGGTTTAAATTATTATTATTTTATGTCCACTCATAGTTTACCTTGTTTTGCATCCCCTCCAGGCCGTTGAGGTCGACGAGGGCACTTTCTGAGGCGGAGACATCACTTTTTGGCTGTGTTTTCTCTGTACTAGCTCCAAGTAGGGTTTGTTAAACTTATAAACTTTATTCTCGCCTAGTTGCTATGATTAACCACTTGGGTTGGTTGTAATTATTTTCGTGGATTATTTGTCTTGGACCGGAGTTGGTTAGTTATGAGTTGACCTGAACTGTTTGGGATATTATTCTAGAATTTGAATCCTTCGTTTGACAGGTGGAAAACAGTTTGATCAATTTACAAGGGAGGTTCTGCCGAATTTTCAGTAGAATTCTCGTAGAGTTTTGTTGGACTGGTGAGAGTATTTTAGGAAATATTTTTGAGAGTTTCAGGTATTGTCAGACGGGAGCATGATTTTTTACGGATTTCGAGGAGAAATTCAGGAGGGGTCCTATCAACAATCACACGAGTCTGCTGGTATATCAATACAAAATGGCAAACTCTAAATGAGTTTCCATTTAAATTTTGGTCCAGACTTACCTATGTTACCAATCCAAAATGATCACAAAAACTCAAGGTAATCAATAACTTAATGTTGCCGAAAATCATCAACCAAAAACTGCAGAATTTTTATCAATAAACTATACCAAAAACTGTAGAATTCCACTTTGCTGCAACAACAATCAAAACAATATCATGGTTCAATCACAGCCTTTAATTAACCAAACCAATTGTTCAATCATGATGAAGTTTCAGAAAAAAACTGTTTTCAATCACTTAAATGAAAACAAGACATAATATGAATTAAATCAACATAATGTGAATTAAATCAGCATAATGAAACAAAGAAACATACCTCACTCCCACTGATCAAAATTTGGTACCAATCCCATATTTGTGACATGATTCTTGAACTCTCCACTGGTAAAGCTTTAGTCAGTGGATCTGCTAACATCTCAGCAGTTCTCAGGTCCAAACATAACTAACCAATAGATCACAAAAACCATAGGTGATCTTCAAACTAAAATGCCGTTCAAGGCCAATATGCTTAAACATACCTCACTCCCACTGATCAAAATTTGGTACCAATCCCATATTTGTGACATGATTCTTGAACTCTCCACTGGTAAAGCTTTAGTCAGTGGGTCTGCTAACATCTCAGCAGTTCTCATGTCCAAACATAACTAACCAATAGATCACAAAAACCATAGGTGATCTTCAAACTAAAATGTCGTTCAAGGCCAATATGCTTAAGCAGCATTTAATATAGCAACTAGAAAACTCAGAATGCAGAGAATTAATAAAACAACATAGTCATTCTAACCAGTTTTCATTAACCAAAAGTTGTCCAACACTAAAAATTCTGGCAAACAGTTTTCATCAAAAGAAAACAAAACTAAAACCGCACTTACTCGCACTGATCAAAATTCCATATCATACCCCATCTACACTAGAGAATATGTCATGAATGCATATGATCATTAGAAAACTATAACATAGTGTTTTCTAATTTTAACAAAATATGGTTTTCAATTAAATAGAAACATGAACAATAGATTTCTGATTAAACAAAATGTATAAAAAAAAACACCAAATAAGTCAATGAGTGTGAAGCCCAAATATTTATTTAATTCAATTCTCCCACTTGGGCAAACACTCACTAATTTGTTACTTTGACAATTTATTTCAAAATATTAATGAGTAGTTCACAACAGCTTTAAGTTGAAAACCTAGGACTCAAAAGTTGATTTGAAAAAAATTATCATCCATATATTTACTTAACCAAACTGAATTACTTAATAAGAAACTAAATCAATAGTTGTTTACTTGAACTATATAACTTTAGCATATGAAATTTTAAAGCTGTAAAAACTTACTCACACTGATCCAAGCTTTCTACCATCACAGGTTCGTTAAATGTGTCTTGAAGGCTCCCACGAGCAAAGCTTTGCTTAATAGATCAATAGGGAAGCTGTGTCCAACTGAATCACACTTATTGCACATTTCACCTTTCCTTGAAATATGTACTTAAAATTCATGAGCCTACAACCAGACTCCCATTGTGGTTCTTAGTTCACGAGTTCAACAGTATTAAAACAAAATGATGAACATATAATTACTCGTTGGTAAATTCATTAGACCAAGAGAAATAAAGCCAAAAGAAATAAAAACTTTATGTAACCGCTATCAACTGGACAATACAAGAGACTATCTTTCTTTAGAAGACATCAATTCATGTAAAAGAAGTCAAGGTTTAAACAAATTTGTAAACTTCTAATCAAAGCAAAACAATATTGCATTTGCCCCATCAACTAGTCAGTTTTACAAAACAGTAAATTCATGAATTTTCTTAACCAACTTCTGTTATATTGGTTTATTTCAGCAAACTCAAGGTTTGATATCAACTTCAAAATTCAAGACACAAGAACTATGAATTACGCAGGTAGTTTCATATATTCAAGTTAACAAGTTCTCAAATCAATCAAGGGATAATAACTAAATGATATCAGTTTAAAAGCCACTCATAACAAACAGAACTGGATTACCGTACATAATTTGACTCTCTTTAACGTCCTTGAATGTAAAAGTATCTACTCACTTGAAAATTTCTCTGCAATCAGAAGGTCAGAACCAAGATCTTTTAATGAACAAAATAATCATCACAGGTTTTATGAAATTAGTACTAAAGAATGTCGCATGTTTATCATTAGTTTTGTGAAAATTGTCCAAAAGAATCTCACAAAATTATCCTTAAGTTTTGTGAAATTGAGTCCAAAACCCAAACCTGGTTGATGAATCAGTGCAAACAAACAACCAAACCAATCATTTTTAAGAGGATGAGAGAATCTCAGAAACTGAATGAGAGAATCTCAAAAATGAATGAGTGAATCTCAAAAACTGTATGAGATTTGTGCGTTATTTCTGCAATTACATCCTTAAGATGAATTAAGTGTAGATTGCAACAAAAACAGTCAAGTACTTTCAATGAAGGAAAAATGCCCAATTCTGCAAAGATCATAAGGAGCAGATCAAAAGGAGCATTAAAAAAAATGACAAAATTTTACGGGAAATCAATTATGGTACACAGGATCAGTGGTGTGGTTTCCAGAAAACTCATTCCTAATCTTAAACATGAGTTTCATAGTACTGAATGATTAAATGAATAAGGAAAGTCATAAGGTTTTTGATTCATTTATCATGAGTATGTGATCATAAAATCACCTTTGGGCAGAAATTATATCACATATAAGTTAGGTGTGAGTATTCTAACAAGTACAAATTCATCACTTTTGAGCAAATGAATCTGCATTGTCCAAATACTCACAACATCTACGATTTGCATTAGACCAGAATGAAGACTCTCTTTGGAGAATCTCCATCTGTCACAGTGCACAAACCACAAAATTTGACTCCCACAAAATCACATAACAACACAGCACAAAAACACTTTGGATGAATTTGACCGGTCACTATGTGATTGAGTCAAAATGATCAAATCGAGTTCCGTATGATTTGATCAAACAATTGGCGTAATAGTCTCAATCTATTGGGCATAGTAGACAACTCAAACAACAAGATTGTTAGTAATTTCGATAGCAATAAAGCAGAACAAGATTTATTGAAAAAACAATACTAATCAATAGAGGAAACATAAGAAAACCACAAAATTTTGATTATGTCAACAACAAGGAGTCATCACATATGAGGCCTAATAACAACAACAGAAAATACGCCAATTAACAACTATCTTGCCATTTAATTCAAGAAACAGAGACTAAATGCTTGATGTCTCACAATTCCAATATCTGACAAACAATCATCATAAGGAGTACATTTAAGTCTTACCCAAATGGAAAATTAGGTAAAGATTTAGCATACCCAATTAGCTCTTACTCAACTTAAGACAAAACCCCTCATATTGAGATGCAAAACCAAGTCAATGTCAAATGTGGGAAGATAAGACACTAAAAGAGCATATTTCCGTACAAGGAGTATCAGAACTATAATACCTAATTTACTCCATAATGGAAATACATAGCCAGTTCCGCACACTCTTAAAAATACTACACCAAACATTCAGTTCTTCAATCGCATACCATGTCGACTCTCCATCATTTAATAAATAACATGACGCTCAATTACAGAACATCATGCACATAGAGAACTACGGGCATATGGAAGTATTAACATTTCAAAACTGTATCTTACCAAGAAAAACAGCAGAATAATTTTAATTCAAGATGTCATTCAGAAGGCAGGAGAACAAATGAGAAGATCCAAAATTTGGGAGAATATGAAAAGTGAGAAAAGGCCCATAACGAAATAATTTTGTGAAGGAATACAACTGACAAGTCCAAATTACTAATTAAGTCTTTGAGTACTAATTAAGTCTTCGAGTAATTAGAATCATTATAAACATAATCTTAGTTTTGACTAAAGAACTGAAAACCAGCATGTTCCTGTAAAATAAAACTTAAGTAGCCAGGAGTTGTCAACAATAGGATTTTAGTTTGACAATAAAACTGAGACACAAAATGTTTCCGTAAACATGGCTCAAGCAACACAAAATATATTTTTTATACAAAACGAGTCATGTGTATGAAAGCCATACAAACCAAATATACGAAATCACCAATTATTAATTAAAGCACATCAACAATTCAAATACAATCAGAAAACCCAAGTTTAACAAATCCAATTCAGGTGATCAGTCAAAATTTCGGAAGCAAAAATTGATAGATGGCAGAGTATGAACAAAGCATCAGAGTTGAAAACCTAACCTGATGCTCGAGGGAAGAACGCCATAGTCTTTCCAATAAGAATTCACCCATCCAATAAGCAAGCAGATCGACTCATAAACCCAAAATGAGTTTCCATAGGCTAAGTGAATCAAAAAGGTATATTGTATTCTTTGATCCACTCTGCTCAATCATGTAATACAAAACCACCTTGTGCAGAATTGTATTGCATATAAAACATGCATGTATGTTTCAATAAGCACAAAATCATCACTTTGTATGAATGAATTTGAACTGTCAAAACACACAGCCCACTTACAGTTCGTATTAGCCCACTTACAAACTCTTAATTGGCTCTCCAAATAATCACACAACCACACAATACAAGCTCAATTTGTTGGGCTTGACTGGTCATTGTGTGATTGAGTCCTGATGATCAATTCGAATTCTGAATCAATTGATCCATAAATCATCATAATAGCATTCAGATGTTCGGCACAACAATACTCAAAACAATGAAATTGTTAGTAACTTCATGATTCTATAAATCAGAACTGAATTTCAATGAAAACAGAATCAGGTGATTGTTAATTAACGAAAACAACTATGATTTCAATCAAAACAGCATACACGAGTCAGCACTATTGGCCCAAACACCGACAACAATAATCAGATTTACACGCCATTCTTAATCATAAGCATCGGGAGTTTTAATTTGGAACGGAGAAGAGCAATTGGCATAGCAAAAACCCAAATAAAAATCGAAATATAGTGCAGCGGAGTCGAAAAAGAAAAACCACAATCAGCTTAAAGATATGGATAATTCAGTTTATAGTCAATTACAAAGTCATCATTGCAAATATAAGTCCCAGCAAGAAAACTCAGTAAAAAACCCAGAATACAAAGATTCAAGCAAAAAATTAAAGAGACCAAAATACCTGAATCAATTATATGATTAATTAACGCAACAGAACTAAAAGAAAAACTGCAATTCGATGTGTTTTTTAAAAGAGAGAAGTTGCTTCAGAATTTTGGGAGAAAACTTTGGAAAAATGAATTCCCAGTACCGCGAGAAAAAGGGCTCATCAAAGCCACAACGTCCCTGACGTTTCTGAATAAAAATAGCCGTTGGCAAGCCAATGGCATTAAAAAGGAAAACGGTTTCATTATCTCGTTCTCTTGTCTGATCATTCTCTGAATACACACCAACCCAAGCCGCAACAAAAGAATACACCGTCAATATTTGAAATACAAAAAATAAATTAACTTCAACCATGGTGAGTTATGAAGGAAAGTAGAAGAATAAAAACAAAAATAACATAATTACCTACTTTGGAGCAAAAAAAACGTCTGGAGCAAGAAGAACGTCTGGAGAATTGAAAGGTTAAGTCGTCGAAGTATCGAAGTATTAAGAAGAAAATTAGAATTCGATTAAATTTATTATGACTAAAAACTGTAATTACTGTAAAAGTTATAGGACAATTTTGGTACATCACAAAATTAAAATAGGTAATAGGAATCATTAACATCTCCCCCAAGTTAATCCCATTACCCATTTTGGGGTAATGACATTAATGATTTCAAGTGGGGCCCACATGTTAAAAAAAATCTAATTGTGCAAGTAAACGTAGGAATACTCCGTAATGGGAATCATTACCTTTGATTTGATTCTCATTACTCCTAAATAAACACGACCTAAAAGAAAAGGAAACATGCTTCAACAAGAATCCTTTGTCGCACAAAAACACCCTTTTTTTTTTGTTTGAATAATTAAAACCAAAAATTTGATTTTGAGGAACTTTGAGCATGTTGATACTCTAATACCACATGTAAGAAGTAATTTACAATAACCTTACATACTAACTCAACTGAATCTCAAACTCTGATCTGCCATAGTGAATTCCTGAATCACAAGTTCGTCTTCTTCTCTCTACCAAAAGCTGATTGTCCTTAGCGAATAGGTCTTTATTAAGACCTTTCCCAAATTCGATCTCGAAATCCGCAAAAGCCTTGCTCCTATCTGACAGCTTTTAACACACAAGTTTAATACCTGAAATACCCTTAACCTTTATAAACATTAAATAAACTTTATAGGGGTTCCAACGGAACCTCCTCTGTACTTGACTGACTCCACCTACCTGTCAGACGCAAGATAGCCTAGTAGTTCACAACTATCTCGGAGGACCTTCTCCGCAATCTAATAAAACAACATACATGCCACTCTCTTGTGAACTGTCAATAACTCGTCAATCTAGGTCACCGCCCACACCAACCCACTGACCCGGATGACGAAGGTACCAAACTTTGTTGAATTGAGCCTCACTGACCTACCCCAACTCGTACTCGATATCTCGGCTCGTCTTGAGCACCCCGAGTGGTAACTCGATCTCCGGCTCATCTTGAGCACTCTGAGTGGTAACTCGATATCCAGCTCTTCCTGAGCACCCCAAGTGGTAACTCGATATCCTAGTCCTTCAGAGCACCCCGAGTGGTAACTCGATATCTGGCCCCTCCTGAACACCCCGAGTGGTAACTCGATATCCAGCTCCTCTTGAGCACCCCGAGTGGTAACTCGATATTCGGCTCCTCCTGAGCATCCCGAGTGGTAACTCGATATCCGGCTCCTCCTGAGCACCTCGAGTGATAACTCGATATCCGGCTCCTCATGAGCACTCCGAGTGGGAACTTGATATTCGGCTCCTTCTGAGCACCCCGAGTGGTAACTCGATATCTGGCTCCTCCTGAGCACCCTGAGTGGTAACTCAATATCCGGCTCCTCCTAAGCACCCTGTAACGATCGACCCTGAATCCTGGGAAAGCCGCCTCGTTATGGCCGCCGGGAATCCTCCCAGCGCAGCCCAAAGGTATTGTTACCTAGCCCCCCCTTCGAAATCTCCCAGCTGCAGCCTCTTGAGGATTCGAACCCTGGACCAAGGCTTTTTATTGCTTAGTTGGTGAAAGGCACCAACTAACCAATAAAAAGCCTTGGTCCAGGGTTCGAATCCTCAAGAGGCTGCACCTTTTATTCCGCTCAAGGAGGACACCTTTCACCAACTGACCCCCCTTCGAAATCCACTAGATGCAGCCTCTTGATGATTCGAACCCTGGACCAAGGCTTTTTATTACTCTCAAGGAGGACACCTTTCACCAACTGAGCAATAAAAAGCCTTGGTCCAGGGTTCGAATCCTCAAGATGCTGCAGCTGGGGGATTTCGAAGGGGGGCCTGGTAACAATACCTTTGGGCTGTGCTGGGAGGATTCCTGGCGGCCATAACGAGGTGGCTTTCTGAGGATTCGAGGTCGGTCATTACAAAAAATGTGCCTTTTATGTAACGACCGACCCCGAATCCCCGGAAAGCCACCTCGTTATGGCCGCTGGGAATCCTCCCAGTGCAGCCCAAAGGTATTATTAACTGCACCCCCCCTTCGAAATCCCCCAGTTGCAGCCTCTTGAGGATTCGAACTGTAACGACCCGGACCAGAAATTAAATTATTTTGAGAATTGGACGAT
Source organism: Oemleria cerasiformis (assembly GCA_037349345.1). Taxonomy (NCBI): domain Eukaryota; kingdom Viridiplantae; phylum Streptophyta; class Magnoliopsida; order Rosales; family Rosaceae; genus Oemleria; species Oemleria cerasiformis. The sequence goes on along the minus strand of JAZGTL010000007.1, from coordinate 34,154,790 downwards.
TTTACCCTCAATTTTGGACGGGTTCGGTAGTCACTTTTTGACTAGCAGTACTTTTGGGAATTTTACTTGGATCGTTGCGTAGGTGGCGGCACGTGGAAAACGAAGACCCGGTGAGTTCGTTACGGGTCTAGAAGCTTCAGGGGCAGTTTGGTAATTTTGGAAACGTTGGAACTATAAAGCATATATTTTTCTCTCTCCTCGGGTGATTGGTCCAATCAGTCTCTCTCTCCTACCCAAAATTCTCCCCGTGCGAACACCGAACATCCCTTTTCATCGGACAAATTTCGGTCTGATTCGACCGAAACCAAGGTCGGGAAGATCTTGCCCGGAACCCCACGAGCATTTTGGGGTATTTATCGGAACGGGAGCACCGCCGTAGGAACAGACGGAGGAGAAAGGTGGATCGAATCTTCTCGGTCGTTTTCCGGCCAAACCAGGCACGATCTCGGAACTTTGACCTCATATTTGGATTCCTAGTGAAAATTAGATGAATTTACACGTGAAAAACGATCAAGAAATGAAGAAGTTAGAAAACCTTGAAAATCGACCGGAAATGGAAATTTCTGATGAACCAGACGGTGGCGGCGGCGGTCAGGTCGTCTTCTCTGGCAAGTCACCGGTGATCGATCGGGTCGAATGGACCGATCGGATCGAGCAGACCGACTGGGTCGAGTGGATTGATCGGGTCGAGTGGACCGGGTTGGGCTAGACCGAGTCAGGCTGAGTTGGGCTGGGTTGGACCGGTCCAAGCGCGTGGGTACTGTAGCAGGGGCGTGACCGGCGCTTGGCGACGCGTGCAGGCGCTTGTGCGTATGTTTCGGCCTTCTGCCGGCGCGTGACGGCGCGTGGGACTGTTCCCGATGTCACGGCGACGCGTGACTAGGGTTTTGGGACGTTTCGAATCAGATTTTGTTGGTTTCGAGGCCATATGAGTTCGTTTAGGGCCCGGTTGGGCAATCCCAGCGATAATGGTTGACCGTGGAGCGGGTTTTGAGCTCGGAAGGTCAAGGTAGTTGGGTCATTATTGTGTCATGTGTTCCTTGGGGCTAGAGCGTCCATGATTTTGGGTTGGATGATATGTGTGAGTGGACTTTTGATTTATAAATTGAAATGCATGCATCAATGTATCTTTCTTTAAATACTGTTATGGATTGTTGCATTGAATTTTCAGAATTTAGAAATGATTGTTGGACACATGTTTTTCAATATTTCAGTTAAAGTGTATTTTGAGAAATGTCATGGTTTTGACCCGTATGTATGAGTTTATCAGATTTGGCTATATTTGAGGGAGGCCAGGACCCAGGACTAGGATCCGCTATAGGCGGTGAACCCGATGAACCTCCAAGATAAACATTGATTTGAGGGAGGCCAGAATTCGGAGCCAGGATCCGCTGTTGGTGGTGAACCCGGTGAACCTCCAAGATAAACACCAATTTGAGGAGGACCAGGATCTGGGACCAGGATCCGCTATTGGCGGTGAACCCGGTGAACCTCCAATAGAAAAGGTGAAGGTAGTATATGACTAGCACACCCCCAAGGGATACCCTGGTGGCTAGCGGTTATGCCGGTTGATGATATAATATGTCAGTCGAGGGATATGTCGACTGATGTGATATGATAGCCGAGGGTTATGCCGGCTGATGATATAATATGTCAGTCGAGGTATATACCGACTGATATGATATGATAGTCGAGGGTTATGCTGGCTGATGATATAATATGTCAGTCGAGGGATATGCCGACTGATGTGATATGATAGCCGAGGGTTATACCGGCTGATGATATAATATGTCAATCGAGGGATATGCCGACTGATGTGATATGATAGTCGAGGGTTATGCCGGCTGATGATATAATATGTCAGTCGAGGGATATGCCAACTAATGTGATATGATAGCCGAAGGTTATGCCGACTGATGATATAATATGTCAGTCGAGGGATATGCCGACTGATGTGATATGATAGCCGAGGGTTATGCCGGCTGATGATATAATATGTCAGTCGAGGGATATGCTGACTGATGTGATATGATAGCCGAGGGTTATGCCGGCTAATGATATAATATGTCAGTCGAGGGATATGCCGACTGATGTGATATGATAGCCGAGGGTTATGCCGGCTGATGATATAATATGTCAGTCGAGGGATATGCCGACTGATGTGATATGATAGCCGATGGTTATGCCCGCTGATGATATAATATGTCAGTCGAGGGATATGCCGACTAATGTGATATGATAGTCGAAGGTTATGTCGGCTTATGCCAGCCGAGGGTTATTCCGGCTGAGGATACGATATGATAGTCGAGGATACTTGCCAACTTATATGATATGATAGTCGAGGATATTTCCGGCTCTAATATGATTTGATGACGATTGTCATATGCTTAATCAGCCTATGAAAATACTTCGTCATCCGGGTTGGTGTGTTGGTGTGGGCGATGACCTAGAGTGACGAGTTATTGTTGGTTCACAAGTGGCTGACTAGTCAATTGTCTTGTGTTATTCCAGTAGAGGTATCAGCAGTGTCTGACCTACTGACATTTGGTGTCAGAGGGTATTACTGTTTGGACCACCACCATTCCGAGGTCTTGATTTTGACCTGAATGCTATCCTGCGTCTGACAGGTAAGCGGGGTCAGTAGGTACATAGGTTCTGTCGGGAACCCTGTAAGGTTTGCTAAATGTATTTAAGAATAAATGGTATTCTTGGTATTTAATTTTGTGAAAAAGAGCTGTCATACGGGATAAGGACTTTTTTCGCGGATTTCAAGGGGAAATTCGGGAAGGGTCCTTACACGAACCCTGGACCGAGGCTTTTTATTCCTCTCAATTAGGACACCTTTCACCCCCTAAGCTGCACTATTGGAATCTGGAGTGCTTTTAATCCCTTGTCTGACAGGTGGAAACTAGTTATTTAATCCCTAAGAGGAGATTCTGCCGAACTTTTGGCAGAAATCTCATATTTTATTTATAAGGATTCAAGGGTATTTTGGGAACTTTTCCTTAGGCTGTCAAACGGGACAGGGTTCTTCCCGAGTTTCGAGGGGAAATTCGGGACGGGTCCTGACAATTGGTATCAGAGCATCTAGATAGGATAAATAATACAAAATTAGATATCCTACTCGAATTTTAGGTACAAAGCGCAGCTGAAAAACTACTAATGCCTCCGCTTCAAAAAGTGCCCACGTCAACTCAACTCAACAGCCTGGAGGGGATTTAAACACAAAAGTTGTCAGTGGACAAAAACAATCATTTATAAATCCTTTTCCGAAGAAATCTTACCTTTTCCCCTCCACGAATAAAACCATGCATGCATCAAATAAAACAATTTATGATAATAAAGACATCATCTGAAAATCACCGGAATTCCATTTCTCTTTTAAAACCACTTGGTTGGACCTTCTGTAACAACCCGGAATTTTAATTATTCGGTTTACGCAATTTTTTTTGTAAAATGACGATTTTACCCTTGGTTGGTAAAGGGCTTGGAAATTAAGTTTTGTTTCGAGACACTTTTGGTGGTGTTTTGGATACCGTTGCGTAGGTCTCGAACTCACGAGTTCGTAGACAGGCGGCACGCATGAAACGGAGTTCGTGGACGAAAGTTATGGGTCTAGATGTGCAAGGGCCTTTTGGTAATTTTGATTTGGGAGAAGATATTTTAACCCAATCATTGTCATATCTTCATTTCATTTTCATCTTCATCTCCTTCACACTCATTCTCTCTGTGACAAACACAAACACACATCGAACCAACCCGTGCGAAAACAACCAAGAGAAAAACCATAAAGTCAACGTTGGAGTCAAGGCTTTAGCTTCCAGTTTTGATCAACTAATCGTATTCTACTCATTCCCACGATCACAACCGTACCAACCATCGAAGGAGAGGACCACGGTGGAAGCCGAACCGAGTAAAGGAAGTTTGGACCTTCCGATCGATTTTCCGGCTTACACAGGTACGTGTTTGATGTTTTAAGGTCATATTTGGATTCCTGGGTTCGAGTAGATAGATTTAGATGTAAATTTTGTGTAAAATGGTTGAGTTTTGAGGAAGTTGTAAAGCTTGGAGTTTCGGTCGGAAATGGGGGATTCCGGCGAACCAAACGGCGGCGGAGGGGGTGGTCCGGTCATCTTCTCCGGCCAGCTTCCGATGATGGCAACGACAGTTCGGTTGTCTTCTCTGGCGAGTCACCGGTGACCGGTCGGGTCGAGTTGAATCGGTCGGGTCGAGTTGAATCGGTCGAGTTGAGTTGAACCGGTCGAGTTGAGTGAACCGATCGAGTCGAGTTGGATCGGGTCAGGTTCAGTCGGACCGGGTTGGATCGATCCAGGCGCGTGAACACTATAGCAGGCGCGTGACCGACGCGTGAGGGCGCGTGGGCGTGTGTGCCGACCTTCCGGCGGCGCGTGGCAGCGCGTGGGGCCAAGTCTGAGGTCACGGTGACGCGTGGTAACTAGTTTTCGACGTTCTGAATCTGTTGGTACAGGTTTCAGGTTGATCGAACATCGTTTAGAGGTCGTTTTGAGTGTCCGAAGTGGCTGTGTTTTCTAGAAACAGCAAGGGTAGACTTCCCGAGTTTAGGAAGTTGTTATATAAGAGTCGTATTACTAGCCGATAATCCCGATTGTTGTTTTTGACAGGCGATATTGTTCCGGGAACCTCAGAGGAACGAGCAAGACGGGATTGAGCTAGCTTAAACAAGTTTGTGAGTGGACTTTTGTTTTATGAACTGAAATGCATGCATCAAAATATATTTGTTAAATACTGTTATGTATTGTGGCATTGGATTTCTGAATTTTAGAAATGATTTCTAGACACATGTTTTCCACTACTTCGATTAAAGTGTGATTTGAGAAATATCATGGTTTTTGGACTCAGTTTTGATATCATTTTGACGAGGAAATTATTGAGTCAATGATTTGGGTTTTGACCCTGTTGTATGAGTTTATCGGATTTGGTTATATGTGAGGGAGGACAGGACTCGGGACGAGGATCCGTTATTAGCGGTGAACCCGGTGAACCTCCAAGATAAACATTGATTTGAGGGAGGCCAGGATCCGGGACTAGGATCCGTTATTAGCGGTGAACCCGGTGAACCTTCAAGATAAACATTGATTTAAGGGAGGCCAGGACCCGGGACTAGGATCCGTTATTAGTGGTGAACCCAGTGAACCTCCAAGATAAACACATTTGAGGAGGACCAGGATATGGGACTAGGATCCGCTGTTGGCGGTGAACCCAGTAAACATCCAATATAATTGGTTATTGATTCTCCGACTAGCGTCGAGAGTTTTGCTCCGTTGGTTTGTTGAGTGCTCCGACTCTGGCATTGTAGAGTTTTGACTCTGTCGGGTCGTGAGACTGTCTATACAAAGTACAGGGAGTTGTGATACAGGACTAGCACACCCCAAGGGATACCCTGGTGGCTAGTGGATGTGTCGGGAACAGTGGATTTGAGATATTATGTGTCTAGGTTGAATTAAATGATTTTGAATTCCTTTGAGGATGATTTTCAAACCAGACTGTGGATCACAATGTGTTTTCCTTATATGGATTTTGTGTGAGTCCTACTGAGTGGTTTTAAAGAGAAAGGGAAATGCCGGTGATTTAAAGATGATGTTTTTATAACATGAACTGTTTATGTGATGCATGCATAGTTTTATAAATGGAGGGGGAAAAAGGTAATATTCCTTGGAAAATGATTTATAAACGATTATTTTTTGTCCACTCACAACTTTTGTGTTTAAACCCCTTTCAGGCAGTAGAGTTGACGAGGACATTTATCTCGAGGCAGAGGCATTAGCACTCTCGGCTGCGCTGTGTAGTTGTACTTGAGTAGGATATCTAATTTGTATCTTGATCCTACTTAGACGCTCTGATATTATATTGTATTTGGTCGGTATTTACTTACGGGAATTTTAAGTGCTTAAATCCCTTGTCTGACAAGAGAAAGTATTTATTATTATTATAATTTGTAAGGATTGAAGGGTATTTGGGAACCTTTCCTTAGGTTGTCAGACGGGATCAGGGTTCTTCCCGGGTTTCGAGGGGAAATTCGGGACGGGTCCTGACAATTGGTATCAAAGCACTAGGTTAAATTCATGTAGACCGTACATCTAGTGTACAGGTGAAATTTTGGTATTAATGATTTACAGCTTCTTTTCAGCGTATAATGCCTCCGAGACGATAATTCCGTCAACGGTCGGGGAATGGTGGAGATGACCATGAACCTGCAGTGGAGCCTGATTTGAGGCAGACACTGGAACTGCTGGGTCAGACTTTAGCTTCTGTACTCCAGGATAGGGCTTCTCATGAAGTCTCTGATATCGAGAGAGCCAAGAGACTGGGGCAACGATATTTATGGGCGAGTCTAGTCCAGATAAGGCTGAGGAGTGGATTACTCGCATGGAGCGTGTGTTTTTTATTATGAGATGTCCTCTAGAGGAGAGAGTTTTGTTGGCTACATTTTTACTAGGTGGTTCTGCTTACCACTGGTGGCACTCATTGGAGGTGTCAGGCTGGACTGTCCATACACTTGCTTGGCAGACTTTCCGGGAACGCTTCTTGGAGTAGTTTTACCCTCGCTCACACCGGAATGTTAAGGAGGCCGAGTTCTTGCATTTACAGCAAGGAGACATGACTGTGGCCCAGTATGAACAGAGATTCATAGCGCTGAGTCGCTTTGCACCGACTTTGGTGGCGACCGAGTTAGACAAGTGCCACAGATTTGAAAGTGGACTGAGGAGTGAGATTCGGTCAGCAGTTACGTCTATGGACCACACTTCCTTGAGGACTTTGGCTGATTCTGCAGCCCGAGTAGAGTTGAGTTTGGGTTTCCCAATTTCGCAGCAGTACAGTGGGTACAGGAGACGTCGAGATCACTAGACTGCCGGAACCTCTAGTCAGGGACCATCCAAAAGAGGCAGTCATAGTTCTGGATCTTCTGGGAATGCGAGATCTAGTACAGGCAGTGGCGGAGCTGGTCAGGCACGACAATCTTATGCACAGCCTAGCAGTGCCTCAGTGCAGTTCAACAGAAGACAGGGTGGCAGATCTAGTGGCTTCAGTGATTCCAGTTGTTATTTCTGTGGGGAGACTGGTCACATCAAGAGATTCTGTCCACAACGACGTCCGGGCAGTAGTTCCTTTGGTCGTGGTACGACTGATCCTAACCCGAGGACAGGACAGATGTTTGATACTGCAGCTGGGAGTCAAACCTATTTCAGTGGGGTCGGTAGAGCTAGTGGGACCAGCAGGGCCAGAGGCAGGTATGGGGATCGTGGTCGATCTTCGAGTACACCAACTCGAGTTTTTGCCATGACGCAACGGGAGGCTCGAGTAGCACCGGAGGTGGTCATGGGTACGTTATCTATTTTCAACCGCAATGCTTGTGTTTTATTAGATCCGGGAGCAACTCATTCTTTTATTTCTCGGGGTTTTACATTGTTTGCGGATAGAGAATTGTCCCCGATTGGTAGGGACATGGGTATTAGTACTCCTACTGGGGATATGTTACTGGCGAACCTCGTGATTCGCAGTTGTCCGATGATGGTTGAAGGCCATGGTTTGGAGGCAGATTTAATCCCCTTAGATATTTTTGAGTTTGATGTGATTCTGGGGATGGATTGGTTGTCCATGCACCATGCCTCCATAGACTGTTACGATAAGACAGTGATTTTCCGAAGTCCAGGATTACCGGAACTTACATTTCAGGGAGATCATAGGGTACTACCCTTTGGAGTGATATCAGGGTTGACTGCTGAGAGATTGTTGAGAAAAGGTTGTGAAGGTTACTTGGCTCCTGTATTTGATTCTCGGGATATTCCGATGAGAGTGGAGGATATTCCAGTGGTGAGTGAGTTCTCTGATGTGTTTCCAGATGATCTTCCAGGATTACCACCACACCGTGAAATTGAGTTTATCATCGAGCTTTTGCCAGGTACTCAGCCCATCTCACAGGTACCGTACAGAATGGCACCGGCAGAATTGCGAGAGTTAAAGACTCAGTTGCAGGACTTGGTGAATATGGGATTTATTCGCCCAAGTGTTTCACCATGGGGTGCGCCGGTATTATTTGTGAGGAAAAATGATGGTGGTCTGAGATTGTGTATCGACTGCCGGCAGTTAAATAGAGTGACGGTACGAAATAAGTATCCTCTGCCAAGGATTGACGATTTATTTGATCAACTGAAAGGGGCAAAGTATTTTTCGAAAATTGACCTTCGATTCGGGTACCATCAGTTGAGGATTCGGGAAGAGGATGTTCAGAAAACAGCTTTCAGGACTCGGTATGGTCATTATGAGTTCCTGGTGATGCCTTTCGGGTTGACTAATGCCCCAGCAGCGTTTATGGATTTGATGAACAGAGTATTCCAAAGTATTTGGATCGGTTTGTAATTGTGTTCATCGACGATATCTTGGTATATTCAAGAAGTGCCAAGGCACATGAGAAGCACTTGAGGTTGGTGTTGAATATGCTTAGGAAAAAGCATTTGTTTGCCAAGTTTAGTAAATGCCAGTTTTGGTTTACCGAAGTTGGATTCTTGGGTCATGTGATTTCGGCTGAGGGTATCAGCTTAGATCTCCAAAAAGTGGAGGCAGTGGCAAACTGGGAGCAACCGAGGATAGTGACAAAGGTGAGGAGTTTTCTGGGTTTGGCAGGATATTATCGGCGGTTCGTAGAAGGATTTTCTACGATAGCAGGCCCATTGACTCGGTTGACTAAGAAAGGAGTCAAGTTTGACTGGGATGCTGACTGTGAAGGTTGACTTCTGCTCCAGTATTAACCCTTCCAGATGGTAACGGGGGATTTGAGGTATATAGTGATGCATCATTGCGGGGTATAGGCTGTGTGCTGATGCAGCATGGGAAAGTGATAGCGTATGCTTCCAGACAACTTAAACCCCATGAGATGAATTACCCCACACATGATTTGGAGTTGGCTGCAGTGGTGCATGCACTGAAAATATGGAGACATTACTTGTACGGGGAGACGTGTCGGATCTTCACCGACCATCAGAGTTTAAAGTACTTGTTCACCCAGAAGGACCTGAATTTGAGGCAGAGAAGGTGGCTTGAGCTGATAAAGGATTATGATTGTACTATTGAGTACCACCCAGGAAAAGCCAATGTTGTGGCAGATGCCTTGAGCAGGAAGTCTATGGGTTCTTTGGCCCATTTGCATACAGTCTACTTACCGTTGCTGGTAGAGTTCCGTAGAGCAGGGATTGTACTGGCCATGGATAGCCAGGGGGCTTTGTTGGCTAGTTTCCATGTGAGGCATGTTCTGATTGATCGGATTATTGAGGCTCAACTCCAGGTTCCTACATTGTGCATTATCAGGATAGAGTTGGAGGCTGGAAACCGGCAGGATTATGCGGTTAGGGATGATGGAGCATTGGTTAAGGATGGACGGTTGTGCGTACCGAATGAGCTGGAGCTAAAGAGGGAAATTCTTGATGAGGCTCATAGTTCAGCTTACGCTATGCATCCAGGAGGTACCAAGATGTATCATACCCTAAGTAAACACTATTGGTGGACTGGGATGAAAAGAGAAATTGCTGAGTTTGTGAGTAAATGCTTGACATGTCAGCAAGTGAAAGCGGAGAGGCAGAAACCCTATGGGACACTGCAACCATTACCTATCCCAGAATGGAAGTGGGATCACATTACGATGGATTTTGTGTATAAACTTCCAAGGACACGGAAGGGACATGATGGGATATGGGTAATTGTTGATAGACTTACGAAGTCTGCACATTTCTTGCCAGTGCGAGAAGATTTTCGGATGAGTCAGTATGCCAAATTGTTCGTGGTTGAGATCATACAGCTGCATGGGACTCCAGAGTCTATTGTTGCGGACAGGGATCCTAGGTTTACCTCCAGGTTTTGGCGGAGTTTGCAAAAGGTTTTTGGCACTACATTACATTTCAGTACAGCCTTTCATCCTCAGACGGATGGTCAGTCTGAGAGAACAATCCAGGTTTTGGAGGATATGATGAGGGCTTGTGTACTACAGTTTAAAGGGAACTTGGATTCACACTTGTCTGTGATGGAATTTGCATATAATAACAGTTACCAGTCGAGTATTGAGATGTCTCCTTTCGAGGCACTGTATGGGAGGCAGTGCAGAACACCTTTGTGTTGGAGTGAAATAGGTGAAAGAAGACTGTTAACACCCGAGTTGGTGGATTTGACTGAGGGAAAGATTAGAATCATTAGAGAAAGGTTGAAAACAGCCCAGGATCGCCAGAAAAGCTATGCAGACCATCGAACTAGAGACCTTGAGTTTGAGGTAGGTGACTGGGTGTTCTTGAAACTATCTCCATGGAAAGGAGTGGTACGTTTTGGTAGACAAGGAAAATTGAGTCCTCGCTACATTGGTCCGTATGAGATTTTAGAGAGGATAGGACCAGTGGCATATCGTATTTCTTTACCCTCGGAATTATCCAAAGTTCATGATGTCTTTCATGTATCTTTGCTCCGGAAATATCTGTTTGATGAGTCTCGTGTGTTGGAAGAGCAACCACTTGAGCTGAAAGACGATTTGACGTTTGAGGAGCAACCGGTGCAAATTCTAGATTGGAAGGAAAAGGTGCTTCGCAGAAAGACTATTCCTCTAGTTAAAGTGTTGTGGAGGAATCATAACGTGGAGGAAGCCACGTGGGAAACCGATGAACTAATGCGGGCACAATATCCTCAATTGTTTCATGGTTAGGAATGAATTTCGAGGATGAAATTTCTTAAGGAGGGTAGATTGTAAAAACCCGGAATTTTAATTATTCGGTTTACGCAATTATTTTTGTAAAATGACGATTTTACCCTTGGTTGGTAAAGGGCTTGGAAATCAAGTTTTGTTTCGAGACACTTTTAGTGGTGTTTTGGATACCGTTGCGTAGGTCTCGAACTCACGAGTTCGTAGACAGGCGGCACGCATGAAACTGAGTTCGTGGACGAAAGTTATAGGTCTAGATGTGCAAGGGCATTTTGGTAATTTTGATTTGGGAGAAGATATTTTAACCCAATCATTGTCTTATCTTCATTTCATTTTCATCTTCATCTCCTTCACACTCATTCTCTCTGTGACAAACACAAACACACATCGAACCAACCCGTGCGAAAACAACCAAGAAAAAACCATAAAGTCAACGTTGGATTCAAGGCTTTAGCTTCCAGTTTTGATCAACTAATCGTATTCTACTCATTCCCACGATCACAACCGTACCAACCATCGAAGGAGAGGACCACGGTGGAAGCCGAACCGAGTAAATGAAGTTTTGGACCTTCCGATCGATTTTTCGGCTTACACAGTTACGTGTTTGATGTTTTAAGGTCATATTTGGATTCCTGGGTTCGAGTAGATAGATTTAGACATAAAATTTGTGTAAAATGGTTGAGTTTTGAGGAAGTTGTAAAGCTTGGAGTTTCGGTCGGAAATTGGGGATTCCAGCGAACCAGACGGCGGCGGAGGGGGTGGTCCGGTCATCTTCTCCGGCCAGCTTCCGGCGACGACAGTCCGGTTGTCTTCTTCGACGAGTCACCGGTGACCGATCGGGTCGAGTTAAATCGATCGGGTCGAGTTGAATCGGTCGGGTCGAATTGAACCGGTCGGGTTGAGTTGAACCGGTCGAGTTGAGTGAACCGGTCTGGTCAAGTTGGACCGGGTCAGGTTGAGCCGGACCGAGTTGGACCGGTCTAGACGCGTGAACAATGTAGCAGGCGCGTGACCGGCGCGTGAGGGCGCGTGGGCGTGTGTGCCGACCTTTCGGCGGCGCGTGGTGGCACGTGGGACCGAGTCTGAGGTCACGGCGACGCATGGTAACTAGTTTTTGACGTTCTTAATCTGTTGGTACAGGTTTCAGGTTGATCGGACATCGTTTAGAGGTCGTTTTGAGTGTCCGAAGTGGCTGTGTTTTCTAGAAACAACAAGGGTAGACTTCCCGAGTTTAGGAAGTTGTTATATAAGACTCATATTACTAGCCGGTTGTAACGACCCGGACCAGAAATTAAAGTATTTTGAGAATTGGACGATTTTACCCTTGATTTTGGACGTGTTTGGGAGTCACTTTTTGACTGGCAGTACTTTTGGGAATTTTTCCTGGGTCATTACGTAGGTCTCGAACTCACGAGTTCGTAGACAGGCGGCACGCGGAAAACGGAGACCCGGTGAGTTCGTTACGGGTCTAGAAGCTTCAGGGGCAGTTTGGTAATTTTGGAAAAGTTGGAACTATATATCAGATATTTTTCTCTCTCCTCGGGGGATTGGTTGAAGCAGTCTCTCTCTCCTACCCGAAATTCATCCCGTGCGAACACCGAATCACCATTTTCATCGGACGAATTTCAGTCTGATTTGACCGAAACTAAGGCCGGAAGGATCTTCCCCGCGACCCCACGAGTCTTTTGGTGTAATCATCGGAGCGGGAGCACCGCCGTAGGCGACGAACGGAGGAGGGAAGTGGACCGAATCTTCTCGGTCGTTTTCCGACCAAACCAGGTACGATCTAGGAACTTTGACCTCATATTTGGATTCCTGGTGAAAAGTAGATGAATTTACATGTGTGGATCGTGAAAAACGGTCAAGAAATGAAGAAGTTATAAAAGCTTGAAGTTTCGGCCGGAAATGGGGGATTCCGACGAAACCAGACGGCGGCGACGGCGACTGCCGGTCATCTTCTCCGGCCAGACTTCAGCGACTACGCCGGCAGTCGATCGTCTTCTCCGGCGACCGGTCGAGTCGGGTCAGACCGGGTCAGGTCAAGTGAACCGGTCGGGTTGAGTGAACCGGTCGGGTCAAGTTGGACCAGGTCAGGTCGAGCCGGGTCGGGTTGGACCGGTCCAGGCGCGTGAACACTGTAGCAGGCGCGTGACCGGCGCGTGAGGGCGCGTGGCGGCGCGTGAGGGCGCGTGGCGACGCGTGAGTGCATGTTCTGACCTTTCGGTGGCGCGTGGCGGCGCGTGGGACTGTTCCCGATGTCACGGCGGCGCGTGACTAGGGTTTTGGGACGTTCCGAATCAGATTTTATTGGTTTCGAGGCCATAGGAGTTCATTTAAGGCCCGATTTGGGTAATTCCAGCGGTAATGGTTGACCTTGAAGCGGAGTTTGAGCTCGGAAAGTCAAGGAAGTTGGGTTATTGTTGTGCATGTGTTCCTTGGGCTAGAGCGTCCATGAATTTTGGGTTGGATGATGTTGGTGAGTGGAATCCTTTCCTAAACTCATACCTATATGACTTATGTACTGTTATGTGATAGATTATGTGATGACCGGGATTTCAATTGAATGATGATTGATTTAATTGTGTTAGTAGTATTTGATGTAATTATGTGTGTGGTGATGAATGTTTGATTGATTAATATTATTATATATGGAATGAGAATGATGCAAGATGATAATAGGAAATTTAGACTATGCCAGGGTTAGCTTTAGGACCCAGCATTGTTAATTATGAGATGTAGGTATTTGGAAACAAGTATAAACTAATACTTTAGTGGTACATTTCAAAGATAGATTCCGAGATTTAAATTAGAATATCGATGAGAAGTAGGTACTCTGGAATGAGTATAAACTACCACTAGATTAGGGTATCTCGAGGGTCAATTCCGAGATACGTATCACGATATCAAGTCATGAGGTATGATACATTAGGTGAAATACATGAGTCACAGCGAGATATCGTTTTGATGTGGTAATTATTTGAGTCCATGATTTTGAGTTGAAACCGTATTTGTGATTATAAAATACTTGATTTTGGAACCAATAATGATTTGAGGGAGGCCAGGATCTGGGCTAGGATCCGCTATAGGCGGTGAACCCGGTGAACCTCCGAGATAAATATTGATTTGAGGGAGGCCAGGATCTGGGCTAGGATCCGCTGAGGCGGTGAACCTCCGAGATAAACATTGATTTGAGGGAGGCCAGGATCTGGGCCAGGATCCGCTATAGGCGGTGAACCCGGTGAACCTCCGAGATAAACATTGATTTGAGGGAGGCTAGGATCTGGGCCAGGATCCGCTATTGGCGGTGAACCCGGTGAACCTTCAATATAATTGGTTACTGTTCTTCGACTAGCATCGAGAGTTTTACTCCGTTGGTTCGTTGAGTCCTCCGACTATGGCATCGAGGAGTTTTGGCTCCGCCGGGTCACAAGGCTATTTATGCATAGTATAGAGAGTTGTGATACAGGACTAGCACACCCCAAGGGATACCCTGGTCGCTAGGGATAACCGAAGGTTATACCGGCTGATGATATGATATGATAGTCGAGGATACTTGCCGACTGATGTGATATGATAGTTGAGGATAGTTCCAGCTCTAATATGGTTTGACGACTATTGTCATGTGATAAATCAGCCTATGGAAATACTTCGTCATCCGGGTCAGTGGGTTGGTGTGGGCGGTGACCCAGAGTGACGAATTATTGTTGGTTCACAAATATCTGACTAGTCAGTTGTCTTGTGGTATTCCAGTAGTGATGTCAGCAGTATCGGACCTACTGACATTTGGTATCAGAGGGTGTTCCTATTTGGACCACCACTATTCCGAGGTCTTGGCTTTGACCTGTATACTATCCTGCGTCTAACAGGTAGGAGTGGTCAGTAAGTACAGAGGTTCTTTTGGGAAACCGATAAGATTTTCTAAAAAAATTAATTCAGAATAAAGGGTATTTCTGGTATTTAAATTTTGAGATAAAAGAACTGTCAGACGGGATAAGGGTTCTTTCCGGGTTTCGAGGAAAAATTCGGGAAGGGTCCTTACACCGGTAATCCCGATTGTTGTTTTTGACAGGCGATATTGTTCCGGGAACCTCAGAGGAACGAGCAAGACGGGATTAAGCTAGCTTGAATAGGTTTGTGAGTGGACTTTTGTTTTATGAACTGAAATGCATGCATCAAAATATCTTTGTTAAATACTGTTATGTATTGTGGCATTGGATTTCTAAATTTTAGAAATGATTTCTAGACACATGTTTTCCACTACTTCGATTAAAGTGTGATTTGAGAAATATCATGGTTTTTGGACTCAGTTTTGATATCATTTTGACGAGGAAATTATTGAGTCAATGATTTGGGTTTTGACCCTGTTGTATGAGTTTATCGGATTTGGTTATATGTGAGGGAGGCCAGGACTCGGGACGAGGATCCGTTATTAGCGGTGAACCCGGTGAACCTCCAAGATAAACATTGATTTGAGGGAGGCCAGGACCCGGGACTAGGATCCGTTATTAGCGGTGAACCCAGTGAACCTTCAAGATAAACATTGATTTAAGGGAGGCCAGGACCCGGGACTAGGATCCGTTATTAGCGGTGAACCTAGTGAACCTCCAAGATAAACACATTTGAGGAGAACCAGGATATGGGACTAGGATCCGTTGTTGGCAGTGAACCCAGTAAACCTCCAATATAATTGGTTATTGATTCTCCGACTAGCGTCGAGAGTTTTGCTCCGTTGGTTTGTTGAGTGCTCCGACTCTGGCATTGTAGAGTTTTGACTCCGTCGGGTCGCGAGACTGTCTATGCATAGTATAGGGAGTTGTGATACAGGACTAGCACACCCCAAGGGATACCCTGGTGGCTAGTGGATGTGTCGGGAACAGTGGATTTGAGATATTATGTGTCTAGGTTGAATTAAATGATTTTGAATTCCTTTGAGGATGATTTTCAAACCAGACTGTGGATCACAATGTGTTTTCCTTATATGGATTTAATGTGAGTCCTACTGAGTGGTTTTCAAGAGAAAGGGAAATGCCGGTGATTTAAAGATGATGTTTTTATAACATGAACTGTTTATGTGATGCATGCATAGTTTTATAAATGGAGGGGGGGGAAAGGTAATATTCCTTGGAAAATGATTTATAAACGATTATTTTTTGTCCACTCACAACTTTTGTGTTTAAACCCCCTTCAGGCAGTAGAGTTGACGAGGACATTTATCTCGAGGCAGAGGCATTAGCACTCTCGGCTGCGCTGTGTAGTTGTACTTGAGTAGGATATCTAATTTGTATCTTGATCCTACTTAGACGCTCTGATATTATATTGTATTTGGTAGGTATTTACTTACGGGAATTTTAAGTGCTTAAATCCCTTGTCTGACAAGAGAAAGTATTTATTATTATTATAATTTGTAAGGATTGAAGGGTATTTGGGAACCTTTCCTTAGGTTGTCAGACGGGATCAGGGTTCTTCACGGGTTTCGAGGGGAAATTCGGGACGGGTCCTGACACCTTCACAAAATTTGTATAAAGAAAACACATCGTGGTCCACAGTTTGGTTTGAAAATCCTCCTCAAAGAGTTTAAAATCATTTAATTCGACATGGACACATAATATCTCAAATCCATTGTTCCAGACATATCCACAACACACCAGGGTATCCCTTGAGATGTGCTAAAATATGTACTACGCGTAGACAGCCTCAACGATCCGGTGGAGAACACCTTTGACACCAGCATCGGAGAACCCTCAACAACCAGCGAAGCAAAACCCCTCAACGCCAGTCAGAGCAACTGTAACCAACAGGACAAAAAACCAGTGAAAACCAAATTCGTATTTTGAAATCTTTGTTTCTTGGCCTTAGCCAAATTCTTTGAAATGACATTTATGGCCAAAATCAGTAAAATCATAATTTCAAGTCTAAACCCAAATCATGGACTCAAATAATTATCACTTCAAAACAATATCAAAATCGAGTCCAAAAACCAGTCCATTTTCCAAAACACACTTTCACTGAAATATTGGAAAACTTGTGTCCAGAAATCATTTCTAAATTACAGAAATTCATTGCCACAATACATAACAACATTAAATCCAAGATACATTTATGCATGCATTACAGTTTATAAATCAAAAGTCCACTCACCACACGTCCAAGCAAGCTCAATCCCGAATTGTACGCTCCCCTGAAGTTCCTGGAGCAGTATCGCCTATCCAAATTAATAATTGAGATTACCGGCTAATAATAAAACCTTATATATAAACTCCCTAAACCCTGGGAGATTCGCATACGTTGTCCTAAAAACGCAGCAACTTTGGACGCCCAAAACTACCTCTAAACGACGTCTGATCGACCCAAAACATGCGCCAACAGATCCGGAACATCGAAAACAAGCTGCCACGAGCCACCGTGACCTCGAAATCGGCCCCACGCGCCTGCTACAATACTCACGCGCCTGGATCGATCGAACCCAGCCTAACTCGGCCTGACCCGGCTCAACCCGACCTAGTCCACTCGGCCTGACTCGATCAACTCGACCCGACCCGATCCACTCGACTCAACCGGATCCGACTCAACCCGACCGATCGTCGGCGACTCGCAGGAGAAGACAACGGTGCCACCGCGGTCCACCTCGCCGGAAACTAGAAATTTCTCGCTAGAAATTGCCATTTCCAACGAGCTTCCAACTTCTTCATTTCTTGACCGATTTTCATGATCCAGATATGTAAATTCATATAATTTTCACTAGGAATCCGAATATGAGGTCAAAGTTCCGAGATCATACCTAGTTTGGTTGAAAAAAGGCCGAGAAGATTCGGTCCACCTCCCTCCTCCGTCCGTCGTCTACGGCGGTACTCCCACCTCGACGGTGACCCCAAACCGCTCGTGGAATCCCGGGGAAGACCCTCCCAGCCTTGGTTTCGGTCAAGTCGGACCAAAATCCGTCCGATGAGAAAATGGGGTTTTGGTGTTCGCACGGAGAGAATCGGGTAGGAGAGAGAGAGAGACTGAAATGGACCAATCTCTCGAAGAGAGAGAAAAATATCTTATTTATAGTTCCAACTTTTCCAAAATTACCAAACTCCCCCTGAAGCTTCTAGACTCATAACGATCTCACCGGGTCTCTGTTTTTCGCATGCCACCTGTCTACGAACTTGTGAGTTCGAGACCTATGCAACGACCCAAGAAAAATTCCCAAAAGCACTGCCAGTCAAAAATGACTCCCGAACACATCCAAAATCGAGGGTAAAATCATCCAAATTCTCAAATTAATTTAATTTCTGGTTCGGGTCGTTACAACCTCGAGTGGTAACTCGATATCCGGCTCCTCCTAAGCACCCCGAGTGGTAACTCAATATCCCTGCTCATCCCCAGCTGTAGCTCAATATCCCGGTTCATCCTGAGAGTATGATGGAATCCTCCATGACATACATCATACCTCAACGATATGGCAGAGAAAGATCCCTCGAATGCCAATATCAGAGAACCCCTCAACGATCTGCCGGAGACGTACCCTCAATGCCAGTCGGAAAACCCTCAATAATGTGGCGGAGAAAGACCCATCGAACGCCAACATCGGAGAACCCCTCAACGATCTGGACAAAAAAATCCATTGCGGGTCGACCTTGAAATTTTCCTAACTTCCTCAAATCTTAATCGTTTTTCACAAATTTTTTTAGTCTAAATCCATCTACTTTTCACTAGGAACCCAAATCTGAAGTCAAAGCTTCGAAACCATACCTTATTTGGCCGAAAGATGGCTGAGAAGCTTCGGACAATTCCTCCCTTCACTCTGCCAACTACGGCGATGCTCTCTCCTCGAAAATGGCCTCCAGCAGCTTGAAATCTTGAGAGGAAGCTGCATATGGGCTCGATTTGGTTCAAATCAGTACCAAAATGAGACAATGAAGGTGAGAGGGATTCGGTGATCGCACGGGGAGAGAGAGTTCGAGTAGGAGAGAGAGAGCATTCTGGGCTCATCTGGGCAGAGTCCGAAAAGAGAGAAAAAATATCCCCCACATGTTGGACTTTTCAAAATGATCAAACTGCCCCTAAAGCTTCTAGATCCGCAACGCTCTCACCGGGTCTCCATTTTCCGCTTGCCGCCTGTCTACGAACTCGTGAGTTTGAGACCTACGCAATGACCCAAGAAAATTTTCGAAAAGCACTGCCAGTCAAAAAGTGACTCCCGAACCCTTCTGAAATCGAGGGTAAAATCGTCTTTTCCTTAATTAAATTTTCAAATTAATTTAATTTCTAGTCTGGGTCGTTACAATTTCCCCCCCTTAAAGGAATTTCATCCCCGAAATTCCCTTAACTCAAATCAAAGAACCAACCTCCTATTCCAAGTCCTCTCGCATCACCACCGATACGAACTGGGCCTCAGCTGCGATTCCTAATTGAACCCGTGCACTCTGTACATTTCTTTGTTCCCATCTCGACAACAAATCATAGACGAGAACAACATCCAGGAGAAATCCTAGAGACACTAAAATCCATTCAACCCGAAACATACCTCGAAGCAAGGCTTTGAGATAGGGTCACGTGTACCAAGTGTAGTCAACCTCAACGATCTAGTGGAGAACTACCTGCCATGCCAGAATCAGAGCATATCGACGATCTGGCGGAGGAAAAATCCTACCACGCCAGTCTAGGAAAAATCCCTCCACATATATGAGTATCTCAACATATGCGGGTCCCTATACGATGCAGTAACAGCCTCAACGATATGGCAAAAAACTACCATGCAACGCCAACATCGGAGAACCCCTCAACGATCTAGCGGAGAAATACCCTCCAACGCTAGTCGGAGAAAACCTTGACGAATACGTGATGGAAAAAAAATATCGTTCATCAAGTGCCGGAGAAAACATACATTTTCCCCCTCTACGAATAAAACAATGCATGCATGAAATTCCCTTTCAACAAAATCATAAGGATAAATCGAAAACTTAGTAGAAAATGCATTTTGAATTAAAACACCTGGTGGGACCCACGAAAATTCGAATAATGAAAACATGTTGTAGTCCACAACCCTGTTTTGAAAATCCTCCTCAAAGGAGTTCAAAAATCATGAAACCAACTTGGACACAAAATATATCAAAACATATCCCACTGCTCTCGAATGAAATCCCGAGTCGTAGCTCGAAACCCTCCACACACCCGATATACCTCGAGTTGTGCAGAACCATGTACTATCATAAACCTGTCTCACCGCTTCCCGAATGGTCTCCCGAGCCGTAGCTCGCCTCAACGATCTAGTGGAGAAAGACCCTCTATGCCAGCATCGGAGAAAACCTTGACCCTCGGGGACAGTAATTCAGATCCATGTTTTGTAATCCTTGTTTCCTAGCCTAAGTCAAATTCATTGAAAACCCGGGTCTATGCCCAAATCCAAGGAAACCACACATCCGAGTCTACACCCAAAATCATGGACTGAAAATCTGTCAAGTCAAAATCATTTAATAACATAGTCCATAAAACCATGCCACATCCCAAAACATTGTTTCCACTAAAATCTTGAAAACACATGTCCAGTCATCATTTAGTAGCACAATTTCTAAATTCCAGAAATGTACCAAAAATAGTACATAACAATATTTAATTCAAATGTACCTTTATGCATGCATTATAATGTATAAACCAAAGTCCAGTCACCAGCAACAGTGACGCCTACCTTGCCCGTGCATCACATGACTCCCAGCTCTCCGCCTCCCTCAGTTATAGGTCGCTGAAGAGACAAACGTCTCGGAGGCATCTCGTTGATAAGAACCATTAAATAATTTGTACACATGTGCGAGGTCTACAAGAAGTGAAACCTAGAGCTCTGATACCAAATTATTAGGACCCTTCCCGAATTCCGTCTCGAAATCCGTGAAAAGCCCTGCTCCCATCTGACAGCTTTAAACACACAAGTTTAATACTTGAAATACCCTTAACCTTTAGAAACATTAAATAAACTTTACAGGGGTTCCAACAGAACCTCCTCTATACTTGACTAAATCCACCTACCTGTCAGACGCAGGATAGCCTAGTAGTTCACAACTACCTCGGAGGTTCACCTCCGCAATCTAATAAAACAACTTACGTGTCACCCTCTTGTGAACCATCAATAACTCATCAATCTGGGTCACCGCCCACACCAACCCACTGACTCGGATGACGAAGGTACCAGACTTGGTTGAATTGAGTCTCACTGACTTACTCTGAGTCGTACTCGACATCCCAGCTCGTCCTGATCACCCCGAGTGGTAACTCGATATTCAACTCCTCCTGAGCACCCCCGAGTAGTAACTCGATATCCGACTCCTCAGGAACACCTTGAGTGGTAACTTGATATCCGGCTACTCTTGAGCACCCCGAGTGGTAACTCGATATCCGGCTCCTCCTAAGCACCCCGAGTGGTAACTCGATATTCGGCTCCTCCTGAGCACCCCAAGTGGTAACTCGATATCCGGTTCCTCCTTAGCACCCCGAGTGGTAATTCGATATCCAGCTCCTCCTGAGCACCCCAAGTGGTAACTCGATATCTGGTTCTTCATGAGCACCCCGAGTGGTAACTCGATATCCGGCTCCTCCTGAGCACCCCGAGTGGTAACTCGATATCCGGCTCCTCCTGAGCACCCCGAGTGGTAACTCGATATTCAGCTCCTCTTGAGCACCCCGAGTGGTAACTCGATATCCCTGCTCATCCCTAGCCATAGCTCAATATCCCGGTTCATCCTGAGAGTATGATTGAATCCTCCATGACATACCTCATACCTCAACGATATGGTGGAGAAAGATCCCTCGAACGCCAATATCGGAGAACCCCTCAATGATCTGGCGAAGACGTACCCTCAATGCCAATCGGAGAACCCTCAACAATGTGGCGGAGAAAGACCCTTCGAACGCCAACATCGCAGAACCCCTCAACGATCTGGCGAAGACGTATCCTCAACGCCAGTCGGAGAACCCTCAACAATGTGGCGGAGAAAGACCCCTCGAATGCCAACATCGGAGAACCCCTCAACGATATGGCGAAGACGTACCCTCAACGCCAGTCGGAGAACCCTCAACAATGTGGCGGAGAAAGTCCCCTCGAACTCCAACATCGGAGAACCCATTAACAATCTAGCGGAGACGTACCCTCAGCACCAGTCGGAGAACCTTGTGGTATAACATAATACATAAAAGTACACATGCCACGCAATCCCGGAAACCCAGTTCGTTCTCAGTACATCCAAAATACCAAATCAAGGAACTCTTTAATACATTAATAACCCAACTCCCTTGACCTCCCGAGCCAAAACCCACTTCATGGTCAACCATTACCGCTGGGATTACCCAAATTGGGCTCTAAACGAACTCCAATTGCCTCAAAACAGCCAAAATCCGATCTGGAATGTCCCAAAACCCTAGCCACGCGTCGTCGTGGGCCAAAAAACAACCCCACGCGCCGCCACGCCCCGGTAGAAGGCATGACCATGCGCCGCCACGCGCCATGTACTGTTCACGGTGAAATATCTCGTCACTCTGACAGAATCGGAATATTCCGTTCAGACTAACGGTGTTAGGGTTCCGTCATAACATTGTTATCATTTGACGAAATATGCTAACGCCGTCAGAATATTCCTTCAAATCCTGACTGGACGCTGACCGTGCTGCCACATGGCAGCTGAGTCAGCCGCTAACGGTCTCCACGTGGTACCACATGGCTCCCACCTGGCATGCCACGTCAGCCGCCGCCGTTCGGACTAGTCGCCGGAGTCTCATTGGAGAAGACTACTGCGCCGCCGTCTGCTGTCGCTGGAAAACTCCATTGCCGGCCGACCTTGAATTTTTCCTAACTTCCTCAAATCATAACAATTTTTCAAAAAAAATTTTAGTCTAAATCCATCTACTTTTCACCAGGAACCCGAATCTGAAGTCTAAGGTTCGAAACCATACCTTATTTGGCCGGAAAACGACCGAGAAGCTTCGGACAATTCCTCCCTTCACTCTGCCGCCTACGGTGATGCTCTCACCTCGAAAATGGCCTCCAACAGCTCGAAATCTCGAGAGGAAACTGCATCTGGGCTCGGTTTGGCTCAAATCGGTCCCAAAATGGGACGATGAAGGTGAGAGAGATTCGGTGATAGCACGGGGAGAGAGAGTTCGGGCAGGAGAGAGAGAGTTCTGGGGTCGTCCGGGTAGAGTCCGAAAAGAGAGAAAAAATATCCCCCACATTTTGGACTTTTTCAAAATGACCAAACTACCCCTGAAGCTTCTAGACCCGCAACGCTCTCACCGGGTCTCCATTTTCCGCGTGCCGCCTGTCTATGAACTCGTGAGTTCAAGACCTATGCAACGACCCAAGAAAAGTTTCCAAAAGCATTGCCAGTCAAAAAGTGACTTCCGAACCCTTCCGAAAATGAGGGTAAAATCATCTTTTCCTTAATTAAATTCTCCAATGGCTTGCCATTGAGAACGACTAGCCGCAAATGGCCGTGAGAGAGGGAAGATATATGCATTGGTCGTTCAAGGGTGGTTAGATCAGCTGCAAACCAGTGTTCACTGAGACTTTGCTTCCTTATTTACTTTAGTGGGTCCTTGATGCTCTCCAGCCAATGAACATCTGCCATGTTAACCACAATATGAGTTACATGAGTACGTATTTGCCATTGATGGTTATGGATCACCAGGGTAGCGGTGAGCCGAACCGGACTCTATATTCAAATGCTAAACTCTTCGTTATTGCAACTAGTACTATAATTTAACCAATCCGTTTATTGTGTAATAAGTGATTTTGTGTAGAATTTATAAATAGTGATATCAATACTTATCTTTTAAAATCCTCTCCTCTTCTTATAAAAAAAATTGTCAAATTAGTGTGGACTTTTGAGTCATTTTCAGAAGGCAAATTATTAAAAGTGACCTACAAGTTAACCAGTATTTTGCCAATCTACTATTAGGAGAAAATAATGTTCCAAATATGTAAATGAGAGGTCTCAAGTTCATCCATTATATTTCTCACCCCAATTTCTCCTTCCCAAGTGTCTGTCTTATCCTTGGAATACCTCCTCTTTTTCTCTTATTGTGATTAATGAATTGTTCTAACTGATGTTATACTCAGAAACATTTATATTATAAATTATTATTTAGTGATTATTGCCATAAAATTATAGATCATTTGGATTTATATTATAAATTATTATTTAGTGATTATTGCCATAAAAAAAATAAATAAAATTATAGATCATTTGGTCATGACTCTGAAATTCTTTTTACGAACAATCAAATGTCTCTTTAACGTTATTTCAGATTTGGTAGGTTTTGATCTTTGATAATTATTGTTCTAAACAGCCCAATCAAGTTGTTTTCACTACCAATTCGTCCTGCCTGGAAAAACCCCGGCATAATTCTCTTGGACAACTTGCCAGAAGGCAAGGCACATTGTTGAACAAATGACTACCACAAAAACTCAACTAATAATTTACTTCGGCAAAATTTTAAAAAATAAATATAGGCGGAACAAGATTATGGCTTACCTAATACATTTAAGCTCCCAACACTTGGGCCATCTCCAACCATGGGCCAAACACTCCAATTGTAAGAGCTTTGGCAAAAAATGGTCTTCGGTCACAAAACCAAATGTCATGGACATATTTTGATCAAGTACTAAGGCCCAAATTTTTTCTCAAATTTGTTCAAAAATTTGGAAATTTTCCTATTTTCTAAATAAAAAGTGGGGCTCATATCATTATTAATGGATTATTAAAATTTGGTTGCCCACATGCATTCCATATTGTAAATTTTTTCTAGATCTACCAAATGTATAGAAAATAATAATAAAATATTGAAATAATAATGATTTAGCCATAAATGATTAGAGAATGTAAAATATAGCACAACACTATTTATTAAAAAATTATTATTTCCATGCCTAAATTTAAGCTTGATCATCTAATTTAACTCGATAGTTTGAGATAGCCTTAGATGCAAGAATCAACATAGGTGAGGTTTTACGAGGGCATAAAAACTGTGATACTGAATCAGACCACTCATAAGTCAGCCCGGTTATTGTATTTTGGGCCTAAGCAGCCCAATTTGACAAGAATCTCCTTCTCACCCACCCCACTATATAAACTTCACCATCAACCCTCTTCATTTCTTTACCCGCCCCCAAACAGTTTAGGTTTTCTGAGAGCTCCCCGAACCCTACAACACTCACCAGAACGAGAGGTTAAAGTGACGGCATCGTCGCTGTCCGCCTTGTACGAGCCGTTGCTTGTCTTGGCCCTCGATTTTGGTCTACTCTCCCTAACCCCTATTTCCTGTAAACCCATAAACCCTAAATCCCAAATCAGCAATGGCACCAAAACCCACCAAGGCCGACAAGAAGATCGCCTATGACTCCAAGCTTTGCAGCCTCCTCGATGAGTATGGCCAGGTACTCATCGTGGCGGCCGACAATGTCGGGTCCACTCAGCTCCAGAACATCCGCAAGGGTCTGCGCGGCGACTCCATTGTTCTCATGGGCAAGAACACTATGATGAAGAGGTCCATCAGAATCCATGCTGAGAAGACCGGCAACAATGCCTACTTGAACCTCGTACCCCTTCTAGTGGTACGTACTGCACCGTTTGTTCATCCTGATCTGTTTTATATGTTCGTTTGTTGATGTTTGGTGTTTTTGTTTTTTAGGGAAATGTGGGTCTGATCTTTACCAAGGGTGATTTGAAGGAAGTCAGTGAGGAGGTTGCCAAATACAAGGTGAATATATTTGATTTAGATTCTATTAATTGTTCGTTTTGATGCTTTTTTTTGTGAGATTTAGTGTATTACTGAACACTGATTTTATTCGTTTTGACATTTAGCCGCTAAATTGTCACAGTTGTTTTCTAAGTAACATTTTTGTTCTGAATTGCATGGTTGATTGAATAGTTATATGTCATGGTTATTTGTTTAGGTATGTTTTCAGTCATCAGGAATGACTTCTCATGCAAAATGAATGTATTTCCACTCATATATATTGAGTTTGTTTGATTTAATGTTCTTGTAAATAGTTGTGAGGTTTTGATCCTTTGTATATTTGAGTACAGAACACTGTGATCTTTTTTTGTTTGGCTTGGAGCTTGAACTGGTACCATGTTCTTAATTTCTTCAAGTAATCTTCAACTCTGCAAAACACAATGATTTTGTAACTTTCAAATTGCCATAGGGTTTACTCAGTACAAAGACTCCATTTTCTATTTATTTACTCAGTACAAAGACTCCATTTTCTAGTTATTTACTCAGTACAAAGACTCCATTTTCTATTTATTGTATGGTTTTGTAAATTTTATGTTCTATTGTATGTTGCGTTGTTTAGGTATGCATTGAAAATCATTAAGGCCTTCCTATCCAAAATTGGCAGATATTCGCTCATACTTGATTAAATCATTAATTTTCTGATTTCTATCAAAATTATGTGTTAAATGTTTCAGTATAGTGTTGGCTCATTTTTCTGTCCGTACTTATCCTGAAATTAAATAGGTTGGAGCCCCTGCTCGTGTTGGTTTGGTTGCTCCAATTGATGTTGTTGTCCCTCCTGGCAACACTGGGCTCGACCCATCTCAGACATCTTTCTTCCAGGTGTGATAATATCCATTTGCAATTCCAGCTCTTTACTTTCTTGTGTGGATTTCTGATTTCTGATTATTATGATTCCCAATACAGGTCCTCAACATCCCAACCAAGATTAACAAGGGTACTGTTGAAATCATTACCCCTGTTGAACTTATTAAGAAGGGTGACAAGGTCGGTTCTTCTGAGGCTGCTCTCCTTGCAAAGCTTGGGATCAGGCCATTCTCATATGGTCTCGTTGTCCAGACTGTTTATGACAATGGTTCTGTGTTCAGCCCAGAGGTGCTTGATCTGTCTGAGGATGACCTCATGCTGAAATTTGCTTCTGGTGTCTCCATGGTCACTTCATTGGCATTGGCCATTGCATACCCAACCCTTGCAGCTGCACCACACATGTTCCTCAATGCCTACAAGAATGTGTTGTCAGTTGCTCTTGCCACCGAATATAGCTTCCCACAAGCAGAGAAGGTCAAGGAGTATCTCAAGGTACTGTGATTTGCTGTCAACTATTGGCCTCCATCTGTTTATTTTATTATATTGTTATGTGATTCCTTGTGTATGTTGTTAATTAATTGTGTATTGTAATTGCAGGACCCTAGCAAATTTGCTGTTGCTGCAGCCCCTGTTGATGATGCTGCTACTGGATCTGCTCCAGCTGCCAAGGAGGAAGAAAAGAAGGAAGAGCCAGCTGAAGAATCCGATGAGGAAATGGGTTTCAGTTTATTCGATGATTAGGTAGTGTTAATTAATAGCTAAACTTGAGGATGTTGAAGTTTTGCAATTGCTAGGTTTAGATGCCTGATACACTTGTGTGTTTCTTTCTCTTTGTTGGATATATTTTTTATTTAATGTTTTCCAGTTTATTATCTCTGCTTTTTAGAATGTACCTCAAGGTAGTTCTCAGTGAATGGAGTTTTGATCTGTAATTGTATTTCAACGCCATTTTTTAAATAATAGGGCTGCCTTGGCAATATTCTGCTTTTATTTGAATATGCATCTAGGAGTGTTCGAGTGTAATATGGTCGATGTGTTGGGATTCAAGAAGAAATTATACACATTCGGTATTAGCTTGTCCTTGTCCTTATTAGAGTCGAACAAGAGTTAAACATGAGACTTCAGATTTCGCCATGTTTTTATGTTAAAAATGAAAATTGGTGGTTGAAAATGTGGTAGGAAATCAGTTATATTCACTTTATTTGTAGGGTTACAATTTGGTTTGGCCCAACCCGATATTCTATCCTAATATTTGGCAGTAGGTAGGTTATTTCTCAATTTTTATAAGATATCTCAACTAAGTAGTTTTCAGGTTATTTCTCCTTTTTTCTGGCAAGATTTTAAAGAGGTCGTATCAATCCACCATTTTTGTGCGATTTGGCTTTGCAAACTTAACGATGCTCGGTACTTTCCGTTAAAGAAAGTAAGAAAAACTACGTAGTTTTTGGGTTGGACTCATACTACTTTGGTATGTTCATACGATCTGCCCGAGTTGCACTCTTACTGCCTTTATTATGTCCTTCCGATCCGCTCAAGTAGGACTTCTACTACTTCAGTGACCACTTAACCACCCAAAAAGTATGTACTTAATCCAGAAGGTAAAGCATACTCTTACAATTTTTGCAGAAGGCGGATTATGAGTCATAATTTTTCTGGTTCCGAACCAAGTAAACATGTCATGCCAAGAAGGTTATGACTTCTGAGAGTAAGGCGAATGGAAGATGGTGACCAAGTATGACGGATAAAGGGTCAGAAATATGAAACCGGTTTTGACCTTTTCACAAAAAATAATGATTCTTAAGTTCCGAAAGTATGATTAAGATAGATGGCTGCCTAGATTTGTTAGGTCAACTCCCATGATCCTCCTCCTAAACCCTATCTTCACATTATTAACATACTCTCAACCACGTTCACCTTTCAATGCTTTCAAAAACACAGCAAGCTCCATCTTCTCAAAGGCTTAAAGTTAACCTTATCCCTACAATTTTATATCCAAACATGCATGTTCATCTCCATCCAGCTTCGAAACTCCCATGTATGTTGTCTGTCAAAATAAGAAATGAATTTAAATACATAAATCTTCTGAGCACGTGTATTTCCGACCTGAAATTCTAAGACTCCGGAAAAACATTAGATTTCACATTGGCAACAACACTAATCCTATAGACTCATAAATTAGTTCCATGCCTCAACTTTTCCCTAAATTATGCCCCGCCGGTCCCCTTTTTCCCAGGCTAAATAAAATTGAAGTATTTATTTTGTGACCTTTTGACTTGCCAAAGAGAGGCAAAATGGTGGCAGCCTCGAGTCCTCTCCTCGCACGTAATGTCTATCCACTAAAACATCAAACAACGAAACAGGGCAGGCACGCTGGTCTTTTAATGTCCTTAAATTGGTATGTTTCTCTGGCTGGTGGGGTAGGTTGGTTTTATTTCTGGAAGCTCTTATCCTAATTATACTTTTTATAAGTAATACGAAATTCATTGACCGTAAAATAACGACTAATTATAATTTACTTTAATAATCACCGCACAGCTGACGACACTACGACATGTCCAGGTGGGAACTGGGAAACCAAATCTATATCTTAATCCTAACTAAAAGAAGGTTTGCTAAATGATCTTAGGTTTAAGTGAGTGATTCCGTTGGTATTTAATTTGGTCCTAATCTAAGATGAATTTGAGTTGTGCACGTCGATGGTTACAAATTTAATTTAATTTAATTTTTGTTCTCTCTCTTTTTTCTGGGGATTCTTTGGTGTTGCTTGCTTCTGGTGCACTGTGATGAATGATGGGTAGGGTTTGGATTTTGGAATATTATTGTTATTATTCGAGTAAATATTATCCAAGCACGGCAAGCACAGAATAAATATATTTGTTTTTGTTTTTGTTTGGTTTGTTATGGCGTGTTATATGCTTTGATTGGTTTTGAAGAACTATCAATTTCAGATAATAATTCCAGTGCCATGATAGACGTGAATCTCATCCTCATCAAAAGGGCTTCAAAATTTGCTACAGTGACACATTATTGAATGGTGATCCATTATGTTTTTTATTTGGGAAATTACACTTTGCTTACCCCTTATAATAGATTTATACCTAAATTTTGAAATATTGCATTTATCCCCTAAATTCTTCAAAGAGTGACAACATAGTCCCTCCGTTAACTATTTCGTTAAAAATTTTGTTAAATGCTGATGTGGACAAAGTTAGATTCATTATTAAATTTAAATTAATAACAATAGGCGCCACGTGGCAAAAAGAATAATAAATTAATTTAAAATATTAAAACTAATTTTTTTTTCCCATAAATTTTAAAACTAATCTATTAAAAATAAAAAAACAAAACAAACAATATGGTCATGATTTCAAGGAATTCGGATTTAAATGCTGATTTCATTTTGATGATACTCTTTGAAAGGTGGGCAAGCAATGCAGAGGAATTGAAATTCAGCAGACCCACACACAAATATTGCTGATAAATATTACACTAGTTTATAATAATAATGGGATCGGCTCATTTCATTAGGAATAGGCTTTTCACTCTCGGCAACTATGACAGAGAGGGGATGGGAGAAGAGAACGATAAGGCAATAGTTTCTTGGGTTTTTACTTTTAAAGTTATTTATTTGGTTTTTTAATTTAATTTTTTTAAATATAAAATGAATATTAAATTCACATCTGAAAATATAGATAAGTGGCAAATTTTGAATAGGAGTCTTCTGAGCTGACGTGGTGGTTCAGTATCATCTAATAATTTCTCTTCTTTTACTTTATTTGGACTTGAAGCTCAAAAAATTTTGTCAAATTTTTTTATCCAACCACACCGTATTAATGAGTTCTTATGTTGGTTTTTTGTTAAAGAAAAAAAGAAAGAAAACGTCAAAATCAGCTAGAATGGCACATAATTGAATGGTGGTCAATTTTTAATCTTTTGAGTTGATTTATAACGGTACAATTCTAAGTCACACAACGTGGACTTGGGCAAACTTGATAGCTAGAAAATTCGCCCGCCTAATCACTTTCATTGAGGTTGGCAATCTAATCTTTTGTATAAGGAAACCCTAACACACTATGATATAGGGTTGAATTAAAAGTCAGAAAAAATGAATGCTATAGTTTAATGATTTTTGTATTCATTGTATAATGAATAATTATATGTTCAATTACTGTATAAGGCGAGATTGATACTAAATATCTATAATTCTATATCGATAAAATGACCAACAATCATCTTCTGACATTCACTTATATTAACGACATACTATGATCAGTATTATGACTTAATTTTATTCCTCATTATTGTATGCTCTCGATATCGTTGCATAAACGAAATAATAATTGTTTACGTACGAGCGTGATTCCAGATAGGTTGATGAAATGGCACCTTAGCTTGGGTAAGATACCGATTCGAAGCTATCGAGAAAGAAGTGGATAAAATGGTGCGAGAAAAGGTGAGAGCACAAGTTGAAGATGGGAGCCAATCCTTGGCATCGGGTGCATGATGATAGGCAATAATGCCACATTTTGTGCCTCAAAACATGCTTCCTTGCTAGGAAACCACTCCTACCCTAGAAATTGACTTTCTCATCCAAAAGTCAAATATAGCAACGGACGGCCCTTTATCCACAGTCATCAAATCTAATTTCATTAAAATTAAATTATTCTGTATCTCTGCTACTAATAATTAATAAATATGGGTTACATGGGTCCATGACTGTGACAATCCACTCAATTTAAACCTATTTTTTGTCTACCATTTTATTTGTTTTTCTAAGAACCCATTTACTATTTGATTTCTTATAATTTAGAACTGGAATTTGAACTAACAAATTTATTCATTCTAACGTATGTTACCAGATCAACCTAATTACAATTCTCAACTAATTCATCTTTACCAATTTCTGTCCGTTCTTATAAGAGTCGGGGACATGTATAGTCATTATTTAATTTGTGGGGAGTAAATACACGCTCTACATGGTTCGCGATTGTAACTAGTAGAGTTAGTGTTAGTGTCAAAGAAAATACATCAACGGGTAAATTTGATATTATTTTTATCTAAATCATCTTTGTTTTTGCAAGACCAGTAATCCCTTTTATTTTTTTGACAGCATTGTTATAACTTAGAATTCATGTTCCAAATGTAAATCTAAAGTGGTTATTCGAGTAGCTGAATGTTATATTTAGAGGAATAACTTGGATGTTACTGAACCGGACGCATCAAGTTATTATCTTCAACATATATAACTTTGAAAGAAGCTACTTAGTGTAATGTAATCTTCCATAATAAGTTATGTAAAAGGTATCGGGTTCAATTCTTATATTATAATGCGAAGTTGATACCCATTATATATAATGTCATATTCCTTCTTATATCGTTGTATAAAAAAAAATATTGAAAGTCAATAAGGCCCAAGACTACTTTGGACCCTTAGAAGTTTCACAACTGGTCGCCAAAATATAAACATCAAACTCTCTTATACATGGAATGTTGTGATCTATATGTAAAACCTTCTTTGTTAATATTCGAAATCTAACATAAAATTAAAGTTTGAGTCATTTGCAGAAGATCAAGTAAAAAGTATATTATTTTTTTCTTTTCTTGATAAATATAGTGAGCTTGGTTAAACTAAAAACTACCAATAAGAAGCAAACTTTAAACTACAAAAACCATACCTAACTCTATAATTTCTCATAAAAAAAAATAGAAGCACCAAACTTTTTATTTTTTATTGTTGCTTTTGTGAGTGGGCATATCCGTAGTACCATACACGAGAACTTACGGCTTAGCCAACTAACCATAACCATCCCAACTGTATCAATCCATATCAACCTGACATGGTGACATGGCTGCAACCTACTGGCTCGTTAGCCACCGCCGGTGGCCAGCGATGAGCCCACGTGTACGGCGTACAAGGGAACATGTGAAGTGGGTGGAGCACGTGACACTCACACCACGTGTTGGGAGGTGGGGGCATGTCACATGGCAGCCCGCGTGATTAGTCGGCTAAAAAACGAGCGGCGCCGAATTGGGAGAGTTGGAGGGCACCTAGACCACTTAGATTGAGTCTTGCTTTGGTAGGCCAACGGGATCCGAACACGTATGCTTTAGAAGGCGGTGGGATTGGCGGATTTTGAAGCGGTAAACGCGGGGATTGAGTCCCATCCGCCTAAAACGAGTCATGACCCATGAACTTTCTTTTCATAATAATTTTTTGATTATGTAAAGTCACGTTTCCATTAGTCCTAAAGTTTAGTATATTCTTCCTTATTATGCAGCCGGCAGTCTCAAGTTTGAATTCGATATGATTATCATACAATATAAAGTTAATATTCAATATATGGGTTATCTTTTGTAATATTTTTTTTTTTTTTGATAAAAAAATATTTTATTTAAACAACTTACGAATTACATGAATAAACACAAGATTTATCAAGAACAAAAACATGAATACTAAGAACAATGACTCAATTTTTAAAAGTTCGAATGCATAAATAGATTCACGGGAAACTAAGCACAAAGAAAAAATAAAATGAAAATAAACTGCAATCCAACCATATAATGGATACAGACAACGCGCAATATAAGTAACCGTAGCCAATTTAACATTTTTTTTTTTTCAATATGGCTGTATTAAAAAACCCTAAAACTACATTTTTACTTTACGTATTATATTATAATGTTGGATTAATGCCATAATATTGACATATGTTTGGTCATCGTTGTGAAACCAAATCAATAATTTAAAATCGCTAATCATATGCTTTTATGTTTTTTACGATGCTAAATCATTTGGCGGTTTAAATTTTTTTTTAAAAATGATGCAAACAATTATTTGCATAGTAGATTTATTTTGTTAGAATAAATAATTTGATAACATAATATAAAGTTTTGGAAAATTAGGTGGTGTAAGTGGTGGTGTTGGGAAGGGGACAAGGCACAAGGGACGCAAAGTTAAGAGAGTCTTATCCAAACGCAAGGGATCAACCCAACGCAAAGCTGTGCCCATAATTTTGAATGGGTTTGTGGTTTTGGATTAAATTATGGATATCGTCTGTCATATGGATAAAATGAAATGCAAAGTCCGCCCTAATTTCGTCCTTTTATCATTTATTATCTTTTGCTTTCTTCCACTTCTCTCCCAATTCCCATTACCAAATGTGAAAGGTAGGATGTTGGAAATGACATCAAATATGATATTCAAATTGTACAATTTGATTTGCAGTAGACTTTTTTTAGACAATAGTAGGGAATTGTATTTTTTCATTTTCATGTTTTGACAACTAATATTCATTTTTATTTACATTAAAAGTCACAGCAAACATTAATAAAAATTAACGAGTTATGTTTATTTTTCATCAACTAAAAGTTACAACAAACATTATTTTTTTGTTAGAAAAATATACCAAGGTGTTGTTTACTAATTCAAAGCTTTTTCGTACTTGGCACACTAATATTACAGCTTATTAATATTTTATTTCACTATATAGTAAAAGGCCTCAAATCTCGAGTGCCACACTCGTCAAAAAATATTTCTATTATATATATATATATATATATATATATATATATATATCCCTTCCCTAATATTATTATATAACAAATTAATAATTTCGCACTTCATTAAGAGTTATGTGATTTTATTTCTAATTTTATGATCGAGAAATTAAAATTAGGTGCTTCATATCCATGGATTGCATAGACTTTATTTAATTCAAGGTTGGGTTCTCTCTAATTGCTCTAAGCACTATGAAGGTATGAATAGTAAGATACGGTATGTAAGTCTCATGCCCATAAAGAGGTAGGTTGATACTATGGTGTGTAATCCCCATCTTCAATGTTTATTTTATATATATAATAATATTAGGAGAAAATGATTATATTATATACATTGAGTATTGACTCACTCTTTACGATAGTCAAATTCAAAACCTTCCACTACACAACGAGTGGAGAGGAACACATAGACCATAATAACAAGTCCCTAATGTCGTTGTCTCAAAACAAAAACAAACAAAATGTAATTGTGCTAAATGAGATAAATACTTAATTCTAATGGTGTAAGAACTTTCTCAACATTCACAACTTATGTTACACTCCGCCCAAATATCCATCTAGATACCAGCAGTCCTGGGTGTTGGCCGACACCTGGACGCTAAGTCTCGGTGACGAAAGCCAATTAATAAACTCCACCTCAGCGAAGCTTAGGATTATCTTGATGATCATAAATGAAGTGCTAGAGACTAAGGCCAATTTCAACCTTCTCATCTCTGTAAGTAAAACATCAGTGACTGTCATGCTGATGTCATGGAGTCCCTTCTAGGGATGGCAATCATGCCCAACCAAAAATATAACTCGTCTACTTGGGTCACCGCCCATACCAACCTATTGACCACGACAACGAGTATTTTTATAGGCTGACAAAGCCCGTGAAAATCGTTGTCACATCATATTAGAACCAGCAATATCCTCGGCTATTATGACACGTGAGCCCACATAATCCTCGGCTATCATATCACATCAACTAGCATAACCCTAGGCTATCATCGTATCGTATATAAGCCGGCATATCCCTCGGCTATCATCACATCGCATATAAGCCGGCATATTACCTCAGCTATCATATCACATCAGCCGGCATAATCCTCGGCTATCATCGTATCGTATATAAGCTGATATATCCCTCGACTATCGTCACATCGTATATAAGCCGGCATATTACCTCGACTATCATATCACATCAGCCGGCATAACCTTCGGCTATCATCGTATCGTATATAAGCCGGCATATCCCTCGGATATCGTCACATCGCATATAAGCCGGTAAAATACCTCGGCTGCCATATCACATAAGTCGGCATGTTACCTCGGTTATCATATCACACAAGCCGGCATGTTACCTCGACTATAATATCACATAAGCCAGCATGTTACCTCTGTTGTCACATCACATAAGCCAGCATGTTACCTCATATGTCATATCATATAAGTTGGCATGTCCATCGGCTGGTATATCACATAAGCCGGCATGTCACCTCGGATGTCATATCATGACTCAATCATCATAATAGGTATCCCAATGACACTGTATTCGCACGAGTCATGCACACGTGATAGGACTGGGTGTCTTCGCTCGTACCACGACCACGTGAAGGACTGGGTGCAAGCACCATCACCACGAGTCCCCCTAGAAGCTCTAGGACCACATAGGCTCATAAGAGCTCGGGGACAGGACTGGCGCTATTTAACTAGTATAGAGTGAGCGCAGGTGAACGATCACGTGAAGGACTGGTCTGTGGTCTACAGACAGGGACAACACCAGTGACCACCATGTGGGTAATACCATGACTCGATACTGACCATCGACTCAACAAGACTCGACTCAACACATGACACGTGTACTAGGCTGGCATACCTCGGCCTTGTATTACAACACTGACCCATATGCTATGCCGGCATGACTCCTCGACGATAGTATCTCGATACTAACTCATATGCTAAGCAGGCATGATTCCTCGACAATAGCATCTCGATCATATACCATTCTATCTCGATTATCATAACTTGTATCTCAGAATTAACCCTCGAGATACCCACTGATGTAATAGTTTATACTCATTTCGTAGTATATATTATTCCTAGGGTACCTAGCCCTCAATGTTATATTCTACAATGACGGGCCCTAAGGGTAACCCGTGGCATAGTCTATCAACTGCACTAGGCATCACATTCATCTAGCATCCAATGATATAAATAATGCATAATCATAAGTTTAGGGAAAGGAAGCCATTCACCTCGTTAATTTACTTGCTTCCGCACTTTCCCTCAATCTCTATCTTGAGTGGTGTGACTCTCCATCGTCACCTCGTCCATGATATCAATAAACTTTTAATTAAATCATTACACGGGGCCCTAAACCTAGGGTTTACACACGCCCCTTAAATAACTCACATTCATAATTAAAATACTCAAACGGGGCTCTAAATGGATCCCAATAGCCTCAAAACTGTCAAAAATAGATCGGGGACGCCTCAAAACCCCAGACACGCGCCGTCGTGGGTCGAAAAATGACCCCACACGCCACCACGCACCGGTGAAAGCTTGGCGGCCGCCCCACGCGCCGGTAGAGAGTCGGGACACGCGTCGGCCACACGCTTCTCACGCTCCTGCACAGTCGCAGCAGAATATTTCGTCGCTCAGACAAAATATTCCATCAACTCTGACAAAATATTCTAACGGAATATTTCGTCCACTGAACGGCGTCAAGGTTCAGTTATGACGCCATTAGGCTTTAACGGAACATGATAACGTCGTCAACATATTCCGTCAAACATTGACAACGTCAGTTGACTTAACGCTTTATTAGTTGTTGACAATGCTGCTGACTGGACTGCCACGTGGCTCCAAGTAGCACCACGTGGCTCCACGTGGCAGCTAGGTGGTTGTCACATCAGCAAGTCGAGCCAAACCAGGTCGCGGGAGCTCGCTGGTGAAGACGACCGGACCACTGCCGTTGTCGCCGTCAACGGTGGTCGGATTCTGGGAAAAACTCACTGGAATCTGCCATTTTCGGCGAGTTCCTAACAACTTCATTTCTTCACCATTTTTAACGATCCACGCATGTAAATTCTACTACTCACTCCCAGGAACTTGAAAATGAAGTCAAAAACTCGAGGTCGTACTTGGGTTGGGCGGAATCTGGCTGAGAAGTTTCAGTCAACTCCACATCTTCGATCCGCCATCTACGTCGACGCTCCCACCTCGAGAATGACATCTACAAACTCATAGAGTCAAGGGTAAAGGTTTGGTGGCCTTGGATCGATTCGAAACGGCCCAGAAATGGGTCGACGGTAATGATGGGGTGCGGTGATCGCATGAGTAGAGAGAGAGAGTCTGAGTGAGGAGAGAAAGCAGGTGGACCAATGGCGTGAGGAGGGAGAGTGTTCTTTATTTATACTTTAAATTTTTTCAAAAATTACCGTTACGTCCTTATCGTTTTAAACCCGTAACTTTTTCAATAATCTTCAAAAGAAACTAAAAACCTAATCCAGGTGGTTTAATATTTTTATAATCAATCTTAATTTTGGCCAGTACCAATGATATTTGGTGGCTCCAAAACACAATGAGAAGGCAAAACATTTACAAACTAAAGTGTTCAACCATATCCAAACTTAATTCGTTCTTCCATGATTAGTTGGCATTTACAATTGTTTTCTTTGCTACGGACAACCTGGCTTCCACCAAATCTGAAAGGCCAGGCCATCAATTTGAATGAGTCGGCTGCAGTCGTTTTCCTTCCCCAAAATGCGTGGACAAATTTTTAATTATTTATTTTTTTTACAAGTGATAAAATCTCAACAAGAAAGAATAAAAAAATATATTATATATAGGTATGGTTCTAATAGGTGAATTTTTAATATAATATAATTTATTAATAAAAGTCCTAACTCATTATTTCCAACCAAATAAATAAATATTTATCCACATTATAATCACAACTTACCTATCATGTCATTTTTAACACATTCCATAAAATAAAATAAAATTATTATCTGCTTATTTAAAAAAAATTAAAAAAATCTATTTATCTGTTAAAAAATACTTATTTATCATCATAATAAAAAACCCTAAATTTTCCTATTTATTCTTCTGGTAAAAACCCTTAATTTTCAAAAACCTATAAACAAATACAACCAACAATCTCATTCATCATGTAATCTCTTTCGACTTGAGTTTTTTCTGTGTACGTTTATACCTATTGTCAGGTATTTGTTTATATATCCAATTTGGAGAAATAATTTATTGCTTTATTTTTTGTAGTTTCATTATGTAATTTTGATTTCTTTTGTTTTTGGCTTGCATTGATGTGTTTTTTATTTGCTTTTTATATACCTCCATCACATGTCAGATTAATTATGTCTTCCCATGTAATGAGTAGATAACATGTTAATTTCCCTATCTCAAAGGTATATTCTAGTTTGGATTTTCATGGGATTGTTTTACCTCTATACCATACTCAATCAATTTAACTTCATGTGATTTTTTTCAAACTAATTCATGTAAGGACCCTTCCCGAATTTCTCCTCGAAATCCGAAAAGAACCCTTATCCCGTCTAACAGCTTTTTTACCTCAAAATTTTATACCAGGAATACCCTTTATCTTTAAATAATATTTAGTAAACCTTACAGGGTTCCCGACAGAACCTCTATACTTACTGACCACTCTTACCTATCAAATGTAGGATAGCATACAGGTCAAAGCCAAGACCTCGTAATAGTTGTGGTCCAAATAGGAATACCCTCTGACACCAAATTTCAGTAGGTCAGACACTGCTGACACCTCTACTGGAATACCACAAGACAACCGACTAGTCAGATACTTGTGAACCAACAATAATTCGTCACTCTGGGTCACCGCCCACACCAACCCACAAACCTGGATGACGAAGTATTTTCATAGGCTGATTAATCACATGACAATCGTCGTCAAACCATATTAGAGCTGGAAATATCCTCGGCTATCATATCACATAAATCGGCAAGTATCCTCAGCCGGAATAACATTCGACTATCATATCACATCAGTCGGCATATCCCTCGACTGGCATATCCCTAGCCACCAGGGTATCCCTTGGGGTGTGCTAGTCTTGTATCCCAACTCTTTGTACTATGCATAAATAGCCTCGCAACCCGGCGGAGCCAAAACTCCTCGATGCTAGAGTCGAAGCACTCAACGAACCAACAGAGTAAAACTCTCGACGCTAGTCGAAGAAACAATAACCAATTATATTGAAGGTTCACCGGGTTCACCGCCAATAGCAGATCCTAGTCCCATATTCTGGTCCTCCTCAAATATGTTTATCTTGGAGGTTCACCGGGTTCACCGCCAACAGCGGATCCTAGCCCCGGCTCCTGGGCCCCCTCAAATTGGTATTGTTTATATTGGAGGTTTACCGGGTTCTCCGTCTCAGCGGATCCTAACCCCGGCTCCTGGGCCCCCTCAAAATCGTATTGTTTATATTGGAGGTTCACCGGGTTCTCCGTCTCAGCGGATCCTAACCCCGGCTCCTGGGCCCCTTTAAAACATTATTGGATCCAAAATCAAGTATATTTTTTTTAATCACAAATACGGTTTCAACTCAAAATCATGGACTCTAATAATTACCACGTCAAAACAATATCAAAATCGAATCCAACAACCATGTCATTTCTCACAACACACTTTCACTGAAATATTGGAAAAACAAATGTCCACCAATCATTTATAAATTCCAGGAAATTCATTGCACCCATACATAACAGTATTTAAATCAAATATACATTTATGCATGCATTATAGTTTATAAACCAAAAGTTCACTCACAAACATCATCCAACCCAAAATTCATGGACGCTCTAGCCCAAGGAACACATGCACAATAATGACCCAACTACCCTGACTTTCCGAGCTCAAAACCCGCTCTACGGTCAACCATTACCGCTAGGATTGCCCAATCGGGCCCTAAACGAACTCCTATGGCCTCGAAACCAACAAAATCTGATCCGGAAAGTCCCAAAACCCTAGTTACGCGCTGCCGTGACATCGGGAACAGTCC
Organism: Oemleria cerasiformis; assembly: GCA_037349345.1. Taxonomy (NCBI): domain Eukaryota; kingdom Viridiplantae; phylum Streptophyta; class Magnoliopsida; order Rosales; family Rosaceae; genus Oemleria; species Oemleria cerasiformis. Next base: position 34,114,905 of record JAZGTL010000007.1, on the reverse strand, counting down.
CACGCGCCGCCACGCGCCACCGAAAGTACGACACACGCTCCACGCGCCCTCATGCACCGGTCACGCGCCTGCTACAATGTTCACGCGCCTGGACCGGTCCAACCCGGACCGACTCGACCTAACCCGATTCAACTTGACCTGACCGGTTCAACTCGACCCGACTGGTTCACTCAACACGACCCGATCCAACCCGACCCGACTAATCGCCTATAACTTGCCGGAGAAGACGACCGGAACGCCGCCTCCGTCGCCGTCTGGTTCGCCGGAAATTGCCATTTCCGGTCGATTTTCAAGGTTTTATAACTTATTCATTTCTTGACCGTTTTTCACAATCCACACATGTAAATTCATCTACTTTTCACCAGGAATCCAAATATGAGGTCAAAGTTTCGAGATCGTACCTGGTATGGCCGGAAAACAGCCAAGAAGATTCGGTCCACCTCCCTCCTCCGTCCGTCGCCTATGGCGGTGCTCCCGCTCCGATAAATACCCCTAAATGCTCGTGGGACTCCTGGGAAGATCCTCTCGACCTTGGTTTCGTAGAATGTGGTTCGGTGTTCGCACGGGAAGAATTTCGGGTAGGAGAGAGAGACTGCATCGACCAATCTCCCGAAGAGAGAGAAAAATATCTGATATATAGTTCCAAGTTTTCCAAAATTACCAAACTGCCCCTGTAGATTCTAGACCCGTAACAAACTCATCGGGTCTCCGTTTTCCGCGTGCCGCCTGTCTACGAACTGGTGAGTTCGAGACCTACGCAACGACCCAAGAAAGTTTCCAAAAAGTACTGCCAGTCAAAAAGTGACTCCCGAACCCGTCCAAAATCGAAGGTAAAATCGTCCAATTCTCAAAATAATTTAATTTATGGTCCAGGTCGTTACAATTCATATGTTAATTATTCAAATAACCTAATTCATAGATAGACTCATTCCATAAACCTTTTCTTTAGGTATTTTATATTTTGTACGTACTGTGCTATGCTTTCAATTTTTTTTATACAATTATATATTTTCTATTTGCAGGTAACTAAAGGGATTAAGACAATCCTTTTGAAATTCAAACACTTTAAAAATAATTTCTTTAAACAAATATTAATTAAGATAATATAAATTTTTGGAGGAAAAAAAAGATATATTAAAGGATAATATAGGAAAAATAAAATAATATTAAATAATAAAATAATTAGATGCTAATATAGAATTAGAATCACTAATAAATAAATTATTTTAAATATTAACTATTAAAATTGGACTAATATATAATTAATTTGAAAATGAATCGGACGAAGACATAATCCTATCTCTAAAGTATATACCGACAGTTGGATGGTTTGTAAATCTGACCACATAACTCATGTCTCCTTCTTTATATTCTTTTGACCAATTGAGAAATTTCGGGAAACATTTTCTTCTTTAAAAAACAATCGGAATGGACAAAATGTGGATAACCCACGAAGCATCCAAGGAAGACACACGAATCATTTTGTTGAAAAATCGGCTACAACAACTATTGACCACTCAAAAGTTTCATATTATTAATTTGACAAAAAAAGGAAAGTTTCATATAATTATATAAAATTTAGAAATCCACTCAAATGGTCATTTCCTCACAATAGAGAATGATGGTCTAGTGTCAAGGGCTTACTCTTATGTAATTTGGTGGGTGGTGATTTTATGATTGAATCTCATCGACTCTTACTTGCTAATCCTTTGGTGGGGTTGAAGTGACGCGTCTGTCCTATTGTGGTGAGTAGATACGGCTCAATGCGGTCATTCCTCAAATGTGTGGGAGTTACTATGGTCATACCCAGGGAACATATATCTAAGGCTATCCCCTTACACACTTTTAGTTTCCTGTAAAAAAAAAACAATGATCATTTCCTCTTATATTATTCTTTAAAATTCTGTAATAATCTTCAAAATATAAGTGAAATTAAATTGCCATCAACATTAAATCTCATGAAAATTCTAGATAAATTTATATGTTCACGAATACAATTGAATTGCAAGAAATATCGAAAGTATATAAATAAATATTCTTCAACGAAAAAGAAATTGTTGTAGACTTTATATTTTCAGAGAAAAAAATAATTGTTATTTTTATTATCGAAAATAAAAATGTAATAATTGGGTCGCTAATAAATAAGGAAGAGATGGATATTGAAATAAACGTGTTATTTCCAAAAATGGATAAAGAAATCCAGTGGATGGCGGTGTAGCAGATAGTAGATGGATGTGCTCAATTGAACCATACCCAACGATGACCGCGGTCAAACGACGACGATTCCACGCCTACTATTTTAGATTCCACAAACAAACGCAGTTTCCTCGCTTACAAGCTAAAGTACAGTACAGTCCAAAACGCACCGTATAGATAATAGGTTAGTCGGTAGGTCATACGGATAAGCTTCATGTGCCCAAAAATTCAAAATTAAAATAAAAAAACATAAAATTAAATTCTTTTAATTTATTTTCCAAAACCATGAGTTTCAAATCCCTCGTTCTTCATGCCCATAAAAATTCCACCCGCCCATAAATATTCCACACGCCTATTCTTCTCTTCTAATTTTCCGCTGCCCTATAAATACCCCTTTCTCTCACTTTCTCTCTTCAATTCAAAATCAAACCAAATCCAAATCACAAACAAAAATTTCAAATTCCTTTCATCATTTTTCGATTTATCTCCTAAAAAAATGGTCGATTTAGATTGGAAAGCAAAGATGGTCTCCTCTGACATACCCAGTAAATCTCCAAAACTCTCCAACAAGCTCCACGTTTCAATACCCGATTCGTTTCGCGTCCCTGCCGCAACGCAGGTCCAACCCGATATTTCGGCGGCTTCCGAAACGGCCTGCTCCACATACGAGCACTACCTCCGGCTCCCAGAGCTCCGGAATCTCTGGAGCTCCAAGGACTTCCCGTGCTGGAAAAACGAGTCGATTTTGAAACCGGCTCTGCAAGCTCTCGAAATCTCATTCCGGTTCGTCTCGACCGTTTTGTCCGACCCCAGACCATACTCGAACCGGCGCGAGTGGAGACGCCGGCTCGAGGCGCTCACCACCAGTCAGATACAGCTCATCGCGATGCTGATCGAGGACGAGGAAGAAGATACAGAGACGCGCGGATTGGCACCGATCGTTGATTTGAGCACATCGTACGGCGCGCTCGCTCGCGACGGAAGCTTCGCCGAGGTGTGGAGTTCAGGCGTGAACACGGTGGTGAGCCGCACAAGCGAGGCCAGCTTGTTACCACGGCTCGCTACGTGGCAGAAATCAGAAGGCATGGCGCAGAAGATCCTTTACTCGATCGAGTGCGAGATGAGGAGCTGTCCGTACACACTAGGGTTGGGGGAGCCGAACCTAGCCGGGAAGCCGAATTTAGATTACGACGCCGTTGGCAAACCGAGCGAGCTGCATTCGCTCAAAAAGAGCCCGTATGACCACATCGACAACTTCGAGAACCAGACGGTGTACACCACGCACCAGGTCCTCGAGACGTGGGTCTTTACGTGCCAAGAGCTTCTCAAGCGCGTGACGAGCCGAATCGAATGCAGAGACTTCGAAAAGGCCGCGAGCGACTGTTATCTCATCGAACGGATATGGAAGCTCCTCGCGGAGATCGAAGATCTCCACCTTCTGATGGACCCGGACGATTTTCTGCGGCTCAAGAACCAGCTGTCGATCAAGACGATGGACGATAGAGAGTCGTTTTGTTTCAGATCGAAGGCGCTGGTGGAGGTGACGAAGCTGTGTAAGGATCTGAGGCATAAAGTTCCGTACATCTTGGATGTTGAGGTGGACCCCAAGGGTGGGCCCAGGATTCAGGAGGCGGCGATGAGGTTGTACTCGGAGAAGAAGACCGGGTCGGACTTCGACTCCGAGAAGATCCACGTGTTGCAGGCCCTTCAAGCGATTGAATCGGCGTTGAAGCGATTCTACTACGCGTACAAGCAGGTGCTGGTGGTTCTGATGGGGAGCTTGGAGGCGAGGGGGAACCGAGTCGTGGTGAGTCCGGAGACGTGTGACTCGCTGAGTCAGATTTTCTTGGAGCCGACTTATTTTCCGAGCTTGGACGCGGCGAAGACGTTTTTGGGTGATAGTTTGAATCACGAACACGGAGTCGGAGGCAGACGGAATCGGAGGAAGCAGTGAGAGAGTTTGCTGCGTTGACTGATCGGGATTGGAACGTTGACCCGATCGTTAAAGGATAGAATTCTTTTTACTGTGTTTTGTTCCTCCTGAATTTTTGTTACTTTGTAGCTCTTCATGTATGATCAAATGTTGTAAAATATTACAAATTCTTATAAAATATTTCATTTGTTATTTATCAAACACAAGGCAATGATTGTAAATAGTGGCTCCAATACAAGGAACCTTCCCCAGCTTGTTCAATGGACACCAATGGAGGTTTCTGAATCAAAATTTTGGATGGATTAAATTTATCATAATTTTAGCTCTTAAATTTTATCGTGATTTTAAAAATCCTACATAAATCTCATTATTAATTTTTTTTGTATCTGAATTTTACCATAATAATTGATTTAGTCATTCCGTAAAAAATTTAAATGGAATTCGTGAAAAAAATTCCACTAAAAATGATGGATTTGCCCTTAATTTTAACGGATTCCGTTCAAATTTTTTATGGATTGGCTAAATCAACTATTATAGTAAAATACAAAAACGGGAAAAACTAATATTTGAAGTTTATAGATGATTTCTAAAATTATAATAAAATTCAAGGACTATAACTTTGAAAACAAAGTTTATTGAAAACAAATTTTACAATAACTAGTAAATTTCATTAATAAATATAAAAAAATATATTATCAATTATGGACAAAGTGGACTGTAACTTTCAAATACATCTTTATGTCATAGATGAAAATTTTAGCAATATTCGCGATATTCATGTGTTTCCGGGTCGGTGTGGCTTGAGGCCTTGAACTTTTCCCCGGTCCCATTGAGGGACAAAGGCAAAAAAGAAGAATCCCCAATATATTTGTAATTTGGGGCCTCCACAAGAAAATAATGGGGAAGAAATATTCGCGATATTTTCGTAGATATATCTGTATTTATGTGTCTCGACATAAAAATTAGGTTTTTTACTTTATATGCACCATGTTCTCGTATGAAAGTCTCATTTTACACCATATTCTCATTATTCGCTCAAAATGCATCATGAAACGGCCGAATCGTCCCACTCATGTGCTTTTCCGTTAAGTTCATCCATTTTCCGTATAAAAATAGTCAAAAACCTAGATAAATAGACCTAAATACCTTTAAAAGAGACTCTTCTATCTTTTTTCTCTATTCCCATCATCTTTGTTCGTCTTCCTTGCGACCACGAACAACACCACCCACCACCGCCCTCAACTTTGACCAAGACCAGCCTTACCACCGCACCTAAACTATTTCCCCCATTGAGCAACCTCGTCTCTACAATCCATCACCGTCGATGCTCATCGTAGAGGAGGAATCGAAGCCATAAACCAAAAAACCCTCGACGACGTCACTTGAGATTCCCAATGGACACAGGCCGCGATATCGCCACCGATCGACTCTTCTGGACAAGGCGAAGAGAACCATGCCCTCCTTCACAATCATCAGTGCTCTAGCTCGCGGATCGAGGGTCAACATCGATTAGTGTTTGAAACTTTGCGGCCGTTTTCTGTTCATTCCAAGTACGTTCTTGAGAATCAAAGCCCATATTTGTACTCCTGGGGTCTCGTAGAGGAAGTTAGGTGGGTGAATCATGAGATTTGGTGAAGTTAAGTTTTTAGCGAGCGGCAACCACGGGAGAATGGGCCTGAATTTTGGGCGAATGATAAGAATGATGACACCTCCTCCATGGCTCTATTCTTTGCGTCCAAATCGATTTGGGACCATTGCATCCACTTGGGTTCTCGGAAATGCTTTGCAGTCCTTCCTCCAAGGCACTGGTGCCTTTGAAGTGTACCTCAACGATGAGTTAATGAGTGAACCTTTTCTTTTCTATTTCCTTTGGCCTTATAATTTTCTTCGAACAACAAATTTCATTGCTTCTTGGTTATTTTCTTTGGCGGATAAGGTGTTGGCCTTCCCCACAATGCTATTATTAAATGATGCCATAAGATTGAGTGTAGCTTCTCTGCTCTTGTGTGTTTTCAAGTATTCTCTAAGCTAAAGAAGGGAAGATTTCTAGGAGAGATTGAACTAAGAGACATCATTTCTAGCAAGTTGGGTAGTTCAAGAATCACCGATGGGAAAGCTCAGTCTTTATGGTCATTCAAATTTTTTATTTTATTTTGGATATTCAATCCAATTTCATTTTGGGCATTCATAACCACATGAAATTGGATTGCAATTGCAATTGGATTGCAATTGCAATTGGATTGCAATTGCAATTGGATTGCAATTGCAATTGGATTGCAATTGCAATTGGATCTGTGTTGAATAGAGCTTCTGGGTGTGTTTGAAAGTTGTGAAATTTGAGCTTCTTTGTGTCTGAGATTCTGGATTTGTAAGAGATAGCATCTTGGGTTTCTTTCGCTTTATGGGAAATGGGATGGGAGCTGCAATTTGTTGTGTGGGATGCAATGGGTGTTCTAGGTTGGTGGTGAATGTTGGAATGAGAGGGTGTTTTGGGTTATGCGAGAGAAATGGGTGTTCTGGGTTGGGGATGATGAATTTACCCTTAAAATTCCAAAATTACCCTTAAAATTGACGCTCACTTAACAGATTGAACGGAAAAGCACATGATTGGGACGACTCAGCCGTTTCAGGGTGTATTTTGAGCGAATAATGATAATAAGCTACAAAGTGAGACTTTCATACAAGAACATAGTGCATTTAAAGTAAAATCCTAAAAATTAAGAATATGAATACTCAGTCTTAAGGTGGAAGCTGATTTTAATCTTATTAATTCCACCTTCAAAACTACACTCAATGATTAAGAACATACAAAGGATGACGAGCTCGTTTGATTTTATTTCCTTCGCTCGTGGTATTTTGAAGCTAATTTTATGAGCGAGGAAATGGTCATTCAGGTCACAACCTTAAAGGGATGAAAACTTGGATTCAATCATTGCCCTTTATCACTGGTAAAACATGCATTTAGTATTCTTTTGCGTTTGGTTGCTCTAGGACTCCTCTTTATATTTTTCTTGTTTCTTAATAAAAATAATAGAATAGGGCCAATGAGCGCAGAGGAAGGATGTATGTGCTTGGGCTTTACATTTTCATCTAGTTGAAAATGTCAACCTTTTTGATGGGCCTGGCAGGTATTTGGGCTTACATTTTCACTTGGCCCATACTCTTAGGGTGGTGCGTTTTCGAGGAGTCTTTGTCACGCTCTACTAATACAACTAAATAACTAATTGTATAATTCCCTCTTCAAAATACTTATATAAATAAAGAATAAATTACATAAAAATACTCAAATTATAGGGGTCATTTCAAGTTCGTATTCCAACTATGAAAATTTTCATCTAGGTATCCAAACTATATTGTCACCAACAGACAAGTACCTCCGTTAGATTTCCCGTCCAAAAGTGCGCTAAAAGTACACGTGACTCAAATTTTGTCAACTCAGCTCGTGATGTGGCGAAATTTGAATGGGCATTTTCAGATTATAAAAAAGGGAGTCCAACTTTCCTAATCTACCACATCGCGAAGAGCCTGACTATGAAGAGCTTCGAGGGGAGGCCGAGCCCCAAATCTTTAGCACGACAAACCCCACGATCGTGAAGAAACCTACCCCCAAATCGCGAAGAAACTCACCCAACGATGACAACCCTAATACTCTAGAACAAACGCGCGACATCCCTCTTTGTCCAATGGCGAAGATATAAGCGGCTTCGTCTTCTTCCTCCAACGACACACTACAGAGGTGTCTTGTCCCTCTCCATCGAAGGCGTGAAGGCCCTTTGTCAAAGGTTTAAACCCGTTTCCGCCTATTCTTCTTCTTAGCTGAAATTCCCAGTCGCATGTCTTTGTCGCAGATGGAAAAAGCTATGATGGAATTTGAAGCCCCATTTGTCAGTGTGGTAAACAATCGAAGTTGATGACAAGTTTGAGAAATGAAAATCCAGGGAGAGATTATGGGGTTGTGATGGTTATGGGGTAAGTTTATTTTTAATCTTAATTGGTATTTAGGTTTACATTTGTAGTGTAGATTTCAAATTTTGATTGTAATTTCAAACTCAATTTGGGATTAAGAGAAATCGGAGAAGAGGAAGAGGTGGTGGGTGCAATTGTTTTCAATGGTGCGACCCAAAGGTCGATGAGAAGTCACCCGGTCCAATTCCACGTTTGTTGAAGAAATTGAAGTTGAAAGATGAAGAAATCATGGGTTTGAAGAAGCATGTTAAAGCTGGTGCGAAGAGGCAGAGGTAGTTGCTGTTTTTATTGTTGTTTCTTGGATGTTGGTGGTTTTGTTTGTGGGAATGATAATGTAACGACCCGGACCAGAAATTAAATAATTTTGAGAATTGGACAATTTTACCTTCAATTTTGGACGGGTTCGGGAGTCACTTTTTGACTGGCAGTACTTTTGGGAATTTTTCTTGGGTCGTTGCGTAGGTCTCGAACTCACGAGTTCGTAGACAGGCGGCACGCAGAAAACGGAGACCCGGTGAGTTCGTTACGGGTCTAGAAGCTTCAGGGGTAGTTTGGTAATTTTGGAAAAGTTGGAACTATATAGTAGATATTTTTCTCTCTCCTCGGGAGATTGGTCGATGCAATCTCTCTCTCTCCTACCCAAAATCCTCCCCGTGCGAACACCGAACACCCCCTATCATCGGATGGATTTCGATCCGATTCGACCAAAACCAAGGTCGGGAGGATCATCCCCGGGACCCCACGAGTATTTTGGGGTAGTTATTGGAGCGGGAGCACCGTCGTAGGCGACGGACGGAGGAGGGAGGTGAACCGAATCTTCTCGGTCGTTTTTCGGCCAAACCAGGTACGATATCGGAACTTTGACCTCATATTTGGATTCCTGGTGAAAAGTAGATGATTTACATGTGTGGATCATGAAAAATGGTTAAGAAATGAAGAAGTTAGAAAACCTTGAAAATCGACCGGAAATGGCAATTTCCGGCAAACCAGACGGCGGGGGAGGTGGCGGTCCGGTCATCTTCTCCGGCCAGCCTCCGGGGACGGCGATGGCCGTCCGGTCGTCTTCTCCGGTGAGTCACTGGTAACCGGTCGGGTTGAGTGAACCGATCGGGTTGAGTGAACCGGTCGGGTCGAGTGAACTGATAGGGTCGATTGAACCGGTTGGGTCGAGTGAACCGGTCGGGTCGAGTTGGACCGGGTCAGGTTGAGCCAGGCCGGGTTGGATCGATCCAGGCGCGTGAACACTGTAGCAGGCGCGTGACCGGTGCGTGAGGGCACATGGGCGCGTGTGCCGACCTTCCGGCGGCGCGTGGCGACACGTGGTAACTAGTTTTCGACGTTCCGAATCTGTTGGTACATGTTTTAGGTTGATCGGACGTCGTTAGAGGTCATTTTGGGCAATCCCAGCGGTAATAGTTGACCGTATTAGCGGGTTTTGAGCTCGGAAAGTCAAGGTAGTTGGGTCATTATTGTGCATGTGTTCCTTGGGCTAGAGCGTCCATGAATTAAGGGTTGGATGATGTATGTGAGTGGACTTTTGTTTTATAAATTGTAATGCATGTATAAATATCTTTGATTTAAATACTGTTGTGTATGGTTGTAATGATTTCCTGGAATTTATAAATGACTGCTGGACAATTGTTTTTCCAATAATTCAGTGAAAGTGTGTTGTGAGAATTAGCATGGTTGTTGGATTCGGTTTTGATATTGTTTTGACGTGGAAATTATTAGAATCCTTGATTTTGAGCTAAATCGTATTTGTGATTATAAAATGCTTGATTCTTGTAAACAATATGGTTTTGAGGGGGCCAAGGAGCGGGGTAAGGATCCGCTGAGACGGAGAACCCGGTGAACCTCCAATATAAACAATACGGTTTTGAGGGGGACCAGGATCCGGGGCTAGGATCCGCTGAGACGGTGAACCCGGTGAACCTCCAAAATAAACAATACCGATTTGAGGGGGGGCCAAGATCCGGGGCTAGGATCCGCTAAGACGGTGAACCCGGTGAACCTCCAAAATAAACAATACCGATTTGATAGGGGGCCAGGATCCGGGGCTAGGATCTGCTGAGACGGTGAACCCGGTGAACCTCCAATATAAAAGGTGATTTAATAGAGAGTTGTGATACAGGACTAGCACACCCCAAGGGATACCCTGGTGGCTAGGGTTATGCCGGCTGATGTGATATGATAGCCGAATGTTATTCCGACAGAGGATACGATATGATAGCCGAGGATATTTTCGACTCTAATACGGTTTGACGATGATTGTCATGTGATTAATCAACCTATGAAAATACTTTGTCATCCGGGTCTGTGGGTTGGTGTGGGCGGTGACCCAGAGTGACGAATTATTGTTGGTTCACAAATATCTGACTAGTCAGTTGTCTTGTGGTATTCCAGTAGAGATGTCAGCAGTGTCTGACCTACTGACATTTGGTATCAGAGGGTGTTCCTATTTGGACCACCACTATTCCGAGGTCTTGGCTTTGACCTGTATACTATCCTGCGTCTGACAGGTAGGAGTGGTTAATAAGTACAGAGGTTCTGTCGGGAAACCGGTAAGGTTTACTAAAAATTTATTTAAGGATAAAGGGTATTCTTGGTATTAAAATTTGAGAAATAAGAGCTGTCAGACGAGATAAGGGCTTTTCACGAATTTCGAGGTGAAATTCGGGAAGGGTCCTTACAGATAATCGGTGGAGCAGGGGGCAATGATAGGGTTCTGTCCAGTAAGAATTTCAATCTAGCTCTTGAGTTTTAATTTATTATGCAATTGGGTCTTCATATGATTGTAATATGAATGGTGAATTTGAAATGTAATGTTCTGCTTTGTGTAATTATAAGTGTCTTTGAGGTTTTGCAAGAGTAGAGCATGGATAATTATGAGTGCCTTTGGTTACATAATGAAACAATGCAAGAGCGAAAGAGTGCCTTTGAGGTTTTGCAAGAGTAGAGCATGGTTAATTATGATTGCCTTTGGTTACCTAATGAAACAATGCAAGAACGAATAGAGCTAGAGAGACATACTGAAGGTGCTTCACCTTACTTATCAGACACATCCAAAGCACCCTACAACACATCAAAACCAAGTAAAAGCATAATAATGCAAAGCAATTGAAATCATAACAATGCAAAGATTCAACTTCATTTTCAGACATAATAAACAAAGCTTCACCGTCATGATCATAATACAAAGTTGTCAAAAGCTGTCATACAACTCCACAACATTAATCATCAACATGACAAAGCCATTCAAGCAGAACAAAATCTTCAATTGAACCTATCAATAACCTAGCTAATTCAACACAAAAATATGAGGTTCAACCATTCAAGTATCATAATCACATACATTAGAACCCCAGTTTCAAAATAGCAAAACTACATGACCATGATCTTCTCTACTCCCTAGCTATTTCACCACTGTCAATGACTTGAAATCAAGTTTGTTTTCTCCTTTTACTTCTTCTCAAATCACTATCACTGCCACCAACACTTGTGGGATGTTGACTTGGATCCTACAGATGAAGAATTTGGCAATATAAGCTGACATATGGGATTGAATTGTGACAACTTTTTCAGATTAACACAACAATAACAACCATGAGAAAGGGTACGAATGGTCTATATACCTGATTTGATGCTTGTCTTTTAGGGTGGTTGTTTGTCTTGGATGTCTTTCTAGAAGATGTGGTTGATCCTTGAGTCTACATTAAACAAAAATCTAATTAGGAGGCAAGTGTCGATAGTGGGTTCTTGCATTATGAGCTTGTGATGAACAAATCTACAACGCATAGGAATGCCCTATTTTCCCAATTTCTTCTTCCTACTTTGATCAATTGTTTCATGTGGATAATTTGTTTTAACTTTTCTAGGCCTTCCCGGTTGCCTCTTATTTGCTGGTGGCTTAACAGTCTGCTGGCCGGTTCTCTCACGCAGTTTTGGGCCATTTATAGGTCTCCTTAGAATATATTGGATCAATATATTCCAATGTATGGTTGTTATCCCATGCACACATGGGATTCCCGTGAGGTCTCACTTTATGCAAGAACAAGTGTGGGCCTCCAAATTCACCACAAACTGCTCTCCTCTATGACCATGAACCTCGTAGTTTTGTCCACCAGGCCATCAAACACTGCAATTCCCCGAATTCACTTTTAACTTTTGCACTTGGTTGAATACATTTTGACATATATTATGAGGCCAAGTAGCCATCTTATCTCTTCTCCATTGTATCCTCTTCATCAACAAATACCTAATCATCTTAAACATCGTGATTATTGGTTTATCTCTAGCAGACATTATGGTGTTGTTGAATGTCTCACAGTAGTTGTTTTGGAGCATGTCTGTCTTGGACCATGTTTTAAAATGGGACCTGGACCACTGATGAGCTGGCTTTTCTACCAACCATTTCAAAACTACTTCATCTAATGTTTTTAGCTTCTCCATCCCCTCTTGGAAAGCCTGAACTGTTGTTGCTCTTGCACAATCCCACATAGCATCCTTCAACACTTTACCTTAGAAACTACGGTTGTAGTTACTCCACAAGTGCCTACAACAAAATCTATGCTCAATACTAGGCATTAAGGCTTCAATGGCTGCTTCAAGTCCCTTTTGCTTGTTAGTTAGGAAACTCCAACCATAGCAGTCTTGCATCCCTAAATCCACCATCAACAACTCCAAGAACCATGTCCACGAGTAATTTGTTTCCATTTCAACCAATGCCATATCAATCACCCATGTCTCATTATTTCCATCTAATCCAATAGCAGTCAATAACTGTCCACCATAGACTCCTTTAAGATGACAACCATCCAAGCCAATAAAAGGCCTACAACACTCCTTAAAACCCTTCTTGCATGCCTCCAAGCATATGTAGAGCCTCTTGAAAAGCTGGTCTCCACCCAAAAAATCACAAGCCATTGATGTGGTAGTACCTGGATCGCTTCAACTCATGGCAGTAATCCCACAACATACCATACTACTTTGCTAGGGATCCATCTATTAACTTCGTAACCTTGTGCTTTGCTCTATATGCCTTCCTAGGGCTAATCCCAATGGAAAATTTAGTTGAGGCAGCTTCCACAATTGCAGATATGGGCATCTTCGGGTTTGCCTGGATTCTTTGCAGGAAGGTTTGAGAAAGCCAAGAAGTTGTGGCTTGTTTATTTGTATTCACCCTTGTACATGTGTGCAGATGGTTATTGTGCTTGACAACCAATGTGTTGTCAGTTGAGCTCACCCTAGACACATATATTTTCCATTTACAACCCTATGCTCTGCATTCACACTTTTTCTTGAACCTTGCATTCCTCTTGTACTTTACATCTCTACCAGTTTATAGGCAATAGTCCCTAATAGCTTGCCTAAAGACCGCACAATCACTAAACAACAAACCAATATCAAAGCATGGCTTGACTTTGTCAGTTTCTAGATTGTACTCTATAAAATTCTTGCCACTTCCCCCTTTCACAACATTTTCCTTATCACCATCCAAAACTGGTATTAAGTCTTCTTGCTGTGTTTGATCACCCTCTTCAAGTTGCTCATCTTCTAAATCTTCCACCAACAATTCATCACCAGGAGTGAATTTGGCCCTCCAAGCTTTTTCAGCAGCTAAAGTTGCAGCTGCTTCTGGTGGAGCAACAGCTGATGTTGGAGCTGCTTCTGGTGTAGCAGCAGCTGATGTTGGAGCTGTTTCTGGTGGAGCAGCAGTTGATGTTGCAACTACTTCTAGTGGAGCAGCAGCTGAAGTGCCAGCCTGTTCAAGTGCAGCAGCTTCTGAAGATCCAGGGGCTTCATGTGCAGTAGGTTCTGAAGTTCCCCGAACATTAGTGAAGAACTTGTCCAAGTTTGAAGCTTCTTGCAGTCAACCCTCTAGAATATGCCTATCCAACCTCTTATCCTTAGTAGGAATAGCCTTATCACCACTGTCAGCAAATCCAGAACAAGTTAATGCTTTAGAGTCCTCATACTCCTCCATTAACCCATCTTCAAACGCATCATCTTCAGTAGACAGTTTACCCTTGCCTTTGTCTGTTTTTTGCACTGCTTCTTCACTAAGATTGCCAACTTCTGGCTCTGGCCTCTGAGTTGGCAATTCTTTTACAACCACTCCTACCTTACCCTTATATGGCGTTATACTCACTTCTGTTTTTTCTGTCTTGGTCCCCACCACTTCAGTCTCCTCATCTAACTCCTCAATCACAACCGTCGATTTCTTGGTCACCACCACTTCTTTACTTGTCTTTTCCTTTTCCCTGTTTTTAACATCTTTTAAAAACACCCTTGAGTTCTTCACATTAATGTGTTAAGAACAATTCTATCTATGTCACACTTGGAACCGCCTCACACATTTTAACCACATCAGAGTCTTGTAGCAGCTTACCACCAACTCCTTCAATCTCATATTGGTATAAGATGATACCATCTTTGTAGCCCAATGCATGTACCATTTTGTCAATTCCTAACAAGAACATCATGTCCTTCTCACAAAAATCAAAGTAGTCAACTTGTCCATCTTGATACGTATCATCAGCCCACTTCCCACCATGGAAGACCTTTAATGTAAAGTAACCCGAGTGACCTACAATTTAGCAAAATTTAAAGTCTTAAGTCACCAAAACAACATTGACTCCACAAACAACACCAAACTTTTGTTTAATTATAGACCTACCCAAACCAGTAGTATCTGACCTAACCAAAGCAACACTATCATACCTACTTTTCTACAACAAACAGACAACAACACAGCACAAGCAGACCTACTTTTCTACAACAAACGGACAACAACACAGGATAATCATACCTACTTTTCTACAACAAACAGACAACAACACAACACATGGTCCACTTCAATAAATATTCCAACCAACAATGGTTAATTACTATTCAACATATTTCTTGTACATACAAACCACCCATCCTTTTCCCAACAGAAACATCAAGCCATACATAAAACACAAGGACCTAAAAACCACCAATGCATTCATCTTCCTATAAAAGCTATAATTTAAATACAAAAAGACAAAGACAAATTAGCAAATCCAGTTATTAAAGTAATGAGCTCTTATCGTATTTAGGATGCCTTCTTCCTCGCGACCTCAGACACCACTCCTTCATTTCACTTGAAATTTTAAAGCTCAAGTGCTACAGAGAAACTTCACGATTTGGGGGTGGGTTTCTTCACGATGACCGGTCACACCCTCTCGTTCAGTTTCTGGGTTTGTCGTGCTACAGTTTTTGATCGTGTGGTGGTTCGAACTTGTTTGCACTTATCTCGCTCGGTGGTCCTTTACGATCGATGGGGGATTAGACCCACGAAATTTCTGGGATTCGCGGCTGTCTGGGGTGGGGGGTTGTTTCAAACTCGATTTAGGGTTCAGGTTTGGGACCCGCGATGTGGTAGATTAGAAAATTTGGGAGTCCCTTTTTAATAATCCAAAAATGCCCTTTCAAATTTCGCCACATCACGAGCTGAGTGAATAAATTTATGCCCCATGTACTTTTAATGCACTTTTGGACGGGAAATGTAACGGAGGTACTCGTCTGTTGGTGGCAATATAGTTTTGGGTATCTAGATGAAAATGTTCATAGTTTGGGTACGAACTCGATCTAACCTCTATAGTTTGGGTGACAGGACCTTTCCCGAATTTTGTCTCAAAATCCGCGAAAAACCCTACTCCTGTCTGACATCTTTTAACCACAAAAGTGAATACCTGTAATACCCTTAATCTTTGGAAACATCAAATTAACTTTACAGGGGTTCCAACAGAACCTCCTCTGTACCTGATTGACCTTCACCTACCTGTCAGACGAAGGATAGCCTAGTAGTTCACAAACTACCTCGGAGGACCTCCTCCACAATCAAACAAGACAACTGACGTATCATCCTCGTGTGAAACGTCACAACCTCATCCATCTGGGTCACCGCCCACTGACCCTGATGACGAAGGTACCCGACTTGGTTGAATTGAGTCTCACTAACTTACCCTGAGTCGTAACTTGATATCCCGGTTCATCTTGAGCAATCCGAGTCGTAACTCGATATCCTAGCTCATCTTGAGTACCTCGAGTCGTAACTCGATATCCCGGCTCATGCCCAGCCGTAGCTCAATATCCCGTCAAGCCTATGATGAAATCCTCTATGACATAGCTCATATCATCCAGAGAGTATGATGGAATCCTCTATAACATACCTCATATCATCCCGAGAGTATGATGGAATCCTCCATAACATACCTCATATCATCTCGAGAGTATGATGGAATCCTGCATAACATACCTCATATCATCCTAAGAATATGATGGAATCCTCCATAACATACCTCATATCATCCCGAGAGTATGATGGAATCCTTTATAATATACTTCATATCATCCCGAGAGTCTGATGAAATCCTCCATAACATACCTCATATCATCCCGAGAGTATGATGGAATCCTTCATAACATACCTCATATCATCATGAGAGTATGATGGAATTCTCCATAATATACCTCATATCATCCCGAGAGTATGATGGAATCCTCCATAACATACTGAATATCAATCACCAGGGTCAAAACCCTAATCAACGATCTGGCGGAGAAATACCCTCTAACGCCAGTCGGAGAAACCTCAACAATGTGGCGGAGAAATACCCTCCAACGCCAACATCAGAGAACCCCGTGGTATAACATAGTACATAGAAGTACGCATGTCACGCAATCCCGGAAACCCAGTCCATTCACAATACATCCAAAGTACCAACTCAAGGAAACCCTAGCCCCAAGGAACCCTTTGACACACCAATAACCCAGCTCCCTTGACCTCCCGAGCTAGAACCCACTCTGTGGTAATCCATTACCGCTAGGATTACCCAAACGGGGCTCTAAACGAACTCCAACGACCTCAAAATTGCCAAAATCCGATCCGGGAAGTTCCAAAACTCTAGACACGCGTCGTCATTGGCCGAGAAATAGCCCCATTAGTCGCCACGCGCCGGTAGAAGGCCGAACCACTCGTCGCCCACACTCCCCCATGCATCGCCATACGCGTCTGCACTGTCACGGTGGAATATTCCGTCACTCTGACGAAATCGGAATCTTCCGTCCAAACTAACGGTGTTAGGGTTCCGTTAAAACACTGCTACCTTTTGACGGAATATGCTAACGCCCTCATCATATTCCGTCAAACCCTGACGACATCAGTTAACCCAACCGTCAACTAACTGCTGACTAGACGCTGACTATGTTGCCACATGGCTCCACGTGGCAGCTGAGTCAGCTACTGACTGGTCACCATGTGGCTCCACGTGGCAGCTGAGTCAGCTACTGACTGGTCGCCATATGGCTCCACGTGGCTGCCATGTGGCATTCCACGTCAGCCACCGCAGTTCAAACCAGTCACCGGAGTTCTTCGGGTACGACGACTGAACCACTGCGGTCGCCGCAGTCGCCAGTGGTCGGAATCTGGGTTTCCTCGCCGTAATCCGCCATTAACGGCCGAAAGCTCAAGCTCCCCAGATTCCTCCAAACTCCGCCATTTTTTCTTATCCAAGTGTGTAAACTCATCTACTCTTTCCCAGTAGTCCGAATCCAAGTTTAGAATTTAGAAAACATACCTCAATCGATCAGAATATGGCCGAGAAGTTTCGGTTCACCTCTCCTCTTTCATCAACCGTCTACAGCGACGCTCCCACCTCGATAATGACACAAAACTGCTCGTGGAGTCGAAGGGAAGACTTCCACGGCCTTGGATTTGGTCGACTCGACCCCAAAATGGGACGATGAAGGTGATGGTGGTGCGGTGATCACACGGGGAAAGAGAGAGTGGTCGAGGGAGGAGAGAGAGTGGTCGAGGGAGGAGAGAGAGTGATTCTGGGCCGGGTCCACACAGAGTCTCCGAAAAGAGAAAAAATATCCCCCCAATTTTGGACTTTTTTGAAATGACCGAACTGCCCTTGAAGCTTCTAAACCCACAACGCTCTCACCGGGTCTCCGTTTTCCGCCTGCCGCCTATCTACGAACTCGTAAGTTCGAGACCTACGCAGCGACCCAAAAAAAACTTTCAAAAGCACTGTCAGACGAAACGTGACTCCCCAACCCTTCTAAAATCGAGGGTAAAATCGTATTTTCTTTCATTAAATTCTCAAATTAATTTAATTTATGGTCTAGGTCATTACATTGGGTACTTTTATGTAGTTCATCCTAAAAAAAAATGTCTTATGAAACCCGCTTAATTGGTAACATTTGGGTTTTGTAATGTGTTCGAGTTGGCTCATCTAATGCTCATGTCGTGTTTGTGTTAGCTATCAGCTATGGTGTTAAGAACGAAGCCCATTACAACTCATGGTCCATTATCTATTTGTGCTCGTTATGTGTTCAAAATGAGCCAATTTTATTACCCTCATTTTATGTATAAGGCTAAAAGAATGTTTTATATTATCTTTTTCTTTTCATAATTCTATATATTAGATAGCTACATAAAATTCCCCAAAATTATAGGGAAATTTATACTCAAACTATCAAAACACATAATCTAGATATTATCCGTTAGTCAAATTATTAATCATTCTATTAAAATCTGAGCTGACAATCTTTTAAAAAAATATTTTCTGAAATTGACTCTAAGTAGACCCTCTTTTTGCTTACGGACTTCAAATAGATAAAAAGCAAATAAAAATTTAATACTAACAAAATTAATATATTAAACCATAAAAAATTATTAAAAAGAAAAAGAAAAACAAAACCCTACATAGTAATTCCAATCTAACTCGTGGCCAACAATCCAAATTCATGAACACTCCAGCCCCCACCCCACTCGATCGCCTCGCCTCCATCGATCACCTCACCTACATCGATCGCCACGCCTCGCCTCTATCAATTGCCTCTCCCCTATGCGATTCGAGGTCTGCCAAGTCTGGAAGGAGTCCCGCGACGATGCCGAAAAGCCGTCAACAACTTTCGATCTCGCACAGGTGTTCATCGTTGCAGGTTGGATTGGGGACGGGTTCTTCGCTTGTTGTGAAGTTTCTCGATCCCGCTCGTTGTGAAGGTTTCTCGATCCCGCTCGTTGTGAAGGTTCCTCGATCCCGCTCGTTGTGAAGGTTCCTCGATCCCGCTCGTTGATTGGGGATGGGTGTTCATCGAACTCAGTTGGGTCAGGCGTCATGATGGTGGGTTGTGTTCAGATGTGAGGATTGTGGGTTGAGTTAAGGTGGCGGAAGCGGTGGGGTAGGTTCAGATCGCTCGGATTGTCCAGCCCCCTTTCGGTGGTTGGGGGAGGTTGCAGAGGTAGGATTGGATTTTATTGATTTGTGGGGTTTTTTTTTGTTTCTCGATGTTACAGATGGAGAAGGTGAGATTGGAGATTAAGGAAAAGTGGAAGCGACAAGCGAGGAGAATAATGGAGGCGATTGAGGTTGGGATGGCGAAGACACTGAGAGCCAAAGAGGAAGAGATTGAGAAAATTAGGAAATTAAATTGGGCTCTAGAAGAGCGGGTCAAGTCTGTGTGCATAGAAAATCAAATAAGGCGCGACCTGGCTCAGACCAACCAGGCCACCCGCCAATGCTCTCCGAACCAACATATAACAGGTCCTTGCCCATCAAGTCAAAGACGACAATCAAAACGATGCCGCAGCGCTCTTGGACGACACACTCGTGCTGCGAAAGCAGCGGCGGAGACGAAAGGCTAGACGACGGAGTTGTGCGGTTGGACGGGTGGCGCACGGTAAAAGTACTACTAGTACTGGCAAGGGTCATTGTGGGGAGGAAGGCACAAGAGGGCGATGCAGCAGGTCATCGGAGCTCCGTCTCTTTAATTTGGATTTTGGATTTTAGTTTTTTTTTGTTTCTCTTTTTTGTATTTTTGGATTTTGGAATTTGATGATATTCTGGGTTATCACTGGTGTGGGTTTGAGAGAGAGAGAGGGAGATGGAGAGGAAGGTAGAGATGGAGATGGAGGGCCTGATTTGCATACTTGGTGTGTGCATAATGGGTCTGGTTCTCCATTGTTTGTTTTTTTTTGGTTTGTTTTTGGTCAATTTTATATAATTAATTAGTGTAATTTTTTTATATTATCTTTAGCATATTTGGAGTGGTAACTCACTATATAATTCTGATTCAATAATGTCACATAAACAATTAAAAGTTTGATTAACATATTGACTAACAGAAAATACTTAGATGATGTATTTTGATAATTTCGGTATCAAATTGAAATTTTTTAAAATTAGAGTACAAACTTAAAATTACTCTTATAATCTGGCGATTTTTATGTAGTTTGTCTTATAAGATATTATAAGATATTTACGTTGAAAATAGAATTTCATTGTATAAAAGTTTATAAAATAGAAATGTCAATGTTAATATGTCAAGCCTATTTCGACAAATGCCATGCTTAGTTCAAATCGTACTAGTGTCGCGTAATATCCTGTTTTTATTATGTTGGACCCATATGCTATACTATACATGTCCGATCTGTCTAACACCTTTAGTTGTATATCCTCACACTTGGAGCGCAGAATGTCTGAATTCAAAATTTCTCAAATGATAAGGTAGATATCCAAAGTTAAAAATATCGTTATGTTATTTGTTACATAACAGAGTTCATTTGCTCTCCCCAAAAAACAGATCAGAATTTTCTAGTACTTTTAGGGTCCGTTTAGATTTAGGGATTTAAATTTGGATTTCAAATCTAGTCATTTTCAACTCTACTTATTTGAAATCCTTTCATTTGAAATTCAAGTGTTCAGATTTCTAAATTTGATACCAAAATTTCAACAAAGATTTCAAATAAAAAATTAAGAACAAAAAATGAACAAGCTAGTGTCACCCAGCTACCGCCCCAACACCTTCAGCATCCTCAGTATTGACCTAAGAAACCATCATCTTCAACCAACCTGACTCATTAACCTATCCAGACTCGACCCGACCCGACTCGATTTAGGAATGAATAGGGCAAGCATGCTGAGACTAGGGTGCCTTCCACGTCACCAACCACTGTAGCAACACGGGCCATGAAAGCAATTAAATTTGTAAAATTAGTTTAGAAAGGACGATTTTACCTTCGAATTTATGAGGCATTCAGAAGCCACTTTTAATTTGGGAATGCTTTTGGAAATTTTTCTTGGATCATTGCGTAGGTCTCGAACTCACGAGTTCGTAGATAGGAGGCACACGAAAATCGGAGCTCGTGTGAGAGAGTTACGGGTCTAGAACCTTTAATGGCATTTTGGTAATTTTTGAAAATTAGATATTTTCACCTTTTAAATTTCTCTCCTGCCACAAAATATCGGATCCTCTCTCTCCTCTCTCGATCTCTGACAAGACCCTTCCCGAATTTCCCCTCGAAACCCATGAAAAGTGTAAGGACCCTTCCCGAATTTTCCCTCGAAACCCGGAAAGAACCCTTATCCCGTCTGACAGCTATTTTTACCTCAAAATTTAAATACCAGAAATACCCTTTGTTCTTGAATAATTTTTATTAAACCTTACAGGGTTCCCGACAGAACCTCTGTACTTACTGATCACTCTTACCTGTCAGACGCAGGATAGTATACAGGTCAAAGCCAAGACCTTGGAATATTGGTGGTTCAAATAGGAATACCCTATGACACCAAATGTCAGTAGGTCAGACACTGCTGACATCTCTACTGGAATACCACAAGACAACCGACTAGTCAGATACTTGTGAACCAACCATAATTCGTCCCTCTGGGTCACCGCCCACACCAACCCACTGACCCGGCTGACGAAGTATTTTCATAGGTTGATTAAACACATGACAATTGTCGTCTGGTTCATATTAGAGCCGGAAATATCCTCGGCTATCATATCGTATCATCAGCCAGTATAACATTCGGCTATCATATTGCATCAGTCGGCATATCTCTCGACTATCATATCCCTAGCCACCAGGGTATCCCTTGGGGTGTGCTAGTCCTGTATCATATCATATCAGTCGGCATATCTCTCAACTATCATATCATATCAGTCGGCATATCTCTCGACTATCATATTATATCAGTCGGCATATCTCTCGACTATCATAACATATCAGTCGACATATCTCTCGACTATCATATCATATCAATCGGCATATCTCTCGACTATCATAACATATCAGTCGGAATATCTCTCGACTATCATATCCCTAGCCACCAGGGTATCCCTTGGGGTGTGCTAGTCATGTATCATATCATATCAGTCGGCATATCTCTCGACTATCATATTATATCAGTCGGCATAACTCTCGACTATCATAACATATTAGTCGGCATATCTCTCGACTATCATATCCCTAGCCACCAGGGTATCCCTTGGGGTGTGCTAGTCATGTATCATATCATATCAGTCGGCATATCTCTCGACTATCAGAACATATCAGTCGGCATATCTCTCGACTATCATATCATATCAGTCGGCATATCTCTCGACTATCATATTATATCAGTCAGCATATCTCTCGACTATCAGAACATATCAGTCGGCATATCTCTCGACTATCATATCCCTAGCCACCATGGTATCCCTTGGGGTGTGTTAGTCATGTATCATATCATATCAGTCAGCATATCTCTCGACTATCATAACATATCAGTCGGCATCTCTCGACTGTCATATCATATCATATCAGTCGGTAAGTATCCTCGACCATCATATCATATCATATCAGTCGGCATATCTCTCGACTATCATATCATATCAGTCGGCATCTCTCGACTATCATAACATATCAGTCGGCATTTCTCGACTATCATAACATATCAGTCGGCATCTCTCGACTATCATAACATATCAGTCGGCATCTCTCGACTATCATATCCCTAGCCACCAGGGTATCCCTTGGGGTGTGCTAGTCATGTATCATATCATATCAGTCGGCATATCTCTCGACTATCATAACATATCAGTCGGCATCTCTCGACTGTCATATCATATCATATCAGTCGGTAAGTATCCTCGACCATTATATCATATCATATCAGTCGGCATATCTCTCGACTATCATATCATATCAGTCGGCATCTCTCGACTATCATAACATATCAGTCGGCATCTCTCGACTATCATAATATATCAGTTGGCATCTCTCGACTATCATAACATATCAGTCGGCATCTCTCGACTATCATATCCCTAGCCACCAGGGTATCCCTTGGGGTGTGCTAGTCATGTATCATATCATATCAGTCGGCATATATCTCGACTATCATATCATATCAGTCGGCATCTCTCGACTATCATAACATATCAGTCGGCATCTCTCGACTATCATATCCCTAGCCACCAGGGTATCCCTTGGGGTGTGCTAGTCATGTATCATATCATATCAGTCGGCATATATCTCGACTATCATATCATATCAGTCGGCATCTCTCGACTATCATAACATATCAGTCGGCATCTCTCGACTATCATATCCCTAGCCACCAGGGTATCCCTTGGGGTGTGCTAGTCATGTATCATATCATATCAGTCGGTAAGTATCCTCGACCATCATATCATATCATATCAGTCGGTAAGTATCATCGACCATCATATCATATCATATCAGTCGGTAAGTATCATCGACCATCCTATCATATCATATCAGTCGGTAAGTATCCTCGACCATCATATCATATCATATCATTATATTGGAGGTTCACCAGGTTCACCGCTAATAACGGATCCTCGTCCCGAGTCCTAGCCTCCCACAAATCAATGTTTATCTTGGAGGTTCATCAGGTTCACCGCTAATAACGGATCCTCATCCCGAGTCCTAGCCTCCCACAAATCAATGTTTATCTTGGAGGTTCATCGGGTTCACCGCTAATAACGGATCCTCGTCCCGAGTCCTAGCCTCCCACAAATCAATGTTTATCTTGGAGGTTCATCGGGTTCACCGCTAATAACGGATCCTCATCCCGAGTCCTAGCCTCCCTCACATATAACCAAATCCGATAAACTCATACAACATGGTCAAAACCCAAATCATTGACTCAATAATTTCCACGTCAAACGTTATCAAAATCGAGTCCAAAACCATGATATTTCTCAAATCACACTTTAATCAAAGTACTGGAAAACATATATCCAGTAATCATTTCTAAATGTCCAGTAAATCATTGCTACAATACATAACAATATGTAAACAAAGATACATTGATGTATGCATTACATTTTATAAGCAACAGTCTACTCACATGCATCAACCAACCCTTAATTCATGGATGCTCTAGCCCAAGCAACACATGCACAATAACGACCCAACTACCTTGACTTCCCGAGCTCAAAACCCGCTAATACGGTCAATCATTACCGCTGGGATTGCACAAAACAACCTCTAAACAACGTCTGATCAACCTAAAACCTGTACCAACAGATTCGGAACGTCGAAACTAGTTACCACGCGCCGCCGTGACCTCAGTCTCGGCTCCACGCGCCGCCGGAAGGTCGGCACAAGCGCCCACGCGCTCTCACGCGCCGGTCACGCGCCTGCTACAGTGTTCACGCGCCTGGACCGGTCCAACCCGGTCCGGCTCAACCTAACCCGGTCCAACTCGACCCGACCGATTCAACTCGACCCGACCGGTTCACTCGACCCGATCGGTTCACTCGACCCGGTCGGTCACCGGTGACTCGCCGGAGAAGACGACCGGACTGCCGTCACCGTCGTCGGAGGTTGGCCAGAGAAGATGACCGGACCGCCACCTCCGCCGCCGTCTGGTTCGCCGGAATCCGCCATTTCCGACCGAAATTCCAAGCTTTACAACTTCCTCAAAACTCAACCGTTTTACACAAATTTTACGTCTAAATCTATCTACTCAAACCCAGGAATCCAAATATAACCTCAAAACATCAAACACGTACTTGTATAAGCCAGAAAATCGATCCAAAGATCTGAAACTTCCTTTACTCGGTTCGGCTTCCACCGTGGTCCTCTCCTTCGATGGTTGGTATGGTTGTGATCGTGGGAAGGAGTAGAACACGATTAGTTGATCCAAATGGGAAGCTAAAGCCTTGAATCCAACGTTGACTTTATGGTTTTTCTCTTGGTTTTTCGCACGGTTTCGGGTGGGTGTGTTTATGTTTTTTGTTTCTCACAGCCAGAGAGAAGGAGATGAAGATGCCATGAAGATGAGGATCCAATGAATCAGATTAATCTGATGTGGGTAACAAAATATCTCCCCTCCATGGAAAATTACCAAAATGCCCTTGCACATTTAGACCCATAACTTCCGTCCACGAACTCCGTTTTCTGCGTGCCGCCTGTCTACGAACTCGTGAGTTCGAGACCTACGCAACGGTATCCAAAACACCACAAAAAGTGTCTCGAAACAAAACTTGATTTCCAAGCCCTTTACCGACCAAGGGTAAAATGGTCATTTTATAAAAATAATTACGTAAACCCAATAATTAAAATTCCGGGTTGTTACAAAAAGCCTTGCTCCCGCCTGACAACTCCTGACGTCTTAATAAATTTCCTAGAATACCCTTAAGCCCTTGCAATTAGTTACGAGAATTCTGCCAAAAATTCGGTAGAACCTGCCCTATAAAATGGTTAACCGTCTTACACCTATCAGACGAATGATCAAATACCAATCTCGAATCCCAACAGTCTAATTCTCAACATCACTAAATAACCATCGACGTAATCATAATTTACAATAAGTCCAAAAGGTTTATCAGAGCAACTAGGTTGGAAGGTAAATACATAAAATTTATAAGTCCTACTCGATAGTCTTAGGTAAAGGCGCAGCTGGAATTTAGTGCCTTCGCCTCTGGATGTGCCCTCGTCAACTCAACGGCCTGGAGGGAATATAAAAGGAGGAAAAGTGTGAGTTGACAAAATAATCGTTTAAAATATAATTTCCGAGGAAAACATACATTTCCCCCTCCATGAACAAAATAATGCATGCATAATATAAAATCCATTTTTAAAAAAAAAAAAGTAATCTATAAAGATAATACGAAAAACTTACCGAAAAAATCCATTTTTAGTTAAACTCTCAATGGAACCCACGAAAATCCGAACAATGGAAACATCTCGTCGTCCACAACCTTGCTTTGAAAACCCTCCTCAAAGGAGTTTAAAAATCATGTGAACAAACCTGGACACAAAAATATCATAAATATATCTCACCGATCCCCGAATGTAATCTCAAGTCGTAGCTCAATATCCGAGCCGACTGACCCGGGGACCAACCCTCCACACACCCGATAATAACTCGAGTTGTGCAGATGTATCCCTGTACTACGCGTAGACAGCCTCACCGATCTGGCGGAGAAATGCCCTTCGATGCCAGCATTGGAGAAACCTCAACGATCTAGCGGAGAAATACCCTCGACGCCAGAATCGGAGAAACCTCGACGAACACGTGATGGGAAATACCCCACATCATGTGCCGGAGAAAATCATGACCCTCGGGGACGGTATACATAGTGGAAACAAACCCGTAAAGTAAAATCCAAAATCCATTTTTGAAATCCTTGTTTCTTGGCCTAAGCCAAATTCATTGAAAAACTGCGGTCTATGCCCAAATCCAATAAAGTCACAATTCTGGGTCAAAACCCAAAATCATAAACTCGACCGAAACCCAAAATCTATAAACTCAAAACTACATAAAAGCAGAGTCCATAAAGTCGGGCCATAGCCCAAAACGTCATTTCCAATTTATTATTGAGAACCCGTGTCCAGTAATAAATTACTAGAATAATTATTCTAAATTCTAGAAATTTGTCAAAATCAATAATCATTTTAGAATAATTATCCTAGCTTATCAAAGTTCAAAGTTCATACTTAACAATAAATTATTTAAAATATACGTTTATGCATGCATGACAATTTACATACCAAAGTTCACTCACCGAACGTCCAATTAAGCTCAATCCCGAGTTGTACGCTCCTCTGAAGTTCCAGAGCAGTATCGTCTGTCAAAAGTAACAATCGGGGTTACGAACGATAATTAAAAATCCTAAATCCAACCCTCTTAAATCTTGGACATGCGCACACATTAAACCTAAAATCGTAGCGACTTCGGACTTCCCAAATAACCCCTAAACGATGTCTGATTGACCCGAAACCTGCGCCAACAAGTCCAGAACGTCAAGAGCTTAAAAACTCATGTTCGTCGAAGCTCGAGGAGGAGCTCCACGCGCCGGTGGACTGTCTGGAATCCCCTCCCCACGTGCGACTGCATTGTGGTACTCGCCTTCTACCTCTAATTCGTGCACGGTTCATTTTTGCAGAAAACTTCCATAACCAAACGAAAATTCAAAGCTCCATAACTCACTCATTATTCAAGCAAATTTAGTGTTCTAATAATACAGGTCGTTACAATCTCTTTGGATGAAGAAGAAAGAAAGAAGAAAGAAAATGAGGGCAAGAAAGAAAATGGAAGAAAAACACCAAACCCTCCCCACCCATTACAATCTCAGCCGTTTCGACCCAAACCAAGGACCCCACAACCTTCCTCTCCTCTCCACGAACTCAACCATATCCTCCGTGAGCCGTGAGGATCGTTGTGGACGACGGAGTGGAGCTTGGAACGCTGGATGAAACTTTCCGGCCACTTTTCAGCCACCACAGGTAATGTATCTCAATTTGGACTTCATATTTGGATTCTTTGGCTCGAGTAGATAGATTTCTATTATTAGAACATTGAATTTTGTTGAAAAATGAGTGAGTTATAAAGGTTTGAAAATCGGGTGGTTATGGAGTTTTCTGGCCCACGAGTGAACAGGACCCGTCGAGTGAACAGTGCCCCAAATCGTGTTTACATGTTTTCGACGTTCCGGATCTTTTGCGTAGGTTTCAGGTCAATCAGAGTTCATTTAGGGGCTGTTTTGGATGTCCAAAGTTACTTTGTACGCGTTTAGGGCGCGTGAGTACTCCCGAGGTTTAGGGGGTCGGATGTTAAGTTTATAATTGCCATTTAGTAAAGCCAAGGATCATTTTTGACAGGCTTTGTGGCTTCGAAGGTTACGGGGGACCGAATAGCTTGGAATTGGACATGTTTGGACTTTACGGTGAGTGGACTTTGTTTTCTAAGTCATAATACATGCATATTGCTATGTTCTAAATATTTTATTATCGATTATGTGTTTCAGGAATTAAATGGAATGATTCTAAAATGATTTAGTGATTTCATGGTCTCGGAAATTAAGAATAATTATTATAAAGTGTTAATTATTTTTCTAAACCTCGAAAATTCAAGATAATGATATTATTTCGATTTTTCACTGATTATGGATCTCAATAAATATTTTGGGAAACAATTTTGGTATTGACTTAGGCGTAGGCCCGGGAGGGTGATTTTATGGATTTTAGGCTTAGGTCCGGGGTTGCGTATTTGGGCTTAGGCATAGGTATTTGATGATTTTGGGGTTTCGGTCCAGGATGGTGAGTTAGGCTTTGACCCCAGTGGAATGGATGGTGGGAGTTTCTCGGTGAGGTATGGCAAGGAGGATTCCCTCATACGCTCGGACAGACAAGAAGTATGGCAGGGAGGATTCCCTCATACACTCAGCGTGGTACGAGGTATGGTATGGAGGATTACATCATACTCTCGGTAAGATATAAGCTATGGTATGGAGAATTCCATCATAGGCTCGGAAAAGTACGAGGTATGGTATGGAGGATTCCATCATACTCTCGACAGGATATGAGCTATGGTATGGAAGATTTCATCATAGGCTCAGAAAGGTACGAGGTATGGTATGAAGGATTCCATCATATGCTCGGCGAAATATTAGCAATGATGTGGAGGATTCCATCATATCCTGTATGAGGTATCGAGCTATGATGTGGAGGATTCCATCATATGCTCAGCTAGGTATTAGCGATGATGTGAGGATTCCATCATACGATGGATAAGGTATCGGGCTATGATGTGGAGGATTCCATCATATGTTAAGCGGGGGATGACTACGATCGGGATATGGAGCTACGGCTCGAGATGACAGTTACGACTTGGATATCGAGCTACGGCTCAGGATGACAACTTCGGCCGAGGGTCATTGCTTCACCGGGTTACTGATATAGCGGGCAAAGGTAAAGGTCGTGTGGGTTCCACCGAGGTAAATCAAATGGATTCCGGTAAGTGATTTTTACTTATATATGCGGATCTTATTGCATTTAAGGTCTGATAACGAGGTGGGATTATATCGATTGGGATTATTATTTTATTTGCGAGACCACGCTTTTATTGTATTTGGTTCTATTGTCCACTCACAGTTGTTTTGGTTTTGTGCCCTCCAGGCCGTAGAGGGACGAAGCGCCGAGACTAGGAGAAGGCATCACCTTCTGCTGCGTTGTCGGTATGGGTTTTGGTTGGGTTGTAAATTTAATTTAACCTAGTTTACTCTGCTTATCTTATAGATTAATTGTTGAGATGTCATGGGGGTTGGTTGGATTTAATTTTATCTGGACTGTTTAGATTGTGGTTGTTTTGCATCCTTCGTCTGACAGGTGGAAGAAGAAGTGACCCTATTATAGGGGAGATTCTGCCAAATTTTCAGTAGAATTCTAGTAAGGGCATTTCTGGTAGGGTTTAAGTTTTTACAAGGTTGTCAGATGGGAGCAGGGCTTCTCACGAATTTCGAGGGAAAATTCGGGAAGGGTCATATCAACCACGGCGTCCCATCCGACTTAGTCAACACCACGAAATGCTTGATCGAACACAAACTCAAATACATGTGCGATCTGAACTCGTCAGCGTCGGAGGGCTACGACAGCCAAATCCAAGACCACAACAACCCTCATAACACCACAACTACCCGTCAACGCCACCAAGAGCAACACCATTGTTCCCAAATCGAATGGTGCGATCTCTATCTCTTACATCTTCAACAACTTCGATCAAGACATCGACGTCTCTCAGTCCGCAAGTGGAAGGAGGAAGGGAGAAAGATGAAAGGGAAAATAAAGGTTGGATATGGAAGAGAGATAAAAAAAAAGATGGAAAATGAATAAGAGAGGTAGCAGAAGGAGAAAGATCTTGGAGATAGAGAGAAATAGGAGTTCGGGCTGACAATTAAGTGGGTTTCTATATTTTTTTTTTTAGGGGAAAATGTGTGGATTTGTCAAATATCTAGTTTCAAATTCTTAGGTTTTTCCTACTAAAATCTATAGAGAATTTGGTTCAAATTCAAATCTTCATAACTAATATTCATCCAAATAACTAAATTTGGATTTGGAACTCCAAATCCAAATTCAAACTCATAGCTATCCAAACGAGGCCTTAGTATTTGCTAATGGAAATTGATTCTGGTACTCCACAAATTACTTAATGCACTCTGTTTTTTTATTTTAATGTTTTCTTCTCTTTTTATGGTTCAAACTTCTAAATTTACCCTTCTTTTTATTTTGAATTTAATATATTTTATTTTATTTCTTTTGTTTATTTAAAACATTTTGCATTCTTTTTTTTCTTGATAAAATTTACTCTTCCACTTCATATATTTCCCGCTTTCTATTTTTCATATTATGAGTACTATCCTTCTGTCATTAATTATGATGTCATTCTAGGCTGCTTGAATTATATGGGCACTTTATTGCATATGTACAGGATCAAAAAAATTTGTTGCAACATGATAGGAAGACGTATAGACTGCAGTAAATAGTAATATTTGGTGGTAGTTTTTTGTTAAGTTATTAAATTATTGTAAAATTTAAAAATTTTATATAATAAAGTAAATTAAAAGATAAGGGATAAATTAAATTTTTTGATTTATAAATAAATAAATAAATATTAAAATAAAAAAATAAAATATACCAAATAATTTATGAAGTCTCAAAATCAACTCAATTTTTTCTAATTGAAAACTGTGGCGAGTTCGAATCCAGATCATAGAAGAAAAAATCCTACCAGCGCACTCCAACAAGGTGAGGTAACATGATGACACGTGTAGAAGCGAGTATGTATTTACTGCCAAGTGTCAGCGTCATTATCAGAAAAAAGCGGCCCTTAGTTACACTATTCGCATGTGACTCGGTACAGCAACAAAGTAGTCGGCCGCTTTTACAAGATTGCAAGTCATCACCATCTCATTTTCACTTCTTTTGCTGATTAATCCCTCTAAATTATGTTATTTATGTTTGTTTAGCAGAAACCAATAATGTTATGGACACATGGTCCAATTGGTCAAGAAGGTGAAATCACTGTTGATATGTGGGCGTTTTCAGTTTTCCATTGTATTTGAATTTAGTATTAATTTTATGATTTTTTTTATCAAGTTAATAAAGAGTATAAATGATAAAAATACTCACGAAATAATTACCAATATTTTTTCTCATATTCCTTAATAAGCAATGATCATTACACTCATAACAATCGCTAACATATAATAAAAATTAAACAAAATTTTATGGATTTATTCGGTCAAATAACTAAAATAAACTATTTATATTTATATTAAAACGAATATGCATATAGTTTGATAACTTGCATTTTTCTAGAAAAGAAGCTATAATTAACGGAAATATAACTTGCATTATTCTAGAAAAGAAGTTATAATTAACGGAAATATTTGTCAAAATTAAACTGCGGTGTGATGCAAGTAACTCAACCACAAATTCGTCAACAACAAATAATGGTTAGAATAAAAATTTATGGATCTATTCTGTCAAAAAACTAAGAACAAATTAATTTGTATTTATATCAAATGAGTTTGCATATGATTCTATAGCTTGCATATATTAGAGTGGAAATTATAATTAGAGGGAATATTTGCCACAATTAGGGCGGAACCACATGTGATGCAAGTAACTCAATGAATACACGCGCGAATTTCTACCTTTCTGCGGCCAACAAGCAAAGCTCCTGAAAGAGGTGTGTTCTTTTCTTAACATTTCTATCTTTTACTTTTTCTCATTTCAATTTTTAGAGTATCATCAATCAATATCAATTTCCAAGCGAAACAAACCAAAACACCAACAACAAAAAAACGCTAATTTGCAGCTGAATCCATCCTCCTCCATGGTAAAGGAATTTCTCAAGTAAAATGGTGGTGGGAAGCCATTCAAGCCATGGTCATCATCAATGGAGATCATTTGATGATTTCTCTAAGGCTGGCCAAACCATTGTCTCCCATTATGTATTCTCTCAATTCCACAAATGTCTAATTTCTTCGTTTTTATCAAAGATTTTCTCAAATTGAATACAAAATGAAAATTCAAACTCGAATACAGAATCGAGCATGTTGTCTGATATTTTTTAAGAAACCAGGTTTTTTCGTTTTCAATTATTTGAGGCTGTGGGAGTATGAATTATTGCCAAATATGGAAATGGGTTTAGAATTTTTTTTTTTTTTTTTAACACAGGGTTTAGAATATTTTGACTGATTTAAATTTGTTGCACCACTACCCATTTTCAGGTTGGATTAAATGGAAGCAAGAGCAGCTTATTCATCAAAGAGAACAAGGAACTCCTAGACCCAAGTTAGAGACTTTTTTGGGTGGATCCGAAATTTCCAAATCCAATCTTTGAATCTATTTGCAGTCATCACGAAAAGTCTTTCTAATCCATAAATATGACAACCTTTTAGCTTCTTCTTTTCCTTAGCACACGGGCTCCATTCACATTCAACTCTTTCTTTCTCTTCAATTTTCAGTTGCTGCATCTGTGCCTCTGTTTGTGGGGTAGTCTCTCAATCTCTCATCTTTGTTAAATCTCGAGCTTTTTGGTTATCTCTGATTATTAGATATGGCATCGAGGGTCGTTTCTAGTTCCAAGAGTTGGGAAACTATGCCTCAAATTTTGGCCTCGCGTCCATTTTCTTCTTCGCCTTTGAAATCATCGCATTCGATTTCTTTTCTGAAGAGAGGAAGTGGAAGAAATGGAGCTTTGGCTCGGAATGGAGCTTTGGCATATGGATTTGTTCATGGTTTCAGAGTTTTAAAAGGTTGTGGCTTGAAGCAATGTTGCAGAGCCAATTTTGACGATTTCTCGTACGAAGAATTGTCGAAGCAGGTTGAAGATTTGTCTGAAAAGTTCAGCCTTTCTGAAGACGAAGACGACGAAGAAGAAGAAACAGCTTTCGTTGGTTCGAAAATGTCTCCGATTTTGACTTACCCAGAAGACGAAAACGCTAAAGGCAATGGCTTTTCATTGCAAGTATCAAGCTTGAAGCTAAACGCCATGGAACCTTCTCTGCTTGGGATTCATCCGGAGCCACCGGACTGGCCTGAAAGAACCGAAATTGTCCGAGTCAACATCGAAAGAAAGGCCAACAGCCTCGAATTCCCGGTGTCCCTCCGGTTGATAAAGAAGAAGAAGCATCAAGAATCGGAAGAGAGCCCCAAAGGGCAATCTGGGGATTTTACTTTCTCCTCTCTGAACAAGGCCTTCTCTTCCATGGTGTTCATCATCCGTGAGCTTCACAGCCACGCCTTGAGCATAAGGGAAAGCTTGTATTCTGAGGACTTGCTGGAGATCATTGCCAAGGTGCAGAAGAGAGAAATGAACATGTCATTTGTGTGGTTGTTTCAGCAGGTGTTTTCGGGGTCGCCGACGCTGATGGTGTATGTTATGATCTTGCTTGCAAATTTCTCTGTGTATTCCATGGATCGCAATGCTGCGCTTGCAGCTTCTCCATTGCCTGTTATCACTGAGAGTTTGATAGAAGAAAAACCCAAGTTGAAATCTGATTATGTCTCCCAAGAACAGAATATTTCTGTGACTGATTCTATTGAGGTTGTGAAAAAGGCCTCAAGTGGTGAAGTTGGTGAGAATTTGAGCCAAACAAGGCTGGTGAAAAATGCCATTGTTGATCCTGAGAAAATGTACGGAATTTCCTTGTTCAGTAAGGAGGAGTTCAAGGCGGAGGAGGAGGTGAAGCTGTGGAACAATGTGGTAGAGGAAGCTTCAAGAATGCAGGCAGAGGTGAGAGATGAGGCTCTTGATCACGAAACGTTGAAAAAATTCGTGACACCGATGACGGTGAATGTGGAACCAGATCATCAGGAGCACTTCTTCAGAACTGATCTTTTGTACCAGATGGGTTTAGCTCGGGAACCCAATAATCCACTTCTGCTCTCAAACTATGCACAATTCCTCTACGTTGTGGCGCATGATCACGATAGGTAAGTATCATATCATATTATCCAATCGAATTCGATTATTTTTGGCATTGAATTGAAATGACTGATTTTGGGTTTGCAGGGCGGAGGCATGCTTCAGGCGCGCCGTGCAGGAGGAGAACCCAGATGCTGAGGCGGTGAGTCGATATGCAGACTTCTTGTGGATAGCGAGGAAGGACCTTTGGGGTGCAGAAGAGAGGCACCAGCAAGCAATGGCGATTGAACCCTACAATCCTTACTATGCCTCCAGGTATGCCAATTTCCTTTGGAGCACCGGCGGCGAAGATACCTGCTTTCCTCTCAATGCTCCCTATGATAACTGCGACAAAGTTTTGTAATTTGCCTGAATAAATGGCGGCCGGGCACTGACATCCGGCAATGCCAGGGATGTGTAACTTGCCCTAACAAATTTAAGTATTTTGTAGGAGAGAATTTGACAATGAGAATAAATATCGGTCATTCTCATTTTAGACCAGATTTGACTGCAGAGTTAGCCATATCTTAGTTTTGTACACTCCAGTTTGATCGAAATAACAAATGAGCTTGACATTGAGTTTCGACACGCAAATGGTAAGTTTTTTCTCCACTATCTCATTACTCATATAGCAACTGCCTGCCTAGTGTTACATGGTAATAAGAATACAAGAATATCAATCGCTATGGGCGAGAGATAAATTAGCTGCTAATCTAAAAAAGTAATACATTTTGTAGAATTCAATATAATACAACTCAGAAACAAAAAAAAAGTAACCGGAATAAATAATGAAGCGGAAGTGTGGAAATGCTGGTCGTTTCAGAAATTTGATCCAAGGAAATGTAGGCTTTCTAATCACCAAAACCAGATGTCGCGACTGTCAACAGCCTTCACAGACGTGGGTACCAACGGCATTCGTCCAAACTCGGCCACAAATCTATCCATGCAGTGGGTTCTTCTTTCAGTATGGCCTCCTAAGGTACTGATTCCAGTTGAACCAATCTCAAATATCTTGCCTGAAACGAAGGTACAGAAACATACAGAGAAAAATAAGTAATCGGGAAAGAGAACACTACAAAAAAACCTCTTCTGATATACATCAACACATGCAGCCCAAGTTTTCCACAGCTACCGATAAACAATAAAAAGTTCTCCATAGCTAATGAACACATTTTCATTGGTGTGACGTCAGGAATGTCCATATTCATGAAGCTGAACTTAATTCAATTTTATTAAATAAAGCAGTTAATGAAACAATTTTCCTGTTAGAAAAGCGAGTCATCTCTCTCTTTTTCTCCCTCCTTTTCAAGAGTGGTAATAGTGTAAACGATAGGGCTAGGGCTCCTCCCTAGAATCACAAGAAAATTGATGGCATTTCCATTATTATATTATTATTCTATAAGTATTGGTGAATGCAATAGTCCGTATACCGGTTTATGTTGCACTACACTGCACATACATCCCCGACTTATTTCCAGGGAGCTAGTAGTCTGTAAACATGTCAAGCTAAGACAGCCATTGAGCGGTCTCACTGACCA
Source organism: Oemleria cerasiformis (assembly GCA_037349345.1). Classification (NCBI taxonomy): domain Eukaryota; kingdom Viridiplantae; phylum Streptophyta; class Magnoliopsida; order Rosales; family Rosaceae; genus Oemleria; species Oemleria cerasiformis. Next base: position 34,079,245 of record JAZGTL010000007.1, on the reverse strand, counting down.
AGGTACTTAGAGAAGGTAATCATGTCAATTACATGTCCACAAGCATTATGCAACATTTGTTAACACCGAACTTCATTTAGTTCTAAGCTGAGCCATGGCTACTCTCCTTAAAGTTCCATCTAAATTACTCTACGGTTTTGTTGAATTAAATCTGTACTTACGATGCAGACTTCATTAAGGTTTATCATGCAACTCTTAATAACATTTTTCTTTAGAGAAAGTAACCTCGTGAATGACATAAATTCCTCCAAAGTAAATAAGCAAAATACTCATTCATTGCACGGATGCTAAAATGCCAAACAAGGAGATGCAAAGAGAAATTTAAAACCAAGCATGTAATTTTCATAGGATATAGGATTACCTTTCACCCATATGGGGGGAGCACCAGTTGCATTTGCTACGAGAAACGACATCGCAATGTCTTCACAGTTCCTGGTAAAATCCAAACCAAGATTTAATTTCTTTTGTACGCTAAAAAACCACGCACACAAGCACAGCTCAAAAGAATGCACAAAAGAAGGTAAACAACAAATGAACAAAGTAAAAGTCAGAACCTGTTCTTGGTTGTGAATTCTCTTATTGATGCTGGCATTTCATTTGTGTACAGTCTTAGGTACTTTTTGTGGAAGAAGGCCGCCTTGGACAGTACCATACTATATGTACCAGTCCACCAAACCGACCACCATCCACCATATATGTAGTGATTGTTATCACCCTTCTGCACACGGAGGATATATTACTAAGACAGCTGATCAAGTGTGCCAGAAATAATTTCCAAAATTATGAATAAGAAATGGATTTTCTTCAGTAAATACTAATGGTCTTGTTGAAAAGGTTGTCTAGCCATAAAAGTAGAGGACAATACATAACTTCGAGCTCAGTAGGATCAAATAACAACTTGGTACCTCAAACAGAAATAAAAATGAATTTTCCAACCAAGAAGCCAGAAGTAGATGGAAGATAGTAAGAATTTTGGATAATACTATCTTTACATGTGGACAAAGTTTCACGATAAGAAATGCAAAACGGAAACAAATGAAGCAGATTCAGGCATACCGTCGGATCAACCCAGTGCATACGGGGCACAAACCCAACCATGGTATCTGATGCACTTTGCCAAACATCGAAAGCAAATTCTACTGAAGAGCAAGGGAATATAACATCATCATCAATTGAAAAAATGGCATCTGTTCTCAAATCCTTAATTTCTTTAAATCTGTTGTTCAAACTGTCTTCCTTGTTGATGTCAAATTTCAATTCAACTTGTCGCCCATCTCGAGTGTTCAAATGTACAATGTGGTCTAGAAATTTTCTTAGAGAATCTGATGGAGGACTGGGCTCACTCCACACAATATGTATCGAATCAAGCCGAGGACATCTAGAATAGTGAGAAATTGACTGCTTCAAAAGATCATATCTCTTCCATGTGTTCATTACAATAGAATATCCTTTCCTGTATGCAAATTGCACATTTCAGCACGGATGCACATAACAGCTGGTATCTCTAGTACTATATAACTAACAATAAGCCAATTAAGAGTATCAAGAAAATGATAAAATCTCTGTTTGAATACAATCTTTCAACAGTCCTTAAAAATTCCTACCTTTAACCAACCCATGAGAAAGAATTCACTGAAAATATTCTCAAAAATACTCTAGGAGTGTCGCTATTAGAGAGTCAAACAAATTAGGGCAAAGATGCAGCCAACACAACCTTCCATTCTTTTAATAGTTCATTTTCATATCCACCAGAATCATACTTGATACAACAACCTTTGTTCATCAGATGCACCAAAATTCATAACAGAGCCTAACTATATAGTGTACAAAGAGCATCAAAACAACAACTAATCCATTAAGTATTTCACAAATTGTTACAAACTATGAATCCGTTTGACTCCTCTCAGCCAAATTTGGAATTAACTTGAAATCAAGAATATGGATATAGAAAATCATAATAAAATAAATAAATTTAAAGAAAAAGAGAGAGTCAGGTAAGCGTCAATTCATATATTTCTAAATATATTCATAGAGACCTCCCCCAATGAGGCTTTGAATTATCTAATATAGAAATTATTCTCAAAACTCAAAGATAAGATTCACCAAATCATTCATTTGACAATATAATAACTCCTTCCCTCACTCTATATACTCAGAATTTCAAAATCCAAACAAAAGGTCCAATTTTTTTCAGAAAAGTTGGAGATTTTGTTGGATCTTTCTTAATATAGATTTTAGCAGTAAGTATAAAGTCGAAAAGGAAAAAGAGTTTCTTCACCAAACAAAAATATAAACACCAAGCCTAATTATTTACCATAAATAGAATGATTGATAGCTGACTAATCCGGCAATTAAATTTCTAATTAGCGACTAATGCGACGACGATTTGTGCACTGTGAAAAATATCTAAAGAACTGTACGAACCGTGAATCCGACAACCGTTCAAGAACGCCAGTGTGACTGGTCCATCCCATAAAGTCCGAAGCTCGGCTGGCGAGCGCGATGAGCGTGAAGCCGATGCAGCAACAAAGCAGAAGCTTGATCTTCATGGATCCAACGGTCGAGATCAGCGCCTGCCGGAACCTCTGTACCGTCCGACGATTCCACAAGGTCCCTCTCATCACCGCGGTGGCTTGGCGAACTCGGCTGTCACAAAGGCCACGCGCCAAGCCCAGCCGATTCACCCCAATACAAACGAGTGTTTCAACTTTCAAGCGCAAGTTTGGAACTCAGTCGCCGCCCTTCCACAGCTTCCCAATAATTAAAATCTCTCCGGTTCTTCAACTCCTTTCCTTACCGGCAGAGATAGGGATATTGTTATGATGTGGCACGGGTATAAACAATATGGGGAAATCCCATTCGACGACGAGGATGGACGGCTGCGATGAGATTGGAGTTTGGTAAGGAGTAGATGGAGCCGTTGATCTTGTCGTCCGCGGTCTAATTTACGTCGAAGCAACCGTCCACAGTCGCATTCGTACCCAGATCGGAGGGGGTTGATTGGGTTTAACTTGTTGCTTAGCCTCCTGTGATTGGGACGGAGGTTAGTTAGGGTGTGAGGCGGTAGACGGAAAGCTTTGTGTGAATGAACGTGTACGGCATCAAATTGGCTGACGTAACGATTTTGTCTTCAGGTGAAATTTATTGGTGATGATGATTGATGAAAAAGAGCCCACCATGTTTGAAGGGAAAAATCTCGATCTTTTTTCCGGTCGTTGAAGTGGACTAGAAGAACAGAACTCTTTGTCAGTAATGTTCTACACGACGTCGTTTCTCTTCTGTGTACAATACTCTCTAAGCCGATTCTGCAATATTATTCCAACAATACTCTCTAAATTTACCGACTTTGAATATTAATTACTTTCTAAGAAGGAGATTGAAAAGTTTTAGGAGGGGGAGGAGAGATAGAGAGAATACTATTTGGTCAAATTCATTCTCTCTCATATATAGTCAAATTTGGCGCAATACAGTGTTATGACCTAGTGATATTGCTCTCCACTTATCATATGGGAGGTCTCGAATTCGACTCTCGTAAGGTAAGGTCGATACTCAATGTTTATATAATATAATATCTTGGAGGTCTTGGATTCGACTCTCGTCAGGTGAGGTCGATACTCAATGTTTATATAATATAATCTTCCTCCCTCAATATACTTGTATCAAAAACACTTTACGAAAGTACATAAAACTTGTATCAAAAACACTTTATGAAAGTACATGTGACAAGATCCTTCCCGAATTTCCCTGCTCCCGTCTGTCAACTTAATCAAGATCCTCCTCTTAGGGAATGATTAAGCACTTAATCAAGATCCTCCCCTTAGGGAATGATTAAGCGTCTTCCACCTGTCAGACGACGGATCAAATAGCACTCTCAAATTCCAATAACACCAAACAACCAAGTACATGTGACAAGATCCTTCCCGAATTTCCATGCTCCCGTCTGTCAACTTAATCAAGATCCTCCTCTTAGGGAATGATTAAGCACTTAATCAAGATCCTCCCCTTAGGGAATGATTAAGCGTCTTCCACCTGTCAGACGACGGATCAAATAGCACTCTCAAATTCCAATAACACCAAACAACCAACGATGTAGTCCTCAAATTCCAACAACACCAAACAACCAACGATGTAGTCCTCAAATTCCAACAACACCAAACAACCAACGATGTAGTCAAAATTTACAGTAAGTTCAAAAAGGCTTATCAGAACATCTAGGTAGGAAAGGTAAGTAAAGAGGATGTTCCCTCGTCAACTCAACGGCATGGAGGGGATTTAAAACACGAAAAGTGTGAGTGGACAAAAATAATATTTTTAAAACAATTTCCGAGGAAAACATACATTTTTCCCCCTCAATGAGTAAAACAATGCATGCATAATATAAAATTCCTTTTCAAACAAATCCATAAAGATAAGTCGAAAGCTTACCGGAAAATCCATTGTTTTTGGTAAAACACCGGTGAGACCCACGAAAACCCGAATAATGAAAACTCTCCTCAAATGAGTTTAAAAATGAGTTTAAAAATCGTGGTCCACAACCCTACTTTGAAAACTCTCCTCAAATGAGTTTAAAAATCATGTGAACAGACTTGGACACAAAAATATATCACAAACATGTCTCACCGCTCCACGAATGGAATCCCGTGACGTAGCTCAATATCCGAGCTAACTGACCCGAGTCCAACCCTCCACACACCCGATATACCTCTAGTTGTACAGAACCTTGTACTACGCGTAGACAACCTCAACGACCTTATGGAGAAATACCCTTCGACACCAGCTTCGGAGAACCCTCAACGATTTGGCAGAGAAATACTCTTCGACTCCAGTCGGAGAAAACCTTGATCATCGGGGACAGTAATTCAGTGAAAACCAAAATTCATGTTTTGAAATCCTTGTTTCTTAGCCTAAGCCAAATTCATTGAAAAACCGGGTTTATGCCCAAATCCAATAAAATCACAAATTCGGGTCTAAACCCAAAAATCATGGACTCAACTGAAACCCAAAATCTATCACGTCAAAACGACATAAAAACTGAGTCCTAAAACCATACCACATCCCAAAACATCATTCCCGTGTCCAATAATAATTTAATAGAATAATTTCCAAATTCTAGAAATTTTCCAAAAACAATATTTAACAAGAAATTCTTTCAAATATACCTTTATGAATGCATTATAATTTACAAAACCAAAGTCCACTCACCGACCTTCCAATTAGCTCAATCCCGAGTCGTACGCTCCTCTGAAGTTCTCGGAGCAGTATCGCCTGTCAAAAGTAGCAATCAGGATTACCAATGATAATTAAAAACCCTACATTCAGACTCCATGAACCCCGGGAGGTCAGCACGCGTCACACTAAAAACGCAGCCACTTTGGACGCCCAAAACTACCCCTAAACGATGTCCAATTGAACTGAAACCTGCGCCAACAGGTTCAAAATGTCGAAAGCTTCGAAACTCATGTCCGCCTGGGCTCGAGGAGGAGCTCCACGCGTCGGTGGACAGCCGGGACTCCCTCCTCCACGCGCGACTACACGCCCTACTCGCCTGACACTATTCACATAATATTCCGTCAATCTTGACGAAATATTCTAACTGCGAAGGAATATTCCGTCTGTTACTATATTGTTAGATTTAACAGAATATGCTAACGTCCGTTAAACTTAACGGCGTCAGTCCTAACCAGTGTAACGGAATATTTCGTCATCCGTCACCGGACCTCTATGAACACCCGAACTTCGAACCTTTGTATCTCTCTCAATTCTCAACCAAATTTGACATTCTAATAATTGAAATTTATCTACTCGAGCCAAGGAATCCAAATCTCAAGTCCAAATTGAGAACCCATACATGTGGTGGCCGGAAACTGGCTGAGAAGTTCCGGTCAATGTTTAGAGCTTTGGTACGTCGTCCACGGCGATCCCCTCGGCTCCCGGAGGGTATGGTTGTGCTCGTGGGGAGAAGATGAAGGTGCTGATGTCCTTGGTTTGTGGTGGTTTTGCCTAAATCGTAAATTAAAATTTGAGGGTTTGGGTTTGTTTCACAACTTGGATGAGAGAGAGCACGACGAGAGAGAGGATAACAATGTAGAAAAATCTGGAGTAGGTCTGATTTAAAATATCTACCCAGGACAAATTATCAAAATGCCCCTGAACATTCTAGACCCACAACTCTCTCACATGAACTCCGTTTTTCGCATGCAGCCTATTTATGAACTCGTGAGTTCGAGACCTACGCAACGGTCCGCGAAAAAACTACCAAACGTGTCTCCACACAAAAGGTGATTTCCGAGCTCCTTATAAAACAAAGGGTAAACTCGTCATTTCCCAAATTAAGTTACAAAAAATTCACTAATTAAATTTTCGGGTCGTTACAACATAAAACAATAGCATAATTACATAAAACAATAGCATAATTACATAAAACAATAGCATAACTCAATATCCTTGTATCAAAAACACTTTACGAAAGTACATAAAACTTGTATCAAAAACACTTTACGAAAGTACATAAAACAATAGCATAATCTATAAAAAAATCTCCAACCTGATTAGGTTCATATCCTTGTATCAAAAACACTTTACGAAAGTACATAAAACAATAGCATAATCTATACAATAGCATAATCTATAAAAGATCTGCGGCCTGATTAGGTTCACGAGAAACTAAAATAAAATACTCTTGCGGTCTAACTATAAAGTGACTACATAGAAATTATCAATAAAGAGTTCAACAAAATTAAATTTCACTTAGAAGATAAATAATATATTGAAATAGATTTTGACAAGTTTTTAAATATGTATGAAAAACACATTTAAAAGTCTAATGAAGATGCTCTTGGGAGTGTGATATTGCTAGTTAAAGTTTATATGACAAAGTTGTTCACCTAAGGGTTAACGGTGTGAACAATAGTAAGATCGCACATGTGATTTTTCTCAATAATATTTTTTTATTATATACAATGATATTATGTGAGAGAAATTACATTATACACATTGGGTATCGACATCGCCTTTTACGATAGTCGATCTCGAGGCCTCCCATATAACGTGTGTAGAGAAATATCATTATGTCATATTATGTGCAAGATGAACTTACCTATATTAAAGGGGAACTTAAATTTGGTAACTTTACATGATTTAGTACGCACCAATGAAACCTCTATTTGTTGGTGATTCCAACTAAGGAGGAGATTGGAGATGGGTGAAGCAAGCGGAGAAGTGTAAAGACGAGGTTGTGATTGATGATTGTGTTTTGTTGGAAGATAATGTTGTAAATAAAACCAATTCAGTACCCAACGAACCTCCTATTAGCGCTGTGCTTTTAATGGCATTGCCAATTCTTATCCAAAAATTTGAGAGAACATATGAAATACTTTTATTAACAGATCACTATTGTTCAAATCATACAAATCCCAAAATATACACCAACACATTATACATCAAATAATCAATTTAATTCGATAAATTTTATAATAATTCTTACAATTATCACATCATTGAATTCTACACAATTAATTTTGAAAGGTATAATGATGGTTTAGAATATAATGTAAAAGATAAAACTGAAATCAAGGCCGACTTTTAGTTTTCCAAACTTGAAAAGTCAAATATTTTATTAGGATTATGTTGAAAAGCTGAGACCACCTTACATGTCAAACCATGACAAATCCGCCATCTAGCTTGCAGATTTTCACATAATATGGATCGTAAATGTCAATTCGAACATGTCATCTAATTGTCAATCCAAGAAAAAATTTAACGAGGCCATCGACATCTTTTTATTTATTCGTTATTGGAGAATTGCAATCCAATTGGATTCCACAAATGCAAAGGTCCCATGGAGACTAACGTTATGGTCTGATTGACATTTGGATTAGATCCCACTGACAACTAAATGGACCCCATAGTTACCACAGAAACGGTGAAGGCCCATGATCATGCGCAATGTGGGAAGGCAAAAAACGGGTTTAGCAGTTTATTTTAGTTAGGCCCATATGCATTGTATGGTATCATAAGCCCTTTTATTTTATTTTTACAGAGGATTAACTGATATTACTCATTATATCTAGATAATATAAAAGTAAATTACATTTTACTATTATGTGATTACATATGTATTTTAAAATATTTTATTTTACTATCCTATATTTTTAAAAACGTTACACTTGGAACCGTCCGTCACATTTTCCATTTTCTCTCCAGTTAAGTGCTAATGTGGAGTGTTTAGGTCCCATCAATGAACCATTTTTTAATTCAGTTGAAGGGTGTAATTGCCAATTTACATCACTACAAAACTCTTGCCACCAAATTTGACAAAACGCAATCCAATAAAACTCAGGTTTCTGTAGTTTTTAACCCATTTTTACCCAGTTCATCATATTGCTCCTTAGTTCAAAGAAGCAGATCATCAACGTTCAAGCTTTTCACCACCCTATTATCCTCTCTTTCGACTGAGCCTGCAAACCCACCTGAACCAGTGCTTGGAACTCCAACCCAAGAAGAGAAATTCGATTGGTATGCACAATGGTACCAGTTGATGCCAGTTTGTGATCTTGACAAAAGGGTGCCTCATGCATAGAAAGTTTTGGGTATTGCTGTGGTGGGACAGAAATGAGAGTGCCTGGAAGGTGTTCGATGATAGGTGTCCTCACAGATTGGCTCCATTGTCTGACGGGAGAATTGATCACTGGGGAAGGTTGCAGTGTGTTTACCATGGTTGGTATTTTAATGGCTCGGGTGACTGCAAGTTTATCCCTCAAGCACCTCCTGATGGCAACCTCTATTCCTTTCGAATTGGAAGAGAATCGTCGACGAGGGAGAAAGCTGCAACTTCGTAATATGTTGGGTGGGAGATGATGGGTCAAGGGTAATTTCGTCTTTCAATGTAACATGAATTAAAAAATGATTAATTGGTGGGACTCAAACACTCTACATCAGCATTTAACTAAATAGAAAATAGAAAACGTGACTAAGGATTCTGGGTGCAATATTTTTAAAAATATATAGTAATAAAATGAAACATTTTAAAGTACATGTGTAATCATATTATCTAGTATAAATCACATAGTAGTCAAATGTAATTTTCTCATAATATATTTTAAAATACTCAATTTCTAAAACGTCTTATCAACTAAACATAATTTTAGCTTGCTTATAAAAAATATCCCAACGACATAAACTAGACCTAAAAATAATAATTTCATGATAATCCGTTATTTCATTATTATTTTTTTAAGGAAAAATTAATTCCGGAGTTTACAAAGGGACAAAACGAATTATGAACACATCCTTTGCTTTGGCTACGCCCACAATTGATTTATTTGAAAATCTCATACAAAATAAAGTAGGATGTTTAGTTTTAAACTGTATCTAATAATTTAAGTTTGATTTGATAATAGAAAAAGAAAAATTGAGAGGTCCATACTATCTCAAAAATATATTTTATAATTTAGCTTGAATGTTGTACTATCATAATCTACATGAAAAATCATTCAATTTAGCATTTGAATCAATTAAAATGCTTAAGAAATAAGAATGTTATTCCCAAACAAGAGTGAATTATTTTCTACAAATTTTCCAGCATGTCTATGAGTTTACCGGTTAAGGGAAATTCTTGTATGATACCTAGTACTTTAGTGACTTTATATTACCTTTATAGTGGCCGTATATCTCTTGTATGCCTTCATATTGACCCACAAGATATTCAATGTTGAGAAACATAACGTACAATAGAACATGGATACATAAAAATGGTCGATTTAAAATTTTGTTTGAGCTTTCAAATTGTCGGAAAAAAAAAAAACCTTACTATGTGAGAATGTAAAAGGAATAAGTCTCACATTGAAAAATTGTATAATTTTATAAGGGTTTATAAGAAGTTAGGTCTCTTCTCTCATTGCCAATTAATTTTTGAGTGGAACTTCAACTTTCTTCATGGTATCAGAGCGGGTTATCTCATGTGATAAGCTTAATTGCCATACGTGCCAATATGAGTTGTCTTCATGTTAGACTTGAAAATTCGTTGAGGGGAAATGTGAGAATGCGAAAGAAACAAACGACTCACATTCTCCATTATCCAATATGAGTTGTCTTCATATTAGGCTTGAAAATTCGTTGAGGGAAAATATGAGAATGTGAAAGAAACAAACGACTCACATTCTCCATTACCAATTGATTTTGAGATGATACCTCAATTTTTTTCATTGAATACTTGCTATGGTAAAACAACTTGAAACACTAGCTATAGTGGAACTTCAAATAAGCCGTCCCCCGGACTTCATCTCTTTACATTGAATGTGCACTAATCACAGAACTCCCATCTAAAGACAAATATCAAAGCATTAGTTTACACTTTTGTGTTGCTCCAAATGATTTTAAGTGTAGATACTGATTAATGTACAATTTTTAAAAATATTTACATGACAAAAATAAATTTAATATAACTTTACTTTCACAAGATTTCTTAGTTTAAAAAAATTTTAATACCAAAGCAAGAGTTTCGTGACAAACCCGGCCCCCCCCCCAAAAAAAATTTGGAAGACTTTTATACCGTCCTTGTGCCTCGTGTTCTGATTTTCTTGGTGTGATTCATTATTTTGAAGGAACAAAACTCATTAAGAAGTTAAATTGGGTCAAAATTATGAATCACCTTTTTTGTCCGGCCTGTGGAATTTGCATGGTCGACAGTCGACTGGCAGTGGCTATAATTACAGTAGGAGGAGCAGCGCCACTCAATAATTGAATTTAAAACGTGAACCATGCGCATCACAATACCAAATTATCAAACTGGGCCGGTGAAAGTCGGTTCTTTACTTTAATCGCATTATTGCTTCTTGAATTTTATTAATTTTTTCAACGTGTTTGAATGAAGAATTATAAGATTATTAAAATTTTATAAATTCAGATGGATATTAATATTCTATATTTATTAAGTTTTGTGTTTAGGTAACATGAAAATATAATAAAATTTAATGTTTATGTATATATTATAATTATCAAGATAGAATTTTGTAGATGACACCTCTTTATATGGATCCAAATTCGATGTTTTATTTTTTTTTAAATCAATATCTTTATAAATCTAAACAAAAAAATTAGTGTATAAGAGTTTCAAAATTCCAAGTTTTTTTGTGAAATTTTATGCTTTTTTCCTTCGTCCAAATACCCCCTTGTGAATTTATTCATTATCACTAGAAGAAGACAAACAAGTGCAGCGGACATCAAGCACCAAGTTGATCGACACAGACATCACAAAGTACAAAGTGGTTTGTATATATATATATATGAAAAAGCGAGCACCTAATACATTCTCTTGCTTGTTTAAAGATTGGGATTAGGATGAAATACCTAATAGATAATCAATTTTATATACTTGGACACAAGATGTCGAATTAGGCCAGTAATCTTGCGGAGGAGAAAATCTTGGGTACAGTTTTCTGATTATTTTATACTAGCTTTATTGCAGACGCGGAAAGACAAATTTCATAATACTTAGAGATCTCGAATATCAAATTTACAACATTTGAAATGTGAAATTTGTTAGCATTTTTTCTCTTCATAACATCATTTTGAAGCAATCTTCTCTTCGCAGTTCTAACTGACCTTGCTGTTTCCTCAATAGTGATGACAAATACCAAAAAAATTAATTGATAAGAAAGTTATATATAACTTATTGGCTCACCGTGACAAAGTAATTATGTCTTATCTAGCATCTTGGCACACAACCACGCATGTGCCAATATGCATTTTTTTTATACGTGTGTCAATTTTTTTTAAAGTATGCTTTTTTTTTATTACAAATTTGTTTTTAATGTACTTTTTAAAAGTGAATTAAAGATAATATTTTGAAGTAATGTTCTTTTATCTGTTTGGAGAAAAAAAAAAAGATAATGTTATTCATCTTACTTAAATGTTGGCGAAAATTATATTTGAAAATAAAGAAACCTTGCACATTTAGTGTAGCACCCTTTTCCTAATAAATTGTAGTTGTAATATATCTTTTGTCGTCAATATAATACAATACATGAAAATTTATTGTTATAAACAAATTCATTGGACTCAAGTCTTCATAAGTTGTAGTGTTTTTTTTTTTTTTTATCTGAAAGTTGTAGTGTTCTTATATTACTCTATTACTATTGTTTTAAATGTCAATTTTGGGATAGATATCTGAAAAACAACAATAATATCCTCCTTTAACTATTATTTGTATGTTTAAGTTGTTAATTATGTATTTTTTTTGTCAAAAGTTGTTAATTATATTACTAGCTAGTTGTAAAAAACAGATTATACTATTCATGTGCAATAAAAAAAAATCTTTTATTGTACTTGTCGTGCAAAGATTTTCTTAACCAAGAGATGACAAAGTAGAGAAATTCCTAAGACAACAAATATTGAAACTAATAAACAATGACATTCAACAAATAAATAAAACAATGAAATTAATAAAAATTTATAACAATAATAACAAAGGCATGAAAATTGAAAATGGTAGAGATTGCTACAACAAAAATACTTTGTTTTAATACCTACTTTTTCTATCTATATATTATAATTACATGAACTTCCGTTGTAACTCAATTCAATGGCTTGGAATTCCTTTAGAGTTTTTCATTGTGTTTGTGTGGGTCTTTCTGAGTAGGAAAATCTGAAAATTAAATAATTTTATATAATAAGAAAAGCACAAAAACGATGATAAATAAAAATAAAGGTAATAGTTTGACAGAAAAAACAATTGCAATCTTGTAAACTTGAAATATTAGGTCAAGACAATTTAAAGCAAAACAATTAATATTGGGAGAAAGGAAGAGAAAGGAATCTTGGTGATAGCTATTAAGGGTAATAATTTTTTACACGATTCAAAATTTGCACGAAATTTATCCAGGTTAACTCGCACGATTAAAATTTCGGGTCAACTCGTTATGACACGTTTAATAAACGGGTAAATTTCTGGTCAACTTGTTAACCCGTATAATGACCTATTAACCCATTTAATAAACGATTAGATTTCAGGTCAACCCGTTAACTTGTATAATGACTTATATATTAACCCGTTTAATAAACGTGTCAATCACTAACTCGTATATCTACCTATTTACTTACATATATATATATATATATATTAAATCTTATAGTTTAAATATGTTAAACATGTTAAACGGGTTAAATATGTCATAGGTTAATTGGGTATCGAACACGACCTGTTTATTAAATGAGTTACACGGATTATCTAGTTCATTAACAGGTCAGGTTCGGGTTGAACATTTTTGACACGATTATTAAATGGATCGGGTTCGAATTTAGCATATTTGGGTAAAACATAATTCATGACACGACACGAATTCGACACGACACGACCTATTGCCATACCTAATAGAGGCCTATAGCAAAAAGAACATAAAATTCTTCCAACATCCCAAGGGAAGTGATCCCAGCTGTCTTTACCAGATAGTTCTCTGCAAATTAATCACATACCCCATCAAATTAATCTTATAATGCACCGTGAACGGATGAAAGATTAAATAATATAAAAAAAAAAAACTAAGGTTTCATCGTGGTTTATATATTTAAATTACCATATCGAAAAAACTTGTTTTAAAGATATTATTTCTGAGTTTTCTCATAATCAAATGATGTGATTTTGGACAAACAACTGAGTTAGTCATCTTCATTTCCTCAAAACTTGCCATAATGGCTTTTTGCTAGGAACCGCACCTGTTCATATTTCTCCTTTTTTTTTCCTTCAAGATCTCACCAAAAAAAAGGATGCACACCAAGATATCAAACTACAATTGATAAACATGTACTGAGATATATAAATATTGTTTTGTATCGAGGAAAAAAATTATGGAGAAAACACAAAAATGGAAAGTAGTGATAAAGAAAATTACGAATTTACAAAACTCATTCATAGAATGCTTACCACCCTTCTCTCATCTCATCTGCCAAATGAGCATGCCATGAAACTAAGCACCTGCACAGAAAATAATAAATAAAAAAATTCAAAACTTTCAGAAATTCGTTTTTACAAAATAAAAATCCGAAATATATTATATTGGTGAAGTAAACAACACACATTTTCTTTGTATCGTTCACAATAGCACCTGAAATTTGGTCGCTTATACTTCCACTGTGATCCTTGATTTGCCTTTTTGGATGGAAGCCGTGTGATAGAAGTTGGTTTAAGAGTTTGAAAACTAAATGATAACTGTTATTAACTACTTTTCATCTTATCCTTTTCACATATACTTTTTTTCTTCTATTTTTTTTATCCATTTGAGTAAAAACTTAGATAGTAATGCTTATTTTTTAAACGGGGGTATTTTTATGTGTTTATAGAATATTTAACCAAATGTTTTTACCATTGTACCCTTATTTTATAATAATTTTATGTTTGAACTTTTATGTTAATTAAAGGTGTTTTAGGATTTATGGAAAATTTAACCAAATTTGACTTCTGCCTTTATATATATAGATTATTATATATATGATGTTTTTTACGATTAACTTAACGATGACGTAGGTAGATTGACTTTCTCAACCCCAAGAATAGTTAAATTTAAGATTAGTGTTCTGATATATCTGAACGATTTGAGTTGTTATACAAGTAAAATTAATAATTTACCTTATTTACTTTTTATGAACTTGTCACTATAATCACTTAACAAATTTCTGAATCATCGCAACGTACAACTATACGATTACAATATGTGAGTTTGAGTTGGTGATATTAACTTGGATTAAATTTAAAAACATGCTTTCATTATAATGTCTGCCACAAAGGAGAATCATTAAACTCTTGCTTGCAACCAAAGTTTGAATTAGTTGCCAACGATTAACATTTCAGAGATCATAAAAATTCTTTTGTGTTTTTATCCTTTTGGGTCACAAAGTGGATTAGTTGCTTAATACCCCCAACAATATGTTATTGTCCATAGCAGCAATGCTTAGTCCTTGGATTTGATTTCTATAGGTTTTCAGATATGTCTTAGAATCGTGATTAAGTAAATAAATTGTAACAATATACAAGAAATATATGTCAATTATAAAAATAAATGGTAACATAATATATTTGTGACGGGAAGATGCACACAACGAATACGTGTAAGTTCTATGTTTTTTTTTGTTCATAACTTGACGGGTTTATATAATTTGCATTGAACCCTTTGTGTTAGTTTAATAAATTATCCTTGAGCCTTGCTAATGGTTTTTTAATTAACACTCGTTGAAGCTGGTTACCTAATCACCCGTTTTCATCTGTCATAAGAATATGACAGAACATCTCACTTTTTTTGTTGTAGTAATTTTAAGATTATTTTGTGTCTCCATTGTAATTTTTTATTTGTAACATCGCCATATTCTAATTTGAAGCAGTGACTTTTGAATAAGTTAATAAATATCAAATTTAACATATATAAAATCAAGTAGCGTAGTGTTTGTGGTTGTGAATTGTACGTGACTAATTTTTTTTTTCCTATAAGAATACTAAGGAGAGATAATATACATGTTGAATATCAATATCATTTTTACAAGAGTTGAACTTGAAATTTCCATCAATTTTCACGAGAGTCAAATCAGAAATCTCCCTCAACTTCTAAAGAGATCTGAATCTGAAATCTCCCACTATATAATAAAAAAAGGTAGGAAGCCAATAATAATTGTGGCTAATTTATTACTTTTTTTTTTATATATCTACATTACTTTTGATTAGTGCCAAACTTAATTTTTAAAGTTTAAAACCTTTCATTACACAATAAATAAGAATATTAAAAGGAATATTAGTAGCTTTGTGGTTAAAGTTTAATCGATCTAATTAATAATTGATTTAAAAAGCAGTAAATCCATAGACTAGCTGGTTAAGCTTGATCCATGACCATCATGTGCGGCCAAATCACCAACAAGCAAAGGAATGGCCCTAATCCAACGGGCGGCTGCAGCTACCAAATTATCAGAATCAAATATAAGCGATTTTGTCACCATGTATTAAAAAACATTAGACCCCTTATACTGTTATTATTTTATTTTTTGCTTTTGGGAATAATTGTCTGTTTTGTGTTATCCCACATGCTCTTCATTAAACATAATTAAATTATCATTTTCCTGCAACTAATCACTTTGTTTAGTGAGGCTAAGCATGGCCATTAGCAGGTTCTTATAAGAGCCAAAAGCTTACGGAAAGTGCCTGTTTTTCTTTGGCACAAAATCAAAAAATTTCTCATGCATAATTTGTGAGTCCACTTGTGAAGCTGACTACCATGGTACCCATGTGGTCCAGTGTAACCCTAATTCCATTGTATTTTTTTTTTAGGTGTAGCTATGATTTGAATCCATATGAATATCATCTAAATCTAAACCGTTAAAATCTTAAATATTCGATATAGTTTGAGTTTTTAAAAATATAATTGAAATTGTTAACAGTTTGGTTTGGATCAGTTTGGACGGTTTAGTCAAAAAAATTTCATGCAATTTTTTCCAAATTACACCATGTCCATCAATATTTCATTTATTCACATGAAAATTCGTTTATATACATAAACAAATTAAAAATTTTAACATTGTAAACTTCCAAATATGACGAGCTATGTCTATATATAATTTAAATTCGAAAGTAGCACAAAATAGATAAGGATTAAGTGAGATATAGTATGTGATGAACACTTACATTAACATATTATAGGGTGAAAAATATTAACTAATAAATAATATAAATAAATAAGAACCTTAATGGTTTTGTTTGGATTATAACAGTTTTCAAAATAAAAATTCAAAACCAAAATCATTATTAATGGAATGGTTTGGATTTTCAAACCGTTTGACATTTATCCGATCAAATTCAAATCAAAGTGCCAATAACAGTTTGAATCGAATAAATTTTCGATTTCTATGAATTTATACCCACCTTAATATTTTCTTCTCTCATAAGAGCACATCTAACCCATTGGTTTTGGACTGGGCAAGGCATGAATTGGCCCTTTGCCCTTGCCTTTTAGTTTCTAAACCACCATATTTGGACCATGCTTGGGCATGCCTTGAGGCTAGGCTTGCTTCTCTTCAGACCTGGGCTGAGCTCATGGCCCACCACTTTGTTTCATTCACAGCCCACGTGCAGATAGTCACTCCCAACGACTCTTTGGTTGCAACCAATAAAGTGGTGCCACATGGCACATGCTTTTACAAATTCTAGCCGTTTGGGGGGTTTTTTTTTTAATTCAGAAAAACTGTTATAATTTAATCATTATTAACCATCATATATCACACATTTTATCACACATTTTAACCATCATATATCACTATAAATACTCATAATTTAACCATCATATATCACACATTTTATCCTCTCCAATTCAAACTTAAATTCTTCATACTTATATTTTTTACATTTTCCTCAAACTTGTTATTCTCAAATATGGCACCAAATCAAAAACTGTCAAATGATGAAGAAGTGTTGTTGTGCAAAGATTGGGCAGTCGCAAGCCCGGCCCAAGCCCAAGGTGAATAAGGTCTGAGACTTTGGCCTCACATTGAAAAATGTCACATCCCAAAATAAAACTCACTCAGATATAAAAACAAAAAAATTATAATAGCCCATAGCCCGCCCAACATGCAACAGCTTTTAAACAACCTAAAATATCATATATAAAAAATAAAATAAAAATTTATAACAGAGCCTATTAAAACACAACCACTCGTACTTCTTAAAAAAAACACATCCACTAGCCAGAGCCTATTATCAATTTATCACACTTCACAATCACAAAGACAGCCAGCTAGAGCAAAAAAAACATTAAGCAAAATGCATGAACAATGTTATTTGAATGACAAAACCTTGCCTTTAGCTCTTTACTCTTACATTTACTACTAGACTCGTTCAAATTTCTCTTTTTCATAAATGATCGTCAATAATTACGTGTTCATCTATTTTTTGTATTTGATTATTGATTTCTAATTCGTCTTGACCCATTCGAACGTATTCGAATTTGAAACGTAATAGTGGCGGGCCCGGGCATCCTCAAAAATTCAAAATTCCAGGCCATCTGATGCCTCTAAGTTACATATAACAACCTTATAGTTCTGTGCCATTACCAAAATGGAGGAAACATTGTCACATAAAGAATTGGAGATGATTAATTGCAAGTTGCAACTAGAATTGAACATTATTTTTCATTATCCAGAAATGTCATTAAAATTTTTAAAATAGTGTATAACCAATGCACTGAGAAGTATAATTATTTTAAGAATGTATTAAAAATTGCGATGATTCCATTACAGCTTTGTGAATTATATTGTAAGCAAAGCGGGAGCTGTCAGCATACAGAGGAGTTCGATAATCCTGCTCCTGTGAGTGATCTTTGCACATTGAACAAATAATTAATTATAATTAATTATGGGCTTGGGTTCATCCTCTCATATATTAAAATCATATGATTAACAACAAAAGAATCAAACACATCAGAAGATAAATGATTGAAGGTTTCTTTACCAACTGCCACCTATCAATTAGCATAAACCTCAATTAATTAAAAGCACGAGCCAAACATGATAAGCTGGAGCAAACTTATCATATATTGATCACGGTTCTTACTTCTAGGAGAAAGTTTTCGGATTCAATCCAATTTTAAACTTTGTCAAGAAAAAAAATTCAATTACAAGCATAAAATCTGATTTTTTTTTTTCAGTTACACGCAATATCTCAAAATTTTTAATCAATGACTAATCTGTATTGGGAGTCGAGAAGATTCACAGAGACATTTCAACTTTCTTTGATTACAAATCAAATATCAATTTCGTGTCTCGAATTCAAGACCAAAGAATAAATCAGACTTATAACCCAAATTTCCCTTAGATCACTTTCTCAAAATTTAAAACGAGGTTATTAATAACACTAAACTTTAATAATACATACTTTCAGATGTAGGAATTATCTATAAACATCCAACGACATTTCTTTAAATCGTAACCCTAACCCCTAGTAATACTGACGGTCACTCTGGTCACTTACAAAATTTGGTCCCAAGAACCAAAATTCATGAATGGACCCATGGTTTTCTGACAAATGCACTCAGCAGTGCTACACTGTGGAAGATGTGATTGGACGGTGCTGTATTATCTCAGCATTCGTGAACACCATTGCGCCACGTGGAAAATAACCAATATTTTTTCCTTATTCTTAAAACGCATTTACGTGTGTCCCTTTCAGCGGGAAATTATGAAATGCCAAGAAAATGATTGGTCGGCCACATGATAAGAAAATAAAATGAAAATTAAAACAACCGTTGGGTCCCGCCACCACCCGCCCTCACTTCAAACTCAGGCCCTCACAGCCTCATCCTGCTATATATAACCCAACACAATTACTCACTCTCCACTCAAACAGACCCACTCCTCACACTCTCAGATCCAAACAGATCAAACGGTCACCGTGCTTGGTTCCATTTGGTAATTAAATCGAACATGGAGGGCAAGGAAGAGGATGTTAGGCTCGGAGCGAACAAATTCTCCGAGAGGCAGCCGATTGGGACCTCGGCTCAGACCCAAGATGAGGGAAAGGACTACAAGGAGCCGCCACCTGCTCCACTCTTCGAGCCCGGTGAGCTTACGTCATGGTCGTTTTACAGGGCTGGGATCGCCGAGTTCATCGCCACCTTCCTCTTCCTCTACATCACCATTTTGACGGTGATGGGCGTCGTCAAAGCTCCGTCCAAGTGCGCAACGGTCGGGATTCAGGGCATTGCTTGGGCCTTCGGCGGTACCATCTTCGCCCTCGTCTACAGCACCGCCGGCATCTCCGGTAACTAAATTCCCCCCAAACTCAACGTTTCGTTAATTCTCGATTATTTAATTAAAATAAATTAATTCGACTTAATTTTAATTAATTATTGGGTAAATTCTCAGGGGGTCACATAAACCCGGCGGTGACTTTTGGGCTGTTTTTGGCTCGGAAGCTATCGCTGACAAGGGCGGTGTTCTACATAGTGATGCAGACGCTTGGAGCTATTGCCGGCGCCGCCGTGGTGAAGGGCTTCGAGAAGAGCCACAACTTCGAGTTGCTTGGTGGTGGGGCCAACTCTGTTGCCCATGGCTATACCAAGGGATCAGGGCTTGGTGCTGAGATTGTTGGCACCTTCGTCCTTGTCTACACCGTTTTCTCTGCCACTGATGCCAAGCGCAGCGCCAGAGACTCCCATGTTCCGGTACGTCAAGTGTCCGATCATTTGCCTAGCTGAGCTAGCTCTTGTTCATTGGATAAATTTCTCTTGAAATTTGATTTGGGTTGTTGATTGATTTGAATATTTGGGTTGTTTTATCAGATTTTGGCCCCGTTGCCAATTGGGTTCGCCGTGTTCTTGGTCCACCTGGCCACCATCCCCATCACCGGAACTGGCATCAACCCAGCTAGGAGTCTTGGAGCAGCCATCATCTACAACAAGCAACATGCCTGGGATGATCACGTAAGCAGCTCTCTCTCTCTGATCCATGATGGATTCAGTTTCCCTTTCATTTCACTTTCTACGAGGACCCATCTAAAAGTTTGAGAATATTTTAAACGGATTTAGAATTTCAGATACTAAATTTATCTTTTTCGTTTTTTGAAAATATTGCAGTGGATTTTCTGGGTTGGACCATTCGTTGGAGCAGCACTTGCAGCTTTGTACCACGTGGTTGTGATCAGAGCCATTCCCTTCAAATCCAAGTGAGGAATGATTTATGATGATCGTGGATGGAGAAAGATGATGCGTACTTGTACTTAATTGTGGCCTTTGATGATATGAAGCTCTGAAGCCAATTCGATCGAGTTTGTTTTATTTTTCTCATGTTTAAGGTGTTTGTTGAATGTTATTTGGTGGTATTTTGTACGTAATTATTAAGCAAGTGTCGTATGAATATGAAGGGCCCTCATTTCCTTTCTTTTTCAGGCAAAGGCCCAATCTGATGTCAGTGCCCATTGTAATTTACCTGGCTGTGAATTATTATTTGTGTCTTTTTCAATAACACCGACCACTCCTATTTCATAATCCCATCTCAACCACAAACAAGTAACAAGAAAAAAAATTGATTTGTATTTCTTATTCTGAAAATAAAGAAAATGAGAGAGTTGTTAAGGTTAGGTGGCGAACTTGCTACCGATGGTGCTGTCGCTTGCTCTATGGTTAGGTGGCTTTGACCTTTACGAAGCTCTAATTTTTCGTCTCCATACTTATCACCTCATCCGTTTGACACTCATCACAAACACGACCCAAATGCAACTATTTTATAAAACGTGCGTAACGAGTGAGGTGGTTCCCACCTCTATTCTAATAAATGAAAGTTGGATTTGGACGGATCACAAAAAAAGTTCCATACGAACTCAATATAAATTATCATAATCGTTTAGATTTTAAGATCAATTAATAAAGTAAACTTAAACAAAAAGTCCACCATATGCAGGTTCTAAGGTTAACAAAAAAATAATTTGTCATTATTATACATTTAAATTGTACCTTAAAATTTCTAACTACAAAATAGAAAAAATGCAACTAAATAATAGTATTGGCGAGGACGAGAAATAATTTGATGGGGAATTTAGGAGTTCCACTGAAGATATAAAGAGGCTTCATTCATCATGGCGTTGCAGGACCACTGACCCCTAGTATCATGCGGACACAGGCCGACCTTTTCTTGAAAATGAAAAAAGGGTAAATTTTTTTCCACAATTTCTTCACCCTTAACTCCAATATCATGATTATCTGAAGTCAGAGTTTTATTCCGTTAGTACTAATGTACTATGGCTGTTTGTCATCGTATACATCCTCTCTCTCTTAGTATCCTTGTAGAGCTTAATTCTGAATAAATTTGGCACATGACGTGATAGCAAAAATAAATTTATTATAGATTTTCAAAATATTAAAAATACTTAAAATAAGCAAATTTAGTATTATAATAATATAAATTCATATTTAACTTTTTATCAATTCAAATCATTATGTTCCAAAATTTTGAGTTTTTTTTAATTAGAACGGGTGATGAGATTTCGAAATATTTTTGGAACTGTTAACTGGTTGGATTGGACTTGATCCGTGTTTCTATCGGATCAGGCGCATGCTGTTTCGATCCATAAAAA
Source organism: Oemleria cerasiformis (assembly GCA_037349345.1). Lineage (NCBI taxonomy): Eukaryota > Viridiplantae > Streptophyta > Magnoliopsida > Rosales > Rosaceae > Oemleria > Oemleria cerasiformis. The sequence continues at coordinate 34,057,152 of JAZGTL010000007.1, read as the reverse complement.
GAAGACAATGTTTACTCTGGGCCAGTAAGTTTCCATTTATTTGGGCTTATAGTTCCATCAGCCCATTAAGCAAATATTAGGTGATTTTCAATTAAAGGCCCGTATATTAAAGCACAGGGGAAGTAATCCGCAATCTCTCCTCTGGTATCCTCCAAAACCCTAGTTGCTCGCGCCATTAGCTGTGCTCTTCTCCCACTCTCTTTAGCCCTAAACAAACCAGATCCATCAACGCTGAGAGGGAGAATGGCGGTGACCGAGCACACAGTGTTGCAGTTCTCGACGTCTGCATCATCGAGTTTGTCGGCGAAGGCTCATCCTCTCGTCATCTTCAACATCTGCGATTGCTATGTTAGGCGTCCTGACCAATCCGAGCGCGTCATTGGCACGCTCCTCGGCTCCGTCTTGCCTGATGGCACAGTCGATATCAGAAACTCCTACGCTGTTCCTCACAATGAGTTCAACGACCAGGTCCTTATTTTCCTGCTGTGCTTTTTGTCATTCCTTATGCTTTTTTAGTAAAATTAATTCCCAACTTGTTATATGCTTGGTTGATGTGATATTGAAGCGAATTAACTTAATTTTCTTGAAGATCAGCTTACTGAGATCATGGCTTTTCGTAATATTTTGTTCGGTGTCTGAGTTGCAGGTTGCTTTGGATATTGATTACCATCACAATATGTTGATATCCCATCAGAAGGTGAATCCAAAGGAAGTCATTGTTGGATGGTAAGTATCATGATGGTGTTAATGAAATTTTAGATTTCTTCCGTGTTATCATGCAAATTTGAAGTCAGTTTTAATTGGGGAATTCTAATAATGATTTTCTGTTTGAAAATATATTGATATCGACTGAATGTATCTTCGTCATTATAATTTATATTGTAGTATATTGCAGTTCAAATGCGAAACATAAAACTTAAATTTCACAAATTGATATCTTTAGTCAGTTCTTGAGACTCTCATTATGGTTGAACAAAGAGTTTGGGTGTGTTAATAAGAAAAATCAAGATTTGAAAGCATTGGATAGAAGATTGGGGTCCTATAAAGCGGTGGTGGAAGGGCTTGAGAAATAAGGAGGCATGTGGCAAGTGCGGCAGTGGTGAGGTACATAGTCAATTTGAGCAAGGAACTGTTAAGAATTAGACAATTTGGTTGATGGGAGTGTTTCTGGGACTAGGGCTTGAGAAATAAGGAGGCATGTGGCAAGTGCGGCAGTGGTGAGGTACATAGTCAATTTGAGCAAGGAACTGTTAAGAATTAGACAATTTGGTTGATGGGAGTGTTTCTGGGACTGTGATATCCTTCCTTTGGATGAGGCTGTGTGTAATTGGATATTATGGAAGATTGGTTGATGAGTTCAGGTTATGTAAGGTATTGGTGGGAGGGAAAAAAAAGAAGATACTTCAACCAGAAAAAGCGTATGTGATTGATATGAAGTATGGGAGTGGTAAGGCTTTAGTGATAATGGGAGGGGGAAAGGGTTATAGGATTTTCCATTTAAGTTCTGATCAAACACGTTAACAATAAAAATAGAATCTACTACTGGTTCTATCACCAAAGATTTAATTCATCTAGGTTTTGGTAAGAGCATGAAATCAATGCTTCCCATGGTAGTTCCGTGAATTTAAACTCGATCTTTCCGTATTTTGACCTAAGTATAAACATTTGTAGTGTAGATTTGTAAGATTTTCTTGTTGATCAAAATTTTTATTGATCTTAATGAATGCTTGTAGGTATTCAACGGGTCTTGGAGTCACTGGTGGAAGTGCATTGATCCACGATTTCTATTCTAGAGAAGTTCCCAACCCAGTTCATTTGACTGTTGATACTGGATTCAGAAATGGAGAGGGTAACATCAAAGCTTATGTTTCACAGAATTTGTCTCTTGGAGATCGGCAACTTGCAACACAGTTTCAAGAAATTCCTCTCGATCTTCGCATGGTTGAAGCTGAGCGAGTTGGATGTAACATTAACCTTCTCCTTTCTCATTATTTTAGTATCATTGATGATCCATGCTGTTTCTCATACGCACTCAACACATTCACTTATGCATGTGTGTATAATTATTCTGACCTGACAGAGCAAAGGTACTTTGTCCAAAATTTTTGGGGAAAAATCAATGGTTCTGGTTACTTGGGGTTTTGTAGAAATAAATGAATCCATATGTTATCAACCACAGTTATACAGATTCTACTTGTTAAAAGGGAGCTGTTTGTTTATGATCTGAGTTTATCCAAAAGATACTTGTTTTATGTTTAAGTTATATTTTCAATGCTATGGTTATGCATTGTCAGCATAACTATGCGTTGTGAGAATTATTATAATCTGCCTATATAATGTATTATACTATTTATATTTTTCCTCAAAAAAGGTCTCTCTTAATCTCCTTAAGTTGGTCTGGGTCAATTTTCTATCTGTTGGATCAGATATGGCAAGCTGAGATGTATTAAGATGCATATGATACCTCATGCTTCTAAGATATCTATCTGTATTTGATATAACAGTTAAAACGCATGACCTTATATAAGGACTTAAGAGAAGAATTGTGTGAAATGTACATACTTTGTTTGCTACTGTAAAGGGAACAGAAGTTCATGAAGTCGTTTCATTTTTCTGGTATTTGAAATAATTGATGAGCACTTCTACCTATATGTTTAAGGAGAGTGAGTTGCCTTTCTTTCTTGTACACTGCCTTGTACATCTTATAAGTAAATACTAGTTTTGAATAAAGGTGTCTCTTTGTAGCACTATACAGCTTAGACTAAGAGCAGAAAACTTCACAAATCATAAACTAGCTACTGGTTATTTGATTCCAAGAAGGAGTTTTCATAAGTATTTTCACGTTGAATTCAGTGAAGTTGTAATGTAAATGTGATAAGTGAATTGCTTTGCTTGAAGTTTTCTGTCTAAATGGTTAGTTTCCTTATAAAACAACACTTTATCTCAAAACTAAGTCTGATTTCTCAGCAAACTTCTTCACATGATCAAATTCCATCCATTATACTTGTAGTTATCTCCATGCTGTTATTAAACAGAGTATTTGGCTAGCCTTTGAATTGGACAGGGAGTCTGGCCATTTTTTTGCAGAGCTTTATATGTACACATGTGCGCGCATTCAAGTATAATATATATTAGTTCACAATAATGATGAAAAAATATGTTTTGTTTAAGATGAGTGCTGTATTGCTGCTTGTTCTGTTTGAGTTTGTTATATTTCCATACTGCTACATATGTGTTTTTTCTCATCATTCAGAACTAGATTGTCTGTCCTGTTTTTGCCTATCTTTTAATTAGTATGTTGGTTGAAGTCAAAGCTTACTACTAAATTGTTTTCATATGATTAGTTCGAGTTATGAGCATGTCGTCAATTTGATTTGAAATCTTGATTTTTTCTCTTTGGCAGATGATATTCTAAAGACCCCAATGGTTGACAAACTCCCAACTGATTTGGAAGGGATGGAAGCCTCAATGGAGCGGCTTCTAGCTTTAATTGACGATGTTTACAAATATGTTGACAATGTCGTGGTTAGTAATGATGCTTAGCCTTGTTTTTTATTCCGATGATATTTACTATTGCTTTCATTTTATTAAATTTAATTACGGGTCTTATTTTCAGGAAGGCCGTGTTGAACCAGATAACAACTTAGGGAGATTTCTTGCAGATACTATCGCATCTCTTCCGAAACTAGCTCCAGCAGCTTTTGATAAGCTTGTGAATGACAGCCTGCAGGTACTACATAGTTGGGTTTGTTTTTTTGTGGTTACTAATTTTCCAACCCGGGAGATTCTTAAACTGGTATTTTTTGTTTACACCTTACAGGACAACTTGCTGTTGCTATATTTGTCAAGCATCACCAGGACACAACTCGCCCTCGCTGAAAAGTTGAATACTGCCGCTCAGGTTCTGTAATTCGTATCCACTTACAGAATATATGTGAAGACTATTTGACTTTTGAAAAGTCAGAGTGTTAGGGATATATGGCCATGTTTCCAGAGACAAGAACATGGCCTTTGTTTCAGAGAAGGTTGTAATATTTTTGTTTCATTGAAATATATGTAGGATTCTTCAATCTTTTCAAGATTGCGTTAACTGTTGTCTAGAAATATGATCATTTTTGGGGCTAATTTTGCGATGACATTGTAGTTCGTGTTTAGTCCTCCTTATCATTTTTGCTTGCTTGTAGTTCGTCAGCATCAAATTGAATTTTGATATCTTTTTGGCTTGGTTTCATACCCTATAAAAATAGGAGTAGTCTTACCTCCTTGGCTCGGATTAAGTTTCTATTTTACCAGGTCTATGATTTTTGATAGGGATTGAGCATTTTATCTGTGAAATTGAGAAAACTTGGGTCTGTGAATGTGATGGACCTGTTGCTGCGGTTTTTTATTTTATTTTCAAACATCAATCAAACCGAGCCGGTTGGCCTTAATTTTAAAACCGGCAGTTTCACCAGCTAAACAGTTCTATGATCTTAATTTTGTTTGACCCGCGGGTTGAAACTGTTACTTTCCCATTTCAACGTTCTGACTTCGCTCATCATTCAGACACCCATATCATATCAGACCACCCCACTCTCCTTACTTGGGGCTTGACTCCGTTTTTGAACTAGGAATCACCAAGTTCTGTTATTTTTCTCCCCAAGTTATGTAGAAAGTTTCAGATTTGATTCTCGTAAAGGGTAAGGTGGATATTCAATATGTATTATGTACTCCCCCTTCTCTCAATATCATTGTTTCAAGAAAAATTTTGAAAGGTCGTAAGTTCACGCTTGTGTGTCCATTTGCTACCATATTTTGTTTTCAATTTCATGTAATACTTGGAAATTCATACCGTCCAATCGAGTTAGAGGCACTCACCAAATGCGGGCTCTAAAATTCCCATACCATGCTCAAAACCTAGAGTCAATCTTGCCGATTGAGATGATCTTCCTCATAGTAAAGAAGGCTTTTGTTCTCTACATCGTCGGAAAGATTCGAAACTCAGCTACTATGGGCATTTTATGGTTCATAATTACAGATTGCATGGGCAAAATATGGTTTTAGTACATGCTGCGAACGCGATTGAAAATTTTACTTGGGTACCTACGAACCTATGAAAATTCTTGGGCTCGAGTCTCAGTTAACACATCATCACTCCACTTTATTAAAGTGAGCAAAAATGATTATATACATGTATGTAAAATATATATTTATTATTTTGATAATTAAAATAAAGAGCATGCCACTATTTAATGGTGAAGATAATGAATGTATATTTTACATGTAAACATTCATAATTGCAAAATAAAGCGTAAAAACTTCTATATAATTTTTGGACCCCCTAAGCGTAGGTAGCGAAAATCAATCAAAAAATTAAATAAGTTAAAAATATGTACATAGATAAATAATCTAGAGTCCATGGGATCCTGTAGACTCAGGATTATTTTTTCTAGATTTTCTCTATTTTTTTTTCCAATTTGAAAAGTCACTTCATGCTCGGGTGTTCATTTGAGATATTTTTTATTTCATGCAAACAATTGAGATCTATACCCTCCCACCGTGCAAGACGCACTTTACCATATACTGGTCACAAAAAACGTCGTTTCCACTAAAAAAAGAAGAGTCAAATGTGCGGACTGAGATGAGCTTCCTCATAATGAGCAACACTAATTTTCCCTACACCCTCAGAAAGATCCAAAAGCCTACTTTCTATAGAATTTTACGGTTCGTTATTATGAATGCATATAATAAGTTATTGTCGTTATAGTGCATGGTGCACTCGCAAAATATGTAAATTCTCGAGATTTGAATACAAGGTGACACATGATCAAAATAAGACGTAAAATTTGTATATAATATTTTGGAGCCCTAAAGGTAGGTACCAAATATCGATAAAAAAAACTCAGCAAATTAAACAAGTGAAAAAAAAAAAAAACAAATTCTGGAAAAATAATATAATATTCTCTAGATTTTCTCTATTTGATTTTTAATTTTGAAAGGTTAGAACTTCATACTCGTGTGTTCGTTTGGGACAAGTTTTTTAATTTGGATTTCATGTAAAAAGTTGGTATCTATATTGTCCCAACGTGCCTGAGGCACTTGACCATACGCATGCTCCAAAAAACCTAGTATTTCACTCAAAATTGAAGAGTCAAATTTGAGGATTGAGATGAGCTTCCTCGATCATAATGAAAAAAAAAATCTCATATTTCTTTCACTATTGGTATGTAAGATCCGAAAGCCAACTTTCTATGTGATTTCATAATTCATGATTATTGATTATGAATTACATAAGTAAAGTTATAATTGTTTTAATGCAGGATGTATGCTCTTGAAAAATCTACGTGCGCACTCGCTAATCTGTGAAAATACTTGGTGGCAAATCTCCACCTCCATATCTCCTCAAAGCTCGCCGGATCTGAGGTGGATATAAGTGCACCAATTCGCCCAACACAAATATTTTCATTTAGGGAAAAAATGTTCACACTCACACTTTTCTCCTTTTGCACTCCTCTCCTTGTTTCATTCATTGATTTTGCTTTGATTTGCTCAATTTGACAGTTAAAAAACATGGACGAGTGCATTAGAAGTAAATTGGAGTGCAAAAATTAGCTCATTTTCATTTATTGTTGGTATTGGTTTCGACAACTCCTAATTTCTTATATTTCTATATTTAACCTTTTAAAATTTGTATTCAAATCTCATTCAACAAAATTAACTTTGAGTGTCATTAAGCCAAACTAGCGATCATGGACCACATTTATATATATATTACTTTATTCAACTTTAGAGTTACCCAATAAAGAAATCCATCGATTCTAAATTAGGGTTGGGTAAATGTCACACATCCTAACACAACAAGCACTCCCAAATGCAAATATGATATTTGATTTGGTTTAAAAGGCTCGCATATATGAACCAAAATAAGAAAAGTAAAATTGTTGATAGTGCGATGAAAAGCTAGAGACTAAAATGTAATAAATCTTTTTGGCTTTTGCGCCTTAATGACATGCCAGCATGGATGATTGGCTATTTTTTCCCCAAAAACATATTCTTTGCTCCGTAAAATATGAATATTAGTAGATGGATGGGTTGGCTTTTGGCCTTTTTGTCTGGATGGTGGTTTTGAAGCTTCCACTCTGCTGCTTACAAATTATAGTTAGTGCTTAAACTACAAAGCACCACCAGCAGCAACAGCAACACCAAAAACCAGCAGCAATGGAGACAAGAAAGTAGAAAAGAAGGGAGATTTTTCGGGTGCCGGCCGCCTGGGTTTCACGCGTGCCCTAATTCGAGCTTTCAAGATTTCTTAAATCCAACGTACACGTTCACCTTCAAGCTCGATCATCATCGTCCATATATATTTAGAAATGAGATCCTAAAGTTTTGTGTAGATGGACAAATTGCAACAGACACACAAACAGGACACCATGGCACTTTTACCGATCTCATACATATATATATATATATATATATATATCGATCTCCTTCAACTGCTAGCTTCTCTGTGTTACTAATAATAATAATGGTTCTAGCTATAGCTATAGTACTACATATACATATTTTGATTCAAATATTTGATTTCCGTCAAATATTGTGATATTAACTTAATGCTTTGATCGAGATGTATGCATGCGCGTACTATTTGTTAATCAAATCTCGTTTAGACGACTGATATTAGCACGATATATTCAAGATTGTAGGTACTTACGTACCCATCAATCCCTATTTGTTAATCAATTCACATTTAGACGACTAATACTAACATGATATATTCAAGATGACATATATAAATTCGTTGGGGCTTATTTAACAAATTTATTCGTTAATTTAAATCGCGCTTTAAGCAATTGATACAAACACAATATTATTAAAGATGAGACGGGTACAGATAGGTTGGCACCTACCCGGCAAACCTTAGTGGGTTAGTACCAGAAATAATATGGTGATGATCATGTATCATAGCCATCAGCACACAGTGGATGACCTTCATAACATGTTCACTAATTGGGTGATTAATTAGTTTTAATTAAATAAATTACCTAGGAGTTAGGTGGTAGACCACATTCACAGACAGCAGTCAGCCAAATATTGTGCCAAGTACAAACTGACAAATATTTTACTCGTGAATGCAAAACATCCTCGGGAATTGTACAAAGTGAGAAGCACAACTTGGAACCACTGCTCTTCCAATTGACTACAGTTTACCAATTTACACCAGATTTTCACACTTGAATATTCTATTTTTTAACTATAAAATTAAATAAATTAAAACAGAAATAATAGATTTAGTAAGAGATTTTAAGATATTACGCTTGACTCTGATAAAAATGAGATTGATCACCATCGTTCATTATTATATTATAACCAGAGAAGAAAACAAAATTATAGGATGAAAAAAAACTGAGACAATATACGTAGTATAGAAATATAAGACTCTTACATATTATATTTCAAAAAAAATCTGGTTAATTAACATTCTTTATTCAAAATCTTGAGAGAGCAAACCATGCATGCATGCTTGAAAAAATTTCTTGGGATTTTGTCATTGGACCACACAAAATGGATCATGATTCGTGAATATCCCTACCCCTATCTTTGCTGATCAGATAGCTAATTTCTAGATTAATGATATTTCATTATTAACATTGCAAGAGATTACAAATTTGATTCCTTTTTTTCAATTGTTGAAGATTTGTAAATTGATCACTTGTTATTATCATTAGCAAGTGTAGATATGAAAATGTTATACCTCCACTTTCTTGTTGAAGATATGTATATATTTTTCAAATTTCACTACATATTAAGAAATGAATTATGAAAGTCGTTAAGGCTAGGCATTTTAGAGTTAAAAGTTCTAAATATCGACAAAATTTATCAATTAAATGTTAAATACTAATGATATACTTATATATATATATATATCTACGAATGAATTTCAAATTCAAATCCAATTCGTGATGTAAAAACGAGATTGCTTGCAAATCTCATGCACTCAACCATATATTCCCTATGTAGGGACAAACCCAAAACTACAAATTTCACCAACACCTTTTGATCACTCCCAGAATTATTAGGTACGTATATATATATAGCTATACAATGAAATGATACGTAAATATTTGAACACAAAAGCAAGCAAATTAAAGATGAAGCAAACCAAAATGAAACCAAGTCCATGACTCAAAAAAGGGGCATGTAGTTGCTTAAGACAGGAAGCACATGACATAGGAAAATCCAATTTGTCTCCCCACTTTTGGCTTCTCATGACTCAAAAAAGGGGCATGTAGTTGCTTAAGACAGGAAGCACATGACATAGGAAAATCCAATTTGTCTCCCCACTTTTGGCTTCTCATGAGTTGTCTCCACCTTAATTCTCCCAAATTTCTCTTTGTTTATTATGTTGCCACACACCCTTAAAAGGAGCTAGGGTTTATTAAGTTTAATTATTCCCCCACACCCACGCATACTATTAGACTTTGGGTCAACAATCTAACTCAGATCATCATATCAGTATCTTTGTCAGTCTGCTGCGATCACAACCGTCCAATCTGGAATCAGACAATGTGTAATTTTGACTTTCACTTGCATCCGTTCCAATCTTTCTTTTGCTAATCACAAATAATTAAGAGATATAATATCCATCACCAAATTATCTTTAGCAGACCACCAACTCAGCTAACAATTAATTGTGCTTTGGCCTTACTCACATGTCTTTGCAGTCTTGGACTTATATATTACAAGATTAATTAGTCTACTAATAGCACAACAAACCCTAAAACTGTCCAGTACTATACATATACATATATGAACTCAAGAAAATATATACATGTATTATAGGAGATTTTCTCCGGTGTAATTGGTGTTTCATAGGATATATCTAACATATATATATATATATATATATATATTTTTTACGTAAATTAAAAAAATAAACACATAATTATATATAACTGACTACAAAAGAAGAAAAATTCATTTATTATCTTGTCTACTCGTGGACCAAGGTTGAATAGTGGCAGCTTTCGCGCATGTCGTCCCTCATTTCTATCTCTCAGCACAAAAAACCGGGCTGATTAATTAAAGATAATTAAAAACGAACAAATCCACATAATTCAATCTTCAAATTCCCTAAAAACAACGCAGATCAATGTATAAAGAAAGGGATATATGATTTCATTAAAACAAAAACCTACTCCAAATTAAAAAAATGTGACACAAAAACTTACAAGAACCAAAGTATCCACTTTAGGGTATTATATATATATATGCACACGGGTTCACACTGTTTTGAGTTCAGAAGCTCAGAAAAGAAAGTTAGTTCTGAGGCAGCAGAGAAGAGATCGAATCGACTATTGTTCCATTCGTTTCTCTACACAATATTTGAAGCTCCAGAAAAAAAAAAAACAATTATGGATGAGGGCCTGTCAGGGTTTTGCATTAAAGCTGCGAGCTTTCGCGGTAATGGTAACGGCAACAGTAATGGTACCGCAGGAACCAAATGCGGGCGTTGGAATCCAACTACTGAACAAGTTAAAGTTCTGACGGACCTGTTCAGGTCTGGACTCCGAACGCCGAGCACCGATCAGATTCAGAAAATCTCGTCACAGTTAAGCTTTTATGGGAAGATCGAGAGCAAGAACGTGTTTTACTGGTTTCAGAACCACAAAGCCAGAGAAAGACAAAAGCGTCGTAAAGTTTCCATCGATGACAAAGACTTCACCCCTCGTCGAGATCATCAAGACAAAATTCCATCTCCAAAACGTATGTAATTAATTAATTACTAACATAGCTAGTTTGATATAATTATTTTCAAGTGTCATTGTTTTTGTGCTGATATCGTGCTTTTGTCGTTGCAGAAGTAAATAATCAAGTTTCTGAGCCTGCGAGGGTGGTCGAAACCCTTCAACTTTTCCCAGTGAACTCGTTGGATGAATCAGAAGGAGAGAAGCTGAGATTTCATGCAAATGAATATTGCAAAGAGGCTGCAACTTTTTCGTACAAGATCGGGACCGAAATGGACCATCCACCGTTGGATCTGCGTTTAAGCTTTCTTTAAATATCACAAGCTTTAGATTTTATGAAGAAGAAAACTGTAGCCAGTAGCCATGGCTGTGATAGCAGGTAGAATTTAGGGTTTAGCTGCTGGCATAAAGCATGACACGCATGAAGGGTGAAGAGATCGAAGTTGAAAATGAATTAACTTGTAGCTGAAAATTAACTAATTTAATTTACTTAAGTTGGTTTCGTTAATTAAAATATTGGAAATTGTTGGACATTCTCCTCCGCATGCATGTGGTTGGAAAATTAATTAACTTAGGTTCGATTGTTGGTATTAATTTCTCTGTGATTTATTCTGTTGGATTTTGTTGTTTCTATGAATGCTTGGAAATTGGAATTTCTCTTCTTCACATGAGAAATGTCTTCTGGGTCATGAGACTCATAACATTATTGGGTCCGCCTCCAGCTTTGAATTTCATGTGCTAATAATAATCTACTTATTCCCACTTCCCCACACCCCTCATTTATCCTCACTATGCACTTACAAAACTATTCTCAATCTCGTTTTGATGGATTTTATTTTTTTCTTGTTTATACCTCTTATTACAAAGAGATATATATACAACTAATTATATGACAGATTTTGAAAACTGCCTCTTCATAGTATACACTATTGGATGAAGTGATTAATAATTAAAGGGTGGCTTCTAGAATCTTAAATGGGAGTCGCAATAATAAAAAGTGATGGGCGAGGGCATGAAAACTTTTCCTAAAGGGTGGAAAGGGTGGTCACAAATAGTTCTCCCTTTCACGTTGTTCATCACGTGTAGAGGTGACACTTTTGGACCAACGTACGTATACATAATTTGAAACCGATACAAAATTAACCAAGTCTAAGTTGATTGTTGTCTGGCAGTACGATGAACAAATGATAGGTTGAGTTTAGAAATCAAGAAGTTAAGTGAATCAATCTGAATACAACACATAAAGGCCTCGTTTGGTATGCCGTATTGTACTGACTATTTCAGTCGGACATACTAATTTGTCCACCGGATAAACTGATTCTATGTAGTCAGGCGGTTGGTGCTCAACGGGATTAAAATGCCGACTATATTATACTAGCCGAGTTATATTATATTAGTTGATCATATTATATATATTGTACCTAGTGTAAGTTCACAATTTTTGTTTTTTTTACATAAAACTCATTTTTTTATTATTATAAAAGGAGAATAAAATAAAAATTAAGTCCAAGCATGAGCATACATTTTATTTAATTTCTTTTATACAGCATCTCAGGTGTTCATCATGATCAAGTATTTGATAAACATATATGTATCTATATTAAACATGTATCAATTATTATTATTACTATTATTATTATCATAATTATTTATTTCAATTGTATTTTAATTAATAATTATTATTATTTTACTATTTATTTTATTATTATTATTAATATTTATTATTATTATTATTACTTTTAAAGATTGCTGGTTATCCGACTATTTAATACAAACAATTTCAGGAGTATTGTTTTAGCGGATATGGACTGTATAAAAGTACTCAACCGTATTAACTTATTCGGTGACTAATTAATACGAGTGATACCAAATACCGATTTCGTACTATATTATCCTATTCGATTCCTTATACGATGTACCAAACGTAGCCAATCTATTGGGGTTAAGACCGTTCATTCTTCCAACACGATGTATTCAATAAATCAAGTTGAAATTGGCAAAGTTCTTACACAAACACGAAATGATATCCGTTAACAAAAAATTATCACTTAATCATGTACTACTTATTATACGATGCAACGAGATGAATGGATATAAAATAAACATATTATGGAAAAATGAAAACATGACATCTAATGAGATATATGAGTTTATTCACTTTTATTTCCAGTTGGATCACTAAAAAATAAAGTTTTTCCAGATTTTGTGCCTTGCCCTACAATTTCTTCAGAGAGAGATCTGATGAGTTTGACAGAGATGGAGCTTCAGGTGGTGGTGGTAGTTCTTTAGCGTTATGAGTTTTTTTTGTTTGAGGAAAGCGTTATGATTGAGTTGTTAATTTATCTTTTTCATCGCTTATTCAAAATTTAATAAATTTAGACGCAATGTAAAAATATTTGTATTATTTGTCATTAATTAGTCATTACATAATAAAATAAGAAATTAATTACATATTAGTCCCGTTTTAATAGTCAACATTTAAAACAATCAATTTATTGATGATTTAGATTCTACGTCAGCATCTAATTTTTTTATTATTTAATATTATTTTATTTTTCCTATATTACCCTTTAATTTATCTTTTTTTTTTCTCAAAAATTAATATTATCTTATGTGATATTTGTTTAAAGAATCTATTTTTAAAGTGTTTGAATTTCAAAAGGATTGTCTTCAATCCCTTTAGTTACCTGCAAATATATAGAAAACATATAATTGTATAAAAAAAATTGAAAACATAGCAAAGTACGTACAAAATATAAAATACCTAAATAAAAGGTTTATGAAATGAGTCTACCTATGAATTAGGTTATTTGAACAATTAACCTATGAATTAATTAGGTTATTTGAACTATTAACCTATGAATTAGGTTAAAAAAATCACATGAAGTTAAATTGATTGAGTATGTTATAGAGGTAAAACAAATATCATGAAAATCCAAACGAGAATATACCTTTGAAATAGGAAAATTAACATATTATCTATTCATTACATAGGAAGAAACCCCATTAACACTACACCTATTGCTAAAACCCTAATTGCTGCCCTCACAATAACAATTCTTTTAATTCTTTCATTTGAAGGGGCTGATGATGAACTAATTCTCACATTCATCTCTCTCTCTCTCTCAATGCAGGAGTATGGAAGAGTCTTCAAAAACCAATTCAAGTTTGGAGATCAGTGAAGAGGATGGTGAGGTTGAGAGTTTTGAGGCTGCAAATAATAACACGGAAGTGAAGAATACAATGAACCCACAAGAGACCGCAGAAGAACCTAAACAAGATAACAAGTAAAGACACGAGCGGGGAGGGGGGGGGGGGGGGGGGGGGGGGGGTGGGTGGGGTTTGCATGAATGATGATTGATTGATTACTTATTAACTAAGGCGAATTAAGGTCTACTATCCACTCTAACCAATTAGAGTTACTAACCAGATTTCCTTGACCTAATTACTATGAATTCTCTGAATTAAGTGCCTATGCAAATGTCCGACTAAGGCCCACTCCACATATATTATTCTCTCTTACTTGTCATCTTTAGTGACAATGATGTGTACCTAGAACGTCTATCATCTACCGTTTAAGATAATGCATGAAGTACGAAGAGAATTTGATGACACTACACTACCCCTAAAAAAGTGATGTGCAATCCTAGGTTGTCATGAGTTAAGATTAGGAATAGGTGTCCCTCCACCTACCCTTGATGTTGCAAATCACAAGATGATATGATGGTCCGTCAAGCAATTACAACAATAATTATATGCAAACAAGGTAGCTACGCTTATAGGCATAAATTAAGGTAATTAAGCATAGTAATCCAACTTATTCAGCATTCATAACAATTAAAATCAAGAGCCATAAATCTAATCAAGTAACTAACATGGCTAGGGCTTCAAGCATCCCTAATCCTAAAACGAGTACTCACACATAACTGAAATTGAAACAAACATAATTGAATTCATTAAAGTAAAAGCAATAAAAGTAAAGATACAAGGGAGATTATTGAAGATGAAACACAGCAGAAGACCACGCCAGAGCTTGTCCTCCAATGCTCACGTCCAACTCTCTCAAAAGCATAAATTAAAAACTGTTTGAATTTAAAACTGAATTACAACAATAAGGTGCGGCTAGGGTCTCTCCAGTGCTCACTTGCGAGCATTAGGGTCCTTTATATAGGCCTCTAAACCTTTACAATGTAGGAGACAATCTAGGATAAAATCCTAATAAAAAACTGTCTCAAAACTCCTATCCTAGTTTGAATTAGGACTAAAAAAGGTCCTCCTTGTTGGATTTGGAGTAGGAATTGCTGCAATAACTGGGCTGGGCCACCCTTGGTCATGTTTTACACAACAAGGCCCTAATTTGACACTTTTGGGCCACTTAAGGACTTATCGAGAACTTGGCGTGTCTAAGCCAATATAACTGGGCCAAACCATGTCTTGGACTGCCATATGATGTAATTTGATGGATTATGGGCTTTGGCTTACTCGAAGGCTGGCAGAACAGGGAGATCGTAAAATTGCACCCTAATTATGGCGCAAACGTGTCTTGGAGCGTGCCGCTGGCGGATCATGATGAGGTGTCTCTGGTAGGGAACTAGGACTGCGCTTTTGAGGTGCACCAGGGGCTTGGTAGAAGTGCAGTAGGGTATGTCTGAGCGCATAGCTTCCATCGGGTTTCAGGTTAGGACCCAAACTGGCCCTCTTGGCTTGGACTTCATTTCAGGGCATGTCAAGGACATGTTCTTGACCTCGATAGGGGCCTTTCTGGGACTCGGTAGGATGTCTCAGTTTGAAACCCGATATTCATTTTGAGATATCTCCTTCGTTATAACTCCGATTCGAGTCCTTCTTTTTGCGTTCTTCTCATAGTCTACCTATCTTTCCAAATCTGCACAAGTCTCACAAGATTGATCATTTTCTACTATTGATGGTACAAAATCATTCAAAAGACATATAAAAGAGGTATTTAAGGGCATCAAAATGATGGATAAATAATGACTGAACAAATACCCCCAAACCTATCTTTTGCTAGTCCCTAAGCAAAACAAACTTAAACAAAATGAAAAGACTCGCTCTTAGTTAAGATAGAATATTTAAACCCCTAGGTTCACTTAGTAGGAGTTTTGTCTCCTGAGGGTTATAGCAGCACGATACCCACAAACGTTTTACTTAGACATTTAGGATGCCATATCAGTACTTTTAACAAGCTAATACGGATCAAAGTAAGTAGACATGCTTTGCAGAACCAAAAGAGATGCCATAGCCTTGAGTGCCATGTGTCAAGTGTAAGTGCCAACATTCAAGTGATCATGTTTGAAAACAACTTCATCTAAGTACCCTAAAAAGATTTCGCCTCGACTCTAATCCTCACTAGGCAACTCTCAATGCACGCAAGAATCCTAGGCTTTCACTCTTTCAAGCATATGTTATGAGTTTATGTTAGAGAATTCAAGTTTAATCACATATGAGTATCAATGAAGAATATCACTTTACGGAAATAAAGATGTCAGGACCCGTCCCGAATTTCCCCTCGAAACCCGGGAAGAACCCTGATCCCGTCTGACAACCTAAGAAAAGGTTCCCAAAATACCCTTCAATCCTTACAAATTATAATAACAATAATAAATACTTCCTCTTGTCAGACAAGGGACTTAAGCACTCAATAATTCCCGTAATTGACGACCAATCAAATACAACATAATATCAGAGCATCTAAGTAGGATCAAGAGTAAAATTTAGATATCCTAATCAAATATACAACACAGCGCAGTCGAAATCCTAATGCCTCAGCCTCGAGATCAATGTTCGCGTCAACTCTACTCAACTGCCTGAAGGGGGTTTAAACACAAAAGTTGTGAGTGGACAAAAATAATCATTTATAAATTCCTTTTCGAAGAATTACCTTTCTTCCCCTCCATTTATAAAATCATGCATGCATAACATAAAACAATTTATCATATAAAAACATCATATGTAAATCATCCAAAATTCACATTTATCTTTAAAACCATTTAATTGGACTCACATAAAATCTGTATAATAAAATACCTCGTAATCCACAATTTTGTTTGAAAATCTCTTCAAAGGAGTTTAAAATCATTTGGTTCAATCTGGACACAATTATCTCAAATTCAAATCATTTCGTTCCAACCGCCACATAATATCTCAAATTCACTGTTCCCGACATATTCATAACACACCAGGGTATCCCTTGAGATGTGTTCAAATCTGTACAACTCTGTGTACCATCTGTACTGTCTGTAATATCTGTACTATGCATAGACAGCTTCGCAACCTGGCGGAGCAAGGCCCCTCAACACCAAGGTCCGAACCCTCAATAACTGGCAGAGCAAGACCCCTCAACACCAGTCAGAGCAACAACAATCATCGGGACGGGAATCAGTGAATCAAATCCATACTTCGAAATCTTTGTTTCGCAGCCTAAGCCAAATTCTTTGAAATATCATTTTATGGCCAAAATCGGTAAAATCACAATTATGAGTCTAAACCCAAATCACATACTCAAATAGTCACCACGTCAAAACGATATCAAAATCGAGTGCAAAATCAGGCCATTTCTCAAAACATACTTTCACTGAAATATTGTAAAATATGTGTCCAGTATCATTTCTAAAATCCAGAAATTCATTTCACTCATACTCAACAGTATTTAAATCAAAGATACATTTATGCATGCATTATAGTTTATAAATCAAAGTCCACTCACAAACCTATCGAAGCAAGCTCAATCCCGAACTGTACGCTCCCCTGAAGTTCCCGGAGCAGTATCGCCTGTCCAAATTAATAATCGGGATTACCAGCTAATAATAATAATCTTAAATATAAACCCCATAAACCCCGGGTGTCTAACTATGCTGGCCTAGAAAACACAGCAACCTTAAAACGTCCGAAACAGCCCCTAAACGACATCCGATCGACTCGAAACCTGCGCCAACAGGTCCGGAACGTCAAAAACTACTTGGTACGCGCCACAGTGACATCAGACTCAGCCCCACGCACCGCCACGCGCCGACGGAAGGTCGGAACACGCGCCCTCACGCGCCGGTCACGCGCCTGCTACAGTACCCACGCGCCTGAACCGGTCCAACCCGATTCGGCTCAACCTGACCCGGTCCAACTCGACCCGACCGGTTCACTCAACCCGACCGGTTCAACTCGACCCGACCGGTTCAACTCTACCCGACCGGTCACCGGCGACTCACCGGAGAAGATGACCGGCTGCCGTCGCCGGAAGTTGACCGGAGAAGATGACCGGCAGCGCCGTCGCCGCTGTCTGGTTTCGCCGGAATCCTCCATTTCCGGCCGAAACTTCAAGCTTTCCTAACTTCCTCAAAACTCAACCATTTTTCACAAATTTTACGTCTAAATCTATCTACTCGAACCCAGGAATCCAAATATGACCTCAAAACCACAAACACGTACCTGTGCTAGCCGGAAAATCGATCGGAAGGTCCGGAACTTCCTATCCTCGGTTCGGCTTCCACCGTGGTCCTCTCCTTCCATGGTTGGTACGGTTGTGATCGTGGGAAGGAGTAGAATATGATTAGTTGATCAAAACTGGAAGTTGGAGCCTTGAAATCAAAGTTGACTTTGTGGATTTTTGGATGATTTTCGCACGGTTTGGTGGTTTGTGTATGTTTGTCACAGAGAGGATGAATGAGATGATAATGATAAGGATGAAATGAAGATGGATCAGATTACACTGATTTGGGGTTAAAAATATCTACCCCAAGTCAAAAATTACCAAAATGCCCTTGCACATATAGACCCATAACTTCCGTCCACGAACTCCGTTTTCCGCGTGCCGCCTGTCTACGAACTCGTGAGTTCGAGACCTACGCAACGGTACCCAAAACACCACCAAAAGTGTCTTGAAACAAAATTTGACTTCCATGCCCTTTACCGACCAAGGGTAAAATCGTCATTTTACATAAATAATTTACTTAAATTCAATAATTGAAATTCCGGGTTGTTACAAAAGATCTCATGAAAGGAATTGAACTTTAAGAACATAGATACATACCTTAATCCTCAGCATGATTGTCTATAAGATCAGTTAAGTATTCCACTTTAGGTTGTAATGGGGCTAAGCTTTGGGGTTTGGAAAGATGATAGGGATTCAAAGAACCTGAAATGTGCCAAGGCATGAAAAGTGATGACTCAAACTTAGAACTTTCTGACTGAATCCTTGCTTAAGGCCCACGACATTGTGCTTTCTTGATGGCTTATTTTCAAGTCTTTGGCCCACTTGGCTCAATTCACTTTATTTTTCACTTTTTTTCTTTTCGCTTTTCAATTTTTGTCTTCTTTCTTGTGTTTTCTTGAATTTTGTTCTTCTTTTTCTTTTGAATTGAATTGAACCAAGATCATGCAATGATTTCCTCATTCTTTTCATGCAGCTTGTCTCATGTAGAGCTCGAACTTTTCAAAACTTTGAACTTTGATCAAAACGCCAATGTGTAAGGACCCTTCCCGAATTTTCCCTCGAAACCCGAAAAGAACCCTTATCCCGTCTGACAGCTCTTTTACCTAAAAATTTAAATACCAAAATTACCCTTTGTTCTTGAATAATTTTTATTAAACCTTACAGGGTTCCCGACAGAACCTCTGTACTTACTGACCACTCCTACCTGTCAGACGCAGAATAGTATACAGGTCAAAGCCAATACCTCGAAATAGTGGTGGTTCAAATAGGAATACCCTCTGACACCAAATGTCAGTAGGTCAGACACTGCTGACATCTCTACTGGAATACCACAAGACAACAGACTAGTCAGATACTTGTGAACCAACAATAATTTGTCATTCTGGGTCACCGCCCACAGCAACCCACAGACCCGGATGACGAAGTATTTCCATAGGTTGATTAATCACATGACAATCGTCGTCAAACCATATTAGAGCCGGAAATATCCTCGGCTATCATATCGTATCGTCAACCGAAATAACATTTGGCTATCATATCACATAAGTCGACATATCCCTAGCCACCAGGGTATCCCTTGGGGTGTGCTAGTCCTGTATTACCACTCTATGTACTATGCATAAATAGCCTCGTGACCCGGCGGAGCCAAAACTCCTCGATGCCAGAGTCAGAGCACTCAACCCGACCGGTTACCAGTGACTCGCCAGAGAAGATGACCGGACCGCCACCTCCGCCATCGTCTGGTTCGCCGGAAATTGCCATTTCCGGTTGATTTTCAAGGTTTTCTAACTTCTTCATTTCTTGACCGTTTTTCACGATCTACACATGGAAATTCATCTACTTTTCACCAAGAATCCAAATATGAGGTCAAAGTTCCGAAATCGTACCTGGTTTGGTCGGAAAACCGCCGAGAAGATTCGGTTCACCTTCCTCCTCCGTCCGTCGCCTACGGCGGTGCTCCCGCTCCAATAACTACCCCAAAATGCTCGTGTGGTCCCGGGGAAGATCCTCCCGACCTTGGTTTCGTTCGAATCAGATTGAAATCCATCCGATGAAAATGGGGTCTTCGGTGTTCGTACGGGGAGGATTTCGGGTAGGAGAGAGACTGAATGGACCGATCTCTCGAGGAGAGAGAAAAATATCTGCTATATAGTTCCAATTTTTCCAAAATTACCAAACTGCCCCTAAAGCTTCTAGACCCGTAACGAACTCACCGGGTCTCCGTTTTCTGCGTGCCGCCTGTCTACGAACTCGTGAGTTCGAGGCCTACGCAACGACCCAAGAAAAATTCCCAAAAGTACTGCCAGTCAAAAAGTGACTCCCGAACTCGTCCAAAATTGAGGGTAAAATTGTCCAATTCTCAAAATAATTTAATTTCTGGTCCGGGTCGTTACACAATGTCTTGGAAAAGGGTCGGTGAAGAATGGGACTCACATGGGATTTTCTCTAGCAGAGGAGCTCCAACTTCTCTGAGAACCCAAGAAACGATGAGGGTCGGTGGAGCCGTGGACTGCTAATTGTGGTCTTCTCTTCCCGTCTCTTCTAGAGATCTTGTCTTTGTTGAGATTGGGACGGAGTGGGCTGGTAGCTGTGGTATTGAGACAAAGGGAGACTTGTTGCTTCCACGATGCAGCGGCTATGGAGAGTATGAGATGTGCATTTGGCGGAGCAGTGGAGGTATTGAGACGAAGGAGACGAAGGGAGACTGGTGCGATTGGGAAGCTTGGGTTTCTTCGATCTGTTTTGATTTTTTTTTCTTTAGGATTTTTTTAAAATTTTATTTTTAATTTAGGAATTATAAACAAATAAATTGGTGAAAATGAATAAGAAGGCAATTCACATCAGCTGCCACATAAAGTAGCCACTAAATTGTAATTTAATGTGTCTAAATAATATTATTCTTAATAAAATTGACTATATTAAAAATTCACCCATTAAAACCTTACCTATATATAATTACCTCATAAAATAATTGTTTTGATTAAGAGAGAGAGCGAGAAAGAATGCTCTTAAAGCTACAAGTCTTATGGGTTATAGCCCAATGAAACTGAGGCCCAATTTGAAAACTTGGGCTTGGTGCTTAACTCAGGCGTAGGAAAAAATCAGGTTTTTTCATAAAAAAAATGTCTGGTTCGGTGAGAGCCCGAGAGGAAAGAAAACTGAGGGAAGAGCAGCTGAAGAAGCAAAGAGCTTTTACAAGTTAAAAGAGGTTTCCTGGAGAAGAAGCTAACTGAAATTCAAAGCAAAAAAAACCAAAATTCAGTGCTAGAAGAAGAAATTAGCAATGGATGTGATCAAAACGCAGCAAATCTCATCCAGACCAATCGAGAAGGTGATAGTTCACCCTCTGGTTTTGCTCAGCATCGTCGATAACTACAACAGGGTCGCCAAGGACACTCGCAAGCGCGTCGTCGGAGTTCTTCTTGGTTCATCTTTCAGGGGCACTGTTGACGTCACCAACAGCTATGCCGGTTCGTATACTTTTATCCACTCTGACTTTGCTTTGGTCATCGGCTTTGTTTGGATCTCGGTTCTTTTTTCTTTAAAAAATATATTTCTTTTGTCTTTCAGATGATATTTTACTATTTTGATATGATTGACGTCGGTTTGGTTTTGAAGTTTGCTTCAATTGTGGTGAATATACTTTGTTCCTATGGAAAATTTTGTCTTTAGATTATGGCATTGTGAAAATAAAGTGTATTTTTGCTGCTTTGATCTTGAACTTGGAATAGGCTAAGCAAATTTAGGTTATTGCATGTCGCTATATGAACTTGTCATCACATATTTTAGATTAAATTTCAAAATTTAGACTTTAGAAATGTTAAAGAAATGCAATCTGATAATGCATTTATAATTTCAACCAGAGAGGCATTGAGGTCGTTGTATACATGTAAATTTGTTTTAAGTTATTTCACTTATTTGCAAATGCATCGCCCTGTGAAATTAGAAAAGGTATTCGTTTTTGTATGAAATGGCATTACATGGTGAGCTTTATAAGCTATTTGCCTATCTCTTCGTATGTTCTTTAGTTGTTATTGTCTCTACCACTTGCAATCTAATGCTATGTTGAGTTTCTTATTTATTGGATTTCGAAAAGGATGTTATCAGTATAATCTATGCAGTATCAGCCTTGAATTCCTTGAATGTCCCCGTAAACTTACCTAGTTACTTTAGGTGTGTTTGTCTAGCTGTAGTTGTACTAAAGATTTTTGTATTTTTTTCTTTCCCATCTTCTTGATTCTACTGAATTTATTTCTTCAGATTAAATGTCTTTACTTTTGATTCATGTGAAGTTTGAATCTCTATTAACAGTTCCCTTTGAAGAGGATGACAAGGATCCAAGTATCTGGTTTCTTGACCACAATTACCATGAGTCCATGTATTCCATGGCGAAGAGAATAAATGGTAGTGTTCAAGATATTTGTCTCTAATACCATATATGTACATTATCTGTTACAATGAAAATATTGACAAATAACTTTTTTCAGCAAAGGAGCATGTTGTGGGATGGTACAGCACGGGTCCTAAATTGCGAGAAAATGACTTGGACATTCATGGTTTATTCAATGAGTAAGTTCACCAACCCTATTTAAAGCAGTGCTACTTGGACTTGAGATTCCATTGGAATATCATGAGTGTTTATATTAACCAGTCTGGTTAACAAAATTATGTGGAGGGACAGCATTGTGATAAATTCAAAAGTATTAAAGTTGAAATGGTTCAAATTGAGATTAGAGAAACCAAATTAAATTTTCAACTAGCTAGAAGCAAAAGGTTTGCTTCTCCCTCTTTTCTTTTCTACGATCTTCATTGTTAGCTGGTGTTACTTGAAAATTGGTGAAAATCTAAAAACAACAACTAAGATGCCTGAGAATTTGAAAATCTTGTGGCTGCACATCAGTTTCATTGATGTTGGTTATGAGGATGCAGTATAACTTTAAGTGATATTCTTCTGAAACGGTGGAAATCAGAGTTTGGTACTTAGCACCCATCTTCAGTATACCTGTAAGTGGTGTTTCTTTGTCATGGGAAAGCATACTTTGGTACTTAGCAACCATCTGCAGGAAACATGAATCCCTGTCTCTTTTCTTTGTCTAACATGTGCTCTTAATTTGCAGCTATGTTCCAAATCCTGTCTTGGTAATAATCGATGTCCAACCTAAGGAGCTTGGACTACCCACAAAAGCTTATTGTGCCGTTGAAGAAGTTAAAGAGGTAGAATTAATAATATTCTGATATAGCTTTCTTTTGTATAGGTCTCATCTAACACTAAGCTATGAGAAGAGAATCTGTGTGGTTAGAGCTACTTTTGACTTGAAATCTGGTTTTAATGCTGCAAATTTGAATTAACGTGTCTGTATGATTGCAGAATGCTACCCAGAAAAGTCAGAAGGTGTTTGTTCATGTGCCTTCTGAAATTGCTGCCCACGAAGTTGAGGAAATTGGTATGCTCAAGAACCTGTGGTCCCCCTTTCTTTTGACCACCTTTAATCAAAAGGACTTCTAACTTATCGCATGTACAGATTAATTTCTTTTTTTGCTTTTTCTGTTGGTGGGCACGAATTTGACCCTCTACTTCTGGTTTTGATTTGACATGTTCCCTTTAACAGGAGTGGAACATTTGCTTAGAGATGTGAAGGATACAACCATCAGCACTCTGGCAACAGAGGTTTGATTTGATTAGATCATTTAGCATTTTCACTTTTTATTCACAGACTTATGTCGCTGAGTGTGTACTGGAGTATGAGTTTGATTTATTAGATTTTCTTGTGAGTATGAGCGGCCACACAAGAAACTTAATTTTCATGGCTTTTACAGGTCACAGGGAAACTCACAGCCTTGAAGGGATTAGATGCAAGACTCCGAGAGATTCGGGGTTATCTTGACCTTGTTATCGATGGCAAGCTCCCATTAAACCACGAGATTTTGTACCACCTCCAGGTTCAATTCTGGCTTAACCCATTTATAGCATAAGCTAGAATCTTAGTATCTTGTCGTCTTTCATCAGGTTTTGAGTGCAAGTTCATTTGGTTACTGGTGGTTTACTCACCATTACATGAACAGTTTCTTATTTTTCTATTCAAAATCCTTGTAGGACGTCTTCAATCTTCTTCCAAATCTTAATGTTTCTGAGTTGGTCAAGGCTTTTTCAGGTAAAGAAGCTACCATCTTGCTAGTTCCATTTATTATCCTCCGACCTGCCTTAAGATTTTTCAATGCGTAAATGTTTGTTGTGTTGGCATTTTGTTTATGCTGTTGTTGTCATGTGCAGTGAAAACAAACGATATGATGTTGGTTATTTATCTTTCTTCCCTAATCCGAAGCGTCGTTGCTCTTCACAACTTGATCAACAACAAGGTGAGACATTTCCGTAACTGTAACATTCATTTTAGTATTCCTGTGTTGCATAAAATGTATTCAGAAGGGAACGTTTCGAAATATTT
This sequence comes from Oemleria cerasiformis, assembly GCA_037349345.1. NCBI lineage: Eukaryota > Viridiplantae > Streptophyta > Magnoliopsida > Rosales > Rosaceae > Oemleria > Oemleria cerasiformis. The sequence goes on along the minus strand of JAZGTL010000007.1, from coordinate 34,032,541 downwards.
CAGATGCACAACAAGGAGCATGAAAAGGCAGAAGACTCAAAACAAGTCGCAGTACCAGCTGCAGCCGGATGATAAAAAGAATGCATACTTTGAGTTCATTCCATCCTGGATCAATTTCAACTCTGAATTGGAGGGATGCACAGGACATGATGCCTGATATGATAATTACCCCTAATGGTTTGCCATGTCACAGATGCTTCTTAAATACAATTTCGGGGTTGTCAAGTGACCATGGAAATACTCAGTTTGTACTCTAAAATTCGCGTTTCCTTCCATTCCTCCATCTTGTTTCATCTGTTTTGTTTACGTCATGAAACATTTTGTTTTATTTTTTTAACTCAAAACTCATTTATTTTAAACCTGAAACTGGAATTTAGGCCATCTTATAATTCTACCATTCTTGATTGTGTTTATATCGAGGTGACTACCGCATCGAGTATTTTCTGTTAATTTTCCTCAAAACTTGATTGCTCCACCAATTCCCCAACTCTTTTCTTTTACTCTAGCTTTAAACAAAAGCAGTATTTTCTGCCGTCTTTTTCTCAATTTTGTATGGATGGTTGGGTGTAAAGCGTCTGTAATTGACATTTTTCGTTCGTCATCAAAGCCCAGGGTCAAAATTTAGGGCCCAGAAGACAGATGGTGGAAACTAAAAAAAAAAAAGAGTTTAAATTTGTCATTTTGTTATGTTTTTCCAGTTAAATTTTTAACGAAAATTTGATGAAGTACAAACAAAACAAAAGCTCGCACGAAAATTGATAAGGAGAAAATTGAAGAAATACTCCAATTTTTTTAAGAACTTCATCAGTAATGAAGTTGATAATGGAAATCTTTCAATTTTTACAACATTTCGTTCTCATTTTGGGTTCTATCAGTAATGAAGGTAACAAAAAAAAAAAATTACAAAGTTAAAAGAAGATGTTAGTTTCACACCGTCACTGAATCTTACTCACTGTCATCACTCATCATCAGCCTGAACAGATTGCTCGAACTCGGCATCCATCACAACGCCGTCCATAATATGCACAACGCTCGCCTTATTCCTCAGATCCACTCTCGTTGACCGAACCCTGTTGACCACCAGCATTCCATCTTCATCTTTCGAGATGTACAGAGCAAACCCGGATATCGAATCGTACGACAGCTCCTTACCCATCGCCACGTTGACTGAAGTCAGACTCCGAGGCACGGCGGAGAACCCCAATACCCGAGAAATTACTGCATACGTGTCGTTCATCTTCTCCCCCGCAAGACTGTCGTTTGGGCGGAGCCGCAAATCGCGCTCGAAAGCCTTCTCCGACGGAAGAAACAGAGTAAAGGCGAGATCTTCAGGCAGCATTTCAATCATCATTTCCCCAAATTTCCCAATGAAAAATCCGCCATTGTTGGAAGCTTGTTTGATGGTTTTTGCAGCGGGATACAATCCAAATGGGATCTCTGGAAGCCGGAGGATTGAGATGCTGAGAATGAGCAGGCAACAGATGAACACAACCCACCATACGAAAGCAATCGGGTTCCTCAAAATCCGGCTTCTTCTCATCGTCTTTGATGACCCAGAGTGACGGACGAGTTCCCGACGCTCGGGATCTTGCCACGTGGCTTTGAGGAGGATTTGATCTGGGCTGAGATGGAGTTGCTGGTGAGGTCCAGGTCCAGGAGCTTCACGGTGCGGCGAGCGAGTTGGGAGCGGGTAAAAGCCACAGATTTAGGGAGGTAAAGAGTTTCTGGCAGCAAGGTTGGAAACGACGTCGCATACGTGAATTGTCTGAAATGAGTGCGGCCCAAACTTGGCCTCAATACTAATGGTCAAAGAAAATTAATGCACATCTAAATTACATAAGAGTCTCAAGGGTTGACTTTAATTAGAAAAACAAAAATTAAAATTCACAAATGGATAAATAAACATCCTCCAATCCCATCCCCATGTATCCAACACTAATCAACCCCTTCATCCCCGGACCCATCCAAATCCAACGGTCAACAGCAGAGTGCATACCAAAATTGCATCCCTTCATAAACCACACCAAAACATTTTCCCTCCATCCCCAACCGCCTCTTTTTATCCTTTATAACAAAAACCTGACGTCATTCACAGGCTTAGCTTGACACACGTATTGCATGAACTCAGAATCGGTTTCAAGCAACGCCATTGTGTCAGGCGCCAAAACCACCTCGAGATCAACGCTCCCTCCTCCTTCCCTCCCCGGAAACGCCGAAATCTTCCCGTCAAATTTATTCGCCCTCCCGCTTCGAATCGCCATCGGCCTCCCCCACCCGAAATCGTTGTCGTACATCGGAAATCTCGGCGAGCTTCCCATCGTCATCATTGCACCATCTGGATTCCCGAGCGGAAACACCCGCGGGTCGCGCTCCCAATCCTCTACAACACCCCGTACCTTGTCGTTGTCGTGCGCCTTCACGTTCTTGTTCAGCTGCTCAGCGCACCACCGCGTATCGTTCGACAGTACCTCCCCAGCCGTCGCGTAAGTCGGAATGCTCTGAATCGCGTTTCCGAAATAGTAAGCGTCGAGCTTCGGCTCCAGCCTGTGACGACAATTGACCGCCATTCTGAAAGTCGTCGTTTTGGAAGCTGGCAACTTCCTCGCACGCGTCACGGATCGCCACAGCAGCGCGCAGAGGGACTGAAATGACGAGATTTCTGGTGTCGTATTTTTCGCGTTGGAGTTGGAAGTTTTGAACCAATTTTCAATAATTGACGTCACTCTCGCGCCGTTGCTGTTGGTCATCTGGTAAGGATCGTTGCTCTGCTTCCCGAGAATCTCGACGGCGCTAATTAAAGGGTCGTCGTTTTGGAATTCACTAAATTTTTTATTGTTGGTTCGGGCTTTGAGTCTCTGAATCGCTTCTCTGCTGAAGCTGAAGATTCGCTCGCGCAACGGCTCGGTGAGGGAGAAGGTGACCTTCGGACCTCGCTCCGGAAATCGGAGCACCGACGGCGATATCAGTACCGAGTCCCGGATGAATTCCGGCTGCCTCGTCACTAGTGCTTTCGCGTAATTATGATTTTCTGTCAATGATCGGGAGAGCTCGGCGAAGGTGTTGAAGAAGTTCCAGAAGGAGGTGCCGTCGGTGACGGCGTGGTTGACAGCGCAGCCAATGAAAACGGCATCGTTGAGCTCGGTGACCTGGACGGCCAGGATTGGGTTGTGATGGCCTGTGTAGCTGACAGTCCTGTCATAGGCGAAGAAGTCCTTGACGCATTGAGGGACGTGATTGGGAACCAGGACGTCACGGGTGGAGAGAGTGGGCGCGGAGGCGTGGATGAAATCCACGCCAGCGTCATTGCACGTGATGTACACGTGACCGGTGGAGTAGGTGGTTAGGCGGCCGGACAATGGGGGGAAACGGGAAAGGGTTTGGGAGAGGGCGGTTTTGAGGAGGGGGATGAGGGATTGGTGGAGGGGGAAGGGCGGGAGAGGGAAGAGGAGGCCTTTTTGGATGTAGTGGCAGGAGAGCATGGGGATGTCGGAGACGGAGAGCTGGAGGTCTCCGAGGGTGGAGGGTTGGTCGGGGAAGACGGTGGAGTTGGCCACCACGTGAGTTTGAGACGTCATCGGCGAGATGGAAGAAGGCATTTTGAAGATTGAGAATTGAGATTCGCCGATGAGTTGTGTGTGGTAATGGAGTGGGCTTGGGAGTGAGAGAGGATGATGAGTGATGAAAGGATGGGAGTTTGCATTGGTATTTATAGGGTGGCGTTGGGGATTTTGATTCATGAATGTGCCGACTTCGGATAGTGATTCATGACACTTTGCTGATTTGGCTGTCATAGATATTTTTTTAACGTGTTTCATCGTCAATTTTTTTTTTGCCAAAGTGTTTCTTTTTGTCCGGAAGTACGTGTTTTATGATCTTTGGTTCTGCATAATAATCTCACTTCGGCATTATTTGGTTGTATTCATATATATATATATATATATATATATATATATATATATATATATATATATATATATATATATATATATATATATATATATATATATCGAATGACGGACTTGGTGGTGATATTTTATTTGATTAGATAACTGATACAATTCAATTTTGAATGTAAAAGAGTATTTTCATGATCTTTGGTTCTGCATAATAATCTCACTTAGGCATTATTTGTTTGTATTTATATATATATATATATATATATTAGGAGCGAGATCGATACTGATCAAATGACTGGCTTAATGGTGACATTATATTTGATCAAATAACTGATACAATTCAATATATCTTGAATGTAAAAGAGTATTTTCATTATGAGGATTAGAAGAGAGTAAACATATAAGAACTTTTATCCAATCTAATTCTTTCAAGATAATATATTAAAAGAGATAGTTTTCTTTTATGTCTAATATCATCAAATGCTTTTACAATGAAAACTCAATTTATTTATATATTTGAGATGCATTGAATTTGATTAGTTACCCAAACCGATCCAATTCTAGCCACCACACATAGCCAATGAACAAAATCTCTCTCGATATTGTTGTATCAGAAAATTAATAATAAATTAATCTCATACTGATCATCGAATTAATCATGATTCCTCATTAAAATAATACATACTAGGGGATTATTATTTGTATCGCATTCATTATTTATGTTTGGGCCAAATATTTTTTTTTTCAATAAATATATTACAAATAACAGTAACAATAATCATCAGTGTATCATCTGCTTGGTTGGATCACCTAGAGATCTCTCTTTGATCACCCCTACCCAAGGATGAAAATATCATTTTTCACGAAAATATCGATGGATACTTCAATATCGATATCGATATCGTTCACGCTCTACAAAAAAATATTTGAAATTTAGTCCAAATTTTTGAACGAAATTTTTGGAAAAACTTAAGCACTCAATAATACTTATATAAGACTAATAAGGATATCGTGAAAATTGGGGGAAATTTTTTCTTTTCTCCTTATTTTTAGACTGAGACCCTTAAATACGGGTAAATTCACAAAAATAACGCGGATATTTCTTCCTCCAATATTTTTATGTCGAAATCCAAAAATACGGATATATCAACGAAAATATTACGGATATTTTCATTCACGCCCCTACCACAGCCACACTGATTATTATGGGCATCGAATGTTGACGAGCTAACTAGTAATGAATTAATACAATGCGAGTGAGTTAATTAAAAGCTTGAATATTATTAATTAAGTTGAAGAGATTAATAATGTTGAATGGCAGCGATGCAAAATGTGGACTTTTGGATAAAATCTGTGACAAGAGATTTTTCTAGTATAATTAAAATTCTGATTTTGTTCTGGTTAAAATCTGATAAGGTAGATATACTAGATAGGTTAGTCCAGCAAAATCCAATGGAGTGCGCCTTGAATTACACAATTGGCATACATAAAGAGATACTCATGCCTCCTCAAGTATCCAATTAATACATTTCTAGTACTGGCACTCCTTCCCATCAATATACTGCAGATTTTGCAGTCCTTCAAATCATCACCATCTCATATAATATCCACCTCACGAAAATGCTATGAAATTTCTCGTATTCTTCTGTGTACTCTAATTTTCATGTACTCGTATTCCAACGCACTTAAAATAATATATAAATTATTTCATTGCTTTATTACTATATATTAGTCAATATTTATGTCGTCTACTCATATAATATTTACAATAAAAAATAAATTTAATTAAGATTTTAAGAAATTACGAAACTTGTTCGCAAGCGGTTATTTATTAATATGAACAAATGAATATTTTATGTGAAATCATTGTCAATTTTTTGATCGTCATAGCAAGCTGTCAACTAGCTTAGGGTGATTGATGTTAAATTAAAAGCTGGTCCATTTTGTTTATGATTTATGATTCTTAATTTTCTTCTCTTTCCTTCGTAGAGAGAAGTAGGGAGAAGCATATATATATATGTGTGTGTATGTAGCTAATTAATAATATGAATAGGAATATGAATGTTTGCTTCAACAACACTCACTTGCCAGTTAAACTTTGTGAAGAAAAGATTCTACGATAACCAAATTTTCTCATGCAAAATTTTTAATTATCCACAAAATCAGTATAATAATAATTTAATTAAGAATAGCGCCGACTATTCACATTCTGTAGGTTGGCTGTCATTCTCTCGATCCCTAGAAAGGTCGGCCCCAAGAATCTCAACTGCATGGTCAGCTAACCTTGCACTGTTTCTGCTAATTAATTAATTAGTTATTTATAAATATGGTTAATTGATTACTAATTATTATATAAATTGGCTTATGTTTGAGATTACCTGATGGAAATGGTCGGTTAATGAAGTTATAAATCCAAAGAATCTTGGAACTAAAACCGCCAATTCTGATTTGTCCGCGTGTGCCAGGTTTCTATTGCTACTTGCTATTTAATTTGTCAGTTGTCATTTGCCATTTCAATATTCAAATTAGCCAATAGAGCACTTAAGTTAGAGATTTTATGTTTAATTACTAAGGAGAATCGGTTAATATATATATATATATATATATATATATATATGTATGTTAATGTTGAGTTTGGAGACATAATAATTAATAAATGTATATGTGTTCTGTTTGTGAGTAATGGTACACTTTTAAACTCGAAGAAGAGTCTTCATGGTTCACTCCCATTTAGTTCGAGGACGGTTATAATTGTATATGTGTAATTAGGTGTAATGGTACCCTTTTTTCCTCAATCAGAATTTTCTTTATCAGCTTCAGCTTTTAATGCTAAAATTGACGAGTGTAACAAAGACACATGTTTTCTTCTCAACTATAGTAACCATTCTATTATTGTTGAATGAAATTCCTCAATTTCTTGTATAATGAAAAGTGAAAGGTATATATTTTTTCCTAAATTAGGAATCAATTAGTGGCGAACTACGATAGTTTTTGAGTAATGGTACACTTTTAAGCTCGAGGAGGAGTCTTCATGGCTCATTCCCGTTTAGCTCAAGGATGATTATAATTGTTTATGTGGTTAGGAGTAATGATACTCTTTTTTTCTCAATCAGAATTTTCTCCATCAACTTCAGCTTTAACGTAACAAAGAATCATGTTTTCTTCTCAACTATCGTTACCATTCTATTACTGTTGAATGAAATTCTTCAATTTCCCATATAATAAAAAGTGAAAGGTATATATTTTTTTAAAATAGGGATAAGTTAGTGGCGAACCACGACGGTCCAACCATTTGGGTGTGGGCCGGAAAGACTCACACGCGCGTTTTAGCGCACTCTAGTCACAATAAAAAGATTCACCAACATGAGTCGAACCCAAGACGAGCCAAGAGCATACTGAGCTTGGGAAAATCCCACCCCAACCACTGGGCCACCTGTTGTGGTTAGTGAAAAGTAGATTTGAACTAACCTAACAATGAGCTAACTAAAATCAAAGTATCATTCAAATATAAATTATCATCAATTTTTAAATACCATGACTATGTGTAACAATTTTTATTTTTTAATATTTTATATAAGGATATTGAGGAATGAAATTATACACATTGGTTATCGATTCTGTTTTTTTACAATAATTGAACTCAAAATTTTTATAAAACTGTAAGTAAAAATATCACTAAATTAGTAATACGAATAACTGATTTAATGATTATTTTTAAGACAATAGGTCATAATTCATTTTGCACCTTATCTATTGACAATTTTTTTTTTGTTAGAAGAGATATTTTATTTATTTAAAACATCGTGAAGAATTTAAAATAGTCGGAACAAGAGCAAGATCTTAAAAAAGATATGCGGCATGAACTAATTCACCGGGGACAATATCATAACAAATGAAAAAAATAAAGCGAAGAAATACAAGAGTTAAGACTCTGAATTGCTAACTTATACATCAAACTTAGTCCTTCTAATAACAAATGAGAATATGGGTATGCCCTTCGTGCCGCCTTATTAAAAAATTTTACCAAGAAAAATTCAGTGTAAAAAAATTTTTACATAGAAAAAGAGTGCGATACATTGGGTATGTGAAGGGGCTAATGTATGTATGTGGCTTAATAAATTGTTTGACTTAGCAGGGTCCCTTGCTCCTTATTCATGTTGAGAAAATTAGTTAATTAAAAATAAAATAATGCAGTACCAAAATGAAAAATATGATGTTGTGACAGGCCGTGGTGTCTAAATACTAAGACCCATTTTCTTATTTGGGTTTTAATTGCTGGGATCGAAGTAGTTTTGGCTGCAGCTTCCCTGGATATCTGCCACGTGTATGGCAGACAGATCGAGGGCTCACAATCAGTGAACCTTGACATCTGCCACGTGTATGACAGTTCAAAAACGGCCACGCAAGCGGGGCCGTCGTCTTCAATGCCATTGGCAATGTTAGTTACTTAATTTGTGCATATGCCCCTTAAATCACAATCATCGGAAGTTATGGTCCTTTGAATCTGAGACATTTTAATTATGATTTATGGATATTCATTTCAATTTTGTTTCTTTTAGTTGGTTCACACAGTTACACTATAGGTGGATCATGGATGGTTAAGATACACATTATTCACATTTTTTTAATTGTATTGATTGCAATAAGATTGATATATAATAAAACCGATTATATGTATTAACAATTCGCGATTCTATATATGTGAATAATTCACGATTCTATATATATGAATAATTAATGTTCTTATCAAAATTGGGTAAGATCAGATAAATGTTTGATGAGAATTAACTATCTGGTTTGTTGGTAGTTTAATTAAGGAAAAGATCGAGTATTTTAATATAAATTTAGTAGCTTTTATAAGCAGCATACTAGGTTATTCTGATGTTGGATAAGTGAAGATGTCCTGGCTCTTGACGCGCGTCCAATAATTAGGTCATTGTATATTATAGTTTTATCAATTTTTCATGTTTAAAAAAAATCCAATGAGGTAATTATCTTTTTTTAATTGAAAAGTCTAACTTGTCTACCATTAAAATTAGAGGTTCCCTACAGTTAAAAAATAGAAAATAAAATAACAAAAGAAGAGAGAGAAAAAAAAAACATCTTGTGCAAGGCAAAGGGCAATATGTACGTAATGTAACGTGTATCCATCGATTTAAGGTTTGTGTTCCAATATTGTACTTGACGGATGATGACAAAAGAAAACACTAAACTTGGTTGTCGTATGCAATCAACACATCCAGATTATGCTAATCAAAGTTGTTGCTTCCAAAAATTCAACACCCATCACAATCACCGAAGCCAACTAAACCCAATATTATTAATTTGTTGAATTATATCTATCACTAAATAGCTACATGATTAGAGTAATTAAAACATGTTGTTTGTAACTTTAATTAATTACCTCCCTCATACTTTGCCTTTAGTCTTTTACCATAACCGACCTACGTACTATCATCACTTTCTTTGTGTAGCTAGCCAGCTGCACTATTGAATTTTGCTACAAACTAATACATTTTACAGCACATGGATGAGTGAATTTCAAAGTTGTTATATCATGTTCTACAAGTTCGATTAAAAACAGATGAACGAAAATTTAGTGTTGGAGTATCGTGGATTTGGATATGGTAATAAGGTTGTTGATAAATTATGGACAATACTTACATCCCATCTGATGGTATCTCCTCATACCATTATTTGGATTTATCGAATTGTATTTGTACATATATCATAATCGAAATCGTTTACTCTCTAAATCATTATCTCAAGATCATCTCCGTAAAAAATCAAAAAGATTGGAGGTCATTTAGTCATTCATATATATCAACTAAATGGACGGTTCGTCATGAGGATCTTAATTCTTCCCAAAATCGTTAATTTATTTGATACATATGAATGACTAAACGACCTCCAATCTTGTTGATTTTTTACGTAGATGATCTTGACATGATGATTTAGAGAATGAACGATTCCGATTATGATATACGTACAAAGATAATTCGATAAATTGAAAGGGTGGTACGAGGAAGTACCACTAGAGTAGAATGCAAGTATTTTTCATAAATTATTACTTTAATGCATGTATGCTAGCATTTGAATAAGAAAAAAAATGAAGAGAACAAATGAATTTGACATGATTTTCTGGTTTGGTCATTTCAAATTTCTTTCATTAACACTAAAATTATATTACATATCATTTAGTCATTCATATGTATAAACTAAATGGGCCATTCACAATGAGTATCTGAAATATTATAAATACCGTTAATTATTTGATACATATTTTTGACTAAACGACATACAATATTGTTCGGAATAAAGTATTATCCCATTGACGTGACCTGGCTACTTTATTAGGGTTTATAAAATGTTTGATTGTAGTCGCATGAGCATGACACATTGACAAAGGTCAATATGTTGACAATACAAAGTATATGAATAATTAAATAAAATAAATGATGTAATGAGCGGTGAACGTTCATGTATCTGCTTCTGCTGGGTTCATTTGGATGATTGATGAGCAGCAGTACTGCACCTGCGCCCATCAATATTCAAACCCGGCCGTTGACGTTCTTTGAATGAGGTTTCTTCTATTTAGGCCGGCCAAGAAACCGGCCACCGCCCATATATAATTCCCGAAGGTTCACCCCACCAAACTCATCCTACACCTGCACCTCCATCTCCATCTGCATGCCATAATATATACATTTATTTTCTAGCCTAATATTCATTGATCAAATCTATATATTTATGCGTCTCTGTTTAGTTTGAGAGAAATTGGAAACAATGAATTGATGTAGGTAGTTGGTTTGTCTAGATCCATCCATCGATGATCAAAAGATATATAGAAAGATAAGTAAGTCTTCTCTCTGTGTATATCATTATATCTAGTGCGCGCGCATGCACCTATCAACTACAACTACAACTAGCATGCATACGAAGATGTATAAAAATAAAAAGACCCATGCATTTTTCTTTTCTTTTTCATTTTGATAATGTATAAAAATGTCCAGTTGATAACCAAATCCGCACACAGTACGCAGTGCATATAAAACCATCAAAAGGAAAATAAATTAAGGAGAATGATGTTTGAATAGTAATATTCTAATATGAAATTAAGCTTAATTAGAGTAGTTAATTTTCCAACTAATTCATGATCGAATTATGTTAAGAGACGGTACGTGGTGCCTTTGCCTCTGCTTGCTCGATCTGCCGCCCCTGTTTCAAATTAGTTCGTAATTAGTTTCTAGTTAATATAATGAAGTAGTTGGTACGTACGTGTTGGTGGAAGAAGGTAGTTAATTAGCTTCGGTAGTTTGGATGATGAATATGCATGGGACCTAGCTAGGATTAATGTAGGATACACAGCTTCACCAATAATAACTCCAATTAATTAATCCAAAACCAATTTTCATTTTTTGTTTTTAAATATATGGCATATTTTGGATTCCATTTCCAAGCATATATAGGTACCCACACTAGCTCTACATATATGTATGAAAGAAATAATACAATGATGAATAGAAATGATGCTCCGGAGTCCGGACGTGGTCGTTTTATGTCACCCACATCAACCACCACAACTTCATCTCCGACAACCCAAACCAACCGCATGCGCCATCACCGGCCAATTTCTCTTTTATTCTTTCATATACTCATATATTTTTCTTAGTTAATCCACCTACCTATATATATATATATATATATAGATGAAGCCAAATAAAAATACATTTTCTATCACACTTGTTAATTAAACATATATATGAGAACTAGAAAGAAACATAATTAAGGGGTTAGCGGCCGCCCTATAGTTTGGGAGACCCTACACCTATAAAATTGAGGCCCTTTGATGAATCAATAAAATGTAGCCGCCAATCTATGTACTTTGATGTGGTTTTTCATATTATTTTAGTGCTTCTTAATTTTTCTAAATTCTGATGTATAAAATTATGATTCTTGCTTTGCAATACATTCTTATAACTTTTGAATGTATTCATTTCACGTAAAATTTCGAAAAGATTAATGCTCATTGTTACGAATTCCTACTGATTTCAGGTGAATCGAACATATACAACTTGTACAATAACAAACAAATACGTTGACTCACCCTTATTACCACTAACCATGGTTAACTAAGGGTTGGTGTATATGTGTGTGTATACATACATTAATTTGTTTATCCTAAATTAAATTTATTGTAATTAGTATATTATACGTGTTTTTATACATATTCAATAATACAATTTAAAAATATTCTTCAAACTTTTATTTTGAACATACATATATATATATATATGTCTTTATACATATTCAATAATACAATTCAGAATGTGATGCATGCAGGTGCAGTAGCCAATACATATGATGCATACAATTCAGAAATTGGAGAAATAAAGAGAGGGCAATTATTAAGATATATCCAGGCATTGCATTCCCTTAATACATCCACCCTCACTTCATGATTTACTACATTCACCTCCATTTGCTTAGCGTATTGTGTTTTGACAACTTACATTCATACTAAAGTTACAGGTGATGCATTTGATTCCATGGCTGTACCAAATTTTGGCTCCTTGGTGATCATAGTAATGAGAAAAATGGGGATGCCCATGTAGACATTGGTGTGTGTGTGATCAAATTGGTTATAATAAGCTATTGTAAACTTTGATATTCGGATATTGTTATGTACTTTTTATTTGAATATTCTCACTTTTTATGTTTTATTTACATTTTAATGTTCAAAATTGATATGTTATGATGGGAGTAGGAAAGTATTATATTTTATTTTTAATAGACGTATCCTATATGTATTCATATCTTGGATTTTTTTTATTTAGTTTCGACCGTTTCATAACTTATCTTCATTCACGTTTATGTCTCTGTGCTTCATAGTTACACCTTGAAGTTTTGTTGTAACTTCGGTTACAACATTTACAAGCTCATTATATTTTCAACTTCAAAGTATCTTAAATGTTTTTTTTTTGGATAAGTCAAAGTATTTTAAATTTTATGAGCCATTATGTTTAATTTATTAATGGAACAATACCATTTTTTTTTCTTTTTACATACTTGCATTTGTGCATGCTGCCAATAATGTGGGGCTAATATCTCAATATATTTTGTTAAAAATAATATATTATTTTGATACAATACTACTAATGAATAATCAATATTGCGCGAATAATTTAAGTAGAAAATGTTCAATTTCTCATCATCCCGACGAGCGGATAAGCTAACTTTTTATATTATTATAACCTAATCAATCACGCAATAATTTAACTATAGCACAAAACTTTTTAACATTAAAGTGGGATAGAAATCCAATGGATGATCAACTTTCTTTGTAGCTTGGTCGATCTTCTTTCCAAGATAATTAAAATCCATGTCTTTTGGGGAGAGGTACAATGGGCACCATGATTATGATTTTGCTCCCACAAACACCAAGACCAAATTAAGGACCCCTCTTATATTCTGTGCTCTGCTCCACTCCATCATTTTGACCAATGAAATTTTATGTGCTCCACAAAGAAAGGAGTTTCTTGCTCGCTACACTAAATGGTTGACGAGTATCATCGCTATATTTATGGTTGTTAGATGAATGTCAGTAAATTTATATGCAATTTATTTCCTAAAAATATTCCCACTTGTAAATAAAACGTTACTTTATGAGTCCTAAATCAACTATCGTCCCATAAAATTTATCTAATATCTCATCGAAGGAAGAAAGAAGATTACTCTAGTAACAATAACTTAAAAGCACAAAATAAAATCTGCACGTGTACTAACTTTTCACTCATTTCACTAGAATGAATATAATGAAACTATTCATCGTTGACCAAATACGCAAATATGGACGGTGGGCAAAAATACGGTGGAGTCAAAATCGTCTGTGCTTTTCAGAAATTGTTTTTGCTTTGTAAATTTTAAATGATGAATTTCTGATTTTTAATGGTGAGTTTTGCAACGTGTCAGGAAACATATCAGTATGATGATTAAGGGTAGTTGTTGGCGTGACTCATTATTGGTAACTACATTTTTTTTTTGAAAATATAATTGTATATAAAAATTCATTTAAATTATAAATTGTTTAATACCATATGTATTATATCAATAAACGATTAAAGAAATAATTAAATTTTTTATCTTTATTTCTATTATTATAAAGCTAAAATATTGAGTATGCTTCATCAAAAATTTCAGAAGAAATTAACCTTTTGAGTAATAATATTTAAAAAAAAATATTTCATTTAATAAATAAAGATATAAAAGTAAAATCAAATATTAAATTTATAAATTAAGAAAATTAAAGGTTAATGGAAGAAGTGAGGAGAGTAAACAAGCGGGTAGTGATCTCAGGTCATTACTCTGTCCATTTTTGTTTTTATAAAAAAAAAATTAAAAGTTAATTTCTTTTTATTATTATAAAATTTCTAACAAAGATAGAAAAATAAATTGGCACACACCTTAATGGATATCAAAAAAATAAATAAACGTTAAAAAAAAGTTGATTTTTTTGTGAAACCGTCCAACGAGCACATACACTTAAGGGTGGGCGCGACATCAGTATATGGGTTGATGTCATGTGTGTCAACTACACTAGAATCACATTGTTTCCAGAAGGAATCGTATGGTACTTGGAATGCATGTAAGGTTATATGGTAGATTTAAAAATTAATATATTCTTTAACGGTCCGGTTTGCATTTAACGGATTTCCAAAATGAAAATCCAAAACCAAACCGTTACTAACGGAGCGGTTTGGATTCTCAAATCGTTTGACTTTTATCTTGTCAAAACTAAACCGTTGGATAAATAACGGTTTGAAGCGGATCGATTAATGGTTTTAACGGATTGATGCCCATCCCTACATACACTCTACACTCTAGAATGAACATAAATATTGCGCAGATTTGATTTCGGAGTTGGCTAACAAGGTTCACAATTCCATAAAATAAAAAAAAGAACAAGGTCCACAACTTTCGTGGCTGATTGGTGTTGGGCTTTGGCAACGTATTGAAAGCCGAATGAGTAGGGACATCAACAAAATGGACCCGGGTTTTGGGCTTTGGCACCGTACTGAAACCCATATCACTAGGGCCATACACAAAATGGACCCCGGTGTTTGATGTTTGTAATTTTCTTATTAGGGCCTTGAAAAATCGGTGGAACTTAGCCTTTTGCTATCTTGAATGTTGGTGGTAAGGATTTGATTCAACAGCGTGAAACGAAACAAAAGACGAACAAAATTCAGAAGTAATAAACTCAATTTATGAAGCTAAAAATGGAACCCCAATATCACAGCCCATTAAGTAATAAACTCAACCTGTTGTTATATGGTTTCCTATTACTTAGGGACCACTCCCGTATCTTCTGCTGTACCTATCTGATAGATGTTAGGTTCTCTGTATAATACTCAATGTGTAACGACCTGGACCAGAAATTAAATTATTTTGAGAATTGGACAATTTTACCCTCAGTTTTGGACGGGTTTGGGAGTCACTTTTTGACTGGCAGTACTTTTGGGAATTTTTCTTGGGTTGTTGCGTAGGTCTCGAACTCACGAGTTCGTAGACAGGCGGCACGCGGAAAATGGAGACCCGATGAGTTCGTTACGGGTCTAGAAGCTTCAGGGGCAGTTTGGTAATTTTGGAAAAGTTGGAATTATATAGAAGATATTTTTCTCTCTCCTCGAGAGATTGGCCCGTTCAATCTCGCTCCACCCGAAGACCTCCCCGTGTGAACACCGAAGACCCATTTTCATCGGATGGGTTTTGATCCGATTCGAACAAAACCAAGGTCGGGAGGATCTTCCCCGCGACCCCACGAGTCTTTTGGTGTAATCATCGGAGTGGGAGCACCGCCGTGGGCGACGGACGGAGGAGGGATGTGAACCGAACCTTCTCGGCCGTTTTTCGGCCAAACCAGGTACGATATCGGAACTTTGACCTCATATTTGGATTCATGGTGAAAAGTAGATGAATTTCCATGTGTAGATCGTGAAAAACGGTTAAGAAATGAAGAAATTAGAAAACCTTGAAGTTCGGCAGGAAATGGGGGATTCCGGCGAACCAGACGGCGGTGGAGGTGGCGGTTCGGTCATCTTCTCCGGCCAGCCTCCGGTGACGGCGACGGCCGTTCGGTCGTCTTCTCCGGCGAGTCACCGGTAACCGGTCGAGTCGAGTGAACCGGTCGAGTTGAGTGAACCGGTCGGGTTAAGTTGAGTTGGACCGGGTCAGGTCGAGCTGGGCCGGGTTGGACCGGTCCAGGCGCGTGAACACTGTAGCAGGCGCGTGACTGGCGCGTGGCGGCGCGTGAGTGCGTGTTCTGGCCTTCCGGCGGGGCGTGGCGGCGCGTGAGACTGTTCCCGAAGTCACGGCAGCGCGTGACTAGGGTTTTGGGACGTTCCGGATCAGATTTTGTTGGTTTCGAGGCCATAGGAGTTCATTTAGAGCCCGGTTGGGCAATCCCAGCGGTAAGGCTTGACCGTGGAGAGGGTTTTGAGCTCGGAAAGTCAAGGTAGTTGGGTGATTATTGTGTAGGTGTTTCTTAGGTTAGAGCATCCATGAATTTTGGGTTGGATGATGTTGGTAAGCGGACTTTTGATTTATAAATTGTAATGCAGGTATGAATATCTTTGATTTAAATACTGTTGTGTATGGTTGTATTTATAAATTGTAATGCATGTATAATATCCTCGATTTAAATACTATTGTATATGGTTGTAATGATTACCTAGAATTTATAAATGATTGCTGGATATTTGTTTTTCCAATATTTCAGTGGAAGAGTGTTGTGAGAAATGATATGGTTGTTGGATTCGGTTTTGATATTGTTTTGACGTGGTAATTATTTGGGTCCATGATTTGGAGTTGAAACCGTATTTGTGATAAATGATAAACAAAATATATACTTGATTCTGGATACAATATAGTTTTGAGGGGGCCTAGGAGCCGGGCCTTGGTTCCGTGTTGGCGGACTCCCGGTGAACCCCCAATATAAACAAAACCGATTTGAAGGGGCCTAGGAGCCGGGCCTTGGTTCCGTGTTGGCGGACTCCCGGGGAACCCCCAATATAAACAAAACCGATTTGAAGTGGCCTAGGAGCCGGGCCTTGGTTCCGTGTCGGCGGACTCCCGGTGAACCCCCAATATAAACAAAACCGATTTGAAGGGGCCTAGGAGCCGGGCCTTGGTTCCGTGTTGGCGGACTCCCGGTGAACCCCCAATATAAACAAAACCGATTTGAGGGGGCCTAGGATCCGGGCCTTGGTTCCGTGTTGGCGGACTCCCGGTGAACCTCCAATATAAAAGGTGATTTTGCAGAGATTGTGGTCGAGTCCAAGTAGTACATATTCTAGCACACCCCAAGGGATACCCTGGTGGCTAGGGATATGATATGATAGTCGAGAGATATGCCGACTGATATGATATGATAGTCGAGAGATATGCCGACTGATATGATATGATACATGACTAGCACACCCCAAGGGATACCCTGGTGGCTAGGGATATGATATGATAGTCGAGAGATATGCCGACTGATATGATATGATAGTCGAGAGATATGCCGACTGATATGATATGATAGTCGAGAGATATGCCGACTGATATGATATGCCAGTCGAGAGATATGCCGGCTGATGAGATATCATAGTACAGAGAGTTGTGATACTAGCACACCCCAAGGGATACCCTGGTGGCTAGGGATATGATAATCGAGAGATATGCCGACTGATGTGATATGATAGCCGAATGTTATACCGGCTGATGATACGATATGATAGCCGAGGATATTTTCGGCTCTAATATGAACCAGACGACAATTGTCATGGGCTTAATCAACCTATGGAAATACTTCGTTATCCGGGTCAGTGGGTTGGTGTGGGCGGTGACCCAGAAGGACGAATTATTGTTGATTCACCAGTATCTGACTAGTCTGTTGTCTTGTGGTTTTCCAGTAGAGATGTCAGCAATGTCTGACCTACTGACATTTGGTGTCAGAGAGTATTTCTATTTGAATCACCACTATTCTGAGGTCTTGGCTTTGACCTGTATATTATCCTGCGTCTGATAGTAGGAGTGGGTAGTAAGTACAGAGGTTCTGTTGGGAACCCTGTAAGGTTTAATAAAAATTATTTAAGAACAAAGGCTATATTCTGGTATTTAAATTTTGAGGTAAAAGAGCTGTCATACGGGATAAGGGTTCTTTCCGGGTTTCAAGGGAAAATTCGGGAAGGGTCCTTACACAATGTACTCAATCGATTAATACAAGTGCGAATTATTGAAATCTTTCATGATATCAGAGCCAGTTTTTTAGAGCTCTCAATATCCCTCTTGTTTTCTCGCCCAATTACATAGCCCTTAATTTTTTTTTTTCTCTACCCTCGTCTCTGTCAAATTGACAGAGACCAACTACCTATTGTTGGAGTCTCAAGTCAATGTCGAGACCAACTACCTATTGTTGGAGTCTCAAGTCAAGCCTTTTCTTATCGGCCAAAATTTTTGGCGCTTTGTTGATGGGTCTTACCCATGCCGACCCTCCATGATAGCTGCTCCAACCTCAACCGGCTCCTCTAAATCCCTCTATTCAGCTGCCACCACTCCCATACCCAATCCTTCCTATCACAATTGGTACCAAACTGACCAAACACTAGTCAGTATGCTACGAGCCACCCTCACCGAACTAGTCTTGTCTCAAGTAGTTGGCCTCTCAACCTCCCAACCAAATTGGGATTGCCTCAAACAAAACTTCTCCCAACAATCCCTTGTCAATGCCACCCATCTTCGCTTCGAATTACTATCAATATCCAAAGGCTCCAAAACAATCTCTATATATCTCTCCCATGCCAAGACTATGGTAGATTTCCTTGCAGCTATCAATGAACTAGTCTCCAATGTCGATTTGGTGACATCAGTACTCTGAGGCCTCAACTTTGACTATAGTATGCTAGTGACAACGATGCTCAACTTCCCATCACTCCCAAATTTCCAGGACCTGCATGCCCGCTTGCTTTCTTTCGAAGTGTAGCAATCTTTAACTGCGCTCACCAGTGGCTCTGTCACTCATCAAGCGTTCTTTGCTGCCAAAGGCAAGGGTCAGAACAATCGAGGGGATCGTGGCCCTCGCTAGGACCATCACGGACGGTGCGACAATTACTCTGCGGATACTCATCAGCGATCTAATAACAATAGCTATGATGCAAAGAGGCAGATCCAAACATCGTAGGTTCTCAGCGCTCCAATAAAGCTGGTGTCCTTAGTGCACACCCGTCCACCAGACCTCCCATTCAATGCTAGGCATGCCAACAATATGAACATATTTAAGCCAATTGTCCAAAATGGTCAAATGAAGATGACCTTTCTCGTGCGTTCGCAGGCATGCACGTTTCCACCGAAAATGATCCCAATTGTTATCTAGATACTGGAGCAACCCATCATATGACAGCTGATGGTAATGGTATGACAACTAATTCTGGTTTTGTTTCTAATGATGGAGTTTTAGTGTGTAATGGTGAATCCTCTCAATTGAACACATTGGTAATCTTACTTTCTCCACTAGTTTCTTTTTTTTTTTGGTCTGTTAGATGTTCTTCATGTTCCATCCATTCGCAAAAATCTTTTATCTGTTGCCAAATACACTCTAGATAATTTTGTCAGTCTCACCTTTTATCCCTGGGGCTTTCTTATTCGTGATCTTAAATCTAGTTTGATTCTTTTTCAGGGCCAATGTGAAGATGGCTTATATGCCATAAAATTGGACAAACTTCCTACTCATTCACCACCATCCAAATTTGCTTTTGCTTCCCAAATGCTCTGGCATCGTCGTCTTGGTCACCCATCAAATAAAGTCCTCAGCATGTTGGCTTCTAATTCTTCTTTAGATTCTAAGTTTTCTGTATCCAATAATAATTTTTGTAATGAGTGCGCCTTTGGTAAATCCACCAGACTCTCCTTTCAATACGTTGAACATTGTTCAAAATCTCCTTTTGAATTAATTCATTATGATGTTTGGATGTCTCCAATTCCTTCAGTTTCTGGTTATAAATATTATGTTTTGTTCACTTATGACTTTACTCGTTATTCCTGGATATTTTTAATGAAAAATAAATTTGAAGTCTTTCATCACTTTTCCAACTTCTTAAATTTTGTTGAAAATCAGTTTTCTACAACAATTAGGAAGTTACAAAGTCATGGGGGTGGGGAATATAAAATAATTTATTTTATCAGTTGTGTCATCAAAAATGGATTCACCACCAATTTTCTTGCCCTCACACTCCTCAACATAATGGACTTGCTAAAAGAAAACCGTCATATTTCTTAAATGGGTCGAATGTTATTGTTGTCTGCCAAATTGCCTCCTCAATTTTGGGTTGAAGCCATCTCCACATCGGTCTATCTCAGCAATAGACTACCTACCCCAATGATTAATTGGGCTTCTCCGTTTCAAAAGTTATTATGTGATAATCCGGATTAACAAGCCTTACGGGCTTTTGGGTGTGCCTGTTTCTCGTTTCTTGGAGATTATATTGTTCATAAATTGCAATCTCAATCACTTATATGTGTGTTTATTGGTTACAATGACAAATATAAAGGATACAGGTGTTTGCATCCATCGACTGGGAGTGTTTATGTGTCACGACATGTGACGTTTGACGAGTCTTTGTTTCCTTATGGAACACGTATGCCTCCCTCTCACCCAACGGACTTTGTGTTTCTGCCCATTATTATAGCTTGGCCCAATGCATGTTGCATCTCAGTATCTCACAAGTCCTTTTGCTCCCTTGCCACATCAAATTGCCACGGTCTTAGTCCAACCCAAGGATATTGCGCAACAGCTTCTGCCTTTGTTAGCTGCCCGAAATGGCCGCAACGCTGACAAGCATGCCCAGGATCACCCAAGCAGTGCTACCCTTGATCAGGCCCATTGTGCATCGCCTCCCTATGATCTTGCGTAGACCCCTGCCTCATGGACTGCTTCAGATCACCTTCCGCATGCAACTAAAGATGCCAATTTAGTGTCATCTTCCCTTTCAGCCGACTTTGAATCCCCAATACATGATCCACCACTCACCCATGAGCCACAAGCTGAAATCTCCATTAGCACCATCCAAAAACGATCCAAAGTTCAAAAATTTCAAACCGAAAATTCAAACTTTCTTCACTACACGTTATCTTGTCCCGCATGCCTTTGTGGCTCTTCTTGGTCCTAATGATGAACCCACTTGTGTTACTCAGGCTTCCCGCTACCCTCATTGGCGCAAGGCTATGACAGATGAATTTAATGCGTTATTGAAACAATGCACTTGGGATTTGGTTCCTCCCACCACACAATCAAATATTGTTGGCTGCAAATGGGTTTTCCGTATTAAAAGGAACTCCGATGGGTCTATTGAGCGCTATAAAGCGGGTTTAGTGGCAAAAGGTTTTCATCAACAACCGGACATTGACTATGCAGAAACTTTTAGTCCTGTTATTAAACCCTCTACCATTCGGATTATTCTGAGTTTGGCTATTACTCATGGGTGGTTCATTCACCAACTGGATGTGAAGAATGCTTTCTTCATGGCTCCCTCACCGAATAAGTCTTTATGAACCAGCCCACTGGCTTCGTTGATCCTAGTCGACCTAATCATATATGCAGACTCCGTAAAGCCCTTTATGGCCTTAAGCAGGCATCCAAATATTGGTTTCAATGCCTCGGCTTTTTTCTCCTTCATTATGGTTTTCTTCATAGTCAGGCTGACAATTCTCTATTTATTTACTGCCATGGATCTCATGTTATGTTTCTGCTACTTTATGTTGATGATATTGTGCTTACAGGGAATTCTTCACAGCTTCTTCGAAGCTTCATTGATACCATGGGTCGTGAGTTTGAGGTCACTCATCTTAGGCATCTAAATTATTTCCATGGATTGGAAGTTTCTTATCTTCCTTTTGGTTTGCAACTTACTCAGACGAAGTATACTCTGGATATGCTGCAGAGGCATAATATGCTTGAATGTAAACCTTGTTCTACCCCAGTTGTCGCCAGGTCTCAATTGTCTGCTACATCTAGTACACCACTCTCTAATGCCATTTCTTACCGTCAGATTGTTGGCACTTTACAATTTCTCACCCTCACTCACCCAGACATCTCATATGTCGTGCAACATGTCTCTCAGTATATGACTTCCCCCACCACTGAACACTTCTTTTTTGTTAAGAGGATTATGCGTTATTTGAATGGAACAATGGGTCGTTGTGTTCGTTTCTCTCTTGTCACCTCCCCACTTCGCATCATTGCTTTCTCAGATGCTGATTGGGTTGGCTGTCCTGACACACGTCGCTCCACCACCTGCTTTTTTACATTCTTAAGCCCCAATCTTGTCTCTTGGACTACTAAGAAACAACGCACTATCCCTCGCTCTAGTGCGTTAGCTGAATATCGTGCGTTAGCTGTTACTTGTGCCGACACCATTTCGATTCAAGGCCTTCTTCGTGAGTTGTCTTTTCCCCTTCATTTTTCGGTTCTCATTCACTGTGATAACCTGAGTACTACCTACATGGCTGCCAATCCCGTTTTTCATGCTAGCACCAAGCACATCGCCCTTGACTTTCATTTTGTTCGTGAGCGTGATGCTGCTGGCTCTCACCGGGTCCTTTTTCTTCCATCCTCTGGACAGGTTGCCAACGCCTTCACTAAGGCTCTTCCCCGTGCTCGGTTCCTCACTCTTGTGTCTAATCTTATTGCTCCATCGGTGCAATGGTTGCGAGGGCGTGTAGATAAGATAGGATCAAATGTTTAAATTTTGAATTTTATACCTGTTGTTATATGGTTTCCTATTACTTAGGGATCATTCCCATATCTTCTACTGTACCCATATGATAGCTGTTAGGTTCTCTATATAAAACTCAATGTACTCGATCGATGAATACAAGTGTGAATTATTGAAATCTTTCATACCATAGTTTAAAGGACACAGTAATTAAGATGGAAGTGGTACACAGCACAAAGATATAACCTAAAGATTAATCGGTTTCATTCAAAGAGTTTTTCACCTTCAACATTTGAAAGCATTTAACCTTTCACCCTTTTGCTTGGAATTGTAATAACACGTTCGAAGTTCCTATGTAGGTTGAATTTGGGAAGGTTTTTACATTTCCTTGTCCACTAGGACTGATACGAAAGCAAATGTACAACTTCCCCAATTCCAGGCTTCTAGCTCAGCTGGGTTCGATTCCAAAAATCTAACCATGAGAAAGCTATAAACATACAGAAGAAGCAGGGAAGGAAAAAGATTCAGAAAACTTGAATTATCTACTAGTGTCTAAAATATTAAAAAGCACAAATCAGTCCATAGAAAACGCCAGCGACAAGAAAGAAGACAGATGGTAGGGAAGAGGAAAAGTTAAAATAATCTTTAAAATTACACCACTGTCTGATATCAATATTCGACTTGAGCCCTTCCTAACTCTAGTGACTCAATCACCAAAACAAAAAGGGTCGAAGGGTCATAGCAAAGATTGCAAGACATATTTAGCGGTGGCTCAATTAGTGTCAAAGACTCAAAATACAAAAAGCTAACATTCAAAGAGATTGGACAAAGGATTCAAAACCCAACTCTACAAACATTAAACCCCTCATACCGGGTTCAAACACAAAACCCATCTCCACAATTACAAATATCTGTTGCTTCCAATCATGATCACCTACTACAACAGAAATATAGAGTTAAGAGGATAGATAGGGCACATCTCAAAATTCACAAGTTATACAAGATTGGTTTACCGGTTTGCACAAACCTAACGGCAAGAGGAGGCAAAGAGCCAGCCTCAATCACTGAAAAGCTCCATTACTCACTCCCTTTAAGATCAACCTAATCTATGCCTCCTACAAATAACCATCTCACCTTTTCATACATAACAAAGCAACAACGATAAACTCTCGAAACAAGATTCTTGTGCTCTTAAGATGACAATTAAACCAATTAGCCAAACCCTAATCTACCAACTATTTGGGAACAATCCCGCAAATTCATGCCAAGAGACCTATAAACGCATTCATGTTACAAAACAATAACAAATAAATGCATTTTCGATCTCAAATTGAACAACATATTCAATAACAAACCAGCATTTATTCCATACTAATTGTCTCTCTTCATTCAGCAAACCAACCAAAGGACACAAACTAGGATAAATTCCACATACAATATATACATATACACCAAATTCGCAAATTAAAATTGCGTTAAAGATTAAATCATACCTAAACCCCGGTTCAATCAATAATCGGCACGATAATTGCTGAAATCGTCACGCAGGTCATTCTCAGCCCTCTCAGCAATCTTATCTTCTTCGTACCTCAATCCCTCGTCCAATGCCAGTCCACCTAGACCTCCCGCAATTGCGCCCACAGCCAATCCGGTGCCCAGCCCCATCTTCCCACTCTTGGGCTTCTGATCATAATTTGTGTAATCCAATGGAGCAGAAGGCCCACCGTAGCCCACTGGCCGGTCGAAGAACGGCCTCGGTGGCGGGGGAGGCGGTGCGCTGGAGTAGTACGCTGGATAGTAACTCGAGTACGGATCGGAATAAGAGCTGTAATGGTACGGCGGCGGTGGTGGTGGCGAAGCCGATGGACTCGGAGCTGAGGCTGGGAATGAAGAGCTGTACGGCGAAGGTGAGTACGACCTGTAGTCGCGAACAGGAGGTGGAGGCATAGGGGCCCCCGAGTAGAAATAACTCGGTGGAGGGGCAATATGGTAATCTGGCGGCAGTGGTCGTTCTCGAACGGCGAGCTTTACGCGGATCTTACCCTGGGGACGGCCAGATGGACGGACCAGCTGGAAGGTGCGGATTCGGGTCGAGTCGTCCTGGTCGGGCAGGTCCTTGAGTGGGACCCGGAGGGTACCGACTAAGGGTTTGGGAGTGTCGGAGGGTTTGGAGTGGAAGATTTCGAGGGTAAGGAAGGAGTCGTGAAGGGGAAGGGTGAGTGGGACGGTGAACCGCTCATTCCAGACAGGGCGGGTTGAGCCGGAGTCGTCAGATTTGGTGGCCAGACGGCGGTCCGGGTCGACCCAGAAGACGGCGTACGGCTTGAGGTCGCCGATCTTCCAGTTAACGTTCTTGAGTTGCTTGGCGGAGACGATCGTGAGGTCGAGATCGAGAGGCTTTGGCGGAGGTGGGCGAGAGGAGGCCATGACGGTTGTTAGGGTCTGTGTGCTAACGTACGCGGTTGGGGGTGCGGAGTGGGCGTAGGATAATGGACAAGGATACAAAATGGGATTGTTGTATTGGGGGAAGGTAATTGGCATAGTCCAAAAAGGTTATGTCATGTTAGATGACGATAATACCCCTCCTTTTTGTTTATTTTTTGCTTAAATCTAATTTTGCTCACCAAAAAATTAATTATGCGAAATTACTGAAAAAAAAACAAAAGAATTTCCACCTTTTTGGTTAAATAGAGAAATTTGGACCGGAAAGAAAACGCTCAACAAAAACACAACTAGCCCAAATTCCTTTTTAACTTATCACAACAGATTGTCATGTTTGGATTGATATGGTGTGAGAGTTGATATTAGTTAGAAATTGAGTAATCTAATTTGGATGGCTTGTTGATTTTCATATTCCAACCTCTCAGTCCGATCTCGATTGAATTAGTAAAGGATTAGATCGAGCTTTGTAACTTACATAGTTACATGGTCCATCAAAAAAGTAGAAATTAAAGAATACATCAAACAACAAATTTATACATCAATACAACCATCTATTAGTATTCTTCTCCAAAAAACAAAATGTTCTTGAGCTCACCTCTAATAAAATTGATGGCAATTTTAATTTACCCAAAAGAAGACCACAATTTACAAATATGAAGAGAAAATAAAGAAGGAAAAGGACATAACTGGGCTTTTGATCATGTAATTAAAAGGCCTTCACAGGGCCAGGGCCATAAACACCCTAAGGCCTTCACAGGGCCAGGCCCATAGACACCCTATAATTAGAGTAGCTGGATCAGCTTAAATTATATACAAAATTGCATCAGCAAATAGTTGAAGCGGTAAACAAAATTTAAAGTATCATATGCTTTAAATAATAAGGTAAATTCGTTATTAATATTATTAAATTATTGGTATTTCTATTTAGTTTTTAGTAATTCGCAAGAGATTTTAGATTTCGAGTTCGAAACTCGTGTGTGGTCTTAAGTTTTGTTAGTAACATTCGTAAATAGATCTTAAATTTATGTATATCACTTTATAAAATGAGATTGATATTCAATATATATATATATATAGAGTTTATAATTATCTCCTACTCAATATCAATATATAAAAAGAGAAAATAAGGTGAGTTTCACTATTCTACCCAACATTGTCGCATAAAAAAACAAAAAAAAAAGATGAACCGGTAGTGGATATTGAGGAAGGTAAGAAAAGCGAAAATGATGAACCGGGTAGTGGCCAATCGGGGAAGAAGAAGAAGAGGAAGAAGGAAAAGGCTGTTGGTGAGTCTAAGGGTGTGAAAAGGTTGAAGAAGGCAGCTTAGGGAAAAGGTGAGTTAAATGTTTCAATAATATGGATTACTGCTTGAGAATTTTGCTAATTATAATTGGTTGTTGTTTCTTTATTTGACTTGTGCTGCTTTCTAATTATAATTTATGCTTTCTTGGCATAAATGTTTATTGGTTATTAAAATGTTGCAAGCAATGAATATTGTATTTAATCCTAAAAAAAAAGAAGATAAATTCATTAACATGTCCAAAACTGTGTTTAGAAACTAAAAATTATCCCTCAGCAGAAAAATAAAGCACACTGTAACTACTAATTAGGCCCGTATCTCTATACCCTAACCCATGGACGCACTGGCATGCCCAAACCAATGTGGCCTTCAGGAATGGTCCCAGGCCCCTCATTCCTCACCAGCCCGAATCTCCCTTCTTTGATTTCCCTCATTTTTCGGGGTAACGGAATCTGAGTTCTATTCACACTGGCAATGCCACTCGAAGTTCCCGGCTCCAAGTCGTTATGCAGCCTCACCACTTCCACGTGGAGTGACCCCCCAGTCAGGAAGCTGGACCTGAATTGGACTTCGGCCTCCGAGCCCCACTGAGGGTCCGGCAAGCCCTTCGCGGTTTTGGTCAGCGTCTATTTGCCGGGCTCAACCCACAAAATAACTCTGTACAGTGTCGCAGGCCGAGACTTTGCTGGTGCTTGGGTGGTCAGTGCCCTCCGCACCAAAAATTTTCAGTCAATGAAACTAGAGGGTCGTCGGAGCTGCTAATTTGGGACTTCTTCTGCGATGAGCCTCTTCCGCTTCTTCACGGCCCTGCCCGGCCGGCGATTGACAATCAAGTTACCATGTGAAATCATCGCTAATAATTTTACTGCAGGGAAAAGTTAAATTTATGTGTGATCAGTCACGGAGAATTAATTACCTTGTGAAATAAGAAGAGGCTGTGGCCTGTGGGGGTAAGGTATATATATACGTAACCAAAGGCCAAGAGAAAGCAGTAAATAAAAAGGAAAATAGGAGTCCTTTTCATACAGGTAGTGGAAACCAAATCCTAATTCATATAGGAACGAATCAAATCATGTGAAATTTGTAAGAGTAATATTAATTACATATATATGTGGTAATCAAAATACACCAGAATTTGACTTTCAATTTACCACTTTGTAAATTTCACTAAGGTTGTAATAGAGGTAAAAGTTGGAATCACAAATAACATGAAAAGAAAATGCTGATAAATAAAATAAAATAAAATAAAAACTAATTTGATGGTTTGGGAAAAATGAAACTTAAGACATACCTTTATTTAAAATAAAAACAAAAATATTTGGTAGAGCACTAGAGCAACTTGTATTGTACAAGACTATCGTTAATGAACAATAAGCCAAAACATTTTACCCCGCCTTGATTTTTAGATCGGTCAAATAAATATACATTCTTTTTTTCCTACAAACGATATTAGAGAAAAATCGATAAATACATAAGATTGAAAATAAAGATAAATATTCTTAAATGTTTTTCCACCTTTTACTCAAGCAATTGAAAATTTTAACAGTCAATACATCTAAAAATTGAGAAAACCATACACAAGTTGGTCATAAATTTTTTTAACTTGCAAGGATCGATATAAAATAGAAGCAGTTTAAAACTTTACTACATTAATGAGCGGAAATAATACGAACTTGAGAGAGAATAAAACAACATGGTGGCACATCTTTGTTAGTGGTTGCAATTTTTTCAGTTTTCTTTTCAAATAATGAGAAAAAAGGATACGAACTTGAGATATTTTTCAACAGTGATAAGTATTACGAAGTCAAAAGCCAAGGGGAAGTTAAAAGGAAAAGAGAAAGAGTTTTTCAATGTATAAGTTGAGATAGTTGGATAATTGCTACATGAAACCAATGATGAAAAGGCAACTACCTGAATCTGTAACGACTCAAATGAGAAATTATATTAATTTGAGAATTTAATGAAAGAAAAGACGATTTTACCCTCGATTTCGGAAGGGTTCAGGAGTCACTTTTCGTCTGACAATGCTTTTGGAAGTTTTTCTTGGGTCGTTGCGTAGGTCTCGAACTCACGAGTTCGTAGACAGGCAGCACGCGAAAAACGAAGACCCGATGAGAGCGTTGTGGGTTTAGAAGCTTCAGGGGCAATTTGGTCATTTCGAAAAAGTCCAAAATTGGGGAGACATTTTCTCTCTTTTCGGAGACTCTGCGCGGACCCAACCCAGAATCACTCTCTCTCCTCCCTCGACCACTCTCTCTCTCACCGTACGATCACTGCACCCCATTACCTTCATCATCCCGTTTTGGGGTCGAGTCGACCAAATCCAAGGCCGTGGAAATCTTCCCCTCGACTCCACGAGCAGTTTGGTGTCATTTTCGAGGTGGGAGCGTCGCCATAGACGACATATGGAAGAGGAGAGGTGGACCGAAACTTCTCGGTCGGATTCCGATCAATTGAGGTATGTTTTCTAAATTCTAAGCTTGGATCCGGACTCCTGGGAAGGAGTAGATGAGTTTACACACTTGGATAAAAAAAAATGGTGGTGTTTGGAGGAATCTGGGAAGCTTGAGCTTTCTGACATTAATGGCACATTCCGACGAGGAAACCAAGATTCCGACCACCGGCGACGGCGATGGTCCGGTCATCATCCCTGACGATCTCCGGTGACTGGTTAGAACTGCAGTGGCTGACGTGGCATACATCCTGGCAGCCACGTTGTGCCACGTGGTGACCAGTCAGCAGCTGACTCAGCTGCCACGTGGAGCGACGTGGCAACACTGTTAGCGTCCAGTCAGTAGTTAGTTGACCGTTTGGTCATCTGATGCCGTCAGGGTTTGACGAAATATGCTGACGGCGTTAGCATATTCCGTCAAAAGGTAACGGCGTTATGACGGAACCCTAATGCCGTTAATTTGGACGGAATATTCCTATTCCGTCATGTTCGACGGAATATTCCTATTCCGTCATGTTCGACGGAATATTCCTATTCCGTCATGTTCGACGGAATATTACATCGTGATTGTTAAGACGCGCGCGGAGCGCGTGGCGGCGCATGGCGCGTGGTCTGGCCTTCTACCAGCGCGTGGCGGTGCGTGGAGCCTTCTACCGGCGCGTGGCGGCACGTGGGGTTGTTTCCCAGCCCACATCGACGCGTGTCTAGGGTTTTGGAACATTCTTGATCGGATTTTGGCAGTTTTGAGGCGTTGAAGTTCATTTAAATCCCAGCGGTAATGGACGACCACAGAGCGAGTTTTGGCTCGGGAAATCAAGAGAGCTGGGTTATTGGTATGTCAAAGGGTTCATTGGGGCTAGGGTTTCCTTGAGTTGGTACTTTGGATGTACTTTGAACGGATTGGATTTCCGGGATTACGTGACATGCGTACTCCTACGTATTATGTTATACCATGGGGTTCTCCAATTGGCGTTAGAGGGTATTTCTCCGCCACAACGTTGAGGTTTCTTCGACTAGCGTTGAAGGGTATTTCTCTACCAAATCGTTGATTAGGGTTTTGACCCTAGTGATTGATATGAGGTATGTTATGGAGGATTCCATCATACTCGAGGTGCTCAGGATGAGCCGGAATATCGAACTACGACTTGGAGTGCTCAGGATGAACCGAGCTATCGAGCTACGACTCGGGGTGCTCAGGATGATCCAGGATATCGAGTTATGACTCGGGGTGCTCAGGATGAGCCGAGATATCGAGCTACGACTAGGGGTGCTCAGGATGAGCCGGATATCGAGTTACGACTCGGGGTGATCGTGATGAGCATGGATATCGAGTTACGACTTGGGGTAAGTCAATGAGACTCAATTCAACCAAGTCGGGTACCTTCGTCATTAGGGTCAGTGGGTGGTGTGGGCGGTGACCCGAATGGACGAGTTGGTGACGTTTCACACAAGGATGACACGTCAGTTATCTTGTTTGATTACGGAGGAGGTCTTCCGAGGTAGTTTGTAGACTACTAGGCTATCCTTCGTCTGACAGGTTGGTGAAGGTCAATCAGGTACATAGAAGGTGTTGGAACCCCTGTAAAGTTTATTTGATGTTTCCAGAGATTAAGGGTATTCCAGGTATTAACTTTTGTGGTTAAAAGCTGTCAGACAGGAATATGGCTTTTCGCAGATTTCGAGGTGAAATTTGGGAAAGGTCCTGTCAATTTTGTATCAGAGCTCTAGGTTTAACTTCCTACAGACTACGCACTTGAGTGCAAATTATTTAAGGATTCTTGTGAACGAGATGCCTCGGAGATGTTTGTCTCTTCAGCGACCTAGAACTGAGGGAGGCGGAGAGTTGAGAGTCATGATCTGCATGGGCGAGGTAGGCGTCGTTGTTGCTGTAACGACCCGGACTAGAATTTAAATTAATTTGAGAATTAGACAATTTTACCCTCAGTTTTGGACGGGTTTGGGAGTCACTTTTTGACTGGCAGTGCTTTTGGGAATTTTTCTTGGGTCATTGTGTTGGTCTCGAACTCAGGAGTTCGTAAACAGGCGGCACGCGAAAAACGGAGACCCGGTGAGATTGTTACAGGTCTAGAAGCTTTAGGGGCATTTGGTAATTTCGAATGGGGGTAGATATTTTAACCCCTAAACCATCAATTCTTCATAATCATTCTCACACTTCCTCTCTGACCACACAACCCATCCACCACCCTCCCCTCCTACCCCCCGCCCGAAACAGTGTGAGACAAACACCCAAAACCCATGAAAGTGGAATTTGATTCAAGGCCATATCTCCCGTTTTGGTAGAACTATTCGGGATCTCCTTCTTCCTGTGAGCATAACTGTACAAACCATCGGAGGAGACAAACGCGGGAGACGCTAGACCGAGGAAAAGTTAGAACCGAAACTTTCGATCGGTTTTCCAGCCAGTACAGGTACGGGTTTAATGTTTTGAGGTCATATTGGATTCCTGGGTTCGAGTAGATAGATTTAGACATAAAATTTGTGAAAAACGGTTGAGTTTTGAGGAAGTTAGAAAAACTTCAAGGTGGGCCGGAAATGGGGGATTCCGGCGACTGTGACGGCGGCGCTATGGCGATCACGTCATATTCTCCGGCCAGCTTCAGGTGACGGCGACGGCGGTCTGGTCGTCTTCTTCGGCTAGTCGTTGGTAACCGGTCGGGTTGAGTTGGACCGGGTCAGACCGAGTGGATCGGTCAAGTTGAGTGGACCGATCGGGTCAAGTGAACCAGTCGGGTTGAGTGAATTGATCGGGTCAAGTTGAGCCGAGTCGGGTTAGACCCGGGTCAGTGCGTGGGGTTACTGTAGCAGGCGCGTGGCCAGCGCGTGGTGCGTGGTCCGGCCTTCTGCCGGTGCGTGGCGGCACGTGAGACCATTTCTGAGGTCACGGCGGTGTATAACTAGGGTTTTGGGTTGTTTCGTACCAGATTTTGATGGTTTTTGAAGCCATAGGAGTTCGTTTAGAGCCTCAGTTGGGCAATCCCAGCGGTAACGGTTGACCATGGAGCGGGTTTTGAGCTCAGGAGGTCGAGGTAGTTGGGTCAATAATGTGTCAAGAGTTCATTGGGGCTAGGGTGTCCATGATTTGGTATTTTATTCGCGCTATGAACGATTTAGGGTTCCGGGATTGCATGGGTATGCGTACTTCTAGGTATTGGGTTATGCCATTGGATTTCCGATGATTGGCGTGGAGGGTGTTTTTCTCCGCTACATTGTTGAGGGTTCTCCAATTGGGGTTAAATGGTATGTCTCCGCCAGATCGTTGAGGGGTTCTCCAATGTTGGCGTTCGAGGGATCTTTCTCCGCCATATCCTTTGTCATCCGGGTCAGTGGGTTGGTGTGGGCGGTGACCTAGAGTGATGAGTTAGGGACGGTTCACAAGTGGTTGACCAGTTAGTTGTCTTGTGTTATTCCAATAGGGTTTCAGCAGTGTCTGACCAACTGACATTTGGTGTCAGAGCATGTTACTTTTTGGACCACCACTATTCTAAGGTCTCGGCTTTGACCTGTAAGATATCCTGCGTCTGACAGGTAGGTGTGGTCAGTAAGTACAAAGGTTCTGTCGGGAACCATGTAAGGTTTACTAAATATATTTAAGGATAAAGGGTATTCATGATATTAAATTTTGAGGAAAAAGAGCTGTCAGATGGGATAAGGGCTTTTTGCGGATTTCGTGGTGAGATTCGGGAAGGGTTCTTACAGTTGTTGGTGAGTGGACTTTCGTTTTGTAAATTATAATGCATGCATAAAGGTATATTTTGAAATAAATTCTTGTTAAGTATTGTTTTTGACAAATTTCTGGAATTTAGAAAATTATTTTTTACTAAATCATTACTGGACACGGGATTTCAATAATTATTTGGAAATGACATTTTGGGCTATGGCCTGGCTTTATGGATTCGGGTTTTATATGATTTGACTTGATAGATTTTAGGTTTCGGTCGAGTCCATGATTTTTCGGTTTAGACTCGGATTTGTGATTTCCTTGGATTTGGGCATAGACCCTGTTTTTCAATGAATTTGACTTAGGCCAAGGAACAAGGATTTCAAAACAGGATCTGAATTACTATCCCAGAGGGTCAAGGTTTTCTCCAATGGTGGCGTTGAGGATCTTTCTCCGCCAGATCGTTGAGGCGAGCTATTCCTCGGGAGTCCATTCAGGGAGCGGTGAGTCAGGTTTTTGATATTTTATGTCCATGTTGGTTTCATGGTTTTTAAACTCCTTTGAGGAGGGTTTTTTAAAGTAGGGTTGTGGACTACGAGATGTTTTTATTATTCAGGTTTTCGTGGGTCCCACCGAGTGTTTAGCAAATCATGGATTTTGGTTTTCACTGAATTGTTGTCCCCAAGGGTCATGGTTTTTCTCCGGCACATGATGAGGGGTATTTCCCATCATGTGTTCGTTGAGGTGTTCTCCAATGTTGGCATTGGAGGGTATTTCTCCGTCACATCGTTGAGGTTTCTCCGAGACTGGTGTGGTAAGGCATTTCTTCCGCCAGATCGTCGATATTTTTTTATGCTGGCATGGCAGGTAGTTCTCTGCCAGATCGTTGAGGCTGACTGCATTTGGTGCACGTGACCTTATCTGACACCTGACTTCGAGATATATTCGTTCATGTGACATCATGACTTGAGGTAATTATTGTCATGTTGGGAGTAGGCCCCACGATGGACCTCTCGGGCTCGGAGCCTTGCTTTGAGGTAATTTCCGGGTTGAATGGATTCTGGTGCCTTCATGATGTCTCCTGGATGTTGTTATCACCTACGGTTTATTGTCGAGACGGAAACAAAGAAATGTGCAGGGTGCACAAGTTGAATTGGAGCTGAGGCCTAGTTCGTGTTGGTGGTGACGCAAGAGGACTTGAAAGCAGGAGGTTGGTTCTTTGACCTGAGTTAAGGGAATTTTAGGGACGAAATTCCTTTAAGGGAGGGGGGGGGGGGGGGGGGGGGGGGGGGGGGAATTGTAACGACCCGGACCATAAATTAAATTAATTTGAGAATTTAATGAAATAACAGACGATTTTACCCTTAATTTCGGAAGGATTCGGGAGTCACTTTTTGTCTGACTTGGAAGTTTTTCTTGTGTCGTTGCGTAGGCATCGAACTCATGAGTTTGTAGACAGGCGGTACGCAGAAAACGGAGACCCGGTGAGACGGTTGTGGGTCTAAAAGCTTTAGGGGCAGTTTGGTTATTTCGAAAAAGTCCAAAATTGAGGGGATATTTTCTCTCTTTTCAGAGACTCTGTGCGGACCTGGCCCCGAATCATTCTCTCTCCCCGTACGATCACCGCAACCCATTACCTTCATCATCCCGTTTTGGGGTCGAGTCGACCAAATCCAAGGTCGTGGAAATCTTCCCCTCGACTCCACGAGCAGTTTGGTGTCATTATTAAGGTGGGAGTGTCACCATAGACGACGGATGGAAGAGGAGAGGTGGACCAAAACTTCTCGATCGGATTCCGATCGATTGAGGTATGTTTTCTAAATTCTAAGCTTGGATTCGAACTCATGGAAAGGAGTAAATGAGTTTACACACTTGGATAAAAAAAATGGTGGAGTTTGGAGGAATCTGGGAAGCTTGAAATTTCGGCTGTTAATGGCGGATTCCGGCGAGGAAACCCAGATTTCGACCACCAGCGACATCGACGGCGGCGGTGGTCCGGTCGTCGTCCCTGACGAACTCCAGTGACTGGTTCGAACTGCGGTGATTGACGTGGCATGCCACGTTATGCCACGTGGAGCCACGCGGTGACCAGTCAATAGCTGACTCAGTTGCCACGTGGGGCCCACGTGGCGACTAGTCAGCAGCTGACTCAGTTGCCACGTGGAGCCACGTGGAAACGCAGTCAACGTCCAGTCAGCAGTTAGTTGACCGTTGGGTCAACTGACACCGTTAGGGTTTGACGTAATATGCTGACGGCATTAGCATATTCCGTCAAAAGGTAACGACATTATGACGGAACCCTAATGCCTTTAATTTGGACGAAAGATTCTGATTATGTATGGATATTCCGTCAGAGCGAAGAAATATTTCACCGTGACTGTATAGACGGGCGTGGGGCGCGTGGGGGTGCGTGGCCCGTGGTCCAGCCTTTTGCCGGTGGGTGGCGGCGCGTGGGGCTGTTTCCCGGTCCACTGCGGCACGTGTCTAGGGTTTTGGAACATTCCGAATCAGTTTTTGACTGTTTTGAGGCGGTTGGAGTTCGTTTAGAGCCCCGTTTGAGTAATCTTAGTGGTAATGGACGACCATGGAGCGAGTTTTGGCTCGGGAAGTCAAGGGAGCTAGGTTATTGGTATGTCAAAGGGTTTGTAAGGACCCTTCCCGAATTTTCCCTCGAAACTCGGAAAGAACCCTTATCTCGTCTGACAGCTCTTTTACCTCAAACTTCATATACCATAAATACCCCTTGTTCTTAAATAATAATTTTTTTTTATTTATTAAACCTTACAGGGTTCCCGACAAAACCTCTGTACTTACTGATCACTCCTACCTGTCAGACGCAGGATAGTATACAGGTCAAAGCCAAGACTTCGGAATAGTGGTGGTTCAAATAGGAATACCCTATGACACCAAATATCAGTAGGTCAGACACTGCTGACATCTCTACTGGAATACCACAAGACAACAGACTAGTCAGATACTTGTGAACCAACCATAACTCGTCCCTCTGGGTCACCGCCCACACCAACCCACTGACCCGAATGACGAAGTATTTTCATAGGTTGATTAAGCCCATGACAATTATCATCTGGTTCATATTAGAGCCGGAAATATCCTCGGCTATCATATCACATCAGTCGGCATATCTCTCGACTATCATATCCCTAGCCACCAGGGTATCCCTTGGGGTGTGCTAGTCATGTATCATATCATATCAGTCGGCATATCTCTCGACTATCATAACATATCAGTCGGCATCTCTCGACTATCATAACATATCAGTCGGCATCTCTCGACTATCATATCATATCAGTCGGCATATCTCTCGACTATCATATTCCTAGCCACCAGGGTATCCCTTGGGGTGTGCTAGTCATGTATCATATCATATCTCTCGACTATCATAACATATCAGTCGGCATCTCTCGACTATCATATCATATCAGTTGGCATATCTCTCGACTATCATATCCCTAGCCACCGGGGTATCCCTTGGGGTGTGCTAGTCATGTATCAGATCATATCAGTCGGCATATCTCTCGACTATCATAACATATCAGTCGGCATCTCTCGACTATCATATCATATCATATCAGTCGGTAAGTATCCTCGACCATCATATCATATCATATCAGTCGGTAAGTATCCTCGACCATCATATCATATTAGTCGGTAAGTATCATCGACCATCATATCATATCATATCAGTCGGTAAGTATCCTCGACCATCATATCATATCATATCAGTCGGTAAGTATCCTCGACCATCATATCATATCATATCAGTCGGTAAGTATCATCGACCATCATATCATATCATATCAGTCGGTAAGTATCCTCGACCATCATATCATATTAGTCGGTAAGTATCCTCGACCATCATATCATATCATATCAGTCGGTAAGTATCCTCGACCATCATATCATATCAGTCGGTAAGTATCCTCGACCATCATATCATATCAGTCGGTAAGTATCCTCTACCATCATATCATATCATATCAGTCGGTAAGTATCCTCGACCATCATATCATATCATATCATATCAGTCGGTAAGTATTCTCGACCATCATATCATATCAGTCGGTAAGTATCCTCGACCATCATATCATATCATATCAGTCGGTAAGTATCCTCGACCATCATATCATATCATATTGGAAGTTCACCGGGTTCACCGTTAATAACGGATCCTCGTCCCGAGTCCTGGCCTCCCTCAATATGACCAAATCCGATAAACTCATGTAACAGGGTCAAAACCCAAATCATTGACTCTATAATTTCCTCGTCAAAACGATATCAAAATCGAGTCTAAAACTATGATATTTCTCAATTCACACTTTAACCGAAATAGTGGAAAACATATATCCAGTAATCATTTCTAAATTCCAGGAAATCATTGCAACAATACATAACAATATGTAAACAAAGATACATTGATGCATGCATTACAGTTTATAAACAACAGTCCACTCACATACATCAACCAACCCTTAATTCATGGACGCTCTAGCCCAAGCAACACATGCATAATAATGACCCAACTACCTTGACTTCCCGAGCTCAAAACCCGCTAATACGGTTAATCATTACCGCTGAGATTGCCCAAAACAACCTCTAAACGACGTTTGATCAACCTCAAACATGTACCAACAGATTCGGAACGTCGAAACTAGTTACCACGCGCCGCCGTGACCTCAGTCTCGGCTCCACGCGCCGCCGGAAGGTCGGCACACGCGCCCACGCGCCCTCACGCGCCGATCACGCACCTGCTACAGTGATCACGCGCCTGGACCGGTCATCCCCGGTCCGGCTCAACCTGACCCGGTCTAACTCGACCCGATCGGTTCACTCAATCCGATCGATTCACTCGACCCGACCGGTCACCGGTGACTCGCCGGAGAAGATGACCGGACTACCGTCACCGTCGTCGGAGGCTGGCCGGAGAAGATGACCGGACCGCCACCTCCGCCGCCGTCTGGTTCGCCGGAATCCTCCATTCCCAGCCGATTTTCGAGGTTTTCTAACTTCTTCATTTCTTAACCGTTTTTCACAATCCATACATGTAAATTCATCTACGTTTCACCAGGAATCCAAATATGAGGTCAAAGTTCCGAGATCGTACCTGGTTTGGCCGGAAAACGGCCGAGAAGATTCGGTTCACCTCCCTCCTCCGTCCGTCGCCTACGACGGTGCTCCCGCTCCAATAGCTACCCCAAAATGCTCGTGGGGTTCAGGGGAAGATCTTCCCGACCTTGGTTTCGCTCAAATCGGATCGAAATCCATCCGATGAAGGGAGGTCTTCGGTGTTCGCACGGAGGGGTTTTCGGGTAGGAAAGAGAGACTGAATTGACCAATTTCCCGTGGAGAGAGAAAAATATCTACGATATAGTTCCAACTTCTCCAAAATTACCAAACTGCCCCTGAAGCTTCTAGACCCGTAACGAACTCACCGGGTCTCCGTTTTCCGCGTGCCGCCTGTCTACGAACTCGTGAGTTCGAGACCTACGCAACGACCCAAGAAAAATTCCCAAAAGTATTGCCAGTCAAAAAGTGACTCCCAAACCCGTCCAAAACTGAAGGTAAAATTGTCCAATTCTCAAAATAATTTAATTTCTGGTCCGGGTCGTTACAGGGTTCCTTGGGGCTAGGGTTTCCTTGAGTTGGTACTTTGGATGTATTGTGAACGAACTGGGTTTCCGGAATTGCGTGACATGCGTACTTCTACGTATTATGTTATACCACGGGGTTCTCTGATTAGCGTTGGAGGGTATTTCTCTGCCACATCGTTGAGGTTTCTTCGATTGGCGTTGGAAGGTATTTCTTCACTAGATCGTTGATTAGGGTTTTGACCATGGTGATTGATATGAGGGTTATGGAGGATTCCATCATACTCGGGGTGCTCAGGATGAGCCGGGATATCGAGCTACGACTCGGGGTGCTCAGGCTGAGCTGGGATATCGAGCTACGACTCGGGGTGCTTAGGATGAGCCGGGATATCGAGTTATGACTGATATCAAGCTATGACTCGGGGTGCTCAGGATGAACCGGGATATCAAGTTACGACTCGGGGTGCTCAGGCTGAGCTGGGATATCGAGCTACGACTCGGGGTGCTTAGGATGAGCCGGGATATCGAGTTATGACTGATATCAAGCTATGACTCGGGGTGCTCAGGATGAACCAGGATATCAAGTTACGACTCGGGGTGCTCAGGATGAGCCGGGATATCGAGTTACGACTCGGGGTGCTCAGGATGAGCCGGGATATCGAGTTACGACTCGGGGTAAGTCAGTGAGACTCAATTGAACCAAGTCGGGTACCTTCGTCATCAAGGTCAGTATAGGTGTAGGCGGTGACATAGATGGACGAGTTGGTGACGTTTCACACGAGGATGACACGTCAGTTGTCTTGTTTGATTGCGGATGAGGTCTTTCGAGATAGTTTGTAGACTACTAGGCTATCATTCGTCTGACAGGTAGGTGAAGGTCAATCAGGTATAGAGGAGGTTCTGTTGGAACTCCTGTAAAATTTATTTGATGTTTCTAGAGATTAATGGTATTTCAGGTATTAACTTTTGTGGTTAAAAGCTGTCAGATGGGAATATGGCTTTTCACGAATTTCGAAGTAAAATTCGGAAAGGGTCGTGTCAAAATCTGTTAACCTTTGATACTAACAAAACATTTGATACTAATACTTCAATTTTGTTTGCAAGCAGTCCAAATAGAATTATCAAAAGAAAAAAAAAAGTATATTAAAATTTGAAAATAGTAATGTACACTATCTCCCGGGGAAGTGTTAATTCAATTAATGCAAAGCTATTTTTCTTAGAAAATTTGAAAATCGTAATTATTATATATTATTTCCTATTAACTTATTTGCTATGGCGAATTGTAATAATTCCACTTTGACAAATTTTAATGATACGTTTTTGTGAAATTCGATACCTTATAATACACTATTTGCGATTCTATTTCCATCGTCACAATAGTTGGGATAAAAATGATAAGATAAAAGTTTGGAAGGGCAAAATGGTCATTGAACAAAAGCACCTACCAGCGTCATATGCTTTTTCTTGAACGGAACAACTGACTGAGGAGGGTGAAGGGTCATGGGACCTCTGATAGCGAGTGCCTTAAGCATGACTGCTTGAGCTGAATAAGTTCGATAAGGCCAAAGTCAGAGATAGCCTTCTCTCTCTCCCAAAAAAAAAAAAACAAAAGGAAACAAGAAAGAAAAATAGATCTCTGATCCCTCAATGGCTTGCTACAGTTTCCCGAGAAAATAGGAAACCTCGGTACATTTTCTCCAGAAAATATGTCGGACGCTTTGATTAATGGCCTGGCCGGAGCTGGCGGAGGGATCATCGCCCAGCTCATCACATATCCTCTTCAGACTGTACAGAATTTTCCCCTTCGTATGCCTTTTATCAATTGTTTTTCTTAAGCTTTCATTTTTGTTTATTTTGGGGTCGTGATCTGTAGGTCAATACTCGTCAACAAACAGAACGTGATCCGAAGAAGGAGAAGAGGAAGCTTGGAACTATTGAACAAATGTGCCAGGTTTTCCCTTTTTCAAATTTGGACCTTATTTGGTAGATGAGAAAATGGACGGGGAAAAGTGACACATTTTTCTGTTTGCTCCATTACGTCTAATTATCAGGCGTTTGCTTGAATTTGTGCGCAGGTTATAAAACATGAAGGGTGGGAACGGTTGTATGGAGGTTTGACGCCATCATTAGTGGGTACAGCAGCTTCTCAGGTGAGCAAAGCTTAGCTCTTTGCTGGATCGTTTGACTTCTCATTCGTATTGTTAGTGTGATCAAGTTCAATGTTATCTAGCTGGGAAATTAATGGAAAAGAGTTTGAAAATTCTGAATAGTTTTTAGTAACCATGAGGCGGTAAATGGCAGAGAGCAGGGATTGCTTTGTTTTCTTTTCATGTTACTATTAGTGGTACTTTTTTGCATTGATCGGTAATTATGTTGATTGGTCATGTGTAGTGCTTGTGCATCACACTACCCAGTAATCTTCTATTTCTTTAGCATTCATAAATAGAATGCAGTCTGTATATCATGTGTTTTTGTTCAGATTCTCTATGATGTCACTATTAGCTGGTCATTGCTCTTTCGGAGTCACTGATAGTAAGAGTTTGCTATACAAACATGAGTGTGAAGTGTTGTGAATGGGTGACTTTGATACTTTTAGCTTTTAGGTGCATCATATATGTTTTATTTGGTTATCTGTCTTCTAAAGTACTTAAAATTTTATTGGTACAGGGTGTTTACTATTATTTCTATCAAATATTCAGGAACAAGGCTGAAGCTGCTGCACTTGAACAGAGGAAGATGGCCATTGGTGATGGATCTGTTGGAATGCTCTCTTCACTATTGGTTGCTGCGTTATCTGGGTATTTCTACATTCAAATGATTATGGGCCATAAGATGATAATTGTTTCTTAATATTATTCAAATTTATAAAGGCATCATATCCAGGAATAAGTTGCATTTACTACTTTTTTTTCTTCTGAAAAATCTCATAACAAAACCCAATCAAGCGAATAGAAAACATGTGCAATAATAATGGTGTCTAAATTACTTTTTATTATTAGTATTTTTCTTTCTTATTTATGTGATTTTCTTCTGAAAATCTCATGACAATTTTATACTTGTAGGTGCGTGAATGTGCTGTTCACAAATCCTATATGGGTAGTTGTTACACGCATGCAGGTAAGGAGAAAGAGCGAATTGACATTAGCCTCAACTTTAATTGAATCTCCAAATGTGAAATTGACACGAAAATTTATCTTTGCATTTTGTATAGTGTTCCTTTTCGTGCATCTATGATTTAAGATAAAAGTGACCTTTAAAGAGTACTGCAACCAGGATTTAGAACTTATTTCATAATTTTGAAAAACCTATGAGATTTATACCAATCTCACCAATTATTCTCTTCTGCCCCTTGTATCTAATTTAACAAACTGAGTTTAAGCACCTCTCTTACTAATTATACATAACTGATGTTATTAATTTGTCGTTCCTCTCTTTTTGCATTGTTAGACTCATAAAAAAACCTCAAAGAAGTCCCAGCTTGTTCAGGAGCTATCAACCGTAGAAGATGAAGCAATCCTTGCTGCAGCTGAGCCTCCTCCCTTTGGGACTACTCATGCGGTTGGTATTATATTTTGTGATAGATCACCTGATTAGTAGCAAAAGAGAACATGTTCATAACTATAACCAACTAATAGTTAATTCAAATGTTTGAATTGTGAAACTAAACTGGTTCTTGATGATAAAAGTGGTTGCATGATTTTTCAAAGAGATGTTAAACATATTGGTCCTTCACCTAGTACTATTGTTGATATAAGTAAGGGAAAAGGAGACAGTGAATTATATTAGGATAAATATTTAAGAAAAAAAAAAAGAACCATATTGAGATGAATACAGTTCTGAGTGCTGCCATGAAATTGTGATTGTGTACATAATTTGCAACAATACTTTATTACTGAGTGGGCTGGATGGTTGTTTTACTATTGATTACAAATATTGAGATCAGGTTTCTGATTCATAAACGTTTGGGGTTCAGTGCCATATAATATTTTTATTTTCCCATTATTTTCCCATGTACAGATTCAGGAAGTTTATGATGAAGGTGGAGTCTGGGGTTTCTGGAGAGGTGTATGCCCGACATTGATCATGGTATGTAAGAAGTGACTTTTATTATACAGGCTATGAGGGTAATGACAAATTGTTCTTTCTTTTGACACAGGTGAGTAATCCTTCCATGCAGTTTATGCTGTATGAAACTATGTTGAAAAAACTGAAGGAAAAACGGGCCTTGAGTAAGAAGGATAACAGTGGGGTTACTGCTATAGAGGTTAGGGTTCATCTCGATTTTAAAAATTTCTGCCTCAGTAACCTTCTGTAGATTGACACAGATTTTGACACAGATTTGGTCAGAGTACTTACAGTACTAATACTATGTTTTCTTCACTCTTTTGATTTCCCCTTTGAGCTAATAGATTCCCTCATTCTGTTAGATATTTATTCTTGGCGCTTTGGCGAAACTAGGGGCTACGGTTGTGACATACCCTCTTTTAGTTGTGAAGGTAAATGACTGAGCTTACAGTAATCTGTAATCTGAAGCAATGCACATGTTATATTGTGCATGGATTAGAACTGAAATGGGAAATGCTTGATCTGAGTCGAGCCATTTGAAGTTAATTTAGTGAGGGACGGACTAAAATGTCTCGAACATTGTCTTGCTTGTGAATTCATCACTATATACACTAGTCCTTTGAGTGTAAATTGTTTCAGTTTCTTATCGAATCTCTTGCTGTTGCAGTCGAGACTTCAAGCAAAACAGGCTACAAATGGTGACAAGAGGCATAATTACAAAGGTTTGAACATTGAACCGTTCTCTCCAGAGCTTCTTATACTGTGATATCATGATCATTTCATCTCCTTCAGTTCTTGTTTGTGAATTATGATGTTGCATATTCTTTTGTTTAACTTTCAGGCACGGCAGATGCGGTCTTAAAGATGATTCGCTATGAAGGATTATACGGGTTTTACAAAGGGATGGGAACAAAAATAGTGCAAAGTGTCCTTGCGGCTGCTGTTCTGTTCATGATTAAGGAAGAACTTGTTAAGGGTGCTCGGTTGTTGCTCACAAGCAAAGTGAAATCGAAGCCTCCATAGTTGTGAACTTAATAATCCTTACCCCTCCCCCCTCCCTCTGTCACTTCTTCACTCCACATTCCCAGTTATTCTATTTCATATAATTTATCAAGGCATTGCAGGACCAAATATTTATTTGAAATGTATTGCCATTAATGGCAAACTCACCGTGAATACAATTTAAGGATCAATTCAGGGTAATCTGATCCATGCACCGTAATAAAAACAAATAATTATGAAGGTAAATCAGTATTTTGAATAACTTTTTATCTAATTTTTTGTTAAAAATATATTATTTAACAGCGGATTTGTGGGTTTTTTGATAAATAAAATAAGATAAGCATAACAACCACAACAGGTTGGCCCAGTGGTTATGGTATTCCCAGGATTGATATAAAAAACTCCAGCATATCCTGGGTTCGATCTTTTG
This sequence comes from Oemleria cerasiformis, assembly GCA_037349345.1. Classification (NCBI taxonomy): domain Eukaryota; kingdom Viridiplantae; phylum Streptophyta; class Magnoliopsida; order Rosales; family Rosaceae; genus Oemleria; species Oemleria cerasiformis. The sequence goes on along the minus strand of JAZGTL010000007.1, from coordinate 33,988,917 downwards.
ATGGTGTGTCTTCTGATTGTGATCAGGAGTGTGCGGAAATGCGTGTGTGAGTCTACCTGACTCTCGAAAGGGTGGACTGTCGTAGTTTGCCACTAGCTATTCCCTTTTTTAAAGAAGAAAAAATCTGATAAACATAACATGAGGATCACTTTATAATGAGCAATACTTGCGTCTGTAAGTCTATCCGCCCCCCGAAATGGTGGATTGACGTGGTTTGACACTAGCTAGTCCATTTTTTAAAGAAGAAATAATATGATAAACATAACATGAGGACTTGAGGACCATTTTATAATGAGCAATACTTCTAGGATGAGGCTCCCGAAAAGGTGGACTGCCGTGATTTGTCATTAACTAGTCCACTTTTCAAAGAAGAAAAAATATGATAAACATAACATGAAGACTTGAGGACCACTTTATAATGAGCAATACTTCTAGGATGGATATGCTAATTTTTTGCTATTGATTATTAAATGTTTCCTATAAACATTCATTTCGGTAAAAAATAAAAAAATTAGTGATAATTTAATCATCTATATCTATATAATATACGAGTCAATTTTATTGACAGATTATTATAATTTAATTGTTATTAAAATCAAGTAATATAGTTAGCTTGGTTGGTAGACTCATTTGCTAGAGCTTTATCATTGAATATGCTGACTTAGCTTCTTGGAATTCGATTGTTTTGTACATGTATTACCATATCTTCAATTTTGTTAATTTTTTTTAGTAAATGATTTAATTCTGACAATCAATTATTGAAAACCGGATGGAAGTATTTTCGTTTTAGAGAAAAAAATGACCCAAAAAAAAAAGAGTAAGTGTGCACCAATTTCAGACGAAACCCATTTTCGTTTTAGAGAAAAAAAAAATGACCCCAAAAAATAAAAGAGGAAGTGCACCAATTTCAAACAAAACCGTCAAACCCAGTCCTCCAAATTCCCCGAAAAATGCAAGAGAACAAAGCAGAGTCGGCTAACAAAAGCCCTAAGAAGGCGAACCTCTTGGACCAACAGTCCATCAAGCACATCCTCGACGAGACTGTCACTGAGGTCAGTAATTCCCTCGATCCCCTTCGGCTTTTCATTCTCCTTATGTATTTTTTTTAAAATTTTTTTTTTCTGTAATCGGAATAGATCGTGACGAGCCATGGACATATGGAAGACGTGAGGATGAGCAATATAAGATTGTTTCTTGGAACCATTATCATTGTAATCGCTCTCTTCGCCCAATTCTACAACAAGAAGTTCCCCGAGAACCGAGATTTTCTCATCCTCTGCATCGTCTTATATCCTCTTATTTGCAACATTATATTTGTTATTTGTGTTTATCTTCGTTTTTTTACTTTCAATCTCTGTTTGGCTGATGAGAAAATGGTTAAATTTGTTACTAATTTGATTTTTTTGGCTTACACACTTTAAATTGATGTTACCTTCAAGACTCGAGTGTTGTGATCCTTGACTATGGCAAGTATATAGGCGTTAATGTACTATTGCAGTTTATCATATACACAAAGGAGAAGAATGCCATCCTCTTTACGCATCCTCCAGCGGTATGTTGCTCTTTCGGATTGAAACTTTTGTTACAATGCTTGATTGCATGTTGATATTTTACTTGTACATTACTGAATTTTTCCACGTGTTCGTGCACCAATTTTGATTCAATTGCAGATAGGGGTGTTCTTCGATAAACCTCAATATCATGTCTAGTTATATCCACCCTTTTAGGGCTTCGTTATTTTCGTCATCGAAGCTTTAACTTACTGAGATAGTGAGTCTATCACCCCTAATTTAGATTAGGGTGTTTTCTTGGTATCATTTACTGGAGGTTGAGACCGTTGACTGATGACTTGTCGAAGTCAGGGTGCTCTTTGGAGCAACTGCAAATGAGTCATGTGAATCAGTTGATGATTATAATATATGATAGTAAGTATAAAATTTATAATCTCCAATCATTGTAGTTACCTAGTAGTTAAATCTGAAGAAACCGAATATTTACTAATGAAAGTTTGTTATAGCTCCTTGTTCAATGACAAGATGTTATCCCTCTTGTTGGATGGCTAGGATGAGATGTAGTCTGGTGAATTGAAAATTGCATTATGCGAATGGGTCATTGCTTGGACATAAAGCTCAGATATTTCATTTTCTCAGTTGTATGACAAGTGTCTCTAGTCAAACACCTATTGAGAGTTTCTTGTTCCTTCTTTTTCCCTGTTTTGTAGTGTGTTTTTGCCAAGCTGCACTTTAAGGGTTAGCCGTGATTGTTAAGTAACTTTACATGTCTACTATGTGTGAAATACTAATGATTGCCTGATGATATGGATCTTTTGGATTTTCTTTTCTCTGGTTGAAAGAACATTAGGTGCAAGAATTTCAAAAACGACATTTTTCGGATTTGGTACCTCTCTGTCTTTTTAGAATTTACATATGTTTAAAGTAAAACAGAAGTACTCTTTCTCTTCTTACACATATGTGTCACCTCCCATCTTTGTTTTCCCGGTGGTTTATATGATCATACAGATTCTTTTCTTCTTAGTATTTTCGCCCTAAACCTAACCCTATTCATCAGCCATCTAAGGTTTATTAGTTAGAACTCGATGAATGTACGTGAACTTTACCATTCTTATATCCTTGGTGAAAAGCTTGTAAGCTTTAATAAGATGCGTTTTGTTCACACAGGACTCTATTGCAAGCACTGGATTGGTGGTCTCTTCCAAATTTCCCAGGTTCTCTGATATGTACACACTTGTGATAGAAAGTGCAGACCCTAAATCTATCTCTGCAAATCAACCAGTACAGTTTACCAAGAGTGTTACTAAGTGGTCTCTCTCTCTGTCTCTCTCACTCTCTCACATATACACCAAGACTTGAACATGCACCCTCATAGATTATACACGCGCATATAGAGTGATGCGTACTCAATTTTGTAACATTTCAGGTTCACCAAGGATGGAATTTTGGTGGAGGGCCCCTTCTGGAAAGATGTTGAAGCACTAATAGATGAATACCAGAGAAAACCAAAGAAGCGCAAGTGAGATTAAACTACTTATATACCCACATTTGGATGGGACAGATATACCTCTATTATAGAATATAGATGTTGCTCCTTCACAATGTAGCTTTCTTTTTAGACTGCTAACTTTAGAACCACACCACTGTCAGCTATGTCGCAGAGTTTAGAAGACAATTGACTGGATAGAATTATGAAACGTTTAAAAGTTAGCTTTTGTTACCCAGTTTTTAAAGTCTTGCTTGAAGCGAAAACGAGCAAATTTGGTTTTTTTGTTTTGTTTTTTGCATTCAGTCTAAATTGATTTGAATTATGAGTTCATCTAATTTTCTTGTTATTTGTATCACTGGGCTAATGTTATTTATATCTATTGTGTGTGGGAAGATTCAAATTCAAATCTTGTAAATGATAAGGTGAGGTGGATACTCAATTTGTATATTTATCTTTTTCAATGTTTTATAAAAAAAAGTTATGAAAATTTATGCTTTGTGGTCGTGGTAGAATTATGCTTTGTGATTAGTTGTCCTTTTTCTTGATTGATTGTTTAATTTAATGTATTAGTTGAGAAACATCCTTATTCAATACTTAGCTGTGGCTAGCGTTTCATTGTAAGTGTGTAACTGGCCCATTATTTGTTAAAATAATCCCAAGTTTTTGGCGGCAAGTAAGCATCATTATTTGGCCAAAAATATTGGCAAAGTATCCATTAGATACATATATATATATATATGTATATTTTTATACATATATATTAATGGATGAGATTATAACACACATCTTAGAGTAAAGTAAATTCGAGACTTTGTACATAATATGTAAAAATAAATACCAATAGATTATAGTAATTAGTGACAACATCTATTAGAAATATTAAAATACATAATATGTAAAAATAAATACCAATATATCATAGTAATTAGTGACAACATCTATTAGAAATATTAAAACAAAAAAAATACGATATAGCCTTAATCATTTGTGTATAATCTAGAAACTCTGGAAGTAATAACATTGTCACTATTACTATTATAACTTGGTTTTACATTTTTAATTGTGTAATGAAATTCGAGTAATATTTTGTACTTAAAACCCTTATATGGTTGTATATTATATGATAACTTTTTATTCCTCAACGGCTGAACCCTCCTCCGCCTCAAATGCGGACGCTGCCGCAGCACACAGAGCGAAACCCGTCTGATCCGTTGAGCGACTGATGTGGCACCGCCCAATGCTGTTGGCTTGACGGATAATCGGGCCCACTGAGTTTGATCCGTTTATTAGCTGACGTGGTGCCTATGCAATCAGTCCCCGGATCTGAAGACAGACATTGAATTGCAATTAATAGGCGGTTTTCAAGTCCGCCTCATATCTGATTAGTACCGTCCCCGCCCCAGCTGTAATATAAACCGACCCCAGTGCCCTTCGTGCTTTTCAATTTTTGCGTACAGAGGCCATTTGCTTTCTTCAGGGGATACTATCTTCTCTCTCTAAAACCTCTCTCGTATCTCCTTCTCTATCTCTCCACACCCACGCAATTCCATCTTCGTTTTCTGAATCAATTTCATTCAGGTTCTGGGGCTTCAGATTCAGATTTGGAACCAAAATTAAAAATTAAGACAACAAAAAGAACGAAAGAAATACTTGAATTAAATTAGGGTTTCGATTCGAATCTATCAAGGCGACTTAAAGGAAAGAACTCCCAACTATCGCGATGACTAGCCCTAGAAACCAAGATTTACATACAAATGACGAGGTAGGCGGCGTGGATCGCATTGCGGATCAATCGAACGGTGAGGAAATGGAGAACTCGTCGTCTTCGAATGGCGGAGAGAGCTCCGGCGTTGGACTGGCGTCAAGGAGTGAGATTGGGCTCGAAGAGCGGTTGACCGGTATTCTTGTTGACGATGGAGATGGAGATCTGTTGCTCCAGCAAAGCAATCGGGAGGACCACGTTTTGCAGTGGCTACAAGCGCTTGATATGCAGGTTATGGGTGCGTGTCGCTCAGACGAGAGGTTGAAGCCATTATTGAAGATGAATGCCTCAAACGACGTAGCGGAAGATCGATTGTTAGCTCAATTAAGCCAGGTATATTAGAAAATTGATCGAAACCTAATTAAACACGGAAATTCAGCACTTGATTTGAAGCTCTATGTTTCCATTTGATGGTATTTGGTGGGATTATGGTTATAATGTTTGTTTCTGGTTTTGCAAATTGATGATCTCAAACTTTGTGTTTGATGAATAGCATTTCGAGCCGGCGGAAGTTGGAATGCTGGCGAGGTGCTTCTGCATACCTCTAGTTTCTATCCGTGTGGGGAAGATCAACAAGCAAGGGACTCTCTTGTGCCCCACTGCTGCTAGGTAAATATCAGTCAATCTATCTCCGTTTGTTCTCTTGTTTGGGATCTTCGTTTGACGGAAATGTTATCTGTAATTAATATTTTACGTCTAAAATTGTTTTAATATTTTGCTCGTTTGGTATAGTTGATTAAGACCTGAACATAGTCCATCACTCAGAACAACTAGTTGTGTGTGCATTTAGTTAGCTTTGCTGGAGATCATTGACCTTCAATTTAATGGCTGTAATTCTTTATCCCTCTTTCCCCACTTTTATTTAACTGACAAATTGCATGTGTAGAAATTCGTTGTCACATGATGATGTTGCAGTGGGGTATATACACACCTATATATGTGTGTTTGTATGCTTTCGAAAATTCATTATGCTGCCATATGATTGAAGTGCGGTTATTCTAAAATCATATTTCTAGTCTGGTCTCATCTACTTAAGGGTGCGTTTGGATGAGGAACTTCAAATTTCCATGGAATTTGGGTAAAATTAGTTAAAAATGAGGAACTTGAAAATACCATGGAATTTGCAAATGATACAATGCAAGGCATATAGATGAGATTTGTAAGTTACACCTATGGAGGTGTTACTTTGGAAAGTCCCTTGTTTAGTGGTTTGTTATGCTTACAACGCCCATATTTTTGTTTTTTAGTGCTTAACCACCTACTTAAAATCCCCATATTTTTTGTTTTTTAGTGCATATCTTAGTAATATAGTATAAGTTCCCCATCCAAACGCACTATATACTTTTTTTATATCTAGTTTAAGCTATTTTGATATGAAACAATCAATTACCATCCTAGCTTGATTACTACCTTTTTCCACTGTGACGTTTTTCTTTGGTCTTACCTTCCTAGATTGGATTTATATTATATAATGCAATTGTCTTTGACCTTGTAGTGTTACTCGATTTCGCTAGACAGTCATGCTTTTGACATGTGCAGGCAGCTGGTTTAAAATATACCTGATGTTAGTAATGTTTCTGATGTTTCGAAGTTAATCAAACATGTTAATTTATGCCTGTAAGTTCATATTTGTCTGATGTTAATTTTCAGGTCCCAATGTATAAAAAGTATAAGTTGTCTGCTTGTGCATGTTTGATTTTTATTCAATCATTCATCTAGAATTTGGAAAGCTGGACTGCATTTTCTTGTTTACAAACTTAAGAAGCAATATTATCTTTCTGTCATTCTTTGTACGTGTATGCTAGTTAGGATATCTTTGATTTTACTGTTTTGGATTATTCTACAACTCTTTGCTGTGTATTATCCATGAAATTGTCAGATGGATGGTTGTGACATATTGTAGTTACCTAAAGCAGGGATTGTTTTGGTACGTGGAACGGGAATGGGTGGTATGTCGCCTTCCTTGTACATAGAACAATGGGGTTTCACTGAGTTTGAATGTGATAAAACAAGCTTAGCTCAAACGTCTTTTTTGGGTTGGCTTCTCCCTTAAGAAAAAGAGTAAATAAATAAAAAATATATAAAAGAACATCATAATCTTCCGAAGTTTAATTTAAAAAATGAGGCAATAAGTTTAGCTAAAATTTTGCAATGATTAATCCCTGATTGTGGAATTTGAGGGTAGTAGCATATTGTGATAGGCATGGGAAACACGATTATGTTAACTATGTTTGACTTGTAGCTATTTGTTGTAAAATTACATCTTGATGTCACTTTGTACTGCATGGTGGTTTTTGCAGTCGGACATGGGGACACGTGTTGGAGGTTAGTTAAATGATACTTGTTAAATCAGTTTATGAAAAGAACGGAACAATGATTCACAATGTTTAAGTAGAATGATTTCAAATGAGTTATTTACTTTTCATTGAAGGTTCTTGGTCTGCAATTGTTTTTACTTATCTTTACCTTATTAGTATTTGTTCATAAATCAATTTATTCTGATATTGTTTGTTGTTTTAGTTGCTTTTACTATTATTGATATCATTGACACTAGTACCATTGATTTTAGATCGTGGGTGAAACATGACTTTATTGGGCACAAAAGAAGATATAACTAATTAGAGGAGGGAATTTTGATATAGTATTGAGTTTGTGAACAAATGTGGGACTGTTTACTTCGTCGTTAATATTTTATAGGTAGGGGAGTCTATTTTAGCTTATTAATGGTGACAATGTTCATTCTTCCAAGTAAATATGTCTTTTGACTTGTAGGTAATGTGGGCGTATTCTATTATGATCTCTGAATTAAGAGGAAGTAAAGGTAGTTTCATGATCCTATATTATATGGTTTGCTGCTGCTTTTTAGCTATAAATGATTGGCATTTTGATGGAAATCAAAATAGAGTGACAGGTTGTGTTATGTCATTGTTTGCCTACTGTTTTCCTAAAGTTGATTCTGCAGGCATATGTTTCTTTATTAACACGAGTTATTCTTTATTAAATTTGATATTGTTGTACTACTTTGGTCTAACTTTCTTCCAATCATATGGTGTATAGAAGATTGTTGCTTGGGTTTTTTGTTTGTTTATACATCTACAGAAAAGGAATATGTCTGAAATGGTTTTGCTTGATATATGTAAAACTATCTCATAACCCATTTTTCAGAAAAAAACTGGAAGTACTTTGGAAATTGGTTGTACTCCTTTCATTCATGCTGGTCACTGAAGGAGCTCATTGAAGATGGAACTCTTTAGTTAGCATGTTTATGATTTTTGGGTTAACCTTAAACTATAGTTTTTGTGATGGTTATATTAGAGGGGTTAATATTTTACTTTCAAGGCACATGTTTGTGGATAATGATTGGTGATATGTTTTCTTAGGAGGGAAAACAGATATACAGAAGTTAGAGAGGGTATAACCTGTGTCTGGGACTTTCAACTTTGTAAATGATTTGCTTGATTCTATTTCTTATTCTTGTCAATGAAAAAAAAAACAGGGAGAATTTGAGAAAGCACAATTAGATTAGTAATGAATGATGGGGCAATTCAATCAATGATATATCCAAGTATTGAAGGAGGCACATTTTTTTCATACTTGGAAACTGCTTGCCAAACTACTTGCAAAACATAATTGTCTAACTAATTTAGTTCTGGTTTTCTTTTTTTTTTTTGTCCTTTTTCTTGTTCACTATTTCTAAGCTTTCATTATCTTTTCATGTTGTCTCAGGGGTAATTTGAATCTTACAGTCTTGCCCACATCAAATTTACGCCTTTCATTCGTTGGGGATGATGGTCACACAGATAGATTGTTCACTTTAAATAGCAAATCTCAGTGCTCTGCTGTAGAAGTGAATGACATTCCGGCAGACAATTCTGGCAGGTCTTTCCTTATTAAAATCCCAGATGGCCAGGTTTTTCACTTTTGGTGCTCTGAAACGTCCCGACTTTTGGGAATTGAATTGCGTTCAAAGGTATGTATGACTTACTTAATGGACCTTTGTGTAGTGTGCACAGTTACATCACTGATACTATTATACGTTCTGAATGCAAGGAAATTTTTTTTCCTAAGCTTTATCCTCACGTAGGCAGGGATGACAGGAAAAAGTGAAGTTTTTGAAGTTTTACATTTTTGTCTGGTTTTGAGAAAGTGGAGAAATATATAGAAAGAATGGATGTGCATTTTTAACTTTTTAATTTTATTTTTTATTGGAGTACTAATTTGAATCATTGTAAGGTTGATGTATTTGGGTGCAATAGAGCAGTTCTTTGTTCAATATCATTTGTTTGTGGATTGGCCTGGTAATTTGATAGCTGATTAATTTCCACTCCGGTAACAGATGAAGGATCTGATCAAGAAGAAGCCCTCCATAGCTGAATTAACTGGAGTTAGTGAAGCACGCCTTGGCTGCTTTGCAACCCACCTTCGTGCCTATCTAGCGGGATCAACCGTAGGTGGCAATGCAGTAAGTTCTGTGGGCTCATCATCTGATTGGGACACCACCACAGAGCTATCTGATACTGCTCAAGATGGACAATTCTCATCCGTGTCATCAAAATCCCTGCGTTCCCGACATAGCGTCAACCAGGCAATGAAGGCAAACTCATCATTTCAGGGTAGCCTTAGTCCAAGGCCAAGTTCCTTTAAGGAGGGTCTGCCCAGAACCTTGTCTTCTCTGAGGAATATAACCCGGGAAAAGTTGAGGAGGCGAGGGGACATTTATCTTTCAGCTATTGACAACCCAGCAATTGCTTCACCAATCACAATGGATGCATCTGGTTCATATCATGCTGAAAGTGTCAAGTGTCCAGAAGTTATTAGAAGTTGCTCTTTATCTTCTAGTTTCCTGGAGTCGCTAGAAAAATTGGCTGTCCCACCAGCCCTAAACCCTACATCACAAGTTCCTTACATGGTTAATCCTTTTTTATCTCCTTACTATTGCTGGTGCCCTCCTGGTTCATCAGATTTGCAGTACTCGCAAGAACCTCCTGAACTTCCAGGCTCGACAATTGAATCAGCTTTGCTTCCACCACTTTCTTCTTTATTACCAGCCAACATACCCTCGTGCATGTTGACAACAAAACCATCTCTTAATTTGGCTGATTCTCCCTTAGTTGATTTCCCTGCTTTTCTCCCCGACCCGCTAGTGCGGTTACCTAGATCAGCTTCACAGCAGATCCCAACTTTCAACCCCTTGATTTGTGACCCAATTGTTCACATACCAGTTATTGATATTTGCTCTTCAGGTCAAGGATACTTGGTCAGCGCCGGTCCAAGTATTTCAACTGCAATTTCTCCCTTGCACTCAAAACTTGTGAACATTCCTGAAACTGATTCTATGGTGGAGAAGGGTGCCAGAGAGACTCTTCGGCGACTGCTAATGAGTGGTTCAACCGAGAGTAGCCCACAGCTGATAGATGTATTACCTGCCATGCTATCAAATGCACATGAGAACCGAAATATGCTTATTACCGGGAGCAGGGGTCTGTACAGCGGAGCCAGGGACGTTGATGTAATTGCAAACAGCATCGCAGCCATGAGTCTGGTTTCACTATCTGGGATTTCTGGCAGGGAAACTGTTTTAGATGCTTGTGGTAGCCATGGAAATTTCGATATACAGGAAGAGGCATCATCAAGTGGATTGGAGGGATCATGTTCGGAAGATAAAGGTGCATTTTGTTCGGATTTTATGGTAAAAAGGGTTGATGAATAATGGAAATGGTTTTGTCGGGTTTGTTGTTTGTTGTGTAGGTCTCTGTTTTTGGGTTTTACACATGTAGATGATGATATGATGAAATAGGTGCCTCTGTAGTCTGTAGTAGAGTCTTCCCCCTTTGGAATTGTAATTAGTGGTAATCCCCTCCCACCACACAATGGCTATGGAAGTGTTCCATGATGTGGCTCCTTGGTTCTTGTTCATGATTAGATATATCAATGAAATTTGTTTTGAATCGACTCTACGGCCTTTTATCATTTGGCCTCGCCAACTTCCGCGGTGACCACGGATTGTATATAACCGATTACACGTAAGATTTTGTGATCTTGCGTTTTCCTCGTGTTGAATTGTCAAAATCCAGCAACTGATCACTTCACTTCCATCAACATCGAAAGCAACGCTAGTGTGTGTCTGGTTGTACAAGAATGCTTAGTGCTCTGCCGTGAAAGCCACTGTCTGTAGAGTTGTCTATGATAATGGGGCAATTGGCAAATCAGATACCTATCCAACTATGAGTGATGGAGTCTTGCTCAAAAGCGCAAGGCTGATTACGTTCACAACCCGCATTCCTTTTATAAAGGATATTACGGAGCGGGTTATTAAGTATTCATTTTGCGATTGTCAAATTCAAGTTCTAATATTACACAATGAAATGAATTTAAAAAATACCGAAGTATCTGTGGATATAATTACTTGGTAAGATAACAAATTGATAAACTATAACTGTTATTGTAACCGATGACTAGATCAGAGAGTAGCATACTGTTATTGGTAGGATAACAAATTGGTCACAGTGTTATTGTAGTAAAATGGAAAAAGAAAAAAATTATTCCGCTACCGGGAGTTGAACCCGGATTTCAAATTAGTCTTTTGTGATTTGCTGCAGCCGATTAGACGTACAGAAACAAAGTTTACAAGCTGAACCCATATATACAGGCATGGATAAAAATATTCGTAATATTTGTAAAATTTTCGTCGATACATCCGTATTTTTTGGTCTCAACTTTAAAATAGTAGGAAGAAATGTCCACGATATTTTTGTGAATATACCTGCATTTTAAGGGTCCTAATACAAAAATCGGGGGAAGAGAAATCTCCCCTGATATAGGTATTAGTCTTATATAAATATTATTGGGTGCTTAAATTTTTCTCAAAATTTCATTCAAAAATTTCAAATTTTGGACTAAATTTCCAACATTTTTTTGTTGAGCGTGAACGATATCAATATCGAAATATCCGTCGATATTTCTATAAATTTAACTGTCGATATTTCCGTAAAAAATGATATTTTCATCTTTGTGTATTGGCATTTAACATGTGCTTAATGCATGTTTATATACATATTATAAATGAACCGGCCCATCACAGCTATTTGTGGTAAATAAAACTTTAATTTTGGCTTCGAAAGTCTAATTTAAAAATAAGTATTACTAAATTTTGTACTTACAACGAACATGTGGTAATATAAATGAGGTTAGATGGTACAAGCTTGAAACTAATTTTATTGTATATGTATAAATATTTATACATTTCTTTACGTACAAATAGAATAGAGATTTTATTTTCAAAATAATCTCTCTAAATATAATATTATCAAAAAGAAAATTTATTCTATAAGTCATATTCATAAATTACAATTTGAAAGAGAAACTCATTATGACATTATATTTATGATTCGTTTGGTGAACGGGATTGAATTGGATATGATAACTCTTCAAATTCAATATATTTAGAAAACAGAAATAGATAGATGTTCATTATAAGAGGATTAATCAAGCTTCGAGATATATATATATATATATATATATATATATATATGTATGAACAGACTTTTTTTAGGTAGGATATGAAATGGAGGGTTGTGTTTGCCTTAAATATATCAAAATTATTGAAGAAAATGTGAGTGGTGCCAAGTTGTGACAATTGTAAAGGCCAACTAGTTAGCTTCATTTAAGCAATACCTACCCCAAAAATACCAACACCACGTTTGGTTGTTGCTACAAAACTAGTTTTATTCATTCTTCATGCTTATAAATCATACATTTAAGTAGTCCAATAAATCATAAATTTTGTCCAAATTAAATGAAGGGTAAATTACACTTTATTACCATGTGGTTTCTATTAAGTAACACTTCTATACATATATTTTCAAATGTTACAATTACCACCCTATATTCTTTAAAACGTTATAACATGAATCTTCCGTTAAATTTTCTGTTAAATGTTTATGTGGACAAAATGTAATTCATTATTTAAATAATAATAAATTATTTTATAATTTTTAAAAACTATTTCAAAAAAGAAGAAAAAAAAAAGCCTGCAGGCCCTCCCCCCAGGCGCTGTGCTTGCCCTTAGCATGATAGTTTTTGTTGTTCTCCATCTCACCCAAAAAGAAAACAAAACAACAAAAGAATTATTAAGTGGAATTGAAGAAGCATAGAAGAGAGAGAAAGAGAGAATAAGCAAATTGGAGCATAGAAGAAAGAGAAAGAAGATTAAATGGGAGTAATAAGCCATTAATGAGAATCTTAATGTTAATTGAATTTTTTGGATGTTTTTTAATGTGTTGGAAGATCTGAAATCGTTTTAAAGTGTTAAGCAAGTTTATGAAGTTTTCTAGAATTTTTTTGGATTTTCTGGAAAAAGTATGGGTTTATTTGAATATTTCGTCACTAAAAGTAAGAACACATTTAACAGCAATAAATTCAGATGAACAACGTAGTAAAAGGTCCATTTTACGCTGATGTTCATCTGAATTTTTCGTTGCCAAAGGTATTTATACCTTTAGTGACGAGATATTCAAAGAAACTCATACTCTTTCCAGAAATATTCCATAAAATTTCATAAAACTTGCTTAACACAATCCAAATCACATAGGATTAATTGTTGGGTTCGTGGTTGGACTTTTCTTATTTTTGTTTTTAATTAGTTTATGTTCCTCTTGTACCATGTCATTTGTGAAGAAGGGGAGATGGTGAGGAGAACTATGAGGAAGATGTTAATGGTGGTGGTGGTTGGAAGAAGATGAGGGGAGAAAGGATGTTGGTGGGTCGGGTTATGGGAAGAAGATGAATGGAGAATTTTTTATTTTTTTATGAGTTATTTATACAAACACCCCATGAGGTTTTTTGTGTTTTTATAAACACCTTCTCAGGTGTTGGACCTTACACAAATACTACATCATGTTCCAAAAACATTACATATAACCCATTAAATATGAAAAAAATTTAATTAAATATAATATAAGTGATGTAATACTAAAATGTCCTTATGGTTGTTTGGATACATTATCATTCTAATTCTGAAAATATTGTCAATTTTGTCAATTTTTAGGTTGATGTCAGATTTTAATTGATAATCACTTAACAAATAAGTTTATGGATAATGTTTTTGGAACCTAAGGAGGTGTTTGTGTAAGGTCCCAAACATGAGGGAGTGTTTGTGAAAACACAAAAAACCTCAGAGGGTGTTTATGTAAATAACTCTTTTTTTTTTATAAATAAACTAGTTTTTAAAATTAATTTATTCTTAAATTTGCCACATGACACTTATATGTCACACATTTAAATTAAATAGTAGGTCCCATTTTATCGACATCAACATTTAACAGAAAATTTAACAAAACAGTTAACGGAAGGTCCATGTTGTAACGTTTTAAAAAAAATATGGTGGTAATTGTAATATTTGAAAATATAGATATAAAAATATTACTTGATGTAAATCACAGTGTAATAAAGTGTAATTTTCACTTAAAAGAATTAGTTACAAAATTACAATAGTGGAGTTTGAGAACGCATGATTACATAGTTGAAGCTTGATAACAGCATATAAGACAAATTGAGTCAAAGAATATGTAAAGCCGTTGAATTCAACATCTATAAAACACACTGTGTGCCACACTCAATTGCTTTCCAAGTCTAACAAAGACGCACATTATAAATATAAATATATAATCTTTGACATATCGGAATTAATTTTTTTTTTTGGAATTCTAGAATTATAAAGTTTATATTATTTGAGTTCACAGAAATTTTTCTACCGAAAAAACCAAATTCAAATTGGAAAAAATCTTCCAATTGGCAATATTAAACGCTAGATTATATATAAACTTTATAATTCTAAAAATAAAACTCAAAATAATTTAACTTCGAAATCCCTAGAATTCACATAAATTGTTTTATTTAAAAAACCAAACTTAAATATGAAAATTTTCAAAAATATTTTCCATTTCGTAATATCAAATACTAAAGTTCATATAACTTTAGAATTCTAAAATTCAAATTCGAAATTTTGAAAAAAAAAATTTGAACTTTGAAGCCCTATTTTTATATTGTTAGAGTTCACATAAATCTTTCTATTGAAAAAATAACTCTAAATGAAAAAAAGTCAAAAACTCGAAAACTCTAGTGTTCATTACAACTTTTAATTCTAAAAACTCGAAATTTTTGAAAAAAAAATATTTGAACTTCGAAACTCCGCTTGTATATTGTTAGAATTACAACAACCTAGCTATAGAAAAACCAAACAAAATGTCAAAATTCTTTCTCCAATCCGCAATATAAAGTATAAACATTATAGTTTATATAAGTTTAATAATTCCAAAGTCCAAACTCGAAATTTTGAAGAAATTTGTTTTAGCTTCACAACCTCAATCATATATTGTTAGAGTTGATATAAACTTTTATATTAAAAAAACCAAACTCAAAATAGAAAATTTTCATAATTATTTTTTCAATCCGCAATATCAAATGCAAGAGTCGTATAAAGCGATCAGAAGGTATAATTAATACATAATTGGTGTTTGGCACATTTATGTACTAAATAGCCACAAGATTATTTTAAACGGTTGCTAGCTCATACCCACTAATTTGTTACGTTTATAATAATAACAAAAATTAATATGAATATTATTATTAGTATGAACCGTATAAAAGGGTAAATCATTGTTGTCAAGGCATAGATGCTGTGCCGCCATGGACGGTGGCCGGAACCTGGGGTTTTCGTCAAAAAAGTTGGCCGAAACCGCCATGATCTTTTCCATGGATTGTGGCGCTGATGACCTAATGCTAGTAACGTCGTCGTCACTGTATGCCGTTGACTTAACGGAAAAAGCTAATGGCGTTAGTATTTCTGTCAAAGTTGATGGCGTCATTTAGAAATAATTGCGGTTAACGGCGTCGTCGTTGACCGCCTTGTTCTAATAGAATATTCCACCGTCGATGGAATATTCTGTTAACCTAGAAAATCTCATCGAAATCGAGAAATTAAACAACTGACCATGCGTTCAAGTCCTCCCCTCTAACCAAATTGCCCTACGCCCCTAGGGGGGCCACAAAAGAATAGCCCAAGAGCGATTTGGGATATTACAAGCTTGTGCCCTCACCACCGGACCACCCTTGATAGTTTATTATAAATTTATAATAGAGTGCATGCGCTGACATGCCATATGATTTTTGTTACTATATCTAAAGTACAAAATCAATAAATATCAATGGGTTCAATTTGATTATATTTACCCAAATAACATTTGAACATATGGCAGACTTTAAAAATCGAAGGGGATTTTAATTTTCATTCAACATTGCAGTAGAAGAAAGAGATCCAAAAATGTGCAGCCTGCTATTTTGGTATGAAGAAATTGATCAAGAATCTAATCTTTAGTAGCAGAGAAGCTAGCTATGAAGATTTGGATTAGCATAACAACATAGTATAACCCCAATTCGCTGATCCATGGATCTGAATCAAATTAAGGGTGCATTTTTGCTCACCAGTTCATATAAAAATGCCATGTGTCCTTGAAATAATAAAAATTAAATGAAGAGAGAAAACAATTTTAAATATTTTAATTATATTATCAAACAATTTTAAAATAGTAAATTAAATTATGAAAACAATTTTAAAAAAAATAAAAATATTATCCTTGTACTTCGCTTTCACCGTAAAATCGGAAGCCATATAACCTCAGCTCGGTGGAGTATGATAAGTGACAAGGGCAAAGGGAAATTGATAGAGGAAGATGAAGACGACAGGGACGACGATTCAAGCGATGATAGTAGTGATTTGAAGACGGAGATAGTTATTTATCGGATCATCCTCTTACGGAGGTTGATTTGGATAGCATTCGTCCGTCGAGGACTCGGAGACGGCAGGAACTTCCATGGAAAACCCGATTGAGGAAGAACTGAGTTACGCCCATGGAGCTTCCATGGAAAATGCGATTGAGAAGAAGACAAGTGATGGGATAATATTTATGGGTTAATGTTAATTGTTGTGAAGAAATTAACCATGGAGATGCCATGGCTTTCAATCTGAGGAGGAAAACATATTCTGATGGAATTAATTTTTATTATTTTAAATTGTTAATAATATATTTAAATATATTACTAACAATTTAAAATTGTTTTCTCTCCCTTCATTTAATTTTGATTATATCAAAGGACACAAGGCACTGTTATATGAACTTGTGAGCAAAAATGCACCCTCAAATTAATCACTACCGATTCACACTAATTTAAAATAATTAAATAAGAGACATATATCGGGCCTAATTAATTAACATGTTATCCATTGATTAGTCCTTAAAAAAATTAATGTTTATTTAAAACTCCACTAATCATACTTTTGAAAATTTTCAATCCTTAACCATCATAATAACTAGAAAAATACATGCATCCCACCCTAGGGGTATCTTCTCGTATCACCCTTTCGATTTATCGAATTATCTTTGTACTTATTTCATAATCGGAACCATTCATTCTCTAAATCATCATCTCCATAAAAAATCAACAAGATTGGAGGTCGTTTAGTCATTCGTACGTATCAAATAAATCAATCGTTTTGGTAAGAATTAAGATTCTCATGACAAATCCCCAATTTAGTTGATATATATGAATGACTAAACGACCTCCACGCTTGTTGATTTTTTACGAAGATGATCTTGAGACGATGATTTAGAGAATGAACATTTCCGAATATGATATATATACAAAAATAATTCAATAAATTGAAAGGGTGGTACGAGGAGGTACCACCAGGTTGAGATGCAAGTATTATCCTTGTCAGGACCGTTATCGAATTTCGCCTTGAAATTCGCAAAAAACCCTGTTCCCAACTGACAACCTTTTACCACATAATTTAATACCAGGAATACCCTTTATCCTTAGAAATATTAAATAAATCTTACAGGGGTTCCAACCGAACCTCCTCAGTACTTTACTAACTACACCTACCTGTCAGACGTAGGATAGCTTATAGGTCACTACCGAAACCTCGGAACAGTGGCGGCCCGAAAAGGTAACCTCAGAGACTTGTTTTACGCCCCTGCCTCTCCACTAAGCAACCGCACCGGTGGCTAACCAGCCTGGTCATGTTAGGGTAAGAGCCAATGCTTCGCCACAGATCACAATGTGAGAATCCTAATCATGATTCGAAGTTTATAGCCCTTTTCTAACAAGCTCTGATACCAAATGTCAGTAAGTCAGACACTGCTGAAACGTTTACCATAATAGCACAAGACAACTGACTTAGTAGCCTCTTGCGAACCGTCAATAACTCGTCAATCTGGGTCACCGCCCACACCAACCCACTGACCCGGATGACGAAGGTACTCGACTTGGTTGAATTGAATCTCACTGACTTACCTTGAGTCGTACTCGATATCCCTGCTCCTCTAGAGCACCCCGAGTGGTAACTCGATATCGATGCTCCTCTAGAGCACCCTTAGTGGTAACTCGATATCCCTGCTCCTCCAGAGCACCCTGAGTGGTAACTCGATATCCCTGCTCCTCCAGAGCACCCTGAGTGGTAACCCGATATCCCGGCTCTCTAGAGCACCCCGAGTGGTAACTCGATATCCCTGCACCTCCAGAACACTCCGAGTGGTAATTTGATATCACTGCTCCTCTAGAGCACCCCGAGTGGTAACTCGATATCCCTGCTTTACCAAACATACCTCATACCTCAACAATATGGCGGAGAAAGATCCCTCGAATGCCTACATCGGAGAATCCATCAACGATCTGGTGGAGACGTACCTTCTAACGCCAGTCGAAGAACCCTCAACAATGTAGCGGAGAAAGACATCCTCCACGCCAATCATCGGAGAACCCCGTGGTATAACATAATACCTAGAAGTACGCATCCCATGCAATCCCGGAAACTCAGTCTGTTCACAGTACAACTAAAATACCAAATCAAGGAAGCCCTAGCCCCAAGGAACTCTTTGACACATTAATGACCAAACTCCCTTGACCTCCCGAGCCTAAAACCCGCTCCATGGTCAAGCATTATCGCTGGGATTACCCAAACGGGGCTCTAAACGAACTCATATGGCCTCAAAGCCGCCAAAATCTTATTCGGAATGTCCCAAAACCCAAGCCACTCGCCGTCGTGACCCCATAATCGATCCCACGCGCCTATACGCACCGACCACGCGCCACCACACACCGACCACGCGCCGCCACGCACCGGCCACGCGCCACCACACACCTTACAGAATATTCTGTCAAACTTGATAGAATCTCCTAACGGAATCAAAATATTCCGTCCAGACTAACGGCGTTATGGTTCCGTCGACCTCCGTTAACTTTTGATGGAATATGCTAACGTCGTCAGCATATTCCGTCAAACCCTTGACGACGTCAGTTGACTCAACGGTCAACTGACGGTTGACGGGGTACCACATGGCAGCTGAGTCAGCCGCTGATTGGTCGCCACGTGGCACCACGTGGTTGCCAAGTGGCATGCCATGTCAGCCACCGCGGCCAAACCAATCGTCGAAGTTCACCGGAGATAATAACTGGACCAACGCTGTCGCCGCCGTCGATGGTGGCCAGAAACTGGATTCCCTCGCCGGAGAAGACGATTGCGCCGCCGTCCGCCGTCTTCGGAAAACTCCATTTCCGGTCGACCTTGAATTTTTCCTAACTTCTTCAAAACTCAACCGTTTTTCACAAATTTTAAGTCTAAATCTATCTACTTGAACCCAGAAACTCAGAAATGACCTCAAAACACGAAACCCATACATGTGCTGGCCTAAAAACTGAAAGAACTTCTTATTTTTCTTTTCCTCGGTCCGACATCTCCAGCGGTTGCTTCCTTCGATGGTTGGTACGTCTGTGATCGTGGGAAAGAGGAGATTTCGATTAGTGGAACTAGAACGAGAGACTTGGCCTTGAATCCAAGTTCAAATTTATGGGTTTTGAGTTTTGGTTCGCACGGGTTCGATGTGTCTCGAAGTGAGAGAGTGAAAAAATGATCATGAACTGATCTGATTGGGGATAAAAATATCTACACATGGCAGATTACCAAACTACCCCTAAACATTCTAGACCCACAACTCTCTCATTCGAACTCCGTTTTTCGCGTGCCGCCTATCTACAAACTCGTGAGTTCGAGACCTACGTAACGGTACCCTAAACACACCCAAAAGTATCTCGAAACAAAAAATTGACTTTCACGCCCCTTAACACAAAGGGTAAATTCATCTTTTTTGCAAAATAATTACAAAATTCAATAATTAAATTTTCGGGTCTTTACAATTCACCCCCCTTAAAGAAATTTTGTCCCCAAAATTCCCTTTACTCAGGTCAAAGAACCAATCTCCTGTTTCAAGTTCTCTCGCGTCACCACCAACACGAACTAGGCCTCAGATGCGATTCCCAAAAGAACCTGTGCACTATGCACATTTCCCTATTCTAGTCTCGATAAAAAACCGTAGGCGAGAACAACATCCAGGAGACATTCTGAAGGCACCATAATCCATTCAACCCATAAGTTACCTCAAAGCAAGGCTCTGAGCCCGAGAAGTCCACTGCGGGTCCTACTCCCAACATGACTACAATTACCTCAAGTCATGACGTCACATGACCGAACATACCTTGATGTCAGGTGTCAGATAGGGCCACGTGTACCAAGTGCAGTCAACCTCAACGATCTAGTGGAAAGCTTCCAGCCACGCCAGAATCAGAGCATATCGATGACCTGGAGGAGGAAAAACCTTACCATCCCAGTCTTGAAAAAATTCCGTCCAATGCTAGTCGGAGAAAACCTTGATGAATACGTGACGGAAAATACCCTTCATCATGTGTAAAACAATGCATGCATACATCAAATTTCTTTTCAAACAAGTCCATAAAGATAAGCCGAAAATTTGCCAGAAAAATCTATCTTTTGTAAAAACACTCGGTGGGACCCACGAAAATCCGTAATAATGAAAAACATACCGTGGTCCAAAATTCTACTTGGAAAAGCCTCCTCAAATGAGTTTAAATCATGGAAACTGATATGGACACAAAATATATCAAAACATATCTAACTGTTCCTGAAATACCCTCCACACACTCGATATACCTCGAGTTGTGCAGAACCATGTATTATTACGCGTAGACAGCCTCAATGACCCGGCGGAGAAAACCCCTCAACGCCAATCGGAGAAAACCTTGACCCTGCACACCCAATATACCTGGAGTTATGTAGAAACCTGTGTTATGTGTAGACAGCCTCAACGACCTGGCGGAGAAAACCTCTCGACACCAGCGTCAGAGAACCCCTCAACGATCTAGCGGAGCAAAACCCCTCAACGCCAGTCGGAGAAACCTTGACCATCGGGGACAGAAATCCAGTGAAAACCAAAATCAGTGTTATGAAATCCTTGTTTCTTGGCCTAAGCCAAAGTCATTGAAAAATCATTTATGGCCAAATCCAGTAAATAAAAAATACGGGTCTCAACCCCAAAATCATGGATCAATATTTACCACATCAAGACGACATAAAAACCGAGTCCAAAAACAAGGCCATTTCCCCAAAACACATTTGCACTGAAATATGGAAAACATGTGTCTAGTAATAATTTCTAAATTCCGGAAATTCGTCAAAAGAAATACATAATAAGATTTAATTCAAATATACTTGTATGCATGCATTGTAATTTACAAACCAAAGTCCACTCACCAGCAACAGCGACGCCGACCTCGCCCGTGCATCACATGTCCTCCGTCTCCCACAGTTCTAGGTCGCAGAAAAGACAACGTCTCGGAGGCATCTCGTTGATAAGAATCCTTAAATAATCTGCACACAAGTGTGCGGTCTGTAGTAAGTTAAACATGGCGCTCTGATACCAAATGTCAGGATCCTTCCCGAATTTCGCCTCGAAATCCACAAAAAGCCCTGTTCCCGTCTGACAGCCTTTTACCACACAATTTAATACCAGGAATACCTTTTATCCTTAGAAATATTAAATAAACCTTACAGGGGTTCCAACCGAACCTCCTCAGTACTTTACTAACTACACCTACCTATCAGACGCAGGATAGCATACAAATCACTACCGAAACCTCGGAACAATGGTGGCCCAAAAAGGTAACCTCAGAGACTTGTTTTAAGCCCCAACCTCTCCACTAAGCAACCGCACCGGTGGCTAACCGGCCTGGTCATGTCAGGGTAAGAGCCAATGCTTCGCCACAGATCACAATGTGAGAACCCCTGATCATGATTCGAAGTTTATAACCCTCTGCTAACAAGCTCTGATACCAAATGTCAATAGGTCAGACACTGCTGAAACCTCTACTGTAATAGCACAAGACAACTGACTTATTAGCCTCTTGCGAATCGTCAATAACTCGTCAATTTGGTTCACCGCCCACACCAACCCACTGACCCGGATGACGAAGCTACGCGACTTGGTTGAATTGAGTCTCACTGACTTATCCCAAGTCGTACTCGACATCCCTGCTCCTCCAGAGCACCCCGAGTGGTAACTCGATATCCTTGCTCCTCCAGAGCACCCCGAGTGATAACTCGATATCCTTACTCCTCCAGAGCACCCCGAATGGTAACTTGATATTCCTGCTCCTCCAGAGCACCCTAAGTGGTAACTCGATATCTCTGCTCCTCCAGAGCACCCCGATTGGTAACATGATATCCTTGCTCCTCCAGAGCACCCTGAGTGGTAACTCGATATCTCTGCTCCTCCAAAGCACCCCGAATGGTAACTCGATATCCCTGCTCCTCCAGAGCACCCCAAGTGGTAACTTGATATCCCTCCTCCTCCAGACATACCTCATACCTCAACAATATGGCGGAGAAAGATCCCTCGACCGCCTACATCGAAGAACCCCTCAACGATCTGGCGGAGACGTACCCTCTAACGCCAGTCAGAGAACCCTCAACAATGTAGTAGAGAAAGATATCCTCCACGCCAATCATCGGAGAACCCCGCGGTATAACACAATACCTAGAAGTACGCATCCCATGCAATCCCGAAAACCCAATCCTTTCATAGTACACCTAAAATACCAAATCAAGGAAGCCCTAGCCCTAAGGAACTCTTTGACACATTAATGACCCAACTCCCTTGACCTCCCGAGCCCAAAACCCGCTCCATGGTCAAGCATTAATGTTGGGATTACCCATACGGAGCTCTAAACGAACTCTTACGACCTCAAAACTGCCAAAATCCGATCTAAAATGTCCCAAAATCCTAGCCACTTCCCGCCGTGACACCATAATCGGTCCCACGCGCCGGTAGAAGGCCGGACCACTCGCCACGCGCCGGTAGAAGGCCGGACCACTCGCCACCACACGCCGGTACTGTTCACGGTAGAATATTCCGTCAAACCTGATAGAATCTCCTAACGGAATCAGAATATTCCATCCAGACTAACGGTTAAGGTTCCGTCGACCTTCTTTAACTTTTGGCGGAATATGCTAACGCCGTCAGCATATTCTGTCAAACCCTGGACGGCGTCAGTTGACTCAACAGTCACCTACGGCTGATTGGACGCTGACTGGGTTACCACGTGGCTCCACATGGCAGCTGAGTCAGCTGCTGACTGGTCGCCACGTGGCTTCCAGGTGGCATACCACGACAGCCACCGCCAGGTGGCATGCCACGACAGCCACCGCCAGCTGAACCAGTCACCACAGTTTGCCAAAGACGATGACCAGACCGCCGCAGTCGCTATCGTCAATGGTGGCTGGAATCTAGATTCCCTCGTCGGAAAAGATTACTGCGCCGCCGGAAAACACCATTTTCGGCCAACTTTGAATTTTTCCTAACTTCTTCAAAACTCAACCATTTTTCATAAATTTTAGGTCTAAATCTATCTATTCGAACCCATGAACTCAGAAATGACCTCAAAACACGAAACCCATACCGTTGCTGGCCAAAAAACCAATCGAAACTTCCAGTTTTTCTTTTCCTTGGTCTGACATCTCTCGCGGTTGCCTCCTTCGATGGTTGGTACGTCTGTGATCATGGGAATTAGGAGATTTCGATTAGTAGAACTAGAATGAGAGACTTGGCCTTGAATCGAAGTTCAAATTTATGGGTTTTGAGTTTTGGTTTGCACGGGTTCGGTGTGTGTCAAAGAGAGAGAGTGAAAAAATGATCATGAACTGATCTGATTGGGGATAAAAATATCTACCCATGGCAGATCACCAAACTGCCCCTGAACATTCTAGACACACAACTCTCTCACATGAACTCCATTTTTCGCATGCCGCTTGTCTACGAACTCGTGAGTTCAAGACCTATGCAACGGTACCCGAAACACAGCCAAAAGTGTCTCGAAACAAAAAATGAATTTCACGCCCCTCAACAACCAGGCTTAAATTTGTCTTTTTTGCAAAATAATTTACGAAAATTCAATAATTAAATTTCCGGGTCGTTACAGTCCTAATAATTACTCAAACAATGAAATTGACCCTTTAAAGCTTTTAATCCCTATTTAGTAGATTTTTTTTCATTGTTTTTTTTAATGAAAACATTACTCCCACTTATAATCTTTTTTCTTTTTCACTTGTTCATTTTAAGGAGTAATGTAAGGACAATCCAACTTAAAACAAGATAATTAAGAGCAAAATATATTCAAAAATACTTTTAAGATTCAAATTTGAAAAATATTTATTATCCGATATTAAAAGATTAGGTTAATCGCTTATGGCTTAGGGTTTAGTTCTTGGATTTTGTGCCCAAAATTCAAGATTTAAACTCTCAACCCTAAGTCATAAGCTGTAACGACCCATATTTTTAATTATGCGATTTTCGTAATTTATTTCAGAAAAGGACGATTTTACCCTTGGGTTTAATAGGAGCTCGGAAGTCAATTTTTGTTTGGATATAATTTTGGAAGTCTTTCGTGGCCCATCGCGGAGGTCTCAGACACACAAGTGCGTAAACAGGCAACACACGTAAATTGGAGTCCGTATGAGTGAGTTTTAGGTCGAGAAAGTGCAAGGGCATTTTGGTAATTTTGACCCGAGATTTTTCTAGAATGTTATCACCTTATCTCTCCAAGTGGCAGATATTTTTCTGCCTTTCCTCTCTTTCTCTCTCTCTTCCTCATGATATCTTCTTCCTCTTCTAGCCGAGAAACACAAAAACACACAAAAAAACACCACCCAAATTTCGACCCTTTGGACTCAAACCAACACCACCAGATGACTCCTCTCCTCCCCACGAGCTCAACCATAGCTTTCTTGAAGCTTGGGGACAGCCGTGGACGACCTAGCGAAGCTCGGAAATTTTCTCGTTTAATTTTCGTCCACCGCATGTGAGGTTTCTCAGTTTTTACTTAATATTTGGAGTCCTTGGCTCGAGTAGTTGGATTTCCATTATTAGAACATTGAATTTGGTTGAGAATTGAGAGAGATATCGAGGTTTAAAAAACCGGTCGGAAATGGCGGATTTCGACCGGTGGCACTGTAGCACTGGTAGCGAGGACGCCAGTATATTGTGCAGTCACGCGTTGGGGGGGGGGGGGGGGGGGTGGAGGGGGTATTCCGGGCTGCCACATGCTCGTGGCAGCTCATGGGGCCCTTCCTCGGGCTACGGCGACTTGCGATTTCCATGTTTTCGACATTCTAGGCCTTTTGGCTCATGTTTTGGCTTAATCGGAGTTCGTTTAGGGGTCGTTTTAGGCGTGCAAAGTTACGTGGTACGCGTTAGAACGCGCGTGTACTCCCGGGGTTAGGGCGTTGGATTTTAGGTTTTTAATTATCGTTTAATAATCCCAAATGTTACTTTTGACAGATGATACCGCTCAAGAGATGGCAGAGGAGCGTACAACTCAAGGTTGAGCTTAATCGGACCTTCGGTGAGTGGATTTTGATTTTCAAAATATAATGCTTGCATAAATTGTGTTTTTAAACAAATGTCTATAAAATGTGAATTATAGTAAATTAGAATAAGTATTCTATAAGGTTTAGTACCTTTAATGAATTTCGAAAATTTGGAATAATTGTTCTATTGGCTTATTTTGGTTATAGATTCTTAATAACGATTTGCGATGATTTTAGGCATTAAATCTAGTTTCATGGTTTTTCAAATGACTTTGAATTATATAATTTGAGTTTAAGCCTAGTTTTCAAGTGTTGGGGCTACGGCCTTGTTTTATAAATTTTGGATTAACTGGATACGAGACTTTTCATTCACATTAAAATAAACAGAAATATCATTAAATTAACAATATTATAACGACTAGAACAATCCATGTTAGATTATGTTAATAATATCATGTAGTTCGTCAAACTGGGCACAAAGAATAGCTAATATGAAAAGCAATCATTGAACTTGACTTAAACATCTTGAAATAATACTGATTTTGAATTATGAAATTTATATATATGTTGGAAGAATGGGCAGGAATATTAATAAATACTATTGGTACGGCTCGAACAAATACACGTCATCTACAATTCATCAAACTGAGCACCAAGAATATTATATATCTAAAACGAAGAGCAATCATAGAACTTGACTTATAATATCTTAAAAGAATACTAATTTTGAATTATGACATTTACATGTTGGAATTTAATAGGCCAATATTTGATTACACGTCGGATATTTAAAATTGAAACTTGTATCATTGGAGAAAACTACATGTGGTTCCTAAGCTGGGCTTCGTTTGCCGCCATAATATAATATTATATTTGATGTCCCCACAAACCATTTTCACAATCTCACACCTATTTCATATTTCACACATCCTAATGTGATGCTTCCATTCATGTAGTCTACTACAATTTTGGGTTAAAATAAAAGACGGTTCAATTTGAGGTAATTTCATTAAGTCCCGTGGTAATTAAGTATTGAATTTAACAAAATATGAATCATTTTTATTATTAATTATGTGAATTATTCAAATTTATCTTATAAAACGACGAAAAATATCAACAAATTTAGTAGTACATAAATGATGGAGAGGCGGACAAAGACTTATTGATTTCCAAGTACCCGGCCATCTTCAACCAACTAAGCAATTTGTGGGGTTAGCTAGGATGGGTGGATGACTTTCCAATTTTTTTTTTAAATACCAAGTATTGGAAATGAGAATTATACATATTAAATATCGACATTATTCCTTACGAGAGTCAAATTAGAGTAATATGTACTCACTCCTTTAATCAACCTAAGGTTGTTTTCAAATTAATATTGTGTGTCAATTTTCTGTATTTTAGTAAATTAATGAAGAAACATAATATATTATTAATAAATTAAATAGATAATATTAAAATTTTATATAATAGCCAAATATTTTACCGTGTTAATTGAAGAAATCTACTGCACAAGATACATACATATTTTTTACATATATTATACTCATTATGTGACACACCCCGACTCAAATAGTTAATATAAATACAAAAATCGAGACATACTAACTAACACTTGTATGACTAACTATGAATATTACTAGAAAAATGCAAATGCTCCATTAATCTCCCTACTTCCTAATTAAGGACACACAAATATTAATCATATTTAATTTTCAGGGTGCATGAGGGACCATTTTGTTGAGTTAGTGGACGACCATATATGTACTCGATCACTGTGACCTTGATAAAGCTCTTTCAAGAAAATCCATAATTTATGCTCATATCTCTATTATCTACATTACTATGTAAAGTAGTAAACTAAAAATTTACGTTATAATTGTTTAAAAATAGTCTCTATATAAATTTGACTGTCACATACTTATATAATTGTAAATCAAACAATCCCGTTAGTATTTTCCTTACGACTTAGTTCCACTATTTATAATTAATTTATCTCTAACTTTACAATTAGTCTCAATTTGACTCCCAATCAACTCCGCTACGACTTTAAGTACAAACTTTTTTTCATTCATTATTTTTTGTGCGTACGATTTTCATTAACTAGGTGGAAGAACATGTACAAGTACAAAAGGATTCAGTGCATATAGCGCGGCTATATTAAAATTATACGAAATTAGTAAACCCTAATATATGAAAAAGCACATAATTTCCCATGACTTTTTCTCACCCATAATTTTTCCACCGTATTCATCAATTAAAATATGAAAAACCGTTAAGGGTGTGTTTGGATGAGGAAAATCAAGAGGGATTTGGGTCAAAATGATATTTTCCGTAGTCAAAATTCCTTGTTTGGCAAACACAACGTGAGATTTGGTAAATTCCGATCCCAAATTCCATGGTTAGAGGTCGAATTGCACAATTCCTTGAAAGGTGAAATCTCTTTTTCTATGCGCGAAGATCTTTTTTGCCCGCCCAAATAACTGTCATCCATGTGTTAAATAGCAGAGGCTCCAAAACAATATGAAGGAGGAACGAGAGTTGCAGAAGAGAAGCAGATGATGCTTTGTTAATCTAGTAAGCTATCAATTTTAGTTTCAATTCAATTCATTTAAAATACTAAAATCCTTGTATAATTTGGGTAATATAATGGAACCGCAATTGGAGACTAGACGAATCGGCTTTACGGTCACTATCGCCATCGACGACCGACGACTTCTCCTTTACCAATCCGTCGCTTTGCTTCACAGTAAGTCTCCCTCGCTCTCACTATGCATCCAACGCTTTGCTTATGATTTTTTTTTCCACTGATTATTCATGGCTTGATTATGAAATTTCATATGAATTTATGCAATTAATTTACGTTTGTTTATCTGTAAGACAATCCTTGCGAATTTACGCACGATTGTGTATTTTGAATCTATTTTTCACTCGCATCATGGAGTTGTTCGGTTGATTTTGTGGTTGAATTCATACTTAGTTTGTTTATAAGTTTCGATTCTGGGTTCCTTGTGGAATAGATCCTATGTGAAATTCCGGGTTAATTATATTGCTTTTGGTTGCTACTGCTATTAGCAGTGCATTGTATTTCTCATCTATGAAATAAGAACCTTTTTGCTCTTCAAGCCTACCGATGAAACCTATGATAGGAATGTTGGCAATCTGACTTCTGCTTGGAGGACTTCTTTTAAAGAAGGCTTTGCATCTATCACCTAAGCAACACAAATTTCAAAATTATTTCCACATAAATCGAAGTAACAAGAAGTGATGTTAGTGGAAGTTATCGCAAGATAAGTATTCTTACAGTTGAAGCATCATATTTCACAGTTGTTGAACATTTTTCATATTATAATTTGAACATTCTGTTTGATAAAATGGGGGAATGGCTTCTATAATTTGAATATGTTTGATAAAATCTACTTTTTTGTACTTGTTGAACAATGAGGTAGCCACATATTTCACTTTGTTATTATTCTTACCTCAGTGCCTTTTCTAATAAACAATGAAGTAGCTGCATATTTGCTATTTGTTTTCTCTCATTCTTCCTATGTGTTGTCTCTGTTTTCTATTCAAATCACCTATGTTGTTAGTTTTACTACTCATTGTTTGGATTTTGTTAATTGTATTGAATTTAATTCTTGTTTCACATGTTGTGTTCTTCCTTGTCCTATTTTGGTGCCTACTTATTGTTCTTTTTCATTAAGTAGATGATTAATAAAAGTAATCAGACATATAAACATGTATGGCTAGTGATGATGTAGATAAATTTTTTACCAGTTTAAGCCGCAATCGTAGGAGAGATGAAGAGGAAAATAGGAAGAAATTGACAATTATTCTGGGTATGGTTACATCTGTCATTACCTTGGTGGTAGCATGGTACAATGAAAACTATTTAGCCAAAGAGCCTTCATGTGATTGAGATCAAGATAGACGATGTTACTTGAACCGTTTGTATAATGGAAAAGAGGTTGATTGTATTGAACAATTACGAGTTAGCAAGAGTGCATTTAAGAGTTTATGTACCATTTTGCATGACAGGGGTGGATTTCCTAGAACAATAAATGCTTGTTTGGAAGAATCAGTGGCGATGTTTTTAAATATTGACAGGACCCTTCCAGAATTTCCCCTCGAAACCCGGAAAAAACCCTGCTCCTTTTTGAAACTTAATAAAATTCCCAAAATACCTTTAAGCCCTTGCACACAATTATGAGAATTCTGCCAAAAATCCGACAGAATCTCCCCTTAAGGACTGGTTAACCGTCTTCCACATGTCAGACGAAGGATTAGATAACACTCCAAATACTAACAACAACAGCATCCAACAATACAACCACAATTTTACACTCAGTCCAAAAGACTTATCAGAGCATCTAGGTAGGATAAATAAATACAGAAATAAATATCATACTCTAGGTAAACGCACATTTGAAATGTAATGCCTCCGCCTCTGGATATGCTCATGTCAATTCAACAGACTGGAAGGAATTTAAAACACGAAAAATGTGAGTGGACAAAAAAATCAGTTAAAACCATTTACGAGGAAAACATACATTTTTCTCCCTCCACGAATAAAACAATGCATGCATGAAATTCCTTTTCAAAAAATCCATAAGGATAACCCAAAAACATACTGAAAAATCCATTTTGACTTAAAACACCCGGTGGGACCCACGAAATTCCGAATAATGAAAACATCCCATGGTCCACAACTCTGCTTTGAAAATCCTCCTCAAATGAGTTTAAAATCATGTAAACCGATATGGACACAAAATATACATAAAAACATATTCCACTGCTCCCGAATAAAATCCCGAGTCGTAGCTCAAAACACTCCACACACCCGATATACCTCGAGTTGTGCAGAACCCTGTACTATCATAAACCTGTCTCACCGCCTCCCGAATGGTCTCCCGAACCGTAGCTCACCTCAACGATCTAGCGGAGAAAAACCCTCTACGCCAGCATCGGAGAAAACCTTGACCCTCGAGGACAGTAATTTAGATCCATGTTTTGAAATCCTTGTTTCCTGACCTAGGCCAAATTCATTGAAAAACCGGGTCTATGCCCAAATCCAAGGAAATCACACATCCGGGTTTACCCCTAAAACCATGGACTCAAAATCTATCAAGTCAAAACCATTTAATAACAGGGTCCATAAAACCAGGCCACAACCCAAAACATTGTTTTCACAATAATATTGAAAACCCGTGTCCAGTCATCATTTAGTAGTACAATTTCTAAATTCCAGAAATGTATCAAAAATAAAATATAACAATATTTAATTCAAATATACCTTTATGCATGCATTATAATTTATAAACCAAAGTCCACTCACCGATAGCTTAATCCCGAGTCGTACGCTCCTCTGAAGTTCCCTGAGCAGTATCGCATGTCAAAAGTAATAACCATAATTACTAACGATAATAAAACACCCTACATTTAAACTCCCTAAACCCCGGGAAGTCCGCTCGAGTTACTCTAAAAATACAGCCACTTCGGACGCCCAAAACTACCCTAAACGATGTCCGATTGACCCGAAACCTGCGCCAACAGGTCCGGAACATCGAAATCTTATCAACACGCATCGTTGTGACCTAACCATTGGTCCCCACACGCCGTCACGCGCCGGCAGAGGGCCGAACCATGCCCCACGTGCCGTCACGAATCTGTTACAGTGCCTCACGCGCATGGTATAATGTTCCATGCGCTTCTATAGTACCTCACGCGCGAATTCAATCTGACTCGGCTGCCAGGTGGCCTCGACGTGGCTACTAGGTGGCATCCACGTGGCTGCCAGGTTGCATGCCACGTCAGCCCCATCTTACCGAACCAGTCATGAGAAAAGACGATCGCTCCGCCGTGAGCTGCCATCCGCCGTTGTCGAAAAACTCCAGTGCCGGCCGAGCCTGAATTTTTCCTTACTTCCTCAAATCTCAACTGTTTTTCACAAATGTTTAGTCTAAATCTATCTACTCGAACCCAGGAACTCAAAAATGAAGTCTAAACACGAAACACATACCTGTGTTGGCTGAAAAATCGATCAAAAGGTTTTGATTTTCCTTTCCTCGGTTCGGTGTCTCCCGCGGCTGCTTCTTGCGATGGTTGGTACGTCTGTGATCGTGGTAAGGAGGAGAGTCTGATTAGTGGAACCAAAACGGAC
The DNA here is from genome assembly GCA_037349345.1 of Oemleria cerasiformis. Classification (NCBI taxonomy): domain Eukaryota; kingdom Viridiplantae; phylum Streptophyta; class Magnoliopsida; order Rosales; family Rosaceae; genus Oemleria; species Oemleria cerasiformis. The sequence goes on along the minus strand of JAZGTL010000007.1, from coordinate 33,957,225 downwards.
GAGGCTGCCTTGAATAGAAGATCCAAATTCTTGGGTTTTTTAGGTTCGGTCGCACGGTTTGGATGAGTCGTGAAGAGAGAGAGTGAAAAATGAGAGAATCTGGTCTACTTGGGATTAAAATATCTACCCAAGCTAAATTACCAAAATGCCCCTGAACATTCTAGACCCACAACTCTCATATGAACTCCGTTTTCCGTGTGCCGCCTGTCTACGAACTCGTGAGTTCGAGACCTACGCAACGGTTCCCGAAACATAGCCAAAAGTGTCTCGAAACAAAAATTAACTTTCAAGTCCCTTAAACAACCAAGGGTAATTTCATCTTTTGCAAAATAATTTACGAAAATTAAATAATTAAATTTCCAGGTCGTTACAATTCACCCCACTTAAAGAAATTTCGTCATCGAAATTCATACCTGTCACTGAAACAAATTTGGATGATGCGCCCGCATCAATGCCTCGGTTTACCACGTGGCTTCCTCCACGTTATGATTCCTCCACAACATTTTAACCAGAGGAATTGTCTTTCAGCGCAATACTTTTTCTTTCCAATCTAGGAGTTGCACCAGTTGCTCCTCAAAAGTCAAATCATCTCTCAGCTCAATTGGTTGCGCCTCCAATACATAAGATTTATCGAATAGATACTTTCGGAGCATGGATACTTGGAAAACATCATGAACCCTTGACAATTCTGGTGGTAAAGCAAGTCTGTAAGCCACTGGCCCTTTCCTTTCAATAATCTCGTAAGGCCCAATGTAGCGAGGACTCAGTTTTCCTCGTCTACCACAACTTACAACTCCTTTCCAAGGGGATAATTTGAAGAAAACCCAGTCTCTGACCTCAAATTCAAGGTCTCTGATCCGTCTGTCTGCATAGCTTTTCTGGCGGTCCTGAGCTACCTTCAGCCTTTCCCTGATGATTCGAATCTTTTCCTCTGTCATTTCCACAACCTCTGGTATCAAAAGTCTTCTCTCACCTACCTCAGTCTAGCATATCGGTGTTATGCATTGTCTCCCATACAGTGCCTCAAAAGGGGTCATCCCAATACTAGACTGATAGCTATTGCTGTATGCAAACTCCATCAAAGCTAGGTGCGAATCCCAATTTCCTTTAAACTGTAGTACACAAGCTCTCATCATATCCTCCAGAATTTGAATTGTCCTCTCAGACTAACCGTGTAACAACCCGGAATTTTAATGATTGGATTTACGTAAATAATTTTTGTAAATGACGATTTTACCGTTGGTTGTTAAGAGCGTGGAAATTAAGTTTTGTTTTGGATCATTTTAAGACGTGTTTTGGATACCGTTGCGTAGGTCTCGAATTCACGAGTTCATAGACCGGCATCACGCGGAAAACGGAGTTCGTGTACGAAAGTTATGGGTCTAGATGTTCAAGGGCATTTTGGTAATTTTGACTTGGGGGTAGATATTTTGTTAACCCCCAATCATTTTACATCTTCATTTCATCACTTCAATTCATGATCATCTTCATTTCTCATTCTCATTTTTCTCTCTGTAAAACACACACCCCGAACCCGTGAGAAAACACCCAAAACCCACAAAAGTCAACTCTTGATTCAAGGCTTAAACTTCCATTTATGTTCCACTAATTGGATTCTACTCTTTCCCACGATCACAACCGTACCAACCATCGAAGGAGAGGACCACGGGGGAAGCCGAACCGAGGAAAAGAAGTTTCGGACCTTCCGTTCGATTTTCCGGCTAACACAGACGATACTGCTCCAGGAACTCCAGGGGAGCGTACAATTCGGGATTGAGCTTGCTTGGACGTCAGGTGAGTGGACTTTTGGTTTATAAATTGTAATGCATGCATCAATATCTATGATTTAAATACGATTGTGTATGGTTGCAATGATTTCCTGGAATTTATAAATGATTGTTGGACATTTGTTCTTCCAATATTTCAGTGAAAGTGTGTTGTGAGAAATGTAATGATTTTTGGATTCGGTTTTGATATTGTTTTGACTTGGTAATTATTTGAGTCCATGATTTTGAATTGAAACCGTATTTGTGATTATAAAACACTTGATTTTGGATCCAATACTGTTTTGAGGAGGGCTAGGAGCTGGGGCTAGGATCTGCTGAGGGGGAGAACCCGGTGAACCTCCAATATAAACAATACCGATTTGAGGGGGCCCAGGAGCTGGGGCTAGTATCCGCTGAGGCGGAGAACCCGGTGAACCTCCAATATAAGCAATACCGATTTGAGAGGGCCCAGGAGCCGGGGCTAGGATCCGCTGAGGCGGAGAACCCGGTGAACCTCCAATATAAAAGGTGATTTTCAAAGATTGTGGTTGAGGCCAAGTAACACAGATTTTTACACATCTCAAGGGATATCCTGGTGTGTAGTGGATTTTTCGGGAACAGTGGATTTGAGATATTATGTGTTCATGTCGATTAAATGATGTTTACTATCATAAACTATTTTATATGATGCATTGTATGGTTTTATTCGTGGAGGGGGAAAAAAGTAAGTTTTCCTCGAAAAATGATTTATAAATGATTATTTTTGGTCCACTCACACTTTTTGTATTTTAAATCCCCTCCAGGTTGTTGAGTTGAGTTGACGTGGGCAATTTCCGAGGCGGAGGCATTAGTAGTATTTCAGCTGTGCGTTATACCTAAACTCCGAATAGGATATCTAATGTTGTATTATTTATCCTACATAGATGCTCTGATATATTTGTATATTTTGGGATGGTTGTTGTCTATTGAAATATTTGAGTACTTTTGATCCCTTGTCTGACAAGTAGAATTTATATTTGTAAGGATTAAAGGGTATAATGGGAACTTTTCTTTAGGTTGTCAGACGGGACAGGGTCCTTCTTGAGTTTCAAGGGGAAATTCGGGACGGGTCCTGACAAATCGTTAGTCTGAGGATGAAAAGCTTTACTGAAATGCAAGGTAATTCCAAATCCCTTCTGCAAACTCCGCCAAAACCTCAAAGTAAACCTAGGATCACTGTCTGATACAATCGACTCTGGAGTCCCATGTAACCTTATGATCTCATCCACAAAAATTTTGGCGTATTGGCCCATCCGGTAATCTTCCCGTACTGGCAAGAAATGTGCTGCCTTCGTGAGTCTACCAACAATTACCCAGATTCCATCATGTCATTTTTGAGTCCTAGGAAGTTTATAAACAAAATCCATAGTAATGTGATCCACTTCCATTCTGGAATAGGTAATGGTTGTAGTGCCTCGTATGGTTTATGTCTCTCTGTTTTTACTTGTTGACACGTCAGGCATCTACTCACAAACTCTGTCATTTCCCTTTTCATCCCAATCCACCAATAGTGTTCCTTCATAGTACGATGCATCTTAGTACCTCTTGGATGCATAGCATAAGCAGAACTATGAGCTTCCTCAAGAATTTCTCTTTTCAACTCTAAATCATTAGGTACGCACAACCGGCCATCCTTAACCAAGGACCCATCATCCCTGATCACATAATCCTGCATGTTCCCAGCCTCCAACTCCATCCTAATAACACACAAAGTAGGATCCTGGAGCTGAGCTTCAATGATTCGATCAATTAAGACAGGTCTCACGTGGAAACTAGCCAACAAAGCCCCTTGGCTATCCATGTCAAGTATAACTCCCGTTCTACGGAATTCTACCAGCAACGGTAGGTAAACAGTATGCAAATGGGCCAAGGAACCTATTGACTTTCTGCTCAAGGCATTCTCCACTACATTGGCTTTTCCTGGGTGATATTCTACGGTACAGTCATAATCCTTTATCAGCTCAAGTCACATTCTCTGTCTCAAGTTTAGATCTTTCTGGGTAAAAAGGTATTTCAAACTCTGATGGTCAGTAAAGATCCGACACGTTTCCCTATACAAATAATGTCTTCAAATCTTCAATGCGTGCACCACTGCAGCTAACTCCAAATCATGTGTAGGGTAATTCAACTCATGCAGTTTAAGTTGCCTAGAAGCATATGCTATTACTTTCCCATGTTGCATCAACACGCAACCTATATCCCGTAATGATGCATCATTGTACACCTCAAATCCTCCGTTATCATCTGGAAGGGTTAATACTGGGGCAGAAGTCAACCTCCTCTTTAGCTCCTGAAAGCTCTGTTCACACCCAGCATCCCAGTCAAACTTGACTCACTTCCTTGTCAAACGAGTTAACGGGACAACTATCGTAGAGAATCCTTCTACGAATCGCTGATAATATCCTGCTAAACCCAGAAAACTTCTCACCTCTGTCATTGTCTTTGGTTGCTCCCAATTTGCCACTGCCTCAACTTTTTGGGGATCCATGCTGATGCCCTCAGCAGAAATCATATGACCTAAGAATCCTACACTGGTAAACCAAAACTGACATTTCCTAACTTGGCGAACAATTACTTTTTCCTCAGCATATTCAGCACCAACCTCAAGTGCTTTTCATGTGCCTTAGCACTCTTCGAATATACCAAGGTATCATCAATGAACACAATCACAAACCGATCCAAATACCTTCAGAACACCATGTTCATCAAATCCATAAATGCTGTCGGGGCATTAGTTAACCCGAAGGGCATCACCATGAACTCATAATGCCCATTGCGTGTCCTAAAAGTCGTTTTGGGAACATCCCCTTCCCTGATCCTTAACTGATGGTACCCGGATCGAAGGTCAATTTTAGAGAAATACCTTGCCCCTTTTAATTGATCAAACAAATCATCAATTCGTGGCAAATGATATTTATTCCACATCGTAACCCTATTTAACTACCGGTAGTTGATACAGAGCCTCAAACCACCATATTTCTTCCTTCCAAATAACATTGGCGCACCCCAAGGTGATACACTTGGTCGAATAAACCCCATATCCACCAAGTCCTGAAATTGAGTCTTCAATTCCCTCAATTCTACCGGTGCCATTCTGTACGGTGCCTGTGATATAAGTTGGGTACCCGGAAGAAGCTCTATGGTGAACTCAATCTCCCGATGAGGTGGCAACCCTAGAAGATCCTCTGGAAACACATCTGGAAAGTCATTCACCACAGGAACATCCTCTACTCTCATCGGAATATCGCGAGAATCGATCACGTAAGCTAAATATCCCTCCCAACCATTCCTCAATAACTTCTCAGCCGTCAAAGGTAAGATCACTCCCGAGGGAAGTACCCTACGGTCACCCTGAAATGTTAGTTCTGGCAAACCTGGACTTCGAAAAACCACCATCTTGGCGAAACAATCAATGGAGGTATGATGCATGGTTAACCAATCCATCCCTAGAATCACATCAAAATCATAAATGTCCAAGGGAATTAAATATGCCTCTAACTCATGACCTTCCTTTACTACTGGACAACTGCGAATCACGAGGTTCACCACTAACATATCTCCGGTAGGAGTCCTAATACCCATGTCACAACCTATCGGGGACAATTCTCTATCATCAAAAAGTGTAAAATCCCGAGAAATAAAATAATGTGTAGCCCCGGGATCTAACAAAATACGAGCGTCATGATTAAAAATAGATACCGTACCAGTAACCACCTCTGGTGCTGCTCGAGCCTCCTGCTGAGTCATAGCAAAAACTCCGACCTGTGTACTAGAAGATTGACCACGACCACCACGTCTCCCTTTGGTCCCGTTGGCCGTACTAGCCCTACTGGCCCCACTGGACTAGGTCTGGCTCCCTATTGTAAAACCAGATGTATGCGCCACTCTGCCCAAGGAACTACTGCCCGGATGACGATGTCGACAATCTCTCCTGAAATGATCGGTCTCCTCACAAAAGTAACAACTGGTGTCACCCGGTCGTGCGGGTCTGCCACTATGTCTCTCGGTCGACTGCACTTAAGTCCCACTAGATTGAGCTGAAGACTGATGTCCTTGATTGACTCTGCCACTGCCTGCTCCGGATCCTACACCCCTAGTAGATCCAGAATTGGAACTACCTCTTTCGATGGTCCTTGACTAGAGGCTCCGAAACTCTAGCGATCCTGGCGTTGCCTAGAACCACTGAACTACTACTGAGCTGGCAAACTCAACTCAACCCTAACAGCATCATCTGACAAAGCCCTCAAAGAAGTATGAGCCACAACAGTTACTGCTACTCGAACCTCATTTCTCAGTCCATACTCAAATCGTCAGCACTTATCCATCTCAGTCGCCACGAGAGCCGGTACAAAGTGTGACAACTCAAGAAATTTATGTTCATACTGGTCCGCCATCATGTCCCCCTACTGTAGCTGCAAGAACTCATCCTCTCTAGCATCACGGTATGAGCGAGGATAAAACTGCTCGAGGAAGCGCTCCCGGAAAGTTTCCCAAGTAAAAGTACGGACATCCCAGTCTGACAGCTGTAAAGCATGCGACCAGCAGTACGCATAGCCACCCAAAAGAAATGTGGCTAACGTCACCCTATCCTCCGGAGGGCACCTCATAATCGAAAACACTCGTTTCAAATGAGTAATCCACTCATCTGCATCATTTGGGCCTAACTCGCCCGTAAATACTGTCTCCCCCAACCTTTGGGCTCGCTCAATGTTTGAAATTTCAGACGTAGACCTACCCTGAAGTACAGTAGTCAAAGCCTGACCCAATTGATCCAGGGTCTGCCTCAAATCAGGCTCTACTACGGGTTCATGTGTATCCTCAACGTTTCCAGACCGCTGACGGGGCTCGCGTCTTGTAGACATTACGCTGAAAAAAACCATAATTTGTCAGTGTACGCTAGGTGTACGGTTTATAGGAATTTAACCTAGTCCTCTGATACCAAGTTGACAGGACACTTCCCGAATTTTTCCTCGAAACCCGGGAAAAATCCTGCTCCCGTCTGACAACTTATTAAAATTCCCAAAATGCCCTTAAGCCTTTGCACACAATTATGAGAATTCTGCCAAAAATCTTGCAAAATCTCCCCTTAAGGACTGGTTAACCGTCTTCCACTTGTAAGACGAAGAATCAGATAACACTCCAAATACTAACAACAACAGCATCCAATAATACAAGCACAATTTTACACTTAGTCCAAAAGACTTATCAGAGCATTTAGGTAGGATAAGTAAATACATAAATAAATATCCTACTCTAGGTAAACGCGCAGTTGAAATGTAATGCCTACGCATCTGGATATGCTCACGTCAATTCAATTGCCTAGAGGGGATTTAAAACACGAAAAATGTGAGTGGACAAAAATAATCAGTTAAAACCATTTCCGAGGATAAAACAATGCATGCATGAAATTCCGTTTCCACAAATCCATAAGGATAACCTGAAAACGTACCGGAAAATCCATTTTGACTTAAAACACCCGGTGGGACCTTGAAAATCCAAATAATGAAAACATCCCGTGATCCACAACCCTGCTTTGAAAACCCTCCTCAAAGGAGTTTAAAATCATGTAAACCGATATGGACACAAAATATACATCATGACATATTCCACTGCTCCCGAATAAAATCCTGAGACGTAGCTCAAAACCCTCCACACACCCGATATACATTGAGTTGTGCAGAACCCTGTACTATCATAAACCTGTCTCAGGGATAGTAATTTAGATCCATGTTTTGAAATCCTTGTTTCCTGGCCTAGGTCAAATTCATTGAAATATCGGGTCTATGCCCAAATCCAAGGAAATCACACATCCGAGTTTACCCCCGAAACCATGAACTCAAAATCTATCAAGTCAAAACCATTTAATAACAGAGTCCATAAAACCAGGCCACATCCCAAAACATTGTTTTCACAGTAATATTGAAAACCCGTGTCTAGTCATCATTTAGTAGCACAATTTCTAAATTCCAGAAATGTATCAAAAATAATATATAATAATATTTAATTCAAATATACCTTTATCCATGCATTATAATTTATAAACCAAAGTCCACTCATTGATAGATTAATCTAGAGTCGTACGCTCCTTTGAAGTTCATGGAGCAGTATCACATGTCAAAGTAACAATCGGGATTACTAACGATAATTAAAACACCCAACATTTAAACTCCTTAAAACACCGGGAAGTCCGCTCGTTTTACTATAAAAATGCAGCCACTACGGACACCCAAAACTACCCCTAAACGATGTCTGATTGACAAGAAACATGCGCCAATAGCTCCGAAATGTCGAAATCTTATCAACGCGTGTCATCGTGACCCAAAAACTGATCCCCACGCACCAGCGGAAGGCTGGACCATGCGTCGCCATGCGCCTGCTACAGTGCCTCACGCGCCTGCTACAGTGTTCCACGCACTGCTACAGTACCTCACGCGCCAATTCGGTATGACTCGGCGCTAACTCGGCCGGACTCGGCGATGTCTCAACGCCGACTCAGTCGCTAGGTGGCACCCACGTGGCTGTCAGGTGGCCTCCTCGTGGCTCCACATGGGTGGTAGGTGGCATCCACGTGGCTGCAGGTGGCATGCCACGTCTTCCCCCCTTCTGACCGAACTAGTCACCGGAGAGTCGCCGAAGAAGACAACGGCTCTGCCGTGCGCCGCCGTTCGCCATTGCCGGAAAACTCCATTGCCGGCCGAGCTTGAATTTTTCCTAACTTTCTCAAATCTCAACCGTTTTTAGTCTAAATCTATCTACTCGAACCCAGGAACTCAAAATTGAAGTCTAAACACGAAACCCATACATGTGTTGGCCGAAAAATCGATCGAACGGTTTCGATTTTTGTTTCCTCGGTTCGGTGTCTCCCGCAACTGCTTCCTGCGATGGTTGGTACGTCTGTGAACGTGGGAAGGAGAAGAGTCTGATTAGTGGAACCAAAACGAACGAGGCTGCCTTGAATCGAAGATCCAAATTCTTGGGGTTTTTGGGTTCGGTCGCACGGTTTGGGTGAGTCGTGATGAGAGAGAGTGAAAAATGAGAGAATCTGATCTACTTGGGGTTAAAATATCTACACAATCCAAATTACCAAAATGCCCTTGAACATTGTATACCCATAACTCACACGAACTCTGTTTTCCGCGTACCGCCTGTCTACGAACTCGTGAGTTTGAGACATACGCAATGGTCCCCGAAACATAGCCAAAAGTGTCTCGAAACAAAAATTGACTTTCAAGCCCCTTAAACAACCAAGGGTAATTTTGTCATTTTGCAAAATAATTTTCGATAATTAAATAATTAAATTTTCGGGCCTTTACAAATATACTTGTACGCAATTGAAGTATAGAGTCATTGGATTCGATTATTATCGTTCGAAGGAAACTGTTAGTCGACAATTTAATAATCTGTTGCATTCAATGATGAGAATAAGTTCAGAATACTTGAAATTTCAGTCATGTGTTGTTGGTGGTTCAGACAGAGATAAATGGAAGTGGTTTGAGGTAATTTTGTTATTGACTCAAACTTATTCATATACATAAATTTCTTTTAATATGAACACTTCCCTTATAAGATTATTGTTTTTGTTGTTTTCATTAGAATTGTATTAGGGCATTAGATGGCATCCAGTAACCGTGACAGCTGAGGAAAGGCCAAGATATAGAAATAGAAAATGAGATATTTCTACTATTGTCTTAGGAGTTTGTGCTCCAGATTTAAAATTCATTTACTTACTACCTGGATGGGAAGGTTCTGCTTCTGATGCTAGAGTTTTGCGAGATGCTTTGCGCAGGGATAAACCATTTCAAGTTCCAAGTGGTAATTTATAATGCTAATTAAATAACTACAAACTTAGGAATATATGACTAGCTAATTCTTTTTACTTCTTTTATTGTAGATAAGTATTATCTTGTGGATGCAGGATATGCTAATGCACCAGGATTTTATTAGGGATTGGAGATGTGAAAAAAGTTGTGATGTGCCAATGTATGAATGTGTGTGGATGCTTTTTTGAAGTTATGTTTACTATGATTCTATCTATGATTTCTTAATACATATGTCAATCATGAGAAAAATATATTGCTAACACAAAAAGGGATTAACGATTTCTTGGTTTGGAACTTTAGTTCCTGTTTATACTGTAAAATATTTTCTCCATAAATCTGTAGACCTGTAAGATATCTTTGTTCCATTGTACTATTGTTGTTTAGAATCTGGAACGCGTGAAACCTTGTTCCTTTGCTTAAATATAAATATATATATATATATATATATGTATATGTATGTGTGTATATATACATATTTGATGATTTTTTGAGTTGTTTCTTCCTTTGAGTTGTATTGTGTTCTAATTATTTATTTTCAATTTTGTACTGTTAGCTTTATTGTCATCCCCGCGTGCAAGTATGCAACCCAGAAACGATTACCTCTCGTTGTTGGAGAAGCATGCAAGTCTTTATTTATGTCGTGGGTAGTGCTTGCAATTTTTAGTTTTTAAAGATAGTCTTTATTTTTTTGTGTACTCCAAGATTGTAAAATTCTTAAACCATGCAAGCACTTGAATTTTAAATTCCAGTCATTTCTAAATGCCTATATATAAGATGTACAAACATGGAAATTTATAATTGAAGAAAAAGTAAATGATGTAATTGTAATTCCTATGATTTACTTTTTCCATGGAAATGTGAATTACTTCATCCAAACATACCCTTAAAATTTATACCATCGGGGCATTAATTAATTTCTTTTGTACATGAATATGAAAAATTTATATTTATTTAAGATTGGATACAGATTTATAGCTCTTTGTATATGTATATGTATATGGAGCCATTTCAAACCAGGTTTCCTATATATACAGTAAAATGTTGTTATGTAAAGAAAATGACTGACTACAGCCTGATCATCGAATTGGTGCATATGGACAGCAAGGTTGATTAAACAAGGCACTAGTTGACCAAAATATAATCAACTTATTCTTTTTGTTTGCCAACCTAGATTCAGTTGTAGACCATGCAACTTGCAACTTGCAACTTGTTCGTTTAAAATTCATATCTTTTTAATTATCAGCACTCAGGAGATAAGAGATTCGATTGTAAATAAAAATAAGGAAATATATATATATATATATATATATATGTATACATTTATCTGCAAATTGCAATTGGAAAATGACATGTATATAAACAAACTGAACCTTTCTTATATACAAACCATCTTTGACTCATAAAGAAACAAACAAGCCTTTATTTCTTCCCAATCCTGTAATACCCAGTAAAACAGGTTATGGTTATGCTACAGATCTCCAATCTATCGCACTAACAATAATACCATCCAGTCTTTAAAAAGCTTAACGGAATTGGTTGGAGGGTCGAGTTAGGATTACTGATAATCCAAATGTTTGCTGTTTGATTTGTATCTTGGTATATTATTCTCGATTGAAAATTCAATACAATTCTCTCTAGTTCAAGAGTTTTTTCATATGTTCTTATTGCCTCCCTAACAAAAACAAAAACAAAAGTACCTTGAAATGAGGTCCAGCAAGATAGTGAAGGTGCATCTTCTCTAAATGAGTGCAAGTTTTGTCTGGATATATGAAAAATTAATTTGTTTAATATTAGGATGACTGAACGGGGCAACTGACTAGGTTGCTCTGAATATCACAATTTTGTGATTTGACCTACCGGACACCAACGTCACACTCAATTCCATCTAGACTTCCTTTGGACCTAACCAAGATACCAAATTTGTTTCCTACGCCAACCATTATTACATTAATATTGTGATCATAACTTAGATTAAGGTACTTATCAACACACCACTTGTAATTCAAGCAGTTCAAAAATTTATACAAAATTTCAAGTTTATATCTAAATTATAAATTTTGCATTTAAATATCTTCGATTCTTTAAAGAAAATTCACTTTAGTTCATCATTTTCAATTTTCGTCATAAATCATGTTAATTCATGACGTATTTTATGTGGATTCACCTAAAATCTTCTCTGAAATCAAATTTAAGGACAAAATAGCTTTTTTTCTTGGTAATGCGGGACAAAATAGCTTTGGAAGCAAAATAGTCATTTTGTATCACTTTGTTTAGACAAAAAAATGACGCAATATGACTAATTTTTTTCTATATTCAGCTTCATAGCCGTTTAGAATGGGCCACGTATTAGACACATCATCAATAACCGGATTTAAGACGAAAATTGTAATGGATGACCAAGATGAAATGTTTCAAAGAGTTCAGAATACTTCATTGCAAAATTTAAAAATTTAAATATAATTTTAAAATTTAATGTAAAACACATGATATTATATTTTTATCAATCTATTTTGTTGTAACTTTCACATAATATTTTTAAGAAGTTAAGAAAATATAGAAAATGCTTACTCTAAAACAAAAAAAATGTAAATGAAAGTAGTGTAGGATGAGAGAGGTAGCGCAAACGGCGCACCCAACGGTACGTCATCATCCAGCTGGAACAAGAAGTCAAAGAGTGAGCCAAAACGCTGCAGATGGTTGAGGGAGCTGTCACTATTTATTTCATCACTATGCATGCACTTGGGCCAAATAAATCTTGATTATCTCTCGCCACGTAATATGCATATATATATATATATACATAATGGAAATGTTTCCATTTATGACTTGTATGCGTATATCGTCCTTTGCCATTATTTATTGCATCACTATGCATTTCACTTGGGCCTAATAAATATCGATTATCTTTTTTTTTTGTTAATCTCGATTATCTCTCTCCACGTAATATATATACTTATGACTTGTATACATATATCGTCCTTTGCGCCACAGCTGTCCACTAGAATCGCCGCACATTATAGTGCCACGTGCCTACTCCTCTCCAGCTCCCCAATAGCATTCAACTCTTCCATGGAAGGAGGAATGCCATGCCATGCCACCCAAGGATCATCATTCATTACGACTTATAAATTTGAAATACCATTATAATTATAATAATTTCAAGGAAATGCGTTATTTTTTCTTTAGCATTATATAGGAAAATAATGAGAATAACAATTGTACAATATTAATATAAAAATTATTTTAACACATGTCAAAATATTCTTTGATAATAATTTAATTTAACAGTATTTAATCTCCATGTATTATATATGTTAATGTGTTATTTTGTAGAGAAATAATTTTATTACTCACATTTTTCTGTCCATGCATTCATTTTTTTAATACAATAACATGAGAAGTGGGAAATGATATAATACATATTATATATCGACTTTATATTTTAACAAGAATCGAGTCTAAGATATTTCGTATAATTTTTCAGATTGAGGCAAATAAAAAGAGAGAAAAATGTGCTCTAAACTAAAGACATATTTTTGTTTAAAGATTTCCCACGTTCCTTTCTGGATTTTTTCACATAGCAAAGCTATGGTGTTCTTCAAATCCACGGTGGATTTTTTGTTTGGGTTCATTTGATCTTGTGACAAGGTGAATTATGTATGTCATTATCAAACTATATAAGTTTGTAAATGGGAAACATATGTATAATTAACTCTATATCTAGTGTGAAATATTTATAAAATTAAACTATATATTACCCATATGAAATTTATTTTTTAAGTATCCATATGAATATATTACAACCCCACCGTCTCACCAAAATTTAGTCAATAAAATAATGAAAGCAAAAAGATCAACAGATGGAAAACAAACAAAGAAAAAAACCCTATTTAATTCTAATGCACCTCTCCTCTCAACAAAAATAAAAAATCTAATGCAGATTTCAAAAAGCAAAATAAAACTAGTGCCCCCTGCATTTGTACAACAAGTAAAACAGATTACTCAGCGATTTTTTATCCTTCCACTTACATCACAGTTAACCACTCCTAGACAGCATCTGCTGCAGTGACAGAGCAATTGCATCACCTGACACCAACCAATCACACAACGCCACGCTTCGAACTTCCTACTCATCCCACTCCACATTTCACTCCCAAAACGACGACGTGTGGGCTTCCTATTTTTATTTTGTCGTTTTCCCTTTAACTTTTTCCGCCCCCTGCCCGCTTTCCTTTACAGCCTCCTCGCTTTTGGTTTTTTGAGGCGCATATTATTAGTAAGACCCCTAACTTACTGAGGTCTGATCCAATCCCCTTCTCTGAAAAACTGTTCCAATCGTCGCCGTCGGATTCCTCCCCGGACGATCCTCGCCGTCAATTTACTCCTCCTCGTCCTCCTCCCAGATCCTTCTTCTGAGATCATGTGTTTCGAGTCCACGATATCCCCATGTTCCCTCGCTCCTCCATTGGTCGCATCGCTGCGCCGTGCTCGATCCGATTGGTTCGTGTTCCGTGCAGGCACCGCTATAAGCTCCTCGTAGATCGAGCCAGGACGCGCGTTTCTCACTCTGTTTCTTTCGGATTGTCATCTATCGCTTCGCGACACGTTGCGGCGTTAGATGGGAGATTCGGATTTCGCAACGGCGGCGTTGTGGTGCCGTTTTGATTATTGGATTGATATTAGGAAATATAACGGTTAGGGTCTACTGGTTTGTGAAAGCGTGGTTTCTATTTTTGGAAATAATTTTGAGCTGAAGGAGTTGGTTCTGAACTCTGAACCTGATCTATAATAAATAAGATTTAATATCTTCGACTTTACTCTGAAATTTTAGTACAGGCTTTTCTTTCTCGACGTTTCTTTTAGCAATGGAGGATCGAAACGTGCGAAGTGGAATGTCTGATGTCGTCATCGGCTGCGTCATGCCGTATCTTCACGACCCCAAGGACCGCGACGCAGTGTCCTTGGTGTGCCGGCGGTGGTACGAGCTCGACGCGCTCACGCGCAAGCACGTGACGATTGCTCTCTGTTACACCACGAGCCCCGATCGCCTGCGGAGGCGGTTTCAGCATCTGGAGTCGCTGAAGCTGAAGGGGAAGCCGAGAGCGGCGATGTTCAATCTGATACCGGAGGATTGGGGAGGGTTTGTGACGCCATGGGTGAAGGAGATCGCCGGGTCCTTCCATCGTTTGAAGTCCCTGCACTTTCGGCGGATGATTGTTAGGGATTCGGACCTGGAGCTACTGGCTCGGTCCCGCGGGCGCGTACTTCAGGCTCTCAGACTCGACAAGTGCTCTGGTTTCTCCACTGATGGCCTTTTGCATATCGGCCGCTCCTGCAGGTATCAAAGTTTACAGTTCTGGCTGATTATTTTCTTTAATTGCTTTGAATAAGAACTGTTAGATGCAGTCATTTTTTTTTTCCGGAAACAAGTGGTATATTTTTCTATTATTTCAAAGTTGCATTAAATGGTACTGTAAATTTTATTTTGTGTATTGATTGGCATAAACAGAGAAACCATTAAGGTGGACTAAATGAACTTATAGCAGTTAAAGAAAACCGAGAAAGTATAATCTCACGCACACTGTTTTCGTTGCTGTTTGTTCTCAGAAAGTTTTTGTTTTGGGCAGCTTTCACTGCTTCTGTGAATCCCAAAATTTTGAACTTGCTTGCTTCTGCAGGTGTCAAATAGGACACTTCTCATCTGAGATTCCCAAGCTTAAATGAAACCTTGGGGGCAATGTTGTTTTACCCTCGGGGTTTCACCAAAATCGTACCTCAATATGACTACTATAAACTGTCTTAAATAGAATCGACTAGAGTAATGGATTTGTGGATGATATGGTTTTGTGTAACTCTTCTTTGGAGTCATAAGTGATTTCTGCATATAACTCTTATTCTGACGTTGTGTGTTGTTATATGCTCTGCTAGGAATTTGAGAACCTTGTTTTTGGAGGAGAGCGCCATAATTGAGAAAGATGGACAATGGCTACACGAGCTTTCTTTGAACAACACTGTTTTGGAGACTCTGAACTTTTATATGACGGACCTCGTCAAAGTCAAATTTGAAGATCTTGAACACATAGCCAAAAATTGTCGCTCCTTAACCTCTGTGAAAACCAGTGATTGTGAAATCTTGGAACTAGTGGCCTTCTTCCGTAATGCAGCTGGCTTAGAGGAATTTTGTGGTGGGTTTTTCAATGAGCAATCAGAGAGATACTCTGTTGTATCATTACCCCAAAAACTATGCCGTCTGGGTCTAACATACATGGGAAAGAATGAAATGCCGATCGTATTCCCATTTGCAAACCATCTAAAAAAGTTGGATCTCCTTTATGCATTGCTTGATACTGAGGATCACTGCACATTAATCCAAAGGTGTCCCAACCTTGAAGTTCTTGAGGTAGTATTACACAACCATTTTGTTTGAATTCTAATTTGTTGCCATTTTATGTGCATGCATTATGCATATGCGCATGTGCCTCTGTTTGTGCATATTGTCTATGAATTTAAATATAGGTGTGAATTGGTGGGAATTAAGCCTTTGTTTGTAAATCCGTTTTCTTTGGATGATTGATGTTATTTCCTTATGCTGATTTCAAAATTTGTTATTTTAGCTATCAGTTGATCATGATCTGTACACCTGGCAGCATAAGCCTTCCTAATGACCTCTTGATCTTGAGTTCTGGAGTTACTTTTAGAAATAGCAGTTCAAAAGCGTGCTCTGTTTTCTGTTGCTAAATCAAATAATGCTCTGTTTATTGTGCTCTGTCTTGAATGCTATTTCTTTGTAATGGGCAGACCAGGAATGTTATTGGAGACAGAGGACTAGAAGTTCTTGCCCGGTGTTGCAAGAGGCTAAGGAGACTCCGAATTGAGCGAGGCGCGGATGAGCAAGGCATGGAGGACGAAGAAGGCGTTGTTTCACAAAGGGGTTTGATGGCTTTGGCACAGGGCTGCCTAGAACTCGAATACATAGCCGTGTATGTATCCGATATCACAAACGCTTCTCTAGAACACATTGGAACATACTCAAAAAATCTGTGTGATTTCCGACTCGTGTTGCTCGACCAAGAAGAGACCATCACAGATTTACCCCTGGACAACGGGGTTAGAGCTCTTCTCCGGGGCTGTGAGAAGCTCCGAAGGTTTGCCCTATATCTGCGCTCCGGAGGCTTGACAGACGTGGGGCTCAGCTACGTCGGGCAATACAGTCAAAACGTGAGATGGATGCTTCTTGGGTATGTTGGAGAATCTGATGCAGGGCTTTTGGAGTTCTCTAAGGGCTGCCCTAGCCTGCAGAAACTAGAAATGAGAGGCTGTTGCTTCAGCGAGCGGGCATTGGCCGATGCAGTGATGCAACTGAGCTCCCTCAGGTACTTGTGGGTGCAAGGATACAGAGGATCTGGAACAGGTCGGGATCTTCTAGCAATGGCTCGCCCCTATTGGAACATCGAGTTGATTCCTCCCCGGCGAGTAGATGTCTCCAATCAGCAGGGGGAGGCGTTGGTGGTGGAGCATCCAGCACATATACTTGCATACTACTCGCTTGCCGGACAGAGAACAGATTTTCCGGACACCGTCATTCCCTTGGATCCGGCATCTCTGGTTACCTCCTAGACCTGTAAATACCCAACTTTTTTACCCCCTCTGAAATCAGTCCCCTTTCTTCTTCCCCACGCTTTGTTCATAATTTCATACGACTTATTTGTTTTCGGTTAGAGGGTTTCGATCAGTTTCAAATTCCATTTTCGATTTCATTTCTAGACTTTAGTTTGGTAATAAGTTGATGTTTACACTCTTTGATGTGGTATCTCTTTCTGGGGCAGTTTTAGCTTAAAGTTTGGAGCCTTCGGTGACTTGTATTAGTTTGGCTGAGTCAATCTTACTGGAAAACTATTCTAGCTTTTTGGAAAGTTGCAAGTTTTTGAATAAAATTGAAGAAGTGATTTTGCTTGCCATGATGACTCTTTTGGTTGCTTGCTGTTTGATATGGATACTGAGCTAAGTTCTCTAAGACGAGATGTTTCTGGGCTCGACCAACTAGTAATTTGAATATCCCAAATTTCATCAAAAAATTTATGATTTCTCAGATTCCAAAGAGAGTGAGAGTTTTGAAAAGAAAAGTTAAGACGTAACCATGTGTACCATAACACCACCTTTGCCGCCAATACTCCCACCGCTAGACCGAATGCCATTCCAATTACCAACACCACCACAGCCACAATCACCATTGCTCGACCACTATCCTTATCCGCCAATATAAGTCTATAACCACCACAGCTGACAGCCGACAGCTGACAACTGCCACCCCCAACTCCATCCCCACTACTTAAGAACCACAATCAGCATTGGTCTCTAAAACATTAAATTCCGTGTCTTATATTCTATTCGAAATTTTCTAATACTAATTTTCATCATTTTTAATTATCTTATTATATTGCATCTAAATAATAAAAAGCGACAGAAGGAAAGAAATTTTTTGGTACTCAAGTTTATTCTCTCTCCGTTTAGCGATGAACTGTTCCAAAATTGAAGTGTGGTTAGTGAGTGGCTACTCTAATTGAAGTGCTTCTTAGTGCATGTTTAATAACTATTTAGTTTTTGTTTTTATTTTTATTTTTCTATATAAGAATATTATAAATGAATTATACATACGGAGTATTGACCTCGTCCTTTCCGAAAATTGAAATGAGACCTCTCACTATAAAGTGTAGGAATTCCATTAATTAGACTGATAGTATTAGTGGGTAGGATAACCATTTGATTTTTTAATTATTAACAGTTCTCAAATACTACTTGTTTGGATTTGACTCTCATAAAATACAAAGTCGATATCCAAAGAGTATAATCCTACTTTTTTAATATCATTGTATAAAAAAAAATACAATTTTGTAATAAAATGGGCCTTAAAGAGCTTATCTATATCTTAATGCAACAATCATTAGTATTACAGTCTAATGATATTTTTCTATATGATGTAATTAGAAATACAAGGTTTGATATACCCGTAAAAAAACAAAATCGATATCCAATGTATAA
Source organism: Oemleria cerasiformis (assembly GCA_037349345.1). Lineage (NCBI taxonomy): Eukaryota > Viridiplantae > Streptophyta > Magnoliopsida > Rosales > Rosaceae > Oemleria > Oemleria cerasiformis. The sequence goes on along the minus strand of JAZGTL010000007.1, from coordinate 33,938,561 downwards.
AACTTTTCTCACAATAGCGTTATAAAACAGAAAGTTGCAAAAAAAAAAAGAAGATAAAAATCACGGAATTTCTTATCAAATATAACTAAAAAAGCATATATAGGTATTATTTTTTTTGGGGTCATTTATAGGTATTTTATTTGAAATGCTCATATACGTAGCCTCAATCATTCGATTTTCTAATCCAACTTGATTCAAATCATGAATTGAGAGCATTTTGAAGAGAGAACGATCATGTGGGATTGGCTTTAGGATATTGACATGTGTACAACATGGTGGTGGAATGTGGATGGAGTTGGAATATAATGCAATATGCCAATAGCGAAATACAGAGAGAACAATAAGAAGAGAAATCACAACACTCAAACATCACACTGGAAAGATGTGAACGTATCGATTCAACACGAACATCATTATATGACTTTATGCCCAAGAAAAATAAAAACAAAACAGAGGACATAAAAATAAGTTTTTGTAGTCTCCATCTAGTGAGTAGAGAGTAGAGAGTAGAGAGAGGGTGGCAATTAGTGGGTGACTAGCTTCCATTAGGATCACGTCAATTCAAATTGATAATGGAAGAACAGCTTCTCATGTTACTTAATTATATTGTATTAAATTAATTCTTATGCTAACATACTTAAAAACCTGAATATCAGAAAAATAATTATTTAATTTTTACTGATATGAATTAATATTTATTAATACGTATAACTGAGCTCCATGTGACTCTCCAATTTGCGTTTAAATTGAAGATACCTAAATCATTTTGAATATTTTGATGCCATGCAATAGTTTTTCACACTAATGGGTCACTACGCTTTCATCTAGGTCTAATAGCAATAATCGGTACAATTTGAGTTTTAAAATTTTCTTGGTTGTTCATGTTAGATCGTCTCTTGGGACACAAGATTAAGCACTAGAAAACTGGGAATCTTCTATCTAATGCACACTTGTTTGACTTCGGTTTTTACTTTTGGGGGCCGAAGACTCGTTTGACCTCCTAAAAAACTTTGATGAATTAATTAGAGTATTCTTTTCCATTAGTTCTACTTATTTAATTGTATTTTTTATTAAGAAAATATTAGAGAGGACATATTTGTACGTAGACCACATATTAGAATAGGTGGAGATTCTATTTATATTGGTGGGTCCTACCTGTATTCGTATGTGATTTGAAATTATAATTTATAAATATAGTATTTCTAACATTGCCTTTTTAATTAAATGAGTGGATTTCAAGTTCGACTCTTTTAAAAAATGTAATCCATATCCAACATACATAACCAAATAATGGTAGATCTCGAATCCGACATATAAAAAAAAAACTGTAAACTGACCCCTAATATCCAAATTAAAATAACTTAGCGTACAAACTCGTTCAATTTAAATATATTAAAGTAAATATGAATGAAGGTTTCGCATTTTATTTAAATAAAACATTTCGAATTGAATGAGGTATTGAATTCAATCTGACATAGACACCGAATTATTTTAACAAAAGAAAAAAACACTGAATTTGAGACACTAAAAATGACACAGTCACCTAATTCTATCCACTAATTTGATATTAGAGAACAAATATCTTTGGCGCATGATTATCCCTAAGATGGACGAGGGCCAATGGAGACGTCATCAAAATTGGAGGCTAGCATAGCCCCACACATCACAAGGATTTGATATGAAAGGGGCCCATATAAAGCAATTTTGAGAGATAAAATAATAAAATCTTTTTTGTTAAATGAGAGAATGTTTAAGCTAGCTTACGAAAGATTTGATCAAAATTAGAATAAAGTTGGGAGCCGATGAATGCTTTCTCATCATCATGCAAGTTGCAGAAAGACGACGAATCTTAATGGCTTATGTTATGTCATGTAAATAATAATAATAATAAAAGCTAAAAGGAAGGTAGGTTAATTAGGATAATCATATCTGCCCATGTTTGCTTTGGAGTTTTTTAAATTAATTCTGAGTGTGTAGTTTTACAAATTGATTTTTGTGGAAAGTGACAGCAACACGCACTAATTAAGTTTTTTTCACAATAGTCTCCAGCAACAAGGTTTTGGGACAACAAAACAAAAACAGTGGCCGACTAACAATCGACTATTTCGAAATTAGAATTATCCTCAATTCAACCATTTAAATTTACCCAATATTATAAATATTTTAGCTATATTTTCTTGAGTTTCTTATACGAATTAGGTTTATTCTAATCGTCTTGAAGGATTTGGCAATTCGGAGGGAGCCCTCGTGTGTTTGCTTTGGTATTTCAATGACTCAAACTTGGTGTATAGTTCTGCTCATTACTACTACTAGTTAGAGTTCTAAATGAGGGAAGATTAGGTGTTGTTTTAGTAGTTCAGAGTCATGGTGTGGTCTGCTTTGGTAGTTCGATAACATAAAACGAGTTCTAAACGAGGGTAATTATAGATTGCATTAGAAGTCTAAAGTCCTAATATGCCTACTTTCATAATTTGATAATTAAAACCTATTCTATAGTTCCTTTCGTTTAACCCGTTATTCCTCAAGAATTTCATTCTAGATAATTTGAAAGCTAGGCTCTGCGGAGTCTGAAAAATCCAATTTAGGGTTCTCAAATAAACTTGATTCAATCACAGCAAAAGCATGATGCTTGTGAGGACTTAAAAAGAGAGAAAAAAAAAGGCACTATGCTGATGCAAAAGCCTACAGCCACAAGTAGCAATGGGATTGGCTCAAACAGAAAAAATATCAAAGCAGAATGAAGAGAGGCCAAGTTGGATTGGTAGAGGAGGAAAAAGGTTTGCCAAATGCATTTGGCATTGCTTACGTGGACGATCCTAAACCCTAGGATGGAATCAAGCTGTGCGATGCTGATTCAGTGGAATGCGAACTCAGCATCTGATAGTGGAGGGTCACTCGGTCAATTTGGCCATGTTGATGTTGGATGCATAAATAAAGCTACCAAAATAATGGCGGAAAGTTTTGTTATCAACCAAAAGTTGATAAAGCAATAATTGAGAGAGACATATACTGTGGAGTGTTCAAAAGAGTGCCATCTGAGTCAGCAGCCTGTTAAGCCACATCATCCAATGACATGGCGCCCTTTCCCTGGTGGTTGCAACATCATTCATTCCACGTGTAAAACAGCCATGGTTAGATCAGATCAAACCTCAGCCATTCTTAGTGCAACTCAGGGACTCGGGGTTTAGGGTTTCCGACAACTGGCATTTCCTAAACAATCCCACAAGAAAAGGAATGCAAATCTCCTGTTCTCGTGAGAGTGGTTACGAAATGACCTATTTAGATCGCGCTATCAAAGCAAAGATATGAGATTAGCTGAAGCATCCATGGGGGATTTGGAATAGACAATTTACCATTCATTTCAGTTTTACAGTCCAGAGACATTACATGCACTTTGAAGATTAAAGGGATTTGATCATTAGATCTGCTGTAATGTTCAAGAACTATGTACCACGAAATCGAATCCTTATTAAGCTAAAAAAATCACACACAATCACTCCAAATTCTGCAGAAAATGATTTGACTCGGAATTTCAGTCCACGAATACATACAACAAAAGTGCAGTTCTTAGTTCTTAGTTCTTAGTTCTTAATTCTCATCCACGAATCTGATGTCTTGAGGACTGCATTACATACATGGAACTCGGGGGCCTGGCATGAGCAGCATAATGAGCACTAGTGTATAGTTTCTGCCACTCAAATGGAGATGACTCCTCGAAAAGGTTCCCACCAGCAGCCCCAAAAACCATCGCCATTCCATCATCAGGCGCGTTCCAGTCAAGAAATGATCCCTTCGGGGATTCAGTGGACGACTTTTGATCCAACGGAGGGGATTGGTCTGAAGAAGGAGGCCTATTGGTTTCTGATGGAGTAGTAGCAGCAGTGGTTGTGAGGTTCACGGTCGTTATGTCGTGGATGCTTGGCCTTCTCTTATCTTTCCCTCCAGAGTGCTGCCTCATGAAGTATTTCTGAGCATGGCTTGCTACTTGTGTCGGAGTTTTAGACACTACAAAGTTCCTGGAGATGTTTCTCCAGTCCCCTTTCCCATACTTCATAAGTCCCATCAGAAACCGCCTACAATTCGCTACCACAAATTCGTGTCAATAGAAATAGCCAAAATTATGACTTCAAGAATGTATTTTTGATAATTTACTCCCTCAACATACTTCAAAATTGAATTGGATTTTGAAGATTTGCATTCTTGGCAGCTTCGAACTAATATCCACAACATTCCATTTGGTTCATAACAAGCTACTTGGAGATTCAACAAAACAAAGTTTCTAAATTTATTGCACAGGGCATGTGTTCTTCCAATTTATCTTATGAGACAACAACAAAGTTTCATCAACATATCAAACTGAATTAGGGCATGTTCATCAAAGTTATCAAATTCTACTGTTATATCAAGATTATAAAACCAAAAAATCGAAAATAGTCTAACAATTAGAACTGTGAATTGAAAAAATAAAATACTATAGATATTGTAACAACAAGAATGGAGTTAGAAGTGACCTGTGCTCATCTTCTGTCCAAGGAATTCCCTTCTTCCTTTCCTGGTCAGAACCGCCGCGACCTGCCGGAGGCCTCTTCCGGTTACCATCGGAATTCCGGTCGTCCCCCAAATCCAATGTGAAAGAAGAAGTAAGGTACCCCGGAATTGGGTACCTCCCAGATTCTATGTCACAAACATCTTCTTCCAGGTCCTGGTACTGCTTGATCACGTCGATAACCGTCTTCCCCGGTATCATTGCCGCCACCTTCCGCCACCTGTCCGGCGTCTTCTCGTCGAATAGAGCGAGAGCACTCTCGAACTTCTTGTTCTCCTCTTTGGTCCACTCTGTGCTGAGTGTGCTCTGGCTCTCTTGGAGGAACCAATCAGAATCCGCCATGTATGAAGCTGGATACAGAGTTTCCATGGTTGCAGGTCCTAAAACTTCAACTTTCAGAGATGATTAAAAATTCATGTCAAATTTATTGAAGTAAAAGGTTGAGGCTTCAGAAATGGCTTAAAAGGGCAATCAATTCAGAATCTTTTACTGGGAATCAAGAATCTCTTTTTTCCCACCAAGCATAAACTAAAGAATCTAAAAAAGACCCACTTTTGGGAATCGGAGAGAATTTTAGAAAAACCTGAGAAATCGGCCAAAATCCAGAAATATATTTGGAATTTTTATCAGAGAAGTGGAGGGTTTGGAAGCAAACAAGCTCAAAGGCGAGGACTATATAGCAATCTGAGAGAAACCGACAAGGTAAAAAAGTGAAAAATTTTAAAACAGTAAACAAGAGACGGAAATTTGAAGGAGGGTGGAGAAAGCAAAGAGCCAGTTGAGGAAAAAGGAAGATTCTGAAGAACCTGAGGGTGAGAAAAGCGGGAAAACAGTGAGTGGCTTTGTTTGTAAGAAGAGAGTAAGAGAGGAAAGATGAATGTATGTACGTATAGGTGTATATATAGATTGGGAAAAGTGGGAGGGCCAAGGTGGAGAATCAAAGATACGAATCAGGAGGACTTGGGCAGTGTTGTTCTATGGTGGTGGCTGTGTGAGCAATCATCAGTCGAGAGAGAGAATGATGCGTAATAGGTGGCAAGTTGGGATTGGACCTTGTCAATGACTTTGTTGCCCAAAAACAGAAGAACAATCCTACCTTGTGGCGATGCTCTCGTACTACCCTTTCAATTTATCAAATTGTGTTTGTACATATATCATAATCGAAACCGTTCATTCTCTAAATCATTATGTCAAGATCATCTCCGTAAAAAATTAGTAAGATTGAAGGTCGTTTAGTTATTCATATTTATCAACTAAATGAACGATACTCCATAAGGATCATAATTCTTACCAAAACCGTTTATTTATTTAGTCCAAGAGTGTACCAAATACCCGCTTCGTATTAAATTACATTTTCGGTACCTTATACGACGTATCAAACATAACCTAAGGGTGTCTCCACCCATATTACTATAGTACTAATTTTTGTCTCCACGAAACCTTGACGTCACATGAGGTCGATATTAGATCAGGAGTACTATTTATGTCCTTATATGGCCACAAGAGATAACAAGTGGAATTCAAACTAAACTTGAAAGAAAAACAAAAAGTACACTTTTTTTTCTTCTTCAAAGTTTAATAACTAGGATAACTAATATAGTTAAAACTCAAAAATCAATAACTTCGAATTCATCTTCATTACGTTTGGAAAAAAACAAAAATAAATTTCAACCTCATTATATATGGTTATTAGTCAATAAAAGAACAATATATGTAAAATAAAATAATTTAAAAATGACTGATCAATGATGAGTTGATTAAAAAAAGTTCCAAGTTACAACAAAATCGAATAACTACACTCCAATTCAGTTTTGAAGTGTTTAAACTTGTTTTGTCAAAAACAAATTTGAAAAAAAAAATTGAAAATCGCATTTGAATCTAACCATCACGATCCAATTCAGTTTTGAAATGTTTAATTTTGTTTTGCTGAAACTAAAATTCAAATTTGGCAATTTGGGGAATTGATGCCAAAATTTCTACTTTAGAGGGAGTATAAAATATTTTTAAGCATATGGTAATAAGAATATGGTATTATTTGTTCATATTCATGTGGGTTTTTCTTGGTCAATAGTTGGACCATTTTTGGCATGAACATACCCTTCTAGACACCAATTATGGGTTCCTTTACCCCTCTCAGACATATGTTGTAGTTATAATTTAAGTATCACTCTATTACATTTATAAACAACAAGCGCCTGTAGCTCAGTGGATAGAGCGTCTGTTTCCTAAGCAGAAGGTCGTAGGTTCGACCCCTATCTGGCGCGTTTTAAATAAATTTTTATTTTTGCTACGAATTTATTTATGTCTTTTAAGTCTTCGAGTTACCATATCAAATTTTGAATTCGGAAATTTTTTATTTTTGCTATAAATTTATTTATGTCTTTCAAGTCTTCGAGTTACCATATCAAATTTAGAATTCAAATTAATCCGAAGCACTAAACATTTTTTTTTCTCAATTTTGTGCCTTACAATTTTTAAATAATTTTTTTATCTTTGCTACGAATTTATTTACGTCTTTCAAGTCTTCGAGTTATCATATCCAATTTAGAATCCAAATTAATTAGAAGCGCTAAACATTTTCTTTCTCAATTTTGTGCCTTAAATTTTTTAAATAATTTTTTATCTTTGCTACGAATTTATTTATGTCTTTCAAGTCTTCAGCGTTTTAATAATTTTTTTTATTTTTGCTACGAATTTATTTATGTTTTTCAAGTCTTCATACATTATAAGTTACCATATCAAATTTAGAATCCAAATTAATCAGAAAGCAGTAAACATTTTTTTTTCCAGTTTTGTGCCTTAAAATTTTTTATGTAATAAATTATTATATCTACTTGATCTACGTACGTAATATAAATAAATAGACAATATCATAACAAAAAATTGCAAAAAGTAGACAACATGAAAAATTGCATGGAAACATTACAATAAGTAAACAACACATGGATTAAAGAATACTGAAGAATTAATTACTCATAATTATGGTGAATCATACTGAAGAACTAACTATATACTCACACAACAAGATAAGGAAGAATCTAATCATTTGGGAATAAAACAAACAACTTGTTTGGATTATGACGATACAAACAGTTCATACAGGACAATCTCTCTCACCCTTAAAAGATAATCCATCCTAAATTCCTAATTGTGACACTAATTTCAACCCAAAATATGACAAAAACACAAGAAATTTCAAATTTGACAGCTCAATTAGTAGTTTAACCCTAATTTTATTCACTTCTTTGAGAGCAGCTGTTTCTATTTTCCTTCTCAAATCAACCAACCAGTTTATCTTTCTGTTTCCTTATTTTCCACCAATTAAAACCTTCAACCTTTTCACAGTTATTGTGCTTCTCATACCATTTTCCAGCCGTTGATCGGGTTCGAAATTCTAGCAAGTCGGAAAATCAGGCGGAGGTGGAGGAAGAGACTGATTAGGGCCTTTGCCATTTTCCACCAAAAATGCCATCTTAAGTCCCCATGTTGTGTGAACTTCCAGGTGACAATGCATAAGCCAAATGCCTGAGAAAGTTCAAAAATATAAATCTCATCCATGTCAGAAGCCATGAGAAAATAAATATAGCATATATTTATTGGACCGACTTTGAAATCTTAATATTTTTAACCTGGATTATCTGCCCTGAATCTGATAGCAGTCCATCCAGCAGTTGGAACCGAAATCGTGTTCCTTTCAACAGGATCAACAAGATTAAACTTGTTAGGATCCTTGTTTGGATCAAAGTTCCCTAGTCCTGTCCCAACCACCAAGAAATTGAAGCCATGGAGATGAGTTGGATGGCTCTCTGGTGCTATAACAGCAGTGCCTTGCAGCACAATCTGAACCGTCGAATTAAACCCCAGCCTGAATAATCTAGTCCCATTTGTGGTCTGCATGGTAGCCGGCGAAGGGCCGGTATAATTGAAAGGAGTTGGAGGCCTTGCAGGAAAATCAAGTGTGTAGACTCCCTTGATATTGAAGTAATAGGCTTGAAGGAGGGAAATAGTTGGCATCACAAAGCTCACATTGTTCACAGCAGCTACTAGTTTGCTCCCATTGACACATGTTGCACAAGGGTTTATACCAACTTGGATGGAGAAAAAAAGAGAATGGTCTATACTTAATGGGACATTGGTAGGGTAATTTTTGGAATTTAGGCTTCGAATCGAGCTGGTGAATGTGTTTGTCAATGCGGTGGCGTTCAGAGGAGGAATGGCGGTTGACATCGTGGTGGGATTTTCCGGGGTGCCTTTGTACCGCAATGTAGCGAAAGCAGTTGAGTTATCGAAGCCAACTGGGGCGTCCATGAAAGGAGAGAGTGTTATCAAGTACTTCCCAATCGTCTGATTCGCGGTTAAAATTGCATTTGTGGTTTGGCCGGGACTGATGAATATGGTGTCGGTTTGGAATGGCTTGGTGTATGAGGCATCGACTTCAACCACGGTTAGGTTGTGCCCGGCAATCTTTAAGAACAAGTCATCGTTGAGCGCTGCGTTTATGATGCGAAGCAAGTAGGTCTTGCCACTTTCAACATGCAATGTGTATCCCCCTGCATATTTGTAAGGTTAATTTTGGCAATTACATGTGATCTGCAAGGCCTATTATAGGGTCAAGACAGTAAAAAAAAAATTTGAATAATTTTTAAGTATACCCCATTTCAGTACCCTGAGAAGAGCAACCAGGAACTGGTCCTGCATGGCCATTGATGGTGTGTGCATCTGAGACATTTGGTGGCAGCCCAGACATTATAGATTGGTTCACCACGGCTTCAACATCTGACTTCCACCATTCAGCTACATTTGAATTAGAAATGAAGTCAAATTACCAATTTACCAAGTTACCCTATAATAGACTTAATAGTAATTATATCCGGGACATAGAATGAGGTGCGGATAAAATATCCGTGGCTATTGCATTTTTTTATCTTCTTCTAGTGCTTACCCAATACGATAATTTTTTCCTCATCTGGTGTGGGGAAAGGGTAAGGATTGCCTCTCTTAGGCAAGATGACAATGGCACCATGAATAGTGGCCCTTAGCCAAGAGTTATGTGCGTGCCAAAGAAGTGTGCCTCTTTGGCCCGTAAGTGTGAAATTGTAGATGTAGTTTTGGCCAGGCTGTATGGGACATTGTGTGATGTATGCTGGTCCATCTGCCCATACTGTTCCAAGTTGCTTCACCCCATGCCTGCCATTACAAAGTTACAACATCGATCATTTCTTTCGACCTTAGTTAAAAGACCACATGTACAAACCCAACATGTCACATGACATGAACAACACACTATTTAAAGTTTTCGTTACCAGTGGATTGTAACATTGTGATTTCCATGGTTGGTCACTCTTACAATCACAGTATCATCTTCCCTTGCATACAGGGTTGGTCCAGGGAACTTCCCATTTACGGAGAGGAATTGCTTCGATGAACAAAGCTTTGTTGTATTCTTCAACACAACCTGCACAAACACAATTCAGCCATTAATGTCATTTAGATTTTCAACCACCGTTCAAATACCATAAAAATGTCTGAATGTACTTACACGAAAGTTATAGTGTCGGACCAAGGACTGGACCAATGCCGGATACAAGAAAGCAATGAAGAACAGCAACGTTCGAATTTGAAGCCGGCCGGAGGACTCCATATGTGTTGCAGGCAGGTTGGGATGCGCACGTGTTGATGGATTATGTAGTACTAGTGACATATATATACATTATGACAGACCACCTTAATCTTATAAAGAAGAAAATGTGCCAAGTTATTTTAGGTGGTAGGTGAATGAGAAACGAGAGGCATATGGTATTTTATTTTTTATTAACATTTCTTGGATGTTACACAATTGAAGTAGCAATGTGTCAAGGCCAACACTAGCTTGCAATTGCTTCTTTTTTGTTTGAATGCAACCCATGGATATGAGCTGAAACCTACTGCTCACCTGCACCATCTCTCTATGATATGATCTCTCTCAATTGCCGGCTCATCATATGCTAATGACTAGAACCCGAAAGCTCTTACATCTCTCTCTATGGATCTCTGCTCTTACATCTCTCTCTATGGATCTCTTTCTGTTTCTGCTCGATCTGCTTCTCCAAGTTTTGATTAATTATACTGTAATTAATATTTTTAATAATCTGTAGCTAGTTGTTATTACATTTGTTTTGTTGGTACGATCCAATTTAGAACCTATTCTCATCTTAGTCTTTTTCACTTAGATTGATCCGGGTGGATTTGACAAGCTTGAATTGGATTAACTTAAACTATATATTGTGTTTTAGTTCTTCCTATTAAAGATGAAATTACCGTTTGGTTATGGTCACTGGAGAAGGCGACTGAAAACAAATACAATGCACTTGAAATATTTGAAAACAAATTTGGGATTAGTTTTGTGTTTGTATTCTTCCCTCTAAGCCGAAACTAGCCTCTTGGCATTTGGCTTATGTGTGTGACAAGTTGTTTTTTTTTAATTTTAACACTAGAAAGTAACTCAATTAAAAAAATATATATAAATAAAGTAACTATTCAGGTCCGACCACTTTTAGTACTATGTCCCAATGGTATTCATCTCTACACTTTATATAGGAGGTATCAAATTCAATTATCGTAAAAGGGGAGGTCAATAAACAATGTGGACAATGTAATCCCCACCCATTTTTTTAATTTATTTATTTTTATCAAGAGTCCATATTTACTCACTTCACTATAAATTGTTTTTTTGTTAAATTATATAAATTATCATTTTATACAAGATGTATATATATATATATATATATATATATATATATATACTTTTTAGTCGAAATGCACCAAAAACTGTAATTTTAATTTCACTTTGCACCAAAAACGCTAATTTGTCTTACTTACCACCCAAAACCCACCCTCCATACAAAAACTTGCACCAATTCCATTAACTTCATCCCGTAATTGTTAATATCATGGTTAATTTTGTCATTTTAAGCCACTAGGTTATAAATGGGTCGGATACTAAATACACATAATACGGCAAATAGGGATGAGCATGAACAAATTTGAAACCATTCACAACCCATCCCAATTTGTTCATGCGCGCCCATTCCAATTTGTCGCTTCGTGTGTATTTAGTGTCATATTCATAACCTCGTGGCTTGATCAGATGACAAAATTGCCCATGATATTGACTACTATTGGATGAAGCTAACGAAATTGGTGCAAATTTTTGTATGGAGGGTGAATTTTGGGTGGTAAGTGAGACAAATGAACGTTTTTGGTGTAAAGTGAGATTAAAATTGCAATTTTGGATGCATTTCGACTAAAAAGTCTAAAAAAAATTAATTGTCGTTGCCCAAACTTGGGCTCAGGGTTATACAATTAATTTATCAAGTTTTTATTTTATTTTGTTTTGTTTATAATTTTATAGAATAATAAGAGGCAATTTAAAAGGGTAGTTTTTAACCACTAATATTATTGTTTTAGTGATGGTCTTGCCAATTTCCTATATAATTAAAAATCTGGAGTTACTTTATTCGGCACTTGTAAAAGTTTTAAAGGAGAGATAATTAAGCGTACATCAAATCAAAGGTGGTGAGCAAAAAGGGAGTACTCCTTCCATGAGGCAACGTCCCACCTTTTTTTTCCTTTGTTTTCTAATTGTAGTCATGCTTCATAGTTCATACTGGAAGCTTGTACTTCCAGAATAGTATAGTACTAGAATGATAAAAGTAAAAAAGAGTTGAGAGATTGTTTTCATGGACTGAGATGGCAAATGTTGTCCTCTCCAGAAACTTCAAAATCTGGAGATTACAGATGGCGTTTGCAGTAACAGCTCAACTTCCCATCAGTTTCAAAAAGTCATCACATCCTTTTCACCATGGATTTTCAAATCCCTCATTTTTCTCATGACGGCAAATTAACAAGCTCTCTATTTGAATTCTTTACATGCAAAACATCTCGGTTATTGCTAATTTTATGCAAATAGACCAAGGTTTTATGGTAGATAAAAATGTATAATAATCATTATTATTTCTCAAACTTTGTTGGAATTAGCTGCTTCTAAAGCAACCTCAATCCTATTAATGCAGGATTTATAGAGAAACCCTAGATAATCTATGATGCTGTCCTCACATGTACCTTCTAGGGGGTTGACTTCAAACGACCAGTCAACCAGGGTTGAATCATTTCCATAATCTACAAGCTTAACTGAATTTACAGACCCATCTAACCCTACATTGCTTGCTTCCAATTTGTACACATAACTATGTTGTGATGAATCCATGGACACCAACTTCTCCTTGATCCATGACCTGTCTCCATCTTCTTGAGGGAACATGAAGCCCGAGACTAACCGGACGTAGCCTGAAACACCTTCTTCTCCGGCTAAATCCGTGCAGCGCTCAACCATTGGCATCCATTCTGCTAGCCTTTTGGTTTGGGAAACCATGCCCCAAACTTCATCTGTTGGGGCTTCAACAATGCCCCCTACTGATCCACGCCATTTTCGAGCTCCGGCCTCAGACTCCTAAACAAAAATGGGAACTTTAAAATCGATCTACAAATTCACCTATGATAAATGAGACATAAAAATCCGAGGGGAAAACTGAAAAGAAAATATATGCAGGATTCATACCATGCTAGCTTATCCGGGGCACGCTTACTTGAATCTCAAGCAACCTAGCTTACAAACAATTGAGCTTATCAAGAAATCAATCACAAATTGCACTAGCTTACGATAAATTCATCAGAAGGTTGCTCAACATATTCATAGTGTTTTTGCGAAGGGATCGTGAGAAACAATATATATGGTTTGGCATGTACCTTTGAAAGACAAATTTGGTTGAGCTAACTAGGGGAAATACAACAAGGCATAAACTTAGGAGTTTACAAAATTTGAGATTAACACAACCTTAAAATATATTTATTTGTCTGATTATTTATTTCATCAGTTTCTAGTTCTTGTCCATGAAAAGGCCTCGCTGGAGGATCAATTTCTAATTAAGGGTGTTGAGAATCTGATGCAAATGGACCAAAAACTTAAACAGACATTTAATAATATGCTCTGTAAACACGAACCGTGTTGCTATACACAACAACCACAATAATTTTTAAACCGAAAATATACATGTGAACCGAAGATTAATGATGCATTTGAATGAACTTAATTAGGCTGCAGCTCCAACAGGTACCCCGGCCTTGAGCCTGGATGATCCATATAGGGTTTCTTCGAAGCGGATAATCTCATTTTTGGATCCATAAGCAACTTGTGTTCTGTCATCAAGATTGACGATGACTTTGTCTAACACAGACTGGTGACCATCACTGCTAAAGCCTCCAGCATTCTCAATCAATAACCCCAATGGAGCTACTTCAAACAACAGCCTCAGCTTGGCTTTGGTAGTTGGAGATATCACATTTGTGAAAACCCCTTTCTCTTTTACAAGTATCTGTACACACTCAAACATAAAAAACAAATCATAAATTTCTCAGCTTTTAAACAGTGCTAATTAACACAAATCTCCAATCTTACTACAATTAAGAGACTCATGATTAATAAAGGATAAGTTAGGAAGACCTGATTGACATCTGGTACCATTCCTCCGGTGTATCTCAACGTGTATTTCTCTTTTACATAGTAGTTGATCAACTGTTCATAAACAGAAAAAGTTCACCGAAGAAAAAAAAAAAGAGATAAACCTTGTCAGAGTTGTTAAAAAAGTTGGTTAATTTAGAGATTAGTAGTGCACTATTGGGTTTCGGGGAAAAATAAACCTTTTCATAGTCTGGATTGTCAAATGTGGCTCTCAAATTGCCGGGGGAGAACAATTTTCCTTCACCGATCTCTGTTGTCTCTTTGACATGTTGCCACTTTCCTGACCAAGACATGAGTGAGACATTTAGTTTGAGGTCGAAAAAATTGATAATATTAATGCTATATTAATCTGACCTTCATCTAGAAGAAGAAATTCGTGTGTTCCGGGGAAGCCCTTGATAGCAAGAACATATGTAGTTCTAGGACCATAGATTCCCATGGCTGAAGCAACTTGGTCTCTCCCTGTTACACCAGTTAATTTATCTCCTGGCCACACACCAAAGATAGTGCCTACAGTGAAGTTTGTGTCAACAATGCTCGACCCGTCCAGTGGATCAAAAGCAACACTAAATCCCCCTGTTACACATTGTGAAAATCATTTCGATCATAATTTTTAACAAGGAAAAAAGAAAAATTATGAGATTTTTTGCAGACCTTCAACTGGGCCTCCCATGTCTTGGAGTTCTGGAACCTCTTCAGAGCAAGCATATTTGCAGAAATGCGAGTAACTTAAGGCCTAAGCAACAAATGTAACAGGGCATTAATTTGTCATCCAAACGTAAGAAGCATTATCGAATTTAAAATGATTTTCACACTCCCCTTTTCTACTCACGTACTTCTCCAATTATCCACAACCGTCAAATTGGGCCAATCAAAGCAAAATCAATAAACAGAAATAGACAGATGAATGTGAAAATCACTTCCCTTTATTACCTCGAATAGAAGCTTGTCCGCGAGCATATCCACGGCGAGCTGCTCATCCCCAAAAGAGTTAATACAGGCTGTTCCTCCACAAGAGGCTGTTCTGACCTTGAAGGAAATAGTCCTCAATGCTTCTCCCATGCTTAACAGCAACCTGATCAGTCCCTTATCCGGAGTTGCCTTGGCAAGAAACTCTTCCTGCACTCACAATCAAACTAGTCCTAATCATTTTGTTAAAGATTTCCGGGTTTATGAACCCTAAATGCGCTCGGTTTCTGCTGGAACTTGTAGCTCACCAGGCTATCACCAATTGCACATTTTGTCAGTAGATAAGACTGTTTTGTTGGCTTTGAAGCCTTGAGGGATGATCTCGGGACTTGCCGCAACGGTTCTCCGAAAAGGGAGCTTGATTTTAGGCTCTGCCACAATAAGTTTACATGGTTAGAATTTCAGTTATACATAGGCGTACCAGACACATAATGAAGTGGTATAATTAACTAATTAGGTGTCATTTTGAGACCTTGGAGCTGAAAGATGGAGAGATGGAAGGTGGAGCTACGAGGGCACTAGAATGTTGATGAGTTGAGACACCAGGCAGGAAGGCCCTTGGTGAGCAGCAAGCTATGGTGGTCTCCATGCTTCAAAAGATTGGTTCTGAATTCTGATCAACCAACACTGCCTAGAAGTTGGGGTGGGAAACTAGATAAGCAGGAAATGGTGTTGTGCCACGTGGCGAATGCTGAGAAAGTGTTCTGTTTCATGAGGTGAGAGTTTAATGAAGGATGGCTCTCAATCTCAAATGTGTGGCTCTGATTTGATCCTCCCAAGAGATATGGTGAGCAGCCTCTGTTTTTGTAAGTTTCTGTCCAATTGTGACTGAGTTGCACCCAAGAAACTTGTTTTGGTCTCGCATTGCACATTTGAGTTCAAAAGAAATGTGAAGAGCAAACGGTTTTAGCCACTCTAGTTACAAATTTTTTGTGGCTTTAGTTCTCACCTATATTCAATTTACTCATTTTTAGTACAAATATTTTGAATATTGAACTCATTTTTTACAATCAAATTCCAGATCTTGCAATACACAATAAGGACAAGCCTCTAGTTTTTTAAGTTTGTGTCCATTTGTGGCTGAGTTGCACCGTTTTTATCCACTATATATAGACGTCAATTTGTAATAAAATAACTTCTCACGTCACAAGAAAATTTGTTTTGGTTTCGCATTATAAATTTTTTGTGGTTTTATTTTTCACTCCTATCAATTTAGTCTTATTTTAGTAGATCGATTTTGAATATTGAACTTATTTTTGACAATTAAATTCGAAATCTCGTATCATACAATAAGAACGAGCTAGGATGTAGATGGCAGTTGGCATATAACACTTCCCTTGCAGCTGAGTGAAAGCGTTCATTTTTCCTCAACGCCGGGGAACCTCAGGAATGAGGATGGAGCATGCTTCAATTCAATCCCTATGGATTCATGGATTTGAGAGCCAATTCTAGGGTTGTGAATTGTGATTCTCTACAACAATCAATTCTGGTGCTTCAGCTCTATCCCACCGTCCAAATCAATACCAAACACCAGTGGACCCTCAAGCTTGTACCTTTCATCATCCTTCATATTCTTTTTTGCCATTCTTTCCCATAGAAAGCGCCATAAAAGCCATCGCTAAATACATCAACATGAGCACACATCAGGTTTAGTTCTATTGTGTGAAAAAGATTACAGTTTTTTTTTAAATTTATTGATTAAATTTTTTATTTCCTTGAGATTTTGTTTGAAATTAGTGCTTCAATGAACTTATCCGTTTTGTGCTCGATTTGTAAATTGTGTTCTTGCCCTTCTGCATTGAAATTTTTCTCATATGATGATTATGTGTCATACTTTCAGGTGGAGGAAGATTGAATTTGTGAGGGATTGGGAAGTTTTTACTGATCTGATAGAGGGCAGTATGCATCTTTCATCTCAGTATCTATTTTCTTTTTTTTACTGCCAAGTTTTATCTAAATGTCCATTTTTACCAAAGCAGTGTCTATTTAAGCACCAGATTCTTGGAGCAGCTGAAGACTAGGCCAAGACCGTTGACGTAGGTCTGAAGCAAAGGTGGGCAAGTGAAATATAAAATTCGGTCCAAACCAGAAACCGAACCAAACTGATTGGGCTCAGGAGTTATAGCCGCCTTCAATTGGGGTCCAGCACAGCCCCAAACTGGGTTTAATTCTTTGAAGAGTGGCCGAACAGACGACATAGTTCGGAAGTGGCCCACCGGCGGAACCAACATGTGTTATTGTTCTAAGTGTCGTGCTTCTGGGACCGATTGAAGTAACAGGAGTTCCGCCATTATGAATGAAGAGCTGGTCACAAGTGAGTAAGTGACAACTTTGAGTCACAAGAATATTCTTGTTAAGTTGACCAATAATATCAAAATCACCTTCATAATAAATTACAAAACAAGAGAATCCCCAATAAATAGATAATGATTCCTCAATTTTTTTTTATGAAGAAGTACGAAATTCTTTGATGTGAAAAATCGTATAAATGAAGGTGCCTAATGTGTCGTCGTTAAAACCTTATCGAATTGTTAAAACCTTATCGAAGTTTTCAACCATCCAATAAAAAGTAATTCCTCACTTAGCCACGCTTACCTACATTACCACCAATGTGATGGAAACTTCCCATTCAAATTACATGGGGTAATTTTTAAGAGTGTTACTATTATTATTAAGTATTAACACTGCAAAAAAAAAATTATCATGCATTCTTTCCAAGTGAAAATGTTAAATGAAGATGAAAATATGTAAAAGAATTTATTTTCTTCGATACAAAAAATGAAAATGAAAATAAAATTAAATACTGTCTTTATATTTTGAGTAATGCTATTTAGACACATTAAAATTGATCACATTTAAGGATCACACTCGATGTGACATTCTATTTACTATAAAAAATAAATATAAAGCAATTTAATTTATTAAAATAATACTAATTAACAAATCAAATAATCTAATTGATAATTAAAATGGTGGAAATATAATTCTTCTTATATTTTTTCCCAACCAATCCAAATTGACTCTGAGCAGATATTTCCTTTCCTCGGACAACAAAAACAAGAAGAGGTTTTTTGTTGGACAAAATTACCCGTGATTGATTAGTGGGGGACTGTGCAAGTCTGAAAGCGGGTCATGTCATGGGACCTGTAAAATGATGACGATTGCTGGTGGTTCTTTGAAGAAAAAGGAAGCTTCGTTACGAAATAATACACGAGAAAGAGAGCGAGCTCCATAATCTACCGCCTTCTCCATCTTACCAATGTATCTCTCACTTCCAGGTATTTCAACATCACTATTTTCCTCCTCTATCTCTCTGCTTCCGTAACTTCAGTTTGTGAAAACCACCTGATCTGATTGCGTACTTTAAAATGATGAGTGTCATCACCTTGTATTATTGGTTTCATGAAATTGTGGAAAAAATATTATGTTTGATTAGTGTTAGTGGAGAAGTTTCAAACTTCTTGTAATCATGCTGTGAAATCACTAATCATCTCGATTAAACTGGATTAGATGTCCAATCAGTAGATGATCTCGTTGACCCAGATCATGGTTTTGAATGTTTTCATGAAATTGAGTCACCGGAAGGCTTAAAAATTACCTAAACTATGATGTAGTTTCTTGGGTTTGGCTTAGCTGGTGATGGGTTCTTCATAAAGTTTTGGGGTTTAGGCTCTGACTTATGTGGATGTCTCTGAAAACTGAAATATTTAGTTATGGATGAGTGGATTTTCATTTTCCCAACAATTTACTTGTCGAAAACAAGATTTTATATGTAGGTGTAGAATTGGAGAATCTGAGAAGCTTGATTTTGCTTTGTAAATTGCAGGTGACCCTTCTATGAATTGGAAGGCACCTGGAGCTCATTTGCAGTCTAATTGAGCCTGTGATTGCTGATTGGATTACAACCATGTCTGCTTATGGCCATCTTATGGACCGCGAGTACTCTGCGCATAGTCTTTCAAGTGGAGGTTCTGGTATGTATTGACATGCTGCAAATTGAAAGATTTTCCAGCTTAATTAGGCTTTCCTAATCTTGTGGTTGTAGTGTGATTGTTTACCGCAAAGTTATTTTTGTAAGGAATGGTTTATAATTGTTGATAATAACTGAATAGGAGAAACTGATAGCAAAGATTCAAGATTTACATATGGTCTGAAAATGGGAAACTAGTGTGAAGACTTTTGTACCATCATTGTGTTGTTTGCTTCAAAATAAGCCCTCTTACCAAAATTGTGCATATCGTCTTTGAAGTTTGAACCCTTGTCTCTTCTGCTGCATATTTTGTTGGATTGTTGGTAGACCAGTGAAAGATTATAACTTTAGGTCATGTTGAGCTTAATTAACCGACCATTGATCTTGTTCCGTTTGTTGGACACAGAGAGGGAGAGGGCAAGCAGTTTTGCAATGGATTCAGGGTTCTACATGTCGTCTTTTGCTACGACAATCTTCATTGGTGCACTTGTAACTGTTGGGGTGGTATTGATCACTTTGCTGATTGCACTGACTGTAATGCTGCAGTCTTGCGAAAATAGGAGTCATGGAGTCGTGGAGACTGAAAAACCAAGTTATGATTACAATCACTGTCAGATCTTCTCCTTGCATATGGAACTCAACAACATTGAAGCGGATAACCTCCCTTCAGCATGCAGGGTTGTAGCTCTTCAGTACATTAAAGATGGTCAATATGCAAGAGATTTGAATTATACCATGTCGATGATTGAGAACTATTTCAGTGGTCTTCTCCCGAATCATAATGGTCCGGACGCAGTGTTAATGGATATAGATGACACTCTATCTGCAAATCCCCGTGATGTTAATTTGTTAACGCAGAGGTAAGTTTCCTTTTAGTCTTCAAGCAATTGTTCTTACCTAGTTCTCCTTCCTCATGGTTTCCTTTTGCACAGATATGATGCATATGGCTGTAATAGCGATTGTGTGGAAGAGGCAAAGCATCAGAAGCACACGTTTCTTCTGAGACTCTACATGAAACTTCATGCTAGCGGGTGGCCTTTGATTTTGCTATCAAGGAAGCCAGAGACCCAACGAAACGCGTCCATCGAGTTCCTTGTATCGGCTGGATACAGGGCTTGGTCTTCATTGATTATGAGGTAGATAAATTCCTTGTAACTCTAATCCTTGTGCCATTGATGATAGATAATGAAGTTTTTGTGATGTCAACTACGCTGATTGATACTGGCCGCAGATCGCAAGATGAACTGCAGATGGATAGCTGTGACTACTTCTCTAAACGAAGGGCTGCAATGCAGAGAGAAGGCTTCCTCATAAGAGTCTCTATAAGCAGCCAATGGGATGCTCTAACTGGACCACTTTCAGGAGACCGCATTTTCAAGCTTCCAAACCCAATTTATTACAATTTTGAACATCAAATTAAGGATAAACTTATACCAAAATAGATTTTATTCCAAGTTGGCACCGTTGATAATTTGTAATTCATATAGATTCTTCTGGAGATTTCGAATCCAAAATCAATCCAGCCATGTAAATAGCATCAGTTATAGTTCTGCTGTGATTATTTTGCAAAGAAATATCAGGATTAGTATTATTACTCTTTTTCATGATTTGGAGCGATGATGATGAGATCACAATCTTGAATGGGTTGATAGCGTTTCATGATTTGATTAAGAAGAATTTAGAAACCGATGCAGATGATACAAAGTTGTGTGATAAGGTGAGGAGATTGAAGTCCAAGTACTTGAAGAAATGCCAGGACCAGGGATTTGCGAATGCCCATGAGTTAGATACCTTTAAGCTCTCGGAGAAGGTTCGGGGTGTTGAGGCAAATGGCAGTGCGAGGAAGACATGCAACGGCCCTTACGGTTTCGGATGTCTCTGATTCGAAGCTGCCTGACTAGAAGAATTTAGAAACCGATGCAGATGATACAAAGTTGTGTGATAAGGTGAGGAGATTGAAGTCCAAGTACTTGAAGAAATGCCAGGACCAGGGATTTGCGAATGCCCATGAGTTAGATACCTTTAAGCTCTCGGAGAAGGTTCGGGGTGTTGAGGCAAATGGCAGTGCGAGGAAGACAAGGGCAACGGCCCTTACGGTTTCGGATGTCTCTGATTCGAAGCTGCCTGACAACAGGATTCTAGTCAGGCAACTTCGAATTAGAGACATCTGAAACTGTTAGGGCCGTTGTCTGTCTTCCTCGCACTGCCATTTGCCTCAACACCCCGAACCTTCTCCGAGAGCTTAAAGGTATCTAACTCATGGGCATTCGCAAATCCCTGGTCCTGGCATTTCTTCAAGTACTTGGATTTCAATCTCCTCACCTTATCACACAACTTTGTATCATCTGCATCGGTTTCTAAATTCTTCTTAGTCAAATCATGAAACGCTATCAACCCATTCAAGATTGTGATCTCATCGTCATCGCGCCAAAATAAATATCAGCATCAGTTCTAACATATATCTAAAGCTAACAAGCATCCTAAAACCTAGAACAATGGCGGGACTGACTGCAGCCGCCGCAACCATGCGACCCGTACACCGGGATTTTTGAGCTGAAGAAAAATTTCCCTGTATTCCTTTTTCAGGAATACATCTAATGCAAACAAGTAAAGATCACTTCCTTGATCTATTTCCTGCATAGCATCAAGACACTGAATGCACTCACCGATGCTATAAGTCAGTTTGCCTCGTGGAAAAGCAACTGTTACAGCATCTAGATGCGCAACATTCCCCTTTCCATTCGCCATGCCTGCTTCTTCATCCTCTTCTTCTACGTGCAAAAAAGAGGCACTCATATCGTCATTGTATTTCCTACGCCTAGCAAGTGGCTCCGTCTCTCCAGTAACTGTCGCTCCATCAAATATGATTTTTAGTTTTTCGGGGCATTGAGGTTCCTTGAAGCGGAATGGTGCAGCTTCTGGGACTGTCTGTAACAAAACAAAAGCAGTATAATGATCGTTAAGAACCTCACTAGTTTCAATTGTAATGAAATAGTTACTTACCATCAGCCATACCATATACCTCTAAGTAGTTGGCCCAATCTTCATCGTTTGCTCCAAATCGTCTGGTGTTCGGATCCCAACCCATACTACTTGTGCTAATTAGCTTCGACCATATTTTCCATTGTTCCTTGGTGGTATCCCAATGATTCTTCAACTGTAACCTGTTATACGTAAGGCCAGTTTTTTGTTGAAAGGATTGAACAATAGTCTTCCAACCGTCCTTGGTAAAATGTGTTCGAGGTTTATTTCCCTTTAATGTCTCTTCTACACATAGATCAAGAAATACTCCATGGGATGCAGGCGTCCATACGGCCTTTGCCTTGGAATGGGATGAGCTAGATATACTTTGTTCGCTCGCAGTTGTTCTACGGTTTTCACCTTGAACCATTTCATAACTCCTTAATGGAACAGCGTTCAGAAGATGCTCAACTACCCCTTCACCTGTCACTAACTCTTGTTCTTCTGAGTTTAGAAGGGAGGTGTCCGAGCTACAACTTTCCCTCCTATGAGACTCGGCAGCGGTGTCCTCAGAATCCATAGTTCCAGCAAAAACTATTTCTAAAAGGCCAGGGCACGGGAGTTCTTTATACTGAAACTGTGCAGCTTCTGGGTTTACCTGTGACAAATCAAGTGCAGTTACTAATCGGAATTCACGAAAGAGCCTCCCCAGTATCTTTCCTCAACTGTAAACCTTTAGCTGCGAAGAGTACATTAAAATACCTGTATGTAGTTAGCCCAATCGTCTATGCTAGCCGCAAAGCGATTGGTGGCTGGATCCCATTTCATAGTATCTTCATCAACTAACTTAATCCAGACTTTCCTTTGCTTCTTGGTGAAATCCCAATGATTCTTCATTTGTCTCTTAGTATACCTTATACCTGTCTTTTTGTAAAACGATTCGATAAGATTTCTCCAACCCTCTCTAGTAAAATGCGTCCCTGGCTTGTTCCCTTTCGAAACCTCTTCCAGGCAAAGCTCAAAAAATATTTTGCGGTGCCCAGGCGTCCAAGTGGCTTTAGACGTCGATGACTTTAACATGCTTGATTCAATCCCAATTGCTCTGCCAACTTTCACACCAATGATAGAGTGCAAGATCAGTTAATTATACTCAAAAGAGTCTGTGTGTGTGTGTGCACCATTCCTATGCAAACTTCCTTCAACTTAAAAGAAAAACATAATGCATTTAAGATCAAAAAGGACTTCTAAAACAGGAAAATTTCCGAAAAATGGTTAAGGAAGATAAACAAGAATTAGATATTGCAATGTAACTTAACATAATGACAGAAAAAATTTTCGAAAAAACCCTATGAATTTCTCCAACTTATTTTCCAGCCCAAGAAAATAAAGTAGCAACCTTTCTACAATAACTAGCTACTTTGCAGTTGATAATTACATTAACGATGCAAGTTTTTAACTTTATATTGTAATGACACTCATTATGACAGTACATGAAACCCCAAAATGCAAAATCAGAGAAGGCCAAGATGAAATTTGACTCAAAATGCAACTAGAATTGAAGAAAATAAACAATACCCATATGAGGCAAAGGGGTTTAGACGAAAGCCGAGCCTCAGAAGGGGCTTCAGGGACGTAAATTTACAATAATTCTGACCCATACTGTCATGCGTATACAACTATATATACATATACATACATACATATATATATATATATATAATATAGGAGAATTGGCAGGTGAAAGTGAATCAATCTCTGTAAATCGACAATTAAAAAAAAAATTCAGAATGAATATGCAACGAGAGTGAAACTGTGAGAACCATACCTGGAATTTAAAAGGGCCAAGAAAGGGGAAAGCAGAAGACGAACTCTTTCAGTTTGAGAAGAAGACGAAAGCAAGCAAGCAAGCAGGTCTCTCCCTTTGTCAGTCTTTCTGATACGTGATAAGTTCAAAACGACGACGGCCCACTACTAGCCCAGCCGTATATATCATACATACTATACTGTCTTTAAATTTTTGCGGGCTTTGCTTTAATGGCCCAACCAGACTTCGTGGATTAAATTGGACTTTGTCTTTTTTATTTTACTGGAGATTAAATTGGACTCTGTCCAAATGAACAAATTCTCTTTTCATGCCACATTAAAAAGATATGAATGTTGTTTTTAGAGAGTTTTGTGCTTCGTGATTTTGAATTATAGAAGGGAAGTCGGTTTTAGTGCATGATGTTGCGAAAGGAAAATCTATGATAAGCTTTCTTGGGATTTTGAGCTTCGGATACAAAATGATACATAATCAATTTATATCTTTAAAATAAAATATGTAAATTCTCAAAATGCGCATGAAATATGAGAATATGCTTATAACAAAAGATGAAATATGAAAACATATGGGAGAAATGTATTGAATACGGCTAGGATAAGCATAAAGCCATAAGCACTTTCTAAATGGGTTAAGATTTGAGATT
Organism: Oemleria cerasiformis; assembly: GCA_037349345.1. Lineage (NCBI taxonomy): Eukaryota > Viridiplantae > Streptophyta > Magnoliopsida > Rosales > Rosaceae > Oemleria > Oemleria cerasiformis. Next base: position 33,914,094 of record JAZGTL010000007.1, on the reverse strand, counting down.
TGTTAACATTTCGGTGCCTAATGCTTCTCAAGGCTTCACATTCAGCTATAAAACTTTTGGAAGCTCTTGAATTTTGAAGGTTTAATACTTTGACTGCAACTACTTTTTCTTCACGATGATTGAGAATTCCTTTCTAATCAGACCCAAAACTACCAACACCAATTACATTTGCAGAAGAGAACCCATCAGTTGCTTTAAGAAGATCTCCATATGACACTTTGAAGAGAGAGACCCCCAACGATGATCCTATTAGATTGGGTGAGAATTCTCTTCTGTTATTTTATTCAATAGGAAAGATATATATAAATATATATATATAGAAAATATGAATATTACTATGAGTCTAATTAGTGGACTGAGTTTAATTAGGAATATACAGCTCATTGACACTCCCCCTCAAGTTGGAGCATATATGTCGTCAATGCCCAACTTGCTAAGTGAGCTGTGGAATACTCTGCCGGTGACTGCTTTAGTGAGGACATCTGTAAGTTGATCTTCAGATTTAATAAATGATACCTCAATGATCTTTGCCTCGAGTTTCTCCTTGATGAAATGTCTATCAACTTCAACATGCTTGGTTCTATCATGTTGCACTGGATTATGTGCGATGTCAATTGCGGCTTTGTTGTCACAATTCAGTTGCATGGCATAATTGGGTTTTAACCCCAATTCCCCCAACAAATTCCTTATCCAGAGTAGCTCACATATTCCTTGTGCCATACCTCGATATTCTGCTTCAGCACTTGATCTTGACACTACTTTCTGTTTTTTACTTCGCCAAGTGACTAGATTGCCTCCCACAAAGGTAAAGTATCCAAATGTTGATCTCCTATTAGTAACAGAACCCGCCCAGTCTGCATCAGTGTGACCCTCAACATATAGATGACCATGTCGTGAGAACATCAATCCTCTTCCAGGAGCTGACTTTAAGTATCTCAGGATTCCGTTTACCGCATCCATGTGGGCTTCACTTGGTGCATGCATGAACTGACTCACCACACTTACGGCATATGCGATATCAGGTCTAGTGTGTCCTAGATAGATTAACTTACCCACCAGGCGTTGGTATCTTTCTTTGTTGGTGGGTACCTGATCCGGATATTCACCAAGCTGATGATTCAAATCCATTGGCGTATCTACTGGTTTGCTGGCTAGCATTCCAGTGTCTATTAAAATGTCAAGAATATATTTCCGTTGTGATAGAAATATTCCTTGGTCTGAACGCGCCACTTCGATGCCTAAGAAATATTTCAGAGCACCAAGATCTTTCATTTCAAACTCACTTGCCAAGTGGTGCTGCAACACAGCCTTTTCTTCTGGGTCATTCCCGGTAACTACCATGTCATCAACATATACAATAAGGGCAGTGACTTTACCTTTCTTATGTTTCAAGAACAAAGTATGATCTGAGTTACTTTGTTTGTATCCGAAGTCCTTCATTGATTGGCTGAACTTTCCAAACCATGCTCTGGGTGATTGCTTCAATCCATAAAGTGACTTCCTCAGTTTACAAACCATGTTGCCCTTATTGGGCCCCATCTTGCATCCTGGAGGTGAATCCATGTAGACTTCTTCTTCTAAGTTGCCATGCAGGAAGGCATTTTTGACATCAAATTGGTGTAATGGCCAGTCTAGGTTGGCTGCCAGAGAAATAAGTACCCGAATTATGTTGATTTTGGCTACAGGGGCAAAGGTCTCCCCATAGTCAATCCCATAAGTCTGAGTGTAACCTTTCGCCACCAGTCTTGCTTTGTATCGTTCAATGGTGCCATATGCCTTGAACTTTACTGTATATATCCATCTACAATCCACTGTTCTCTTCCCTGGCGGAAGGGTAGTCATCTCCCAAGTGGAATTCTTCTGGAGAGCCTCTATTTCATCATTCATCGCTTGTGTCCACTTGTGATCTTTCAGAGCTTCCTGCATATTACTTGGAATAGATACAGTGGATAATTGACACACAAATGATGCACATGACGTTGACAGCCTATGTAGAGACACATGATTAGCAATAGGGTATTTAATGTTTGCTTTAGGGTCAGGGTCATACTGTTGTCTAGGAACCCCTCTAGTCGTGCGTGGGGGTAACTGATAACCTGTATAACTTGACGCAGGTAAGGTGCTTGAGATAGAGTTTGAATGTTCAGTTACCTGGGGGGAATCTTCAGGACCTGATTGGATGAGTGGTGATGGTACTGTAGTAGGAGTTGTAGAGAGGGAATTATCTGAACCAGTATCAGAAGTATCGAGGGACTCTTGAGCTTGTTGCACCTCAGACACTGACTGCTCGGATGAATGGTGTTGAATTCGGACTATCTGAGTATCGTCGGCAAAGATAGAGCTCTCCCCCTGCAGAGGATGCTCAGTTACTCCCCCGGAGTAATAGAACTCACTCTCGTTGAAGGCCACGTCAGCGGTAATGGGCATGGTCTGAGTGGGAGGATTGAAACACTTATAGCCCTTCTGAGTGACATAATAACCCACAAAGACACAACGCCGTGCAGACGGATCAAGCTTGCCACGCTGATGTGGATACACCTGAACATACGCAACACAACCAAAGAGACATGGTTCGAGATTTGGTGCGGATGGCATGTGGAGGAGAGTAGACAATGTCTGAAATGGAGTTTGATACTGAAGAGTGCTGGAAGGTGTTCGATTGATGAGGTAAGCTGCAGAACAAAAAGCCTCCCCCCCCAAAAAAAGATGTGGCATGTGGGCCTCAAATAAAGAGGCACGAACAACCTCCAAGAAATGCCGATTCTTACGCTCCGCGACACCATTATGTTGTGGTGTATATGCGCATGTGATTTGATGAACAATACCATGGTGGCCAAAAAATTGATGTAGGTCATGGTTGATGTACTCACCTCCATTGTCAGATCGAAGGGTCATGATTTTCTTGTCAAACTGAGTAGCAACGTACTGATAAAAAAGCTTGAATTTGGCGGTGACGTCACTTTTCTGGTGTAGGGGAAAGACCCAGGTCATCCGGGTGCAATCATCAATAAACGTCACAAACCACTTAAAACCACTAATAGTGGGAACTCGTGATGGTCCCCAAACATTAGAATGGACAATCATGAAGGGCATGGAGCTTTTATGCAATCTTAATGGGTAAGAAATACGATGGCTTTTCGCAAAAATGCAAGTTTCACAATGAAAGTCTGATTCATGAAACTAGGAAAACAAATATGGAAATATAAGTTTCAGATAACCAAAAGAAGCATGCCCTAACCGTCGATGCCATAGCCAAATTTTCTTCATCCTGATGGACTCATCGCCTTGCACATGATGTGCGTGACTCAATCGCTTACTGATGTCGGCTGGCAAGTCCAGATAATACAACTTTCCCCTCCTAGTACCACATCCAATCACGGCCCTGGTGAGAAGATCCTGAAAGAGACAATACGAAGGCCAAAAACACACGGTACAATTAAGGGAATCAATGATCTGAGGAACAGATAACAAGTCATAGTCGAGAGAAGGGACAACTAAGACATGATCAAGACGTAAGGAGGGTGTAAGAGATAAGGACCCCTCTCCCATGACTTGGGAGATGGTTCCGTTGGCACTGGTAATCTGTGTTTGGCTTGATGGTTTGGTAGAGTGCAACCCAGTGAAACTAGATTTCATGTGATCGGTAGCGCCAGTGTCAATAATCCATGATCTATTACAAGTAAGTGAAGATGTGCAAGAGGTACCTAGGGTGGCCAAGGTTGTGGAGTCAGATGTACCTGATGGAGGTTCGGATGCGGTCCCTTGGGATGACTGAGCGGATGCAAATGAGGCTCTATTCGAATGCGTCTTGCGCCCTTTGTGGACCCATCCTTCCGGATAACCAATGATCTCATAATAGCCCTTAATTGTGTGGTTACCTAAACCACATTTGGTACACTGCATTGGATGCCGATGATGAGTAGGGTCGACACTATAGGTGATCGGCCGAGATTGTTTGGACCAGGTAGAGGTTACACCAGCTTCAGACATGGTTCCCTGTCTTTTTTTTTTTTTTTTTTTTTTTGGCGGATGGGTGTGACGAACTCGAGCCGAACGGAAGGGTTTTTTCTGCGGCCCGAACGAAACAGCAGACTGGTGGCGTCTGTGGGTTGGGCTTGGTGTGGCGGAAGTTGATGGATGATTGGAAGACGAGACGGTGGCGTCTGCGCAGTGGATGACGGGACGGTGGCGTATGCGTAGTGGATGACGCGACGGTGGCGTATGCGTAGTGGATGACGGGACGGTGACGTATGCGCAGTGGATGACGGGACTGTGGCGTCTGTTGGTTTGGGCTCAATCCGGTCTGGTGGCTGCGCAGTGGAGGACGGGACGGTGGTGTCTGTGGGTTTGGACTCAGTCCTGTCTGGTGGCGTCTGTGGGAGATGGTGATCGGAGGCGGTTATGCGGGAAGGTTTCGTCGGTTGGCTAGTTACGGTTGGTTCCTCGGAGTCGTAGTAACAACGAACCCGAATGCGACGAGGTCTGGTGAGTCTGGTGAGGTCATGTGAGGTATGAGTTTGAGTCGGAGTTTGAGTCTGATGAGTCTGGTGAGGTCTGAGTTTGAGTCTGGGATGAGTCTGGTGGTGGTGCGGCGTGATGCGGTCTGTGGGAAGGTAGTGGTGCGGCGGGAGTGGTGCAGCGGAAGTCTGGTTTCTAGGGTTTATGCGGGAATGTTTATGCGGTTGAATGTAGTGGTGCGGCTAGGGCACAATAATGAGTTCTAGGGTGAATGCAAGAGACAGTCATGATCGACTGCTCTGATACCATATCAGATTGGGTGAGAATTCTCTTATGTTATTTTATTCAATAGGAAAGATATATATATATACACATATATATACAGAAAATAGAAATGTTACTATGGGCCTAATTAGTGGACTGAGTTTAATTAGGAATATATAGCTCATTGACAGATCCTGATGTTGACTTAAGAAATCTTTCTTTTCTGGATCGACAAAGAAGCACAAATAAGAACACCGAGATCAATCCAATAACCCCACAAGTAACTGAGAGAATCATTTTCAGCCTAGGAGATATTCCTTGCTTAGACATCTTGTAAACACATATTGGCAATCTTAACAGAGGTATGCCTCCACAAAGCCGCGTGTTTCCAATGATAGAAACCGCACTCGTGTTAGTGAAAACTTCTTGCATTGGTACTGCACCTTCAAAATCATTAAATGATAGGTTCAAATTCTGGAAGAAGTGGAATTTCTCCAAGTAGTTGGGAATTGTGCCAGACAAGTTGTCACGAGAGAGGTTGAGATTCTCAATCCCTCTCAAGGAACTCAAAGATTCACGAATTCTCCCCCAAAAGAAGTTTCCTGCCAGATTCAAGCTTATCAAACTTGTGCAACTCCCTAAGCTTTGTGGAATGCCACCAGATAACTTGTTTTCAAAAACATCTAGGGAAACAAGATTGACCAAGCTACCTACTTCCATGGGAATGGATCCAGTAAATTGGTTGCTTGATAGATCCAAGACTTGTGACAATGATGATAAACTGATGACTTGTTTTGGAATGGGACTGCTAAGATTGCTTTGAGAAAGACCCAGAAGTAGCAGATTCTTGCACTCTCCAAGACTTTGTGGGATGGTTCCTTGTAAGTTGTTTGAATAGGGAAGCAATCTGCCTAACGAAGTTAGATTTCCTAAAGAAGATGGGATGGTACCTGATAGTTGATTTAAATGTAGATGCAGAATATGCAGTTTATTTAGTTTACCTATGGAACTTGGTATTGTGCCAGTCAATATGTTTGTCCCAAGGCTTAGCCATTCCAAGTTGATGAGATTTCCAATCCCAATGGGAATCTTTCCGCGTATCTGATTACCGTCAAATACCATACTCCGAAGGTTTGTTGAAAGATTGCTAACAGATTCAAGTATCACTCCTCCAATATTATTACCACTAATAATAAATAAACCTTCTAAAAGGGTGCAATTAACTAGATTGGGGAGGAAATCCAAGTCACCCTCCTCATTATTTCCAAGATTATTATCAGCAAGTCCTAAGAAAATCAGATTGGACAAGAGTGCCAAATTAGGGATTTTTCCTGTAAATTCATTTCGTAGGATTACAAATCGTGAAAGGTTGGATGCATTGGCTATTGAAATTGGTATTGGCCACTGAATAGGTTCAAATGGAAGTAAAAGGTATCGAGATTTGGAAATTTAGTGTGGCCCAAGCCAAGAGGAAGAGTTCCATGAAGTTTGTTTCCAAGCACAGAAATATGTTTGATTGAAGAGAGGTTGTGTATGGTGTGAGGGAGAGTACTGTTGGTAAAATTAAAGAGCAAGAAATATGCAATTCAATTCTAACAGTTACAAAATCCTTGCAAGTGCACAAATCGATAAGAATAGTATAGTAGTACAGCAAGAGTCGATCCCTCGAGGACTTGTATCAACGTTATGACCACTTTAGTTCAGATTTATTAACTTAGTGAAAACACACACACACGCAGGGGGGTTTATGATGTGAGAACTGAAATTTAAAGACAAGTAAAATAAAATGCAGAAAATAAAAATGCAAGAATTAACGGTTGATTGATTATTAACTAAGGCGAATTAAGACTTACTATCCACTCTAACCAATTATAGCTCTTAACCAGATTTCTTTGACCTAATTACTATGCATTTTCTGAATTAGGTGCCCGTGCCTAGGACCTGGCGTTGGTTCACTAGACACATCTTATTCCCTCTTACTTAGCATGTTCTAAACAGGGCATATACCTAGAACGTCTATCACCTACCTTTTAAGATGATGCATGAAGTTTAAAGAGAATTTAATGACACCACATTAGCCTAGCAAAGTGACATGCAATCCTAGGTCGTTATGAGTTAAGATTACAAGTAAGAATACTTTCGATGCTCCAAATCACAAGATGATATGACGGTCACTCAAGCAATTACATCTATAATTATATGCAAACAAGGTAGCTAATCTTATAGGCATAAATTAAGGTCATTAAGAAAAGTAATCCAACTTATTCAGCATGCATAGCAATCATAATCAAGAGCCAGAAATCCAATCAATAAGCTAACATGGCTAGGGCTTCAAGTAGCCCTAATCCTAATGACTACTCACACATAACTGAAATTGAAACAAATATAATTGAATTCATAAGTAAATTGCAATAATGAAAATAAGGGTACAGAAGATATTGTGAAGAACAGGTGCAGCAGAAGACACGACAGAGCCTTCTTCTCCAAGCTCCACGTCCAGCACACTCAACTTCGGGAAGAACCAAGCTTTAACGTAAAACACTAAAAAATCAATTACTATCTGCGGCTCAGGTCTTTGTTTTTCAGAAAACAAAACGGAACCCCCTGATCCTCTCTCTGATTCTCCTTTTTATAGACAAGGGAAAACCTTGTTCTATAAGGATTGGTATAACTTTATTCTATAAGGATTGGTAAAACCATGTCCTATAAAAATAGGGAAAGTTATTTTATTTTTAATTAATTACAAAGTCTTTAAAATCTATTAGAACCAATCAGAGTTGGGCCGGGAGTGCGAATGCAGGCTGGCAAGTGGGAACGCAAGCTGGCCAAACTCGGATTTTGGACTGTCTTCGTAATCAGGATCTAGGACTGCGCTTTTGAAGCACATCATGAGTATAGTAGAAGCGCATCTTCATTCAGGCTTGGCGCAAATGTTGTCAGGCTTAGCGCAGACGGAGAACCTCTGATCCACCGATGGCGGAACAGGGACCTCGGGCTTAGGCGCACATCTGGGCTCGGATGGGAGTTCTTGGGACATGTCCTCGACCTTCCTCGGCACGACCTTGGCACTTCTAGGACCTGATATTGGTGTCATGAAACACAGGTTTGAGACCCGGAGGGCCTGATATGAGGTACTTGGCCAGTGGCCCAAAATAGGCGCACTGGCGCACTCAGGACCCCGTTCAGGACCTGATATTGAAATGAGGATATCTCCTTCATCTGGACTCCGATTTGAGTCATTCTTTTTGCGTTCTTTCCAGATTTTACCTATCTTTCTAACTCTTCACAAGTCTCACAAGATTTTATACTATTGATGGCTCGAAATCATTCAAAAAGACATGTAAGAGAGGCATATAAAGAGATCAAAATGATGCATAAATAACGATTGATCAAGTACTAGTCAAGTTATTGAGGCCTAGTTCAAGATTAAATAAGTTGTTCAATTTCCCAAGGCTATTTGGAATATCTCCATGCAGATGATTTGAATCCAAATATAGTTCCTTAAGAGAGGAAAGATTTCCGAAAGAAGGTGGGATTTCGCCTACAAAATTGTTCTTACCTATAACAAGTACATGAAGCTTGGATAATGAGCCAATTTCAATGGGAAGTTTTCCACCTAGACTGTTTCCATATAAGATGAGGATTTTGAGGTTAGAGCAACGTGATATGTTGAATGGAATATCACCACTGAAGGAGTTATTAAAAAGGTATAGTTCTTGAAGCCTAAACAAGCGACCAATTTCTTGAGGGATAGTGCGGCTGAAACTATTGTTTTTGAGGTTTAATATACTGAGGAAACTCAAGTTTCCAATGTGGGGAGATAGCTGACCATTGAGTTGGTTTGATGTATTAGGGAATCTCCTACATCAAAGGAGATCATTGCATTAACAACACAATCTGCTCCATCAACTACACAATCGGCTCCTCCGTATGAAAGTCAGCTATGATATGTGCTAAGCTATCTTTCCTATTCTATTTGATTATGATTGATTTAGTCATTCAATTCAGATTGTACTTACCTTATTAGGATTTTATTCAAACTGTATATAAACATAGGCATGCACTTGTAAACACATCAATGAAACATACCAATTAATCTCAGCACTTATATGGTATCACAGCCCAAAAACTCCAACGAGCAATATTTTTTTTCTGATCCCTCTCTTCCTTGTCTTCATCCATGGCCACTGACCCCTCTGCGACCAACCCTTTACCAGAGACCAACTCCTCTACTCCCACCTTGATCACAATCAATGCTACAACCCAACTACCCTTGATACTCACACCCACCAATTACTCGTCCTGATGTGCTCAATTCAACGCCCTCCTTTACGGCTACGACCTTATGGGTTAAGTGGACGGTTCTAAAATCTGCCCACTAGCCACCCAAATCGTGCTTCGTACCTTATGGATTCTGCAAGATCAACTCCTCCTTCATGCGATTCTTGCTTCCGTCTCACCGCATGTCATCTCCCTTATCGCCTCTGCCAAGACATCCAAGGAGGCTTGGGACAAGCTTCTCCATCTCTTTGCTAGCAAAGCCCACGCCCGCGTTCTTGGTCTCAAGGAACGCTTTACTCTTCTGCGCCGTGAGAACAAGCCTGTCTCCGAGTATCTGCAAGAAGTCCGCGTAATTGCAGATGAGCTCGCAATCATTGATGTCCCCTTCTCCGATGACGATCTCCCCCTCTACATTCTTAATGGAGTTGGATCTGACTTCAAGGAACGCTGCAGTGGTTCGTTCCCGCGACACCTCCATTTCTTTTGAAAACCTCCATGACAAACTGGTTGAACATGAAGCTGCTCTCAAGCGTGATGATATTGTTGTTTCCGCCCCAGTCATCACTGCCAATGTCACTTAGACATCTCGCTCCCACACCTCAAACCGTGGCTACCGCTCTAACAACTCCAACTCCAATCGTGGGTCCTTTGCACCTCGCAACCCTTCTTGTAGTTTCTCCGGGCACCCCTACACATCTTCCATTGACAATAGTTCTCGTTGTTCCTGGGGGCCCACTCAATCCTCTTTCACCGACAATAGTCGCCGCTCTACCAACATGACCATCACAGATTATCGTGGTTTCTGTCAATGGTGTGGTACGCAAGGTCATAGTGCCAAACGCTGCCCCCAACTCCAATCTGGAACTCACAATCCGCCAATAGCCAATCCTACCACCATTGGTCGGTCCACCTCTTCTCCAACGTGGTTGCTTGATTCCGGTGCCTCTCATTATGTCACCTCCAAAGTCAGCACTCTTTTTGGTGCCTCTACATGTGATGGTCTTGATGAAATAATTATTGGTAATGGTTCAGGTTTGGGTATCACTCATGTCGGTTCAACCACCTTACCCTCCTCATCCTCCCAATCTTTTAGCTTATCAAATGTTCTCTGTGTTCCTTCTATGCAAAAGGACATTATTTCTATTTCTAAATTTAATAAACAAAATAATACCTCTATTGAACTTTTTCCTGATTTCTTTCATGTCAAGGATCTGAGCACGGGGGCGGTTCTTCTTCGAGGCCCGAATAAGGATGATGTGTACGAGTGGTCTCCCAAATCTTTTTGTCAACCGCAAGCTATGGTGTGTGTGGTGGTCTCTCCCAATCTTTGGCATCGTCATCTTGGTCATCCCAACCACAAAACTCTCCAACACGTCCTTCGTTTGTCTTCCATAAATGTGTCTTCCAAGTTGTCTGAGTCTGTTTGTCATTCGTGTCTATGTAATAAAAGCCATCGGCTCCTGTTTGGTACTTCGTCTCTCACCAGTCATGGTCCATTAGACCTCCTTTATAGTGATGTTTGGGGGCCTGCTTTGTACTCTTCTATTGACGGGTTTTCCTACTATGTTATCTTTGTTGACCATTTTACAAAATACATATGGCTCTACCCTCTCAAAAAGAAATATGACGTGTTTTCCACTTTTACCACCTTCAAAGCACTTGTCGAAAATTACTTCAAAAGAAAAATCACTAGATTATACACTAATGGTGGGGGCGAATTCATCAAACTCCAACATTGTCTCTCATCCAATGGCATCACCCATCTTCTTACACCACCTCACACTCCGCAACACAATGGCGTCGCCGAACGACGACATCGTCATATTGTTGAAACTGGTCTCACCCTTCTTCATCAAGCTTCTTTACCTCTCACCTATTGGTCTTATGCCTTTAAAACAACTACCTATCTTATCAACCACATGCCTGCTCCGCTTCTCCACAATCTCTCCCCATTCACTCAACTCTTTGGTGAACAGCCCAATCACTCTCGTCTTCGTACCTTTGGGTGCTTGTGTTTTCCTTGCCTACGTCCTTACAATTCAAATAAATTACTGCCTCGTTCCCGCCCATGTCTATTCCTTGGCTACTCATCTAATCAAAGTGCCTTTCAGTGTCTTGATCTTTCCTCCAACAAACTTTTTATCTCTCGGCATGTTCAATTCGATGAGTCCACCTTTCCACTTGCCAACCTCCCTTCCTCCATTCCCCATGTCACTGTTGATAACTCTCACACTTGGGTCTTTTTTCTTCCTCCGGTTACTCATTTTCCCGTACACTCACCCACCATGCATGTTGCGCCGGTTGTTTCCTCTTCGCTGCCACCACATGTCACATCATCATCATCATCAACATCTGCCCCCGTCTCGGAGCCGTTACCATCCGTTGCCCAGGCCCCCATTGCCACTGTTCCTGCTCCTCTCTTACCGCCACCCAACCCCCACGCCTTGGTCCCTACCTCCACTGCACCTATATTCACCTCACCCGCACAATCTCCAGCCCAACCTGACCCGGCTCAGCCACCTCCCCACCTCAGCCCAATTCGTACATACACTAGAAAACCCCATAGGACTGTTGTCACCTTTCCATCATCTGACCCACACCCTCCCAATCCCCCCGTACCTCCTGTACTCCCCGATCATTCCATGGTCACCCGTGCCAAAGCCGGTGTCCACAAACCTAATCCCCGCTATGCTATGACTGCTACTAAACACCTCACTTTCTCCTCAGTTGAACTGACATGTGTTTCCCAGGCCGTCAAGGATCCCCTTTGGCGACGAGCAATGTCCAATGAGTTCAATGCGTTAATTCGCAATGGTACATGGGAGCTCATTCCTTCGCTCCCCTCTCAAAATCTTATTGGTTGTAAATGGGTGTTTCGTATCAAACGACACCCTGATGGCACTATTGACAGGTACAAGGCACACTTAGTTGCCAAGGGTTTTCACCAACGCCATGGTGTGGATTTTTCTGATACCTTCAGTCCGGTGGGCAAACCTACTACCATCTGAATTGTTTTGCATCTTGCCGTGACTCATGGTTGGCCAATACGTCAGTTGGATGTTAACAATGATTTTCTTTATGGCACAATCCGTGAAAATGTCTATATGGTCCAACCACCCGGTTTTGTTGACTCTAATCATCCATCTCATGTGTGTAAATTGAGGAAAGCCCTCTATGACCTCAAACAGGCTCCCCGAGCATGGTACAAGGAATTACACTCATTTTTGTTCTCTCATGGCTTTGTCAATGCCATCTCCGATGCCTCACTCTTTCTCTTAAAAAATGGAACTACTGTAATTTATTTTTTGGTTTATGTTGATGATCTTCTTATTACAGGCAACAATTCCTCACTTGTGGCTAAGTTCATCCAACTCTTAGCCACTCGGTTCTCTGTCAAGGACTTGGGCTCATTACATTACTTTCTTGGTGTTGAGGTCCTTCCCACAACCACTGGTCTATTCCTTTCTCAGCAAAAATATATTCATGATCTTCTCGTCAATGCCAAGATGGATGGTGCAAAGGCTGTCAATACGCCCCTCTCCACCACTGACTCACTTATGCTCCATGATGGCTCCTCCCCAACGGATGCAACTCCCTACCGTCGTCTTGTTGGTGGTCTTCAATACCTAAGCCTTACACGGCCTGACATCTCCTTTGCAATCAACAAGCTCTCTCAATTCATGCATTCTCCTTCCGAGACTCACTGGCAGGCACTCAAACGTCTTCTTCGCTACTTGAAAGGTACCATCTCCTTTGGCCTTCATCTTTGTCGCCACCCTCTCATCGTCTCTATGCCTTTTCCGATGCTGACTGGGCTGGTGATCGTGATGATTGCAAGTCTACGACTGTCTATGTTGTCTACCTCGGTGGAAATCTAATCTCTTGGAGCTCCCGTAAGCAACGGTCCGTCTCTCGCTCCTCCACCGAAGCCGAATACCGGGCCATTGCTGCCACCATTGCTAAACTCACATGGATTCAGTCCTTACTGCATGAACTTGGCATTCCTCTCCCCACAACACCGGTTGTCTCCTGTGATAACATTGGAGCCATGTTCTATTGTGCTAATCCTGTCCTACATTCCCGTATGAAACATATCGATATTGATTTTCAGTTTGTACGGGATCGTGTCACTCGTGGTCTTCTTCAAGTGTCTCATGTCTCCACTACTGATCAACTTGCTGACGCTCTCACCAAACCCTTGCCGTGTCCCCATTTCCATCTCCTTCGTTCCAAGATCGGTGTCTCCGATGGTGCCACCGTCTTGCGGGGGTGTATTAGGGAATCTCCTACATCAAAGGAGATCACTGCATTAACGACACAATCTGCTCCATCAACTACACAATCGGCTCCTCCGTATGAAAGTCAACTATGATATGTGCTAAGCTTTCTTTCCTATTCTATTGGATTATGATTGATTTAGTCATTCAATTCAGATTGTATTTACCTTATTAGGATTGTATTCAAATTGTATATAAACATAGGCCTGTACTTGTAAACACATCAATGAAACACACCAATTAATCTCAGCACTTACATGATGCAAGGTCCAGCATCGTGACTCTGGTGTCTTCGGCCACAAGTAATCCCTTGCCACTCACAGAGTTGGAGGGACTCATTCCAGGAGCTAAGGATTCCCAGAGGATCATCTCTTATTTCAGCTTTAATGGCAAGCAAGGACAATTTATCTACCTCATTTCCTCCCCGACGCAAAGAGCATGCAGCTAGAGTTCGTTAGGAGAAATAGTTGCACGAAAATTGACCAAATGCGAACCGCGATACCTGGTAACCCCATTCCCATTTACCCTGCAAAATAAAGCTCAAGTCCTATGAAGCTAGCAGAGGCAGAGTCTAAGTTAAAAGCAAGACAGTTGCAAAAATGATAGTTCTTACTTAGACGCTAGAAAAATGAAGATATTAAACAAATGATTGGCAACGATGAAAACCATGACAATGAAGCACAATTAAAAAGAGAAATGTATACTTGCTGAACTTGACTTGCTGCTCCAGGGGTTGCACTCTTTTGCTTAAGAAATGTGTGCAGTCGGATTTGGAGCTTCAGTAATTTACACGGAGAAGAAGATGGATAAGTAGCTAGCTCATAATTTTCTAAGCCTAGTTTTTCCTTTTATTTGGCATCTCCAGGACAAGAGCTATCAGGTGCTATTTTATTTATTTTTTATTTTTTTATTGTCTCTGTTTGGAATATTGAAGGCACAGTTGATTAATAAAAAAACTTTGACTTCCAATAAGAAATAAATTGGATGCAATTAAAGACTTGAGTTCCAATTGGGTGACTAGTCCAAATTGTTTTGGAGGTTGTTGGCAGTTTCTCATGGTTGCATATATGCCTTTATCACTCATAGTCATGACTCATAACAATTGACAAACACAGCTCTTAGCTTGCTTGGCATTCATTAGAAATTAATCTTGGCATATAAAGGTCGTTGGGAATTTAATAGGATCAACGCGCTTTTGCAACCTGAATAATTGGTGATGACAGAGAGTCAGTCAACAAACGAAGAAAATGGTTTGATAATAATAGCAATCGTTTTATGTTATAATGTCATAATGATGATGACAAGGTATTACTTACTTCTTAGGTCATGAACTCATCATCAAATATGGTTGCATACAGTACCCAAACTTGGTTTAAAGAAAACAATAGGAAGACGTAAAATCAAACCCCTCAAAGAAAACCAGAAAACAAGCAAAGAAGAGGCCACCAAACTTGGTTTCATATCTTTCTAAATGATGATGATGATGATTCATACGTGCTCGATCTCTAGGCCTCCTGATTCCAATTAGGACATTCTTAATAGACACAATTCAGCTACAACATTGCTCCTGTTCATTCCCGTACTTCACATTGAACCAGTACTGGGTCGCATACTTCTTCAACATGTTTAGGCAAAGCCATCAAAACAAAGTATGTTGTGCAGGTTCAAGCCATCCTTAAACATATCAGCAAAAAATGAAATCCGAAAACATGTTAACATGAGAGAAATGTATTGTATACAGCTAGGATACGCATGACCAGTTGCTAAATGGTGTAAGATTTGAGATTTGAGGTTTGTTAAAATTTGTAGATTATTTTGTAAACTTGTCTATAAGAGTATACGGTTCCCTCAAATTCCTAATCCTAACCCTAGAGCGTAGCTGCATGAGAATTAAGCTAGCTAAGTTAAACTTTGATCATTTTTGTTATATACTTTAGCTTTGAACACCTCATGTTTTATTTGGATTTATATTTTAGTATTCTAATATAGTAGTATTCATCTTTACTTATAAGTAAAATGTGTTATATTCAAGGGCTATTCATTGATGAGTCATTGACAACATTAATATTTATTCAAAAATCTTCTAACCATATTTTTGAAACTTTCTAATCCCCAATTAACCATGATAATAATTAATTACTCAAACAACCTTTAAAGCTTTTAATCACTATTTAGTAGTTTTTTTTTCCGTTCTATTTTATAAAAATATTACTCCCACTTATAATCTTTTTTCTTTTTCACTTGTGCATTTTAAGCAGTAATGTAAGGACAATCCAACTTAAAACAAGATAGTTAAGTGCAAGAATTCTTCAAAAATACTTTTAAACTTCAAATTTGAAAAATCTTTAGTATCCGATATTAAAATATTAGGTTAATCGCTTATGATTTAGGATTTAGTTATTGAATTTTGTACCAAAAATCCAAGAATTAAACCCTAAATCCTAAGTCATAAGCTCTTCCACCACCATGTACCCTTACCTAAACACCCCCCACCCCTCCCTAAAACTTTCTATACCCTACTGTTAAACCTTAAACAACACGGATTTCATTCTTAGTTTCAAAGAAAAAAATTTAATTGTAATATATAAGTTTAATTATAAAAGTGTTTTAAGTTTAATTATAAAATAGGAGTTAGAATCCTAATCATGCATTGTAAAAGAAGATGAGAATAAACATGCATGGCTAAAAAAATAGTAGATGAACCTAAAAATAAAGAATTGTCATATTCCAACTTTTAAGTAAAATACAATATTGTCAATGATTAGTTAGTAGTTTATCCTATATTCAATTCCCAAATATGGAAAAAGTAAGAAGTAAGGCTATCTCCAATCATCGGGTTAAATTTGAGAACCAAGTCAAAATTTAGCCCTAAAAAATAATGAATAGTATACGACTATATTTTACCATATTTAACTATTTGGGACTAAGCTATTACTATTTAAATATTTTATCATTATATCCTATACATTTGGTGGGCCTATAAAAAATCTACACCATGTAGTGCATGTGGGCAACCAATCACTTTTTATTTAGGAAATAGGAGAATTCCTGAATTTTTTGACAAATTTGAGAAAGAATTTGGCTATTGACTAAAATATATCCATAGCCCTTGGCCTTGTGATTGAAGACTATTTTTTGCCAAAGTTTCCTACAATTTATTGGAGATGGCCTAATAGGGCATATCCTACTTACTCCACCTTTCCCTCCCTTGTTTCCCAGGACTGCAACCCCCCAAAACCTTCCTTTCCATCAGCTAGTTAAGCTTTTGAAGATTAGCATTGATAAACAAGGGTCCGTTTGGTATCATTTTGCAAAACAGTTTTTCATTTGTCAGATACAAAAACAGTTGTAAAACGCGTTTGATAATTCATTTAAAAAAAATGAATTTAAAAAAATGAAAATACAAGATACAATAATTTACTTACGCTTTATAAAACAACAAATTATTGTTTTTTGAATCTTAGGATACAACCTAAAAAAATAAAGAAACAAAATAGATATAATATTAAATAAAAAGGTCACCACATTACCATAATCATCATCACCACCACAACAACCACCACCGCCACCGCCACCACCTCCATCACCACCGCCACCACCACCAACCACCACCATTGCCGCCACGCCACCACCACTTCCTCCACCATCACCTCCAACACCACCACCACCCCACCACCACCCCACCACCACCCCACCACCACCCCACCACCCCACCACCACCACCACCACTCCGCCACCCCCACCAGCACCATCTCCACCACTACCTCCACCACTGCCACCATCACCTCCAACACCACCACCACTGCACAACCTCACCACCTCCACCACTACCACCTCAACACCACCTCCACCAACACCATCCCTGCCACCACCACCACCACCATCTCCACCACCACCTCCACCACCACCACCACCACCACCAACCCCCACCACCACCACCACTTCATCACCACCGATACCGCCACTACCACCACGACCACTGCCGCTGCCGCCACCACGACCACTGTCGCTGCCGCCACCACGACCACTGTCGCTGTCGCCACCACGACCACTGCCGCTGCTGCCACCACCACCACTGCCGCTGCTGCCACCACCACCACTGCCGTTGCCGCCACCACCACCACCCCACCACTACCTCTACCACCACCATCACCACCACCCCTGCCACTACCACACCACCACCTCCAACCGCAACCACCCCACCACCACCTTATCACCACCGCAATCGCCACTACCACCACGACCACTGCCATAGCCATCCTACCCCATCACCATAACCACCACCGCTGCCGACACCACCATTACCACCACCATGACCGCAGCCACTCCCACAACCACCTTATCACTTCCGTCATCGTCATCGCTACTGCTACCACGCCCCTACCACCACTCCATCAGCACTACCACCCCACAACCACCACCGTCACTGCCACCCGTATCACCACCACCACCTCCACTCCACAACCACCACCATCGCCGCCACCCCCATCACCACCACCACCTCCACCTCCACCCCACAACCACCACCGTCTCCGCCACCCCCACCACTACCACCAACTCCACCCCATCACACTACCACTATCTCTACTATTATCATTCCCATCGTCATTCATCTCAAAATTTATGTTTGAAAATTATTGTCTAATGCGCATTTACTATTTTGTTAATTTTATATATTTGTATCAAACAAGTTTTTTCTTTTTTATTCTTACAAAATCATATTCAGAGTAAACTACCAAATGTATTCTCAAATATTAAATATACCAAATCCTATTTGTTGTTTTCGTTTTACAAAACAAAATTTCAAAAACTGTTTTACAAAACAATACCTAAGCTATTATTATTTTTTTGTTTGGAATATTGAAGGCACCATTGATTAAGCAAGTAAATCGATTTCCGAAAAAGTAAAAATGCAAAGACTTTCAAGGTCCTATTGCAGCCCAAATAATTGTAATGACAGGGTCAACAACCAACACAATGGTTTAATAATAATAACATTTTATAATCAAATGATAATGAAAAAAACTTAATTAAAACTTGTAAATTGTAAGTGTTAGATTTAGAGGAGTGTATTCAATTTGGAATTGTAGATGATTTTAAAAGTTATTAAACATTCATATGTATTCAATGAGAATTTTTGACTGTTTTAAAGGACATTAAAAAAATCCAGAAGTATTCAATTTGAAATTGTAGAGGATTTAAAATTTTTTAAAATATCCCTATAAATTCTAGTGTGATCAATTAGGTTTTCAAGAATTTTTATATGAATTTGGACGTATTCAAAACATCAAGAATTTGATTTTTATATGAATTTGGACGTATTCAAAACATCAAGAATTTGAAGGGATCCAATTAATTTGAGAAGTTAGGTGGATTATAAGATGGAAAGTACAAATAGAAAAGGGCAAAACAATTCCACCCTTCACCCCAAGAGTTGTCAAGGTAAAATGTCAGACGCGGAAACTGACCTGAACGGGATAGAATTTGTTGGCGTGTGGAGAAGTTTGGCAGCTGGGATAGATCGATCGTTTTTCAATGGTATTCTATCGGGCTTGAAGTTGTTGAAGATGGAAGAAGAGAAACTTCAAAATTGTTTGTCAGGACTCAGGAGGAGGGGAGAGATGGATGAAGGAGAATGGGATTAGACATTTGAGTGAAACAGAGGTAGAAAAGATTGATAGTTAAGAGTAAAGCTTTTACAGGTTGAGGGCTCCCTAAGTGTTTTCTGTTGTACATGATTTAGGACTCCTTGACTCACCCATTTATTTTTATTTTTCATGAGAAAAAACTGGTATTGTTGATAAATCCTTCTTTCTGTAATTGATAGAAATTCAATTGCATAGATCAATGAAACAGAGAGAGAGAAAACTGGAGGAAAAATATATTATATTAAAATCCAAATTTATTAAATTATTATTTTGAAAAATCCAAAGTTTGTTAAAATCCAAAATTATTAAATTATTATTTCGTTAGAAAAGCAAGTAATAAAAGGAAGAAGGATCACTGAGCCTTCATATTTTCTTGATACATAAAAAAGTTTTTTGTATAATAGTTTCGTCGTTGAATCCCAACAAAAATCATATAATGCACCGGAGCAGCAGGTAATAGAAATGTATATAAATTTTTAAATGTCTTTAAATAGAATTTATAAAATTCCCATAAGACCTTATAATTTTATTCAATTTCATAAATCCTTCACTTAAAAAATATCTTTCAAAATTCTCTACAATTCCAATTGAATGTACGTCCCTTTCAATACTGAATTGCTGATACACATAAATAAGTATTACTATTTGGCATTAATAAGTTTGTCTTCTCTAACTTCAATTGCCTCACATGTTTTTAGGGTTTGCTACTTGGCCGATTAGCACATTCCTTATTCGACACAATTCAGCTACAACATTTCTCATGTCCAATCGCTCTCTTGGCATTTTAGCAGAACAAGCAACTCCTATCTTTGCAATGGAAATCAAGCACTCCTTATCAACTCTCTGTCTTTGATCCATTTCGGCATCATCCATGTCATACGTGGAATTAGTACAAAACAGTGGTTCAAAAATTTCTTCAATGCGGTCAGGCAAAGCCATAAGAACATATTCGTGCAAGTCCAGACCATCTTTAAACATTTCATCCGTCGGCCTTTTGCTGGTAAGCATCTCCAATAATAGGATTCCAAAGCTATACACATCGCCGTATATTGACACCTCGCTTCCCGTGCCGTACTCTATAATTTTTTTGCACAAGACATAGTTAAGTGGGACTAAATATAAAAGAAGGCCTACATATACACATACATGCATAGGTTGGGAAAATTTACCTGGGGCAGTATAGCCTATGGAACCTTTGATTGCACTGGAAGTGCTTTCCTGTGAAGGAAGGGGACAAAATGCATCTGGGAGACACCTTGCTAAACCAAAATCACCAACACATGCAGTCATGTCACCGTCCAGGAGAACATTACTGGGCTTCAAGTCACAGTGAATTATTGGCATCTCACATTGATTGTGCAAATAATCGAGAGCAATGGCTACGTCAATAGCAATGTTTAGCCTCTGAGTAAGATTCATGAACCCTGAATACAGCCATCTGTCTAGGCTTCCATTCAACATGAACTCATAAACCAAAGCTTTGAAATCGTTTCCTTGAAAATCGATGCTTGAGCAGGTAGTGAGTAGCTTGACAAGATTTCGGTGCCTAATGCTTCTCAAGGCTTCACATTCAGCTATAAAACTTTTCGAAGCTCTTGAATTTTGAAGGTTCAATACTTTAATTGCAACTACTTTTTCTTCATGCTGATTGAGAATTCCTTTGTAAACAGACCCAAAACTGCCAACACCAATTACATTTGCAGAAGAGAACCCATCAGTTGCTTTAAGAAGATCTCCATATGACACTTTCAAGAGTGAGACCCCCAACGATGATCCTGATGTTGACTTAAGTACTCTTGCTTTTCTCGATCGACAAAGAAGCACAAATAAGAACACTGAGATCAATCCAATAACCCCACAAGTAACTGAGAGAATCATTTTCAGCTTAGGAGATATTCCTTGCTTAGATCTCTTGGAGACACATATGGGCAATCCTAACTGAGGTATGCCTCCACAAAGCCGTGTGTTTCCAATAACAGACACTGCGCTTGTGTTTTTGAAAACTCCTTGCAGGGGAACTGCACCTTCAAAATCATTGAATGAGAGGTTCAAGTTTTTCAAGAACTGAAAACTCTCCAAGTAGTTAGGAATTCTGCCAGAAAATTTGTTACGAGAGAGGTCGAAATCTTCAATCACTCTCAAAGAACTCAAGGATTCATTAATTGTCCCATGCAGTAAGTTTCCACCGAGATACAAATTCCTCAAACTTGTGCAGCTCCCTAAGCTTTGTGGAATCTCACCAGATAACTTGTTTTCCGAAACACTCAAGAAAACAAGATTGACCAAGTTACCTACTTCCATAGGGATTGATCCAGTCAATTGGTTGTTGGTCAGATCCAAACCTTCAGACAAGGGTGCTAAACCTATGACTTGTTTTGGAATTGGACCACTGAGATTATTGTGAGAAAGAACCAAAAGCAGCAGGTTCTTGCAATCTCCAAGACTTCGTGGAATGCTTCCTTGTAAGTTGTTTGAATAGAGAAGCAATCTGCCTAATGAAGTTAGATTTCCTAAAGAAGAGGGGATGGTACCTGACAGCTCATTGAAATCTAGATATAGATGATACAACTTACTGAGTTTTCCTAAAGAATTTGGTATGGTGCCTTCCAATAAGTCTGCCTCAAAGCTTAGCCCCTCCAAGTTGATGAGATTTCCAATCCCGGGGGGAATGTTTCCGCGTATTGGATTCCCTCCCATTCCCATTCTGGTGAGCTTTGTTGAGAGATTGCTGATAGACTCAGGCAGAACTCCTCCAAAATTATTGTTGCTGATTTCTAAAAGTTCTAAGGTTGTGCAATTAACTAGAGAAGTGAGAAAATCCAAGTCACCTTCTTTATTATCTCCAAGATTGTTGCTATCAAGTCCTAACCAATTAAGACCGGCTAAGCGGGCCAAACTAGGCACTTTCCCGGTGAAATTATTTTCTGAGATTCCAAAATCAACAAGGTTTGAGGCATTGGAGATTGTAATTGGTATTGGTCCACTGAACCGGTTAAAATGGAAAAAGAAAATTTCAATGTTTGGAAATACACTATGGCCCAGCCCAGAAGGGAGAGTTCCATGAAGGTGGTTCATAAGCACAGAAAAATATTTGATTGTAGAGAGGTTGTAAATGGAGGGAGGGATGGTACCAGTGAAGTTATTGACACCTAATCCAAGAAATCTTAATCTTTTCAAATGACCAAGGCTATTTGGGATACCTCCATTAAGATGATTTTGTTCAACAGTTAGTACCAAAAGAGAAGAAAGATTTCCAAAAGAGGGTGAGATTTGCCCTACTAAACTGTTCTTGACTAAACCAAGTACCCTAAGGTTGGATAATGAGCCAATTTCAATTGGAATTTTTCCAGTGAGAGCATTACCAGCTAAGCGAAGAAATTGGAGGTTAGAGCAACGTGATATGTTGATTGGAATATCACCGGTGAAGGAGTTATTATCAAGGACCAGTTCTCGCAGCCGGAACAAACGTCCAACTTCTGGAGGAATGATGTGGCTGAATCTATTATTTTGTAGGTGTAATGTCCTGAGGAAGCTCAAATTTCCAATGTGGGGAGATAGACGGCCCTTGAGCTGGCTTGATTGGAGGTCCAGCATCGTGACTCTTTGGTGCCTTGAGCCACAAGTAATTCCGTGCCATTGACAGAAGTGGAGGGACTCATTCCAAGAACTAAGGATGCCCAGTGTATCATTTATTTCAGCTTTAATGGCAAGCAAGGAGATTCTATCCCCCTCATTTCCCCCCCGACGTAAGGAGGATGAAGTGATGATCAAGAGAAAAAGTTGCAGGAAAATTGACCAAATGCTAATTGCCATTCTTGGGAGCCCCATTACCATTATTACCCTGCAAATAAACCTCAAGTTATGATGCAAAGGGCGAGTATACATAAAAAGAAATACATCAATTAAAAAATTCTAGTTCTTGACATGCAGTAGACTAGAAATGAATGGTGCAGGCAATGAAAAAACCATATAAAAGAGAAAAGGTTTGCTTACTAATTACCGATCGAAGATTACTTGCTGCTCAGGGTTAAGCACTTTGAGCAATCGGATTTGGAGCTTGAATAATTTAGAGGGAGAAGAAGATGGATAAGTAGGTAGCTGATAATTTTGTGAGGTTTGTTTTTCCTTTTATTTGGCATATGTTTACTCTGCTCGGAATATTCAAGGCACAGTGATTAATAAAAAAACTTTGACTTCAACGAAATAAATTTGATGCAATTAAAGACTTCGGTTTCAATTGGCGGACTAGTCCAAATTTTTAAGGTGGTCGTTGCATGCCTTGATCACTCATAGTCATGACAATTGACAAACACAGCTCCTAGCCTGCTTGATTCATTAAAAATCTTGGCATGAAAAAGTCATTGGAAATTTAATAGGACGATCAACGCGGTTTTGCAACCTGAATAATTGTGATGACAGAGTCAACAAACAGAGAAAATGATTTGGTAATAATAACAATCCTTTTATGATGTAATGATGATGACAAGGTATTACTTAATTCTTAGGTCATGAACTCATCATCAAATATGGTTTGCATACAGGACCTAAACTTGGTTTAAAGAAAACATAAAATCAAACCCCTAAAAGAAAACCAGAAAACAAGCAGAGAAGAGGCAACCAAGCTTGGTTTCATATCTTTCGTAAGGAGGATGAAGTGATGATTCATATGTGCTCTCTAGGCATCCTGATCCCAATTAGGACATCCCTTAATAGACACAATTCAGCTGCAACATTGCTCATGTTCATTCCCTTACTTCAAATTGAACCAGTAGTGGATCGCATACTTCTTCAACATGTTTAGGCAAAGCCATTAAAACAAAGTTGTGCAGGTTCAAGTCATCCTCAAACATATCATCGGTTGGCCTCTTCCCTGTAAACATCTCCAATAGCAGGATTCAAAAGCTACACACGTCGCCATATATTGACACCTCGCTTCCCATGCCATACTCTATAAAATATTTGAATAAAAACAGAGTTATCTCTTATGTGTGACTTCAAAATACTAATACTAAACAGAAAAATCAAGAGTGTTTATGTACAAGCAGTCATTTCACTGTCCAATAGAATGTTACTTGGCCTTAAATTAAAATGAACTATTGGCATGTGAGACCGGTTTTGCAAATAATCTAGAGCATTGGCTACAATATTAATGGCAATGTTTACCCTCTTAATAAGATTCAACTGCTTCTGAAGATTCTTGGTTCGTCTATTCTTTGAGCAGAAATGTGCAGCCATTGGTCTAGACTTCCATTCATCATGAACTCATAGACCAAAGCTTTGAAATCATTTCCTTCAAAATCGATGCTTAAGCAAGCAGTCAGAAGTTTGACAAGATTTCTGTGCCTGATGCTTTTCAAGGCTTCACACTCGGCTATGAAACTTTTGGAAGCTCTTAAGCTTTGAAGATTGAGTACTTTAACTACCAGCACCAATCAAATTTGCAGTTGAGAACCCCATTTGTTGCTTTAAGGAGATCTCCATATGATACTTTCAAGAGTGAAACCCCCAATGGTGATTCTGAAGTCGACTCAAGTACTCTTGCTTTTCTCGATCGACAAAGCATACAAAACAACACTAAGATCAATCCAGTAACCCCACATGTAATTGAGATAATCAATTTCACCCTTGCAGATATTATACCTTGTTGATCAGTTATGATCTTTTCGTTTGAATTATCAGATTGCTTTGTATTTTGAATTTTGTATTCAATTAGTTTCCTGTAAAGTACGAATTTATCTCTTGATGCAAGTGCATGGACCTAGAGTTATGAGCCTACCTTGGTTGTTGCATGAATGCCTTTCATTATTTCTAACTACATTTAATTAGGTTATTGGTATTTGATTAAGGTTTTAAATGTTATCAATTATGTTTGTTCTATCTTATTGATGTAGTGTATCCCTATTTAAAGGGCTCCTTATGTATGTTAACATTAGTGAATGAGTAAATTTTAAATTTATTTAAGAAGTGAGTGAGTTCTCATTCTCAAATCAAGCATACGTTTGGTTTGGTCGTGTTGAGTGAATCCAAAATTAGCAACGTCGAGTGAATTCGTTGCCCCTGGTTGAGTGATTCCCAAGCTATCCATCCTCAATTCCTCATATCTCCAATTTGTCCTGCATCAAGTGGTATCAGAGCAAGTTGGAAAACCTGGTTCTACCCCATGGTTTTTCTTGGGAGACGAAGCCAACCGTTACAATCAGAGATGGCTGAGATGTGGCGTATGGTTGAAGATCTGTCAAGAGAGAGAGAAGCTATTCATGATAATCTTAAGTGTGAGTTTTCTGATCTACACGTACAAGTCAGATCTTTCAATTAGTTTCTTGGTTTTAGATATCCCACTCATGTTTGACTCTTGTTTAGAAAGAGTATTGTGAAATATGTTCGAGGTTGAAAGCTTTTGAGAAAAAATCAGTTGATCATAAAGTGAAAGTTCAGTTTGAACTTTTAAAGGAAGGTCTTGAAAACAAATTTGAAGAAAAGTTGATACAAGAGAGTGATACTCCAAAATATGTTAACTTTATTGGAGTTGATGCTTTTAGTTCAAAGGACACCAACTTCGTTGAACTTGTCAACTTAATGAACTTTGGCGTAAGGAAGTTTTGGGACACTACAGATGATAAGAAGAATCTTTCAAGAAATATCAAGTATTCAAATATCTATTCCTTTGGAGTGGAAAGATTCAATGTCAATGAAAAAGCTTTGCATCCAACTCAAGCCAATTTAAGCATTCAAGAATTTTCAGATATTCAAAGTATATATCACTTTGTTTGGAAAGCAAGAATTCAGTTTCAAGTTTTACATGGAGTCTTCTGTTTCAGTGATTTAGACTCGAGGTCGAGTCTTTTCCAACAAGAGGAGAATGATGCAAGTGCATGGACCTAGAGTTATGAGCCTACCTTGGTTATTGCATGAAGGCCTTTCATTTTCCCTAGACTACATGTAATTAGGTTATTGGTATTTGATTAAGGCTTTAAATGTTATTATTTATGTTTGTTCTATCTTATTGATGTAGTGTATCCCTATTTAAAGGGTTCCATATGTATGTTAACATTAGTGAATGAATAAATTTTAAAGTTATTTAAGAAGTGAGTGAGTTCTCCTTCTCAAATCAAGCGTTTGGCTTGGTTTTGTTGAGTGAATCCACGATTAGCAACGTCGAGTGAATCCATTGCCCCTGATTGAGTGATACCTAGGCTATCCATCCTCATACTTCCTACTTGTCCTGCATCATATCTTCTGTTGAGAGGTTGTTGGACTCTCTTATAAAACCAACGTGCATGTAAGCCTAAACACATTGAATGAAATATACAGTTTACCTCAGATCTTTCATACCTTTAAGCTTTCATGAGCTACTATGTATTAGCTGCTAATTAGTCTGAAGCTTTATTAAAAGTCATGATGTGCATCCAAGGTCATCAGTGGATTGATTGCTTTCTCTTCACCATTGTTACCTGCACATTGATCTAACATGATAAAGTTTATCGACACCATCTTGTACAGAGAGTCTAAATTGCGATCACGTAAAACTCATTAATAATAATAAGATCACCCATTTAAACCGAAGTACTAGCGCGGAGTTCATCCATTTAAAACTCATTAATAATAAGATAATCCTAGTTTTGCAACCGAAAAGAGTACATATATTACTTATTAGCACACAATTCAACAACATGCAGTTAAACAACCACAAAAAAGTACAACCACGCCTTAATTATTAGTGCACAACTAAACAACAATAATTAAACAAACTCGACCAGTTTAGCCAGGTTCATGACTTCATATATGCTCTCTCAGCCTCCTTGTTCCAGTTAGTACATCCCTTAGTCGGCACAATTCAGCTACGACATTGCCAATCTCCATTCTCTCCCCCGGCAAATCTGCAGAACACGAAACCCCTATTCTTGCAAACGAAATCAGGCATTCATGATAATTAGCTCTCTGTCTTTCACCATTTTGAACATCATTCCTGTTGGGTCTAGGATTAGTACTGCTGATGTTGTCTTGTCCGGGTAGAAGCAATGGATCACATATTTCATCCACACGTTCAGGTAGAGCAACAGAAACAAAGTTGTGTAGGCTCAGACTATCCTTAAACATCTCATCAGTCGGTCTTTTTCCAGTCAACATCTCCAACAAAATGATTCCATAGCTATACACGTCGCCATATACTGACACTTTGCTTCCCATGCCATACTCTACAAATTAATTGCACAACAAATAGAATAAACGGAGTATACATAAGCCTAATTAAAGAAGAAATTTACCTTGAAACATTCCAAAACAAATTAATATGAAGCAAGAAATCAAACAGTACCCGGGGCTGTATAGCCGATGGAGCCTTTGATTGAACTAGAAGTGCTTTCCTGTGAAGGAACAGGACAAAAAGCATCTGGGAGACACCTTGCTAAACCAAAATCACCAACACGTGCAGTCATGTCACCGTCCAAGAGCACATTACTTGGCTTTAAATCACAATGAACTATTGGAATTTCACAGTGATTTTTCAAATAATCCAAAGCACTTGCTATTTCAATGGCAATGTTTACCCTTTGAACAAGATTCAAGTGCCCTTGCCTTCCAATCAGTTCCCCAGCCTCCCCATGAGTTGAAGTATGCAACCATTCCTCTAGACTTCCATTCATCATAAACTCATAAACCAAAGCTTTGAAATCGTTTCCTTGAAAATCAATGCTTGAGCAGGCAGTCAGTAGCTTCACAAGATTTCTGTGCCTAATGTTTCTCAAGGATTCACATTCAGCTATGAAGCTTTTAGAAGCTCTTGAACTTTGAAGGTTCAGAACTTTCACTGCAACAACTCTTTCTTCTTGCTCATTCAGAATTATTCCCTTGTACACTGACCCAAAACTACCAGCACCGAGCAAATTCACAGCAGAGAACCCATCAGTTGCTTTAAGGAGATCTTCATATGAGACTCTCAAGAGTGAAATCCCCAATGATGATTCTGATGAAGTTGACTTCAGCACCCTTGCTTTTCTTGATCGGTGTAAATGAACAATTAACAACACAAAAATCAAACCAATAACCCCACAAGTAATTGAGATGATCATTTTCATCCTAGAAGAAATTATTCCTTTCTCTGATTTATTGGAGATGCATATGGGCAATCTTAAATGAGGTATACCTCCACAAAGCCGTGTGTTTCCCATAATAGAAAGTGCACTTGTATTGGTGAAAACTCCTTGCATTGGCACTGCACCTTCGAAGTCATTGAATGATAGGTTCAAATTATGCAAGAAAGGAAAGCGCTCCAAGTAGTTGGGAATTGTGCCAGACAAGTTGTTATGAGAGAGGTTGAGATTCTCAATCCCTCTCAAAGAACTCAAGGATTCAGGAATTTTCCCTTGCAATAAGTTTCCACTCAGATTCAAGCTTATCAAACTTGTGCAACTCCCTAAACCATTTGGAATCTCACCAAATAACTTGTTTTTAGAAGCATCCAGGTAGACAAGATTCACTAAGTTCCGTACTTCCAAGGGAATGGGTCCAGTGAATTGGTTGCTGGATAAATCCAAATACTGTGACAAGGATGACAACCCAATGACTTGTTTTGGAATTGTACCGCTGAAATTATTTTGAGAAAGATCTAAAACAAGCAGATTCCTGCAATCACCAAGACTTTGTGGAATGCTTCCTTGTAAGTTGTTTGAATCGAGAGCGAGTTTGCCTAACGATGTGAGATTTCCAAAAGAAGATGGAATGGTTCCTGACAACTTATTCAAACCTAGATTCAGTTCCTGCAGCTTATTTAGTTTACCTATCGAACTTGGCATTGTGCCGGTCAATAGGTTTAACTCAAGGCCTACCACCTCCAAGTTAATGAGATTCCCAATCCCTATGGGAATGTTTCCGCGTATCCGATTATATCCAGATAACATTTTCTTGAGCTTTGTTGAGAGATTACCAATAGTTTCAGGTAGCTCTCCTCCAAAATTATTCCTATTCATACCTAAAATTTCTAAATCAGTGCAATTAACTAGAGAAGAGAGGAAATCCAAGTCACCCTCCTTATTATTTCCAAGATTGTTAACATCAAGTCCTAACCAATTCAGACTGGAGAGGCGTGCCAGACTAGGAACTTTTCCAGTAAATTTATTTTGTGAGATTAAAAATCGTGTAAGTCCTGAGGCATTAGAGATTGAAATTGGTATGGGTCCACTAAATTGGTTGAAATGGATGTAAAAGGTTTTGAGGTTTGGATATATAGTGTGGCCCAAGCCAGGAGGAAGTGTTCCATGAAGTTGGTTTACAAGCACAGAAAAGAAGGTGATTGAAGAGAGGTTGTATATAGGAAGAGGGATACCTCCATGCAGATTATTTTGTCCCACAGATATACCCTGAAGAGAAGAAAGATTTCCAAAGGAAGGTGGAATAACCCCAGTCAGGTTGTTCTGGCCTAAATCAAGTGTCTGAAGCTTGGACAATGAGCCAAGTTCAATTGGAGGTTTTCCAGTAAGATTGTTACCAACTAAGGAAAGGTATTGGAGTTTAGAGCAACGGGATATGTTGAATGGAATATCACCGCTGAAGAAGTTGTTATCAAGGCTTAGTTCCTGGAGCCGGAACAAATGACCAATTTCTGGAGGAATAGTGTGGCTGAAGCTATTGTTAATGAGTATTAAAGTTCTAAGAAAGCTTAAGTTTCCAATGTGGGAAGACAGCTGACCCTCCAGCCCGCTTGATTGGAGATTCAGGCCCGTGACTCTCTGGTGTCTACTGCCACAGTTAATCCCTCGCCACTTACAAAAGTGGAGGGACTCATTCCAGGAGCTAAGAATTCCTAGTGTATCATTTATTTCAGCTTTAATGGCAAGCAAGGAGATTCTATCCACCTCATCTCTCACCAAACTGGAGGAGGCTGAATTAAACTTAAAGAGATGAACAAATTGCATGAAAATTAACCAAATGGTTATAAAAATACCTGACAACTCCATTTAAATCTGCGAAGAAAATAGAGCTCAAGTCTGAAGCAGCAGAGGCAGAGACTTCCACGTGAAAAGAAAGATACTTGCAAACTTTCTAGCTCTTGATGTTTAGGTAACTAGAAATCAAGGTATATATAATAAAATGACTGGTAAATAATGATGGCCATTGTCTCCAAACTGGACCACTAACCAATGAACCATTGGGTTGAAGGAGTTTTTACGTCCCTGCCTTCATTAGAATATTAGATATAAAAATGACAAATTGACCTAAGACTCCACGTTGATTCCAAATTGTTTCCACAGTTCCACTAGTTTACAGTAATGCAAATGGCAACTTGGGTTTAAAATTCCAAATTCGGTCTAAAATTCTAATTGTTTGAAAAAATTGAAACTTCAAAGCAGATATTGCAGCTCATATGTCAAAATGTAAAGCAAATTGCAGAGGCAGGACATGGAGGCTAGCCAAGTTGCACCCACTACTCAGATAATGGACCAAAATTGATGATGGGTTTGTTGACTTAGGGGCAAAATTGATGATGGGTTCCTTTCGGGTCTCCATTTAGCAAGTTGTGGAAGCTCAAATCGCAGGCGCAATCGAAATAGAAATTGAAATAGAAGAAGTAAAAGAAACCCATTAGCTCGATTTTCATACACAATTCCTTTTACAAAGACTGTTGAATCCAGAAAGAAATCACCTTTCAGAAATGATTTGAAGCTTGCTCTGGGTGAGCACTGAGCTGTACTCGATATGCTTTCCACCTACAAAGTCGAAGATGCATAAAATATACAAATGGTTAACAAGTTTCATATGATCGGTAAATCGGAGGAAAAAATTTCGATTAATCAGTTCCAAATAATGGTTTTGTTGCCGCTCCTGAATTTGTTAAAAGCACTATATCTATTACTATAAAATTAAGAGGGTAAAATTTTTTATCAACTTTCTTATAAAAATACTCTTTATTATAATTTAAAAAATATAAACAAAATAATAAAATCATATATTTTAATTAAAATTTTAAATAATAAACACTTAAATAGAGAAAGTGGGTAGTTACTCTCTCTTTCTCATTCCATTTTAATTATTTTTTTTTATCTTTTTAGATTTATTTTTATTTCCTTTTATTTTTAAAAATTAAAAAAAAATTCTAAGCCTGTGCAAGGGGCTAATCTTTTTTAAAAAGAGGAATCCCCCTTAAAACTTTTTCAATTTGTAAACCTACTTAAAGCACCCACCATCATTACCCACAATACCTCTCACTATCTCACTCTACATCCACACATAAAAAAACAAAAAATGCAAAACACATTATTTTATGGACAACACCCTTTGAGCCAATCCTGAAAACAAAGGAGGTGAAACTCATGATGTGCTAATTCTCAAGTGCAATTCAGACGACATGATAATCTAAGCCAACGAGTCCGATTAAAAATAAAAGACAGAAGAATATTTCTCAATTCTATTATTGAATGTACAAAATATATATTATATATTAGTTAAAATAATCCTAACTAGAAAAGGAAAATATTCTATTATAATAATGCAAGTTATCAAATAAAGATATCGAATCAATCTATGATACTAAATCATTCTAGGATTTGTCACGATTTGATTTCTAACACTCTTCTTCAAGTTGGAGAGTGAATATTGTGAAGTCCCAACTTGTAGAATAAGCTTCTTGTTCTTTTGTCTTCTGCGTTGCTTCAAATCATCTCATAAATATGGTAACATCTGGAAGGTAAAAAACCCATTTAGGGTTCAATCAAACCCGCTCTGATGGCAAGGTGAAGACAATGGCACAAATGCCAAATATCGTGGCACAAAGGCTAAATACCGTGGCACAAATGCCAAATATCGTGGCACAAAGGCCAAAAGGCGGCACATAGGCCAAATAAGGTGGCGCAAAAGGCCAAATAAGGTGGCGCAAAAGGCCAAATAAGGTGGTGCAAAAGGCTTAGGGGATGACACAAAAGTGGAATAAGGTGGCACAAAAGGTCAAGACAATGACACAATACAAAAGGCCGAATAAGATATGTGGTGAAATCACCGGTAGATAGATAATTAATTAGGTATAAAATTTAAATTTCCAACAAATAAAAAAAAAAATAAATAAAACCACATCAATCTGAATCTTTAGTATATGTCATGTGGATTTGGTTCTCAAAGGATACCATGTTAGAAGGAATACTTACATGAATATTTCATTTAATAAAAAATAAAACCACAGAAATCTAAATCTGAATCTTTAGGCATAGAATTTTCATGTAATTTACTGATATCAATATTTCATTTATTCACATGAATATTTTATTCATACATATCACCAAATTAAAATTTTCAACATTTTAAACTTCAAAATATGACGAGTTATGTTTAACTATAATTTAAAATTAGCACAAAATGGGTAATGATTAAGTGAGGCAGTGTATGTAATAAATACTTACATTAATATATTATAGGGTGAAAAATATTAATTAACAAATAATATAAATAAATAAGAATCTTAACGGTTCGGTTTGGATTACAAAGGTTTTCAATGAACCCAAAAAAGTCTTTTTTTGAAGAAAATACTAAAGAAAAGACAATCTAAGGGTTAAAGGGTAAAATCGATAATGAAATAAAAAAATATATAAATATTTAATTATTGTATTTTTGCATTTTAATTATTCAAGAACATTTTTCGATTTTTAAAGCAATTAATATTATATGATTCTTTGTTTTTATTATCATAAGTTCATAAGGGCATTCTTTGGTTTTATTTTCTTCCACATACCCACATTCTTTTCTTTTCTATTTTTTTTTTCAGTTACTAAAGCAAACCAAACTCCACAAACATGGAACTACCAGCATTTCTTGGCATTGATTTTTTTATTCATTTGTTTTAAAAATAAAATATAAAAATTAAAAATTGTAATCACATTTTATATATTAAAAATTGCAGATTGACACGCGCGTATATAATAAATTTAAGTGCTTTTAAAGTCACACGTAGTGCGACGTGGCATGAAAATGTTTGTCGCACGCATGTGCCAATTTACTATTGAGTTGTGAAGTCGCGCGCTGAAATGCCTCTAGCAGATGCGGAGTGCCTGTTATGAGGCTAGTAAGAAATCTAAACATAAAACATATTGTTCAATTGGTAGCATGAGCTCTAAAAGGTAGACCTATTCCATCTAAAGTTGGAAGAGATGAGTGTGGCGGAGAGCTCTGGCCATTATCGACAAGCAAATTTGCTTTAATTGTAGTTGCTTTAATGAGAACAGTGACGGTTCCTGCACCTAAAATTCGGATGGGCTAAACTTGCATGCCCTAACTTAAAAAAAAAACGATATTAATGAAATATACTATTAAATATAAACGCAATACACATAATACAAAAGATATAACAAGCTTTATCCCTAATTGCATCTCCGTACATAAATAAAAGCTTGAAAGGAATACAAAAAAAAAGACACAAGTAAACATTCAATGCATATAGAATATCATACAATTTCTCTACTAATACCATCAGCATATTTTGAAGAATAGAAAGCGAAATATATATGTTCTTGTATTTTAGTAAGTGTAACCTGCTAATTGTTATGTATTAAAATTCTGAATTTTACTACAACTCTAACAAATAATTATTTTTCTATTGAAAACTTGGATGAGCTATAGCACCTCTAGCCCAAAGCATAGCCTTGTCTCTAAATGAGAAGCTACAAGATGATGCATAAAACTCTGGCCACCACCACTGCCCAATGTCAAATGAAGAACGCTTTGGCTAGGGATGGCCAAATGGGTAACATTAAGGGCATGGATAAATCCTTACCCAACATGGGTACAAATGGATATTATACACATCTACACCCATTCTCCATTTTTAAGGGTATACCCAAACCCTACCCACTGGGTAATGGATACCCATGACAATTTTACCAATTACACTTTACTACCCTGTGGTTTACACCAAATAACACTTCTATACCTATAATTTCAAATGTTCCAATTATCACCCTATACTTTATAAAACGTTACAACATGGACCTTTCGTTAACTATTCTATTAAATTTTCTGTTAAATGCTGATGTGGACAAAATTGGACCCACCATTTAATTTAAATATATGATATATACGTGCCATGTGGCAATATTAATAATAAATTAATTTTAAAAATTAGTTTATTTATAATAAAAAATTCTCACTTCATCTTCTTCAAGATAACCCGACCCACCTACAACATTTCTCCCCTCATCTTCTCCCAACCACCATCACCACCATTAACATCTTCCTCATCCTCATAGTCCTCCTCATCCTCTCCCTTTCTTCACAAATGACTTGGTATAAAAGGAACATAAATTAATTGAAAACAAAAATAAGAAAAGTCCAACCAAGAACCCATAATTAATCATAAGTGATTTGGATTGTGTGTAAGCAAGTTTTATGAAATTTTCTGGAATTTTTCTGGAAAGAGTATGAGTTTCTTTGAATATTTCGTCACTAAAGGTATAAATAAATTTGGCAACGAAAAATTCAGATGCACAGCAGCGTAAAAAAGACTTTTTGCGATGCTGTTCATCGGAATGTATTGCTACTAAAGGTCTTTTTACCTTTAGTGATGGAATATTCAAACAAACTCATAATTTTTCCAGAAAATCCAGAAAATTTCATAAAACTTGCTTAATACTTGAGAACGATTTCAGACCTTCCAACATATTAAACAAAAAATTCCCTTAACACTAAGATTCCCATTAATGGTTTATTACTCCTATTTAATCTTCTCTCTCTTTCTTCTCTCCTCCAATTTGCTTCTTCTTCCTCTCTCTCTCTCTCTCTCTTCTATGCTTCTTCAATTCCACTTAATAATTCTTTTGTTGTTTTGTTTCTTTTTGGGTGAGATGGAGAACAACAAAAACTAACAAGCTAAGGGCAAGCTATGGGGCACAGCGCCAGCGGAGGGTGGGCGGGCCTGCAGGCTTTTTTTTCTTCTCTTTTTTGAAATAGTTTTTTAAAATTTTAAAATAATTTTTTATTATTTAAATAATAGGACATATTCTATCCACATAAGCATTTAACAGAATATTTAACGGAATAGTTAACGGAGGGTCCATGTTGTAACGTTTTAAAGAGTATAGGGTGGTAATTGCAACATTTCAAAATATAGGTATGAAAATGTTACTTGGTGTAAACCACATGGTAGTAAAGTATAATTTGTCCTTTTCTTTTCCCTTTCAATTTTTTGTTTCTTGCTTTTCATTTGTTTTTAACTTCTAATTTTTTTTTTCCTTTCAATTTCTTTTGCTTTTCATTTTTTTTGCTTTCCATTTTTTTATTTGCTTTTCATTTTTTTTCTCCTCCATTATAATAAATAACATACTATCTCAATATTTTTTAACACAACATTAGTTTCTCTTTTGGTCCTAGTATATGTATAACAGTGCACAATATTACAAATTTAAGTTTGATCTTATAAAATTATAATAAAATAATGAGTACATTTGTGCAAGTTTAATCATCTTCATCGTCATCAACAATCCCAACATCGATGTTATCATCAAATGTATCAGATTCAGTATTTTTTTTTTGGTTTTCAATTTCTTTTTTTTTTTCCTACTTTTCATTTTTTTTTGCTTCTAATTTTCTTTTTTTGCTATTCAATTTCTTTTGCTTTTTTTTTTCTTTTCATTTTTCGTATTCGCTTTTTATTTTTTTTCTCCTCCATTATAATAAATAACAATACAAAAAATAATAATAACTTTGATTAAAAAAAAACTAAAAAAAGGAAGAGAAAAATCAGTAAGTAAATTATAAAAAAATATGTCATCTCAGATTATGATGGATTTACGTTTTGGATTGTCGCCATGCTTGTAGAACCCTAGTATTTCTCCAAAGTAACTTTTCAACATTCCGCGATTAATTATCTGTATGAATTTTTTACTATTTTGGTTGATACTTCATTGTTTTCCAAGCTGTTTGGTCTTGGAAAGTGTTTACACCCGAAAAATCCCATTATGGGTTGAAGCAAGGAGGAAAAAGAATTAAAAGCCCAAAATGCATAGCCCAGCCCAAAATACCCACTTCGAGATATGGAGACGTGGAGAAGTGAGAAGTCGATTATGGAGACACCGAACGTGTCAGAAGGCAAGAGGGATGTTCAAGACAAGCAACTGCAAACGTGGGTCCCGTAGAAGTCTACTTGGAAAGCCAAATCAGCTCCCCAACCGCCTATAAAAAGGAGAAGAAGCCTTCTTTTCAAGGACAACCAATCAATCAATCAAACAAACAAATTGATCAAACTAATCAATTTCAAAACAAAGCAAACTCTCAAAAGCTTCTTTGTTCAAAGGCTCGCCTATTTAAGAACAACCTGCTTCTCTGATCTAGGATCGAGATTCAATCTCTTTTCTCAACCTCTTTCTCTCAGTTCCCGACTAGAAACTCAAAGCTTTCCATCATCCCAACTGCTGCTCAATTCAGTCTTTGAGGAACCCTAAACATTCACCTTATCCCGACTACTTCAGTCCTTGAGGCAACATACACTCAACCCTTGACATGTCACCGTCTTTTGAATAATCTGCCAAACCATGGCATGATTCCGACGGATGTTCATTTCAGTTGATGATTTCTAGAAGATCGTGCCCCTCAACGAGGCTTGATTGCGAAAGATATATTTACTTTCAGCACTGTATTTCACTTACCACACTCAATATCTATGCATTTACTTTTTAGTATTTGTATTTCATTTTCTTTACGTTTTAAAAAAAATTTCCTTAAGGAGAGTCACAAGTATTCGGAATATACCAACATAAACTGCTCCTAACCAATAACAAGTTGCTAACATGAACAAATCGGAACCAACATAAACTGAACTTGGACTAAATTGGAAATAAAATTATTAAAGTCCTTGGATACATTAAGAAGAAGGCATAGAAATGAAAACGTGGGCAATTTTCCCGTTCGCCGCACAATCACTTGATTAAAATAAAGCTTATTGGGCCGCAACCGAACCCATTCTAACTGTCTAGTAGCAGCTTCTACTAGTGGCATGCCTACTTTGAAGGCAGCTAAAGACCTATTTGCTTCCTGTTCAGCCCATCTAGGGAAATACCTTGAAAACAAGGCTTCAAAGCCCACATCCTTCAATCCAAACCCAATTTCCAACAAAGTCATCACATATACATCACTAAAGAAACCCACATAAGCTCGCTCCTTCAAGAGCCAATTTCGACGAAGATCCACCGAAGGCGACCCCGGGCCCGTTGTCATATTTTTGGGCTGAACATAATCTGGCACGCCCAGTGGGACTATTTTTAGTGCATGTCCAAGTTCAAATATTCCGAATGACGCCAAGATGCTAAAGGAAGATTTGTGAAGAGTACTTCCCAAGAAAAGGTGTATGAGCTATCACTACTAGAGACAGAGATGGAAATATCACAAGAAAGCGTAGTGGAAGAGATCACTGCCAAGGAAACCACCGTTTCCAAGGAAGACGTGATGAAGGCTGTCATGGACAACATTCTAACAGTCCTCGAACAATTGGAAGCCATGAACTTCCAAATCCAAGAACTTAAGCAAGGAAGGCCGAAGAAAAGCCGAAACCCTACATCCCGCCTTTAGGATTTCTAAGCCTGGACAAAGGCAAGCCAACCACAGGACCAGGGACGACAATCCTGGGGCCTCTATTCTCAAACCCTTTTTTCTCAAAAGGCTTCGGGAATGAAATCCTGGAAACAAGCAGAAACCGTGATGGATAATCCAAGGAATTCGGGATATCTTCTAAGTACAGACCACCCATGGTCCATCGGAGAGAATCCCAATCAAAGCCAACCAAAATCAACTCGATCAGGGAAAAATGCGATTTGGAGAATTGAAAGAAAGCTGATCCGAATGACACTGGGTCAGAAGAAGAATTCGTGGTCAATCACTGAGCGACTCACAATCTTGAACATCAAGCCATCATGAATGAGATGGCAGAGATTCGGAGAATAATGCAGTAAGGCCAGGCTTTAGCCACAAGAAGGGCCAACGTCCGGATCTACAGGAAGCCTTACCCGGCTTATGTAGACCAAGACAATCCATTCCCAAGGAATTTAAACCACCAACGTTCTCTCTCTTTAGTGGGAATGGCATTACTTCATCTCTGGAACATATCGAGAGATTTTCCGCGCAATGTGTGGTAGTAGAAGATAATTCGTATCTTAAACTTCGATTATTTAGCAGCTCCTTATCTGGGGATGCCTTTTTCTGGTACACTTCATTACTAGAAGCATCCATACACACTTGGGGGCAAATGGAGGCCAAATTCCATGAGGAATTTTACGGGATTGAACCCGAGATAACAATCAGTAACCTAACGGCCATCAAGCAAGGGGAGCACGAACCAACTGAAGATTTCATTGCAAGATTCAAAAGATTAAAAATGAAATGCCGATTCCCTATGAGCAATGCCTATATGGTAGCCATCGCACAGAGAGCCCTGAGGTTCTCTCTCAGGAAGAAGTTCGATGATACTACTTCTTCTGACCTTCAAGAAATAGTAGTATCGGCAACCAAATTTGAGAGGTTACTAGAAGAAAAGCAAAGACAAAAACACAACTCTAAAGTACCCCCCATTCAACAAAAATAAGATCCATGTGCATCAGGTAGAGCATAAAGAGGTCGAGGAAGAATCCTTGACAGAAGAAGAGGGGCTGGAACTAGAAGTTGTGTTAGCCGAAATCCAGACCACTGGAAAGGGACCAGTGACTATCAAATCATTAGTCAAACCTGTGCGGGAACAAAGGTCGGTTAGCCCAACTGGAGATTATTTTGCAAACAAGGTCCAAGTTTTTAATTCATACTCATTTGACCTTACTAAAGTTGGAGAAATTTATGACGAGTTAGTAAAAGAAAAATTAAACCCCTAGGTCTTCCTAGTAGGAGGAGTTTTGTCTCTTGAGGGTTATGACAGCTATAATACCCACAAACGTTTTATTTAGACAACTAAGATGCTAGAAATAGTACTTTTAACAAGCTAATAAGAATCAAAGTAAGTAGACATACTTTACAGAACTAACAGAGATTCCATAGCCATGAGTCTCACGTGTCAAAGTGTAAGTGCCAAAATTTCAAGTGATCAGGTTTAAAAACAACTTTATCTTAGTGCCTTAGAAATATTTCGCCTCGACCCTAATCCTCACTAGGCAACTCTCAATTCACACAAGAATCCTAGGCTTTCACTCTTTTCAAGCATATGTGATGAGTTTATGTTATGGAATTCAAGTTTAATCACATATGAGTATCAATGAAGAATAGCACTTTACGGAAGTTAAGATCTCATGAAAGGAATTGAACTTTAAGAACATAGATACGTACCTTAATCCTCAGCATGATTGTCTATAAGATCAATTAGGTCTTCCATTTTAGGATTTAATGGGGCTAAGCTTAGGGGTTTAGAAAAGAAGGATAGGATTCAAGGAACCTGAGTTGTGCTAAGGCATGAGAAGTCATGACTTGAACTTAGAACTTTTTGAATTGAATCCTTGCTTAGGGCCCACGTCATTGTATCTCCTTGATGGCTTATTTTGAGGTCTTTAGCTCACTTGGCTCAATTCACTTTGTTTATCTCTTTTTTCTTCTTCTTTATTTCTTTCTTTTTCAACGTTTTTTTCTTCTTTCTTTCGTTTTCTTGATACCTTTTTTTTTTCATTTTTTTTCTGTTTCTTTCCCTTTTCTTTTGAATTGAATTGAACCAAGATCATGCAATGATTTCCTCAAACTTTCATGTAGCTTTTCACTTGTAGAGCTTTTCATTCCTTGAAACCTTTGAACTTTGAACTTTTATATTTTGATAAAGACACCAATATCTATGGAATTAGGCATCACTTTCTTTCACTTCTCATTCTCACCATGAATCTCATTTAGGGCAACCTTAGCACAAACTTAGGTTATAAGGCATGGCTTTGATGAATGGCTAAGTATTTTGGTTAGATAATACTTTAGGTGATGAAAGAAACTGCTGAGTGTTTGGCTTAAAAGTTGGCTTAGAGAGCATGTAATATGGTAGGATAAGGCCTTTAGAGGTTAAGCGCACATAGCCTACATCACTTCTTTGGTAAACCACACATCAAATCAAGAGTATCTATATGATGTTAGTACTTTTAAATTCAATGCAAATATGATGCAATGAGATCAGCAATTAAGAACAAAAGCGATGAGTGTTTAAGAGTAGAAACAAGTATATCCCTCAGAAAGAATGGCAGTTAGGCTCAAAGATCTCACAGGGTAGTCTCCACCAATTTTCTAAGGTTCACTCAAATTCAGTTGTTTGGTTCACTTAATCACTTAAAACATGGCATTGTGAAGTGTAGTTTATGAACTTACTAAGTATTGCATGACTCTTAGTAAAACAAAGATAGTTAACTTAGCATATTCATCCCTATTAACAAGTTATAATACTATCACTAGCAATACTTAAACTAACTAACACTTAACTTAAAACTGAACTTAAAACTTCCTGGCCGTGTATTACCCCCAAACCTAGATGTTTCTATATGCAAAATTTTGAAGTCCACACCCCCAAACCTAAACTGAACCTTGATCTCAATGTGATAAGCAATAAGTATGAGAACAGAATACAGGTTTCGAGAGATAGAAAGAGCAGAAACAGTAAAGGAAGAGAGAAACACAAACCAGGGCTACGTTGCTTCCTAGGAGCGCTTTATTTAACGTTTGGGCAAGACGAGGTTGGTAGGTTAGGTACTTGGTGCAGGCTGAGTTGCAAGAGCGTCAGGAGTTGGATTGGTGAGGGCCTCGTAGTAATGCTTAAGGCGATGGCCATTTACCTTGAACGAATCATGTTTACCCAGGTGCAGGATTTCAACTGCACAATGAGGAAAAACGTTAGTAATAATAAATGGTCCAGTCCATCATGAACGCAACTTACCTAGGAATAGTTTGAGCTGAAAATCAAAAAGGAGGACTTTCTGTCCGATTTGAAAGTCCTTGGGCTGAATGTGCTTGTTGTGAAAAGCTTTGGTCTTTTCTTTGTAAATTCGTGCACTATCATATGCCTCATTCTCGAGCTCATCTAATTCACTTAGCTGAAGCTTTCTATGAATTCCAGCGTCATCTTCATTCATGTTCATCTTCTTAATGGCCCAAAATGCTTTATGCTCCAACTCCACTGGTAAGTGATATCCTTTTCCGAAGACAAGTCTGAAGGTAGACATGCCAATGGGCGTCATGTACGCCATCCTATATGCCTACAAAGCATCGTTCAATCTGTTG
Organism: Oemleria cerasiformis; assembly: GCA_037349345.1. NCBI lineage: Eukaryota > Viridiplantae > Streptophyta > Magnoliopsida > Rosales > Rosaceae > Oemleria > Oemleria cerasiformis. Next base: position 33,872,978 of record JAZGTL010000007.1, on the reverse strand, counting down.
GACCAGTCTTTGCAATTTGGGCTCATAGTTTTCTCCAATATGGCCTTCACTTCTCGATTTGAAATTTCAGCTTGGCCACTTGTCTGAGGATGATATGACGTAGAGATTCGATGAGTGACATCATACTTTTTGATTAGGGATTCAAATGAGCGATTGCAGAAGTGCGTGCCCCCATCACTGATGATTGCCCTAGGTGCTCCGAACCTTACTAAGATGTGACCCTGCAAAAAGCTCACAACTACTTTGGCATCGTTAGTTTTGGTGAGAATTGCTTCCACCCACTTGGGGACATAATCAACAACGAGTAATATGCAAAGATAACCAAAAGAGTTCAGAAAAGGCCCCATGAAATCAATGCCTCATATGTCAAAGATTTCCACCACAAGGATATGGTTCAATGTAATTTGATTTCGAGGGCCTATATTACCTTGTCGTTGGCACCTATTGCAAGTGAGAACAAAATCGTATGCATCCTAAAACAATGTGAGCCAATAGAATCCACTTTGAAGTACCTTGAGGGCGTTTTCTTAGCTCCAAAATGTCCCCCACACACCAAGCTATGGCATAATGTCAAGACTGATCCCATCTCAGCTTCCATAATGCATCTCCGAATGATCTGATCTGGACAATGCTTCCATAGGTATGGCTCATTCCATATATAGTACTTGGCTTGTTTAGCTAGCTTGTTCTTCTGATACATGCTCAATGATGAAGGAAATCACTTAGTGGCAAGGTAATTAATGAGATATGCATACCATGGATCGATAGATTTGAGCGTGAAGAGTTGTTCATCTGGGAAGGTCTCAAGTAATGGAAACTGATCAACCTCTTCATTGGACCTATGGATTAATCGGCTCATATGGTCAGCAACTACGTTTCCACTCCCTTTCTTATCTATGATTTCGAGGTCGAACTCTTGAAGGAGTAGCATCCATCGTAGTAACCTAGGCTTGGCGTCCTTTATGGTGAAAAAATACTTCAATGCCGTGTAATCGGTGTAGATCATGACCTTGGTTTGAATTAGATACGATCTAAACTTTTCTAGGGCAAATATCACAGTAAGGAGCTCCTTCTTAGTGGTGGAATAGTTCAGTTGGACATCATTCAAAGTTCTACTTGCGTAATAGATGACATGAGGAAGTTTGTTCACTCGTTGCCCCAAAACAGCTCCAAAGATGAGTGGAGGTTCCTCGTTCTTGTCGATTTTGTCCATCTTGAGAATGTAGAAGTCTGCAGGAATGCACGTAGCACCATACTTAATTCAAATTAAAATAGCCTCAAAAGGGCAAACCACCAAAAAAAAAAAAAAATAGGTAACTTAAAATTGTCCTAGGCACAGTAGCACCTGACAGGTCAACCAAACCAGCTAGTTCACATAATTAAATTGTTTACAAAAGTGGCCCACAACCTAAACAACGGTACCCTTGGTAAACACAAAAATAAAAGGAGCACGCGGCATCAGGTACCTCTCCTGTGGACACCCGCGTTTACAGATATGCGTCTAGGTCCCCCACCTGTATCTCACTTCCATCAGCGGTACCACCAGTCTTCCCAGCTTCTGCCTCTACTGGCTGTGCCTCTTGGGTACCCAGCACATCATCCAACATTGACGCACCTAGCCCCTCGATGGCTTGATTGTCTTCCAGGGGTACCATCGGCTCTTGTTGGCCCATCTGCACATCAGCCTCATGCTCCTTAGCCCCATCTAGATCCTGGTTCATCTCTGAACCCTCTTTCTCCTCATTCGCCCCCACTACGTCAGAAAGGGTCAGGTTGAATTCAGGGTGCTTCTTGATAATTCTCTACACTGCATCAAGGCTACAATCAACCCTGATCTGGGTCATCTGATCTACGCCTTCATCAGATGCCATCCACCTCTCGACTATCTCTTTTGTGGATAGCCCATCCTTAGCTACCCTCCTGGCCTCCTTAGGCTCACTCAACTTGCCTTTAAGGGCAGCCCTGTCATCCTTCACCTTACTCAACTCCGACTTCAGCGCTTTCACATGCCACTGCGCCGCCATACTCCTCATCCTCTCCGCTTCCACAACTCCTCATGTATCAGCTAGTTCTCCCTCTTTCTTCTTCAATTCCTCTTGGGCCACCCGTATATTGGCCGACCTGGTCACTTCCTGCTCATGATGGGACGCCACATGGCGGACATCTACAAATTGCTTAAAAACAGCCCACACAACCTGCTTCAAGAAATAAGTAGTGACAAAAATCACAATACATCCACAGGCCCACAAAGGTAAAAAAAAAACATGGGTAATCCAAGACCAAGTTTAGGACTTAATTTCACCGAATCCTCATATGCATGCATGGATGCCCCAGCGTACCCCTTCGGCTTCAGCCCTTCAGTCCCCACCAAGGAAGAACCGGCCAGCACCCACCTCCCAATAGACATAAACTCATCCACCAACTGACCACCCTCCACAGTTGGGGTAGCACTCCTTAGGGTACCAGCCTTAGGGGTACTAATGGCGAACTTCCTCTTCGCAGAACCCCAGATGGCCCTTCCTCAGATGGAAGGCGTTTCATGCCCTGGGATTCTGAAAAACCTCCAGAAGGGGATTTTACAGGTGAATCCTCCTCCACATGCTTCCCACTGAAGCGACCACCCGACTGGAAGGGTGGCCCTATCCCGGTACCACCAGACAGGCTATCCGATTCGCTACTTGATCCACTAACTGGTTTCTTTCTTAGTACCCTCTCAAAACGTGCACATATAGCTGGATCGTTACGATCAACCATCTCTTCTGCCAACAACCCTGCTTCTCTCAGCCGCTTCTCTGTTAACACGCCCGCTGCCTCATGCTTGGACGGGGGCAATGCGCATACCGCTTCCACCTCAAATACCTCATTTTCCGCAAGAACAATACTTGGGAACTCAACTACAAAACAGAAAACCACAACAAAATTTTCAAATACCATACAAACATAGAATTATCAAAATCACAACCATACATCTACATTACTAGTCCCACATTTCTCCCTAAACCTCCTGGCTACGAGAGTACTCGGTTCCGCAGCCCCAACCTCCACCTCCCAAGCCCTGCTGGGAAAGAACCACATCTCCTTCCAATCACTATGCCTTATACGCTTTGTACCAACCAAACTACCCCTTAGCCCATCAAATAGTAAAACCCGGCCTGCCCAGGGCTCTGACGAATTGCGTAGGTATGGGCGAGGACGTCAGGGGACGACTCACTTACATTCACTTCGTGCCACAATACGTACAAGGCCAACAACACAAGGAAGGCATTGGGATTCAACTGAAAGGGCGCCACCCCAAGATAGCTTAACTGACACTGCAACCAGGAATGCAACGGTACCCTTAACCCAATCCTAAACATTTGCTCATATAGGGTCACCCACCCCCGTGGTGGCCTACTTGGTAGCTCTCCCTCTTCTGGTAGCCTGAATATTACTGACTCAGGTACTCGGTACACCTCCCTTAGCTTGGCCAGACGATCCTCAGTCATGGTGGACACCACCTCGTCTGCTGCCCACTTCAGATCCTCATAAAAATACGGTTCCAGATGTACCCTAACCCTGTACGAACAGCTAGCCGCACCAGTGCTGCGCATCACGCCCGCTGCCGCCTCGTCACCAGAACCAGTCCTTTTCTCAACACCACCACCCCCTGTCGCAGCAGGGTCCTCGCCGCCAGACCCACTACCTTCGTCGTCCTCACTATCACCCATTTTAATAGGGTCATTGCCATCTCCTCTGCGACTGCCAACTAACCCCATCGACGCCGAACTACTTACCCACCACCGCCTTACCCTTCTGCCTCAACGAGCACTGCAACCCACCTCCGTGGAACCCGCTACCCAGATCTGGCCCCCTCTCTCACGGTACCACCTCTGGCGTCCTCAAAGAATCATCCCAGGCTAACTCAGGACCCAGGTCGCCTTCCTCCTTTACTATGGAAACCAGACGAATGTCTAGCGGTTCCGTCGAAGTCTAATCCACCCTCTCCTAATTGACGCTATCACTATCATCGGAGAATTGAAGCGGATTTATTGGCTAAGGAACTCGCTCCCCAGACCCAGCCATTCTCTCTTCCTAACCAAAAATAACAAAATTTACTAGGCCGAAAAGCCTATGGCAGTGCAAACTTGAAAACAAAAGGAAGAGGCAGCGGAAGTAAAAAGCACTCACCAGTTTGACGCACAAACCCATGATCTCCAAAGGCCACCACACGATTTCTCCTTCATGCCCTCACTGTACCCTTAATGCGAGAAAAATCGAAAGCAAAGTTGCAAGAAGAATAGAGAAGCTAAAAATATTACTCAGACAAACAAAGCCCTATTTATAACCCCCACAATAACTCCAAAAGTTACCATGCACAATATCCAAAAGAAATATCCCCTCATCATTACTACCTTTACACGTGGCGCACCCCTACCCTCTCTCTTTCTATGTGTGTAGCCGAACCCTCCCTATGCCCCGACTCCCTCATAAATGGTGCCTTAAAAACACCAATTGCCTTAAAACACACGGCCCACGAAACTGAAAAGGCGAAGACCAGCATGCAACCGCCCAAATTCAAAGGTCAAACTCGACTGGGCAGTTGAGGGTACTCGGGGACTTTCCCGCCTCCATGGTGTACCTGGGCCGGGTACCCGATGATTAGGTACCCATGTCCACCAGATTCGACTTGCAAACTGGTCAAAGATTCAAAATCCCACCCGAGGTTCGACCCTCGACTAGGGAGTTGGGGGACTCCTTTGATAGCTATCAAAAGCCGAGTCGAATCTAGCAAACAGTACTTGACAGGACATGGTCGGGACTCACTAAAGACAAACCCTAGGATCCACTAGAGGGATCCATGGCTGACCCAAGCCCATAAAGTCTGCTCTAAGCACAGGCCCAAGGAGACTAAGAGTGCTGGTCAGAAGACACGGGGTAGCACACAACTGCCTACCAGGACAGCGCTCAATGGCCTACCCGGGAAGCGGGTAGCCAGAGGAGGCTAAGCCATCACAAACAACACCTGACACCTTTATATCTACAGCTGTAAAGCAATGACACTTGTCACATTTACCATGGTGGAGAAAGTCTTGCCTCAAAAGTGCCCCTCACGCCATTTCAGAAGGCTTTGGGCAGAGAAACTCCAATTTCCAAGACCCTAGGCTGACGTTTAGGGGGACAGATGTCACTCATAAGGTGGAGTCCCCTAAAGTCAAGGTCTGACATGAGGTAGCAGTCAAGGTGGTACTCGGCTCCACGACAAGTACCACGGTCTAGATAGAAGAGGCAACAATCCTTATTCCTTTCCCTAAAAATAACCCTCTACTTCTACATCACAATCTAACTTCAAGTAAGCAAAGAAACTATGTCTAAATGTTTTCTCTCACTATAATCATATTTTCTCCATCTTCTCTCTAAACAAATACTTACTTAGGCATCGGAGACCAAGTGGCCGGAGCCACATCGGACTCCCAAGCTTGATTTTCCTTTTCCTTTTCCTTCTCTTCATCTCATTTTTTCCCAGGTACTTCCATATGAGATGAAGAGGGATCCACTCACACGGAAGATATCGAAGACTTGCTGCCCAAGCTATCTTTCGCCATCGTGGGAGGAGATCTGACCAACTCATTCACGAAATCTAGGAGTTGTCGCATCCCCCAAGGGACTTGTAGTTGTCGAGTCTGACCCACTTGTCAACACCCACCATATGCATTGATGGGTGGTGAGGGTCCATATTACTATAATGAGATTGGACTTGTCGACTTGACGAAGAAGACAGCAGCAATATCACAATTTTCTAAACCCACCATATGCATTGATGGGTGGTGAGGGTCCATATTACTATAATGAGATTGGACTTGTCGACTTGACGAAGAAACCAGTAGCAATATCACATTTTCTCTAAACCCGTCAACCACGCCAGAAACTAGTGCAAACAATTTGGAGTCTAGCTCAAATTTACTCCTCTCAGCATCAGCTGTGGGGTCTTTAGACATACTTGCTAGTTTTTTTGCTTGTTATTACAAACGAACAAGTCAACTTGAGTAAAGTTGAGCGATGATTCATAAATGGTTGGCTCTATATCTTTTTCGTAAGTAAAATACTAAGACCTTACTTGTAAATCAAATACTAATACGAGCGGACTCTACTTATATTGATGGAATCTTACCTGTTTTAGGATGTGATTTATAAATGTAGTCTAAATATGATATCCCTAACATTACCTTTTTTATAAATGCTTTCGTTTTTACTCATCTAAATAACTAGAGCTGAAGCTTGAATTAGTGTGTCATTCTTTTCATTAACACTCTGCTTCATCCCCTGCTCTTTCGGAATTTGAATGGAGTTCCCTGGTGGTATTGTTTATTAACATTTGGTTACTTTTCATGCAGCTTTTTCTTCTCTTAACTTCAATAACTCGGCGCCTCGTCCTCAAGTTTTGTATGAAATCATGACGGGGTGGACAAAATCTCTTTGTTTGCCATTAAAGCTGAAATAAATGATAAACTGGGCATCCTTAGCTCCTAGAAATAGGAGTGGTAATTTTAGACACGCCTCAATAAACGATTCAAAATTCACACCAAATTTATCTAGGTCAACCTGCACAATTAAAATTTCAGATCATTTTTAAATCAACCAGTTATAACACATTTAATAAACGGGGAGTTTCGGGTCAATCTATTAACCCATGTAATGGCATGTTGACCCGTTAATAAACTTGTCAGTAATTAATCAATATATCTACTCATTTACCTATCTATATACTTATTAGATCTTTATAATTTTAAGATTATTTAAGATGTATTCATAATCTGTTGATGGTATTGTGTAGTAAATATTGAATTTTTAAGATGTATAACATAAATTCATAAAGTTAAAAGATCAAATAATTTAATAACTAGATTAAACATGTCATATGTTAATTGTGTTTCGAATACGACCTAGTTATTAAATGGGTTATACGGATTACTTGGTTCATTAACGGGCCGAGCTAGGATTGACCATCCTTGACACGATTATTAAACGAGATGAGTTTGGGTTGGGCATATTTGGGTAAAACAAAGTTCATGATACGACACGAACCCAAAACGACACGAACCTGACACGACCTATTGGTTGGCTGGCTATATGTCCTTTTTTGTAAGGAAAATACTAATTAAGGAGACTATATTTGTAATTCACATACTAATACAGGCGGACTCTATTTGCATTGGGAGAGTTTTACATATTTTAGGATGTGATTTACAAATTAGGTCTACAAATATGGTATCCCTAATATTATTGTTTTTATAAATACCTTCATTTTCACTCATCTAAATACGAATAGCTAAAGCTTGAATTGTTGCAATAGTGTGTCATTCTTTTCATTTAAAACTCTGCCTCATCCCCTGCTCCTTCAGAGCTTGAATGGAGTTCCCTGGTGGTATTGTTATTACTTTTCATGCAGCTTTTCCTTCTCTTTTTTAAGTTTAACTCAACCTCCTCAACCTGTCCTCCACAAGTTTTGTAAGAAATCATCACGAGGTGGACAAAATCTTTTAGCTTGCCATTAAAGCTGAAATAAATGATAATTTGGGCATCATATATAATTTAAGAACGGCCACTTACGATCCATCAAACACTCACATTTTTTTATTGAGCAGTGCTAACGATAGTCAACAATGCACTAAATAGTACATATATTCCTCATTCGCACACAATTCAACAACAACACTTAAACTAACCTCAAAAAAGTACAACCTACCTTAATTATTAGCACACAACTAAACAACGACATGCAATTAAACAAATGAACTCGATCGCCCAGTTTAGCCAGGATTATCACTTCATTTATGCTCTCTAAGCCTCCTTGTTCCACTTAGGACATCCCTTATTCGACACAACTCAGCTACAACATTACTAATCTCCATTCTCTCCCCCGGAAAATCTGCAGAACAAGATACCCCTATTCTTGCAAAAGAAATCAAGCATTCATGATGATCAGCTCTCTGTCTTTCTCCATTTTGAACATCATTCCTGTTGGCTCTAGGATTAGTGCTCGTGATGCTGTTGGTTCTTGGCAGAAGCAATGGATCGCATATTTCATCCACACGTTCAGGCTGGGCAATTGAAACAAAGTTGTGCAGGTTTAGATTATCCTTAAACATGTCATCTGTCGGGCTTTTTCCAGTGAACATTTCCAACAAAATGATTCCATAGCTGTACACATCACCATATGTTGACACCTGGCTCCCCATGCCATACTCTACAAATTAATTGCACAACAAATAAAGTAAACGGATTATACATTAATCTAAAGAAATTTACCTTGAAAGCATTCGAAAAAAAATTAATATGAAGCAAGAAATCGAACAGTACCTGGGGCTGTATAGCCGATGGAGCCTTTGATTGAGCTAGAAGTGTTTTCCTGTGAAGGAACAGGACAAAAAGCATCTGGGAGACACCTTGCTAAACCAAAATCACCAACACGTGCAGTCATATCACCGTCCAAGAGCACATTACTTGGCTTTAAATCACAATGAACTATTGGAATTTCACAATGATTTTTCATATAATCCAAAGCACTTGCTACTTCAATGGCAATGTTTACCCTTTGAACAAGATTCAAGTGCCCCTGCCTTCCATTAAGTTCCCCAGCCTCCCCATGAGTTGAAGTATGCAACCATTCCTCTAGACTTCCATTCATCATAAACTCATAAACCAAAGCTTTGAAATCGTTTCCTTGAAAATCAATGCTTGAGCAGGCAGTCAGTAGCTTCACAAGATTTCTGTGCCTAATGTTTCTCAAGGATTCACATTCAGCTATGAAGCTTTTAGAAGCTCTAGAACTTTGAAGGTTCAGAACTTTCACTGCAACAACTCTTTCTTCTTGCTCATTCAGAATTATTCCCTTGTACACTGACCCAAAACTACCAGAACCGAGCAAATTCACAGCAGAGAACCCATCAGTTGCTTTAAGGAGATCTTCATATGAGACTCTCAAGAGTGAAACCCCCAATGATGATTCTGATGAAGTTGACTTCAGCACCCTTGCTTTTCTTGATCGGTGTAAATGAACAATTAACAACAACAAAATCAAACCAATAACCCCACAAGTAATTGAGACGATCATTTTCATCCTAGAAGAGATTATTCCTTTCTTAGATTTAAAGGAGATGCATATGGGCAATCTTAAATGAGGTATGCCTCCACAAAGCCGTGTGTTTCCCATAATAGAAAGCGCACTTGTGTTGGTGAAAACTCCTTGGATTGGAACTTCACCTTCAAAGTCATTGAATGATAGGTTCAAATTCTGCAAGAAGGGAAAGCGCTCCAGGTATTTGGGAATTTTGCCTGACAAGTTGTTACCAGATAGGTCTAAATCTTCAATCCCTCTCAAAGAACTCAAGGATTGAGGAATTTTCCCTTGCAATAAGTTTCCTCCCATATACAAACTCGTCAAGCTTGTGCAACTTCCTAAGCTCCGTGGAATGTCACCAGTTAACTTGTTTTCAGAAACATTCAAGAGAACAAGATTCACCAAGTTACCTACTTCCATGGGAATGAATCCAGTAAGCTTGTTGCTGGATAGATCCAAGGATATTGACAATGATGATAAATTCATGACTTGTTTTGGAATCAGACCGCTGAGATAATTTTTAGAAAGATCCAAACGTAGCAGAGCCCTGCAATCCCCAAGGCTTGGAGGAATTCGTCCTTGTAAGTTGTTTGCATCGAGGTCAAACATGCTTAAGGAAGTTAGATTTCCTAAAGATGCTGGGATTGTGCCGGATAGTTTATTGGCGCCGAGACCCAGAATACCCAGTTTACTTAGTTTCCCTATTGAACTCGGTATAGTGCCTGTCAATAGGTTTGACTCCAGGATTAACACCTCCAAGTTGATGAGATTTCCAATCCCCCGGGGAATGTTTCCGCGGATGTTAGTGTATCCCAATAGCAGTTGCTGGAGTGTTGTTGAGAGATTGCCGATAGATGATTCATGGAGGACACCTCCAAAATTTGCGTAACTCAAACCGAGTTTTTCTAAGTTGGTGCAGTTAGCTAGGGTTAAGAGAAAATCCAAATCACCCTCCTTGTTGTATCCAAGATTGTTTCCTCCAATTATTAACCGATACAGATTGGACAAGAGTGCCAGACTAGGCACTTTTCCAATAAACTCGTTGTGAGCTATTTGAAAGCTTGAAAGTTTGGATGCATTGGATATTGAAATTGGCAATTTTCCACTGAATTGGTTTGTTGTAAGCAAAAATCTTTCGAGGTTTGGAAATATGGTGTGGCCCAAGCCAGTAGGAAGAGTTCCATGAAGTTTGTTTTCAACCACAGCAAAGACTGTAATGGAAGAGAGGTTGTATATGAGGGGAGGGATGGTACCGGTTAAATTGTTGGGACCCAATGAAAGAAATGTTAAACTTTTCAATTGGCCTAGGCTATATGGAATAACTCCATGCAGATTATTTTGTGTCAAAGATAGAATCTTAAGAGAAGAAAGATTCCCAAAGGAAGGTGGGATATCCCCAACAAAATTGTTCATGCCTAAATCAAGTAGCTCAAGCTTGGACAGTGAGCCAATTTCAATTGGAAGTTTTCCACTAAGAGAGTTACCTTGTAAAGTAAAAGCCTGGAGGTTAGAACAGCGCGATATGTTGATTGGAATCTGACCGCTGAATGAGTTGTTATCAAGGTATAGGGTCTGCAGCCGAAACAAACGACCGACTTCCTCAGGGATGATGTTGCTGAAGCTATTTTCTTGGAGGAGTAAAACCCTAAGAAAACTCAAGTTTCCAATGTGAGGAGACAGAAGACCTTTAAGCTTGCTTGATTGTAGGTCCAGCATTGTTACTCTCTGGTGCTTTGGACTACAAGTAATCCCTCGCCACTCACATAAGTGGAGGGATTCATTCCAGGAGCTAAGGGTGCCTAGCGTATCATTTATTTGAGCTTTGAAGGCAAGCAAGGACAGCCTATCTACCTCAGTTCCGGAGGCTAAGGTTGCTGAGGTTGTGTTGAGGAGAAAGAGTTGGTGCAAAATGAAAACTGACCAAACGCTGCTGCTAACAAAGGACAACCCCATTTAGGATTTATTGAAGCAGCAGATCGATATGGTTGTACATGAAAATAAACTTGCAGAAAGGAATGACTTAAATAAACAGATTATTGAAATTAATTACTGGCACGTTTTTAAGTTGATCCAAACCAAGACTTGGAAAAGTTGATGATAATGCTGAAAGGACTAAATTAATATATTTGTTAAATGGTGGATTGCTTTATAGTCTCATAAGCATTCAACTACACACGTACATTGCTTTTTTATCTGGAATTTTGAGTAATATATCAATTTATTATTTCCAATATATGTCAGTGGATTGATTGCTTTCTCTTCTCTTATGGCCACCCGTCACTCCTAATAATGCATTAATTTACCATGGATATGTTAACATAAATTAGGACAATACTTACATCTCACTCGGGTCAAGAGTAGAATATAAGTATTATTCTACAAATTAATATGTGAAGGTAGTAAATCTGTATAAACAGACTTTAGATAATGTTTGGTGAGCATGATTCTACTATTTCTTTAAGAACTTTTTGTTATCTATATCCATTCTTTTTTTAACCCCTTACCCTTTGGCCTCATTACAATCCTCATAAAGACCTTCTGATCTTGTTTGTTGTGTTTATATCAATATGTGGAGATTTGAATGAAGTATGAGCATATGGTGTCACTTGTTCTTGCATTCAAGTAGTAGCATTCCTTTCATGAGTCATATTCATAAGAAAAATTCTGAAAGTTCCTTTCTTTCTTGTTATATCATATGTGAGCAATTTGTTTCCATTTTACATAAATCCTCTCACATATAACTAGTATAGGAAGAGTGACTTAACTAGAAAATATGAGGTAAAATCAGAGCTTATTCGTGAGAATTTTGAGTTAATTCTTTGCAGCATGTATCTCTCTTTGTACTTGTGCTTTGATTGATCTAATTGTGAGTATGTGTATGATTTCTATGAAGGTGTATTAACTCTCGGATCATGTGGACCAATTCTTATGCTTATGATGAATCTTAATATGTCATGATACATTGAAAATCTCTGAGACAAATGTTGGAAGGTTTAGGTTGAATTATTGAGTCTTTGGTTTTTCTTTCATTCTTTGTTTCTGTTTTGCTTGAGGACTTGCAAAAGCTTAAGTGTGGGGGAATTTGATAGGAGCATATTTATGCGACGTTTTATCTTGTTTCTTATGCTTTTCTTAGCATGTTTCCTATGTTTTCTTAATACTTAGTTTGTTTTCGTGTTTTGTAGGATTTTTGGAGGCAAAGTTACAAAAGGAGGAAATGTGTGCTGTTTTGGAAATCTAAGGAGGAAACTTTGAAACAGACTTCAGCAGATGTGTCAACTTCTTGAAATTCACTGCACCTTCTCGGGAAGAACTAGCTGATGGGCCATATATCGTTGGAAAGATATGGAAGTCTAGTTTCTAGAGAATTTTATGGTTTGTGAATTGGAGTTGTCTAGAATGAGTTATGGCCATTTTAGTACAGCAAGGTCAGGCTGAGCTGGAATTCAGCATTCCTTCTATTTCAAGTTTTCTAATCCTTATCGGGCTTGGACGACTTGAAGCCTAGTTTATTACGGTTATAGGAGGAAACGTTTTAATCAGAAAAAGGAAGATAAACAAATAACAAAGGGAGAGGAGCAGCCACGACGTGAGGAGTGATTGACCAGCGAATGCAAACGGTAACGTCTCTCTCCCTCATTAAGGAAATTAACACCCACATCAATTCTGGGCAGCAAAGGGGCAGACACATACATGGGACAAGGGGAAAACTCACAAGGAAGACAAAACGGCAGCCAGCAAAGAGTGACTCTCCCATACAAAAAGTCAGAAACGTCTCTCTCTCTATATCTCATACTTTGGAACGTCTCTTTTTCTCCCAAAAAGAAAACTGCAAAAACGTTGGAAGCTCTCACACAAGGACTCAGCCACACCATCCCATTCTGCTCTATCCTTCAAGGTTCCAAGGTCTAAAAGGCTTAGGAAGCAAGGAGGAACATCAAGGCGTCATCCAATCACTCTGGCTGACCAACACATCATCAAAGAGCTATCTTCTTCCTCTTTTTATTTTCTGTTTTTTTTTATGTTCTTGATGTCTATTTAAATTATGGCTAACTAAGTACTTTAGTGAGGGCTCGATTGAAGCCCTAATAATGTTTCTTTAAGGATTTCGATATGCCTTTGCTGCAAACTACTTTTGTGATGCTTAATTGATTAATTTCAGATTATATTTTACTCTTTACATACGTTATGTTATGCTTGATGACCATATGCATGCTGTGTATTGAGTTTGTTACATAGGTAAATTTAGATGACCGAATCTTGTGCCTATGAGAGTAACAAAAGAACTAGTTATAAGTTCTTCAAATTAATCATCATGAATAACTAGAATAGATACCATGTTCTAGGAGTTGCGTGTTTGTCGATTTCCATTGTGTTATGCGTTCTTAAAGTGCAACTTAGTAGATATCATGCTAAATACTTTAAGAATGAAAAGAGTTAGCGTAGATACCCATGCCTAACTTGTTGCTTAGGGAAATTAATAATTTAAAGAGTAGATATCATGCCTTAAGGTTGACAACATGAGCATCTAAAATCTGTTTTGTAGCATTGTGCATGTTGTTTGCTTAAGGAAGAAGATTAGCGGTGAACATCGAATCCCTAACTAGTTTTCTCATTGTTTTAACCTCTATCCAATTATGTTTTTAATCAAACGCTGTTTTTAATATTTTGTTTCGAAATTTTCAGTTTTCAAAATCATCTTAAAATCAATTTTAAACACATATTAATCCAATCCTCGTGGGAATGATCTCGTATTTGTTTTCTATACTATTTGTCTGATCTTGTGCACTTGCGAGTTAAAACGTGCATATAGTTGCGTAATTTTTATGTCGCTATTTGTACAACAGGTGCAGTCCTTCTTCAAGTGGTCCTAACCCAGAGATTGGAATAACATCAATTCCTTCCACTTCTGGTATGATTCCAATTTCCCTATCTTCACCAAAAACTCCGAAGCGAGGTGCTACGTCAGTGGTTGGGTCACCACGACCTATTTCATCTGTGGGCAGCACCTCTCGCCGACTTATTCCTACTCCATCTTTCTCTGAAGTCAAACTTCTGAGATCTTCTAGTGATCAAGGGCTGGATGTTGATATGGTAGGGTTTCGACAGTAATTCTGATCATGTACTACCCGATTTTCCATCCTCTGATTTGTCAATTTGCTTTGCAGGCATCTACTTCTCATGAGCTTGAGCTTTTGGAGGCAGAGGTAAATTCTTTTGCCTCACATGTTCGGGCTGATAAAAAAGGGGATGTATCACCCATGAGCTCCTCTCATTTTGAACTGTCCACTGCGCGTGATGCCCTCATGTCCTTCGTTGCTAGAGGAGATTCTCAGGACTTAGGACAAGTGGCCAGAGCGCTGAAGATTTTCTCCAATTCCTTCCTTGCAGCCTTGGTGGCTTCCCGTTCATTGAGTTTGATGCTAAATTGTTATCGGGAGCGGTTCAGTTCCCTTAGCTTGCAGCAATCTTCCAGTTCGATGGAAATCCCTACTAAACTTGAACTGGAAGAGTTACGCCAGAGATGGTCTATCGAGAATGATGATTGTGGTTGCCAGGGAAATACTTTACTTGATGAATCCAAACAGTTAAAAGCCTTGAGAACTCAGATAGTCAAAGCGGAGACTCATCAAACGGCGGTCAGGCAAAAGTACGATCTTGCTAAGGCTAAACAGAATGCAACTCAAAGAGAACTCCAAGAAGGCGAGCAACGACCTCGCAAAGCGACTCATCAGGATTCTATAATTTCTCATGATTTGAGGATTATGAAAGCTGGTCTCCAAACCATGATTAGTAAATTTTTGGGCTTAACGTGATCTTCTTTATTTCCAACCCTTTTGTAACTTTTGGGCCTTTTTAGGCTTCTTTTAATGGTGAATCCCTCAGTTAACGCATTTTTTGAGTAGTTACTTCCTTAATTCTTTTGAGATTCCGGGTTGCCTTGGAATTATGGTGGGAGTAATTCTCTATTTACTCTCCATTACTGCTAGCGTAATTCGATGTTAGTACCCAACCAACGTCTTTAGGCTATAAGTATGAGTCAAATCTTCATGTATCTTGCATACTTCTTCATTACCAATTTCTTGAAACAATGACTTCTTCCACTCCCCCTTCTTTTCATGTTGGCCTGTCTTCTCCAAGTTCTTCTTCATTTGATGGTTTCGACTATCCTACTTATGAGGTCCTCCATGAAGCGGTTGAGTATTATCAAACCAAAAATCAAGAGCTAGAGGCGCGGCTGAAGGTTGCCCAATAGGCTTGGGACAAATGTGAGCGTGACTTGTGTCGCCTGGGCTCCAATAATCATGCAACCCTGGATAATCTCTAGGAGAGGAGGAAGGAACTGCAAGTGAACCTATCCAAACTTCACGAAGCAGAGAAGGAGGCCACTTGGAATCGGGATGTGACCGTCATTACGGAGCTTTAGAGGGGGCAGGGGCAGGGACAAGGCGGCTTTCCTTGAAGATGTTTTTTGTGCATCTTATTTTAATTTTCTGATGTTATACTCCTGCTATTAAGAATCAATAAAATATTTGCCTTTGTTTAAAGTTTTGTCTTTCCTTCTTTAAGTCTTCCAACCACATCTAACCTCCAACCGCAACATTTATTGCGATATCTCAATCCCTTGGCCTATAAATTGACTCTTCCCATTAGAATTTTTACAACAACATGGCATCCAATAGCTATGGTTCTCATGATCTCCCCATCTCCCACTATGATCAGCTCATTCAGTGCCTTCATAATTAATCTCATAAGCAACTAAAAATCATCATTGATCTGAGGTAAGAACTTCATTCCTTGAGGGTTTATGAGGAGGTTGTACTTATTGCTAGTCACCAAAAGCGATCCTCGCTTCATCTGCAGTTTATTTCTCTCTGCAAGAAAATAAGGGAATTCCGAGATCTTCTACTTCATATTGAAGGGGAGGTGGCTGCCATGAAGGATGAGATGGAACAACTCCGAACTGATATTGCATTCCGAGACTTGCTGACCAAACAACTGAGGTTGGCTTCGTATCGGGATAGGTTTGACTAGGCCTTCACTGACTGTGTCGTCGGGATGTCTTATCCCCAAACACTGAACTTGTAATTTTCTTTTCTTAGCCATTAAACTATTATTACTTTTGATGTAACCTTATCTTTTCAAGCTTTAAATAGTATTTCTACTACCTTCCACCACTTTCTTTTGTGGGCTAAGTTCATGCATAGGCTCATTTTTACTGTATGTCAGTGTGGATGTGTTGGTTCAAGATAACTTCAAGTTGCATGCAGTAATAATTATCAAATGACGTCAGCCACAATAACTGGCTTATAAGGAACGCCATAGGTTTTCATGCAACTTCAACACTCCTTTTGTCTCTAACCTTTAAACATGGCTAGCTCCAGTAACCCCATTAATGCCCAGGCTAAATCTTCCAATCCCAATAGTGCCCAAAATCTCGTGGTTTTCTTGGAAAGCCAGACCACTTCTCTCCGTCACTTGGTTGAAGCCCAAGCAGTAGAGATTCAACTTCTTCAAGACTTGGTCTGTGCTCACCAAGTTGATAAGCAGAACAACCTTTATTTTTCTGCTGTCTCTCTACTGTCTTTTCAACAACATATTCAAACTTTGGAGAGCTCTTATCAAAAGAAGTGTCTGGAGCTCCAACACTTATGGTGAGCATGCCATATCTAAAGCATGGATTTTCTGACCTTTTGGAATGGTGAAAGACCGAGACCATGTTATTGATACCATTTCCCAAGTAATGGCTATGATGATGGATTTATAGCTCATGCTTCATGTCGTCCTCACCCAGATGCTTGGTTTGAAGATAAGATGGTTGCAGAAATTATACCTAGATCCAGGTTCAATGTTGTTGCTGGGCACGCCACTACGCAGTGATGGCGAGATGATCTCTCAGGCCTTTTGTATTTTGCAGCAATATGGCTTTTGCTATGGATTAGTCTCTGTGCTAATCCTCCATTTTCATGTTCTTTATTTTCTGTTGTACTTTGTCTTTTTCACCTTAATGAAACTTTCACTATTTTGCTTGTGTGTTAAAAATGGTTCTAACAGTTTCCCTACTGAGCGAATGAGGGGTCTTTTCCAATCACTCAATTCGTTGAATCCCAGAGAGTTGGGTAATATTTCTTGAGGTGAATGGCGTTGGTGAGATTTTTTATCCAATGTCCCATCGTCGTCTCTCAAGTAATAAGATCTTTTTCTGTTTACTTTATGGATTATGAAATGACCTTGCAAGTTGGCTCCATTTCCCTCTCCTAAGCATAGATGTCCCTAGTGGCAAAATGGTTTACCACACTAGATCGCCTTCTCAGAATGACTTCCTTTTTACCCTCTTATTGTATGCCCTCAATACGGCTTCTTTGTTGGCCATGATTTTGTTCAAGGCATCTATCCTCTTTTGATCCAAATCTTCCAATTCATAGCACATAGCTTGCATATACTCATCGGTTTCTGATCCATACTGGTGCTAGAGTCATAATGAATTGACGTTTACTTCCATAGGCAGCATTAGATCCAGACCATATACCAAGTCATATACCAAGTCTGCTGGAACGGTCTCGATTACTCCTCTCTTCGATGTTCGATAAGACCAAACCGTGTATATCAATTGTTCGTGCCAATTGGTAGGGTGCTCATCTAGAATTTTAGGATGGTGAGAATGCTTGTTGCTAGCATCCGCTTATCCATTAGCCTGAGCGTAGTAGGGGCTGGATTGCACGATTTTAATAGAAAATTGTGTACCAAATTCTTGCAATTCTCGGGATGTGAATGATGACCTACGGTTGGTGACAATTGTCTCCGGTATTCCAAATCGACTCAAAATATTTTCTTTTAGGAATTTTATCAATTCCAAGCTTGTGATTTGTTTTACCGCCTTTGCTTCCACCCATTTGGTAAAGTAATTAGTAGCTACTATGATGACGCAATGATTTTTCGATGACTCCAGGGATATTCCCGATGAAGTCTATGGCCTAACCCCGAAATGGCCATGGCTTGACCACAGGGTTCATTGGTACTGCAAGTGCATGCTGAAATGGGTCGTGCCTCTGACATGCTTCACATCCCTTGGCATAGGCATACCAATCTGATTGGATATCTAGCCAGTAATAGCCATGTCTTCGTATGAGCCATTTCATTTTTGGTTGTGCTTGGTATGCTCCGCATACCCCTTCATGTATTTCTCCCATTACGACCATTGCTTCCTTATGACCAATACATCGGGATTAAGTGCCATCAGAATTCTTCCTCACTAGGTCATGTCCTCATAGGGTGTAATGACAGGCTTTATTTCTAAAGCTTATGTCCTCATTGGATGGGTATTTCAAGTATTTGATGAAGGATGTTCTCTAGTCATTGGGCTCAATTCGATGTCCATGATCTCCGACTCGAAGTCTTTATTAATGATGGAGGGTAGAGATCTTTCAAGACTTTGATCCATTTCTCCGACTATCCCTCTTGGAGTAAGACTCCAGAACCTACTTGGGCCATCTCGTTAGCTGCCAAGTTCTCTTCCCGCTGGATATGTTCGATAATAGGAGTAATGAATTTTAATGCTAAATCCGAGACTACAATATAGTAACTGGCTAGGCAAAGGTTCCGGCATGTGTATGTGTCCGTGACTTGGTTGACTACTAGTTCGGAATCTCCGTAGATCTCTACTTGTCGCACACCCATCTCGATCAAAATTTCTAAACCAATAATCAGTGCCTCGTATTTTGCTAATCCTATTTGAACGAGAACTGATGGTAGACTCCCTCGGAATCTACTAGGCATATTTCGACTCCTACTGAATCCTTAGTTTTGGATCCTTCAAAGTATAGTTTCCATGGTAGTATGGTCAACATGCTTATTCGTGGGATCACCTCTTCTTCGACGTCTAGGCCAGATACTCCGTTAAGAAATCGGCGATAGCTTGACCTTTCATTGCTTTTTGGGGCACATATTGGAAATTGAACTCTGAAAATTGAACTCTGAAAAAGCTAGAGTCCATTTTCTTATCCGTCCTCTCAAGATAGGTCGGGATAACATATATTTCAGCAAATCTGTCTAAGCAATGATTCGAATAGTAAAGGGTAGCATGTAATGCCTTAGTTTAACAGCCGTAAAGTATAATGCAAGGCATAATTTTTCCACTGCTGCATATCCTTCCTCTACTTCTGTCAATGTTCTGCTCAGATAGTATATTGCTTGTTCTCTTCCTTCCTCATTGTCTTGAGCTAACAAACTTCCATTGGTGTTGAGGGATGCCGATATGTACAACTTCAAAGGCTTTCCCTACTTAGGAGGCATCAAGACTGGTGGTTTGGATATGTAGTTGTTCAGCTCTTCAAAAGCTTCCTGATTTTTTCTTCCCACTTGAATTCTTCTGTGTCTTTGAGTTTGACTAGCGAGGAGAAAGGTTGGATTTTCCCTGATAAATTTGTGATAAATATTTTGAGGAAGTTGACATTTCCGAGTAAACTCTGAAGTTGTTTCTTGTTTTAGGCAGGGAGGCTTCCATGATGGCTTTCGCTTTGTTCTTGTCCACCTCAATTCTTCTTTGGTGAATTAGGAATCCTAGGAAATTTTCCACATGAACCCCGAATGCGTAATTCTTGGGATTCATCTTTAATTTGTGTTGTCTCATTTTCAGGAAAGCTTGCCTGAGATCTTCTATGTGCTCCTCTTTATCTTGAGACTTCACCACTACATCATCAATGTATACTTCCAAGTTTTTTCCTATCATATTGTGGAAGATTGCATTCATTGCTTGTTGATATGTAGCTCATGCATTCCTTAATCCGAATGTCATGACGACATATTCAAATGCCCCCAAGTGTCCAGGGCATCTAAACGTTGTCTTGTGAACGTCTTCCTCTACGACCAGGATTTGGTTGTATCCTGCATTGCCATCCATGAATGATAAAAGTTGATTTTGGGAGGCTCCATCAATTAGCATGTCAGCCATCGGCATCGGGTACTCGTCTTTTGGGGTAGCTTCATTCAGATTGCGATAGTCTACGCATATCCTATTTTTATCTTAATGACAGGTACCATGTTCGCCACCCATTCTACATATTTGGCCGTTCAGATGAATTCGGCCTTGAGAAGTCTGTCAAGTTCTTCTTTAACATTGAGTTCAGTCTCTACTGACATTCTTCTCATTGCTTGGCAGATGGGCTTGTATCCTTCTTTGATAGGTAATCTATGTTCTACAAGATGTCTGTCTAGTCCTGACATCTTTGTGTAATGACACGCGAAGCAATCCTTGAATTCCTCTAGAAGTGCTATCATCTTTATCTTTATTGATTCTTCCTACATCCTGCTGATGTAGGTTGGTCGGGGATCTTCCTTGGAACCCAAGTTAACTTCTTCTAATGGATCTTGAGCTTCTGGAGGAGGTTTAATCACCTATGTTGACCAAAAATGAATAAATTTTGGTGGGATTTCATCCTCTTCATCCATCCCCCCGTCATCTTGAATGAATTCTGCCATATCAATGGCTAATTATTTAAACGTCAGGCTCTATCTTTTTATTTCTTGGAGTTGGTTCCCCACTTCGTCCAGAAGTGAGGATTGCACATTCCTTTGCTCCTTACAGTGTATTAGCAATCTTTTTGTTATAGACCTGATTGTTTCCATTCGGTCTATCTCATTGTAGGGTGTGTTATTCATTTTGGAAATTCCATTTCAGGAAGGGCCTATCCTACTCCTCCTGAGTTGGGAGTCCTTGTTCTAACAGTTTGTGGGCCGTCACTGATCAGTCTTTATTTATGCATCATTTTGAGGTCTTTATATGCCTCTCTTACATGTCTTTTGAATGATTTCGTGCCATCAATAGTAGAAAATGATCAATCTTGTGAGACTTGTGCAGAGTTAGAAAGATAGGTAAAATCTGGAAAGAACGCAAAAAGAATGACTCAAATCGGAGTCCAGATGAAGGAGATGTCCTCATTTCAATATCAGGTCCTCAACGGGGTCCTGAGTACGCCAGTGCGCCAGTGCGCCTATTTTGGGCCACTGGCCAAGTACCTCATATCAGGCCCTCCGGGTCTCAAACCTGTGTTTCATGACATCAAGGTCAAGTCCTAGAAGTGCCAAGGTCGCGCCAAGGCAGGTCGAGGACATGTCCCAAGAACTCCCATCCGAGCCCAGATGTGCGCCTAAGCCGGGGTCCCTGTTCCGCCAGCGGTGGATCAGAGGTTCTCCCTCTGCGCTAAGCCTGACAACATTTGCGCCAAGCCTGAACGACGATGCGCTTCTATTATACTCCTAACGTACTTCAAAAGCGCGGTCCCAGATCCTGATTACGAAGACAGTCAAAAATCCAAGTTTGGCCAGCTTGCGTTCCCACTTGCCAGCCTGCATTCACACTCCCGGCCGTGCTCTGATTGGTTCGAATAGATTTTAAAGACTTTGTAATTAATTAAAAGTAAAATAACTTTCCCTATTCCTATAGGACATGGTTTTACCAATCTGTATAGAACAAGGTTATACCAATCCTTATAGAACAAGGTTATACCAATCCTTATAGGACATAGGTTTGACCAATCCTTATAGAACAAGGTTTTCCCTTTGTCTATAAAAGGGAGCCTTTGTTCAGTGTTTTAGGGGGGGAGATAATTAGCTAGAGGGGTTTTTGTTTCTGGAAAAACAAAGACATGAGCCACAGAGTTCCGTTTTGGTTTTCTAGAGAATTAGGGACCATATTTTCGGAGATAATCTTTCACATAGATTATTGGACGTGGAACTTGGAGAAGAAGGCCCTGCCGTGTCTTCTGCTGCATCTGTTCTTAACAATCTCCTCTGTACCCTTATTTTCATTATTACAATTTACTTATGGATTCAATTATACTTGTGTTTATTTCAGTTATGTGTGAGTAGTCATTAGGATTAGGGCTGCTTGAAGCCCTAGCCATGTTAGCTTATTGATTGGATTTCTGGCTCTTGATTATGATTGCTATGCATGCTGAATAAGTTGGATTACTATGCTTAATGAACTTAATTTATGCCTATAAGATTAGCTACCTTGTTTGCATATAATTATAGATGTAATTGCTTGAGTGACCGTCATATCATCTTGTGATTTGGAGCATCGAAAGTATTCTTACTTGTAATCTTAACTCATGACGACCTAGGATTGCATGCCACTTTGCTAGGCTAGTGTGGTGTCATTAAATTCTCTTTAAACTTCATGCATCATCTTAAAAGGTAGGTGATAGACGTTCTAGGCATATGCCCTGTTTAGAACATGCTAAGTAAGAGGGAATAAGATGTGTCTAGTGAACCAACGCCAGGTCCTAGGCACGGGCACCTAATTCAGAAAATGCATAGTAATTAGGTCAAGGAAATTTGGTTAAGAGCTATAATTGGTTAGAGTGGATAGTAAGCCTTAATTCGCCTTAGTTAACAACTTTTCATTCTTGCATTGTTAATTTCTGTACTTTGATTTACTTGTCTTTAAATTTCACCGCAGGCCCCCTGGATTTGAGCAGCAAGCCGCAGGCCCTCAGGGGAACTACCACGGCCCTTCCTCAAACCAGAATGGCGGAAGCAAGTCTGTTGAGGACTCCATCCATATCCTGACTCAACAGCAGGCTCAACTCATAAAATTCATGCACGATAGCCAGAGTCAGACGGGAGACTTCAAAAATGCAATTGCAAACTTGGAGCGTCAAATGGGACAGGTGGCGAACCAACTAAATCAGCGAGAGCAGGGCAAGCTACCGAGTAAAGTCCAGGTAAATCCGAAAGGATTTCACAATCCTACGGCTAATGCCATCACACTGGAGAAGGAAACACCACTTCAAGACCCCTCATATGCCACCCTCACAGGACCTGAAACTGAGCCTCAACCTACTCTGCCAAGGATCACCGACCAGGGCGCGCCGCAAAACATGCCACGGCCAACACCTCTGGCGCAGAACTAGTCCAATAAGTCACCAAGTGCCCTACCGCAAGGAGGACCTGACACTGCGCCTACTTCGGCCACGGCTGGCATGCAACCTGCTCCTAAGCCCAAGTCGCAGCACTCGAATACTTCTAACTCTAAACCTCATAATTCCAATTCTAAAAAAGTCACTTTTGAGTTAGCTAATAATGTTGATTATCCATTTCCTCGCAGGTTCCAAAACAGGAATAAGCAAAGGGAGGACTTTGAGGAAGAAATCATCAGCATGTTGCAGAAGCTTCAGATCACACTGCCTTTCCACAAAATTGTCAAGCACATGCCTATCTTTGCGAAGCTGATCAAGGACTTAGTTGCAGGCAAGCGTGGTTTTAGCTCCACCGACACCATTGACATCCCTAAGGCCTGCTCAGCTGCCCTTTTACGCATGCCCCTTAAGGCCAACGATCCTGGGCCTCCGTCCCTTCCATGTGTCATTCAGTCAAAAAGATTCGAACATTGCCTTTGCGACACGGGAGCATCAGTGAACATCATGCCATTCCACATTTACAGGTCACTCAACCTAGGCGCACTCAAACCCACGCACCTATGTGTCAGATTGGCTAACGCTTCTGTAATCAACCTAATGGGGGTTCTTGAGGACGTACTGGTACAAATTGGAGATACATGCATCCCTGCAGACTTCTACGTACTAAGAATGGACAGAATTGACAAAAGTGAGGATCCTCCCCTCATCTTCGGAAGGCCCTTACTAGCCACAGCCGAGTGCCTCATCGACGTCAGAAAGGGCCAGGTCTCCATCAAGGTCCTGGACCAGCTTCGGACATTCTCCATCCATGACACCATCCAGTATCCTGCCGAGCCTATTGTAGATTTTCCATTAAACACAATGGACTTACTGCTACGGGAGACAATTGCTCAGTCTTGCATGGCAGTCTTGCATGGCGGATGACCTTGAGAAGGCAGTGACTAGTAACCCACACACGGTGGATTCACTGGCAGATAGCGTGATCGAAGAGGTACGAGCCCTTGACATCATGCCAGCCCTCCCATTCCACATTCCTCCCTTCGAAGTGTTACCACTCACAAGTCAGAAAACCCTGACGTCCATCATAAAGGCTCCTGAACTCGAGCTGAAGCCCGTGCCTCTCAATCTGCTAACAGCCGTGTCTCAGCCCCTGCCCAAGGACAAGGACCCGGTTTTGAAATTCAATACGCCTTCTCAACTCAATCCTGAAACATTTAACTTTCATTTTAATAAGGCAAACTTGGATTTGAATTCTGATTTAGCTCCTAATGCTGTTGAACTTTTCCCGTGCAGGTTCCACCATAAAAACACCAAGAATATGCTAAAGGCACTCAACTTGGTCCCCCTCTTCAAGTTCCGAAGGAAAAATCAACGGAAGGGACCAAGGATGAAGTATAGAACGTACAGGGCACAACGAAAGCTGTTCCCCCACGGGCATTGTCCAAGGAAAACATTCAAGAGTGGACAGCAACTGCTCTCATTCAAATCACTCCTCAATCTCTTTCCCGATAAGTTACGTTCTCGTCGATGGATTCCTTTTTGTGTCTCTAACTTTTTTCTCCATGCTGCAGCGCAGATTCTACAGCAAGAGGCTCATAATCGGTTCCATGTTGACACTGAAATCCTGGGCACACCATCAAATGCCTAGCATGTCAGCCCCGTCTTGCCTAGACGTTAAATAAAGCGCTCCTAGGAGGAAGCCTAGCCCTGGTTTGTATTTCTCACTTCCTTTTATGTTGCTGCCCGTTATATCTCTCAAACCTTTCTACTGTTGTCAAGCTTACTGCTTATCACATTGAGGACAATGTTCAGTTTAGGTTTGGGGGTGTGGATTTAAAATTTTGCATATAGAAACAAGTAGGTTTGGGGGTGATACACGGCCATGACATTTAAATTTCTGCTTGTGATTAGTATGATAACTTGTTAATAGGAATGTATATGCTAAGTTAACTATCGTTGCTTTACTAAGAGTCATGCCATGGTCAAGTAGTTCATAATTTGCACTTCACAATGCCATGTTTTAAGTGATTAAGTGAACGAAATAACTGAATTTGAGTGAACCTTAGAAAATTAGTGGAGACTACCATGTGAGATCTTTGAGCCTAATTGCCATTCTTTCTGAGGGATATACTTGTTTCTACTCTTAAATACTCATCAATTTTGTTCTTAATTGTTGATCTCATTACATCATATTTGCATTGAATTTTAAAGAACTAACATCATTTAGATACTCTTGATTTAATGTATGTTTTGCCATAAGAAGTGATGTAGGCTATGTGTGCTTTAACCTCTAAAGGCCTTATCCTACCCTATTGCATGCTCCCTAAGCCAATTTTGAAGCCAAACACTCAACCTTTTCTTTCATCACCCAAAGTATAACCTAACCCAAAATACTTAGCCATTCATCACAGCCATACCCTATAACCTCAGTTTGTGCTAAGGTTGCCACAAATGAGGTTCATGGTGAGAATGAGAGGTGAAAGAAGATGATGCCCAAGTCAAAGGACATTGGCGTCAATTGAAAGTTCAAAAGTAAAGAAAAGATTTACAAGTTGCAAGCTGCATGAAAATTTGAGGAAATCATTGCATGATCTTGGTTCAATTCAATTCAAAGACGAACAGAAACAAAAAATGTTCAAATCAAAAGAAAGAAAGAAACGTTGAGAAAAAGAAGGAAAAAAATAAGTGAAAAACAAAGTGAATTGAGCCAAGTGAGCCAAGAGCCTCAAAATAAGCCACAAGAGCCACAAAATAAGTCATCAGGAAAGCACAATGTCGTGGGCCTTAAGAAAGGATTCAGTTCAGAAATTCCAAGTTCAATTCATGACTTCACATGCCTTGGCACAACTCAGGTTCTTTGAATCCCATCCTTCCTTGCTAAACCCCAAAGCTTAGCCCCAATACAACCTAAAAAGGAAGACCTAACGGATCTTATGGACAATCATGCTGAGGATTAAGGTACGTATCTATGTTCTTAAAGTTCAATTCCTTTCATGAGATCTTTATTTCCATAAAGTGCTATTCTTCATTGTTACTCATATGTGATTAAATTTGAATTTCATAACATAAACTCATCACATATGCTTGAAAAGAGTGTAAGCCTAGGATTCTTGTGTGAATTGAGAGTTGCCTAGTGAGGATTAGAGTCGAGGCGAAATCTTTCTAGGGCACTTAGATGAAGTTGTTTTCAAACTTGATCACCTGAAAATATTGGCATTTATACACGTACACCTTCACATGACACTCACGGCTATGGCATTCCTTTTAATTCTGCAAAGCATGTCTACTTACTTTGATTCTTATTAGCTTGTTAAGAGTACTATATCTAGCATCTTTTTGTTTAAGTAAAACGTTTGTGGGTATCGTACTGTTATAAGCCTCAGGAGACAAAACTCCTCCTACTAGGTGAACCTAGGGGTTTAAATGTTCTATCTTAACTAAAATCGAGTCTTTTCATTTTGTTAGCATTTTTTTTGCTCAGGGACTAGAAAAAGATAGGTTTGGGGGCATTTGATCAGTCGTTATTTATGCATCATTTTGAGGTCTTTATATGCCTCTCTTACATGTCTTTTGAATGATTTCGTGCCATCAATAGTAGAAAATGATCAATCTTGTGAGACTTGTACAGAGTTAGAAAGATAGGTAAAATCTGGAAAGAACGCAAAAAGAATGACTCAAATCGGAGTCCAGATGAAGGAGATGTCCTCATTTCAATATCAGGTCCTCAACGGGGTCCTGAGTGCGCCAGTGCGCCAGTGCGCCTATTTTGGGCCACTGGCCAAGTACCTCATATCAGGCCCTCCGGGTCTCAAACCTGTGTTTCATGACATCAAGGTCAAGTCCTAGAAGTGCCAAGGTCGCGCCAAGGCAGGTCGAGGACATGTCCCAAGAACTCCCATCCGAGCCCAGATGTGCGCCTAAGCCGGGGTCCCTGTTCCGCCAGCGGTGGATCAGAGGTTCTCCCTTTGCGCTAAGCCTGACAACATTTGCGCCAAGCCTGAACGACGATGCAGGTCTATTATACTCCTAACGTACTTCAAAAGTGCGGTCCCAGATCCTGATTACGAAGACAGTCAAAAATCCAAGTTTGGCCAGCTTGCGTTCCCACTTGCCAGCCTGCATTCACACTCCCGGCCGTGCTCTGATTGGTTCGAATAGATTTTAAAGACATGGTTTTACCAATCTGTATAGAACAAGGTTATACCAATCCTTATAGAACAAGGTTATACCAATCCTTATAGGACATAGGTTTGACCAATCCTTATAGAACAAGGTTTTCCCTTTGTCTATAAAAGGGAGCCTTTGTTCAGTGTTTTAGGGGGGAGATAATTAGCTAGAGGGGTTTTTGTTTCTGGAAAAACAGAGACCTGAGCCACAGAGTTCCGTTTTGGTTTTCTAGAGAATTAGGGACCATATTTTCGGAGATAATCTTTCACATAGATTATTGGACGTGGAACTTGGAGAAGAAGGCCCTGCCGTGTCTTCTGCTGCATCTGTTCTTAACAATCTCCTCTGTACCCTTATTTTCATTATTACAATTTACTTATGGATTCAATTATACTTGTGTTTATTTCAGTTATGTGTGAGTAGTCATTAGGATTAGGGCTGCTTGAAGCCCTAGCCATGTTAGCTTATTGATTGGATTTCTGGCTCTTGATTATGATTGCTATGCATGCTGAATAAGTTGGATTACTATGCTTAATGAACTTAATTTATGCCTATAAGATTAGCTACCTTGTTTGCATATAATTATAGATGTAATTGCTTGAGTGACCGTCATATCATCTTGTGATTTGGAGCATCGAAAGTATTCGTACTTGTAATCTTAACTCATGACGACCTAGGATTGCATGCCACTTTGCTAGGCTAGTGTGGTGTCATTAAATTCTCTTTAAACTTCATGCATCATCTTAAAAGGTAGGTGATAGACGTTCTAGGCATATGCCCTGTTTAGAACATGCTAAGTAAGAGGGAATAAGATGTGTCTAGTGAACCAACGCCATGTCCTAGGCACGGGCACCTAATTCAGAAAATGCATAGTAATTAGGTCAAGGAAATTTGGTTAAGAGCTATAATTGGTTAGAGTGGATAGTAAGCCTTAATTCGCCTTAGTTAACAACTTTTCATTCTTGCATTGTTAATTTCTGTACTTTGATTTACTTGTCTTTAAATTTCAGTTATCACATCATAAACCTCCCCCCCCCCTATGTGTGTGTGTGTGTGTTTTTATTTAAGTTAACAAATCTGAACTAAATTGGTCATAACGTTGATACAAGTCCTCGAGGGATCGACTCTTGCTGTGCTACTATACTATACTTATCGATTTGTGCACTTGCAAGGATTTTATAACTGTTAGAATTGAATTGCATATTTCTTGCTCTTTAAATCTACCAACAGTCACCTTGGTAGGGCGGCCGTTCTTGTCTTCTCCAGTTAATTTTATATTCTCTACTTCGGGAACATAAAAATTGGCTTATGCCATTGTAGGACTTGCCATGAAAGGCCTTGAGTCCACTTGTATCATTTCCCAGAAGCCTCCTTCATAGGCAGCTTCGTTGGGTTTCTAGATAATAATTTGTTGGTGCAATGTGGATGGGACACACATGCTTTTGTGAATCCAGGCCCTCCCCAACAGCACATTGTAGCTAGCTGTACTATCTACTACAAAAAATGCCAACATCATTTTTTTGGATCCAACTTCAATCTCCAAGGGTAAAACCCCGTGGGATTTGGTGATGGTCTCGCTGAAGTTTGATGACAGGACCCCTCCCGAATTTCCCCTCCAAATCCGTGAGAAGCCCTGCTCCCGTCTGACAACACCAGAACTAAAATAATAATCCCTGAAATACCCCTACTATTCCAGGAATGACTTTACGAGAATTCTACCAAAAATTCGGCAAAATCTCCCTTACAACCGGTCAAACTATCCATTACCTGTCAAATAAGGGATATACGAAACAAATACAAAACCGAAAAGACCAGCTACAACCCCAAGCTACCAACCCTCAAATAATTTACCAAACTCAAAAGAGGATCAGAGCAACTAGGTAACTTTAACTACATAAACTAATGAAAGTTCTACGTAGATGTAGCGCAACGAAAGGGGATGCCTCCTCCTAGTCTTGTCGCCTCGTTCCGCTACGGCATAGAGAACACCAAAATCAAAACAACTGTGAGTGGATAATAAACCGTACCAAAGCGTACACACTCTAATAAAGTAACGATAATAATATTATAAATAAAAGTAGGGGTAATCCGGACAAGCTACCCTGTGGTGAAACAAATTACATTTATACAACTTACTAGTGGACCCTTCAATCACATAGGCGGAACCTTCGCCAGATCCAAATGTACATGCAATCTTAATAAACTGGCCAAACCTAATAATTACTTTAACCACAAGTTCCGAGGAAACACACCTTTTCCTCTCCATAAGAAAAATCATGCATGCATAACGTAAAATCCATTTTAAAATAGTTAATTGAATAAAGATAGTTACAAAGGCACACAATTGCTTCAATTTATCACCTCAATTTCTTAACATGGTGCCACACTACAAAGGCAAACCTTCTGAGGATTCATACTTGCACATTAGGGATTTCTTCGATCTCTGCAAGACTCAGAACATCCAGGGCTTAACTCCAGAAGGAATCAGGTTAATTCTTTTTCCTTTCTCCGTAAAAGATAATGCTAAGTTGTGGTTGAATTCTCTGGTTGCAGGTTCCATTACTACTTGGGAACAATTGGCCACTAAATTTTTGAAGAAGTTTTTCCCAGCCCAAAAGACAAGACAACTTAAAAGGGAGATTCAGACCTTTGAACAGAATGATGGAGATCTTTTCTTTGAGGCATGGGAGCATTTCAAGGAGTTGCTTCTCAAGTGTCCACACCACAATCTATCTCAAGACGATCAGGTACAAGCTTTTTATGAAGGTTTAAATGATATTAACAAAAGTCTTGTTGATTCAGCTTGTGGAGGTGTTCTTATGGAAAAGAGCAGTGATGAAGCCATTGAGCTATTTGAGACCCTAAGTGAAAATTCTCAGAATTCTTATCAAGAGGGAGACAAGGAGTAAAAAGTAAAGGTGTTTATGAAGTTAGGACAAATGGTGGAGTCCAGAGTCAAATGGCAGCAATGGAGAAAAAGTTAGATATGCTGGTGAAAGCAATGTCAGCTCAGAACATCTCTCAAGTTCAACAAGTTGCTAAAGTCGAGGTATGTGCTATATGTTCTCATTCTAATCATACTACTGAGACTTGTCCTATGTCTTGTTTTACAGATCATGAGCAAGCTAATTATGTGGGGCAAAACAACTATCATCCCAAGAACAACCCATATTCGAACACTTAAAATCCAGGATGGAAAGACCACCCAAATTTCTCTTGGAGCAACAGTCAGAATGTGCTTAATCCACAAGGGCAACAGAAGAACTTCCAGCATGGAAGTAATTATCACGCTTCATCACATGTGGCACAACCAAATACTAACCAGAAGAAGAATAATCTTGAAGGTGCCATACTCCAATTCTTGACTGCACAGCAACAGACAAATGCTCTAACTAGTCAGAACATTCAGAAACTAGAAGCCACAACTAGCCAAGCTATTCAGAGATTGGAGGCACAAGTAGGGCAAATGGCAAAGGAGTTAAGTGAGAGGAAGAAAGGAGAGTTTCCATCACAAACCATACCTAATCCGGGAGGCCAGGAGCAGCTCAAGGCTGTGACAATCCTTAGAAGTGGCAAGGTAGTTGACAACAAGGTGGGGACAAATGAGAATGAACCAGAAAGTGTTCAACCACCTTCAGTCGCAAAGGTAGGTGAGAAGGAGAAGGTGATATTTCCACCCTTCCCTCAAAGGTTAGTTAAGCAAAAGAAAGAAAAACATCTTCTCGATATTTTTGAAACTTTGAGAAAAGTAGAAATCAACATTCCTTTACTTGATGCAATTAAACAGATTCCATCTTATGCTAAGTTTTTAAAGGATTGTTGTACACACAAAAGACAGTTTCATGAACATGAGAAAGTTGCATTGACTGAGGAGGTAAGTGTGGTTTTATTGAGAAAGTTACCACCTAAACTAAAAGATCCAGGTAGTTTTACTATTCCTTGCAGGGTTGGTTACCGTCTTTTTGAACGTGCTTTGCTTGATTTAGGAGCAAGCATTAACTTGATGCCTTATACCGTTTATGAGGAATTGAGGTTGGGGGAGCTCAAGCCAACCTCAATTATATTGCAATTGGCATATAGAAACATCAGAAGACCTAGAGGTATATTGGATGATGTTTTGGTTTAGGTAAATGAATTTATTTTTCCTGGTGATTTTGTTGTTCTGGATATGGAAGATTCCCCTATGCCATCTTCATTACCTATTATTCTTGGTAGACCCTTTATGATAACTGCTGATACGAAGATAAGTGTGAAAAATGGTACTATACGCATGAAAGTTAATGATAAGAAGATAGAATTCATGTTGTCTGACACTATCAAATTGCCACATGATAACCATGATTGTTTCAAGATTGATGTGGTAGGAAGTGTTGTTGAGCAAGTGTTTCAGGTACATAGCATTGACCCTTTGGAGGCATGCATAGCCCACAACCTCACAAGGCTGAATTATGAACGTGGATCTGATGTTACAGAGATAGACCTCCATGAAACTGTGCATTCTCTTGAGGCTTCTAAGCCTTATGCAAGTAAGTATGTCCCTTCCTTTGAAACTCTTGTGTCTACTAATACTGCTCTTGTCCCTTCCATTATCAGGGCACCAGAACTAGAATTGCAGCAACTACCTGAACAATTGAAGTATGCTTACTTGGGAGAGAACCAGACATTACCAGTGATAGTTGCTGCAAACTTGAGTATGGTGGAGCAAGAGAAGTTGTTGAGAGTTCTTAGGGAGCACAAGACTGCATTAGGGTGGACCATTTCCGACATCAAAGGCATAAGTCCATCCAAGTGCATGCATCGAATCCTCCTTGAAGATAATGCAAAGCCTAACAGGGATGCTCAGAGACGGCTTAACCCACACATGAAGGAAGTAGTGAGAGAAGAGGTTCTTAAGCTCTTGGATGTTGGCATCATCTACCCCATCTCAGATAGAAAATGGGTAAGTCCAGTTCATGTTGTGCCTAAGAAGAGTGGAATCACAGTGATGAAGAATGAAGAGAATGAGCTTGTTCCTACCAGGATCACCACAGGTTGGAGAGTGTGCATTGATTACAGAAAGCTCAACAATGAAACCAGGAAAGATCATTTTCCTCTTCCCTTTATTGATCAGATGTTAGAAAGGTTTGCAGGTCATAGTCATTACTATTTTTTAGATGGTTATAGTGGTTATAATCATATTTCTATAGTACCAGAGGACCAGGAGAAGACCACGTTCACATGCCCCTTTGGCACATTTGCATACAGAAGGATGCCATTCGGTTTATGTAATGCATCTACCACATTCCAGAGGTGCATGATGAGCGTATTTTCAGACATGGTGGAGAGATTTATAGAGGTATTTATGGATGATTTCAGTGTTTTTGGTTCTAACTTTGATGATTGTCTTAACCATTTGCAGCTTGTTCTAAAGAGATGTGAGGAATGCAACCTAGTGCTGAATTGGGAGAAGTGCCATTTCATGGTACAACAAGGTCTTGTTTTAGGTCATGTAATATCTAGCATGGGCATTGAGGTGGACAAGGCAAAGATTGACATCATATCAAAATTACCTCCTCCTACATCTGTGAAGGGTGTGAGAAGTTTTCTAGGGCATGCAGGGTTTTATAGAAGATTCATAAAAGATTTCTCTAAAATGTCTAGACCTCTTTGTGCGTTATTGTCTAAAGATGTTGAGTTTGTGTGGACAGAAGAGTGCATGAATGCCTTTAACACAATGAAAGAGCTACTCACATCTGCACCCATTATGATGGCACCTGATTGGAACCTCCCATTTGAGCTCATGTGTGACGCCAGTGATTATGCTTTGGGAGCTGTTCTAGGTCAGAGAGTTAACAAGGTACCTCATGCTATTTATTATGCCTCCAGAACTTTGAATGATGC
The DNA here is from genome assembly GCA_037349345.1 of Oemleria cerasiformis. Taxonomy (NCBI): domain Eukaryota; kingdom Viridiplantae; phylum Streptophyta; class Magnoliopsida; order Rosales; family Rosaceae; genus Oemleria; species Oemleria cerasiformis. Next base: position 33,839,915 of record JAZGTL010000007.1, on the reverse strand, counting down.
TCAGCTTAATTATTCTACTACTGAAAAAGAATTGTTAGCTGTTATATTTGCTTTGGAGAAGTTTAGGTCCTACTTGATTGGTTCTAAAGTTATTGTTTTTACTGATCATGCTGCTTTGAGATTTTTGTTTGATAAGCAAGATGATAAGCCTAGGTTGATTAGATGGGTGCTCTTACTGTAAGAATTTGATCTTGAGATTAAGGACAAGAAGGGTAGTGAGAATGTGGTTGCAGATCATTTGTCCAGGTTACTTCTTGATGAAGAAGGGAACAAGCTTCCCTTGAGTGAAAACTTTCCAGATGAGCAGTTATTTGCAATTGATTTATACCCTCCATGGTATGCAGATATTGTTAATTATATAACTACTAAGGTTTTTCCTCCAGGTATTTCGAGCCAAGAAAGGAAGTGATTAGTGTCTATGTCTAGGTACTACTATTGGGACGAGCCCTACTTGTTCAAATTTTGTCCAGATCAAATTATCAGAAGGTGTGTTCTTGAGGAGGAGCATATGAGCATTCTCCAACATTGTCATCAGTTTGCATGTGGAGGAAACTTTGGAGCAAAGAGAACAACACTTAAGGTATTACAATCTGGGTTCTATTGGCCAAATGTGTTTAAAGATGCTTTTTGATTTTGCAGCTCTTGTGACAGATGCCAATGAACAGGGAAAATCTCTTCTAGAAATCAGATGCCATTGCAAAACATTCAAGTGGTAGAGCTCTTTGACGTGTGGGGTATCGACTTCATGGGTCCATTTCCTAACTCATTTGGTTATTTATATATTCTTGTGGGTGTGGATTATGTATCTAAATGGGTCGAGGTTGTCCCCTCAAAAACTAATGATCACAAAGTTGTTGTGAAGTTCTTGCAGGATAACATCTTTACTAGGTTTGGGACACCAAGGACAATAATTAGTGATGGAGGTAGCCACTTCAACAACCAGGCTTTTGCTTCCTTAATGAAGAAATATGGGATCACACATAAGGTTGGCACTCCATATCATCCTCAAACCAGTGGTCAAGTGGAGATAAGCAATAGAGAGATCAAGCTATAAGGGTGAGCTATATGTTTAAATTCTGTGAGCAGCGATTGAACTGAACGTTCCAAGTGCATCCAGCAGGAATCGAACCTACGAATTTTCGCCCCTTTCTTAGGTTGGTATAGGCTGGGCGCTTTAACCATTCAGCCATGGATGCACAAAGAGGTTCATCGATGAAACTGCATTGGGCCTTGTCTTTCAAGGAAAGACTAGCTCTTACTTACTCGTTGTTTAGCAAGCCTGGTTCCCGGGCACTACGGTAGGACGTGGATCGATCATGACGAGAATGGACTTCTCCATAATGTAATGTAATAGAAGAGTAAGAGTCTGATTCCCCAGGCTTTATCCCTTCTTGACCATACGAAGGAGATATTAATTCAATTCAGGCGGGTAAGGGCTTGGCTTGACCATGTGTTCTCCCCTGGTCGGGTCGGAGAACTATAATTGGTTAGGGTAGATAGTGAGCCTTAATTCGCCTTTGTTAATAGAATCAATCAATTAATCATCCTTGTTACTTTGTTTTTTTCTGCACTTACTTTATTTATCTTTATTTATCTTGCTTATTACGTTAGGTGTAGGTTTAATTTGGAGTCTTGTCATGTCTTAGTGTCTATTGTGGTTTCTTTATTGCTTTGTGTGTCTTTAATTTGAGTTAATAAAATCTGAACTTAATTGGATTAACTGTTGAACAAGTCCTGGAGGGATAGACCTTTGCTTGTCATCATACTATCTCCATCGATTTTGTGCACTTGCAAAGATATAACTGTTAAGAGTAGAGTTCATATTCATTGTTTTCTTCATTTTAACTATAAAGAAGGTTCCCATTGTTAGGGTGAGGTGCAAGTTCACCATAGGTTCTATACTGGCTCCTCCGAATGCAACTAAAGGCGGCGTGGTGGTATCTATTGTAACGACCCGGACCAGAAATTTAATTATTTTGAGAATATGACGATTTTATCCTTGGTCGGTAAAGGGCATGGAAATCAAGTTTTGTTTCGAAACTTATTAGGCGGTGTTTCGGGTACCATTGCATAGGTCTCGAACTCACGAGTTCGTAGACAGGCGGGCATGCAGAAAACGGAGTTTGTGTACGAAAGTTATGGGTCTAGATGTGCAAGGGCATTTTGGTAATTTTGGTTTGGGAGAAGATATTTTAACCCCAATAATTTTTACATCTTCATGGACATCTTAACTTCATCTTCATCTGATTATCACTCATCTCTCTCGCTGAAACACAAACACACCGAACCCGTACGAAAAACACACCCAAAACCCACAAAGTCAATTTTTGATTCAAGGCTTTAGCTTCCATTTTTTATCAACTAATCGTATTCTACTCCTTCCCACGATCACAACCGTACCAATCATCGAAGGTTATACCGGTTGATGATATGATATGATATTCGAGGATACTTTCCGACCGATGTGATATCATAGTATAGAGAGTTGTGATACAGGACTAGCACACATCAAGGGATACCCTGGTGGCTAGGTATATGCCAGTCGAGGGATATGCCGACTGATGTGATATGATAGCCAAAGGTTATACTGGCTGATGATATGATATGATAGTCGAGGATACTTGCCGACTGATGTGATATCATAGTACAGAGAGTTGCGATACAGGACTAGCACACCCCAAGGGATACCCTGGTGGCTAGGGATATGCCAGTCGAGTGATATGCCGACTGATGTGATATGATAGCCGAAGGTTATACCGGTTGATGATATGATATGATAGTCGAGGATACTTACCGACTGATGTGATATCATAGTACAGAGAGTTGTGATACAGGAATAGCACACCCACAGGGATACCCTGGTGGCTAGGGATATGCCAGTCGAGGGATATGCCGACTGATGTGATATGATAGCCGAAGGTTATACCGGCTGATGATATGATATGATAATCGAGGATACTTGCCAACTGATGTGATATCATAGTACAGAGAGTTGTGATACAGGACTAGCACATCCCAAGGGATACCCTGGTGGTTAGGGATATGCCAGTCGAGGGATATGTCAACTGATGTGATATGATAGCCGAAGGTTATACCGGCTAATGATATGATATGATAGTCGAGGATACTTGTCGACTGATGTGATATCATAGTACAGAGAGTTGTGATACAGGACTAGCACACCCTAAGGAATACCCTGGTGGCTAGGGATATGCCAGTCGAGGGATATGCCGACTGATGTGATATCATCGTACAGAGAGTTGTGATACAGGACTAGCACACCCCAAGGGATACCCTGGTGGCTAGGGATTTGCTAGTCGAGGGATATGCCGACTGATGTGATATGATAGCCAAAGGTTATACCGGCTGATGGTATGATATGATAGTCGAGGATACTTGCCGACTTATGTGATATCATAGTACAGAGAGTTGCGATACAGGACTAGCACACCCCAAGGGATACCCTGGTGCCTAGGGATATGCCAGTCGAGGGATATGCCGACTGATGTGATATTATAGCCGAAGGTTATACCGGCTGATGATATGATATGATAGTCGAGGATACTTGCCGACTGATGTGATATCATAGTACAGATAGTTGTGATACAGGACTAGCACACCCCAAGGGATACCCTGGTGGCTAGGGATATGTCAGTCGAGGGATATGCCGACTGATGTGATATGATAGCCGAAGGTTATACCGGCTGATGATATGATATGATATTCGAGGATACTTGCCGACTGATCTGATATCATATTACAGAGAGTTGTGATATAGGACTAGCACACCCCAAGGGATACCCTGGTGGCTAAGGATATGATAGTCGAGGGATATGCCGACTGATGTGATATGATAGCTGAAGGTTATACTGGCTGATGATATGATATGATAGTCAAGGATACTTGCCGAGTGATGTGATATCATAGTACAGAGAGTTGTGATACAGGACTAGCACACCCTAAGGGATACCCTGGCGGCTAGGGATATGCCAGTCGAGGGATATGCCGACTGATGTGATATGATAGTCAGAGGTTATACCGACTGATGATATGATATGATAGTCGAGGATACTTGCCGACTGATGTGATATCATAGTACAGAGAGTTGTGATACAGGACTAGCACACCCCAAGGGATACCCTGGTGGCTAGGGATATGCCAGTCGAGGGATATGCCGACTGATGTGGTATGATAGCCGAAGGTTATACCGGCTGATGATATGATATGATAGTCAAGGATACTTGCCGACTGATGTGATATCATAGTACAGAGAGTTATGATACAGGACTAGCACATCCCAAGGGATACCCTGGTGGCTAGGGATATGTCAGTCAAGGGATATGCCGACTGATGTGATATGATAGCCGAAGGTTATACCGGCTGATGATATGATATGATAGTCGAGGATACTTGCCGACTGATTTGATATCATAGTACAGAGAGTTGTGATACAGGACTACCACACCCTAAAGGATACCCTGGTGGCTAGGGATATGCCAGTCGAGGGATATGCCGACTGATGTGATATGATAGCCGAAGGTTATACCGGCTGATGATATGATATGATAGTCGAGGATACTTGTCGACTGATGTGATATCATAGTACAGAGAGTTGTGATACAGGACTAGCACTCCCCAAGGGATACCCTGGTGGCTAGGGATATGCCAGTCGAGGGATATGCCGACTGATGTGATATGATAGCCGAAGGTTATACCGACTGATGATATGATATGATAGTCGAGGATACTTGCCGACTTATATGATATGATAGCCGAGGATATTTCCGGCTCTAATATGGTTTGACGACGATTGTCATGTGCTTAATCAGCCTATGAAAATAGTTCGTCATCCGGGTATGTGGGTTGGTGTGGGCGGTGACCCAGAGTGACGAATTATTGTTGGTTCACAAGTATCTGACTAGTCGGTTGTCTTGTGGTATTCCAGTAGAGATGTCAGTAGTGTCTGACCTACTGACATTTGGTGTCAGAGGGTATTCCTATTTGGACCACCACTATTCCGAGGTCTATGCTTTGACCTGTATACTATCCTGCGTCTGACAGGTAGGAGTGGTCAGTAAGTACAGAGATTCTGTCGAAAACCCTGTAAGGTTTACTAAAAATTATTTAAGGATAAAGGGTATTTCTGGTATTTAAATTTTGAGGTAAAAGAGCTGTCAGACGGGATAAGGGTTCTTTCCGGGTTTCGAGGGGAAATTCGGGAAGGGTCCTTACAAGTGGTATCAGAGCTCTAGATTAACTTCCTGCAGACCGCACACTTGTGTGCAAATTATTTAAGGATTTCTGTTAACAAGATGCCTCCGAGGCGTTTACCTCTTTAGCGACCTTGAACTGAATAGGAGGTTGGTTCTTTAACCTGAGTTAGTGAAATTTCGGGGACGATTTCTGTAAGGGGGGAAATTTGTAACAAGCCAGACCAGAAATTTAATTATTTTGAGAATATGACGATTTTACCCTTGGTCGGTAATGAGCATGGAAATCAAGTTTTGTTTCGGCACTTATTAGGCTGTGTTTCGGGTACCGTTGCGTAGGTCTCGAACTCACGAATTCGTAGACAGGCGGCACGCAGAAAACGGAGTTCGTGTACGAAAGTTATAGGATTGTGCAAGGGCATTTTGGTAATTTTGGTTTGGGAGAAGATATTTTAACCCCAATCATTTTTACATCTTCATGGACATCTTAACTTCATCTTCATCTGATTATCACTCATCTCTCTCGCTGAAACATAAACACACCGAACCCGTGCGAAAAACACACCCAAAATCCACAAAGTTAACTTTTGATTCAAGGCTTTAGCTTCCATTTTTGATCAACCAATCGTATTCTACTCCTTCCCACGATCACAACCGTACCAATTATAAGGTTATACCGGCTGATGATATGATATGATAGTCGAGGATACTTGCCAACTGATGTGATATCATATTACAGAGAATTGTGATACAGGACTAGGACACCCCAAGGGATACCCTGGTGGCTAGGGATATACCGGTCGAGGGATATGCCGACTGATGTGATATGATAGCCGAAGGTTATACCGGCTGATGATATGATATGATAGTCGAGGATACTTGTCGACTGATGTGATATCATAGTACAGAGAGTTGTGATACAAGACTAGCACACCCCAAGGGATACCTTGGTGGCTAGGGATATGCCAGTCGAGGGATATGCCGACTGATGTGATATGATAGCCGAAGGTTATACCGGCTGATGATATGATATGATAGTCGAGGATACTTGCCGACTGATGTGATATCATAGTACAGAGAGTTGTGATACAGGACTACCACACCCTAAAGGATACCCTGGTGGCTAGGGATATGCCAGTCGAGGGATATGCCGACTGATGTGATATGATAGCTGAAGGTTATACCGGCTGATGATATGATATGATAGTCGAGGATACTTGCCGACTGATGTGATATCATAGTACAGAGAGTTGTTATACAGGACTAGCACTCGCCAAGGGATACCCTGGTGGCTAGGGATATGCCAGTCGAGGGATATGCCGACTGATGTGATATGATAGCCGAAGGTTATACCGACTGATGATATGATATGATAGTCGAGGATACTTGCCGACTTATATGATATGATAGCCGAGGATATTTCCGGCTCTAATATGGTTTGACGACGATTGTCATGTGCTTAATCAGCCTATGAAAATAGTTCGTCATCCGGGTATGTAGGTTGGTGTGGGCGGTGACCCAGAGTGACGAATTATTGTTGGTTCACAAGTATCTGACTAGTCGGTTGTCTTGTGGTATTCCAGTAGAGATGTCAGCAGTGTATGACCTACTGACATTTGGTGTCAGAGGGTATTCCTATTTGGACCACCACTATTCCGAGGTATTGGCTTTGACATGTATACTATCCTGCGTCTAACAGGTAGGAGTGGTCAGTAAGTACAGAGGTTCTGTCGGAAACCCTGTAAGGTTTACAAAAAATTATTTAAGGATAAAGGGTATTTTTGGTATTTAAATTTTGAGGTAAAAGAGCTGTCAGACGGGATAAAGGTTCTTTCCGGGTTTCGAGGGGAAATTCAGGAAGGGTCCTTACATCTAGGGCAGCTGTGCTCAGTCCAATTTGCACAAATGCTGGGAGGAAAAGTATGTTGGTTGAGCTGCCACCATCGACTAGCACTCTAGAGACCTCACAATTAGCTATCTGGGATGTGACTACGAGGGCGTCATCATGTGGTTGGCGGGTCTCTCTACCCTCAATTTCTGAAAAGGTGATGGGGCATGATTCGATCCTACTCCTCTTCTCTGGCCTATACGAATGCTGCACAAATAGGGTGTGTTTGCTCTCTTGTACCGCTTCCCACGAATAACTCTTACAGCTGCGGTTAGAGGAACCCGAGAGTATGGGTCCTTCTGAAATGGTAACTATGAAACGTCTAGGCTATGGTGCCACAGTAAGGGCTAAAGATGGGTCCTCCACCAGAGGAATGGGTACCAGTCTTGCCACAAATTCAACCAAGCGGCCTCGCCGTATTAGGGCCTTAATTTCGTCCTTAACTGCCTATAATTATTAGTGTGGTGGCCTTAATTGTGTTGGTACCGGCAGTATGTGGAATCATCCCTCCTACCTTGGAATGATCAGTTCAGAGGTTGTGGGGTAGGCAGTTCCCTTTCGATGATATTGAAGACTCTGGTGCTGGTAGTAGTGAGAAGGGTGTAGCTGGAGAAGCTTTGGGGTCTGCCTTGGCGATAGTCATTCCTTCGGTTGGTGAATTCTTGGTCATAGCGTCTTCTTCGTCCCGACTGTCCGTGATAATTACTGGTACTCTAACCATGATCTCGTCCATGGTTTACTTTAGACGATGGTGGTGGTTGGGCGGTGGCCTTCCTAGAGTCATTAAGTTGTTCAGCCCTGCTATACCTGGTCGCCTCGCGGAGAAGGTCTTTGTAAGTCTCAGGAGGGTTTTTGGTCATTGAGAAGAAGAAGTCATCCGCTCTAAGTCCTCCCATCAAGGCGTTGTGTGTCGTCGCGTCATCAACACCTATGCATTTTGCGTATTCGTTGCTGAAGCGAGTGATGTACTCCCTGAGTGGCTCTGTTGGCCCTTGTCGGACAGCGCTAAGATCGGTAGCTGTGTACAGGCGGTTAGATATGATCATATACCTCAACAGGAAGACTTTCTTGAGGTCAGCAAAACAAGATATTGATTCAGAGGCAAGGTGTTTGAACCAATTGCCGAAAGGTCCCCTCAAGGTGGTAGGGAACATGCGGTACTGGCTGGCTTCGTTGGCACCCCTGCCTTCCATCGCGTACCTGAAATTGTCGAAATGGTCGAAGGGATCAGTAGAACCATCATAGGAAGAAATCTTCAGTGACTTTGGGTCACCCATGGTTTCAGCTGCGAGGAGGTCTTGGGTGTATGGCAAGATTTCTTCCTCGAGATATTCCGCCGAGCGGGTACCCGAGGGCTAGCTGGACTCCATTTTCCCAAGACGATCCCAAATGTTTTTCAGCTCCCCATTCATCAGTTCTCTGAGTCTTGTTCTCAACCCCTCCGGGTTAGGATCCTCCAAGTCAACCACCAAGTTCCTGGCTTTCCTTGCTGACAGCTCCTTCCTTTGGTCTAGAGTATGTCAAGCGTCATCCTCGCCTAGAAGGGTAGCAGGTTCAGCGGTGACCAATCCTACAGTTTGGTTGTCCGACGTCCCTATGTTCCCTAGTGTTGGGGTACCAGCTGGGTTATAGGTCCCAGGAGGTCCAAAGAGGTGGTCTTCAACTATTTGGGCACGCGCAGCGTTCTGGTTGAGGCACTCTCAAGTCTGCAAGATCTTATTTGTCAGGTGGTTGTGCTGAGCCTGGAAAGTCATATTCTACGTGTGAAGTGAGTTGCTGATGGTTTGGATATTTTCCATTCCACTAAGAAGTTCAAACATTCTCCCTTCTAAGTCTCATATTCAGGTTTTCTCTCGTTGGCGCTTCTTCTTGCTTTTTTCAGTATTGCAGGTAGCCAAGGCTCCTAGTCCGTGAGGTACCATGTAGAGTTAGTGGGCTTGCTGGTCCTGGCTTTAGGGAAAAGTGGTAGCTGGTCGTCAAGTTCCCACAGATGACTCCAACTATTGACAAGTGGGTCATACCCGACAACTGCAGGTCCCTTGGGGGATGGGACAACTCCTAGGTTCCGTGAACGAGGTGGTCGGATTTCCTCCCACAATGGCAGAAGATAGCGTAGGCATCAAGTCTTCTAGATCTTCCGTGTGAGTGGATCCCTCTTCACCTCATATGGAATTACCTGGGAGAAAATAAGATGAAGAAAAGGAAAAGGAAAACGAAAATCAAGCTTGGGAGTGCGGTGTGGCTCCGGCCACTTGGTCTCTGATGCCTAAGTAAGTATTTGTTTAGAAAGAAGATGGAAAAAATATGATTCTAGTGAGTGAAAACATTTAGACAGAGTTTATTTGCTTACTTGAAGTTAGATTGTGATGTAGAAGTAGAGGGGTATTTATAGGGAAAGGAATAAGGATTGCTACCTCTTCTATCTGGACCGTGGTACCCATCGTGGAGCCGGGTACCACCCTGACTGCTACCTCATGTTAGACCTTGACTTTAGGGGACTTCACCATATGAGTGACATCTGTCCCCCTAGACGTTAGCCTAGGGTCTTTGAAATTGGAGTTTCTCTGCCCATAGCCTTCTAAAATGGCTTGAGGGGCACTTTCGAGGCAAGACTTTCTCCACCATGGTAAATGTGACAAGTGTTCTTGCTTTACAGCTGTAGATATAAAGGTGTCAAGTGATGTCTGTGATGGCTTAGCCTCGTCTGGCTACCCGCTTCCCGAGTAGGCCATCGAGGGCTAACCTGATAGGCGACTTTGTGCTACTCCATGTCTTCTGACCAGCACTCTTAGTCTCCTTGGGCCTAGGCTTAGGGCAAGCTTTATGGGCTTGGGTCAGCCATGGATCCCTCTAGTGGATCCTAGGGTTTGTCTTTAGTGAGTCCCGACCAAGTCCTGTCAAGTATTATTTGCTAGATTCGGCTCGGCTTATGATGGCTATCAACAATGGGTTTAGAGAAATTGTGATATTGCTACTGGTAGTCCAATCTCATTATAGTAAGATGGACCCTCACCAACCATCAATGCATATGGTGGGTTTAGAAAATTTTTTTGACCAAAAAAAAAAAAATTGTTAGAGATGAAATTGAAAACGATACAATTGTTTGGACCCTCGCCGAATTGGGATGTGCAGCCACATATTGTGGTAGTCCTCTAGACCTCTCTAGTATTCTATTACAAAATCTTGTTAGCTAGGAACCATCTAGATGAGTACATAATCTTCTACATGCACTTATTTGTTTATATCTTCATCTCCCTGGACTTCTCTTGCATAGTCTACACTCATCTTCCCTCATCTTGATTTCTCTAAATTTATCTACATTTTTTCTCAATTCATCTCCTTTGTTCTTGACTTGTCTAGAAACTTCTAAACAAATGTGCATTATAATTTATTCCCAACATTAAGAAAATAAAGTTTGGACAATGAGCCAATTTGAATTGGAAGTTTTCCACTAAGGGTGTTTCCGTACAAGTGAAGGTATTGGAGGTTAGAGCAATGTGAGATGTTAAAGGGAATCTCACCGCTAAAGTAATTGATATTAAGCTGCAAAACCTGCAATTGATATAGGTTAGTATCGTCCTATTGCTCTTGCCAATTTTATTTTTAAGATTATTCCTAAGATCATTTCCATGTGGCTCGCTCCTATAGCATCTCGAATAATTTCCCCGCAACAACATGCCTTTGTCCCAGGCCGGAATATTTCTGACGGTATCATCCTCACTTCATAGTGCTTTAATTTGCTAGATAGTGTGTGTTTGGGTGGTAACGTTGCTATTAAACTGGATGTCGCTAAGGCTTTTGACACTTTATCATGGGAGTTTTTATTAATTAGGTACGGACCATATTGCATTCGACCAAGCTCTCTATTATCGTTAATGGTCAAGTTACTGGCTATTTTTCATGTGGGCATGGGATTCGTCAAGGTGATCCTATCTCCCCATTATTATTTTGCCTTGCAGAAGAGGTACTTAGTCGTGGTATTTCCCATTTGGTTCACTCATGACAACTTGGGACAATTTCTTTTCCTCGAGGAGTGCAAATTGTTTCTCATGTGTTATTTGCAGATGATATTATTTTGTTTTGTAGAGGAGGCTTAACGAATCTGCCTGCTCTTCTTGATTTTCTGAAAGAGTATGAGGCTAATTTGGACCAAGTGGTTAATAAGTCCAAATCGAATATTTTTCTGGGTAAGCCTATTTTGCATAGGAAGCATTTAATTTCGAAGACTTTAGGCATCAAGGTGGGGTCAGCTCATTTTAATTATTTGGGTGTTCCCATCTTTAAAGGGAAACCTCGGACTATTTATCTACAAATCATAGCTGATAAAATCAAAGCCAAGTTGTCCTGATGGAAGAGTTCACATCTTTCAATGGCGGGTGGGCTCCAATTGTTAAAGTCAGTGGTGGCTAGTATGCTTGTTCATAGCTTTCAAATCTATGAGTGGCCAATTTCTCTACTTCAACGTATCGAGGCATGGTGTCGAAATTTTCTCTGGTTTGGTTCTTTTGACAAGAGGGGCGTTCCTTTAGTTGTTTGGAGCAGGTGTTATGCTCCTATTTCAGAAGGTGGTTTGGGTCTCAAGCAGCTTGTGGTTCTTAATTGAGTCTTCCTTTTGAAAAAAAGGTTGGGATTTTTATCTTCTAATTCTTATGGTTGCCAGTTTCTTCGAAATCGGTTCTGGAGATGAGGTAGGATTCGTTCATCGTATGTTTCTTCTTCTATTTGGTCTGGTAACAAGCGTGTTTGGCCAAACGTAATGGATAATACTCGATATTTGTTGGGTAACGGTAACAATACATCCTTTTGGTGGGACCATTTTATTGGACTACCTCTGGCCAGTTATTTTGGTCTTCATCCCTCTCTTCGTAAACATATGTGTGAACAAGTTTCTCAGTATCTTTTTTATGGGGACTGGCATCTACCGCCCCTCCTAACACTTAATTATCCAACAGTCTGTGACAAAGTTAAGGCTTCTCCTTTTTTCAAGGATCCTAATGTCGTTGATCTTTTGGTTTGGTCAATCCTCATCTGGAACTCTTACTGCTAAAGCGTCTTATGAGTTTGTGCACCCTAAGCTTTCTACTGTTCCTTGGTGTAAGATGATATGGAGGAGTTATATTGAGCCTCGGAAATCTTTCATAGTTTGGAAAGTAATGCATGGCAGGTTACTCACTGATGATTTTTTGCAAAGACGAGGTGTAACTATTGCTTCTAATGTGCTCATTTTGCAAGTTGGCCTCAGAGTCCATCACTCATTTATTCTCTGGTTGCCTATTTGCATGTTCTATTTGGAGATATATGTTTTCTCTTTTTGGTATGAGTTTTGTCGCATGCCCTTTGGATATTATTTTTTGTGCTAGACTCCATGGAAAATTTAGCCCGCAACTTATGGATTTGTGGCTCCTTATGTTTTGTAATGTTATTTGGCTGATCTGGGATTTACGGAATAAGTTACGATTTGAGGAGCAAGTTGCTACGGTTTCTTATGCTTGTCGTAAAGTTGTTAATCATGTTCGGGCCTCTTGCACTCTTGCCAAGGGTAATATGTATAATCAGGTGCAGGATTTATGTGTTGTTCGGGCGTTTGAGGCACCATGTTAGCCTCGTCTTTGCCAAAAAATTGTGGAGGTCATCTGGCATCCCCCTTGTATTGGTTATGTTAAAGTTAATACAGATGGGGCTCGTAAGGGTAATTCTGGTAAAGCTAGTTCGGGAGGGATTTTCCGTGATTATCAAGGGCATGTATTTGGGGCATTTAGCTCTAACTTGAATGTTCCAAGTGCCGTGCACGCAAAAATTCTAGCGGTTATTTGGATAATATTTGGATAGAAACATATTCGAAATTAGTCACTCTTTACTTTAGTTCTCCACTTATGGTCCCTTGGAAACTCCGCGTGGATTGGCAGAATTGCTTGTTTCGTCTCTGTCAAATGTCAGTTAGGATATCTCATATTTTTTGTGAAGGTAATTATGCCGCAGATGCTTTTGCAAACCATGGTGCTCTCGGGGCCGGTTTTACTTGGTGGGACTCCCCTCCAACTTTTATTTCACATTTTTGTCGTAGGGACTGGTTGGGTATGCCCAACTACCGTTTCATATAGTTATGTTTTGGTCTTTCTTGTATTCTTTTTGCAAGGTTTTGGCTTTTTGTCCCCCTCGTTGTATTTCTTTTTCTTAATAAATTTTGGCTAGTGTGGGTGCTTAGAGGGATGGGGGGTGTTCTATCGAGAGCTCAATTCCCTCTCATTTGCTTTGTGCGTTGAGAGGGAAGGCTTCTGTAGTAGTCCAATGATTGAGCCCTGATGTGTAGTTCTGCTCGCCTAATCCTTTATCGCCCTTCTAGTGACGTTATAAAAAAAAAACTGCAAAACATGTAGCCGGAACAAACGACCAATTTCTGGAGGGATATCGCGGTTGAAGCTGTAGTTTTAGAGGTATTTACACATATTTGTCATCAAGCAATTGCAGTCTAACTTTTTTTTTTATCAGAAAGAGTAATTCATTGATTGAAAAGCTATTACATAGAGCATGGGCAATGTAGGGCCTCATTAAAACCTTGTAATAAAACCCGCTAGTCAGGGAAATCCGATCAAGAAAAAAGAGTGCCCACCCAATAGGCTGGAACAAAAAAACGAATACAGCAGAAACTAGCTCAAACAAAAGAAATTATCACCACAAGTCACACGACATAGAATCCTTGAAGTTCAGACTTGTAAACTAACCAAACCTCCCATGCACCTTCGGCATCTAGACCTCTTGACGCAGAAGCACACCAGCAGCAAGTCATTCGGACCTGCTACATTATATCAGCATTAATAACCTCCACCGCCCACGGCGGTGCCGAATCAAACCACAGTCGTCGAGTCTGGTCTCTCAGCCCCACTTTAGAAAATAAATGAGCAGCTCTGTTACCCTCACGCCGCTGGAACCTCACCTGGGACGCACGAGTTTGCCGCAGAAGCCAGTGTGCATCGCTGGTAAGAACCCCTATGCTGCTCCAGCACTATTTTACAGTTTTCAGCACCTTAACCACTTGCAATGAGTCCAGTTCCACTACTAGGTCTCGAATTCTGATCTGCAAAGCCAACATTAATCCCTCACAAATAGCCGTGAGCTCCGTAGCCTCAACTGTGAGTCCCATCGGAGCTGCAGCGGCAAAGACAAAGGAGCCATGATGGTCTCGGATGAGGCCTCCCACGCCTCTCTCCCTACCTGATCTACCTATAGCTCCATCAGCATTTAGTTTAAATTCATTAACACATGGTTCTAACCAACGAACCTGACTGGGCGGGGGAGTAGGTAGACTTGGAGCTTTAGCAGTTTTAAATTGCTCCTGGGATCTAAGCAGTTTTTCAGCCTATTGATCAACATCCACTCCCTTGTTCCTATGAATGAAGAGGTTCCTCAAGTACCAAGCCTCCCAACATCCCCAAATTAACATGTCAATCTCCTCCCGTCCTAAAACATTAATAACAGCTTGGAGAAAATCTGCAAAAGAAAGATTAGAGGACTCAACAATAAAAGGGCAAGGTAACAAGCTCCAAAGCTTCCTACTGACTTTACGACCCCACACAGCATGTACCACATCTTCTGGTTGTTTTCCACAACGTTGGCAAAGGGGAGAGTCCACCACCTTTCTCTTAAAAAGATTCAGGGCAGTAGGCATAGCATTATTACAAGCCTTCGAGAGAAAAAATTTAATTTTGGGTGGAACATTTGAATTCCAGACCTGCTTCTAGAACTTCACCATCCTACTAGGATCAGACAAACTAGCTGCCCTACCATCTTGATCTTCTACCAAATTCAAAGCCACTCTATAGCCTGACTTAACCGTGTATTGCATGTTTTTTGTGAAGCCCCAACAAAGCCCGTCAGGATCCCTCCTCACGAAACCTAGAGGGATACTCAATATAGCTTCCACCTCATCCTCCATGAACACCTCATTGAGCAGATTCAAATTCCAAACACCCAACACAGAAATTAGCTCTGACACCATGGCCTCACAATGAAGTTTGTACACCGGATGAAACAACCCCGGCTTTGGAATCCAACGATCATAAAAAACATGAATATTAGCTTCTGTCCCCACACGACATCGCAGCCCCTCTGCAATTATGTCCCACCCCCATAAAATAGAACGCCATATAAGAGATGGAGATGTACCCAAATTCAAATGAAAGAGATCATCGTCAGTATAGTAACAGGCTCGCCACCATCGAATTAGGCTTTTCCATCAAACGCCATTTCTGCTTAGCTACCATTGCCCTATTGAAGAACTCAAAATTCTTGAACCCCATGCCTCCCAAACTCTTCGGTTTACAAAGTTTTTGCCAACACATCCAATGTATCCCTTTTTGTCCCCCATTTCCCCACCAATAGCGGGCAATAGCCGCAGAAAATTCAGAACATAGTGCGCAGGGCAGCTGGAAAACACTCATGGCGTAGGTAGGCATAGCTTGAGCCACAGTTTTTATTAATACTTCCTTCCCAGCAACCGACAACAACTTAGAACTCCAACCATTAAGTTTTGACTGGATGGCAACCTTCACTGCCCCAAACATTTTCCTTTTGCTACGGTGAGATAACGTGGGTAGGCCCAAATACTTCTCATGGAAGTCAACAATTCTAATACTTAGCATAGTAGAGAGCAGATGCTTAGTGGTCAAATCTGTATGTGGGATGAAACAGGCAGCCGACTTCTCAAAATTAATCTTCTGTCCCGACACCTTCTTATACAGCCGAAGCAATTCTAGCAGTGCATGTCCTTCCCTCAAATGAGCATTATAGAATAGTAAACTGTCATCTGCAAAGAAAAGATGGGTAAAAGAGGGTTCTTGGGTGCCACTTTAACACCATGAAGTCGCCGTTGTGATTGAGCTCTCGATAGCAACGCTGACAGACCTTCAGCACAAAAAAGAAACAAATAAGGGGAGAGAGGATCTCCCTGCCGGAGGCCCCTTTGAGGGATGATTGGTCCCTTAAGAAATCCGTTAACCTTCACCGAATACAAAACAGAGGAAATACAGCCCATAATCAAACTGATAAAATGGTCTTGGAAACCCAATATGCGCATAATCTCCTCCACAAAACATCATTCCACCCTATCATAAGCTTTGGACATATCTAATTTTAGCACCATCTTTTTCAAATCATATCCTCCCCTTCTACAATTGGCGTGGATACTCTCAAAAGCGGCTATAGTATTGGCCAAAATTAGCCTAGCTGGGACAAAAGCACTCTGAAATTCTGATATCACCTCAGGCATGATTGATTTCAAGCGATTAACAATTGTCTTTAAGATAATCTTATAAACAATGGAGCACAAAATGATAGGTCGAAATTCTGTCACCCTTGTTGGCATATGAACCTTTGTTATAAGAGCAATGATGGTTTGATTTGTCACTCATCCCCACACCTTCGTTGAGAACTTGGAGGCAAAACTGCGAAATATCATCCCAACAATTGACCAATATGTTTGATAAAAAAAATAGAAGGTATCCCATCATAACCTGGAGCTTTGGATGGTGCCATGGAGAACATATCCTTTTCAAGCTCCTCTCTGTTGAAAGGTCGTGACAGCCTCTCATTTTGCCTTGTTGAAACTCTTGGTTGAACTGCGGAGAGTACCTCCAACAGATTTGTAGGCTGAGAAGAAGTGAACAGCTTCCCAAAATATCCGCAGAAGGCCCTCCCAATTGAATCCTCAGTGTGACACCAAGTGTTGCCAGCATCCTAAACCTCATTGATATTATTTCTACTCCCTCTTTACTTTGCAATGCTGTGGAAAATTTTGGTATTGCGATCTCCATTTTTTAACCACTCCACCCTCGCCCTTTGCTTCCAGAGAGCTTCCTCCCGGTCTAGAATCCCATCCAGTTCACATAACAGGCTAGAATGGATGTGGTCCCTTACTTGTGAATCACGTTCCGATTGTACCCCATCAATTTTGGCCTGTACGACCTTGATTCGCTTAGGCAGAGAGCCAACAATGTCAACATTCCATTGTTGAAGCCCAGCCTGGCACGCCCCCAATTTCATCTTAACAGACACATCGCTCTCCCAAGCCCTTTTCCACCTGCCAAAATTCAACAACGCCTCTTCTCCATCCACTGTATAAGTACATTCCTGGAAGATGTGGGATAGACGCCCACAATGCAAACAAAACTGCGGGATTCTCTCATATTCAACCTCGTACGGACTTGGAGGTGCATCCATATTCAGCCTCAATGTAATCCACCGTTTCAAGGGATCGCTTAGATTTAGATTAGATCTTATTCTCAAAAATCTTCCCATACAGTCACCGTTCAATCCCTTATCAGTCATAACAAAATAATCAACATGATTACCAATTCATTCCGCCATAGCCGCACCGTGAGAAATAACGGAGGGATACCACGCTAGCGGATCCAAACATGTTGAAAGTCCAACTGCACCATAGCAAGATCAACCCTTCCATCTATGTGATTGAGGGCCAAAAGCGCCCCATTAAAATTCCAAGGAGCCCCTCGTAAAACCTTGCGTCTGTCAAAGTCAAATTTGAAGGAAAAGAGGATGCGATCAGAGTCCTCCAGGTAGGTTATGGAAACTGCATCCCTCAAATGCCAGATTTGCTTCATCGTCCCACCTAAGGCTTCCTTGTTGTAGGGTTTGGACGTGAGCAACTTGCTAACAAGAAAAAACCGATCAGCGGACAAAGGTTCCAGATCCTCCAAGCCAACAATCTCTGTATTCTCTTCTTCTGTGATAGCAAGAGAGTGACCAATGGAAGAAACCATCTCCTTCACTCCAATCATTCTACACAACCAAAAGCAACACCAGCAGAATAACCTTTGTGTGAATGAAACGAGACAAAGGGGAAAACGCATAACCTGTGTTAAACCCTGTCCGCCAAGCTGCTATTTTCAAAACTCAAAACCCTAACCCTAGAAGAGCAGGAAGGACTTCTTTCTTTTCTCCGGAGCAGTAGTTTTATTGTATTCTAATTTATCTTTGCTTTATATATATCCTTATTCTATCAATGAAATTTCGTATATTATCCAAAAAAAAATTGAGTTATTGGCTTCAAGTAAGATTATATATGGTTGTGCATATAATCATTTTAAATCACTTTCATTACTACTACATTTAATTTTTTTATAATCTATTCAATTTAGTATTTTCTAATTTTTATAATAAAATTAGCTTTATTATGAAATCCAAATCTAAATCCTGTTAGAATAAAACGAAGTCTAAGGGCCCGTTTGGTAATATTTTACAAAAACTGTATTGAAAATTGAAAATGGAAAGTTCAATTATGCATATTCAAGATTTGAGAATGCATTTGGCATACAATTTTCTAAAATCAAAAACAATAAGAACACGTTTGGTACTAATATTTGAAAATACGGAAAATAATAAATATGTGCTTGGAATTACTTGTTTATAATATTTTTTCCCAAGATTACAAATGAGCAAAATAAAATAATTTTAATCTGTAGCATGATAAAAAAAGTTAATGCATCATCAAGAACGTTTCTTGCACATATAAATATAAAATATACATATATATATATATATATATATATATTTCAAATAACTTGGAAAAATTCATCAACTAATAAATAACAAAACTACTACGCATTATGAGCTAAGTCACACCATAAATCTGATGCAATCTTATTTCTATTATTAGTCATATGTGCAAGATTTTCTGAAAACATATCTATATTCGGCGTTGGTGTATTTTCTTCTTCACATATCATGTCTTCTATTTGGAACTCTTCAAACATTCTATCATGTTGAGCCTGTTTTCGAATAAAATTGTGTATAACACAAGATGCAATAGGAATGCGCCGCTGCCTACATGGAGGATAATTAGGCATTAATTTCAAGATTGGAAAGTGCGCTTTCAAGACACCAAAAGGCTACAAGAAGGATAGCAAAAGGCTACCAAAGGATAGTTCTAATCAAGGGAAAGAGGCAATTAATTCAATAATATATATGCACAATACACTGATACATTTTTTTTTGGGTAAATTAAAATTTGTATTAGAAAGGCAACAGCCACACACCAAGGCTTATAGCTTGGACAAACAAGCAAATACACTGGTCAAGAGAGACCAGAAACTCACAAAGACAAACTGCCCAGAAAGGCAATCAGCCAAAACACCAGAACACAGAGAAGAAAAAAAACAACACCAGGGCCAACATAGATACTGAACACAGTGCAACAAACCCAACCAGACCTAAAAGAAGGTCAACATAAACCACGCCGCAACCAGACGAAACAACACCACTAATACACTGATACATTCAAGTATACATAATCAGTGCACATTAATAACAATTACAAGTGATTCTGTTAACCCAGAAAAGCTTTTAAGTTATTCAGTCAAAATTTAATACCAAACCCATAATACTCTTTTACACATTAGATAAATTATAGGCTCACTTTTCTCAACCAAGGGTGACAATTTTTGACACGACTTGAAATCCGTATGAAATTTATCTGGATCAACCCGCACGATTAAAATTTCGGGTCATTTTCGAGTCAACCCGTTATGAAACGTTTAATAAACTGGTGGATTTCGAGTCATCTTGTTAACCCGTATAATGACCTATTAACCCGTTTAATAAACGGATAGATTTTGGGTCAACTTGTTAGCCTATATAATGACCTATATATTAACCCATTTAATAAACGTGTCCATCACTAACTCATATATCTACCCATTTACCTACCTATATACCTATTAAATCTTATAGTTTAAATAGGTTAAATATGTTAAACAGGTTAAACGGGTTAAACAGGTCATAGGTTAATTGGGTTTCAAATACGACATGTTTATTAAATGGGTTACACAAGCTATACGGGTTACCTGGTTCATTAACAGGTCGGGTTTGGGTTGGACATTCTTGACACAACTATTAAACAGGTCGGGTTCGGATTCGGTATATTTAGGTAAATATAATTCATGACACGATACGAACCCGACACGATACAACCCATTGCCAGCCCTAATCTCAACGAGTTTAACATCTTTCTGCATTTCTCCTTTTTACACATTGGACAAATAGCAGTAGACCAACATTAATCCATAATCATTATTCTGATCCCAAGATTGTTGAAATTAAAAAGAAACGACCATCCAAATACCACAAAACTTTGCAGTCTATGGGGAAAGAACTAACGTGGAGCTCAATATCCCACCCAAATTTTTTTTTAAATTACTTAAGCCCAATAATACTGAATTCAACAGAAATAAACCCAAAAAATTTTAAAATTGTTGTGAAGATTTCGTAATACGTATGAAAAGTAAGACGTTTGTTTGGAAGCTCTGAATAATATGGAATTAGAGTTAGAATAATAAACTAATAACAAGTCTTATATATGCTAGGGTTTAGAGACAATAATAAAATGACCTAACTACCCTTACATGGAAATAGTCATAAAGTTACATTTATTTACAACACTCCCCCTTGGATATTTCATGTAATAGTGTTGCTTGGTTGCGCGCCTATGTGTTGCTTCGTTAAAACCTTACTAAGTAATAAAAACCCTATGGGACAAAAATAACCATGGTCGAAAGAAAAAGAGTGCAATGCGCATGGATACGGAGTAGTCGCATCAGAATCTCCGGAGGTAGTTGAAGTCGTCTATTCTAGATAATGAGCAGATAGTTTGTCTATGGGATAAGATGCATTAGAGTTGCTACACCAAAACCTTGCCTGGTAAACCCAGTGGTAAAAACCCTTGGTCGAAGGGAAAAGATGAGCAAATGCATATGAGTCGAATAATGGCATCTTCTAGATGTAGTGTCAATAGGGTGACCATATTAAAAGTGTGTCTCATTAAAACCTAGCAAGTTAGCAAAACCCAATGGGACAAAATAACCCTGGTCGTAGGACAAAAGAGTACATGATGGTCAAGTAAGTATGCTTCGGGATACTCAGTATACTTCGGGATACTTGGTATGCTTCAGGATACTCCCCCTGAAAACTACGGACTAGGTAGATCAGCCAGTCTAAGTAAGCCAATACCTCGAACATGTTGTTGGAATATAGTCTTCGGTAATGACTTCGTAAAAAGGTCTGCATGGTTGTCTTGAGATCTAATTGACTAGATTTCAATCTTCTGATGCTCTTGTTCCTGTTGGTTGAAGAAAAACTTTGATGCAATATGCTTGGTGTTGTCTCCTTTATTGAAACTGGTCTTCATCTGCTTGATGCAGGCAACATTATCTTCATAAATAATTGTCGGTTCATTATTGGTGGAATGCAGTCCACAAGTACCTCGAATATGCCCTATTATGGCTCTCAACCATATACATTCACAAACTGTTTCGTGAAGAGCTAGAATCTCTGCATGATTCAAAAAGGTGGCAACAAGGGTTTGTTTCGTAGACCTCCAAGATATTGATGTGTTCCCAATGATAAAGACATAACTAGTTTGGGAACGCGCCTTGTGTGGGTCTGATAAGTAACTCACGTCAGCATACCCAACAAGGCTTGCATCATTCCGAGGATCAAGAGGGTTTGATCCATTCCTCGATGCATAGGGATAAAATAAACTCATATCCGTCGTACCTCTGAGGTACCAGAAAATGTCTTTTATGCCATTTCAGTGGCGGCATGTTGGTGCAGAGCTAAATCTAGCTACCAAGCTCACAGCGAATGAAATGTCCGGTCTAGTGCATTGAGCCAAGTATAATAATGCACCTATTGCACTTAGATATTGAACTTCTAGTCTAAATATCTCTTTGTTATCGTCTGCAGGACGAAACGGGTCCTTCTTAGGATCTAGACTACGGACGATCATGGGCGTGCTTGAAAGTTTCGCTTTATCCTTAAAGCGTCTCAACATCTTCTAGATGTAATTCGATTGATGGACTAAAATCTCATATGCACGGTGCTCGAGCTCTAGGCCGAGACAGAAGTTTGTTCTCCCAAGATCCTTCATTTCAAATTCTAACTTCAGGTGCTTAGCAGTTTCTTTGATCTCTTTAGGAGTACCGATCAGACTCATGTCATCAAGATAAACTGCCACTATATCGAACCCAAAACTTGTTTTCTTAATAAACATGCATGGGCATAGTTCATTATTCACATATCCCACTCTGATCAAATATTCACTTAGACGGTTATATCACATTCGTCCGGATTGTTTTAATCTGTAAAGTGAACGCCTCAAACGAATAGAAAGCGTGTTCCGTGGTCTAGAAATATTTGCATCAGGTATCTTAAGTCCTTCAGGAACTTTCATATATATCTCTATATCCAAATCCGCATAGGGATAAGGTGTGACCACATCCATGAGTTGCATACTCAGTTTTTCGGAAACTACCAAACTGATAAGGTAGTGGAACGTTATGACGTCCATTACGGGAGAATACGTCTCCTAGTAATCAATCTCAGGGCGTTGAGAAAATCCTTGCGCCACTAAACGAGCTTTGTATCTCATAATCTCGTTCTTCTCATTACGCTTCCTTACAAATACCCATTTAAATCCTACAGGTTTAACATGGGGAGGTGTGGGAACGACAGGTCCAAACACCTTCCTTTTTTTCAAGGAATCTAATTCGATCTGGATGTTTCTTTCCATTTTGGCCAGTCTTCTCTACGTTGGAAATCATCAATGGAGCGAGATTTGATGTTATCACTAGTTATTATTTTGGTAGCTACCGCGAATACAAATATATCATCGTGATGATCTCATTCTGATTCCATATCTCACATAAGCATGCATAATTTATCGAGATCTCTCTATTCTCGAAAGTGGGTTCAGACGTTGGAGCGTCCCCCAACGTCGTCTCTTCTAGGACAGACCCATAATCCGGAATTATCTCATGAGATGGATCAGTTGATATTAAGATGTCTAAGGGATTCAATTGTGCCAAATTTATCCTCTTCCGGGAATGAGAATTCTTCGAACCTATTGGTCTACATCGTTTTTGGGCAGGGACATATGACTGGTTGGCTACCATGGCCATACCTTGTCTGTCTGGGACGACACGTCCTACAGGGACGTCTATGCTTAAAGGCACATTTGCAATAGGTATATGTGATCTCGTCACTTTAGCTAGATCAGAGAAAGCGTCTGGCATGTTATTAGCTACATTTTGTAGATCTAGAATTCTCCGCACTTCATTCTCACATTATACGATTCGGGGATCAAAATGAGACAGTGGGGCCATTCCACGTCAATTCACGTATTTCTTCAGGAACGTTGATGTTCTTATCTCCCCCTAACGGCAGGAAGACTGTCAAATCAAAGTGACTGTCCGTAAATCTAGCGGTAAAGATATCACCTATCAAGGGCTCTAAATAGCGTATAATTGAGGAGAATTCATAACCGACATATATGCCCCTCCTGCGTTGAGGACCCATTTTTTTACGTTGTGGTGACGCAATTGGCAAGTAAATTGCACACCCGAAAACGCATAAGTGCAAATCATCAGGTTCGTACCTAGTCACCAGATGTAACGCGAAACAGGGTTGGGTGGCAGTGCGCCTCAATCGACCAACATTGATGCATGCAAAATTGCATAGCCCCACGCAGAAATTGGGAGCTTGGTGGGCATAACCAAGGTCCGTGCAATCGTTTGCAATCTCTTAATGGATGCTTCTGCGAGACCATTTTGGGTGTGAACATAGGGAACTGGATGTTCAACATCAATCACAAGGGACATGCAATAATAATCGAATGATTTCGATGTAAACTCTTCGGCATTATCGAGTCTTATGGACTGTATAGGATAATCCGGGTGGTGGGCCCTCAATTTAATGAACTGGGCGAGGAGTTCAGCAAACGCAGCATTGCATGTAGACAATAGTGTAATATGTTACCACCTTGTCGATGCATCAACCAAAACCATGAAATATTTAAATAGTACGCATGGTGGTTGGATAGGTCCACAAATATCCCCTTGTATTCTTTGCAAGAAAGGGATGGATTCTTTACTCATCTTTGCATATGATGGTCTAGTATTCAACTTTTCCATCGAGCAAGCTTGGCCTAGTGTTTCACTAAACACAAGGTCCTTATTAGTAAGGGGATTGCTCGTGTGATGAATTGAGGATACGACGCATCATACCTTGACTTGGGTGTCCCAACCGGTCATTCCATAATAAGTAGTTGCTCGGGTTAGGTAGCTTCTGACTAGCCATGTGATCTGCCTCAATCGATCTAATGGTGGTCATGTAGAAACCACTCAATAGACTTTTCAGTCTCTCCAATGTATGTTTCCGGCTGTATAGGTTGGAGGTTATGCAAAGGTATTCAACAAACGCCGATTATATCCATGTTTTTGAGGTCTCAAGCCTCGTCATGTCCAGCAATAGTCTGAAAATCAGCAATCGCTAGGGTGGTATCGGTGGGAACTGGTCTTTCAGCAAAGTTGGTCTCTCGAGTTCCGCGTCTGGCTTGATACTCTTCAACAACTTGAGATGACGACAGGTGCGGGACCAGTGATCCCTTCCTCCAAATCTATAGCACAGATTTTGTTGGTTCTGCTTTTGGTTGCGGCGAGTCGAACCAGTGTTCCTCTCATTTCGGGCCTTCGGAGCTGAATGAGCACAGTTCCCACCACGTGGACCTCGACCACGATTACCTTGACCACGTGGGCCTTAGTTACGCTGATCCTGGTCATAGGGGATCCCTTCGTGTTTAGGGCGGTTACACCCTGTGCCTCTACCACGATCCCGGTTTCTCCAGTCGCGGTTTGAATCGTGATGAGCAACAGCATTTTCTTCAGGCAATGGTGTTGCTCTAGTACCAACTGATCGGGATTCATCATTTTTCAATAGCAGATTGTTGTTCATTTCAGCGAGCAACAGAGTAGTGATCAATTCCACGAACTTGGTAAATTTCCTCTCCCTGTTTTGTTGCTGCAAGACCATACATGAGGCAGGAAATGTGGAGAAAGTCTTCTCAAGGAGGTCAGTTTCAGTGAGCTTCTCCCCAAAATATTTGAGAAGAGATCGAATTCGGCATATTTCATAATTGTATTCGTTTACGGATTTGAAATCCTGAAAACGAAGGTTATGCCTGATCAGTCGTTATTTATGCATCATTTTGATGTCTTTATATGCCTCTCTTACATGTCTTTTGAATGATTTCGTGCCATCAATAGTAGAAAATGATCAATCTTGTGAGACTTGTGCAGAGTTAGAAAGATAGGTAAAATCTGGAAAGAACGCAAAAAGAATGACTCAAATCGGAGTCCAGATGAAGGAGATATCCTCATTTCAATATCAGGTCCTGAACGGAGTCCTGAGTGCGCCAGTGCGCCAGTGCGCCAGTGCGCCAGTGCGCCTATTTTGGGCCACTGGCCAAGTACCTCATATCATGCCCTTCGGGTCCCGAACTTGTGTTTCATGACATCAAGGTCAAGTCCTAGAAGTGCCAAGGTCGCGCCAAGGCAGGTCGAGGACATGTCCCAAGAACTCCCATCCGAGCCCAGAAGTGCGCCCAAGCCGGGGTCCCTGTTCCGCCAGTGGTGGATCCGAGGTTCTCCCTCTGCGCCAAGCATGACAACATTTGCGCCAAGCCTGAACGACGATGCGCTTCTATTATACTCCTAACGTACTTCAAAAGCGCGGTCCCAGATCCTGATTACGAAGACAGTCAAAAATCCAAGTTTGGCCAGCTTGCGTTCCCACTTGCCAGCTTGCATTCACACTTCCGGCCATGCTCTGATTGGTTCGAATAGATTTTAAAGACTTTATAATTAATTAAAAGTAAAATAACTTTCCCTATTCCTATAGGACATGGTTTTACCAATCTGTATAGAACAAGGTTATACCAATCCTTATAGAACAAGGTTTTCCCTTTGTCTATAAAAGGGAGCCTTTGTTCAGTGTTTTGGGGGAGATAATTAGCTAAGGACGTTTTTGTTTTCTGGAAAAACAGAGACCTAAGCCACAGAGTTCCGTTTTGGTTTTCTAGAGAATTAGGGACCATATATTTTCGGAGATAATCTTTCACTTAGATTATTGGACGTGGAGCTTGGAGAAGAAGGCCCTGCCGTGTCTTCTGCTGCATCTGTTCTTAACAATCTCTTCTGTACCCTTATTTTCATTATTGCAATTTACTTATGGATTCAATTATACTTGTGTTTATTTCAGTTATGTGTGAGTAGTCATTAGGATTAGGGCTGCTTGAAGCCCTAGCCATGTTAGCTTATTGATTGGATTTCTGGCTCTTGATTATGATTGCTATGCATGCTGAATAAGTTGGATTACCATGCTTAATGAACTTAATTTATGCCTATAAGATTAGCTACCTTGTTTGCATATAATTATAGATGTAATTGCTTGAGTGACCGTCATATCATCTGGTGATTTGGAGCATCGAAAGTATTCGTACTTGTAATCTTAACTCATGACGACCTAGGATTGCATGCCACTTTGCTAGGCTAATGTGGTGTCATTAAATTCTCTTTAAACTTCATGCATCATCTTAAAAGGTAGGTGATAGACGTTCTAGGCATATGCCCTGTTTAGAACATGCTAAGTAAGAGGGAATAAGATGTGCCTAGTGAACCAACGCCAGGTCCTAGGCACGGGCACCTAATTCAAAAAATGCATAGTAATTTGATCAAGGAAATCTGGTTAAAAGCTATAATTGGTTAGAGTGGATAGTAAGCCTTAATTCGCCTTAGTTAACAACCTTTCATTCTTGCATTGTTATTTTCTGCACTTTGATTTACTTGTCTTTAAATTTCAGTTATCACATCATAAACCCCCCCCTGTGTGTGTGTGTGTGTGTGTTTTTATTTAAGTTAACAAATCTGAACTAAATTGGTCATAACGTTGATACAAGTCCTCGAGGGATCGACTCTTGCTGTGCTACTATACTATACTTATCGATTTGTGCACTTGCAAGGATTTTATAACTGTTAGAATTGAATTGCATATTTCTTGCTCTTTAAATCTACCAACAATGCCAATCATGTCTTGCTTCAGGGCACATTTGGGCCTTCTGGGCACATTTGGGCCTTCTGGGCACATTTGTGGCTGCGGCTGGCAGCCTTGGATTGTGGGCAATCCGGGTAGGTGGCCTTCTGAACTTCCGTTTGTTTGATCCAGCTAGGCAAAAAAATTGCCCTAGCGTTTCCAGCTATGCTCATGCGTGAAAAAATAATTTTTTTCTGGGCAAAATGAGCCGCACGATAATTGCAGCATCTGGGCATGTTGTGGCTGCTGCGGGCAAACCATACGGCAATGAATTTGGATCAAGATCCCATGCTCCGCTTCTCCAATGAGGAGTTGATCCATTATTCATCCAAATGAACGCTTGTGTTGGGATTTTGTTTGATCAATCCAAACCAAAATATCGCAGCTAAGTAATTCATACGCCCATCATCAAACAGAAAAAGCCAATTATGAATTAACAATTATATATGATCATCATTCCATGCAATTTCAATTAACCAAACATCATCTCAAAACAGCAACAAGTTAGGTACGGCCAAGATCATATGAAAAATACGGCATACATTTTTTTCACATTTATCATATAATTCATGCAATCATGTATCAATTCATGCAATCATGTATCAATTCATGCAATCATCAATATTAAATCATCCTAGAAACATGAATTCTTGGGTTTGGACAATAATAAAATAGTGAAATTGAAACATGAAACAAAAATTATTTAGATTTCGATTTCAAAAACATACTTGATTTTGCAGAGCAATACTTCTTCTTGAACGAACGATTTACAATTCCTTGGTTAGAGCTTCGTGCTGATAACGTGTTGTGAAGATTCCGTAATACGTATGAAAATGAAAATGCTTATTTGAAGGCTCTGAATAATATGGAATTAGAATTAAAATAATAAATTAATTTACCTGAAAATAACCATAAAGTTACATCTATTTACAACAATAAAATTAAAAAAAAGTCTTAGACAAATAATTCCGAATTCAACAGAATACACCAAACCATATTTGATTAGGTCAGTTCACATCGAATTGATATGATAAGGCTACAGGTCTATAAGTTCTAATCAAAGGGAATAAGAGGCAATTAAATCAAAAATATATTTTAACAACGAAACAAAGCCTAAAACAAATAGAACTCATATAACGTATAACTAACGAAATGAATCCTTAAACAGAAAGTCTTCATCAATATTTATCAAGGATAGTCAAATAATACCTGAGGAAGAAGACTAAAACTAGAGAACCCAATATGGCGAAGACGACCAGGAAGACAGAGAACCCAATTAATTTGCAGAAGACGAGCAAGACTAGAGAACCAAGAACCCAGACCTTGCGAGATGAAAAGGATGAATTGGAGAAACATATATAAGGGGATTCAAGGCGCGCTTTCTGAATCTTCTCCTTCAGAGCCTGCTTTTTTTTTTGCTCAGCTCTTTTTATTGCTCAGCTCGTTTTTTTCGCTCAATATTGTACGTGTTTCCATCAAATTTGGGATTCTGTTTTTCAAAAACAAGGAATACAATAATATATTGTTTTCCCTTTTAAACCATGATTTTGATTTTGTATCCTAAATTTTGTTTTTACCATATTTTGAAAATTTCCTACCAAACATGTTCTTCATGGGTTTTTCAATTTATAAAACGGAAAGATTCCAAATTATTTGCACTAATTCAACCGTGATTGACAGGTTTATGAAAACTGTAGGTTTATGTGTCACCTACTTAGTCATGGACACTTTGACAGCAATATATATGGAAAATAAAGGGAAAATAGGATTAAAGTGGCTTTGCAAGTTGCAACCCAAAGGGTGTGCTAGCAATTAAGCCATCAACACCACTGAAGACCACAGATTTTCAACCCACATTAGTACATCCCTTATCAAGCATGCATAATTCACATCAACTCACATTTTCAACTTACGATTTAGTATTTAATTAGGCCGTCCTCTTATTCTCTCTAGGCCTCTGGTTCCAATGAGTACATCCCTTATTAAACATAATTCAGCTACAACATTGCTCATCTCCATTCGTTCTCTCGGCATTTTAGCTGAACAAGCAACTCCTATTTTTGCAATGCAAATCAAGCACTCCGCGACTCTCTGTCTTTCATCACATTGGCCATGGTTTCCGTTAGTGTTGCTTTCTTCACTTTGAAGAAAAAGTGGTTCACATACATCTTCAACCCGGTCAGGCAAAGCCAGCATAACAAAGTAGTGAATGTCCAAACCAGCTTTAAACATATCATCCGTTGGCCGTTTGCCTGTAAGAATCTCCAATAGCAAGATTCCATAACTATACACGTCGCCATGCGTGGACACCTCGCTTCCCATGCCGTACTCTATAATTTCGTTGCACAAAAACATAGATGTATGGGAATTTATAATTTATTGCAATCTAACTATACATTCATATTTCAAATACTATACATTCATATTTCAAATATGCATGTGACGAATATTTACCTGGGGCAGTATAGCCGATGGAACCTTTGATTGAACTTGAAGCGGTTTCTTGTGAAGGAAGGGGACAAAAAGCATCTGGTAGAAACCTTGCTAAACCAAAATCACCAACACGGGCAGTCATGTCACTGTCCAAGAGGATGTTGCTTGGCTTTAAATCACAATGAACAATTGGCATGTTACATTGATTGTGCAGATAATATAGAGCACGTGCTACGTCAATGGCGATGTTTACCCTCTGTACAAGATTCAAGTGCCCATGCTGAATAGGTGACTCAGCAGCCATTTGATTTGAAGTATGAAGCCATTGGTCTAGACTTCCATTCATCATGAACTCGTAAACTAAAGCCTTGAAATCGTTTCCTTGAAAATCAATGCTTGAGCAGGCAGTCAGTAGCTTCACAAGATTTCGGTGCCGAATGCTTCTCAAGGCTTCACATTCAGCTACGAAGCTTTTAGAAGCTCTTGAACTTTGAAGGTTGAGTACTTTCACTGCAACAACTCTTTCTTCTTGCTGATTGAGAACTCCTCTGTATACAGAACCAAAACTGCCAACACCAAGTAAATTCGCAGCGGAGAACCCATCAGTTGCTCTTAGGAGATCTCCATATGAGACTTTTAAGTGTAAAACCCGCAACGATGAATCTGACATTGACTCGAGTACTCTTGCTTTTCTCAATCGATATACAATAAAAAATAAAAACAAGGAAATCAATCCACTAACCCCACAAGTAATAGAGATGATCATTTTCATCCTAGAAGATATTCCATGCTTGAGTTTCTTGGTGATGCATATGGGCAATCTTAACTCAGGTATTCCTCCACAAAGCCGTGTGTTTCCCACGACATCAAGCGCACTTGTATTCTTGAAAACTCCTTGCAATGGAACTACACCTTCAAAATCATTAAATGACAGGTTCAAATTCTGCAAGAAGGGGAAGCGTTCCAAGTAGCTAGGAATTGTGCCAGACAAGTTGTTACGAGAGAGGTCTAAACTATCAATTGCTCTGACAGAACTCAAGGATTCGGGAATTCTCCCTTGCAATAAGTTTCCCTCCAAATACAAACTTGTCAAGCTTGTGCAACTCCCTAAGCTCGGTGGAATCTCACCGGATAACTCGTTTTCAGAAACATTCAAGAACACAAGATTGACCAATATACCTACTTCCATGGGAATGGATCCATTAAATTGGTTGTTGGAAAGATCCAAAGCTATTGACAAGGATGATAAACCCATCACTTGTTTGGGAATCGGACCATTAAGATTATTTTGAGATAGATCCAAATGTTGCAGGTAACCACATTCACCGAGACTCTCTGGAATGCTTCCTTGTAACTTGTTTGAACTGAGATCCAATCTGACTAACGAAGTCAGATTTCCCAAAGAATTTGGGATGGTGCTTGACAATTGATTGAAACTTAGAAACAGAACATGCATCTTAGAAAGTGTACCTATTGAACTGGGTATAGGGCCTGTCAATAGATTAAGATCAAAACCTAGGAGCTCCAAGTTGATGAGATTCTCAATCCCGATGGGAATTCTTCCGCGTATCGTATTCCCTCCCATTACCATTTCCCTGACATTTGTTGAGAGATTGGTGATAGATTCTGGTAGAGCTCCTCCAAAATTATTGTCATTGACACCTAAGGATTCTAAGTTGGTGCAGTTAACAAGAGAAGAGAGAAAATCCAAGTCACCCTCCTCATTATTTCCAAGATTGTTAACAGAAAGTCCCAACAAATCAAGATTGGAGAGGCGTCCCAGACTAGGAACTTTTCCAGTAAGCTCGTTTTCTGAGATTTCTAATTGATAAAGTTTGGATGCATTGGAGATTGAAATTGGTATTGGTCCGCTGAAGTGGTTCTTGGCGAAATAGAGGCCTTGAAGGTTTGGAAATATAGTGTGGCCTAAGCCAGAAGGAAGAGCTCCATGAAGTTTGTTTACAAGCACAGAAATGTTTTCAATGAAAGAGAGGTTGTAAATGGAGGCAGGGATGGTACCAATCAAATTATTTGTACCCAATACAAGAAATCTTAAACTTTTCAACTTGCCAAGGCTATTTGGAATACCTCCAATCAGATTATTTCTTTGCAGCGATAGCAGCTCAAGCGAAGAAAGATTTCCAAAAGAAGTTGGGATTTCTCCACTTAAACTGTTATTGCCTAAATTAAGAACATAAAGTTTGGACAATGAGCCAATTTGAATTGGAAGTTTGCCATTAAGGGTATTTCCGTACAAGTGAAGGTATTGGAGGTTAGAGCAACGTGAGATGTTGAAAGGAATTTCACCGCTAAAGGAATTGTTATTAAGCCGCAGAACCTGCAGCCGGAACAAACGACCAATTTCTGGAGGGATGGCGCGGTTGAAGCTGTTGTTTTGGAGGTTTAGTGCCTTGAGGAAGCTCAAGTTTCCAATGTGGGGAGATAGTGAACCCGTTATCCGGCTTGATCGAAGGTCCAGCACCGTGACTCTCCGGTGTCTTCGGCCACAAGTAATCCCCGGCCACTCGCACACATGGAGGGACTCATTCCAAGAGCTAAGGATGCCCAGCTTATCATTTATTTCACCTTTGATGGCAAGCAAAGAGATTTTGTCCACCTCGTCATGATTTCTTACAAAACTTGAGGAGGAGGAGGAGGCTGAGTTAAAATTAACAAAGAGAAGAAAAAGCTGCATGAGAAGGAACCAAATGCTAATAACAATACCACCAGGGAACTCCATTCTAGTTCTGAAGGAGCAGGGGATGAGGCAGAGTTTTAAATGAAAAGAATGACACACTATTGCAATAATTCAAGTTTTAGCTCTTTTATTTAGATGAGTAAAACCGAGGGCGTTTATAAAAAGGATAATGTTAAAATATTATTTTTATAGATCATATTTGTAAATCACATCCTAAAATAAATAGGACTTCAATAATACAAGTAGAATCCGCTCGCATTAATATATAGTTTACAAATATGGTCTCCTTAGCATTTTCCTATAGCCAACTATTTATGAATCATGGCTCCCATGAATCAAGTTTAAGACATTTTCATTTCCTAATTTAAACGAATTTCGTTAACATCCATTTTATGTAGAGTGATTGATTTGAATTAGGTAGTGATTGATTTAACTTTACTCAAGCTGACTTGTTCCTTTGTAATAACCAGCAAAAAAAACTAGCAAATATGTTCAAAGATTTGTGGTTTACAAATATAGTATTTTTCTATGGCCAATCATTTATTAATCATGGCTCAACTTTACTCAAGCTGACTTGTTCGTTTGTAATAACCAGCAAAAAAACTAGCAAAGTAAGTTTAAAGACCCCACAGCTGATGAAGTGATGCTGAGAGGAGAAATTTTGAGCTGGACGCCAAATTGTTTGCACTAGTTTCTGCCTGGCGTGGTTGACGGGTTTAGCGAAATTGTGATATTGCGACTGGTTTCTGGCTGTCAAGTCCAATCGCATGATAGTAATATGGGCCCTCACCACGCATTGATGCATATGGTGGGTTTATAAAACTGTTAGATATCGATTAAATTGAAAACGATACAATTGTTTGGACCATGAAATTTAACAATAAATATAATAAGATTTAATATGTTTTAATTCGTCAAGTCTTTTGTTTGACTAAGTGGATGTTTTTGTTTTTTGGAGTTACCAATCTATAAATGAGAGGTACAGTAATGGTGAAGTTAGTAGTAAGGTGGTGGCGGGGAAGTTACCGATGGTAAAGTGGCCGGCGGTGAGGTGGGGTGGCGGTGATGGCGAGCACGGGCGGAGGGAAGGGGGGTCTGCGGGGATCCCGGGCCACCTCTCACATATATTTATTTAATTGGTAAAGTGGCCGGCGGTGAGGTGGCGGTGATGGCGAGCACGGGCGGAGGGAAGGGGGGTCTGCGGGGATCCCGGGCCACCTCTCACATATATTTATTTAATTGGTAAAGTGGCCGGCGGTGAGGTGGCGGTGATGGCGAGCACGGGCGGAGGGAAGGGGGGTCTGCGGGGATCCCGGGCCACCTCTCACATATATTTATTTAATTGGTAAAGTGGCCGGCGGTGAGGTGGCGGTGATGGCGAGCACGGGCGGAGGGAAGGGGGTCTGCGGGGATCCCGGGCCACCTCTCATATATATTTATTTAATTTGTTATATATAATATTATAAAATATTTTGTTTAAATAAATATTAAATTAATTATATTTTAAGAAAGTATTTCTACTTTCCTTATAATTTTATTTTTATTAGATAGATCAATTAATTAATTATTGCACATTTGAACTCTTTGTTTATAATTTCTTATTTTTATTACATTCCCTATTTGAATTTTTATTAGTCAATATATCTTTATGTAATGAACCATTAAAAATATGGTATAATTTTTTAGATTTTTATTTAGTTTTATATTATTATATTGATTTGAACAATTTGAATACCACTTTAACCCAAAAAAAATTATTCGAATACTATTATGAATTAAATTACATCAAAATTTTAATTTTTTTTCTTTTATGTATTTTGTGAAAAGCCCCCGCATAATTCTAATCCTGACTACGCCACTGATAGTGAAGAAAAATTAACCACCGTACGTAAGCATAAAAAGCCAACAAAACACCCATCTATCTTCTTAATTTACATATAATCACCACCCAAAAAGCCTAGCATATGTCAAAGCAAGCATTTTTGCTTTTCTAAATTCATGACTTTCATATCACATGCTACTCATGCTAAAATAATTAAAATAAATGGGAACAAAATCCACAAATATTGAGAACACCAACCATCAAACTCGATAAAAAAAAAACAAAAGAAACTAAAAACAAAAACTATCGGGCAATAACCCCCGAACTGAAAATCTCATAACCTCGAAGTCCAATCATTAGAGTCGCCACCATCCTCCAAGTTGAACGAAGTCATTGTTACAAGCTCTTATCTCACCATATCAAGTCAAAATCGTGTGATATAGATTGGAGTGAAACTATAAACCAAGGCTACTAGCTTCACTTTTACAGACATTTAATTTGTTCGCATTGGATGGACACTAAAGCAATACTACGGTGGGACTACATGTTATCCAATATTCGAATCGGGGAAATACCATGTTCAAGTAAGAGGAGGCTAAGGCTAAGGTTGCAGGAATGCATGTGAAGGCATTAACATGCACGAATGAAATAAGTTTACAAGTAAATTAAAAAAAAATCTAAAATAAGGTAATAATATTATTTCTAAAATATTCTCATCATACTTGATCTAAACTTAGAAATGGCTTTCTCAAATAATTTATTCTAGAAAAGAGTTGCATCTTAGTAGGAGTAAAGTTCAAATATGATATAACAACTCCCATAAATAACACGTCCACCCTTCAATCCATAACTAAGCTCTCGAAAATCTCTAATTGCAATGTCCATGTACTTGTTACAATATGCGTTAGAGATGTCCAATGTGCATTCAATAGCACCAAAAATTTGAAACCTTTTCAATCCAAATATTGCTCCACTTGCATACAATTGTTCAGGAACTTCTCTTGATTTTAATCGAGCGAACAAAAGATCAACTCTATTTTGAAATTTCATGGGTTCATCAACCAATTTGGTATTTATCATAAAAAACTTGTTATCCATGTCAACTTTTCCAAAAACATTTGCTTCTGAATATTTTAAGAGGCAACCTACCTACCATCCAAATGATAGCACCTTGACTCATAGGGCAACGATTGCGAAGCTCTAATCTAGGAGTGCTATATTTAGGCCTTTTTCACATTCATAGTTCCAGTATTTAGGAAAAGGACTCCAACATTGAACTAAGCCATATATATACTTGCATAACCAGAATCTGAAATTCGTGTAAGCAATATTTGTGCAAGTAATATATTCAAGTTTTATTTCATGAGATCCATTACGTAGAAATTGTACAGTATCTAAACATTTGTGTTCAAGAACATGAGGTTTATTATATCCCAATGTCTCTCGAAAGAAACAAGAAAACGAATAAAAAGTTAATCCTAGCTTTTGGAAGCTTCCGGAGAGTAATGCTGTCTATCCTGGTGGCTTGGATTGTCACAAGAGCTCATAGCGCAAGAGGGAAAAAGATCGCAAGGGTCGGAAAGGGGGACCTTAAGTTTATGAAAATACATGGATATCAAATTTAAAATATTTGGTTACTTGGTGTTAGAAAATATAAATTTATTTTTATATCTATTTGAGAGGACCTTTTTTTTGTTTTTTTCTGAGTAAGAAAAGGAATTGGGGGTAGGCCGGTAGGGGTAAATCTATTTGAGAGGACTTGATACATAATTTAAATGTAGAATCTTACATAATTTAAATGTAGAATCTTCCATGTATATGTAAATAAGCATAAAAAACTTCAACAGAAAAATTGTAATTCGTACATGATAAATAAATATGTGATTAGATCATAAGAAAAGGGAATTAAATCATTATTTCAAGATCATATTCGCAAAAACGTAACAAGATCGAAGGTCATTTAATCATTCATATATAATAAACAAATAAACGGTATTGATAATAATTATAGTGACCCGTTCATTTAACTCATATATATGAATAACTAAACAATCTCTATTATAAATCTGAGTTCCGCAAAATAAAATCTTCAAGAAGGAAAATAATGAATTCCGTCAACTTAAAAATCAATAAAAGAATTGTGACGTCTTAATCACTTGTTATGCCCATTCTTCACTAAAGGATAAGTTTTGCATAAATAACATGCCAATACGTTCATAATTTGAAATGCCATCGGCAATAATATCAAAGCATTATCAACACTATAATGATAGTAAATGGAGTCATGTCGAGAGAAAAACAAGACATACAAGTGAAACTAAAAGCCTAGCTGACACAACTTTAGAACCATTCAAACCTGTAGTTGTTGGTTTATGGAATACTCGCAACAATTCATTAGAAACTTAGAAATAACAACAAATAAGAAAACAAAATAGGATCAATGCGGTTTGGCAACCCAAAAAAGGACATCCCTCATGCCTCATTAGATATCTCTTATAAGACATGATAACCTTCATATATTCTTTCTGGCTCTCATGGTTTTAGTTAGTGCATCCCTTATTTGACACAATTCAACTAGGAGATTGCTAATCTTCATTCGCTCTCCGGGAAAATCTGCAGAACAAGCAACTGCTATTCTTGCAAAAGAAATCAAGACCTCTTGATCAACTATTTGTCTGGAATTCGGGTTAGTGCTGTTGTGAGCTATTTGAAGAAGCAAAGGGTCACATATTTCTTCCACACATTCAGGAAGATATGTGAAGACAAAGCTATGCAGGTTCAAACCATCTTTAAACATGTCATCAGTTGGCCTCTTTCTTGTAATCATCTCCAATCCGTAGCTATACACGTCCCCATATATTGACACCTTGCTTCCCATGCCATACTCTACAATATATTTGTGCAAGCAAATAAAATAAACTAATTACGCAGAAAATATATCATTTTAAATTATACAATCCCCAAAGGAAGCTGAGGCAACAAATCAACTATACCTGGGGCTGTATAACCCATGGAGCCTTTGATTGCAGTGGAAGCACTTTCCTAACCAAAATCACCAACACGGGCAGTCATGTCACCGTCCAAGAGAACATTACTCGGCTTCAAAGCCCAATGAACAATTTGCATGTCACAGTGATTGTGTAAATAATCCAAAGCACTAGCTACGTCAATGGCAATATTTACTCTTTGAATAAGATTCAAATGCCTTGGCAGATTGGTTGGCATGTCTACTCTAGGAGCGGAAATGTGCAGCCATTCCTCTACACTTCTATTCATCATGAACTCATAAACCAAAGCTTTGAAAACGTTTCCTTGAAAATCGATGCTTGAGCAGGCAGTCAGTAGCTTGACAAGATTTCGGAGCCTAATACTTCTCAATGCTTCACATTCAGCTATGAAGCTTTGAGCAGCTCTTGAACGTTGAAGATTGAGTACTTTCACTGCAATAATACTTTCTTCCTGCTCTTTCAGAATTCCTTTATACACTGACCCAAAACTACCAGTACCAACCAAATTAGCAGCAGAGAACCCATCAGTTGCTTTAAGGAGATCTCCATATGAGACTTTCAAGAGTGAAACCCCCAATGATGATTCTGAGATTGACTTAAGTACAACTAAGAACAACTAACAACACAAAGATCAATCCAATAACCCCACCAGTAATTGAAATGATCATTTTCATCCGAATAGATATTCCTTGATTAAATTTCTTGGAGTTACATATGGGCAACCTTAAATTAGGTATGCCTCCACAAAGTTGTCTATTTCCAATGATAGAAAGCGCGCTTGTGTTCATGAAAACTCCTTTCATTGGTACTGCACCTTCAAAATCATTGAATGATAGGTTCAAGTTTTGTAAGAAGCGAAAATTTCCCAAGTAGTTGGGAATTGTGCCAGACAATTTGTTACGAGAGAGGTCGAGATCCTCAATCCCTCTCAAAGAATTCAAGGATTCAGGAATTCTCCCTTGCAATAAGTTTCCACTCAAATGCAAGCCTATCAAACTTGTGCAACTCCCTAAGCTTTTTGGTATCTCACCAAATAACTTGTTTTTAGAAACATCCAAGTACACAAGATTCACTAAGTTCCGGACTTCCAAGGGAATGGGTCCAGTAAATTGGTTGCTGGATAAATCCAAATATTGTGACAAGGATGACAAACCAATGACTTGTTTTGGAATTGGACCGCTCAGATTATTTTGTGAAAGATCTAATAGTAACAGATTCCTGCAATCACCAAGACTTCGTGGAATGCTTCCTTGTAAGTTGTTTGAATTGAGAGGCAATATGCCTAACGATGTGAGATTTCCCAAAGAAGATGGAATGGTTCCTGACAACTTATTCAAACTTAGATTCAGTTCAGCTTATTTAGTTTACCTATTGAACTTGGCATTGTGCCGGTCAATAGGTTTGACTCAAGGCCTACCACCTCCAAGTTAATGAGATTCCCAATCCCTATGGGAATGTTTCCGCGTATCCGATTAAATCCAGATACCATTTTCCTGACCTTTGTTGAGAGATTGCCAATAGTTTCAGGTAGCGCTCCTCCAAAATTATTGCTATTGATACCTAAAATTACTAAATCAGTGCAATTAACTAGAGAAGAGAGGAAATCCAAGTCACCCTCCTTATTATTTCCAAGATTGTTAACATCAAGTCCTAACCAATTCAGACTGGAGAGGCGTGCCAGACTAGGAACTTTCCAGTAAATTTATTTTGTGAGATTAAAAATCGTTTAAGACTTGAGGCATTAGAGATTGAAATTGGTATTGGTCCACTAAATTGGTTAAAATGGAAGTAAAAGGTCTCGAGGTTTGGAAATAGTGTGGCCCAAGCCAGGAGGAAGAGTTCCGTGAAGTTGGTTTAGAAGCACAGAAAAGAATGTGATTGAAGAGAGGTTGTATATGGCGAGAGGGATGGTACCAGTGAAATTATTTAAACCCAATGAAAGATATGTTAAACTTTTCAACTGGCCAAAACTATTTGGGATACCTCCATGCAGATTTTGTTCCACAGATATAATCTGAAGAGAAGAAAGATTGCCAAAGGAAGGTGGAATAACCCCAACTAGTTTGTTCCCGCCTAAATCAAGTCTCTGAAGCTTGGACAATGAGCCAAGTTCAATTGGAAGTTTTCCGGTAAGATTGTTACCAAATAAGGCAAGGGATTGGAGCTTAGAGCAAAGAGATATGTTGAGTGGAATATCACCGCTGAAGAAGTTGTTATCAAGGCGTAGTTCCTGGAGCCGGAACAAACGACCAATTTCTCGAGGAATAGTGTGCCTGAATGTAACGACCCAGACTTAAATTTAAAGTGAATTTGTTAAATTATTTAGTAAAGGCCAATTTTAACCTCGGGTTTCGGAGGGGTATGAAAGCCAATTTTAGTTTGGAAGTACTTTTGGGGGATTTTCTTGGACCGTTGCGTAGGTCTCGAACTAACGAGTTCGTGGACAAGCGGCACGCGTCTTATGAGAGAGTTCTTGGTCTGGAAGTTCGAGGGGCATTTTGGTAATTTTGGGAAGGAAGATATTTTGGGAAGATTATTTCTTCCTTTTTCCAGATTTTTCCCTCAGTCTCTCCCTCTCTCTCTCGCGAACACTCCTCTCTCTCGTTTTCCCGTGAAAGCACAAAAACCCCAAAAGGGGTGATTCCGTTGAAGGCCATTTCAAGCCAAGCTAAGGTCGTGGATCGATTCCCTATGACTCCACGAGCTAGATGAGAGTGATTTCGAGGCGTGGACATCACCAGAAACGGCGAATCAAATAGGAGGTTTGGGCCGAGTCTTCCCAATGGTTTTCCGATCGAACAAGGTAAGTTTTCTAGATTTTAAGCTCGAATTTGAGTTCCTAGCATGGAGTAGACGATTCTACATGTGTAGATCGTGAAATTTGGCGAAGGAATTAATAAGCTAGGGGCTCGTCGGAGATGGCGGATTCCAGCCGTCTTCTCCGGCGAGTTCCAGCGCGCTGGTTCGATGCAGGGGCTGACATGGCAACCTGGTCAACAGCTGACTCAGCTGACACATGGTGCCACGTGTAGCCACGTGGCAGCCTAGTCAGCAGCTGACACGTAGTGCCACGTTGGGCCACGTGGTAGAACAGTCAGCTGCTAGTCAACGGTTAGTCAACCGTTAAGTCAACTGAAGTCGTCAATAGTTGATGTGACGGAATATGCTAACGTCGTTAGCACGTTAGCATATTCCATCGAAAGTTAACGACGTCATGACGGAACCTTAACTCCACCAACTGGACGGAATATTTCGATTCCGTTAGAATATTCTATCAGAGTTGACGGAATATTCTATCAGAGTTGACGGAATATTCCGTCAGAGTGACGAAATATTCCATTGATACTGTGCAGGCACGTGAGACATGCGTGGGGGCGCGTGGCGGCGCTTGGGGTGGTCGCCGGTCTTCCGTTGGCGCATGACGGCTCATGGGGTTGACCGTCGGTCCACGGCAGCACGTGGTGACCTGCTTTCAACGTTTCAGATTTTTTTTTGGTGGTTTCGAGGCTATTTGAGTCCGTTTAGAGCCCGGGTTGAGTAAGATCAGTTGGTGTTGAGTTGTTACGAGGCGAGTTTTAACTTGAGGGTCAAGGGAGCCGGGTTAGTTGCGTATTTAAGGGTTTATTAGTACTAATACTTCCCTGATTGATAATTGGATGTACTTTGATTGGGCTTTGGACATACACCAGGGTTTTTATTAAGTATACCATCCCCGGGTGTCAGGGTATTTCTCCGACACATTACGTTGAGGTGATCTCCATCATGGGATCGTTGAGGTTTCTCCGATATTGGTGTCAAGGTGTTCTCTGCCACATCGTTGAGGCTGTCTACGCGTAGTACAGGGTTCCGCATATCTTGAGGTATATTCGGATATGTGGAGGGGTTTCTCTTAGGCTGGCGTTAAGGATTTCTCCGCCAGATCGTTGAGGTTGTCTACGCGTAGTACAGGGATCCGCACACCTTTAGAGGTAATATTGGGTGGGCGGGGAGTAGGTCCGCTGGTTGTACCTCTCGGACTCTAGCCACTACTTTAGAGGTAGTATCGACGGTGGTTAGGAGGGCTTGTCCCTGTGTTGGAAGGCCCGGATACCAAGCCGTGGCTCAGGATTATATTCAGGGGATAGTAGGACGTTGTAGGTAAAATAGTCGAGGATCTTGACAGCTAAGGATTTTTCCTGCTTGTATATGATATGTCGACGATGGTGCTAGCTGATGGGGTACGATGTTCGGGTTGATGAGACATTTTAGTCGAAGGTTATGTCGGCTGAGATAGGTTGACAGAGGTCATCTTGAGCTATGGCTCGGAATGAGCCGGGGCATTAAGCTGTAGTTCGCAAAGGGATGAGATATCGGGTTACGATTCGGGGTGAAGTCAATGAGTCTCAATTCAACCAAGTTTTGAACATTGAATTGAATCAAATCATTGAGGCATGTATGGACTTCTATGTAAGTTCAGTGAACTGAAGCCGGACCAGATTATCATATTTAGGGGGAAGTATTTTACGATTGGAATTTGCTGGCTCATTTTATGTAATTTAATGATATGATAGCCGAGGGACTTACCAGCTTGTATGATACGATGATTACTGTCATGGGTCGTGACCAGTGCCTGAGTCATCTAACGACGATATATCGTCATCAAGGTCAGTGGGTGGTGTGGGCGGTGACCCGGATTAACGAGTTGTGGCTGGTTCACACGAGGGCGACATTTCGGTTGTTTTGTATTGCTTGCTGAGGAAGTCCTCAAGGGTAGTTTCGTGAACTGCTTTTGTATCCTTCGTCTGACTGGTAGATGATGGTCAACCAGGTACGGGGGAAGTTTCTGCCGGGTTTTCAGTACAATTTCGTACAATGTTTTTGAAGCAATAAAGGTAGTTCTGGTATTTAAACTGTGGTGTCAGAGGTTGTCAGACAGGAGCAGGGCCTTTCTCGGGTTTCAAGGGAAAATTCGGGAGGGGTCCTGTCACTGAAGCTATTGTTAAAGAGGATTAAAGTTCTAAGAAAGCTTAAGTTTCCAATGTGGGGAGACTGCCGACCTTCCAATCGGCTTGATTAGAGATTCAGGCCCGTGACTCTCTGGTGTCTACTGACACAAGTAATCCCTCGCCACTCACACAAGTGGAGGGACTCATTCCAGGAGCTAAGAATTCCTAGTGTATCATTTATTTCAGCTTTAATGGCAAGCACGGAGATTATATCCACCTCATCCCTCACCAAACTTGAGGAGGCTGAATTAAACTTAAAGAGAAGAAGAAATTGCACGAAAATTAACCAAATTCTTATAAGAATACCTGACAACTCCATTCAAGTTTGCAAAGTAAATAGAGCTCAAGTCTGAAGCAGCAGAGGCAGAGACTTCCACGTGAAAAGAAAGATACTTGCACACTTTCTAGCTCTTGATGTTTAGGTAACTAGAAATCAAGTTATATATAAAATGACTGGTAAATAACGATGGCCATTGGCTCATTGGATTAAGATTGGAAATAACGAGTTTCTACGTCCCTGCCTTCATTCGAATATTAGATATAAAAATGACAAATTGACGTAAAGATTCATAGTTCATTCCAAAGTGTTTCCACTAGGTCACACCATAGTTGACTGGTTTAGAGAAACTGTGGGTTTCTCTGTCCCTACCTTCATTAGATAATTAGAATCAACCGGTTTCGCAACCCAAATAATTTATTGCGGCTTATTACTTGATATGCATCCAGAACAAGTCAGCGAGTCTTAAAATGGACCCAAAACTGAAATTTGCCTCAGTTTGCACCTAGAACAGTCATTCTGTTACTTCCGTTGCACTATCCATCAGTTTCTATTACTAACGCCATTAAAAGTGCTGATGTGGCAGTAATATTACAAAATTTGTAGGGGCAATTAAGACATTTGTTATATTTTATTAAATTATATATTAAAATTCTTTTTAAAAAATTAAAACAAATCTCAAAATACCCAATACGTCCCCTTCCCCTTCCTCCTTTCTCTGCGATCAGCATCCACCTCCCGCCATCTCCACCAAAACCGCCACCTCCCTCCCTCTCTAATCCTCGACTGGAATCTGAGCATCAATTCTCGAGACATGGACCACCGGAGCGTCCTCCACCACCGAGAGCATCGTTGGCATTCTCGAAAATGTCCTTCCGATGAGGTACCCGTCCCACGAGGCCCGAGGCTCGTCGAATGAGT
This sequence comes from Oemleria cerasiformis, assembly GCA_037349345.1. Lineage (NCBI taxonomy): Eukaryota > Viridiplantae > Streptophyta > Magnoliopsida > Rosales > Rosaceae > Oemleria > Oemleria cerasiformis. The sequence continues at coordinate 33,796,738 of JAZGTL010000007.1, read as the reverse complement.
ATCTCGGGTCATAGAACGACATCCGACCTGCATCAAGCGAGAACCTAGGATCCGTGTCGCAAGAGCGCCAGCCAAAGCCGTAATCGGCGATCTCCGTCGTCCTCATCTTCTTCTTCGTGGTTGCTCTAATTTTCGTCGTCCTCGTCTTCCTCTTCCTCTTCCTCTTCCTCTTCCTCTTCCTCTTCCTCTTCCTCTTCCTCTTCCTCTTTGAACTCAAACACCAGACCTCGGAAGCTGGAAGACGACCTAGCTAAGTTTCGGGTCTCTACCTCAACCTCAGTGGGTGGCTCCTTCTTGTTAGGATTTCGGTCGTCGTCCTGGTGAAAGAGTGTTCCGAACACTAACATCGCAGGACTTCCGTTGAGGACACGGCGGAGATCGGAGCAGCCTGGGGCGGCGGTTGAGGACGCTGCAGGCGAGCAGCCTGGGGCGGAGGTTGAGGACGCGGCAGAGATCGGAGCCGTTGATGCGTGCTTCGCGGATGAGGAAGGTGAGGACGGGGACGAGTTCGGAGACTCGAGAGCAACTCGGGGGAGGTGAAGCCGATGGAGGTGAGGACGAATTGGAGAGGGATGGAGGTGGACGCTGATCGCATACAAGGGAGGAAGGGGAAGGGGACGTGTTGGGTATTTTGAGATTTGTTTTAATTTTTAAAAAAAAATTAATATATAATTTAATAAAATATAACAAATGTCTTAATTGTCCCTATAAATTTTGTAATATTATTGTCACATCAGCACTTTTAACGGCGTTTGTAAAAGAGACTGACGGATGGTGCAACGGAAGTAATGGAATGGCTGTTCTAGGTGCAAACTAAGGCAAATTTCAATTTTTTGTGCATTTTAAAGCTCGCTTATTTGTTCTGGGTGCATATCAAGTAATAAGTCATTTATTGATGAACAAATCCAAAAGGTTTCTTCCTCTAATGATTTTATATGTTATTAAAACAATGCTGACAATGTACTACTAATAATTTCTCCAAAAGGTTTCTAAAATTCTAATTGTTGGAAAAATTGACATTTTAAAGTATATATTGCAGCTCATATGTCAAAAAATAATGCAAATTGCAGAGGCACGACAAGGAGACTAACCAAGTTGCAGCCACCACGCAGATAATGGACCAAAATTGATGATGGGTTTGTTGACTTACGGCAAAATTGATGATGGGTTCCTTTCCGGTCTCCACTTAGCGAGTTGTGGAAGCTCAAATCGCAGGCGCAATCGAAATAGAAATCGAAATAACAGAAGTAAAAGAAACCCATCAGCTCCATTTTCATACACAATTCCTTTTACAAAGACTGTTGAATCCAGAAAGTAATTACCTTTCCGAAATTATTTTGAAGCTGGCTTTGGTTGAGCACTGAGCTGTACTCGATATGCTTCCCACTTACGAACTCGAAGCTGCATAGAAGCTGCATAAAATATAACAAGCTTCATATGATCGGTAACCCAGAGGAAAAATTTTCGATTAATCAATTCAAAAATTTAGCGTACCAGAGTTGAGAATTTGAGACCCGGCTAGAGTTGGAGAAAATAAAAATCATTCTGCTTTGCCTTACACTGACTCACTGAAAAATCCAGAAAATAATGAGCTTTTTGTTTCAACAATAATAAGGAAGGGTGATGTAATTAGTAAAAGAAATTGATGTTTTATTTTTCCTTCCCAACTGAAAAATAAATAAATTGGTAAAAAATAAAAATAAATAAAGGAAAAAATGGGTATGGGACCAACAAGGGAATTAAGCCCACATCTCAAAGTAAAGCCCAATGTTTCGGCCCAGCGTAACGCAACTACTGATATTTCTCTAGTGCAGTTGCCCTTGCAAGCATTTCGGTTAGCAAATAGAACAGAGAAGCTTCCGTACGTGTCAGTCCTTACATTGATCATGGAATCGTTCACTCAACCAGAAGACGACTCAATCCCGACAACCGGGTCAACTCGCCCATTCGACGACGATGGTTACCTGGGCTACGACCCCCGACTCCCCTCCCAGCGATTCGACTCTTTCGTCGCCACTAACTTTGCCGACTCCGAGTCACTCAAAGACTCGGCTACTGACTCGCCGATTTTCCATGGCTCCGGGGTCGACGACGTGTTCGCTACCCAGCCGGCGAAGGAGGCCCTGTCTCCGCCATCAGTCTACGCTGAATCGAACGGCCAGGGCTTCGAGGGAGGGTTCGGCGGATCGGACGATCCAATTTTGCCGCCTCCGGCAGATATGCAGCCAGAGGAGGGCTTCGCTCTCAGAGAATGGAGGAGGTAGGGTTTTGAAATTCGCCTTGTTTGCAGTTGAACCAATATATCCGTAGAACAATTAAAATTTGAGTCTTTTGTACAATTCAGTTTAAAAAGTGGGTTCTATTTGGTGTTGATTGCTGTTTCAGTAGTCTTCAAAGAATTGCATGCCTAGTGAGCAGTGAGCACGTTAGTGACATCAACTTGTTAAATTATATTGATCTGTACCTGATTTTCGCATAACAATATGGAGCTCAATCCGGGAGCGAAAAAAGTTTCGTGAATTTTGTAGTTAACTATCAGAAATAGAAGCTTTAATTTTTTCCATGGAAGTGGTTAAATCATCTTGTGAGGTTGTAAGGGACATCTCTTAAGTGAACTTTTGTGACATTCACAGGCAGAATGCAATTCAGCTTGAGGAGAAGGAAAAAAGGGAAAAGGAGCTGTTGATTCAAATAATTGAGGAAGCAGATGAATTCAAGGTGGAGTTCTACCAGAAGAGGAAGATCGCTTGTGAAAATAACAGAGCTGCTAACAGAGAAAGGGAAAAGGTTAGATCAATTTAGCTTTCAGAAAATATGTACTTGGCACTTGGCACTATTCTATGTATTAAATGAGCTCTTCTGAGTATTATGTTGACTAACTTCACTGCCTCAGTTTTAAGTTTTTGGTTGCCATGTATAATGAGCCTTTAAAGCTGATGCTGGTAGTGTATTGATTTCATGTAGCATTCACTCTTGCATTTCTGGTTCATTATATAATTGAATAATTGGTCGAAATAGGCGTTGTAGAAGACCCACATCTTGTTGGCACTTACTTCCACACATCCACTCAACTTGGTTTTTTCGTAATATTACTAGATCATTTGAATTTTTTTCCTCTGTACTGAGACTGAACTTATCGCTATTCAACTAAGTTTGATCACAACTATTTAGGAATGACTTCTTGAATCAGCTATGATGTTTCCTTGCTAGGCTTCACTGTAAAACAAATAATAGTAGTAATGTAGAAATCATATGATACTTATTCCTTTCCACTTAACCCAAGCAAAGCTACCTCCTTTGTGAAGGTTATAATTTACTTAGTGTTTTTCTTTTCGGTAAAGATGTTGGTAACTAATTTCTCACCATGTGTTCAGCATCTGCATATAAGTGCATTTATATTGTGAGTAATACATTACTATAGTGAACTGTGGATAATGTTTGGGTGTTTCAAGTGTCATTGCTTTCATAATTGAGGATCTGGTTTGGACTTTCTTGGACTTTCTCCTTTTGGTATCCATTATGATCCATCTGACGCATCTAACTTTTAAGATATAAGGAAGTGAGGATTCATATATATTCCTGGCATACATTGTTTTGAGCATGCATTTTCTGCGTTTGTCAGCTGTTCCTGGCCAATCAAGAGAAGTTTCATGCCGAGGTAGACAAGAACTACTGGAAGGCAGTTGCCGATCTCATTCCCAATGAGGTGCCGGTGATTGAGAAGAAGAGAGGGAAGAAGGATCAGGAAAAGAAGCCTGGCATTGTCGTTGTACAAGGTCCAAAGCCCGGAAAGCCAACTGAACTTTCAAGGATGAGGCAGATACTTCTAAAGTTGAAGCATAATACACCTCCCCACCTTAAGCCTTCACCCCCAGCACCAGCCCCTGCCAAGGACGCCAAACCAAGTACTTCTTCTGCTCCCCCCAAGGCTGCAGCTCTGGCGGTAGCTGCCCCCGAGGCTGTAGTTGCTGCTTCGTAATTTTGACTGGCCTTCTATGCCAGGCTTATTTCATAGTAGTCAAGTACTTTCCTTACAGTATTGTGGAGTTTCTCTTGTTTAGTTTAACATTTTCTAAGGGATATATTCAGTGCTTAAATTTTGTGTTTTCTATGTACAAAAGCGAGACAAAAGGGGACTTGGCCCGCCAAATTTATCATAATATCTCATTCAGTGTTTTAGTAAATTCTCCTTATTGTAATATACAATAGTCTTCGTTGAAATGCTGTTTGATGATCTGAACACTAGATAATATTTATCCGTTGAAATCGAAAATCGATTCGATTATAACTGTTATTGACTCTCCATTTTGGATTTGACTGGATAAAAGTTAAACGGTTTAAAAATTCAACCGAGTCGTTAAGATTTTTATTTATATATATTTATTAGTTAATATTTTTCACTCTTTAATTTGTTAGTGTAAGTGTTCACTATGGATCCTACTTCATTAAATTCTTACTCATTTTGTGTTACTTTCGAATTTAAATTATATTTCGTAATAGGACATATTTGAAGTTTAAAATATTGGAATTTTCTATTTGTTGTTTATGATTGAAATGTTAATGTGTATGAATAAGATCTTGACACATAAATGAAATTTTGAAGTAGATAAATGAAATATTGATGTGAATGTTGAAATTTTTGAAATGGTGATTTTTACAAGAGTTTTTTTTTTGTGAATAAATAACATGAAAATTTTATGCCTAAATTGTCCAAACTGATCCAAACCAAATCATTAACGGTTTGGATTGGAACAGTTTCAATTCTACTTTTTGAAATGCAAACCGTACTGAACAGTTAAAATTTTAACATTATGAATTTTGTTTTGGGTGATCCGTATCGATCCAAACTGTATCCATCCTACTCTACAACTTTAAAGATTTATTATTAGGTAATGGTATTGTTTGGATGAGGGGACAACATGGGATTTAGCTAAAATTCAGAATTTTGAAATTCTCATACACCCTTCTATAGTAAGTTGCATGTAGAATTGGATAGGGCTAACCAAAATTACCAAGTTAAAAACTTCTCTAACAAAATAGATTTTGGTTACAATATAATATTTGAGTTTTAAAATTTAAACTTTTATCATCGAAATTTCAAGTTTGCATTTTAGAATTATAAGGTTCATATGACTTCTAACTTTTGATCTTAGAGATTGAAGAAAATTGTAACTTTTAACCGTTTTGAGTTCGGTTTTACCGAAGTAAGGTTGATGAGGCCTACAACAAATAAAATAAGATTGAGATTTCGAAGTTCAACTTATTTTTTTCAATATTTCAAGTTTGGATCTTGGAATTATGAGTTTTATATGAACTCTAATGTTTGATATTGTGAATTGAAGAATGAATTTTGAATTTTTTCCATTTGAGTTTGGTTTTTCTATAATGAGGTTGATGTAAACTCTCACAATATGATATTAGGGTTTCAAAATTCAATTTTTTTTTTCAAAATTTCGAGTTGAATTTTGGAGTTATAAGGTTCATATGAATTCTAGTGCTTGATATTACAGATTGGAGAAAAAAATTTGAATTTTTTCCATTTTCAGTTTGGTTTTTCTTTGATAAGGTTGATATGAATTCTCACAATATAATATTAGGGTTTCGAAGTTCAATTTTTTTATTTCTCAAAATTTCGAGGTTTGATTTTGGAAATATAAGGTCATATGAACTCTAGTGTTTGATATAAGGGTTGGAGAAACAATTTTAAATATACTCTATTTTGAGTTTGGTTTTTCTTGGTAATGTTAATTTACTCTCATAATATGAGATTGGATTTCGAAGTTCCTTTTTTTTTTTTTGGATTTTGGAGTTATAATGAATTCTAGTATTTGATATTACAGGTTGGAAAAAGAATTTTGAATATCTTCCGTTTGGAGTTTAGTTTTTCTACGGTAATGTTGATGTGAACTCTCATAATATGAGGTTAGGGTACGAAGTTCAATTTTTTCTTCTTCAAAATTTCGAGATTTTATTTTAGAATCATAAGACATAGGAATTTTAGCGTTTAATATTACAAGTTTGAGAAAGAATTTTGAATTTCTCCCTTTTGAGTTTGGTTTTTCTATTATAAGGTTTATATGAACTCTCACAAAACGAGATTTGGTGTTTCAAAGTTCTTTTTTGTTTTTTTTCAAAATTTCGAGTTTAGATTTTTGAACTATAAGGTTCATATGAACTCTAGCATTGGATATTACGGGTTGGAGAAGAAATTTTAAATTTTCTCTATTTTGGGTTTGATATTTCTACGGTAAGGTTGATGCGAACTCTCACAATATGAATGAATGAAATGTTGACGTGTATTAATGAAATTTTGAAGTAGATGAATAAAATGTTGACGTGAATGATGAAAATTTTAAAATGGTGATGTTTTGGATGAGTCTTTTTTGTGATTAAATTACATGAAAATTTTATGCCTCAATCGTCCAAACCATTATTAACAGTTTGAATTTGAACGGTTTCAATTCTATTTTTTGAAAATCCAAACCGTACAGTTAAAATTATAACGATTTCAATTTGATTTTGGGTAATATTCGTATCGATCCAAATTGTGTCCATCATAAGTTAGATGACTAAGCGAGGTCTTATTTAATTCATTTTTAGCTGAAATGATTAAGCATCTGAGTTTCGTTGAATTTATGTGGTCCATGACTGGATGCCGTGGTCCTGAAGATACACGAATCACGACGATAGACCTATTTCCATTGCAATCATATCAGATTTGATCTCAAAATGGTTCAGTTTCTGAAATTTGGGTGAAAAATTCTTCAGCACATCTGACCTTTTGCGATACTCAATTAATTATGAACATAGGTGGTCCAATAAAGCTTGAGGCAGTGGATGAAACCCAGGACTTGAAAAATAAAGCACATAGTCATCCAGTTTGATCCGAAAATTCCCCTCACATTTTACATTTTCAGTAAAAAACAAAGCAGATTGCAATATCATCTCTGGATTTTCGATAACTGGATCCTATTCACTACAAATAAGGCTGTTCCGAACATAACTAGATTTCCTAATATTACAAATATCATGAATTACATAATCGCCGGCATTTGCAATAAACTTTTACATTAAGCATAGAGGTATAATTCAGGTCAGTTGTCTCAGGAAATCGGCTTTCTTCTGACTCTCAAGAGGGTTGGAACTCAAAATAAAAATCCATTATAGATGCAGTCTATGTGGGATGGTAGGCCTCCGAAATCATTACCTACCGCGCACACTGGCAGGAGACCGACCACCTCTTTCACTGCCATTATCCTCTACTTCACTCCCCTCTAAACAAAGGCCATTGTTGTTTACACTAACTTCAGAGCTAGCATTACTGCTAGTGGCAAGAGGAGAATCTGAAACACTAACCGTTCTGCTTCGTGCAGGCCCTGATCTCACGCTGTACATAGATGATGCAGGAATATTTGTCATCAATGGCCTTAAATTACCTGGAATACTTCGCCTTATGTCCTGCAGCCAACAGTTGAATCAGGAAAAATAGGAACTATACCAAAGTTGAACCACACCATTTTCTCTAAATTCCAGTAAATTCTGACTAGTTAGCAAGAACACTAGGAGGGAAGGAAGGAAAACTATCGGCCTCCAAGAATATGAAATACTTCCACAAAAATAACATGCAACAATTGCATTAAGACAAACAAACCTGTAAAATGCAAAGTTATGCTTACCATGTGACGTATAGCCATATCAAGGGATTTCTTTGAGAGTGTTCTACCAAAGCCTGAGCTGTCTGGGGATGAAGTTGACTTCCCACTCGCAGAGTGGTTACCATGAGGAGAATGTTTGTCCTCTTGCTTTGGTGGTGCTAGTTTCCGCATATTTATTACCCTCTCAACCATTTTTGTTCCCATTAAAACAGGGCTCACATTGTCGTTTACTTTAGAATGCCCACGACTGAATGCAGGAACAGAGCTCCCACTTGCATGACTAATGCCATTGGGAGCCCGTCCTCTTGAAGGAGAGCACGATTGTCGTCTTGGTCTACCATTAGAACCAGGCTCAACCGAAGAAGATCGGGAACTGGGAGCACCAGGCCTACCTCTTGAAGCTGAAAGTGGTCTGTCAGGAAGTGTTGTCCTTAAATTTGGTGGGGCATCAAGTGAGAAACCAGGCATTTCTGAGGGCTTCCATGGTCTAGATTTCACTGTTGGGGACGCACCACGTGATGGCACTGGATTTCTTGCTGCTGCAGGAACTGGCTTGGAAACTGAAGGAGATGGCTTTGATGGAGAAGCTGATGTACTAGGTGTAGTTGAAGGCATGGATGGCCGGCGAGTTGGTGTTGCTGCTCTTGATGCAGGCTTGGGTGGGGGTACAGTAGGTCTGGCAGTTGGTGTTGAAGATCTTGCAGTAGACCTTGACGGAGTTGAAGATCTTGTGGTAGACCTTGATGGTGTAGAGGACCTTGAGGGAATAGTAGATTTAGTTGCAGGAACAGTAGACTTAGTTGCAGGAACTGTAGATTTAGTTGCAGGCATTGCAGATTTGGTAGTGGAAACTGTGGGCTTAGCAGTAGAATTTGTGGACCTGTTTAATGGAAAGCTAGCTCGAGAAGTAGGAGTTGATGATCTTGAAGGTCTAGGCGCTGAATTTAAGGTGGGCCGTCCAGTTGGTGTTGCAGGTCTTGATCCTGGACCCCCAGATGATGAGGGCCTCCGGGTCCCTGAACTTGAAGAGCTCAACCCAGGGGAAGAAGTTGGTTGTTTAGACACTAAGTTGCTCCTGGCAGCAGGCTCTGGCTGGGGGTTTGCTAACTATGACCACAATAAAGAAATGACTTAGTAACACTACTTCAAACTTAAATAATTTGGAAATAAAAAACCTGACATGAAAAATACCATGAGATGACTGATAAATGAAAGATGCAGTATCGTTATTTGTATGAATTACAGCATTCTAAACTTAATACTTTAGATGTTACAGGCTGGGTAAGTTCCTCTTAAATGCAGTTTCTAAGTTCAGCAACATAACTTCTCATTATATGTTTAAGTTCAATGGTCCAGATGTTCATGAAATTGGCAATTAACTTCATATCCTATGGATATATTGTGCAACTTTTCAGCTTTGTAACACAACCCTTGTTTTTCGAAAGATTACCAACAGACGAGCATAACTATTACCTGGCAAAGAATAGATGAATGCCCTCGAAATCAAGTTCCACATGAAAGATGCTAATCCCAAGTCTATAAACTACAATGCATATACTAAAAAATTACAAACATCACAGAACTTAGAGTTACAACCCAGCTCACGCATTTAAGGAAATGCTTACTCTAGATTTCAGTGCAGTGGGACGAGCCTTTGGGGTTCCAAGCTGACTCATCATGGTCTTATGTGATTCCATCTCCAATGATGGAAAAAGAGGAGTCCCAGGTGGAGTTAAAAGCCTGAAAGGAGAATAAATAAATTTTGGAAAAAGCAGAATAAAAATTAATATCAACATAGACAAGACTTATTTGAACCTAATAGCATTATCTGCTAATCTGCAATTAAATAAGTTTCTAAGAATGAAACCGCATGTCTGTACAGACTTCTACTTCAGTACCCAAAAAACCCCCTGGCCATGCAGTTCCTTTCTAGTTCATATCCTCAACATTGCATACATATGCAAATCTTATAATGGTGAATATATTATTATAAGAAACACAAAGGATAGCCAGCAGGTTTTGGCCACCTTGAAAGTCATCAAACAATCCCCATTCGGCATCTAATCAACAGAAAATGCACTCCCTGTGCTATATCACAAGTGTCTTAGTATACTTTTAGAATGTCCAAAATATATCATATGAAAGGTACAACTGAAACAAAAATGAAAATCTTCAACCATCCAAAATTCAAAAAATTGTAAAGCCCGATGTAAAAGTTACATAATGTACGAAAACAATTCAGAACCATAATCATACAGACATTATAAAATGAAGATTAAAGTTGAGTTGATATTTATACCAACTCCCTTTCTACCAGAACACTGAAAGTTAAACAATGTAAAAGAACTATCACATTACCAGTCATAATCATTTTTATCATTCTCAGAATTGAGAAAATCATCAGCAACAGTCTTTCGTGGAGGTGCTTGCATTGATGAGGAAATATTGAAAATGGGAGAAGTTCCAGGGTTAGACCCTGCAATGTCGAAGTTACCAAATAAGAAACAACCTCGATAACCAAACCAATGCCAAAAATAGCCACATTTTTAACGAATTGAACCAAAGTATTAGACTATGACAGTATCCTTCAAGCAAAAAATCCACAATAAGAATCAAGAAATCAAACTTTCAAATCCCACATTGCAATCCAAAACCTAAAATATTTGGACCCAAAGAGTACCTAATGGTGCATCAAACTCTTCAGAGTTGTTGAGAAGAAGCTCGTTTCGTTCCTTCTCGCGCTTCTTCATCTCTAGGAACAAAGCGAGCTCTTCTTCCTTCTCCTTCCTCACTGAGGCTCTGAGCTGCTGCCTCTGCTTCATCATCGCTTGCATTTGGGATTCCTGAGCCCTGAAACTACGATTCATCGCGCCAACGCAAAATCCACGCAACCCAACACGCGGCCCAATAATCACAGATCAATAAATAATAAAAACAAAATAAACCCTAATTTCCAGCCATCGCCAACATTAATTTCACCGAGAACGTGTTTCCGTCGTCTCTAAACGAAGCTCAGCAGCCGTTAGATCTAAAACCGAGGGTCAATCAGTCCACAAATTCGAAGACTACGAATTTGCATTTCTTCTCCACTTTCTTCCAATCGGGAAAGCTATATAAGACTGTGAGAAGGCTGAGAAAGACGAAGGCTTGAACAGTCCTCAGCTATAAGAAACCGCCATTGTCGAGGAACGGAGGTCGAGTCTAGATAAAAAGAGAGATTGAGCTTGAAGGAACCGCCATTGCTGCGAAGCTAAGCTCTTCACGGTGGTGAGGCGAGGGGAAGTTGTAGAGAGAAACCTAAGAAGATCGGAGATATTCAGAGTGGAGAGAGTGTGTGAGGGGGAAGAGGAGTGGCATTGAACGGTAATTTTGGAGAGATTTGGAGTCCGAAACTGGGAATATAAACGGAGGTGCAACGTGCAGGTCTCGTCGTTTCTCTCACTTAAAGCCTACGTTTTCAGGTTGTGGCGTTTGGTGGGTGGATAATCACGATAATGCCCTCGTAATTAATTTCTTTCTTTTTTGTTTTGAATTTGGAAGTGGTGTATTTGCAGTTATGCCCCTGTAGTTTTATGTAATTCTTACACAAGACCCATATGAACATTGATTTTGTTTGGGTGTCCCGTGAATCATACTGTAGTTCAAGTTACCCTATATTTTGGATAGGAATCTCCACTAAAAATCTATCTTAATCAATTGGTTTAATTCATATTTGTAAAGTTATGTTACGTTATTTATGCAAGAGATATGTGTCATTTCAATTATACGTTTTTCTCAGGTAAACTTTATTCGTCTTCCTTTTTTTAATAATAACTAGTCACTTTATTTATTTGACATTAGGATTCATCAAAAACTTATGGAAATTGCAATTAGTATCTTCAATTGAAGGAGTCGATATACAACTTTAATCAACTGATGCAACCTACATCTACCAAAAAGCGCTAACCTAACAAAAATGAGATGATTTCAATTTATACTATATCACGATAAACTTTTTTTTTTCTCTTTTTAAGAATGATTAGTCACTATTATTTATTTGGCATTAGGATTCAACTCACAATGAAGTTTAAATTCATAAAAACAAATAATAGAAAACACGTATGGATTGAGCTCAAAGTGATAAATTGCAAACATTTTAGATAATTTTTATTCCTTTATTTAGTTTGAGTCTTATGAGAAATGATACAAGGAAATTAACATAGTTAAGTTTTGACTGAGCAAGTGATTCTTACACTTCTATTTTCTCATAATGTTACTATTTTATTTTTTTTAATCGACAAATTGAGTAAATTAAAATTGAATCAACGAATCGTGTACAAAGAGAAAAATTGAGTGCGAAACCAATTTGAGTTGTTATATGAACCATAACTTGTGTATGCGTGTAAGGAATACTTTTCAATATGTTTTTGGTCAAAAGCTTTTCATATGCATGTATGATATAAAACAGTAAAATACCCTATTGATTTATTTTTCTTCTTTTTTTAGGATCGCCCACAGATTTATTTTTGTTTTTTATTTGCTGATACGATGCATTTGATGAAGCCAGATATACAAATGAATTAACAAGTCGTCCGGCGAGATTAGTATCGCCCAGCACGACGTCGTTTGAAAGGTACCAAAGTCCAGAATCTCCGATGATGCAGAAGCAGAGATGAGCTGAGAGGACCCAATCGGAAAATGGCGGGGAAGATGAAGAAGAGCGAGGCAAGCAGTAGCAGCAGAACCAGCAGCAACAGTAACAACCACAGAGGAGAAAGCGTGGTGGTAGATTATGGTAAAAACAAAAGCTCTTGCGGTTACTGCAAATCTCCTGCTCGCTCCAGTATCTCTCACGGTCCGTCTTTCTAATCAACTCCCTCTCAATCATAAATTTTTGCTTCTGAGTTCATAATTTGGCTGATCAATCTTGCTAATTAAAATTTGAACAAGTTTAGGAATTTGATTATATCATTTAGTTGGCTATTCGCAGTGGAGCTACGTAGAAATCTTAGGTCTTTAGATGGACAATCATACGGTTGTTTGTTCATCGCTTAATCGTTTCAAAATCCTCTAACAATTTGCTGATTGGAATCATTTTGTTTATTTCCGTGAATACAATTTCGAATTTCACTCTGATCAATTTGCAAATTTGTTATGAGGTTTCGAAAATTCAAAAGGAGGCCAATTTTGACAGAATTTTTAGCACAAACAGTGAAATATACTAATGTTATGCCAATGCTAACTATTACTGGATTAGTCAACATTTGTCTTGTAAGTTCTGTTTCTATTTTTAACATGAATTTAATATTTCTGATTACATTCTTAATGTGTATTCGAATTTCCAGGTTTATGGGCACATAGCATTACGATCAATGACTACCAAGGTTGGCTTTTTCTTGGCTTCTCTTTATTTTTTCTGATTACATGAGAAATAAATTTCGTGATCAAAATGTTACCAATTTATGGGCTACATTCTTGTCTTGTTTTTCTTTTTTAATTATCTATTTTTAATATTTTAGATCTTCTTGACCGGGGTTGGAGAAGATCTGGCTGTTTCCTGTACAAGCCTGAGATGGAAAGAACATGCTGCCCTGCTTATACTATTCGTCTGAAGGGTGGTGATTTCGTTCCTTCTAAAGAGCAGCTTCGGGTTTCTAGACGAATGCAAAGGTATAGTTATCTTGCCTTTCATTGCCCTCCATCCCTCTTAAAAGAAAAAGATACTATTGTCCGGGGTACATTAATGGTATGTTTGGATGAGGAACTTCAAACTACCAAGGGATTTATACTATACTATTAACAAATGTACTAGAAATTATTGAATAGGGGAATTTTAATAGGTAGTTGAGCAACTAGTAAGGGAGAGCACATGCACCACATGAGCATAACCAAACCTTTAAACAAGGCATATCCTATCAAGGTGTTACTTACAAAACCCTTTAAATGCATTGCATCTAATCATTTGAAACCCCTTGGTACTTTGAAGTTCTTCATTTTTAACTAATTTAGCCTAAATGCTTGGTACTTTGAAGTTCCTCATCCCAATATAGCCTAAAGATATTCTTTAGAAATTTCATCGCGTAGTTTACAACTTATAATCCTCCAAATGCAAGGTATAGTGAAATTCTCAAGATTAAAATCTTTTAACTGTATTGAACCTGCTCCAGAGAAAATCCTAGATGACAGAAAAGTATGTGCAATTTTCCAAGGTTTTGAGTGTGTCATGGATAATTTGATGATATCTACAATCAGTTATCAAAGGGATAATTTTATTATGATTTCCATATCATCATTAATTTGTAGAAAACTGTATGTGTATTCTGATTTATATATTATACTGATCACTGAAAATGATCTCTGCCTAGGTTTTTAGAAGGTACCTTGGAATGTAAAAGACCGATGGAGTCTATAGAGAATCCGAATGCTTCTAAGGAAGCATGCAGCCGTAACCATCTTGGAGTTTCAAGCTCAGCTGCAAAAGAATCCTCTTCCAAAAATAATGAAGAGAAGGATGGTGAAGAAAATATTTTTGGTTACTTATCAGATCAAGTTGGTGTTGCAGTTCGTGCTTGCTCTGAAAGTGGGGAATTTCCCAACATTCAATTTCCAGAAGCTTCTGTTAAAAGGGTTGCCCAAGCCAAAAGAAAGCTATTGGCTGAAGAAGCAGAAGACCTCTTATACTCCAGCAGTATTGCATTCCAAATAGCGGCTACTATTAGGCGGTCTCTACCAGATGAGAAGGGTGCCAACCAAGGAAGATTATTGACACATATTACAGATGAAAAAGGACCATCTCCAAAACTTATTGCCGAAAAGCTAGAAATTTCCTTAAATCAGTTGGCAAAAACTTCTGGTTTGTCATTCAGGGCTTGCAATGGACACTTAAATTTTTATTCTGCCACAAAACATGCTTCCTCATATGAAAGTCCTCAAATTGTTAGCGTCTCTAAACAACCTGCTGCCAGGTCTGAAAGTAAATGGTGCAGTTTGAAAAATCACTCAGAATATACTCAGATAAAGAGGCGGAGGCTTGAGATTCATTTGAAAAGGTCCAGTTTTGATTCAGAAGAGTATGCCTTGTACAGACGTTATCAACTAGTGGTGCATAATGATACCCCTGAACATGTTACAGAAAGCTCATATAGGAGCTTCTTGGTTGATACTCCCTTAATATTTACTCCTCCAACTGGCGATGGTACAGTTCCACCCTGTGGCTTTGGCTCTTTCCATCAGCAATATGTGATTGATGGCAAGCTTGTTGCAGTCGGTGTTATAGATATCCTCCCTAGATGTTTGTCAAGTAAATATTTATTCTGGGACCCAGATTTTGCCTTCCTATCACCCGGGAAGTATTCAGCACTGCAAGAAATAAATTGGGTGAAAGACAATCAAGTTCATTGCTCTACTCTTCAGTATTATTATCTCGGTTACTACATCCACTCTTGCAGTAAGATGAGATACAAAGCATTGTATTACCCGTCTGAGCTACTTTGTCCTCTACGTTACCGGTAAGTTCCCTTTGCACTAGCTGACCACAGAAAGCTTTTGACAGTTTCATTATAATACTTAGGTTGAAAATATTCATTTGTACACTTTGCCTGCCTGCCATAGCTAATAATATTTGTGGATTGCATCTAGGTTGAGATTACCAATAGTCTAGAGGAGGCGGTTAAATAAACACACCATGAAATAGGACAATTCGATCAAAATAAAAGGCCAATAATCTAATCTGTTTCTGAGCTATAATTAGCTTGATTACACCCTGGTCTCTTGCAAACATTTATCCTCCGGATAATCAAGCTATGCAGGCAACTCAAGATTTGAGCATGTGAGGAATGTTCTCTTGATAATTGTAAGCATGCAAGCTGAGGTTCTATATGAGATCAATACATACTTTATCCATATACCCTGAATGGAATATTTTTCTTTTCATATTAATCAAGAAATTTTTTACTGCCCTGGCATTCAAAGTTTTCTTTGACTGACAAACTGAAACTTCGACTGCAGGTGGGTTCCTTTTGATATTGCTAAGCCTTTGCTCGATAAAAAGCCGTATGTCATTCTATCCGACTCTTCCATCTTTCTGGATAGGGAGTCCTTGCCCCCTCATGATTCCGAAGAAGTCATGGAAATGCAACATGATGACATTGGCAATGAAGACAATAATGATTTTCGTATGTACGACGATGAAGGGATGACTGAGCCTGGATACGAAAGCTCAGACAACGAACAACACCTGTCATCTGTTGATGGAGAAGATGGAGATTTGAGCAACATTTTAATTGGGTTGAAGGGATCTCGGTTGAGATTCAAGGTATGCGTGCCCAAAACGCAACCCCTTTTTTGTGTTGGTAGTTTGATGTGCTTACCCCAGTGTTTTGTGTTGAAGGATATAAAGTTTGCTTTTGGTCCCTCGGAAAGGAGTTACTTGGAGTCCCAGCTGCATAAGTATAGGAGAGTTGTTGGTGAAGAGCTGGCCGGGCGAATGGTTTATTCACTTGAATGATTTGCTGTTCATTGGATTTCTTTCATGGATTGATGGCTACAAGTGAGAACCAATCTTGAAACCCCCTATATTTTGGGGGTTGGATACTTTGTTTTCTGTTCCATCGCCTATGTTCAAAGTTCATCTTACAGTTTGTATGCTTTCTTGGGGTTAAGTTATCTATTTTGCACCGTTTTTACTGTTGAAATGAATGAGTTTTTGGATAGGGTGCGACTCGGGTGGGTTGGAAGGTCAATAGAATTCTAACCCAACTTTCAGAATCGGGGGTTTGGGTTAATTCCGATTTCTGTGAAGTCGAGTTAATTTGAGTTTTTGGTTGGGTTCAAGTTTAATTCATAATCTTAAAACCATCGATTAACACATGTGGAGCCCAATAGGATTGATAACATATGTTTGTTTAAATAGATTCTTGATAATTAGGACGGGTTGGGTCAGACTTGGGTCGGTTAGAATTCCAACCCAACCCAACTCGGAAATTCTCCGGGGTAAATCGGATTGGATTCGGTCGGATTTTCGCTTAATCTAAACTCGTTGGATCAAGTTAAAAATCAAGTTGGACATTAACAGATTTGAGTTGGCCACCCTAAATAAGATGCAAAAGACGCAGAAATACATATAACATGGTTTCATATACTAAATTGAGTTGCTCCTTAAATAAGATGCAAAAGATGCAGAATTACATATGACATGGTTTCCCTCGTAGTATATGATAGCTTTCCAGTTTCCTCATTTAGGCCTTTCTTAAGGGTTTTTAGTGAGTTCGATTACTATATATGGGAATCAAGCTAATTTCGTCTATTTGACTTTGATTCCTATAACACTAATCATGTACTACGGAGTGTAATTTATATTAGTCTTATTTATTAACGGTAAAATCTTACATGTTTTATTGATTTATTACCCTATTTTCTTTATTTTTATTTCTGTCTTTATTAAATGGTATAGCCCACACATATAGAAATCAAACTTACAATAACAATGTAACTCCTACAAATAAGAATCACTGTTTTGGCCAAACTCAATTTTTCTAGACAACCCTGGAAGTTTGGTCAACTCGACTTTTCCGGTCTACGTTAGAAAAGAGTTAAAAACATCACTTCTGGTTTGTAGATTCGTCAAAGAGCTGGCCAAAATACACAGCTGCTTTGCCTATCAGAGCAGTTGCATACAGTTGATTATTTCACCAGCCAGCAACTATCTCTTGCATCAGAAGCAAACATAATCAAATTTGAACAATTTAAGGGAAGCAAGTCGAATTCAGAGAGAGCATAAAAAAGACTAAATTAGAAGCAAACAGAATCAAATTGGAACACAAATCGAATGTTTACATTAATGTTATTAGAGAGGCAAGTTCACAGAGTTGCCGAAAATGAGGAATTAACAGTGTAATGATACAACAACATGAGTAGAAATAGAAGAAGAATGAGATTTAGAGAATGTACAATTGAATATATCAAAGGTTAACTAATCATCAAGCATCGTCTGCATCGCTGCTACCAACTTGAGCTTCATGACTGACCCAGTAATTGCTTCCGTCAGGCCCCGACATCTTAACCCTGCTCAACAATCAAACTCACAACCTTACTTAACAAAAATCAAACTAGATTAGAATTCAATGCTTTATTTTCTTTTCTCCACATGCCTATTGAGTTCTGACCGCTCAAGTACGGATTTTCCTTCCTTGTACTTCTGGCTATTTTCGTGGGCAGTCTCCTGAAACAAACCATCAAAACCGATAACAGCAGAAAAAAAATGAACATAGATCATGAGAATTATAATCATGACTCATATTCTTACGTATTTCCACCCCACTATTGATCCACACCCGACACAAAATATGTCAGCAACAGTGTGCAATCCGGTCATCATCATTCTGTCTTCATTCTCTCCGGAAGATACATTCACTCTGTAACATGATTGGAGATGCGAATCACATATCTAGTAGCACCAATTGCAAGCATATACAGATCATTGCAAATCTTGTTGAGTGAGCTTCCAAGTGAGAATGACATGATTATTATCATTTTATTTTACTATTTCAGAATTCACACTACGAACCACAAATAAGACCAAGAGACTGAACGATTGAAGTTATTGACGGAAATCTCTTGCAACATACAATAAGCACTTTTGAGTAACGGAGATTGACGTCATAGAATCACTAAAGCACACATGAAACCAATTACAGTTGATAAAAATGGAATTCTAGAATGAGCTTCAAACATGTCGGGTGTGCCATACTATTTTACCAATCCAAAATCTGTAACTTCCATATGGCATTGGCAAGTATTATGAGGGTTTAGTCAGATCAGCAGACAAGGAAAATGTGTCCAAATATCAAGAAAACTTACACCTTATTGAAGAGATAAGCCTTCCCATGCCTGCTCTGGAAAGTCTGAATGAAACACAGCCAAGTCAGAAAATTTCCCTCTATTCAAAGTAAAAATCAACAAGTTTTGGGCACTTCAAAATAAAAAACAAAAATGGCAACTACATCAAAGAACAGACTGAACAAACTTTAACTATAGTGAGTTATCATCGAAGTAAATCCTAAAATCATCACCTTATTATACATCATCATCTAAATGTTATAGACAGCACAGACAAGCACCATCTCTCGTTTCATTGTACTTAGAACTACCTTCCATTACATTATATTACCGGAGACAATACAGATACACTCATTCAGACAAGTGATTCTAGAACAAGTTGTATCGGTGGACTAAAGTCGCACTTAAAAGCAATGAAGATGGAAGCTTTCATAGTTTTCATACTATCTGATAAAAGCAACTGCATAAGTGTAACACCAAACCCAAAACACCATCTTACTACTGACGTGAAAAAACTGGATTTTGCTGAATTAGTTTCTAGCATCATGGCCCTCATAGATGATTGGAAAGGATGATAAGGCTTAAATTTAGTTCTAGCTATCCTCTGAATTGAAAACTAGCATCAAGTTCTTTTGGCAGTCACGGACGCATGATTGCATGAACAATAACAAAATGAAGCATTTTGTCTGTCCTAGATACAAGTTTCACCTTATGGCATAGGATCCACATACATTTAATAACATCCCTTACCTCATTAAGCAATAATTTCAACTAACAGATACCCTACTGTGAAATTTTGTCCAAATCAACAACCATCTGGATTATTTATAGTCACTGGACACAAATCTAAATAGCATCATTAGGCCACACTATCAACCTCAAAAAAGAAAAAATCAATGACCACCTAAGAATTATGAGAAAAAACAAGGGAATCGACCACCATAATTAGTGAGATCTTCTGCTAAATGATCATTAAACACCAAATTAATCCTTTTTTCATTGCAGAACTCTTGTTTTGCATTTCAAGTCCGACAAAAGAACTTCCCCAAAGTAACTAATACCATAAAAGAACAGAGTAACTGATACATTTCACCCATGATACCATCAAAGAACATGCATATATCTTACAAGAAAAAAAAAGCACAGAAACAGATAACAACAGTTCATCAGTGCCCAGATGAAAATTCAGCAGAAAATCACAGAAATAATGAATCTTTACTGGTAAAAGAAAAAATAACAACCTTGGAAGCTATGTCCTTACAAAGAGCAAGATGGGTCCGGCAGTGCTTGCAGCTATAGATCTCCCCCTCAAGACTCACCACAAACAACCTCCCCATGCCTCCACTCTCCACCCAAAATTATCTTAACCGGCCAAAATTCCAAGACAAGAAGAAGACTCAGATAAAGGGTCGTCGTTAATCGAAGAAAACCCAGAAGATCACAATTTGATTTCGAAGATACGAATCTAGTGCAGGAGAAGAAAATGGAAAACAAACCCAGCACAGAAATTAAAGGCAGATGCCAGAAAGGAAAGAGAGAAATCGGTGAAATGTTTCTTTTACCTTTTCCCCTTAAGTCGGCAGTTGCAAGAAATGTGGACCGATCTGGAGCAATCACAGTTCACAATTATGTCACTTTTTATGTGAAAGTGGAACCTGACAAGACGTGTATCCTACGGTTTTTTTTGCCCTTTGCAGTATAAAATATTCCATCCTTTTTTTCTGATTGAAAAATGAAATTTATAGTTTTTGTTGGTTTTGCAATGTTCAATGATCATTAATCACCCCTTAATAACATTGCTGCTTCAAAATTCAAATTGCCCTCCAAAAAACTATCTGCAATTGCTTGTTTCTGACAGAAGCTCTCGTTGTTCATTTCTTACTTACGATAATGATGAAATTGACCATATGGTTAGGTTGAAAGTCAACTTCTTTTTGTAATGAAATTGAAAATTAAGTAAATCTTTCAAACATTATTTCATCATATGAATAATTCATCATTTCATTTAGATAAAAAAAAATCATCATTTCATTTAGATTAAAAAAAAGTCAATAAATTCGGAGGATATTAATTTTTGTTTAATTCATATGAATGATTAAACGATCTTCAATTTCATTTGTTTTTAATGCGAATTTAGTCTTAAAATAATAATTTTGAGAATAAACGGCTATAATTATATTATACTAACCTCTTGTATCCGTTTACGCGCATGTGTATATTTTTTTAATTTTTAAAATTAAGAAGAAATAAAAATTAATCTAAAAATATAAAAAATAAATAAAAATGAATAAGCAAATGGGAAGTAACTGCTCACTTCCTCCACTTAAATATTAATTAATTAAAATATCTGATTTTACTATTTTTTTTTTTTAAATCATCTTTTTTTAGAATTTTCATTAAGTAAGTGTATTTTTCGTTCAAAATATTTTGATGAAGCCTAATTACTCTCCTTGCTTTATGATAATATATATATATATATATATATATATATATATTTGTTAAATTAAAAAGTAGAACGAGCATATTCCCTAATGGTGAAACAAAAATATTCTTTTGATCATCATACTAACCTTCTCACTTAAATGATAGATTTATACGACCGTGAACGGGAGTCGCGAGTCTCAACTGCCCTTTGGAACTTGACAAATTGAAATTGGTAGGTACCCAAGATTTGACTATTTGTCCAAATATCTCTACTCATTAGTTTTATTGAGCTTCTCTGAAAATGAAAAATAATAAGCTGAGAGAGCGCCTGAGAGGGTACGTAATTATATGCGAATATGTTGGATTGTTGGGTGTTGCTTGCAAAACTCCAAGGGTGGTGGAAGCAATTTGGACCCTCTCTCAACTCTCAACTTATATTTATCTTCTATTATTGAAGGGGATGAGGACTTTGAGGCCAGGTGGCCGGGTGGGGTTGTGAGACACCTCAAAAGTTTTTCTATACATTAAAGCCGACCCATTTGAGCATTTTTATACTCTTTGCTGATCATGATAAGATTTCGCTCAAATTGCAAAACAAATGGCATAAGTTAAGGCCAAATATTAACCAATTCCTTTACAAATAGGCAATGAATCCTTTGTGCAAATCAATGTTCGAAGGGAAGCTTCTTTTGTCTTTATCATTCACCTATAACCTTCGAGAAATGATTGGGTGGAGCTATTCATCTAATACGCGTGTTATAATCTTTATGGAAAATGATTCGTCATATTGTTGAGTCTTAAATTTTTCACTACCTTATATACATATTACGAAATTAGCATGATATACGAAACTCAATTTTTTCAAATATTTCCCTTATAATTATACATTTATAATTAAACAACACATAGATCGATGTAGGTATATAACAATTAAAAACATATGAATATACAAAAGAGGTAGGGATTTATTAGGGTACTCTTAGTCTTTGGCTAGAGGGACAGAAATGAACGAAAGATTTGATTTTGTGAGTGAAGTGGGGTGGGCACTTGGTTGTTTATCTTTATTATCTGTTAAAGGTAGCCAAAAAACCTAATAAGGCCCTTCCCTGTGACAGCAGCTTGGATGCCAAAAATGAGGAACACCACCACTACAAGAATGTCGAGGTTGCCTGACGAAGTAAATTTTGCCGGGTAAACAATGTTTGCCCGACGGATCCGATGGCTCGCTGGGTAGCCTGTTGGCGAGAAGAGGAAGACGTTAATGCGCAAAATTGGAAGGGTTTACCCGACGATTTAAAATATTCGTCGGGCAAAATGATATATAACGACGATTATTAGTTATCGGGTAACAATTGGCGTTGACTATAAATTGCCCGACGAATCATTAAATATTGTCCTGCGAATGTGATTCGTCGGGCAAAAGTTTAAACACACTAAATACCCGAGACGTTCCCCTTTCTTCTTCTTCTTCCTCCTCTCTGCTTCATTTGAAATCTCTGCTCTCCCTCTCTATCTCTCACTCACTCACTCTCTTTCTCTAACTAAAATCATAATCTCATCACCATTTTCACTACCAATCAAATTCTTTTTCTCTATCAATCACCAAATATCAATTTTAAGGTTTGAGAATTTTATTTTTTTTAGTTTTGAAATTTTAAATTTTGATTAGAAACTAATTATGTTTTGTGTTGTAGAAATTTTGTGGTTGATTTGAAGGAATACTTATAAAAAGGTATGTGTGTTTACCTCTCAATTTAATTTTGTTAAGAATTTTGGATATAATTATGTTAGGAAATTTTGTATTTATTGTGGAAAATGTGTAGAAATTGTTTAGAATTTGTGGAAATTAGAAATTAGAAAATTTGTTAAGAAAATATGAAAATAGAAAATATGTTATGAAATTAGGAAATTAGAAAATATGTTAGGAAATTAGAAAATTTTGTTGGAAAATAGGAAAATTAAAAATATGTAATGAAATTATTGAAATTAGAAAATATGTTTGGAAATTAGAAAATATGTTAGGAAAATAGGGAAATAGAAAATATGTTAGGAAATTAGAAAATATTTTAGGAAAATAAAAAATATGTAATGAAATTATTGAAATTAGAAATTATGTTAGGAAATTAGAAAATATGTTAGGAAATTAAAAAATATGTACGGAAATTATTAGGGAAATAGAAAATATGTACGGAAATTATTAAATTGTAAACTCTGTTTTATGCATAATTAATATATGTTTGTATTTGTGAATTTGTTGTGATATTTTTTGTAAAACGCTTTATTTAGTTCTGACGGAGTGAAATACGTTTATATTTCATAACCGTTTATGCGAAGTTAATCGAGTTGATTAACTTCGTATAATGAAATTCAATGAAAAACCTTATACCCGTTTGAGAGTTAGTGAATCGAGTTGATTGACTGACTTTTGAATTGTCTATTTATTCAGACAGTTTGGGGGTGCGCAACTATGTGTTATGTAGTTGGCGGTCTACGAGGTTAGGTTTCGATTGTGGGAAATTCAGTTTGTATCCCTTCAATGTTCTCCGAATGCATACTAGATATTTGTTTATAATATCTACGTTGTGCATTTGGGGAACTGTAGGGAGATGCTGCCGAAATTTCTCTCAATTGAAACTTAGCCTCGTAGGTCACAAACTACACAGCACAGAACGTGCACTCTCGAATGGGATATGGCCAAATCACCGGAGGCATAAGGAAACGAGCTGCTTTTGATTTTAACTTGTTCTAATTACGGGATAATGTTAACTCAATTACTTACGTTGACTATGTTGTGAAAGCATGCACAATGGACAGAGGTTGGATGCAAATGTTTGATAGATTTTCTAATTAGTATTTGGATGGGATCGACAACTTCATTAACTTTGCACGTAGTCATTGCAGTGATGACAGACGTATCAGGTGTCCGTGCCGTAAATGTAACAACTGCAGTTGGATGTCGTTGAATGAGGTCCAAACTCATCTCGAATGGAATGGGATTGTACACAACTACACTAATTGGATCTATCATGGTGAAGAAATATTTTTCACATCGACATCTTCGGTTCCCGGGACCCGTCGGGACGAAAGTGGATTGGATCGGCGATGTGATAATGATCAAGTCATTAAGTTATTAACCGATATTTTTCCTCCCGCATCAGATGATATGGAAGATGATGCGCCCAGGTTGCAACCCGAAGACTCTGAGCTCCATTACGAGAGATTGTTGAAAGAAGCTCAGCGCAAATTGTACCCCGGTTGTAAATCACTTTCGGTTTTATGGGTAATTGTGGAGTTGATGCACATGAAAGTTGAGTATAATCAAACGAACAAGCATTTTGATCACATGATGGACATCATCATCCGAATGCTCCCTGAATACAATTCTCTGCCTAAAGATCATTATAGCTCGAAGAAGTTGTTGAAGGGCCCTGGTTTAGGGTATATCAAGATTCATGCATGCAAGAACAACTGTGCATTATTTTACGGTGAATTCGAGCAGCTTGACAAATGTCCCGTGTGCAATGAGCCTAGGTTTCAAAAGAAAAAGATTCCTAACAAGGTATTGCGTTATTTTCCACTGAAGCCATTGTTACAAAGATTCTACATGCCATCCCACACAGCCCATGATATGAGGTGGCACAAGGATGAACGAATTTATGATGATGTACTGAGGCATCCAGCTGATGGAGAGGCTTGGAAGGAATTTGATAAGATATATCCGGAGTTTCCTGTGGAGCCAAGAAATGTCAGATTAGGGCTCGCTACTGACGGGTTTAATCCGTTTGGGAATTTTGCAAAGCCCTATAGCACTGGGCCGGTGGTTATGGTTTCGTATAACTTGCCTCATTGGAGATGCATGAAGAAAGAATTCACAATCCTCAGTACTTTGATATCGGGGCCCAAATCGACGAGTAATTCCATCGATGTGTATTTGCGGCCATTGATTGACGAGCTCGTGAATCTGTGGGAAAATGGTGTCCAAACAAACGACAAGTACAGTGGAGAAATGTTCACTCTACGAGCGGCCGTAATGTGGACAATTAATGATTTTCCTGCTTATGGTATGTTGTCCGGATGGAGCACCAAAGGCTATCTTGCTTGCCCGACATGTGGACCAGACACAACGTCCTTTTGGCACGCATCTAAGGTATGCTACTTGGGTGCGAGAAGGTTTCTGCCTTGGGATCACCGATGGCGAATACAATCTGACTTATTTGATGGTAAAACAGAGTTACGAGGTCGACCAAGGGAGAGGTGCGGTGATGAGATATTATCCAAACTAAACAGTATACATGATTTCGTCAGACGAGGATCGAAACCAACTGAACAGGAAAATTGGACAAAAAAAAACATATTCTTCTGGTTGCCATATTGGTTGAAATTGAAAATCAGACACATCGCCGATCCTATGCACATTGAGAAGAATGTTGCTGAGAGTGTTGTGGGAACGACTTTACCCATTGAAGGAAAATGGGTATGCCGGCAACATATCCCGAAGTGTTAGCACCGACGGTGGCACCATTTCTGGTATGAAGAGCCATGACTATCATGTTTTGCTAAAACGACTCATTCCGATTGGTATTCGACCCTTCTTGGAGGCTGGTGTTGTTGAGACGATAGTTTATTTGTCTCAATTCTTACAGATACTATGTGCCAGATCGTTGGTTAAGGCGGACCTTGAAGCAATTAACGAGGATATTGTCTACATCATGTGCCGCCTAGAGCAAATATATCCACTTTATATTTATTTATTAAACAACTTTTTTAAATTACTTACGAGATGAAATGGACCGATCTAACCGTCAACTTTTAAGGTAGGTACTCATAGATGGCCTACGAGAAAAATTACCCAATTTTGAAATCCCGGGATTAGGTAACGGTGTGCGATGATTCAACGGTTACACAATGTTTCTTCACGATCAGACGACTTGAAATCCTCAAAACATCAAGATTTTCGACAGCCGAGATCTAGGCACGTAAAATCAAAAAATGAACGGTTAAATATGTAAAATTCAATCTTTTGAACATCAATAGAACCAAAACTTCGCGAAATGTATTGAAGTTTCCATCAAGTGTTTAAATGCCTTGGTCAATATGCTTGTTTTCCGATTTTCAATAATTTTCAAATTGAAATGGACCGATCTAACCGTCCACATTTATGGTAGGTACTCATAGATCACCGCCTATGCCAAAAATTACCCAATTTGGAAATCCTGGGATTTGGTAACGAAGTACGATGATTCAACGGTTACACAACGTTTTTTCACGATCGGACAGCTTGAAATCCTCAAAACATCAAGATTTTCGACGGCCGAGATCTAGGCACGTAAAATAAAAAAATGAACGGTTAGATCTGTAAAATTCAATCGTTTGAGCATCAAATAACCAAAACTTCACAAAATGTATTGAAGTTTCCATCAAGTGTTTAAACTCCTTGGTCAATATGCTTATTTTCCGATTTTCAATAACTTACAAATTGAAATGGACCGATCTAACCATCCACATTTATGGTAGGTACTCATAGATAGCCTACGCCAAAAATTACCCAATTTGGAAATCCCGGGATTTGGTAACGGTGCGCGACGATTCAACGGTTACACAAAGTTTCTTCACGATCGGACAGCTTGAAATCCTCAAAACATGACGATAACGATTGATGAGGCTTTAGGCATGTAAAACCAAAAATTGAATGGTCCCGATGTTGAAAATTATTTCGTCGGACCTGGTTTTTAGATAAATCATAAACACGACATCATAACAATTAAGCCCGATGAAGTAAACAATTCGCCGGGAAAAATATACATTATTCGTCGGGCAACAATAGAAACGTCATCGGGCTACGTAAAAAAACCGCGCAATTTTTTTCCCCAAAAATTTCAAAAATTCCGCCTAAATTTTCACAAAATCTCAAAAATACCGCATACTTATGCCCGACGAATATTGAAAATGTTACCCGACGGATAGTCAACCCTTGTTGTTATCCGACCCAGTTTTTAAACGGTTGCTAGTCGAACATTCCGCCAAAATTTTCGCGAAATATCAAACTTACCGCCGAATGTTGCCCGACGAATATCCACCGCTTGTTATTACCCGACGAATCATTTAATGAATTGCCCGACGAAGGTGTTCGTCGGGCAAGGTCAATCAGACTAATAAATCAGACCGACTCTTCTTCTTCTTCTTCTTCTTCTTCCTTCTTCTTCATTTTCCTTATTTTCACCGGAAACCCAGTCCACTCCCCCTCCCTACAACTTAGTCGACTCCCCCTCACTGCAGCCGTCCGGTCACTGCAACTCCAGCCCTTTCTCACTCTATATCGGTCAGACTCCAGCCAGACGTTTCTCACTGCAACTTGCCAGCCGTTGCTCACCGAGGTTAACCGTCGCCGCCCCTATCCTCGCCGGCAATTTCTTCAAGGTCGAACTCATTGTCCCTCTCGCTCTATTGTTAATGTAGATTGGTTATTGTTAATTTTGATTGGTTAAATTTTAATTTTAGTGTAGTATAAGTGAATTTTGGATATGTGAGTTTTATAAATTTTTAATATGTGAATGTTATGATTTGGATATTATTATTGTATGTTTGGATTAATTTGTAAGTTTGATTTTATTCCCGAAATTTGGATTTAGAAATTTAGGTATAATGTTGTGAATTTGGTGGTTTTAGTTTTTAGATACCAATTTACTAATTTTTAATAAATAAAAAATTGGTTTATTTTGTTTATTTATTATTGGAATTAATTAATGTTAGTTAATTTTATATGTGGTTTTGTTTTTATTTTTTGAAATAAATATTTAATATTTAAAATGTTTGGTTTTTTTTATTTAATTAAAAATATGTTGGTTAATTTTATATTAATTATTTTATATTTCTTATTGTAGATGTCGCATCGCACCTTAATCACGTCTACGACCCGCCTCTGCCCTGATCCCGTTGATGATCATGCGCCGGAGACGGTAGCCCCTGACTCAGTTACCTCAACAGCGGCGTCGATTCATCCATCGTTGTCGGTTCATCAACGACCCGGTGTCCGATCGGCTCGTCGACAGCATAGCAAGAAACGAGGGAAACCCCGTACGAACCCCCAGCCCCACTAGGACGACGTCGGAGCAGACGAAACAACGCCTAATGTCGGAGCACTCCCTAAGGGTAAGTTGATTATTTTGTTTATTTAACCAACCGTTTTTATTTGTTACTCATCTTATGTACGAATGTTCATCGAATTTGCAGGGAAGTCGGTAAACGTGCGCGGGATAAACCGGGGTTTGACATCCCAGCGAATTTGCAGGACAACGAATGCAAAGATCTTGGTGGTGTACGTGCCACGCCTCCGGTCCGCGCCGGTAAAAATTCACAGCCTCCTGGTGCATGACATTGGTGCGATTCTTCGCACCAAGTCCCTGATGATGGGGGAGACTTTTAGAACCCAACCCCCGGAAAAGATCACGCGATGTTGGGGAGAGCTATCGGTACGTGTTTTTCCCATTTTTAACATTAATTTCATATTTTTTAATTCTTTTACTAACTTTAATAATTTACTGCAGATCAATTTTGAGTTCAACTTGGACGACGTCGACCTTAGTAGATACCTGAGTCACCACTGGCAGTTACGGTACGCCGACTGGAAGTACGAGCTTCACAAGTACTACAAGAGCTGGGCTTCCACGGAGGAAGCTCGGGCAAATCCTCCAGAGGAGTTGGACGGGCCGAAACTGCCAGGGTGGTTGTGGTTGTGGGACCATTTTGTGTCCCCCACCTATGTGGTACGTACTATCCACCTAGTTAATTAATTTTTATTTTTTTATGTTATTTTCCATTTAAAAATATAATTTTTATTTTTACGAATGAACAATGGAAATCGATTGCCAACACATCGAATCGGGGAGCGAAGAAATTCAACCACCATGGGGGGTCACGATCCTTATCGGCCCGGCAGAAGGATCGGCGCATCGCCGGGTCGATGTTCCCAGAGGTGGATGCCTAGGGGCAAGTGTACGTTGCACGAGGGGACTAAGAGGCTGACAAAATTCACGTAAGTTTATTTTTTGCAGATTAAACATTCTTTTTTAATTTGATAATTATATTTCTAATTAATATTTATTCGAATTTGTAGGAGGCGATTGAGCAAGATGTCCAGCATACACAAGTTGAGCTCACACAACAGCATCCGGATGTGCCGTTGGAGCAGCATCTCCCGAATCCCAATTTGTCGATCGCCATCCTGGAGCGACGACTTGGGAGGCGTCTAAGGAGGATCGTTCGGGGGGCGGGGCGACGGGATATTGCGGGATGTCTCCAATCACTCGTCGAGTTCATCTCGGACAGGCAATCCCGAGGAGATGTCGGACCTCAGGAGAAACTTCAAGTTCCTCCAGGCCGAAAATGCTGAGATCAAGGCTCAATATGCGGAGATCCAAGCCCAAAACGATCAAATCAAGACCGCCCTTGCCAAGGTCCTTGACCGCTTGGGTGACCCTAGACTGGATGAGCTTCTCTCACAGCCTCAACCCCCGTCCCAACAGCCCACCCAGAATCTCGACCACTTCGACCCGTCGACAAGTCGTTAGAATGTAAGAAATGTAAAATATCGTTTTAATTTTAATTATGTAAAAACATAACATTAATTTTTATAAATATTTATTTTATTTTATTTTGATTCTTTTTATTCTTATAATTGAATTTTTTTTTTAAATATATATTTTTTAATTATATATATTTATTTAATTAAATAAATTATTAAAATTATATTTTTAAATATTCAGAGTTTGCCCGATGAATAAGCATTTCGTCGGGCATAGTAATAAATTTCGATGAATACCCGCTGAATTTTTGTACCTTTGCCCCGCGAACTGTTTCCGCCAGGCAAACATTAATCAGTTTGTCGGGCATATTATAGTTGCCCGATGCAGTCATCCGTCAGGCAAACGTTGTTGACTTTTGCGTTGCTCGACAAATCATATACGACGAACACTTCCGCCGAGCAATATTTCAATTGTTCGACGAATTCACTGTTGTCGTCAACTAACATCAAACCGACATCATTAGTCCGACGGAAGTTACCCGACAGAGATTCGCCATTTTCAATGTTGCTCGACGAAGGCATAAGGTTGCTCGACGAAATGTGTTCGTTGGGCAAGCCTGATCTCAAGTCTCAACTGCCCTTTGGAACTTGACAAATTGAAATTGGTAGGTACCCAAGATTTGACTATTTGTCCAAATATCTCTACTTATTAGTTTTATTGAGCTTCTCTGAAAATGAAAAATAATAAGCTGAGAGAGCGCCTGAGAGGGTACGTAATTATATGCGAATATGTTGGATTGTTGGGTGTTGCTTGCAAAACTCCAAGGGTGGTGGAAGCAATTTGGACCCTCTCTCAAGTCTCAACTTATATTTATCTTCTATTATTGAAGGGGATGAGGACTTTGAGGCCAGGTGGCCGGGTGGGGTTGTGAGACACCTCAAAAGTTTTTCTATACATTAAAGCCGACCCATTTGAGCATTTTTATACTCTTTGCTGATCATGATAAGATTTCGCTCAAATTGCAAAACAAATGGCATAAGTTAAGGCCAAATATTAACCAATTCCTTTACAAATAGGCAATGAATCCTTTGTGCAAATCAATGTTCGAAGGGAAGCTTCTTTTGTCTTTATCATTCACCTATAACTTTCGAAAAAATGATTGGGTGGAGCTATTCATCTAATACTCGTGTTATAATCTTTATGGAAAATGATTCGTCATATTGTTGAGTCTTAAATTTTTCATTACCTTATATACATATTACGAAATTAGCATGATATACGAAACTCAATTTTTTCAAATATTTCCCTGATAATTATACATTTATAATTAAACAACACATAGATCGATGTAGGTATATAGCAATTAAACACATATGAATATACAAAAGAGGTGGGGATTTATTAGGGTACTCTTAGTCTTTGGCTAGAGGGACAGAAATGAACGAAAGATTTGATTTGTGAGTGAAGTGGGGTGGGCACTTGGTTGTTTATCTTTATTATTTGTTGAAGGTAGCCAAAAAACTAATAGGGCCCTTCCCTGTGACAGCAGCTTGGATGCCAAAAATGAGGAACACCACCATAGCAAGACGGGCATGCTTGATCTCAGCCAATTGGAGCCGTTCCTTCTCCTCCGGGTCAGCCGCCAACCCGAGCGGGTCAAAGAACTGGCCGCCCGGGTACAGCCTCTTCTCCAGGTCGAGCTCAGCGTTACGCTGGAACTCAATGTAGCCAATCACCAAGACCTCGATCCATATCAATGTGGTGATAGAGAAGGGAAGTGGGAGGCCAAAGTAGGATGACCCTTCCACCAATTCAACCTGTTTGAAATTAATCAGGAGCGACTGATTATAACATAATAACGTACGTTGGAATAAGAATATAGCCCTAATGGTATAACAACAAATTTGAAATTGGCATGGTGTGGGGTGTCAATTTCATCATCACATTCATGGTGAAGAAGGACCTTACCTTAGGAATTAGGACCATCATGTTTTGTTTGCGTGGATTACAAGAAGACACGATGACCAAAAAGCTGTGCCAGGTATCTATTATGTGACAACATACAGGATACGGCCTATGTGACATCAAATTTTAAGGAAAATAAAATAAAACAAATGCGACCAAAAATAGTCTCCATGAGGGGATAAACCACGGTATATTACTTCTCCACATATCACTATCTTTCTCCACTCATTCAAAGAGTACTATTCTCAAAAATTGCGTACCTAATATAATATATCCAATATTGATATTTTTCTCATCATATATAGAGGACGAAATTTGATAAAAAAAAAAAATATATATATATATATATAGATGACGAAAATGATTTATATTTATATTTGAATTCGATATTTATTTGTAATGACTTAACTTGAATCTAAATTCAAACAAAAATATAATTGTATTAAAATACATATATATATATATATATAGCTCATTCAAACAAATTAAAGAATGGAAGTCACTCTTGCAAAATCTCATTTTGCTTATGTTATTCATTCATGATTTTAGTATCATCTTAAATTTTTGCTGAGAAAACATATATATCTTTAATGAGCCTCTAAATTGGAAAAAATTATAAGTTTCTCAGCTTATATATTTGTAATTTACCTTATTATATAGTGGTTCTTTTCTTCAGATACTCATATTATAATTTTTTTTCTTTTTCTTTTTCTTTTGCTTGATTATTTAACAAATTTTCTATATACGGAGGATGAATTACATGAAAAACATATATTAAGCAAGCACATTGTACAATTTGAAAAAAATAAATTTTACATGAATTTTGAATTTAATAATAAATTACCTTTCCGGCGTCTTGCCATGCAACACCAGTGACTGCCTCAACAGCAAGCGCGCCAAGTGCACCCAACATGGCCCACCTCCCATGAATGAGCTCGCACTCCCGGAACCTCTGCAACCCAAAAACCTCCGAGTACGGCTGAAACGGCGTCGGACTCACCTGCGTTGTCTCGATCCGGGTCCCGATGATGTCACCGAACTCATTCTTCGCCAGGTTCTGGTCCAGCCCATCGTAACCGAACTGCAAGTACTCCGCCGGCTTCCCCAACCCAAATGGGTCGAACCCGCGGTCTCCCACTAGTGAACCGTCAAGCCACTCTGGCGGCTCGGCACCTGGGAACCACACGGGCCGCTCTCCATTGTCAAACTTCCGCTTTTGTTTTGGTGGCGGCGGCGGTGGGGACTTCTTGGTGCCGAAGCTGAAGCCCCCAAAGCCGCCAATTCGGGCTTGGAATCTCCCCGAACTGGGTTCAGAGTTTCGGAGCTGGGCTCCGAAGAAGTGAGAGGTGACAGCGGCGGTGGTGGTGGCCATGCCTTTGGGGGTGGTGTGTTGAGTTGGGTGGTGGGTGGGTGGGACTATAAGTGGAGAGTTATATATCAATTGTAAAATTTTATTTTTAATATTTTTTTTGTGGGATATGAATTTTGGGAAGGATATATGTGAAAATGTGAATGTTTAATTTTAGGCCTTACCTTTCGGCCAAAGCCTTATCTCTTGGATATGTACCGGGGAGGGGGGGAATGAGATGGTCGCCTCGATCACCTCTCTTTTTCGTAGGACTAGTGTGTCCCCAATCCTCACTCCTAGCTAGCTAGGTCTTAGTCCTTGAAAAGAGATGTGAAATATTTCTCTAATTTTACCCTAATGCAATGTGTATGTCCTATGTTTAATTGCTTTCAAAATGTGTTGTTACACTGCAAAATTGTTAGAGTGAATAGGCTTTTACATAATTTATAATATTGTAGTAATTAGTAACATATATAACCATTTCATATTGTTATATTCGTCATATTATAAATAGGGTACATATTTTCATCCATCTATTACATTTTTTCACTAATTTATCTTTTTTCTTTTCTTTCTATTTTAGTTATAAAGTACGAGGAGAATAAGATGAGTGAGTGCAAATAGTGTCACTCTACAAATATATTATGTTGTCAAATTGGCCAAATTCAAAACTGTTAGAAATCATTTACTAATCACATTGCTAACATATTTTATAATACACGTAGGTCTCATATAAAGACGGTACCAATAACATTATTTATTAAATAATTTAGAATTATATATTATCACACTTGTAACTCGTTACAACACAAGTATATTGTGTTATCAAACTATTTGATAAGAATGTCAATTGGAGTTGGCAATGTCTTTTTTTGTGTGATTGAGCAATGCTCTTGTTGTTGTCGTGGTTTTCTTAAAAGAGAAAATATTTTTCTTTTTTATTATTATAATAAGAGTAATATTATTTAAACACATTAAATTGACCACATTTAATAAACACCTTAGGTGAATTGTCATGTCATTCATTTTCATCTATTTTCATTTATTATTATTTATTTGTGAGAACCACCTAATCTTGACATCTGTCTTTTAAACCAACCCTGATTAGTATCAATATAATATTAATTATTTATAATTTAAGGAAAAGAGAGAAAAAAACTAAAATAATTAAAAATTGATCTAAACCCAGCCGCCCTTTCTTCTTCTCCGAAGTGGGAGGAGGCCATGGCAACTCATCGCCGGATTTCTCACCGGCGGCGTCAACTCTTGAAAACCTCTGTTTTTCAATTGCTAACCGTCGGGGGAATTGTGGTTTTTCTTAAAGCTGAGATATCTGACTTGGGTTGGTGTCGGATTTGGAGATTGTTAGGTGCTTTGGACGGCGGCGGGCGGCCGTTGTGGGAGGAACTACAACTAACAGGAATTTGTAGTTTTTCAGTGTTGTGGAAAAATTAGGAATATTTTGTTTTTCAAAATATATTTCACTTATATATCAAACTGAATAGGAAGCCAAATCAAAGAGCAATATAATACATCAAGTCTATAATGTAAGTTTCAAAAATTACAGACTGGAACCAAAGTATAAATTACTTTCAGCTTTCTAAGATTTCACGCCGCCGTTGAGAAATCCAACAATGGCCGCGGCACCGCCGCCGTCCTTTTCGGTCCCCAGAATGACGCAATCCAATGTCAAATAAGCAGTTAACAATAAACAATTCTGACACCACCCCAAGTCAGATTTCTCAGCTCCAAGAGAAACCCACAATTCTCCCGACGATTAGCAATCGAAAAAACAGAATTTTCAAGAGTTAAGTTGCCATGGCCTCCTCCCACTTCGGAGAAGAAGAAAGGGCGGTTGGGTTTAGATCAATTTTTTATTATTTTAATTATTTTCTCTCTCTTTCTTAAATTATAAATAATTAATATTATATTTATACTAATCAGGGTTGGTTTAAAAGACAGATGTCAAAATTAGGTGGCTCCCATAAATATATGATAATAAATAAAAATAGATGAAAATGAATGACATCACAATCTTTTTTCTTGAAAAAAAAAACATACAAGGCAATTCAAATCCGCCAACATATTAAATAGTCATTAAATGTGATCAATTTAATATGTCAAAATAAAATCACTCTTATAATGTAAGCTGGGGCCGAAGCCCAAATAAAGAAGAAACAACTGGCATCAGGCCATAGACACATAGGCTACCAACTCCAATAGTCTACAGCCCATTCCCTCAAACAAGATATCCAAATCCTATTGTTCTATCCTGTTTAGTTACGTGTAATAAGAATCCAAATATTAGTATTACGATTTAGTGAAATTATTTTGTGCTAATAAATGAGAATTGTTTTAGATGAAAAATGAGAATATACGTGAAATTTGAGACAAAATAACTAATACTTACTACGCCCACATTCTTTTCTTTTTCATTTATTAACCTACCAATTTGAAATTATTCTGATTTCAGACATCTCCAACAATCGGATGAGTCTCAACAACGTTGGCGGTATGTTTTTTTTCTTCAGTAGATAAAACTTGGACTGCTTTTTTCCTGGCAAGCTGTGGCCCGTGTGTATGTACCATGTATGCATGAAAAAACCCTACATGTATGTAAGAAACTAAGAATGAAGTCAACTACCTCAAATGGTTCCAAAAGTATTCCACGTGTCAGCTGCTCGACCCACAACAAAAATGGTCTTGGCATCTATCTATCAATGGACCTTTGACGACCTCCCACAAATATCTCTATTTTTTATGTTTGTGTTGGGTTTGCTAAGCTCAACTTGCTTTACTCTGCAGTCTCTCTTCTCCTCTGCTTTTCCCCTGTTGCGTTCCCTTCTCTGTAGGTATGCGATTCTTCTTCGTTCTCTTACTTTTATTTTCCAGATTTTATTATTTTTCTTCATTATTAATTATGCAGATTAATTGCTCATATAATTCACTCCCCTTTTGGCAATTTTAACCATCTGGGTAGGTAAAAATCTGTTTTCCAGCTGTTTTTGTTTCTTTGATCTGGTACGAATTCTGTTTGGTTACTAAGAAAATAAGGTAGAAAAATTCAGTCTTGTGTAAATTGTGTAGCCTGCTTGAATTTGCTTGGAAACTGAATCGTTTGACTTAACCATCGCCAATTGTTACAGTAAGCACAGGTCTTAGGTCAATAACCCTAAATTTAGATTTTCTCAGTTGTTAAATTTGGCTTTACTTTTACTGGAGTTAGAATTTGGAGGTATAATAATGATTAATAATTTGATTGAAATCCATAATTAGTAGATTTTCCATTGTGACTACATTTTCAATTTTTCTTTTTGTTGGACTGGCAGTGATGTTTAATTGAATTGTATTGTCCCAGAAATCAATCTCTTGAGAATGAAGGTTTCCAAAGGCAAAGGACCAGTGAGGAAGGACAAGAAAGAAGTTTTAAAGCCTGTCGTGGATGTGTAATTTTCGTAAACGAAATTAACTTTATCTGGATTGCTTGCTTGATTAAGAATTTAGAGGTAAAATTTATTTTTCTCCAATTCAGAAAGGTGGGGAAGCGAAAGGCGGCGATTGAGGCTGACAAGAGCCGCAGAAAACTTGCCAAGAATGCCAAATTGGTCAAGAAGGACCCTAACAAACCAAAGAGGCCTGCTAGTGCTTTCTTTGTTTTTCTGTAAGTGTATCTTTATATTAGATACGTGACCGAAATTTGAGACTACTTCAACGAACCTTGTAATGAGAGAATGTGTAATTGGTTATTGCAGAGAAGAGTTCAGAACGGTTTACAAACAAGAGCACCCGAATGTGAAGGCTGTGTCAGCTGTAAGCAGGAACCATACATACTTAATGTTCCATTTCGTATAAAGTTATGTCGATCGGTTGGTTTGTTTAGTCATTTCATGTGTGGGCTGATAATGATGTAATACTGGGTTTTGAATAAAGGTTGGGAAAGCGGGTGGAGAAAAGTGGAAATCTATGTCTCAAGCGGTAAGTATCTCTATGTTCTTAATTAGTCAGTTTGCAAAGGATTCGTGGCTCGCTATAGATTGGTCCTTGTATTTCTTGTCTTATTGATTTGGGATTTGTAGGAGAAAGCGCCATATGAAGCTAAAGCAGCAAAAAGGAAAACGGAGTATGAAAAACTTATGAAAGCTTACAACAGCAAAGAGGTAAATAGACTCTACTTTAACAGAAACGAATCCTTCTATTCTTTTCTTTATGTTTTCTTTCCCGACTCTTGTGTCTTTTATCAGGATGACTCGGAGGATGACGAAGAAGAAGTGGCTGAAAGGTCAAAACCGGTTGCTAAGGATGAATACGAGGAGAGTGGAGAGGTAATAATCTTTAGGATTTCTTTGTTTCCTTGTGCTGTTCATCTGATATTAGAAGATCATCGTATCATTAGTTACTGCTCCAATTTAACTTTCCGTCCCAATTATATGGTGCTGATACTTAGTTTTTACTCGAGAGAAATTACTACTTCCAACTTAGAATGTCAAGACTCGAATCATACAGATAGATGAGATTATTCTTTTTTGGCATGACACTTCAACCATCCACAAGTCAAGAACTTGGAAATCAACGCCGCTTTTTACTAGAGTAATTTGTCGATTTGTTACTTTTTATGATTTTTTTAACAGTCCGGCTACTGCCCTTAGGTTTGTTTTATGATTTGGCACACAGAAAACATAAAGAAATGTTCTTTTGGCCATTTGGTCTTCTCTATGTACATTTTCTGTCTCAGGGTTCTCTGATCATCCTAACAGAAATTGGTATTTTCAAATTGCAGGAAGACGATGAAGAAGATGAAGACGATGATGATGAAGATGAGGACTGAAACGCGAGTGGTGTGTCAACCCATAAAATCAAGGCTGCGGCGTGAGACTTTGTATTATTATCACACCTTTGACTTATGTTAAATATTTTGTTGTTTATTTTGGATGGAAGCATCAAGCATGCGTAGCCCCTTGCAGCTTTTAAGTAGCCTGGTTAGGTTACATCTATGTGTACCTTGCACCTTCAACTCTATCGTCCTCGTTGTATATATCCAGTTTAAATCGCGTTCATCTTGATTATGTTTCGTCAATCAATGGAGATCAACTCTACATTCACTACAATAGAGAAGGAAAATGAACTCTTGCAATGGAAGGTAGTTGGAGGAAATTTTAGTTTATACAATTGCTTTGTGATGGACTGCACGGCCCAAGGGACTTTGAGAAACAGTATTTTGAAGTGGGAGGCCCGGCTCAATTAGGCAAAACAACTGCCCAAATAGTAGTTTCAAATGAATCAGATCAAATTCGAAAGTGAAGTGATTCTTGCGCTCCACATTTCGCAATGGTAGTTTCAAATGAATCAGATCAAATTCGAAAGTGAAGTGATTTTTGCACTCCACACTTCGCTTCCTACATTTTTTAGTTTGTATCTATTTATTGACTCTGCTTTAATTTACTTAATCTTAAGATTCGGAAGAAAAAAAAAGTACATGATAAGAAAATAAGAGTGAAATCAATTGCAGAAGAGTGCATGAGAAGGCGAAAAGTGGAGTGTTACTTCTGTTTAAGAGTGCATAAAAATGAGTTCCGAAAAAATCGAAAGATATGTATCAAAACTTAGGTTTTAGGATCATGGGTTAATAATCCATATTCATTGCACAACTACAATACAAATTGAAGAAAGACTTATGCCGTAAATTATATAAACACTAATGCCTTTTACTAAAATGAAAGGTCAGCCACTTTCCAAGCCATATATATTAAATGGGAAGAAATTAACGATGCGCCATGAATTTTGAATTTCGTTCTATTTTGTCCGTTGTTTAAGTTGGTTCGACTTCAAATAAGATTTTTCAATTTATGCTAAATTTTCAATTATATTTCTCCGGCCGTTAATTATATCAAACTTTTTCGTTAATTTCTATTGCGTACAACTCGCATCGCATTACTAATTTTGTTCGGGAAAATGTTCTCTTAACGAAGTAGTGTAATATTAGATTAGATTAATTAGTTAATTTGTAGGCAAAGGGGTATCCATAATTAAAATGGTGATGGAGAAATTGAGAAGTAATGATTTTAACACCAATGGATGTGGGAACATGTTGGTCGAAAGTGAGAATGTGATGGGTCACATGGTCGCAAGTATATATGACATGTCATCATCATCATCATCATCAAACCAAATAATTTAGAAGGATAATTAAAGATGAAAGAGCTTTACATCAAAAGAAGAAAGAAGAAAGAAAAAAAGAAGGAAAAACCCGACACTAATCATGATATATATACCATAATTCAATTCCTATAATTATATTCCCATGCATTAATCCACAAAACCAATCATTTCCAATGTCAATTCTTACCAATGCCCTATTACTACCTACTTACTACACTTTGCTCATGTCGGAATTTTGTCGCAGTGATTCACGGCCGGCCTCACGTGTGTATTCGCTCCATAATTATATGTTTTTATTGTAGCAAAAGTCAAAAAGTACGATAATTACATATTTTTGTAACAGCTTGTTTTTATTATAATTACATATAATGAAATGATTATTATAAAATAATGTATGAATATTCAATCATTCAAATTGTTTACGTGGTTAGTTAACTTGTTTGCCTTTCCTCTTCAGTTGTTGGTAACAAAATTCAAGTTGAGGAATGTGTAATGGGTTATGACTATATTTTCTCATGCTAGAAATTAAGGGAAAAGAATAGCAAGCTACTCCTAGACTCCTAATAAGGCACCTTAATTTGTCCCCCATTTTTTAAGCAATGACAAGAACGTAAGCATCTCTAATTCAAAAGATAACCTCTTTCGTGCACCGTGGAATAAAAATAGGATATTTGTAGAATAATTATCTTTTAAGGTCACCCGTTGAAGATATTTATAAAAGAATAAAAAAATTACATTTGAATTTGTTTAATCTTTTAATTTTTATATGATAAATTCATAGAAAAACTGCAATTTTCATTTAAACATTAGTGTTGATCGAATAGAGAAATAATTTCTGATTTTATTTATTTTATTAATTTTATAAACATAATGTTTAAATGGTGACCTGAAAATATATATATATATAATATTGTATACGGGAATATAAAAAACTATGAAGAAGAAAGTTGCTAACAACCCCTTCATTGTTTATGGGAATATAAGCTTAATGAGTTCATAGATGACGTACTTAATTAGTGGATTATAAAATGATTAGAGAAGGTGATGAAGTAAGTCTTAAATGGTGCAGTACTTAAGCAAATGACAAAGGCATTAAGGACAGGAAGGACGAATTATGAGTGGGGTTTTGGACTAATTAACACTCTACTTGATTAGTTCTTGCCCCTGGGACTTGTGGTCAGAATGAGGCAAAAATGTCTCTGTGAGTGTTCCCGATCTCCATCGTAGATTAATTATTTGTTGAAATTTTAAAATACTATGTGTCACCGATAAAAACAAAACATTCTACTTGATTAGAGACAAAGCAACCAAAATTCTAAAGATTCAATGAGAATTTGCCAGACAATGTCAATCAAGTTTATCAATACCACTAATTAATGTAGTCTCAAAATCATTCATTTTTTAATGTGATTTGTGTAAGAGCTTCCATAGATCCATCTCCAATGCTTTTGGTACCATGAATGTCACTAAGTATACCCCACTACCCCTCTAGTTAACATTTTCCATTAAAATTAATTCTTCTGAAATTTCTCCAACAAAACCCTTTCCACATTTCTCTTTTTTCCTTATATCCGTATTTTGTACGATTTCATTAAATTTTTAATGATAAGTTGTACTTTCTTTAAAAAAAAAAAAAAATTTAAATTCGACTCTCATAGATAATATTTGTATTGATTTCAAAATTTACTTATGATTAATCCTGATAAAAAACTTAGTCAATGAAAAAAAGATAGAAAATGAGTGATTTGCATA
The DNA here is from genome assembly GCA_037349345.1 of Oemleria cerasiformis. Taxonomy (NCBI): domain Eukaryota; kingdom Viridiplantae; phylum Streptophyta; class Magnoliopsida; order Rosales; family Rosaceae; genus Oemleria; species Oemleria cerasiformis. The sequence continues at coordinate 33,756,101 of JAZGTL010000007.1, read as the reverse complement.
CCTTTTTCCACTAGTAGCTAAAGACACGAACTGCTTTGATTGTATGTTCATGTGGGAGTGTGGGAGATAGGGACACCAGCCAATGAGCCAAATAGGAGAGATTCAAACGGAAAATTTAGGATCTTTAATTATAGACACCTAGATACGTACCATATAGGCATACCAAATAATTGTAGTCCTCAATTAGTTGATTGGTTTCTAAATTAGACAAGTACCTAACTAATAGAAAGTTTGCCATGTGGCGGACATAAATGATCACACGTGTTAAATATCACTCTATAACTTCAATCACATGTTTGTCAATAGATTTCAATATCATTCTAGATTGGGTGGGTGCCCTTACTAGAATTTGATATTGTCAATAAATTTTAAAAGTGTGCATAGTGTATAAACGAAGTTGGGAGCAGCAGATCGAAATCCAAAGACCAAGGTTGAAAAGTGTAACTAGGTTTTAGGAAGAAACTAGATAGTCTGTAAGGAAAAAGAAATTGGTGGATTTGGGGAGGAGACAAATCCGTATTAAATACTGATGCCCCACACGTGCAGTTCCGACACAGCCATATTCGTGTGCATGCAGTCAGAGGAGGTCTGATGAATGAAGACGACGATTGACGAAGAAGAGTGGCAGACGTTGAAAAGTGTACTCTCTCTCACACACAGATCTTGTTTTCATCAGTTCCCGCACGTGTGCCTCTGTCCTCCTCCTGTCACTAGCTACCTAGCTGCTGCTGACCACCCTAGCGTACACTATACCTACTTTGACTCTCTCTCTCTCATTCTCCCCGAAAAAGATTAAAAGGTGTTTTCACGGTAATTTTTAGCATGAATAGTGTGGATTGTGTCTCATACTCCATATCTGCCAGAAATAATCTCATAATTTCGTGTATTTAAAATCTGATTTTATTTAAAATAAATAAAAATTTATGACATTAATTTAATATCAAGAAAAAAGCTTGGAAAAAAGAAAATTGAATATCAATATATGATACCCGTAAGCATGTTTCTTCTGTATTTTCTTGTCCTCCACCGGACAGTAATTGATTGTATATTTGCATAATTGCATATGGGTTGTGTTCTTGTGGTTACATATATCCACAGTTGATGAGTCGATGAGCTCATAATTCATTCTGGGTTTTAATTTCAAATTTATAGATGTTCATTAACAAAATTAGGGAATCCACGGTTTGCAAACAAACTATACACATGTGTTTTATATTTAATTCTCACATGCATCATTGATTACCTATTAATTATGTGGATCACTTACAAAAGGAACTATTTATATTATATTATTAGCTGATTGGCTGATGGAGGGATGAAATGGATAATGAAATTAGGAAATTGAGGAGGGAAGACATAGTACTCTCTTGAATATATATGCCTAATTGGACAATTATTGGTGTTGGATTTCATCATCATAATCGATTATATTTTTTGCATTATTGGCATGCTTGACAAGCCAACAAAATATTGGAATTCATATAAATATATATATATATATATATGTCCACGGCTCTCCCTATCTGACACGCAGAATTAATGGATGAGAATTCAGCAATGATTGCATATAGAGCTACACGCATGGCTTCCTCAAATACTTCCAACGTACGTATAAATCCAAATGAATCACTATTGAAATACTTAATTCCAAACTATATCTAACCCTCACTCATTCATTCATTCATTTATATGTTCATGATGGGAACGCTCTTCATTGTTACTGAAATATCACTATACATGTCGTCAATTCATCCCAGCTTCAATATACCATATATATCTTACCAAAATTTATAATTAAAAAAAATAAAAAACTAAGAAATGCTTAAATAGTAATGATAATATAGAGTAATCACTAATTTACTTCAATTTTTTTTTAATAAGACGAACTTGAATTTTGATCTCTCGAGGTTTTGATGAGATCATGAAATGAAATCAATTCTTTGGTCCCGTTTTACGGTTGATTCCAGATTTGATAAGATTTCGTGGTCCTTTGAGGCTTTATAGCTGGTACGCTTACATATCTAGTGTATATGCTTGGCCTTGTGGTGTCGCAAAGTTTGATGGAGAAGAAAATAAAAGTTATTGGGAGGGACCCCAAAGTTAAAAAGAGTATAATTTGTTAACGTATATTTTTCTGATTCTTAAGCCTATAGTTACATGTAGGGCTTACGTCTTTAGATTTGATGAGAATTCTCTTATATTATTAACTGTATAACAATATGGAAGTTATATATATACAGAGACTAAGAATGTTACTATGGGCCTAATTAGGAGACTGAGTTTAATTAGGAATATGCAACTCATTGACACTCCCCCTCAAGTTGGAGCATGTATGTCGTCAATGCCCAACTTGCTAAGTGAACTGTGGAATACTCTGCATGTGACTGCTTTAGTGAAGACATCTGCAAGTTGATCTTCAAATTTAACAAATGATACCGCAATGATCTTTGCCTCGAGTTTCTCCTTGATGAAATGTCTGTCAACTTCAACATGTTTGGTTCTATCATGTTGCACTGGATTATGTCCGATGTCTATTGCGGCTTTGTTGTCACAATTCAATTGCATGGCATGCTTGGGTTTTAACCTCAATTCCCCCCAACAAATTCCTTATCCAGAGTAGCTCACTTACTCCTTGTGTCATACCTCGATAATATGCTTCAGCACTTGATCTTAACACTACTTTCTGTTTTTTACTTCGCTAAGACACTAGATTGCCTCCCACAAAGGTAAAGTATCCAGATGTTGATCACCTGTCAGTAACAGAACCTGCCCAGTCTGCATCAGTGTGACCCTCAACATCTAGATGACCATGTCGTGAGAACATCAATACTCTTCCAGGAGCTGACTTCAAGTATCTCATAATTCGGTTTACTGCATCCATGTGGGCTTCACTTAGTGCATGCATGAACTGATTCACCACACTTACGGCATATGCGATATCAGGTCTAATGTGTCCTAGATAGATTAACTTACCCACCATGCGTTCATATCTTTCTTTGTTGGTGGGTACCTGATCAGGATATTCACCAAGCTAATGATTCAACTCCATTGGCTTATAAGCTGGTTTGCTGGCTAGCATTACAGTGTCAGTTAAAATGTTAAGGATATATTTCCGTTGTGATAGAAATATTCCTTGGTCTGAACGAGCCATTTGATGCCTAAGGAATATTTCAGAGCACCAAGATCTTTAATTTCAAACTCACTCGCCAAGTGGTGCTGCAATGCTGCATTTTCCTCTGGGTCATTCCCGGTAACTACCATGTCATCAACATATACAATAAGGGCAGTGACTTTACCTTTCTTATGTTTCAAGAAAAGAGTATGATCCGAGTTACTTTGCTTGTATCCGAAATCCTTCATTGATTTGCTGAACTTTCCAAACCATGCTCTGGGTGATTGCTTCAATCCATAAAGAGATTTTCTCAGTTTACACACCATGTTGCCCTTATTGGGCCCCATCTTGCATCCTAGAGGTGAATCCATATAGATTTTTTCTTCTAAGTTGCCATGCAGGAAGACATTTTTTACATCAAATTAGTGTAATGGCCAGTCTAGGTTTGCTGCCAGAGAAAGAAGTACCCGAATTGTGTTGATCTTGGCTACAGGGGCAAAGTCATCCCCATAGTTAATCCCATAAGTCTGAGTGTAACCTTTCACCACCAGTCTTGCTTTGTATCGTTCAATGATGCCATCTTCCTTGAACTTTACTGTATATATCCATCTACAACCCATTGTTCTCTTCCCTTGCGGAAGGATAGTCATCTCCCAAGTGGAATTCTTCTGGAGAGCCTCCATTTCATCATTCATCGCTTGTGTCCACTTGGGATCTTTAAGAGCTTCCTGCACATTACTTGGAATAGATACAGTGAATAATTGACACACAATTGATGCACATGACGGAGATAGCCTTTGTAGGGACACATGATTAGCAATAGGGTATTTAACTTTTGCTTTAGGGTCAGGGTCATACTGTTGTCTAGGAATCCCTCTAGTCGTGCGTGGGGGTAACTGATAACCTGTGTTTCCTGTATAACTTGACGTAAGTAAGGTGCTTGAGATAGAGTTTGAATGTTCAGTTACCTGTGGGGAATCTTCAGGACCTGATTGGAGGAGTGGTGATGGTACTGTAGTAGGAGTTGTAGAGGGGGAATTATCTGAACCAGTATCTGGAGTATCTAGGGACTCTTGAGCTCGTTGCACCACTATAGCTAGTTGCTCGGACACTGACTGCTCTAAATAATTTTGTTGAATGTGGATGATCTGAGTATCTTCTGCAAAGATAGAGCTCTCCCCCTGCAGAGGATGCTCAGAGACTCCCCCTGAGCAAAAGAACTCACCCTCGTTGAAGGTCACGTATGCGGTAACGTGCATGGTCTGAGTGGGAGGATGGAAACACTTATAGCCCTTATGAGTGTCAACATAACCCACAAAGACACAACGCCGTGTACACGGATCAAGCTTGCCACGCTGATGTGGATACACCTGAACATACGCAACACAACCAAAGAGACGTGGTTCGAGATTTGGTGTGGATGGCATGGTGAAGAGAGTAGTGAATGTCTGAAATGGAGTTTGATACTGAAGAGTGCTGGAAGGTGTTCGATTGATGAGGTAAGCGCTGAACAAAGAGCCTCCCCCCAAAAATGATGCGGCATGCACGAACAACTTCCAAGATATGCCAATTCTTACGCTCTGCGACCCCATTCTGTTGTGGTGTATAGGCGCATGTGGTTTGGTGAACAATACCATGTTGATTGAAAAAAATATGTAGGTCATGGTTGATGTACTCACCTCCATTGTCAGACCGAAGTGTCGTGATTTTCTTGTCAAACTGAGTAGTAACGTATTGATAAAATAGCTTGAATTTGGTCACTTTTCTGTTTTAGGGGAAAGACCCAGGTCATCCGGGTGCAATCATCAATAAACGTCACAAACCACTTCAAACCACTAATAGTGGGAACTCGTGATGGTCCCCAAACATCAGAATGGACAATCATAAAGGGCATAGAACTTTTATTCAATCTTAATGGGTAAGAAATACGATGGCTTTTCGCCAAAATGCAAGTTTCACAATGAAAGTCTGATTCATGAAACTGGGAAAAAAAATCTGGAAATAGAAGTTTCAGATAACCAAAAGAAGCATGCCCTAATCGTCTATGCCATAGCCAAATTTTCTTCATCCTGATGGACTCATCGCCTCTCACATGATGTGCATGACTCAATCTCTTACTGATGTCGGCTGTCAAGTCTAGATAATACAACTTTCCCCTCCTAGTACCACATCCAATGACGGCCCTGGTGAGAAGATCCTGAAAGAGACAATATAATGGCCAAAAACACACGGTACAATTAAGGGAATCAATGATCTGAGGAACAGATAACAAGTCATAGTCGAGATAAGGATCAACTAAGACATGATCAAGACTTAATGAGGGTGTAAGAGATAAGGACCCCTTTCCCATGACTTGGGAGGTGGTTCCGTTGGCACTGGTAATATGTGTTTGGCATGAGGGTTTGGTAGAAAGCAACCCAGTGAAACTAGATGTCATGTGATCAGCAGCGCCAGTGTCAATAATCCATGATCTATTACAAGTAAGTGAAGATGTACAAGAGCTACCTGAGGTGGCTAAGGCCGTGGAGCCAGATATACCTGATGGAGGTTTAGATGTGGTCTCCCGGGATGACTGAGCGGATGAAAATGAGGCTCTGTTCGAATCCTTCTTGCGTCCTTTGTGGACCCATCCTTCTGGATAACCAATGATCTCATAATAGCCCTTAATTGTTTGGTTATCTAAACCACATTTGGTACACTTCATTGGAGGCCGGTCACGAGTATGGTCGACACTGTAGGTGTTCAGCCGAGATTGTTTGGACCTGGCTGGCAGCCAAGGCTGTGGCGTCGAAGGTTACACCAGCTTCATACATGGTTCCTTGTCGGTTACTCTCTCTTTTAATATGTGCATATGCTGCCTTGAGTTCTGGTTTAGGCTCCATCCTCAAAATCTCTCCTCGAATTTGATCAAAATTATTGTCCAAACCTGCAAGAAAAATATAAACTCGGAGACGATCAATCTCTCTGCGCCGAGTTTCAATATCTTTCGGATGCTTCATGGTGCTTGGACTTAATTGATCAAGCTCCTGAAAAATCTCAGTGAGCTCACTGTAATATTTTCCAACTGATGCCCCAGTCTGCTTCATTATGAATCACTGTAATACTTGGCTTCATCCGCCCCATCTGAATAGGTTTGCTTGATTGCATCCTAGACTTGCTTTGTTGTGTCATAACGAATAAACCGTTTAATCTGATTAGGTTGCATGGCGTCGAACAACCAACTCTTGACTTGGCAATCCGATGCACGCCATTTATTAAATATGGGAGATGTGGCTGCAGGCTGGGCAATATCACCGATCAGGTGACCATGTTTTTCTCACTTAGCTATCTTCATCTCTATGATTTGATGCAATAGAGAATAATTATTCTCATCTAGTTTGATTCCTGCGGAGAAGTTGGAGGGGTCACTTTGCAACGTGACAATTTGTGTAGTAGTGTTGGAGCCTCCCGACACCAAGGATTGATTGTTGTTTGCCGACCCCTCAACGTTGGCCATAATATTGGCTTACAATTGATGAGGGAAGTGATTTTGTTGCGGGAAATTGTTGCGGGAAGGGGTTTGCTAGGGGTTTTTTGCTGCAGGAAAGAGTTTGATGCGGAAAGGGTTATGTTGTAGAAAAGGTTATGCTGCGGGAAGGAGTTTGTTGCGGAAAGGGTTATGATGCGGAAAAGGTTATGCTGCGGGATGGAGTTTGATGCGGGAAGGTTATGCTGCGGAAGGGATTTTTCTGGGAGAAGGATATTTTTCTGTGGGGGGGATGTGCTGTGGAAAGGAGTTTGTTCGGGGTAATTTTTTTGCGGGAAGGATGTGCTGCGAGAAGGAAGTGGACGGCTAGTGGTGGTTGGTTTCTAGGGTTGTATGACGGCTAGGGGTTGCGGAAGTGATTTCTAGGATTAGGGCAAAAGACAGTTAAGATCGACTGCTTTGATACCATCGTAGATTTGATGAGAATTCTCTTATATTATTAATTGTATAACAATATGGAAGTTGTATATATACAGAGATTAGGAATGTTAGCCTAATTATGAGACTAAGTTTAACTAGAAATATACAACTCATTAACATTACCTACGTATATATATATATATATATATATAAACATTATTTTGTCGGCAAGAGCATAGCCTAATATATGTATATATATGCAAAGAATCGCATAATTTTCAGTGTCCCACATGACTTATTCATGCATGAACCCCAATTACACCATATATACTCTGATATCTGATCAACAGTACCCAAAGGCCAAAGCCCACCTAATAGTATTTTCATTGATTATTAGATTATGATGCGTTACAAAATTTTCATTATTTTGTCATTTATATCTACGTTAAAAGTTTGTAATATTTACAATTTTGTCATTTATATACATTATGAATCTATCATTTTCGTTATTTTGTTATATATATGTATACACATTGAAAGTCATTGATTACGGACCCGTACCAACTTGGATGTCGGATCCATGCCAAATGATTAATTGGTATGAATGGATCGCCTACCAAGCATAATTTTGTTTATTCAACTACATATATAGACATCATGTTTTGATTTTATGAGTATCAAATCTAAAATCAGAAATATAAAATCTCCTATAAAACATGAAATATATAAAAATACTAGTAGATGAGAAATAAGATGATTGACGTGGTAGGTGGAGTAAGGGTTAGTGCAACTATGGATTAATACAGCGACCAGACGAGCCAAGTAGCACAAAAGTTGATGGAGTCGGCACTCGGGCGTATATACAATACATATTTATATGGAATGGGCCATTGATAAAGGACACTAGAAATGCATATGTCTTTGTTCCATTTCTTCTTCTTCTTCATCTTCATCTTCATCTTCATCACTTGCCTACCTAGCTTGCTAATGTATAGTACACATGTCACCTCACACGTGAGATGGATTGAGATGTGTAATTGTGGGGACACCAACTTCATCTACTGCTTGCTACAAAGGGGCCATGCCACCCCCTTTGGTGATCATGACTTGCATGAGCAATGTTTCTCCATTAGGATTAGGGTTGTGAGTTTAATTTAGTGACTCTTTTCTTGAGGGGGTGGGGTTGATTTTGCATTTTAATACATACATATATACCAACTAATCACTACTTTCTTAATTGTTTTAACCTAATCGTTTCGTTTCAAAATAGGTTTAGATATATTATTCATTCATATTATATGGAATACGTACGATGATATTGTACTATTTAGCATTAATCACATTAATTTGTCTTTGCAATTGAAGCGTTAGAGAAAACACAGACATATATGTCTCATCTAAGGTTGTGATATACGTTCGGAAAGAATGTTGACATACAAGGCCAGTTATCGAGGAGAGATGTGAAGAGATGTTGCCCATCAGAAAGTCGATTTATAATCAATTTAAAAGTGAATAATTTATTCTGATACCAATTAATTTTGAAATGAACCTTGAACTCCCTTCCGACAACAAATTAAAAGTGGAAGAGTAACATAAAAACCAATGATCGAAACTATTGAATGGGGATTGAAGCATGTGGGTTATAGAGTTGGTACATTGAAGTGATGGAAGCAAGGAAAAGTTGGGGAGGGCACAACACAAAGTTAGAAACACATGGCTGATGGGATTGTGTCATGAAAAGTTTGATATATAGCATTAATATATTTTTTTAAACAAGGTTTTTTGTGAGTGCTTCATGTTCATGCTTCATGGGGATCGATCATTAATATATTTTATAGGGTGAATTGTGATCGATAATCACCATATTGTGTGGTGTGTTGAGATAGATGGATCGATGGGTAATGTTGTTTCCTCTCTCATGGGGACCATGTGGATTGCCCAATATATCATATCATCTGATGATAACCTCATATTTAAAGGCCAACCCCTTATTTAAAGGCCAACCCCTATGATTGCATCATTCCGCTTCGGATCGATCATTATTTGTTTACACGTGGCCGGCTCTGATGTTTAAATTTTCTTTTTAGAAGCTTCATTTGTGGGTCTCACGCCCATCTCGATCTGCTCCAGTTTAGATAGACACTTTTTTTAAAAGTAAAATTAAAATAAACTTATTATTGTTACATTAAATTTCACAAAATTTAATGTAATAATTTATTGTCGCCATTTTTCACTTAAATATTTGATAGATTTTAGAAAAAATCAAACTCATGACTTTTGATCGACTTTAAAAGAAATCAAGCTGATGACTTTTGAAGAACGTAAACGCAAGTTCATCAATCTTAGTTGAGTTCATATGGACTTTACTAGTCTAATTTATTTTACTAATCATAATATAGGTTCATATGTAAATGACATTAAAAGAAAGGTGTTTACTTAGCGAAAGAAATGGAAGATGTTTAATTAGTGAAAGAAATGTTAACGAAATTCCTTTTAAAAAATTAAATACGGGTCCGGAGATTTAAAGATAAGAATTTGAATGCATAAGTAAATGTTCTTAATAATCCATTTATACAACTCTTTGATTTAATAAAGGAATTAGACATATATAAGGGATTTGATTTTTGCAATCTCATTTTCTCTTCATATAAAAAAAATTTTAATCGTCAAATTAAATAAAATGAAGAAAAATCAATGAATACAAACAAATCGAAAATGGAAAAAATAGAAGTGAAAATCACTTCTCATATAGTAAGTATAGCTTTAGTGATACTCTACCTCACATCTATGCATAGGCATAGAGATAGGAGCGTAAATCAACTACCCCTTTTCTTATTTGGTTGGTAGTTGCCTCTACTTAGTGAGAATAAATTTTGGTTTCTAAAAATAATTTTTTGGAGAAGTGAAGAGGGGTGGTATGGAGATGAAGAAAAAAAAAATTTAGTTACTAAAAAAAAAAACTCAAACGTGAAACTCACAAAAAATTGATTTTTAATTTTTAGTTTTAATCTGGTCCATTCTGTTTTTTACGTTTGTTCTACATCTATTTTACTATAGAATAATATTTTTATCTCACCCTGGTGGTACCACATTGTACCACTCTTTTAATTTATCTCATTGTCATGATACATATATCATAATCGAAACCGTTCAACCCCTAAATCATCATTTCATGATCATATACGCAAAAAATAAACGAAATTGGAGATCATTTAGTCATTCATATTTATCAACTAAATGGATGGTTGACCATGAAGATTTTAATTGTTACCCAAACTGCTGATTTATTTGATACATTTATATATATATATATATGACTGGCTAAACGACCTCCAATCTTATTGATTTTTTATGGAGATGATCTTAACATGATCATTTAGAGAATGAACAATTCCAATTATGATATATTTACAAAAACAATTTGATAAATCGAGAAATGTGATACGAGGAGGTACCACCAAGGTGTGTGATGCAAGTATTATCCGTTACTATATTCTTTTTCTATTATTTTTTATCTCTCAATTACTCGTATTTCAAACATAAAAAATGAAGATAAAAAAACAAAAAATGAAATAGTTACCGAACGGCCACTCATCATTCTAGTTGAAATATATTTGCTAGTTGCTAACTATCAGTAACATAGTGAATCGAGATTCATTAAAAAAAAAACAAAAATCAGAAAGGATGAAGTTAAACTAAATCAAATCAATTTTATAGTGAAATGAACTAAATCGAACTAAGAAGTTTCAACTCCACTAATTGTTGGGACACGAAGAAGTTTCCAATGCGTATAAAATCCAAATCTATGAGAATCACTTACCCACCCATCCAACATAACACGCCTTTCTTTTTCGACGGCCAAAAGAGCCACACTTCAACTCACTCATACTTTTCACACCATACCACATGAACCACCGGAACCACACCAAAACCAACTCTCTCTCCCCCAACAAAGTCTCATCACTCTTATCCTACAAACACACACACAAAAAAGAAAAAGAAAAAGAAAAAGAAAAAGAAAAAGAAAAAGAAATTAAACCTTTAATTCCATGAAAAAATTAGGAAAAAATACAATAAAAATTAAAGCCACATACAAAAATATCCGACATTAATTTTATTTCCCCTCTCTTTAGATTCTCATTAACAATCAGATCCATCCATCCATCCATTTTCGATTCTCAAAACCCCCCGTGTGCATCCCCACCACCAGCCCCTCCTCCTCCTCCTCTATCCTCCTTTCCTTTTCTATATATACCCCCCCTACACACAAACCCACCAAACCAAATACTAAATACACCCATCCCTCCCTCACTTACTCACCATGGAATATTTCCTCTTCTCATTTCTCTTGGGCATTTCCGTCTTTTCATGCACCCTCTTTTTCCTCCTCCGCAACTCCCGCCACCGGCGCCTGAGGCTACCCCCCGGCAGCCTCGGCCTCCCCTTTTTAGGGGAGACACTACAGCTGATCTCAGCCTACAAGACGGAGAACCCCGAACCGTTCATCGACGAGCGCGTGAACCGGTTCGGGCCCATATTCACTACCCATGTTTTCGGCGAGCCAACCGTGTTCTCCTCCGACCCGGAGACGAACCGGTTCATTTTGCAGAACGAAGGGAAGCTGTTCGAGTGCAGCTACCCGAGCTCCATATCGAATCTTCTGGGGAAGCACTCGTTGCTGTTGATGAAGGGTAGTCTTCATAAGCGAATGCACTCTCTCACTATGAGCTTCGCCAACTCTTCCATTATCAGAGACCACCTTTTGGACGATATAGACCGCTTGATCCGGCTCAACTTGGACGCTTGGACCGCCCGGGTCCTTCTCATGGAGGAGGCCAAGAAGGTAGAATACACGTATACAACTTTTTGTAATTTAAAACTTATATTTATTTTTGGTTTATTTAACAAAATTATTTTCATATTTGAATTCTCAATATTTACTAAGACAAAAAGAAAATATAGAAAAATAAAGACCCAACTTCAAAATAGGTATAAAATCCCCTCTAAATTAGGTACAAAATCAACAAAGAGGCATATATTGATCTGATTTCCGTACTTTTCTTTTATATTCGCATATCTAAATTTATTTCATTTTGATAAGTAAACGTTGGCATAATTCGACAAAATACCTTACTTTTCTTATTTGACAATGTTCTTGTTTTTTTTTTTCTTCTTTTCATTTATCTTTTTCTTCTAAAGTAAGGACAAAGATAAAGTTTGTTTCGAATGTCTTGTTTAAACTCGAAAAGAAAAAAAGGTTTAATTAGGATTCGTAATTATAAAGTTGCTCTTTTAATTACAAGTCAAAACACTTTAATATGATACATAAAATAGTTATTAGGTCCATTTAAAATTTATACGTGAACATGAGAAATAAAAACATAATCTTAAAAAAGATGACTAACCTAAGACAGAACAATCTTAATTATAAAGTTTGTTTAGAATGTTTTGTTTAATAATTAAACTAAAAAATAAAAGTTAATTAATTAGGATTCATAATTATATATTTTTATGGGTGGAATATTATTTGTGTTATATATATGCTTCATGGGTTCACGTCAGATAAAAATGGTGGTGACTTGGATCCCATGGGGTAAGTGGGTGACAAACATGCAAGTGCACGTTACCCTCCATTTTAAAGTATACGCCCTACAAAATCATTCTCTTTGACTCATCATCTTCATGCTACCACATGTACATGTTCACATACCAGATATATATATATATATATATATATTGTATAAAGTTAGAACAAATATGAATCGGAGAATTTCAGAGAAATGATATTAATTTACTAACTGATACTCGTTATTATGCGTGAGTTATGATTGGGTCGTTTAAAAGTAATTAATTGTGGGTGCAGATAACTTTTGAGCTAGCAGTGAAGCAGCTGATGAGCTTTGATCCAGGTGAATGGACAGAGAGTCTGAGAAAAGAGTACGTCCTACTAATTGAGGGATTTTTCACCGTCCCCTTGCCTCTCTTCTCCACCACCTACCGGAGGGCCATTCAGGTAATTTTTCTATTTTTAATTTTCATAAATGAATTAGTTTTGTGCTTTTATTTTATTTAATTAATTAATCAAATGGGTATTTTTTGAAAACGAAGGCTAGGACAAAGGTGGCAGAGGCATTGACCTTGATAGTAAGGCAAAGGAGGAGGGAGAGTGAGGCGGGGCAGAGGAAAGAGGACATGTTAGGGGCACTTTTGGGCGGAGACACGGCGTTTTCCGACGAGGAGATTGTGGATTTCTTGCTTGCTTTGCTAGTGGCCGGCTATGAAACCACCTCAACAATCATGACACTTGCCGTCAAGTTCTTGACAGAGACACCTCTGGCCCAGGCTCAACTCAAGGTAGTGTGCCACACAAAACACTTGTTCTTTTTCTTTTTTGTTATTTTCTCTTCTTGCTTTTCTTTTTATAGAGGGAGGAGGGCCTACTAGGGTTGCAACAACCATCATGCTCATGTTGGGTCACCTAGCTTGCTCCTTTAGTAGCCTCATTTTCATTATCTAAATTCTCAATCGATCACCATATATATTTTTGGGTATATAAATACTAGGGAAGCGTTGAGGGATCTACGGTCTATAATCCACAAAAAAAATTATTTGTCACGGATGCATATGAACTTTGTTAGAATAGAAAAATAAACATCCAAACTACTTACAACTTAAATGTATCTGGTAATTTTAGATTAAAAAATAGATGTGTTTTATTCCTAATCATGATATATATATATAAAGATTAATTTAGGAAGAAAATAGGTAAAATTAGAAAAAATTGTAAAGTGACATCTCATAATTAAAAGACACAAATTAGTTAAGATTAAATTGTGTAGTTGATGTGTCATGTTTTAAGTCAATTAATAAGTTGTCGAGAAGTCAATCATTGAGATGCAGTGAATATGTTTGAACTTTGAACTTTGAAGTCATCAATTTATTAAGATGTCGAAATATAATGCAGACAGTTAAAGAATAATTTTTCAATTTGTCAAATTATTAAGGTAGCTCGGGTCGTAGTGAAATGCAGGTAAATATCAAAGATTCGGAATGTTATTAAAATGACGAAAATACCCCTGGATAGGTGTAAAGCGAGTGTCGGAAAGTGGTAAAAAGTGAGGAGGAGGAGGCAACAACATTGGTATAAAACCAACGGGCAAAATGATGGGCTGCTCCTCCTTCCAAACTGCACGCTTCTTTCAAGTTGTAAATTAAAATGTCAGAATTTGATCAGTTTTGGTCTTTTGACCGAATCGTCCCTGTGCCTCAAATTCAACTTGGTTCACGTGAAAGTGGTGGGGGTAATTTGGTCATTGTGAGGTTGTCCTCCTACTTTATGGCTTTTGGACCCTTGGTCCCCAAGCTGGGTCCTTGGGAATCGGGCGGTTCTGATTGCTAGGACCCCTAAAATCCAACGGTGTAAAGAGAGGTAGGTGATATCAATGCTCAACGTAGTCAGCACCTTAGATTTGTACCCTTTTCTTCGATTCCTAGGATTGTTTTGGTGTTTGTGCACACACGTGAGATGCTTCAATGAATCAATCCTCACCCTCGGATTCTCGTTGACTTTCAGATCACTATTTCTAACCCTTTGGGACACAAACTGACCACACCATAATTATCTTTATTTCTAACCCATTCGTTTCGATTTACCATATAATAAGTGATCTTTAAGTTCGAATCTCATGAAGAAAAAAAAATCACTTGTTAGGACTGTATGTTTTAGTTGCTTAATGAATTTTGTTTTAACTCTTAATTGCAGGAGGAACATGATCAAATTAGGGCAAAGAAGAAGTCATCAGAAACTCTCCAATGGAGTGATTACAAATCAATGCCATTCACTCAATGTGTAAGCATTCTTTGTTTAATTTACACATGTTTGGTGAAAAACTGATGCTAAAGATATTCGTTCATGTATATTTAATTGTCACAAAAATAAGTAAGCGTAATTCCCCTCCTAAACAATAAAATATGTTGACATGAGGTGCATTGTGAGACCTACTTAAATTAACAGTTGACAGTTTATTCACATAAAATCTAACAAGCATAATGAACCATTTCATAATGATGGAGCAATCTGGATTGAGTTTAGTTTGATTGATTAATGTTTTGGTTTTGTTTGTGTTTAGGTTGTCAACGAGACATTACGAGTTGCAAACATAATTAGCGGGGTGTTTAGGCGGGCAATGACAGACGTCCACATTAAGGGTAACAATCTCGATACCACATCATCTCATTAAGTCTAATAATTTCACGATCACATCGAATAATTTCTCATCACGTAACCGTGGTGTAAAACAGGTTACACAATCCCAAAGGGGTGGAAGGTTTTTGCATCATTTCGTGCCGTACATCTGGACCAAGATCATTTCAAGGACGCTCGAACTTTCAATCCATGGAGGTGGCAGGTACCTGATATTCTCTGCCCCTAGTTAACTCGTATTTGCTCTGTTTTTGTAAAAAATACAATATTATTAGAGACACAGATTTGTAGTGCTAATTGATGTTTGAAAATGAATACACAGAACAGCTCCGGACCACCTACAAGCCCGGCAAATGTGTTCACACCATTTGGAGGAGGGCCGAGGCTGTGCCCGGGTTATGAGCTAGCTAGGGTAGAACTCTCCGTTTTCCTTCACCACTTAGTCACCCGTTACAGGTATAACACGCATTCATACTATCAAGTAACTTGTCTCTCTGTATGCGCACTTAGAGACCTCTGGTTATTTATCAACTTAACGGGGGGGACTTGCTCTATTTTTCTTTCGGCAGTTGGGTTCCGGCCGAGGAAGATAAGTTGGTCTTTTTTCCGACGACGAGGACGCAGAAGAGGTACCCTATCAATGTGCAGCGGAGGAACAATGTGTCTGGGACTGAGGCCATGTAAAGAGAGTTAAAACACGACCAAAGTCGGGAAATGTAGTGGCAGAGTTGTAATAAATAACCTTGATCTCCAACCCAATAAAGTTATCAATTAATTTAGTGATTAGTTATATAACATAAATCAATTAATTAATTAATCTGGCTTCCCTTCATAACATGGAGTATGGAGATGTAGTAGCTAAGGCCATTGCAGATTTTTGCAGCTCATCTTTAGCTTGATCCTAATGTGCAAATAACAAGTCAGCACATATGAATGAGGGAAAAGAACTTGAAATTTAGAACGCACATCATGTACATACAACTTAGTAGATTTAACATCTCTCCAGTAAAATTAAGGATTCAATACTAAGAAACCACCCCGAAGAAAATCAATCATGCCAAAAATCAGAAAGAACACTATATTCTTCTCTCCGAGTCGAGTGATGAAGATTTGAAAACAAAGTAGGTGTCAACATCTGCTGCTGTCCCGGCTTTTTAATGCCGATTCAACAAGCTTAACCTTTTTTGTATTATCACTATTCACCAGTGCGAGTTGTTCTAGTGCGGATTTCAGCTGGGAGACTTGAGATTCTTGCACCGGGTCTTTCCTCCTCGGTATCAGCCTTTGTGGATTCGAGGCGTTCCCTTTCGCCGATTGTGTGTGCCTTCTCAACCTTGCAGTTAAAGCGTCAACCGAAGAACGCAATGCGTCAAGCTCGACACCAGAAAAGTGGTCTGTAAGGAACACAAGAATGTATGTTAGGCGAGAGGTGTGCATTATAACGATTTGCGGCAGAATAGGGGAAAAAATTACTGACTAAGAATCATTACCAAGCTCGGATTTGAACTCCCGTTCAGCTCTGGACAGCGGTTTTTTATGAGGGCCAGGCAAGTTCCGCAAACGTTTCAAGCGCTCCTCCAGAAGATTGTGCCGCTGGATTGCAGTATCAATCCTGTCCTCCAAGTTTGATTGTTTCTGCTCAACTTGCAAAAGCCTCTTTTGTGCCTCACCTAAGCGAGCATGCTGGTCGTCAATTATCCTCTTCAACAGAGGTCCATGGTGCTTGAGTTCAAAATAAACCTAGAAATTTGGAGGAAAAGTTCATTAAGTCAAGAACATATCAATACAAAATCCAGACAGAATAAGAACATTTCCCAGTCAACTTCTCTCCATATACGGAAACCACTTGTGAAATGCATAAAAACTATCAAAAAACAAAACATGAAAAAATCAACCATTCCTTTAAGAAGTAGGTTTGACAGCAAACATGGTTTGTTTGTGAAATGCTTGGCATATTCTTACCTTATGTGCATACTCCACGTAATTCTCATGAAAAAGCTTGAAGTAATCGTGAAGCATTGATCGACCTTCAATAGACTCGGCAGAAACAGAACGCACATTTGGTGAGGCCTGAGGAACAAGAACCACTTTAGGTCCAATTAGGAGCTCTTTGCTTAAGATATCTGGCATATCTTTCTCTTTTGGCTCTTCGAGGCCAAGAGATTTGTTCTCCATATTAACATGAAGAGGGAGCAACAGGTTCCAAGTCTTCATCTCCAGCACGATACATTCTCGAGAAACAGTAACTCCAACAATCCATGAACACCCGAATGAATCTGATAATGACACAAAGCCAGAAAGTGCAGACTGCGAGGAGCTTTCTCCCTGGCATGTACTTAGAACAGGGTGCACCGAAGGAGTTCTCATGGTCTCATTCTTGCCACTGATCTGACTTGTAAACGGAAGATAATGCAACACTATTGAATCGATCCCTCCATCATGAAGGGTGTATATTCTTTCCGGCATGAGGGGATCAATAAACATCATAATCTGAGAGCCACTTTTTGTTCTCCTAGGCAGAGCCAGATCCACAATAGCCAGTCTCAACAGAGGGGGAGGATGCCCCAACCAAAGGGTACTATCAAGAGGCTGATCAAGTTTCACAGGTGCAAGCTTACCTGGAGTTGGCTCACAAATCATTGCAAGACCAAAAATACGATTGTAGGAATCAACACGAAGGCGAGGTGGGCTGCCAACATTCCAAACCGGTTGGATTTCATCAGCCAGAGCATCTATTTGCAATTGCCCACCACTCCAAGCAGTCACCAGAATTGAGTCTTTGACAACTAAGTTATAAAGAAAACTGACTGCTCCGCCTTCACATTCTGCACCACGAAAGGTTGAATCTTCTACATCCTCACCACGACACACTTTCCGCAGAGGTCCCTAGGAAATTATAAAGGTCATAATGTGGAATTCTCTAGACTGCAATAAACACAGCCCAATCTTTGAGAAACATATTGTCGACTTAAGGCACCCTACACTACATTGCGAGAGAATAGGCTTTAAATTACTGTTTCAGATATACTTGCAATAACCTAACAAATCAATAATACCCCACATATTAGGAAAAAAAAATATCAAGAAAATGACATTATCAAAGAATTGTAGCTAGTGATGCCAATTTACTTTGACACGGAGCTATTCCAGCTCAAACCAGCTAATAAAAAATCCAAATGATTTTTCAAAATGGAAAAGCATGTACTTAGGTTGTAAATGTACTACATATATACAATACATTGATAACTTAGGGTTAACGAGCATCCATACGGCGTAAAAAAACTACTGCATGGCTATAAGTAAGAGAATGAAGATACCTGGAGTGAGAGTGATGCATCAAATAAAGCATAAGGATGAGCTCTGATCACATATAGATCTGATCCTTCCGTTTCTTGGTCCGCAATTGCGGGAAATGTTGCTTCCAACCAAGAGATGGCTATATTTGAATTACTAACAGCCACGGAGTTGGCGGACTTCAGGCCAAATGTCTGAGCATCATTATATATCTCAACTATGGATTCCCATTTGTAGGCACTGTTACAAAATAAAACAGCTAATTACACTCGGCACCCAATGCTAAGATCATATGTATAACATTTTTCAGCAGAAAGCTTACATAAATGATAAAAAGAGGAGGAGATGCAAGGAAATGAGACTATCAGTCAAATAGTTCTGATCAATCTATGATTTTAGACCATCTTCAGATTTAATCTGTCAGAAATTTATAATCCCAGACAAAAATGACCAGAACTACACAGCCTTATAGGTGACAGAAGCAGAGATTGAAATGGAGGAATTTATGTAATATAAATCCAAAGAAAATAGAATATTAGGACAACTTAAGTCTTCCCTTTAAACTAAACATTTCTAAAAAGGATCCCGGATGGAACTATGGGACTATAACTGAGGCATCCGGCTTTATAGTTTATGACTTTATGGCATCTGTTCCACCAAGTGATGGTTGAAATCATACTGCCGTCATGGTTCGATTATCTAGAATCTAGTGTTTTAAACACATTTTAAGATGCCTTGGTCCCTACCTGTAGTTTCCCCTACGAAGAAAAGAAAAAGCCTTAAACATGTCAAAATTTAGTATAGAAGGGTGGGCCATGAAGAACAACTTACCTTCCAAATGGTATAATAGGACAAATGATGTAAACTGAACCATCGTTGAACAAAATGAAAACCTGTACCAAAGAATATAAATGAAAATTAAGCATATTATATGATAAAAAAGTTAAAAGGACGAAAAGGCAGAACTCAATTTGCCTAATAAGAATGAGCATAGCAATATAATAGAGGAACAGTTAAGAAAGTGTGACTATTAACAAAGATAAGCTATGGAATAGAAGGTAACAGACAACAATGTTTAAAGTCGGGCATGAGATTACCATATCTCAAAAAGTCCAGCAGAACAAGAACATGAGCAAAAGGATTGAAATCTATTGAATCAGTGGTTGAACAAAAAACAAATGCATAAAGAACTTATGAAAGTCAAATTTTTATAAGCTTACACTAAATGAGTCCCACAGGTGATCACTCCCAAATGAAAAGTCAACCGGGCAAATTGATGTCGCATTCCTGGATCTACCTGGTTGCACAGGCTGCAGAAAATATTCTTGCTCTGGTTGAATGAGATTTGTAGACAAATCAAAAATTCTACCCAAAAAAAAAAGTGAAGGTAAGCAAAAATAAACAGAAGGCAACCAATTGTTTGAAACTCAATAATTAAATTAATTTCACAGTAACATGTACCGAACGCAGACATGTGGTTTTTTGTTTGGTCTGAACCCAGACACAAGGTTGATATGAATAAGAAAGCTAAATAAGAGCTAATATGAATTTTAGGATGTAAATATGATCAAACCATGTTTCCAAAATGTATTAGAAAATCACATGCTACGTAGGATGTCTCAGTAAGATAAACCTTAACAATTGAAATTTAATAAACTTGTCTAAAAAGAATCAAATAAAGCAAATCAGGCCTATTCTGTCCAACCAAATCATGCCAAGTATTTCCATATATCACTGCATTATATTGAAGACCATCTCATAATGTCTACAATGTTTTGATTCATTGACCAGTGTAGTAAAGTTTTTATCATTTGATTTATATCATAATTTCCATGTAATGTCAACCAAGAAGACCCGAAGAAAATTTTATATATCAAATGTAAAAATGTCTAGTTTCTACCAGTATCTGATATAACAAACTATCTCAACAATGTATGAATGGTAAAGGATTTGATACCTGAAAACTGAATCAGCAGAAAGAATTCCGAGATGGGTGTCGCTGTTCGGGTGCCACGAAACTTGCAGTATACGCATGATATTGCTTCCACTTGAGTAGAATAGAGAACCAACAGTAACAGTCCTGTAAGATTTTATGTTTTTAAGAAAAAAATAAATTAAGAATCTATACTTTGGAACATTTAAATTTTTTAATTTGCAACAGGATGTCCAATAAAACAGAAGATACACTGCATGTACAACTACATTTCCACTAAGGGAACACAGGTGTATATGAATTTCCAGAGCAAGTATTTGACTTTAAATAAAAAGCAAAAACTTATCATCAAAGACTAACATAAAAAATAAGGCAACCAAGTTGAGAAATTTTATGGAAGCAATCATACTTTGTTCCAATAGGAAGTACAGAAGAGAACACCATTATATTGTGCCTTACTATAAACACTTGTGACAATATTTGCCCTACTCTAAGAGTTTAAATGCAGGAATTTCAAAAAGACTTTATTCATAAAACCGAGCTAAAATTAGCATCCCAATATAATGTAAATCACCACTAAGAGTCATTCATCACTCAAGTTACTTTGTATGATACCTTAAAGCAACATGTTTAGGACGAAAAGCAAAAATCATAACATACGGCCATTTTCCGATCATACCTGCAAATTGTCGCATTGTCTTTGTTGGAAGTACGCCCATAAAGATACATAATGCATAGACCACCTGAACCAGAAAGAAGCAACGCCGACCCATTTCTATTGATCGAAATCTTTTGAACCGCAAAATTGGGGTTTACATCTGCTTGCAGTACCTATCAAATTACAGACATTATCAATCATGCACTCAAACCTAATCAAACATGAACTGAATTTTCAAACTACGTATAATTTCACAATCATCTTTAAACAAAGATGGTCTGAAGTTCGACATTTTCAAAAATGTTATCCACACTAAGACCTAAGGTTTCATCACAGTGTATAATTCTCAGCTCTTTACTACTGTTCAAAGCTCAGTTGAGTTTAATTACTTCCTACTTTTCCATTTCTCTACAATCAAACATGAAGCAAAACAAATTTTCAAAAATAAATCAAGTGGAAACCTTGGAAGGCGAAGCAGCGAGGACAGAAGTGGGGTCGGGCTCGCCCAGCCGAATGGAGATCCGGTGAAGGCAGAGCTTATCGGAGTCCCAGAAGTAAAAGCGAGACGCTCCGTCCCAGGCCAAGAGGTTTCTGGGCGCTCGAGCGGCGCCGAAGTCGTGGACCGGGCCAGAGGCGCAGGAGAAGACCGGGTGGTTCTGCAGTGGGACCCATTCCACGTCGTCTCTTTTGGGCGTCGGGGACCGACCCGGCTCCGCTTCCGTTTCCTCCGTGTCGAAGTTGAACCTCATTTTTTGACACTCATGAACTCTCACACCCTGGTTTTGCTTCCAAAGACGGTACGACGCTAGGCTTACCACCAATACGGCGTCGTTTGTATAAAGACAGTTAAGATAGACATATAAAGACATCAAAATAATGACTGATTAGATAAAGTAAGACTCACAATTATTTTAAGTGAGTGACAAATAGAAGGCATGTGGCATTTTTAGTATAATATTAAACATATTAAAAGAAATTGAAAATAAAAAATAAGAAATTCTTTCCCCTCTCCGGCTCTTCCGTCGTCGCAGATGGAGGGTCGGGTGGTTGATTATGCGGGTCTAGTTTGCAAGGAGAGGCCGACTATTAGATGATAATGCTGATAGAATCACAGGAATCAAAGGAACAGTTTTGAGTTTGTAGACAAGGAAGATGAAGAGACTTTGTAGATAAGGAAGATGAAGAGACTAAAGAGAGTAGAGAAATTGTAGAGAATGAAGCAGTTCTTATTTTCTGTATATTATAGATAACAAAACTAACATTAGCTATATATACCTTCTACTAAAACAATCATAACTAACTAACAAACTAACAGATTTACTAACTAACTAATAGCAATATAGCTGTTTACAGCTGAAACTTAGCAAGGACAAATAGCTTTGAGCTATGTTAACACCCTCCCTCAAGCTCAGCTAGGGCAACCAGTCTGAGATTGATACAATGAGACCGAAAAAGAGGAGAAGGCAGTCCCTTGGTCAAGATATCAGCTGTTTGTTCTGTGGTAGAGACATATTCCAAACAAAGATCATTGTGTTGGACACGTTCTCTAACAAAGTGAAAATCATTATCCAAATGTTTGATTCTGGAATGGAAGACAGGATTAGAAGCCAAAGCAATGGCAAACAGATTGTCACATCTCAGCAGAGGGGCTTGAGGAAAAGAAACATGCAGATCACATAACAAATGGCGAAGCCAACTAATCTCAGCAGCTGTATTAGCCAAGCTCATGTATTCTGATTCAGTGGAGCTTCTAGACATTGTTCCATGTTTCTTCGATTGCCAGGACACTGGACAGAGACCAAGGTAAACAACAAAACCAGTAATTGATCTTTTCTGAATAACCTCACCAGCCCAATCAGCATCACAATAGGCCATGATATGAGCAGCATTGGTTAGAGAACCAACAGAGCTAAAGAATAACCCTTTATGTAAAGAACCTTGTAAATACCTCATAATACGTTTAACAGCAGTATAATGAACATCAGTAGGACATGTCATGAATTGACACACTGTATTGACAGCATAGGCAATATCTGGACGAGTGAAAGTCAAATATTGTAGAGCCCCAACAATGCTTCTATATAAAGAAGGATCTCTGAGAAGGATACCTTGAGCTTTTGTCATTTGAGAATGAGGAAGACAAGGAGAACTGCAAGCCCGAAGAGTAGTCATTCCTGTCTTGTTAAGAAAATCAGTGGCATACTTGGTTTGACTTAGGAAAATGCCACCTTTAATCTTAGTAACCTGTAAGCCAAGAAAGTAAGACAAGGTGCCAAGGTCCTTCATGTCAAAAACCATACTCAGCTCAGAGATAACCTCATGAATACCAGAAGTATCAGACCCAGTAATGACAATATCATCAACATACAGTAATAATGCAACAATGCCTCTAGAAGAGTGTCGAATGAATAGACTAGGATCAGAATGAGAGAAAACAAACCCCAAACTTGGCAGGAAACTAGTAAACTTTTCATTCCATGCTCTAGGTGCCTGCTTGAGACCGTAGAGAGATTTTTGGAGAGAGCACACATAATCAGGATTAATAGGATCAACAAAACCCTGTGGTTGAGCCATGAACACTTCTTCTTTCAAGTCACCATGCAAGAAGGCATTCTTAACATCTAGCTGGCGCAGTTCCCAGTCATTCATGGCAGCAAGAGCTAAAATAACCCTCACTGTGCTATGTCTCACAACTGGACTAAATGTTTCATCATAGTCCAAACCTTTGGACTGACTAAACCCTTGAGCCACCAATCTAGCCTTGTATCTGGAAATAGAACCATCGGGATGTTTCTTGATTTTGTAAATCCTTTTGCTACCAACTATATTTATGTCCTTGGGGCATGGAACTAAAGACCACGTACCTTGTTGTTGTAAAGCTTTGATTTCCTCAAGCATGGCATGATCTCATTCAGGTGTGCCAGTAGCAACCTTAAATGATTTGGGTTCAAGCACATCACGAATGTCAGTGATGGCAGTGAAGCCACTAAAGAAAGGAAAATCAGCATACAGCTTCTGATGAGAGACAGCCGAAAAACAATAGAAGTCGTCGAAACTCTTCGGTTTGATGATGCCATTCTTAGCTCTGGTCATCATGGAATGAGCATCATAGTTTTGAGAGGCAATAAACTCCAACTCCGGAGGAAGATTAGGAGCATCAATGCTGCCACCAAACCGCAAGTCATTAGTCACATCGATATTAAGACCAGCAACATGACTGTCGGAAGACACACGATTCACCTCAGCAAGAGTGGGAATGATCTCACCAGAAGTGGCAGCACGAGACTCAGTAACTACAGCACATTCAAGGCCACCGCTAGGCTCATTATCAGGGACAACCAAAAGGTCATCAGGAGGTCTAGGAGCTGATGCAACATTATGAGAACCTGCAAGACTACTGTCATCATTGTACCCTTCCAATACGGTGAGACTCTCACTTGAAGGACTAGAAGCATGAACAAGCATCTGAGGAGGAGGAGTAGTAAGATGGACAGAAGAGGGAAAAAATACAGTAGGCTTAACAAGAGAGGATTGAGGTTGAGAAGAGGACAAAAAAGGATAACAGGTTTCATCATGCACAACATGCCGAGAGACCCAAAGCTTAGTATGAGAGATGTTGTAGCACAAAACTCCCTTGAAGCCTAAGACATAACCTAGGAAAACACATTGAGTTGTTCGAGGATCAAACTTGTCATGACTATATGGTCTAAGATATGGAAAGCAAGAGGAACCAAAGATCTTAAGCTGTGAGATATCAGGAGGTTTATGAAACAAAGCAGCATAAGGAGAAAGCATATGTAAGGACCGACACGGCATTCTATTAATAAGATAGCATGAGTGAGCAACTGCGTGGAACCAAAAGGGTTTAGGAATACCTGCAATAGAGAGCAAAGAAATAGCAGTTTCAACAATGTGACTATGCTTTCTCTCAGCAACCCCATTTTGCTGAGGAGTATATGGACAAGTGATGAGATGTAATATACCTTTCAAAGCAAGAAAGTTAAGAAAAGCTTTGCTATTAAACTCTCCACCCCCATCTGTTTGAAAAATCTTAATTGAAGAATCAAATTGTGCGTGAACAAAGGCACAAAATTTCACAAAATGAGCAAGAACATCTGATTTATTGACAAGTGGGAAAATCCACACAAATTTAGTACACTCATAAATGAAAGTAACATAGTATTTGTATCCTTCTATGGACAAACATGGGGCAGGACCCCACACATCAGAGTGAACTGTATGAAATGGCACAGAAGAATTGGAGACAGATTCAGAAAAAGGTAATCTATGCATCTTGCCTTCTAAACAATGAGTACAAACTTGATTAGGTAATGAACTGGACATCCTTATTTGAGAGTTAGACAACATCTTAGACACTATAAAGTGAGTAGGATGACCTAAACGTTGATGCCAAACAGGAGATGTAGAAGTAGGACTAACAAAGGCAGAATGAGACAACAGTGGGATGGAAGATAAATGTGGGGTATGGAAAAGAAACAAGCCTTCCTCACTACTCCTTCCTTGGTACAGAATTGTTTTGGATGCCTTGTCCTGCACAACAATGTTAGATTCATCAAGTGTGATGAAACAGTTGTTATCGCGACACAGTTTGGTGAAAGATAATAGATTCATAGCAAGAGCATGAACATGTAGAACTTTGTGCAGACTTAAAACATGATCAACAGGTTTAATATAGCTAGAACCAGTATGAGCAATATGCAAACATGTTCCATTACCAATGGTGATTGTGTTATCTGAAGTATATGGTTGAGCAATGGTCAAATTACGAAGGTCTGACGTCATGTGATGAGTGGCACCAGAATCACCTATCCACACTTCATTATTGACATGAGGATTGGAAGAGGGAGCACTATTTGATGTAGAAGCACCAGTACTCGGATTAAAACCACCAGGAAAGCTTGAGTTAGAGGCACCACCAGTGGAAACAAAGTATGTACCACGAGAAACACCATTACTATAAGGTGTAGTTGTGTGAGCAGATAAAGCTATGAGGGAAGCTGGTGGCTCGGATCCTTGATAAGCAAAGTTTGTTCTGTGTGAGCAGTTCAATGCAACATGTCCTTTAAGTCCACAAATCTGACAGGTAGGGATAGAAAGTGAGGGGTGATCAGCAGGTATATCAGTTCTGTAAAAACAGTTAGCAGTTGTATGCCCTTTCTTCGAACATATTTGACACTCAGGGGATGGTCCAGTGACCACTTGTCTAGGTTGTGATGATGTTCCAGATTTGTACTCAGGGTTCTGATAACATTTGCTCGTAAGATGACCATGTTTACCACAAATCTGACATTTATGAATACGAAAGAAGGTGTCAATAGAATGACCTTTCTTTCCACATGCAGGACATTCGACACTAGTATTGCTAGTTTTGAAGCCTCTTTCTTTCCCTACATTTCCAGTCAACCAGTCTGAACTATCTCCATTGCTTGCACCTGGTCTGGTCTCCCTTTTAGCCGCCATTGCACTCATAGGTGAATGAAGAGAAAAACTTCCTTCAATACGTCTCTCAGCAGCTAGCATTTGAGATCTCAAATCACGAAGAGTGATTGAGGTCTCCCGTCCTTCAACAACTGTCCTCAATGTAGAATACTCATCTGGTAATCCATTCAGAATAACAATAATGACATCCTCATCTGGAATAACAACACCAACATAAACCAATTGATCACGAGCATTCTTCACACGCTGAAGATATTTTTCAATGGATTCACCTCCTTTCCTCATCGTTTGCAATTCAGTTTTAAGCTCCATCATATTCACCCGTGACACAACAGAGAAACGTTCTTGAAGGGCAAGCCAAGCCTGTATAGAGGTTTTGCTCCCAATTATAACATCGACAATGTCCTCATCTAGGGTTTCCATAAGCAGACTCAACAATGCCATATCATTTTGCTTCCATGCTTTGTAGAGAGCAGTCTCTTCATTAAGAACTTCTCCTTCATGATTAAGAACATATCGAGGTGGTGTAACCTCAGTGCCATCAAAATAACCGAAGTGGCCATTTCCAGCAAGAGTAGACTGGAACTGAAAACTCCATTTTAAGAAATTTCATTCTCCAAGTCGAATGGTAATAACACTCATCAATGAATGCACATCATTATGAGTTAGAGCAGATGTTGAGTTTCTAAACGGCATTACTAAAGATTATGCAGACACACACACTGTTTGCCCGATTTACAGATAACAAGAGCTCCTCAAAAACACCTCGAGAAACAGATATTCTTATACCCAATTTTCCACTCAACACAATTTTACCCAATACTCTCCAATTTAGCTCAGGACCAATTTTGGACAACAAGAACACCTCAAAACTGACATTCTTATACCCAATTTTACTCGATACTCTTCGATTTTGCTCAAGATTAGCTCAACTAAACATGTCTCACAAGTTTTATATACAAATATCACTCGTCATATAGAACACATACACAATGAACTAGTCAAGATCAGTGATTCACCTGTAAAAGTAGTGATGAATACGATAAACTCCGACAACATTAGGGAGCCCAGAGAAGGCGGCGGGGGCCTCGGGAAGATTCGGCGAATGGAACCGTGAGTTTGAAGATCGAGAAACGAAGGCTCGAACCGTGAGTTTGAAGCCAAAGCTAAATCGTGAAATGGAGATGTGTACCAGTATACTACTAGTTAAATTGTATGCGGAAGTGTATGTAGGTCTAGGATCTATGGATGCTCTGATACCATGATAGAATCACAGGAATCAGAGGAACAGTTTTGAGTTTGTAGACAAGGAAGATGAAGAGACTTTGTAGATAAGGAAGATGAAGAGACTAAAGAGAGTAGAGAAATTGTAGAGAATGAAGCAGTTCTTATTTTCTGTACATTATAGATAACAAAACTAACATTAGCTATATATACCTTCTACTAAAACAATCATAACAAACTAACAGATTTACTAACTAACTAATAGCAATATAGATGTTTACAGCTGAAACTTAGCAAGGACAAATAGCTTTGAGCTATGTTAACAAATGCGAGAATAGTCTCCAAATCTAGAATACAAGAAAGCCAATATGGTGCAGTACCATCCCAAATATGGGAGCTAGCAACCAAACCTAGAGATGAGACTATAAGCAAGAAGAACAGGGCTTCGTTCAAAATTGAAACAAAATTACAAAAACCCAATACCAAAAAGAACGAAATTGAAATTGAGGCATTAAACCCTCTTCATCAATGTGACCCACGCGTTTAGGATTGGCGACCAAATCATTCTCCAAAAAATCGACAAAGTCTTCAATAAGGCGTTGTTCCAATCGTTCGAGTTATACAGCGGCAGTTTTGAGATTCACCTGCTCTCACTTGTCGACCCATCCACCCTGCAAACTAGACCCGCACAAACAACCACCCGACCCTCTAGCTGCCAAGAGAGGAGATAGGAGAATTTTTTTATTTTCTTATTTTCAATTCATTTTAATATGTTTAATATTATTTTAAAAATGCCACATGGTGTCTATTTGTGATTCACTTAAATGAAATGTGGGTCTTACTTTATTCATATCATCACTTAACATAATTTTTAACAGAAAATTTAACGAATGACTAAAGTTGTAACATTTCAAAAAGTATAAGATGGTAAATCTAAGATTTAAAAATACATATATAACTCTGTAATTTGATTTAAATTATATGGTAATAAAATATAATTTGTCAATTTTTTTTATTTTAGCTTTTGCTTTTTATTTGTCCCGGAAGGATCTGTATTTAAAATTGAACCGGTATGCGTTTCGGTTGCACGTGAGGTAAATGTGGAAACGCATTGTGTTCGACCTACGCACACAACCGTTTGCAAAAATATTAGAAAAAACGGTTTTTCTTTTTCGTAATGAAGAAAAAACGGTTTTATTGAAAAGATATTTTTTTTTTTTTTTTGGATACATCATTACTTGATGACATGAGAGGTGATTATAGTTGAAAATAATAATTCTAAATTACTGAAAGTTACAAAACAAAACGGTCTTTTAGTTACTTACTTGACGATATATTTGATATTTTTTTATTTTAATTGTATTATTGATAAATATTATACTTGTTATAAAACGTGATTTAGATACTTCAAATGTCCCTCCATAACATAATTCCATAGTGCAAACTTATTAAACGTCATTTCGTGCAAACTTTAATAAAATTCACTAATTTGTTGAAAATTATTCAATTACAATATTTAAATATTTTTAAAGACTTTTCAAATACTGATGTATTCAATTAAGATATTTAAGTATTTTAAAAGACTTTTAAAAAATTGAGATGTATTCAATTAAGACTTTTAACGTCATTAAAATGTCAAAACAAATCATGAGATATTCAAGTAGGACTTTTTTTTAACATTTGTTTAAGTTGTGGATTTTGGTGTGCTTAAGGGTTAGAAATATACATATCATAAGACAAAAGAAGTATAGCCTCTAGGGAAGGGATTTACTTGAGAACATCACAATACATTTTTCTCAAGACATCTCCTTCTTCAATTCCAAAAGAACATCTCCTTCTTCCAATAACATTTTCTCCATATAAACTTCTGATCATTTATAAGAATGATTCATCCATGTTGACTGTATTATACTTGTGCTTATGTTTTCTCTTGTAATAATTGTGATTATGCTCGTTTCAATTTAATATAAATTCTCATATGATCTTTCCCATGTGATCTTTTGTAATAAAAGATACCATTCAATCTCAATAGTAAAAATTAATTTGAAGAAACATGCCTCAAGTTTGTCACTTTCTTCTGTGAATCTCTTACATCCCATAGTCACTCAGCTTCGTAATCTGATATGTTCATCAAACAATATATTGTTTGTTTTCAACATTCTCTTACACATTGAGAATGTGGGATAATAATAAGGTTGCCTATGCGCTAACTCATGATGGATTTCTCACCTTGGTTGAGGAAGAACCACATGTGGCTCTCTCCCTTATTGATAGATAACATTTTTTTTTTTTGATCAAGTGATAGATATAATAGTCCTGATTTATGGAGGTTTGAGAAATTCTTTTACTTTTGTATGATTTTATACCTCAAGATCTTGATGACGCCACACATTGCCCTTTATTACCTTTATAAGCTTTGTTTGTTAGCAATATTAATATGAGAATCTTCTAATAAAAAAAATTAATCTCGTCACAATCTGTAAAGTCCATCAATATCTGTTAATAGATATCCATATATATATATATATTTATTAAAGTCTTAGGTGGTAGGATTATATTTGTATACTCTATTTGTCCATGTAAGTTATATAGGATTTGATAAATGTCTATGAATATATCATTTAAATTAAATCTTTCAATTTCTAATTGAATACACCCCTAAGTCACCTTACTCAATGATACGGTGGACTTTGATTTAAGGGCAATGCATTTGTGGAAATTTGATCGGATGTACAGGAATGAGCACATTGATTCCATTAGCAGCTTCAAGCAAAAGTGATAAAAACCCTAGCTATGGCTAGTTTCTTGGATCAATATTATACTTTTTGCCATACAAATATAACTGTACAATTGATGAATACCAGGAAGATGAAGAAAGAAGAAAAAAAAAGACCGTATTTGCCGCAATGGTCGCTTCTATACTCTCTAATGAATTTATATATACACAAAAACCAGTTACAACAACACTCATGTGGCAAGGTTGATTCAAGGTTCTTCTATGAATATGTTGGCTATATCTGCACCAAGATAAAAAGCCAGATTGATCAAAAAGGGAGCAAAGGATAATATTACAGAAATGAAAATGAAAATTATTTACTGCATAATGAAAAATTACCTGTCACTAAAAAAAACTGTGATTGTCCAAAAATAGCTTCATACATATATACACACACACGTATTCACTTCACTCTTTCTTCTTGAAGGAGTTTCTGGTACCTGGGGAACCCATTTTTGCAAGCTGAAACCTGCACGAACATGGCATTTCCATATTAACATCCGATATATCGTATCAAATTCAAGTGAAAAAAGAAGAACACGCTGATTTACCCTACTAGACTCGAATTGGGAATCTATTTAGCTTAATTGGGATTAGGAAAATGGTTAAGTGTGAAAGCACTTGAATGTGGGGGAGATTCTCAGGGCAGAAAGTAGTTATTCTGATGTGACAAAATATATGGCAGAGTTGCTGCGAATGGCATGTGGTCAAGTAACTCAATATAAAAAAGCAAAGCCTGCGCATCTCTGAAAACGGCCACCCATCACGGGCTTCCTCGAATATTGGGCTCAGTGACAGAAAAAAAATATTAACAACAAAAAGTTAAAAGTTAAAAAAACAAATCAAACATGGAGATTAAGAAGGACTAGTCATCCTAAACGTTTTCAATGTTGCCTTAAAAACAAACTTGAAATTTGAAATATGAAATGTTGACCTTCCAGAAGATTAGAAATTTACAATTCAGCGCTTTCACAATCAGCAATGAAATTGAAATGAATTTATGGGGTTTTGCTTGAACATCAATCAAACATTCCATTTGCTTAAACATTTTTGGCAAGTGATTATAATGTAATCTTCGATATTTTAAACTAATTTAATTACGATTGAAAAAACAATTTGGTGGAGCAAGATTTGCCTTTTGACTTAGCTATGGCCCCAAAAATGAAAGGATTTGATCTGAGAAAAAAGAGAGCAAGAACTTACAGCTTCAATGTCAATTTTGTAAACCCAAAGCTTCCTTCTTTCTCTGCAACTCGTTCTATAGGCCACAACAATATGCCCAACAGCCAAAGCCAGCGAGCAGATGAACAGAGCTATTTCTGTTGCTCTGACATACTCGGCTCTTTCCACGCCAGAAGCACCAAACACATACGAAGCCTTCAACGAAACAAACAACAGAGACAGCAACGAACACATGGTGGTGATCCCCAAATAGGGCCCATGAGAAAGCCTCGGCCCATCACAGAAGCTGTAAACGCCTGAAAACCCAGTTCAAAATCATCCCATTAGTAATCAAATTAGTCGAAACCGAGACTGGTATTAAATTGAGTTTTGAGCTTTATGAAGCTTACAAAAGAAAACATATTGGGCTCAGTCAGTCAAAAAATCAAACACATCGCAAACATATTTCCCAAAAGAAAAGTTTTGAGCTTTATGAAGCTTACAAAATATGACAGCTGATCTGATAATGGAGATTAGCGGGATGTCAACGAGGGAGGATCGAAAGTCGTAGTTGTTGAAATGGGAAGAGAGGGATTCGAGAGAGATCAAAGAGGAAGACGAAGAAGCGGAGAGAAGCGCCGACGGGAGGAGAGTATCGGCGATAACGAGAAGAATCGGCGCCGAAAACAGCAGCAGAGAAATCAACATGGTGATTAAGAAGAAGACGGTCTTGACACCTCTCAAAACCCTCTTCGATTTCTCTTCTTTTGAAAAACCCATAGCTTGATTTTCGATTTGGGGTTCTGGGTTTGGAGAATTTGGAGGCAAAATTGGATAGGCCGAGGCGCTATGTGCTCATGCGATTAAAAGGGTGTGGGATTAAGGAATGAAAATAAGTGGGTTTTGGAAATGGAGTTAGGAAGGTGCAGGCCTGAGGTGTAATGTTTTGACTGGACTTGGTGCTTCTTGAAGGAGAAGAGTGGTGACAAAGACGCTCGTAAACTCTTTATACGCGCAAGTTGCCGGTCAAATAGAAGAGCCCTCTCGTCACAAGACACAATGGCATAACGGCAATACCTAAACGCCTTTAAACGACAATCAACGACATATTTTAATCCTTTTTTATTAAGCAATTATCCTATGTGCTTCTCTGTTTGTAGTACAATGAACTTGCAATGTTTTGCTACTTATTGTTATAATCTAATGATATTTATATTCATATATTATGTGAAAGGTATTAGGTTCAACGTTCGTAAAAGGTAAGGTCGATATATAATGTGTATAATGTATATATTTATACTCGTGTATATCTAATAACTTAATAAAGATATTACGAGTCTCTAATTATATATTTGTGTGTATGTAAACGCATAAATTTGTCGAAATCAGTCTCATAGACAAGCGCAGAACAATTTCCGACCATCATGTATTATAAGTTTCATATACTTCAACGATTGATAATATAGATGCAAATGCGTTAGTCTTAAATGGTTATCTAATACTTCAACAGAAGATGTAAATGTAATCATTCGTCCGTCTTATAGTTTTTGATAGAAAAAAAAGGGTAAATGTTAGTAGTTGTGGAAACGAATTGGTCTTAGGCACAAATTTGGGGTTCCTTAGCTCAGGGGGTGTAGACAGGTGTCTACTTTGTGGGCCATTTTCCAGATGATTTAGGCTGTCCAATGTACATGAATCTTATTATTATTATCAAGGGGCTCAACCCAAAAATGATTTATAATTTTTTGGGCAAGAAATTTGGTTCACTTCACCATTTTAAAAGCTCAGAACCAATGAACCGGTGATGGTGGAACCGACCGATTCTAGAGCATGTGGCCACATGGAACCATTTGTCATTGCGAATCAATTTGGGAGTTTTAATATATTTTTGTTTTGTGTATATTTGGGGGCTAAATTCTTTACAATTTTCTAATGATCGGCGTTGTAGTTAGAATATTTGTGGTTGAATTGATAAACCGTTATGGGTCATGCTGATAATAATCCATCCAATCAAATCTTTAACCCAAAAAAAAATTCAATCGAATCCCTCTCCTATATATAAAGTTAGTCCAATTGGGAAATAAGAAATGGAGATGATGGTAATTGGCAACACTATTGATGTTTGAAGTTCCAAGTTCTCGTCTTAAGTTGCAAGTATTTTTTAAATTAATTTTCTAAAATACTGAAATAGAGTAAAGAAAATTTAATTGTCAATATTTTAATAAAACTACCTGAAAAAAAATCGAGGAAAAGATATAACAAATTAAATAATGTCACATCACTTGATATTTAAAACTTATTACCTTTATCATTACTCTCCCGCGAACAAGGGCGGAGGGAAGGGGGGGTTCGAGGGGTCCTGGCCCCTCCGAACTTATATATAAATATATTATATTATATAATATGTTATTTAAGTATTAAATTGATTATAATTCAAATAAGTATTTTTCTTTCCTTTATAATTTCGAATTTATTAAATTTATTTATTTATTAATCTTTGTGCGGTGAACTTTGTGTTTTTGTGTAAGTATTAAATTGATTATAATTCAAGTAAGTACTTTTCTTTCCCTTACAATTTCGAATTTGTTAAATTAATGAATTTATTAATCTTTGCATGATGAATTTATGTTTGTGATTTCCTACTTCTATTATATTCCACATGTATGGATTTCTATTAGACTTGTTTGAATTTTTTTTTTCCATGATAGACTTGTTTGAATTTAAATTGAATCAATGTGTTTTCAATTATGAAAAATATCACAAAAGAAAAGTAAATGTTGATCGAGATATAACGATTTCAAAATATGAGAACTCGTCGATGAAAACTACTAATGTACTAATTTAATAACATGATATGATGTTTTTCATCTTTTGGTTAGTTATATATATGAAGAGTATTTTCGTCATAAATTTTTTGTGAAGGTTATTGATCCGCCCTCTTGGCTTTATAATAATAGAGATTATGTTAATTTCAACCATTAGATTAGTATAGTATGCATTATGAGTTCAATTATATTAAAAGTTCAATTTTATTTTTTTTAGGTATTTTGTGAAAGGTCCCCTCTCAACTTAATTCATGACTACGCCTCGACCCGCGAATCCTACCACCTCAAAATTTAACAAATAATGATCTGATTGGACTCGTTACTCAAAAAAAGTTAGGTCAATTGAGGATTGAAAAATGAGATGTCACGTTGGCATGAGAAGCTTTGGTAATGAATAGATTCAGAAACCCTAATAATATTCATTGCCAACAATCATGCACCTGATCCCATCTATCTATATATGTAGTCAGTGTGTATAGAATTTGAGTGCTAATATGGTGGCCTGGTTGCTGACACGATCGACTTATTGAGAATCCTCATACAACGGCTAGTGAAGTTATATTCTGTAAATATGTGGCCTGAATTTGGAGACGAACCCAATTTTTGTCCTCCAGCTGTTTGTTAAAATGCCAACTCGAATCGGCAGCTTTGTTGTGAAACATTAGCAGCTTTATTATCAAGCATATACATCTCTTACCCTCGAAAGAGAAAATATTCCAACATAGCATCATGTGACATATCTATCTTTACACACAAATGTTTGATAATAAAAAATAGTATCAGAAAATTTCGAGACCAACCCGACACCAATAGAAACGTGCTTAAATATTTTGAATTTGGTTGATTTTGGAGAGTACTGTAGTAGCTATTGAGGTGAGTGGTTACCTATGTATTTATAAGGTGCTTTTGTTGACCGCTATTTGTCTACATGAAGAAAGTTCTTTGCATCTTGTTTCTTGACATTTTTTGGGTATTGGAATTGAAATTTGAAAATCCAGTTAGTGTAATCAAGCACATGAAACAACAGTGTATGAACTAATAACTATATTATACTTGGATCAAAATGTATAATGAAACTAAAACATGCTTGATTCTCTGGAGTGTGGCACCAAACACAAGATAATCAAGTGGCTAAGTGCATAGCCACCTTTAAACCAACATCAGATAGACAAAATGATTTACTAACATTGGTTTTTTTTTTATTTAAATTGAGAGTTTGGCAATAAGAAAGTATACATATTAACGAGATTTTATAACCGTGTGTAGATGGAAAACAAAATTGTTAGATAACATAGTTGAAATGGGCAAATTTATAAAACAAAATAGTCGAAACTAGCGAAAATTAATTTTTTATAATTTGTGACGTTTCTTAGTTGGGTAACATAAACTACAAAATTCATATTTATGCATAAATAGTGATTATTAATATGAAATTTTAAAAATTCACACCTTTTTTTTATGGAATTTATTAGAATTTGTGAATGGGTATCCAATGCACTAGCTAGTGTATGTACCCTATATTTCTCCGCTTGCAGTATATAACTATCTTATTTTTAATAAATAAACATATTATATATAAATGAGTATTAGAACATTTAAAAGAATGCGATTATACGTTAGTCCAACCGATCAATCTGAATTCACATTTCACAATTATTTTGTCACACTCGTTAACAACCTACCCTTAAACAAAAGGGGAATACGAGGTAGCGAAAAATCATTGAAAATGTTAAATTCTATATATTAAAAAATATATGCTATGTAAGTTGACAGAAAACATAAATCAAACATACAAAATAAGTTATGATATGAAAATATAAACATAAATGATTGAAAAACGTGAGCGACGATGGATCAAACAATTGAGACTCGCAACAAACCCTGTTGCAGTCCTAGAACACCACTTTTTAATCAACCTTTTGAGCTTTGATAATGGAATGCGTGGAATCGCGTTCGCCTCCACTCTTACGCCGCAGTCCGCTGCCCCAACAACTCAAAATAAATATAGATATTGTTTACGTCACTGCTTTTGACTTGGCTGTGGATAAGACCAAAACGCTTTTACGTAATAACCAACACAATTTAAATTCAATTAATCTTCCCGTTTTTGCTTGGATCATCACTTTCCAAAGCAGCCATTCGTTTTGATTTTGTCAAAAGCGTAAAACTGTTGTTGCTCTTTGGTTCATACATGGGACCAATATTAACCCGGTTTGATCGAAATATGTGGATGTGGAAAAGTACTATTTTGTAATTTACTCCTATTAATTCCTAGTATTTTTGATAATTTTACTTTTCTAATTTTTCATTATCTTAGTTTCTTTTTCTTCCTCATTATGAAAGGATCAAAGAATTCCACTTTGAAATCTGAACGTTAGATTGAGACCTAATTAGTTTTTAATTTCTTGACAGTCAAATATCAGAATATTTGTATTAGGAGCCGCCTTTGGCCTGGTTAATTGTGTAGAGTCAAATGTCAGAAGATCGATGGCCAAAATCTCGAAATACATCATGTGGGGCCTGTGA
This sequence comes from Oemleria cerasiformis, assembly GCA_037349345.1. Lineage (NCBI taxonomy): Eukaryota > Viridiplantae > Streptophyta > Magnoliopsida > Rosales > Rosaceae > Oemleria > Oemleria cerasiformis. The sequence continues at coordinate 33,719,043 of JAZGTL010000007.1, read as the reverse complement.
CATTTGGATCGTAATTGTAAGGGTTGTGCTAATTTCTTTCATATTATATATTATATGCGATATTTTGTAGTATTATGTTGAATGCTACAGTTTGTCATAAGAACCCAAATAGTACAGTAGAAATATCATTACCATATTTTATCATCTACGTACCCACCATCCATTCCTTCATTCATTCATTCAACTACTATTCTTTTGCCGTATATATGTCAATTTCTTAGAAAACTCACCACATTTTTTAAAACCTTATTTTCAATTCTAGCGTGTGTACAATTACGTAAGTCGTATAATGTTAGTGAGCTAAAATTCATTATAGAATTCAAAATTATCACCAATTGAGCTAGCGTCGTAGAGTTCGTATACAATAATAAATTGAAACTCATTTATCAAATTTAAAATTATCAATAATTGAGCTAGTGTGGTAATGCCAATGAACTGATTAAATTCATTATAAAGTTCAAAATCATCAACAATTAAGCTAGTGTTGCAAATTCTTGTAATTTTAACGTATCAAAACTCTTTATGGATTTTGAAATCATCAACAATTTAGCTACTATCCAAAATTGCGTAATGCAAACGAACCGAAACTTATCGTGAAATTCAAAACCATCAACAATTGAGATCGCGAAATAGCGTACTACTAATAAATCGAAACTCATTATGAAAATAAAAATAATCAACGATTGTACTAGTATCACATAACCACGTAATGATAATGTGCCGAAATTCATTATAAAATTCAAAATCGTAACGATTGAACTAATTTTTCGGATTCCAAGACGTATCACATCTCATCAAAAAAGGGGCTGGGGTGTGTTACAGCCCACCCGAAATTAATAACTCAAATGAAAAATTTATGTAATGTTAGCTTATATAGTCCAACTTATTAATTTAATCTATACTTAAATTAAGAGGGAAGGTAAATTTTTTGAAGATCGTATGATATCTTATTCACGTAAAATATGAGCTTGTTGCAATTTAAGTATTTTATATTGTATTTTATTATATGATTATTTGTTGTTTTTTTACATAATATATGTATTTTTTTAATCAATAAAATTCACTTAATAGCGTAGAAATTTAGTAAAAGAAATTCACTTTAAAATTTAACTCACTTTATTTTTAATTATTAGGTTCGTGCATGCATCTCATAATGCATGGGGTTTCCCTTTAAACGTTGGTAACGTACTCGTTTGGCAGCAAGTTTATTCACATATTGGATGAAAATGCATGGGACAAGGTTGGGAATCTGATTCCGTGGAAATCCGTGTGTTGGGACTTCGAAACAAAAGTGGAACCTTCCCTTCCCCACCTATAAACAAACATTGGGAATTGGATTGAATTGGATTGCATTGCCACAATTGCAATGAAAAAGAAAGAAAGAAAGAAAGATCACGTCCGGAGAAGGAATCACAATCCGGGCAAAAAAGCAAAGCCAATTTCACAAAATGATACCATGCACGAAAGAAAGAAACAAGAACAGTAAATGTAAAAGAGAATGTGATTTTTGTTTCGGCTTTTTTCACGTTTTGATTGATTGTCGGTCTGATTGGTAATTGGTGACGATTGCCAACACGCCCTAGCCTCGGAAAACAACAAACAAAAGCACGTCTCGCTCTCTTTTTGTATTCCAAACGAATTCACTTCATCTCGAAGGGAACAGTGTGGGCGTTGTGATTGTGGACATACGCGTACAGCACGCGGCAAAATCAAAACTATTGTTTATTATTATTAGTGACACTTTCCAGAAAAAGCATTAGGTGGATTTGGGACGATTTTCACACAATTTACGCTTTGTTTCCTTCTTTATTTTGTTCCTAAATTATTGTGGGGATGGAAAGCATGGATTGATGGGTTCGGATATTGAGGAATGATATGAATCTTCCATGTATGGAATATAGAATGAAAATACTTGGCATTTAATTATAAAGTTCGGTGAAGTTGATAATTGTCATTTTTAGAAGTTAAATTTTGTGGTGTGTAATTGGCATGAGTTCCTTGGAAGCGCTTTGTGATTAGGAGCAAGCTTCATCCTGAACGAAGATAAGGCTCACCCTTCAGGTGTAGGGATACCTCGTTTTATTATCACATAATTATTATTAAATTTACAATAATTTCGAATATCACATTTGCGTAGGAGAAAATCGATAATCAATCATGGAGTAAACTTAACCTCTTGACCATTACTTACACGTGTGCCAATTTTCTTTTTGATTGTTAAGTTTAATTTTTTTAAATTTTTAATAAGAGGTAAGAAATTTGATAAATAAAAAAAGGGGCAAATTACACTTTATTATCCAGTGAATTATATCAAGTTACACGGTTATACATGTATTTTCAAATATTGCATTTACCTATCATGTACTTTATAAAACGTTACAACTTTAATCTTCTGTTAAATTTTCTGTTAAAAATTCAGTTAAGTGACTATGTGAAAATGTGGAACTCATATTTAATTGAAGTGAGTGACAATAGATGCCGCATGGGATAAAATAATTAACTTATTAAATACTATTAAAAACTAGGAAAGAAAAACAAAAGAAAGAAAGAAAAAAAAAACTCTCTCCTTCCCTGATCACCGTCTTCGCTCTCTCTCTCTCTCTCTCTCTCTCTCTTGAGTCTCTCCGTTGCACTCTTCTTCACCACTCACTGAAAGACAAAACCGACCACGTATATACATACACCAACAACACAAAAATCACAGAAAGAAAAAGAAAAAGAAAATGAAAAACAACGTATATACATACACCACCCACCGCGTACCTGTAAATGGCTTTTAACATGAGCAAGTATGAGATTCTTCACATCCATGAGCTCCAACACTGATTTTAGAGTTGGCCCTTTACAACCAAATTACCAAATTAATATTCACATACTCATAATTAATTAGTAATTAATTCCCAATAAATCGATCAACTAATTAATTAAAGAAAAACAATTTGGAATTGTGTGAATAAATCAATGAAATTAGATAGTTAGAGAAAGGGGAGGGGACGACTGACTTTCATGGCCACCAAGCGACCATGAAGAGAGGTAGTCCATCGCATCCTTGGTGCCCAAAGCGAGCATGAATGGAATTTGGAAATGAGAAGCAGAAAGAAGATGTGAGAGATACAAGAAGTATCTGAGCGAATTCAAAACGAAAATAAAAATATTAGAGAAAATGAGAAGCTAATTATGGGTTTGAATTCAAATTTGCTGGTGTTGGGGTTGGAGCTGGTTTGGTGGTTTCTGAGGCTAAGTCAGGAGGACACGGCGAGAGGGAAGAATATTGTTTTTTCTTTTTTTTCTTTTCTAATCAATAACTTTTTTTTAATAAGCTAACTATTATTTTATGTTATGTGGCTCCAATTTGTCACTTATTTAATTAAATGTGAGCTCCATTTTTTTCACTTCATCACTAAACAGAATTTTTAACAGAAAATTAATATTTTAACGTTGTATAAAGTACATAGTGAGTAAATGTAAAATTTGAAAGTACAGATATAACCGTGTAATTTGGTGTAAATCACATAGTAAAAAGTGTAATTTACCCAAAAAAATAAATAAATCCAAAATTAAAAAGAAAATTATATGAAGAAAGGAGTAAGTACAAACTTTCTCCACTAACATATCCTCTTCATTTAAATTAAAATACATATTTATTATTTTATCCTTATTTATTAATTTTTTTTTTTAAATTTCATTAATAAAGAGTACATTTGCCCAAAAACAATTTGTGAAGCCTATAGCACCAAATCTTCTCTTTTAGTTTTATAATAATTGAGATGTCATGACACTTATTTTAAAAAAAAATTGACATAAATTTATGGTTATTTCATTCCATAAGTTTTCAAGACCTGGATTTTTATTTACATGTCTATGGATATAATTAAATATAATAAGTTAATAATAAGCACATAGACTAAATAGAGATTTGGTCATTGGTGAGTCATGAAATATGTGAGCTGTTTATATTGTTAGAAGTTAGAACAGTTCTTATTTTATTAAGATTATTTAAAAAATGTCTGTATTAGTGAAGATAAGAATGCTCTGTCAATCTGTCGAGCCTTTTTGTCATCCATGAAAAAAATGCGATGGCTCCTGGCTGCGCCAACATAATAATTGTGGAGGGAACGTATTTTCAAATTAGTTAGGTAAAAAGATGTCCATCTCCAACTGAAAGCACTCTTCACAAATTGGTGGGTCTCCATAGGATGCTTGTACACAAATAAAAATCGTCTTTGTTATGTGGTGGGGTTCATGGCGGTGGCGGCAGCGGCGATAATAGCAAAGTGGTTGTGGTGGTCATAAACAGGAGGTTGTGACCACGGTGTTGGTTATGAAATGATGTTGGAATACCGGTGTTAGCAACAATGATGGTGGTGCAGAGAAATGGTAACAAATTTCGATTTCGGCTTATTTCCTTCAAGAGTATAGCTGCACTAGCAAGTAATACGAGTGTTTTGTCTCGCGCAACTAGATTGAGTGCTAATTTCGTTATTTACGAATGTCCAACTCCAAATTTGAGATCTCCCTTCATATAGTTGGTAGTAATATATTAAATGAATTATGTTAATAATAAGTATTATTTTCACTTAGTATTATGATTTAACTGTATTTTTCGTTATATATTATATTGGAGATCTAATGTATCTAATATTTTGAATAAAGAAAACAATGACAAGTACTATTAATTAATCATATAAAGTCGGCCCAGTTGCTCATGAAAGGAGAAAGAGAAAGAACTGTAGCTTCAGCCCAAATTCATTTCAAAATGTTAAAAACCCCAAACTGAACCAAAGTCCGGCCCACCAAGATCTGATAAAGCATACTACCCGACCCAACCCAATCTTCAGCCTAACCGGTTCATAATAACGAAAAATCAGAAAAATAATAATATTTGAACAAGAAAATCAGAAAACTAGTAATATTTGAACAAGAAAATCAGAAAACGTCACCGTTGCGAACTTTCTACATCGATTTCCTTGGCGCGTCTGGCCCCATTTCGCAAGGCGACGTGCCCAACGACATGGCCACGCGATCCTTATGGGGCGCTCGAATGAAGCTCGCGCTGTCGGCGACCGCGCTATTCGCCGGAGGCACGGCGGCAACAGTAGCCACCTCCGACGACCCTGCCATGACTTTCAAGCTCTACACCACTGTTCCTCCCCGCCTTCTTCGCAATGCCATGACAGCCACCGCCATCGCCATCGGTACTCCCCACTTCACCCTATGACCTCTTCGTTTTCTCCAAGCAATGCCATTCTTAGGGTTATGGGATGATAAATTGAGAATACGTCTCCATTTTAGCTGGGTTCTGAATTTTGTGTTGGTTTGAAGTTAGTTGGATCAGATTTAGTAACTTCTGAGTGAAAATTAGATTCTAATGGAGTTCAATATTTCTATGTAACTAGATTATGAATATTCACTGTGGGGACTGCCTGAAGGAAGCAAGGAAAGGGCAAAAGCTAAGCATGAAGTTCACCTCAGGTCTGCACTTAAACTTCAAGAATTATGCTTCAGCAATGGAGGCATATATATCAAGCTCGGCCAACATATTGGACAGCTGGTATGCTTTTAAATTCAGTATGCTCTAATAGTTGTTGTGCGTTTTGTGTTAAATTTTGAAATGAGCTAGGATAGAGCTAACTAATACTCAGTCAAATCAGTATCTTTTGGTTGACCGAAAGCAATTGGAGTTGAGTTGTTTTTGTGTTCATTCAATTTTGTACAGGAATACTTGGTACCTCAAGAATATGTCCAGACAATGAGGGATTCCATGTTGAACAAATGCCCAGTTTCTTCGTACGAACAAGTATGTGAAGTGATCGAGAAAGAGCTCGGAGATACACCTGATAAAGTATGTTATTCTTGGTTGTATGTATTTATGTAAATATCCCATATGTGAATACGCAGTTTAAGCTCTGTTAAATGCTCGATTCTCTAATTAGAAATGCATTTGATATGTGGGTTTCTTATGATTTTCTGCCTTATGAGTTTTCACAGAGGTTTTCTTCTTGTTCTTGTTCTAAGAGAAGCCTTTTGAATGCAGATTTTTTCTGAATTTGATCCTGTTCCAATAGCAAGTGCTTCACTTGCACAAGTCCATGTTGCTCGCAATCATGATGGAGAAAAAGTGGCTGTGAAGGTCCCAGTTGTCAATTTTAACTCAAATAAGGGTTTTTACTGCTAGGTGCAATCAAGTAGTCATTCCTATTCAATCAACATTTAATACGTACAACTTTCTTATCAGAGTTTCTGCCCTTTGTCTACATGATTTTCAATGTTCAGGTTCAGCACACTTACATGACAGATACTGCAGCTGCAGACTGTGCTACTGTGGGTTTTATTGTGAACACCCTGCACCAGATTTTCCCTTCTTTTGATTACAGGTAGTTCTACTGAAGCTTTCATATCTGTTCATCGTATTGCCTAGTTTCTACTTACGAAGAAAGTTAGACAAACTCCCTCTCATCTTACTGTTCTTACTGACAAGCATAGATATTGTTTACATGAATGCTTAGAAATGAATGATTTTGTGGTATTGATTGCTATATAATATTTTTTTTAATCTTGCTTTGTTAACAGGTGGTTGATTGACGAGATGCGGGAAAGTTTACCAAAGGCAAGTTGCTTAAACATCTTTCACACTTGATTGTCTTCTTTCTGAACTTGCAGAAGTATCTGTCTACCTTGTACGTCTGTTAGTCTAAAATTTATATGTTTATACTTTTTGTCACAAAAGGTACTTTTCTCCTCTATAGGGATACAAAAACATGTGAACTTTGGATTATATCTTAACAAATATGTAGTTATTTATCCCTACACCTGTGTGTTTCCTAGTATTTTTAGTGGCTGTGTCGTCATTTGATCAAATGTGATTCTGGCAATCAGGAACTAGATTTCCTACTAGAGGCCAAGAACAGCGAGAAATGCTTGGATAACTTTCGGAAGTTCTCTCCTCATATTGCAGCTTATGTATATGCACCAAAGGTGCATTGGCATCTAAGCACTTCAAAGTTGTTGACCATGGAATTTATGGATGGAGCACAAGTAAGTGATGTGAAGACTATGAGAAGACTTGGACTTGGACCGGATGAAGTTGCAAGACTGGTAAGTCCACGAGCTTCATGTCAAATTCTGTGAATCTATGTTTAGACAATCAAGTTGTAAAAAAATTGATTGCCTCATTCAAAATTGCAATTGATTTGACTATAACAATTGATCTTTCGTTGATAGTGCACATTGATTTGACTGTGCAAAATGAGTTAAGGTATTAAAACATTAGAACTAGAACCCTTGGTTGCATGCTTTTTGTTCATTTTTTGGCCAGAAACTTTGGGCATATGGTTGAAAATTGAACCTAATAAATAGACTCTCAGCAAAGGACTCATGTGTGCCCTTTTGTTTTATTTTTTAGTACACCTTTAAGGAGATGAAACCATGTACCACAAAAGGGATAATTACCAATGCTTTAAATTTACTAAATTGGCACGAAAAAGAAGAAGTAAGATTTGATATGCTTTATTTTATGCAGGTTACCGAAACTTTTGCAGAAATGATGTTCAAACACGGGTTTGTGCATTGTGACCCACATGCTGCCAACTTGTTAGTTCGTCCTCTGCCTGGTAGTGGAAAGAGTATTCTAGGTGAGACTCTACTTTGTTGTTGAGGTTATCATTTGAGAATCGGTGTCTTAGTTTACTTTTTTTATTAACCACGACTGGAAGTAAACCATGGGATATGGGATTATAATGCCCAGCCCATTTGTTTGAAAGTAAGTTAGCATGCCATCTTTATGATATCTTATCTTGCTTTCTGGATCATGAGGATGACTATGATACCGCTGAAAATATATTTGGTAGCATGTCTGTATATGGCTAGATCATATTTGGGTTTTCAAGACTCGCACTGATAATGATAGTTTGTCATAAGGCGGTGTGCTTGTATACACGATTTTGATTTGTGAACCACAGTATAGGTTGATTTTCTGTAGAAAAGTAGCAGAGTGAAAGGGTATCCATCTCTGCTATACTCATGGGGTTGGTGAATTTTTGGTCTGCTGAGCTTTCTTATATAATGTGGAACATTGCATAGACTATGGCCAACTCAATTATTCTTTCTGAACGTCTCATGTACAGGCAAGAAAGAACCACAGTTGATACTGTTAGACCATGGCCTGTATAAAGAACTTGACTTTGAGACCAGAATTAACTATGCTGCCCTCTGGAAGGTACACCATTGCTTTTCTTGGAGAATTTGTCTTCCATGTTCTAGCGACTTATTTTGCTACCCTCTCAAGTTATGTAGGCACTTACTTTACTAGCTTCTCATTGTTGTAGGCATTGATTTTTGCTGATGCACATGCAATAAAAAAACATAGTGCAAAATTAGGCGCTGGAGAGGATTTGTATGAATTATTTGCCGGAGTTCTTACTATGAGGCCTTGGAATAGGGTCATTGACCCATCTGTTGATCATTTGATTATACGAGGCAGTGAAAGTGACATTTCAGAACTGCAGGTGAGCTATTGTCATGGGTTAATTGCTTTCATGAGATGGTGTAATTCTTGAGACCTGAGGTATATGCGTCCACGAATACCATCGTATGAATACTGTTACAGTGGTAGTGATACATCAGATTCAGTTTTAACTTTTAACATACCTTAATATTTCATATGGCAGATGTATGCTTCTCAGTATTTCTCCCAAATCTCAGAGCTTTTAAGGAGGCTGCCGCGTGTGATCCTTTTAATGTTGAAGACAAATGATTGTTTACGATCAGTTAGCAATTCTCTGGTATTACATTGCCCTTACCTTTCTATTTCTGTTACCACTGGAAACTGATTATACTAGGAAAAGCCTGTCTTCAACTAGCCGGCTGTTGAGTACATGTAGTTTTTCTGTATGTCGAAGGATGCCTGACTCATTGGATCAGAGCATTATCTGGCATGACAAGTCATTCAGGTGTCAATGCAGCCATAGAGTATAACCAATTAACCATGTGGCTTTCGAATGCTATAATAATCTATTCTGTTTATAACTTATAATCTGTGGAAAGAAACTGAATTCTTGAACCTGCAATGCTTCACAAACAGTTGCAGGTACCTTCTCTCGAGACATTCATGATCGTTGGAAGGGTTTCTTCTGAAGCTGTTATTGATGCAAAACTATCACAAAAGAGATCCTTTCTACGTTGGTTGAGTGCTTGGTTAGACAAAATCATGTTGGAGGTTCGACTTTTCACAATGCAAGTAGCCTTGTGGCTTCTTCGGAGCAAGAAATCTCTGTCTTGGAAAAACTGAAAAACAATACTGCGCAAACTCAGGAAACCCTAAGATGGGTGAAACTGTAACTATTTATTGGTACTTCACCCAAAAATGGGTACGCACTGATTGATTCTTTATCTCCATAGATCAAGCCTCTCAAGCTTCATGCAGGGTTTCCGATCATGGATTGATACGTGATTTTTTATCGCAGCGGAGGAATAAATGAAGTGTATTATGCAATCTGTTGTAGAACTTGAACCCCATCAAGGGACAACTGTGTGGACTATTGGAAACAGATTATTTGTTGGAGGTGTTAGTTGTATGATTGTTGTATGCACATAGCGAGATTTTGTACTCGTGAACTTAATTCTTTCACAGATGACTTGTACATTGCCTTTCATTTGGAAACTAAACCTTCCGAGTTTCTCAGAGTATCTCCAATGGTAGTTGTAAAGCCACATTTACAACACTTTTGATCGGAAAGTGTCTCATTCTCCCGGTTAGATCTTTGAGAGGTCAAGTCAAGGTCTTGTCAGATTTGCCAAGATTCTCTTCTCCTCTGATATATTGATCCAACATCGATAATAGTCAATTTCCGACCATCGGAATCCCAACAGTTTTTGAGATGTGATCGGTCTTCATCTTCTTACGCCAATATGGGGTCAGTCGGGAGTCGAGACTCGCTTACCAGCTCGGTTCCCATATGGGCCACTGACTCTATGCCGTGTGCCCCAATATGGCCAAGGGTTTGATTGGTTACAAAACTCAGCTAACTTCTCCTTATGCAGAGCAAGAATAAGCATTTGCAAGTTGTCTAAATCGGTTATGCGTCAGATTTTCTCGGACGTCGTCACTAAAAGTATACCAACCGCAGTTATTCGAGGAGTGTCCTTGTTATTTGGGAGTAGTAAAGTAAAGGGTTGGGGTGGATTAAATGGCACTTGTGGTGGTTGTTGGTTTATTAATTCCGGTACAGTTTCATTGCCCCTTTCCGTGGTTGTTGGTTTATTAATTCCGGTACGGTTTCATTGCCCCTTTCCGTGGTTGTTGGTTTATTAATTCCGGTACGGTTTCATTGTCTCTTTCCGTGGTTGTCCAACAACTAAACCATCATCCATTGCTACTTTTCTTTGCTGATAAATTCTTGGTATTATGGCTCCGTTTGGATTACTAAATATAACCCCTCCATGGAATGGAAGTGTCGCCATCCAAAGAGAGGGACACACCCACACACCTTTGATCGGTTCATGATTCTTCTCCATGTATTCAGAGAGATAAGCACATCGTCATATACAACTGATTCTATGAGATCTCAATGACAATTAGATATAGATGACACTATAAAAGATGTACCATCGGCACATTCATCTGAATTCAACACGAGATGTTTCCATAAACAAGTCCCCATGAAAAAAGAAGAAGATGCACATTAAATGTGAATGGGTGTGTGAATGGGTGGTTCGTTGGTTGGTGAAGTTTGGTGGCCTATTTAGGTTTTAGAATTTAGTATTTACCAGCTTCACCATCTATGTAACCTACCCCCCCTGCTCTCCACGTAAACTCGCCGGTCGCTTTTATTTTTATCATTATTATTTTCTTCTACTACCCAAACGCCAAGGCATGACTTATTTTTAGAATTCTCTCTTCCAAATGAGAGTTTTCGCTTCATGAAATTTATATTATGGATAATACGATTTAGAGATATTTATTTTTGTTTTGTAAGTAGAAAATTTTACAATTTAAAAGTATTTATTAATGTGATCCGTTATACTAGTTTGAACGAACTTTCACAATGGTAGTATGACACTATTACTATTGATCTAGTAATAAATTTATCAATTCTATTATAATAGAAGGTCTCGAATCCGACTTTTATGTTCGAGCATAATTCTCATAAAAAACGAAACCGATATGACAATACTCAAAACGCATAATCTCCCTCTCTAATATCATTGTGTCAAAAACTAACTTTCCTCAAGTTTGTTGTCATGCTATATATATAAAGGGAGTTTTGGATTGAAGCTTAATTTTTTTTTTAATCGAAATGAAGATTTCATTGATAACGAAAAATGCAAACAGATGCGAAAAATGCAAACATATTCAAAAAATGAAAGGAGAACCAACAAAGACCTCGTCTCTTGAATTTCTTCTAAAAAAATATATTTAAATATAAAAAAAAAGGGAAAAGAAAAGTATGACTGGTGTCTATAATTTATTTATTCTATAATTAAGCAACTTATGTAATCCAGTAAAAAAAAAAATTAAGCAACTTATGTCCTAAGTACAACCATTTCTTACAATTTTTTTTCCCTAATCACGAAATAAGTACTTTTAATCGAATTTATTATCGGTTTGGTGTCTGTCAAGTTTGTATTTTGTAGTTTGCTTAATTTTAAAAAAATTTCATCCTACATTGTAATTTCTTTTATTTTTGGGTGGTCAATGGGCAACTACAATCATTTGAAAGCTAATGAATGAGTGATTCTAAAAATATTCTTGATTGCCAAAATCATTGACATATTCACTCAGTCCTTTTATATAAAAGTGCAAACCAAAACAGAATTACCTTTTCATAAACCCAAAATCACACTAAACTGCAACTCTTCATTCCAACGACTCGTCTCCTCCTTCTTCTTCTTCTATCAATTCTCCGTGATCCCACGCTTGAACGTCGTGTCGTTTCGCAGTCAGAAATGGTGGGACCGGCGAGACCTCAGTTTGTTCTGTTCGGATCCTCCATAGTCCAGCTCAGCTACGACCACGGCGGCTGGGGTGCCATTCTCTCCGACCTCTACGCTCGTAGAGTTCTGTCTCTCACTCTCCACCTCTTTTTTCAAGTTTCAATCTGTTTGCCTGTGGAGCTTCAAATTCTCATTTTTAGGCCCATTCTTGCAAGCAATTTACTTGATTTTTATAACCCATTTTTGGGAATTAAATGTACTATTTATAATTCTCAGTCTCATTTTAGTTGTTCATCTCATCTTAATGGGTTTGTAATTTGATGTAGGCAGACATATTGTTGCGCGGTTACTTTGGTTGGAATTCCCGCCGTGCTGTGCAGGTCCTGGATCAAGTTTTTCCCAAGGTATTTTTATGTTTTTTTTTAAATGTGAAGTTTATAGAGTATAATTATGTAATTGGGTAATTCTATAAATGTTTGGCTTTTATACTAAGGAAACTACATTGCTGGGAAAGTATTAGAATATGAAGTAATTTTTGGTAACTATGTTGTCGTTTGAGAATAATGGCAGACCAATAAAATCTGTCTAAGAGAAACATGAGATGGGTTTTATTACGCATTGGTGGTGTCTGGTGATGTTTCCTCTGATTATATAATTACCCAAGAACTTAGCAAGTGCAATGGATACTAGGTTGTTTGTTTGATCCCTTATTTCTTAATAAGTGGCTTGTTTTTGTGAATTATAAGATTGCAAAGATGTTTCGTGGTCAAAGACTCAAAGATTTATGCTTTAGTGATGTGCACAGTGCTTGGAGTCCAATAATGCATGTGTTCTTGTTCTAGGAAGCTGCTGTACAACCTTCTTTGGTGATAGTTTATTTTGGCGGTAACGATTCTATGGGGCCTCATTCATCTGGCTTAGGCCCTCATGTACCACTTCCTGAATATATTGAGAACATGAGAAAGATTGCAAGTCATCTCAAGGTACTTTTTTCTCACACAAAACTTACTCGTTGTTAGCGTTAATCAGTTGATAGACTAGTGAACTGCAGACTGCAATTGAAATTGATATGAGGATTTCTGAAAGGTATTCTATGTCAAAAAGCAAGCGGTTGGATTCTTGGAACATCTGTTGTATGAATTCCGCATTTGTTCTTTGGGATTATGCATGGTTGTTTTCATTTGTAACATGGGAATCTTGAACACTTGAAATGAGTTTGATCCATTATAAAAAAAGACACATGCTTGGTTGCATATATGTTTGATTACAGTGGGTTCATTCTCAAATGAGAGAATTCATGCTCACATATATAACTAAGAATGGTTTAATCATGATGCATTCTAACGCTATATATGAACACCAGAGCCTTTCAGATTCAACACGCATCATTTTTCTTAGTTCTCCTCCTGTGAATGAGGACATAATCCGCGGAAATACAAGGTGCTCAGATGCAACTCTCATATTTATACTTTACCTCTTTCATATGCCTCTAATATAGAAATTCTAAAGCATGCTTTTCTTCTCTGAAAACAGTGAGATATTCAGTGAGCTGGTAAGAACAAACGAATTATGCCAACAGTATTCGGAAGCTTGTATAAAGCTTTGCCAGGAAATGGACCTCGCGGTTGTTGATCTTTTCTCTGCATTCCAGAAAAGAGATGACTGGATGAATGCTTGTTTCACGTAAGTTAACTTGTCCATATCCAGTACCATTAATTTCAACATTTCTATCATGCTGCTTTTAAATCGTCAATTGCTCTGCGAAAGATCTAATCGATTTATAAAGCTATCAGTAATGCTTAATGCAGTCTGCATTAAAAGTTGACCTCTCAGTTTGGCTTTATCTTTGAATTTGCAGAGATGGGATTCATTTATCTGCTGAAGGGAGCAAAGTAGTGGTTGAGGAGATACTGAAGGTGCTGAGGGAAGTTGACTGGAAGCCGAGTTTGCACTGGAAATCAATGCCAATGGAATTTGCAGAGGATTCACCGTATGATCTTGTTGCTGCCGATGGAAAGACGACGTTGAATCCCTCCGGGTGGACTTTTTATAGGGAGATTCAATGGGACTAGTGTTGCAGGAGCTGTTGAAGACTCTATTGTTCCCTTGGGACAAAAATATATGAATGATAGAGCCAAAAATAAGTTTGTGTCCAATTGTTTCTAGCAGCCTCATTGTAAGCTATATAATTTGGTAGAAGACTTCATTTGTAAACTTTTTTTTTTGATTAAGAATGATATCATTGTATATCATAAAGAACATATACAAATATAACATCAAAATCAAGCTATGATAGCTAGACCCACAAGCCAATACAGCAATACTAAAGCGACAAAGCCGCACTAACAGCTAACAAATACACGTCATTGAAATTATGCAAAATTACAAATCAAGCCCACAAAGTCCAAAATAATCAAAATCCTAACGGCTTCTATAACCCTAAACAAACTACCTCTACTAAAAGAAACAGCCGTCGTCGTCAAACTCATCACATCTTGACACACCTCGAACCGGTAAGTCCACAAGGACGCTAAAATCGAGGCATGTTGCCCGACATCCAAACGGTGACGTCCAGATGACGAAGTCAAAAAGTTTAAGTTGGAGAGTTTTAGGAGGTCGTGTGAAACGTAAAAAAAGTAAAAACTAATCAATAATTGAACGTGGCAGCTGAAGTTCAGACAATAGTACACAACTTTGATGATCATAAAGTTTGACAACTACTAGAGTTATCCAAATTTCCCAACCACACCCGAACAACCGATGTGAATGTCAGAGCAACAACTGAAACCACCTCAACAAACGTGAAGTACCACAAATACCTGAGGGGCACAAAAAAAAAAATAGAAGGGTGAGTGAACCTAACATTTTATTTCAGTGTAAAACAGTAATTTAAAAACATAATTTGACACCTCAGTTTAGAAATAAAATCAAGATGCCAACAATGCACAAATGACAAACAAGATCGTTCTACAAGAAATAATATTAAAATAATAAGCAATCTCGAAAATCATCCCGAAGTATAGTATAGAACGTATAACCCACTAATTATGCTCTTGAGTCGCTCGAGTCATGCGCACATGACAAGCTGGGTATCTATGGCTCGCTCGTGTACCTCATCCACGTGAAAGCTAGGTGCTAAGCACCGTCACCTCATGTCCCCTAGAGCTCGTGGACAAGCTGACGTTATTTAACTAGTATTCGAGCGAGCGCGGGTGATTAATCACGTGGAGGATGGTTTGTGGCCAACAGACGAGTACTAAAGATACCGGCGACTCCTAAGTGGGCATTACACATCCCATGTACAACACCACTCTTATAATGGCATATAACGACCATAGTCAACAAAGCATTCTCGAGAATATAACATACTTAATTCAACATGTCTAACCATCGTCTCAAGGTTGACTAGACCCTAATCACCGTCACAATCAACCATAAGGATGAATCCTTTAGAAACACATTCATGTGCACACACATATCTCTTGAAGTTAGTGAAAACATCATTACTCTCGTAGTAATTATCACAAATTAAGTCCTAGCAAACCATGCTCAAGAACCGATGTATACTAATTAACAATTAATTAGGACCTAAACCACAACATAATTATACCTCAACCAATCATGATCTCAATTGATATTATCACAAAAGTATGCAAGTATGATTCAATAATAAAATAGGGTTTAGGAAGGAGGTCCACTCACTAACTAGTCGGGGAGTCGAAATCACTCGATAGTACCATGCCACATAAGCTCCAAGCTTGTCAAAACCCTAAACAAAAACAACCACAAGGTTTACTAAAAACCTCCCAAAGCAAACACTAAGGAAACCCCCTCTTGGGATACTCAAAAGGTACCAAGACAACTTTAAACGAATTAGAAACTTGTTTAGGTGATCCGAAACGTCCCGAAACTAGGCTCACGCGCCGCCACAAGCCGAAAAATAGCTCCACACGTCGGTCTGAGGTCGGGAAGTGACCTCACGCACAGCCACGCGCGCTCACGCGCTTGATGTGTAAGCTGCCACTTGGCTCCACGTGTCACCCACATGGCGCCCATGTTGCTGCCAAGTGGCTCCACGTGGCGCCCACGTGGCATACACTTGACTCCCACGTGAGTTCGCAGACTGGTGACTAACATCGCCCTACACGGCTGCCTTCGCCGCCGTACGCGGTTGCTGGAAAGACTAACCTAACTCCGATTCCGACTAGAATCCTATTGATCGACTCAAAATTAACCCGAGGTTATAAAAAAATGTACCTCCTGAAGCTCGATTCCAAACAAGAATCCTCGAATTTTCCTGGAAACACATGGTGAGCACTAGAAATCCCAGTTTCCGGCCAAGCTCCTCCGTCGTCCAAACCTCCACCAAAACACACAAGCAATAGTGTTAGATCATAATTAATATATGTTTTATCCATGATTTAATACATTTTTATTTGTGTTTTATTAATATTTCGTTCTATGCAATTGGAGAAAATAATATATTTGTGAGAAGTGCGCAGAATTAGATAGAGCTTGAAATTACGAAAATTTGGGCGAAAGAAACAACTCAATCGGAGTTATAACGAAGAAGTTATGAAGGGAAGAAGAATCAATGGTATAAGCCATTTGGTGGGGTCCAAATCCAAACAGCCCAATCCGAAGGAACCCAGCCCAAACACCTAGGAGAGAGACACGCCGGATATCGGTAGACAGCCACCGAAACACATACTTCCATTCGGTGGACGTACACTGAGGTCAAAATCCCAGTTCGGCCGATAACTACCGAGTTCACGTACCAGCCATTTATTCCTGCGTTGACTGCCTGTTGACCGAGCCTATTGACTCCCCAATTCGGTGGTTGACCACCGAATTCCATCCTTATTTCAATAGAGGTCTTAGGACTTTGTAAAAGGGGGAGATTGTTCCGAAAAATATTGAGAAATACAAAGAGCGAAAACACTTGTATTTTATTTTGTAGTTTCTTTTTAGGTTAGGGCTTCTTGAAGCCCTAGCCATGGTTCATTTTTAATATGATTTTGGCCATTGATTTATATTATTTTGAATGTTGAATAAAGTTTGGATTACTATGCGTCATGAGACCCTAGATTATTTTGAATGTTGAATAAAGGGCTTTACTTATATTTGTAATCTAACTCATGACACCCTAGATTACTGATCCTTCTCTAGGGGTAGTGGGATGTCATCAAATTTCCTTTTGTACTGAATGTTTTCTTTTGTGTAATAATCGTTGAAGAGATGTGACATTATCTTAAGAGAACTATTACATGATTGAATAGTTGTGGTAGCGAGTTTGAAGGACCTGCGATATATAAGCTAAGAGAGAAATAATATGTGTGGAGTGAGCCTTGAGTGGACCTTTGCATGGGCATCATATTAAGATGTTTCTTAATAATTGAATCTTGGAAATCATGTTAGGAAGTAATTGTGGTTAGTGTGTTTTTATTTCCTATTTTGATTCTATTAAGTTCTGAGTTAATTAATCAATCTAAGTAATAAAGTGGATTAAACGTTAAGACAAGTCATTGTGGGATTCAACCCTTGCTTATTTGTTATACTATCTTCACGATTTGTGCACTTGCAAGGTTAAACTGAATAGAATAGATTTCATATATATTTATGTTCTCTATTTTATCCAACAAATAACTCAATCTCTACCCAAATGATCTCAGGAATCCAATGATAACCAATTTGAGGTTCGATTTTTACCTGAATCGATTGAAGGGTGACTGAACTCATCGTGAATTTGATGAACTACCCCAACTCCAAATCTCGGTCCACACCTCACCAAACTCAACATGTAATCCATCAAAACATGACTACCCAAAGCAAGGAATCAAATGGTGAAGAGATTGAAGTCGAATCGTACCTTAGTGAGTCAGAGACTCGTCCACCTAGACTCAGAGCCGCGCCGGTTTCTCTTCGATTCTTGCACCACAACACACGTCGAAGGTGGAATAGGGCATGGTTGGGCTCGTCTGGCTAAGGCGCGTTGATTTAAGGTGGTTGTGAGGCCTGGGTTGATCGGAGTCGCGAGCAACACCATCGAGGGTTTCTGGGTTTGTGGCTCTGACCTACTCTACGATGAGTCTTGATGAAGAGGGACGACATGGATGAGGTCATCGCGATGAGGGAGTGAGTTTGAGTGGGATGGTGAGGCTGGTCCTGGTCGTAGTCAAGGGCGGTGGTGAGTGGTTGTGTTCTCTGTGTTTCTCGAATATGAGAGAGAGACGGAATAATTGAAGGAGGAAGGGTGAGGACGAGAGAGTGAGATCAGAGAATGTTAGTGGCGTATTGTGGTCTTGGGCTAAAAATGGGTTTGGGCTTACCAATTGGGCTTGGGACCAACTTGGGCTCAAGTTACACCAAACAACAACCCAATTCTGCTAAATAAACAAGGCCCAACAAGAACTCACAGGGGTATTCTAGTCTTTTCAAATTTTCATTTTCGAGTTTACGGAACGGGATGTAACATATCTGGTCTTGAAGAACATGTAAAGCATGACGGATGTTTGATCTCTAGCGATCCAATTGCGCATAAAAGCGAATAAAGAACCAAAAGTCATAATTTAACTACTATGATAAAAACCAATGAGAGATATTGCGTCAAACTCCTCAAACAGCAAGGTATAACAAGATTTAGGGAAAAATAAGAAATTTTAAAGGAAGATTTGGGTAAGGGGATGATTTGAAAAAATAGCATAATAATATGATGAGAAACTCAAATATGAGCATGGTTCAGACCATACAGTCATCACAAAGGGACTCCTATTACTAACCTAAAAGAACAAGAAAATAGAAAATTGAGGCCCTCCTCTCCCTTAGTTTGCTTTTTCTTTGGGATTGCGAGAAGAGAAAATGGAGGCTAGGATTTTTCTGACATCAATTGTAAACTTTGGGCGTTCTTCACTTGTAAAAGGCTTCCTTCTGTAATTTTTTTCTTGTTTAATTGGGAAATACAGCTTACGGCAATAGTTTATTTGTGTTTTGAGTAATAGAAAATACAATTAATGGGATATTCAAGAACCATTTATTTTTTCCATCTCCAATGGTTTGATTCAAGAAATTCTTGTCTATTTTGATATGCAAATTTCATACATAAAATTGTTTTTTTTTTTTTTTTGTATATAATTTCTAAAATGAATCACTACAAAAGAAAATTTCTTGGGAATTTAGCTATGTTGCCCAATATCCACAGCAAAAATTCCAATATACCCACTTACCAATTACCCATTACCCATTTCAAAATAAACTTAACTTATTTGCACATTTACCCCAAGTATAAATACTCATAAAATTAAGATAGTTCCTCCTTAGTTTCCCAAATCCCTATCTCTACCTTTACGCAAATGTCAGTCGCCATAAAACCTAGAAAATCCGCTCTACCTCCATATATCTCTCCATGTACTTGATCTCGGTCCCCGAGGAGTTGCGAGATCAGGTCTTGGTCGCAACAAAATCAGGCCCTGATCGTTGAAGAGGAGGACCTCTGATGAGGTTGATGTTGCTGGCAGGGTAGAAGGGGAGGGCGTTCGAGTTCACCCAATGAGTCGCTGAAGCTGATGAAGAAGATGCAGATGAAGCAATGGGTTTTTGTTGAGGTTTTTTTTCGAAATTTTAGTTCTTATTTTTCTGAGTGTTTTTTCCTACATCTGTTCGGTGAAATCTAAGTTTTTTTTGCATTTTTTGTCTTTTTGTTTTTAATAAGAGTAAAGGTCTTCATAGCAAGGCACGTGTTAAATTCGGGTACATTGTGGTACACTGCGTTACAGACGAGCACGCCCTTTTTCTAAAATTTTGAGTTTCCCTCCCTTTTGATTTCGGGAATCGTCTTCTTCCCTCCACTTCAATTTTAGTTGCAATCACTCCAGTCAGCCGCAGATTTCATCCCAAAAAAGAAGAGGGAAACAAGAACTCAGGTAATTCTTAACTGTAATGTAATTTACCCGCCTACAACCCAAACTGAGACCCGAACCAGCTTGATTGAGTTGACTGTCGAGGTTTGAGAACGGCAAAACCCTAGCGTAGTCCTCCCACTCCTCGTGACATCATCCCTCCCTCTCTCCTTCTCTCATCGTCGTTCTCGCGATTTCACCGGCATCCAATTCACCTGCAGCCGCGAAGGGCTTTGGTTTCTCTGGTTCATCTGATCGCTTTCTCTACTCGGCTGTCAGGTTTTTCATCTTACTTCGATTTTTCAATTTCTTTGACAGTTAATTTCGTTTTAGCTCATCGGTGTAATTGCCTCAAAGTTGGAGCGCAGAGGCAGTGGCCGAGCAGAACTCTCCAACCCAGGCGCAAAAGCAAGGGGGAATTAGAGGGGACACAAAGGTTTGTGAGTACCAACGCCCCTGAATTGAACCGTTCATAACCGGAAGAGGGCAGAAAAATTTAGCATATTGATCAAGAATTTGTGAGTACTTTCATAATGAGAACTTGGTATGTTTCTGCATTATATTTATTGTACTTGTGATTACAGTAATGGCTGTTTCTGCAATTTTTTTTCTTCTGTTGAGAAGATTTGCAGTAATGGCTGTTATTTGGGTTGTATGTCTAGAAAGGAATAGACATATACTTGAGAATGTGAGAGGTGGATGGGTAATTATTTGTGGGACAAAGGTTGTTTCTGGGCATCTCTTTTGGCATCAGTGCCATCAGAGTTTAGAGGGAGTTCATTTTCTGCTATTTTTTTTATTGGAATGCTGTCATGTCTTAATGCCTTTTGTTGATGTCTTGGATATATTCTCTGTTGCTTTTTCTTCGATGGATGATGATTTTGGTGGTTGGTTTTGCTGTGACAAGTTGTTCATCAATGGACAGAGTAGCACTGAAGTATAGGTGTTAGAAATTTTGAGCCACCATTCATACCTGTGAGTACCTAAAACCTTGTCATAATCATGTTTATCTGTAAGAAATTAAGAACATTGATGTGAAGTTGTCCAAGTGGAAAATCAGTCTTGTCATAATCATGTTTATCTGTAAGAAATTAAGAACATTGATGTGAAGTTGTCCAAGTGGAAAATCAGTCTTGTCATAATCATGTTTATCTGTAAGAAATTAAGAACATTGATGTGAAGTTGTCCAAGTGGAAAATCAGTCTTACTATTTAGCAAATTGTTCATGAGGAATCTCATGATTTTGTGTTGCTGTCAAAACATCCCCAAACTGTAATCAAAACTTTATTGGCATTGTATGGGTTTTTGGGACAATTCATCAAAAAGAATACGTGTGTTCAGTTCAAAAGTTGCATGTTTAGAATTTAGATGGCCTGTATTGGTCTATCCAGTTACAGTTCGACCTTGCTGGAATGTGAGATGTTTATTTCTTTATCTGTAAGGTTGAGGCAAGATTGAATATCTTCTACATAAGTAGATGGTAATCACATTTGTCTCGTAATTAAACAGATTGAGATAGACATTATCGACTTATAGTAACCACTTATGATAATCATTGTCGATCATTATTGTTGAACTTGAATGTAATCTAACCTATTTGGTACATGGAGTTTAAACTTTATAATTGGTGAGCTGCAATGAATATGAAATGATCTAATAAGCCAATGGATGTGTGCTTTTAGTTTTCTTTTCAGGTTTGAATGTAGATGAAGGGTTGATTGCTAGTTGGATGGCACGGGTTACACCCTTTTGTAATTTTGTGCCTTTTGGTTGCTTACTAGCCGTTGTAGGAAAATTATGTTGTTATATATTCAAATTTGAAAAAGTGAATTTAATAATCAAAGTTGGTCAAATATAGAATCTGATTTTGGTAGCATTAAGAACTGAGTAGCTTTTAATAACTTTTGGGTCATTTCAAGTTAAATTTGACCAAAAATTTAGAGTCTGATGTGGATGCTCTTAGAGGCAAGATGTTAGAGGTTTTAGGCTTGAAGATGGAAGCTTTAATGGAGGTTTTCAGGGGTTGGGGTGGTCAATTATTAAAAGCAGCTAATTTGACTGTAATTTGCTAACAGGGGCCTAGTTAGTTGCTTTACATAGTTATGTAGTATTTATCCCCATTTGTTTGTGTACAAGAAAGGGAGAAAATTGGTAGCAAATGATTGTTTTCGTTTTTAATTGGAGGAAAGAAAATATCTGTTTGGGTTTTGTTGGATTCTGTTGTGATGATTTTAGATTCACATGTTGAACTAAGGCTTCAATATTGTTATTGAGGAGTCTTGGTTCAAAGTTTGCCTGGTCTTTTACCAAGAAAATATAGATTCTATTGTAGTATAGTTAATGAACAATGATAAATTGCATTTTTTGCCACTCCCCAAAATGTAAGCCAATCGGTTTAAGAGGATACACTGTCCAACAAGGACTTATCTGGTTTTCATGTATGGTTCACAATATTTCATCTTGGTTTTATTTGCTTGCTTTAGGATATGCATAATTCAGTTCGAAAGAATTGTGGAGAGATTTAGTTTGCATTTAAATGTTTTTGCTTCTAGAATGTGGAGATTTGGTGCCATTATCATTTTATCATACTTTAGATATTAAATATCTGGATATAATTGTCGAGATGCCCAAAAACAATGTGAGCATAAAAATAAAAATATCTTCTTAGAGGGCAACGTGTTAGAGATGTTAGGGGTCAAGATGGAAGCTTTAATGGAGGAGATTTCAGGGGTTGGGGTGGTCAATTGACCACCCTTACCCCTTAATAGATCCGCCACCATAAGCTTTGCGAAGTCAAATATATTTTATTAAGCAAGACTGTCAAAATTTTATCCTTGTGTTTTATTACTTTGTTATGTAATTCTGGGTTTAGGTGGCTCATGTGAGACAAAGATTTGAGATGTCACATAATCTCAGGTTTTTTAACTTCATTGAATTTTTGCTTCAGGAATCCGTGTTCAGGAATCTGTGTTCAGGAAGCTGTGAACATTATACAGAAAGTAAGATCTTTGCATAAATGGCAAGCTACTATGACATTGATGATATTCTTGTGGAGCAACAGGTTAATGCTCGCCTCTTTGTTTCCTTGATATGTAATTTCTAGCAACTTTAATTGGTTATTTAGATCTGTGATCTAAACATGTTGCTGTTTCCAAGCAGCTTGTCCCAGTTGTTTTCCAGAAAGCAGTCAATGGGGTTACCATTGATCCTAGTGCTGAAACTGATTGTGTAAGTGACGGAGTGGATTTGGAGTGGGTTGTCTTTGTCAAAGAAGGTATTTTTCTTATGTCTTCTTGGGATTGTGTTTCAGGTTGAACCAGGTTCAAAGGTAGAGCTGCCTTTCTGGCTTGCTCATGAGTTACACCTCAAACAAGTAGCAAAGATGAAGGTTCCAGCACCTTTCAATCAAAGGTAAAGATCACTATAAGTTTATTTACATTTTAATGGCCTTTTTGCAATCAAATTAGCAACTTGGTCCTTTTCAATAGATTTCTGCTACATTGTCATTGAATTCTATTAGGTATAATCGTCCTACTAACCAAATACAGTTTCTGCCAGCCCATGGTAATGTATTAAATTTTCGGCTAAGGCATGAAAAATGATTCAAGTTCAAAGTTCAAAATTGAGTTAATAACTTTTGTAGCTTTGTTTTTCTCTTCTTATCAGGACAAAACTGGAACTTGGGGCTGATGGTGCATCTGTGGATTTGAGATCTCGATGTCTATACTTCTATGAATTTGGATGCAAGATAGCACCAATGTGAGTCTCTCACATACCCAGATTTTGTATTACATAACTTGATCAGTGTGTTCTCTTGATGCTTTTCTTTGAGTTTTCTTCTAATAGGTAGAATATTTAATATAAATCAGAACTCCCACCATGGATAAACTTTTTTCACTATGAAC
Organism: Oemleria cerasiformis; assembly: GCA_037349345.1. NCBI lineage: Eukaryota > Viridiplantae > Streptophyta > Magnoliopsida > Rosales > Rosaceae > Oemleria > Oemleria cerasiformis. The sequence goes on along the minus strand of JAZGTL010000007.1, from coordinate 33,695,312 downwards.
TGTTTCAGCATCTGATTCTTTGTCAATTTGAAAGTGAAAAGCTTTTGTGAAGTAATTCAATTTCTTCCACATTGTATGTTCATGCTATTAAAACTTTCTTGTCATGGGGTAAAAAACGCTGATTTTCTCCTATGACAGCCAGGTCCATACAATTATCGAACATAGGCATATTCAACGTTGCATACTTGAATGAAAACAAAGAATAGAAAAATTGATTGACAAAACATGAACTATTGTGTCATTATGTTGGACATTTACCAGCCTAGGGTTAGGGTTTAATCAATGATTTTAGTGGCCTGAAAAACCTGATTTTGACTTTTTGTTTCTTGTTGAATGATTTGTATTGTTAGGGTTGGTGATAGAGACATGGGATCATTCCTCTTATCTGCATTCAGGACCAGGTATCAGCAAATCCTGGCAAAAGCACATAACGCAGCATTTACAGCACATTCTAAATTGTTGTCCTTTTTAACCAAAGAAGAAACCAATTGTAAGACTTTGTTTATATTCATTCCCCTACATGTTTCATGCATGTCTGCTTCTCAAATTTACATATCAATGTTGACCCAAAATTGGTTACACAAATGTAGTGTATGAGGCAGCTCAGTCCTCCATGGCAGCCTTCAAGAAGTGGCGGCTCGGCGGCCCTCGATTTGAGAGAGCTTCTGTTCTTGGGAGGAAGAGGAAATCAGCTGACTAGCCAAATTTATGAGCTCATTTCATTTTCTTAAACGCCCATTGTATTATTCTTTAAATGTTGATTTTATAATTACGGTATTGTTTTGAGTCACGGAATCATTCGACTCCTGAACAACTGTCATTAGCATTTTTAATATTTTCCTCAATGACCTAATAGCTAGATATGTAATTTATTTTGCGGTCCCTGGTTAGATGCTTGCGATTAATTAGACGCTAGTATATGTGATTTACCCCCATACCCAAAAAACCGACAAGCGACAAACGAATCGAACCGACAAAAGGCCGCACGTTTTTCCCATGCACATGAGTCCATGACCACCCGGGATTCCTCCTCCGGTGCTGAATCGAGCATGGACTTCAACCAAGAAACCCCACTGAAACGCACCGTTTCGATCTCCGAGGCGGAAGTCGATCAAGAAGAGGAGGATGCGGAGCTGTGGGAGCAGTTTAACAGCCGGTTCCGCGAGGTACAGTCCGTACTGGATCGCAACCGGGCCCTGATCCAGCAGGTCAACGACAACCACCGCTCTCGGGTCGCCGACAACATGGTCAAGAACGTTGGCCTTATCCAAGAGATCAACGGCAACATCTCCAAGGTCGTTTCGCTCTACTCTGACCTCTCTTCCAATTTCTCCACCTTCTTTCACCAACGCAACGCCGACTCCGAAGACGACATCACCAGGCCCACCAACTAGTGTCGTTTCAGTAAAATCTCTTCCATTTTCATTTTCAAATTTGAGTTGAATTCAATAATTGCTTCAACTAGGGTTTTTGCAGTTTAACAGTGTTTGGAGTCAATGAACACTAATAGCAGGCTATGTTTGACTCGTTTTGTACACTTCAAAATCATTGTCGCCAATAAAACATAACGGGCTTGAATTTTCACGATAGATTTCCACACTTCATGTAGAGAGAATTTCTAAAATATATAATTCGTTTTGTTTGTTTTGTTTTACAAGGAGGATGCATAACACTTGCAATTCTACCTGCCAAACGAAAAGAGGTAATGAAAGTAGGAAACTGTTTTTGCAATATGTGCTGTTCAAATGCAAGCTGGAATTCATAGGTATAGATGACCTGCTCGGCCGGCAAAGATCTTGAATGCCAGATTTTTGAACATTTTTGTATTTAAGTAGCTCGATGATAGTTTGTTTTTGATAATACACATGACAATCGTTCAACATAAGCATATGGTATGTTGAATAACTTTTCGAAGAAATGAGAATCTGGTTTTATCTTTTGTATGTGAGATGAGTATAATCACATTGGAAGTTCGCCGCTGTCTCTGATAACAACCTTGGCCTTAGGCGCGCCGTTCTCCCCTCCCACTTCTTCAACTTTGTACACCACATCCATCCCGGAAAGCACCTTGCCAAACACCACATGCCGCCCATCCAACCTTTGAACAAAAAGAAAGCGAAATGCAGGTATGTGAGCACACAGTGAGCACAATCCCCAAACCAAGCTCATGGATCCTTAGCAACATTCATGTCAAAATCAAAACCTAGTTCATATTCAACCGGCTGGATTGATCTCTAGTATGCATTTCGAGAGACTAGTTTGACATTTCACAAAAACTACACAAATTGATTATGGCTCCTAACCTACTCTTTTGAGAAACACCATATATAGAAATTCGATAGAAGGAATTCCCAGAAAAAGCAAAAATGAAACTTACCAACTAGTTTTTATAGTCGTAATGAAGAATTGTGATCCATTCGTGTCCGGTCCAGCATTTGCCATCGACAAAATACCTGTTCGAAGAAGATTCAAAATTCAGATAGGGAAGAATACACTATGCAATATTTAAGGCCGATAACAATGTACATTTGGAAGACTATAGCTTGCCTGGTCCAGTGTGTTGTAGTTTGAAGTTCTCATCTGCAAACCTATCACCGTAAATTGATTCTCCACCGCGTCCATCACCGAGAGTGAAATCACCACCCTGTATCATAAAGCTGGGAATAATCCTATGAAATGTGCTTCCTTTGTAGTGTAGAGGCTTTCTACTTGTTCCTTTTTCCCCTGAAACCCGATGAATGCTCATTATCATTAACCTCGAAAACAACACAAAATATGTATATTCCATGCAATTATGCAAATTAATCATAAGATCAAAGTAGTAAGGGAGCTACAGTTACTTGGCTACCCGTGCAAAGCGCTCGGAAATTCTCTGCATCATTCAAAACAGAACTTTAGGTTAACTGTGTTTAAAATTTCATAATAAAACGCCTCAATGGAGACATAATATAAGAGACTGTCTCCAATTTACCTATGGTTTTAGGGATTGTTTTTCCAAAGAGACCCATAACTATACGACCTGAACAAAAACAATACACGAAAACAACATCGGATCTAACCAGTCTCAATCTCAATTAATTGAATAAATTAACAAAATCCCAGAAATGTTTGCTCATAATGAAATGATGAAATGCGCTATAAATTCATCTGATAAAGATTTCATACCAATGGGTTTTCCATTAATTTCAATATCGAAGTAAACTTTGTGGGTCACTTGCTCCAAATCCTCCCCCTGCAAAACATACAAAGCGGCAAACCTAAGCTCCATTGATTTCAAAAGAAAACTGGTGGGTCAATAAGAGCTAGAATTCCCACGTCAAGGACCTCGCTTTGGGCAGCTTTTGGCTCTGGCAGAGCCCCATCGTCGCCAAATCGGGTCTGAAATCAAATCCCAGCACAAATTTAGAGACAAAATTAAGATTGGAGACGCCCATTTATTATGGGGTTGCAAGTAAGAGTGATGGATTTTGTACCAAGATTACGACCAAGGTTCCGAAGAGTAGCAAAACCCACAAAAAAGCTGCCGCCGAAACCAGCCGTCTTCCGGTCACCATATCTACTTTCTTTTTCCAAGTTCGTTCAGTGCCGTTGATAGACTTCTTGTTGTAGGCTGTTGCTGCTCTGGGAGTCACCGCGAGTCCGTGCCTGTCTCTGTGTGTGGGCCTGATTATATTTGGAAACTGGGCCCCACTAGGAAGCTTTTGTCCTAATGTCTAAACTCAGCCTATGTTTACTTCGGCCATTGTCTCATTGGAGAGATTAGAAGTCATTGTATCAAGGCATCATAATGTGTCTAGTTTACCTGTTATAATTTGATTGATTTTTATTAATAATATATATTAAAAATAAGGAATATTAACATTATCGTTCTTTTTTTTTGTTAGAATAAATATTTTATTATTTAAATATCGTGAAGAGTTTACAATGACAGATATACAATCTAAAATAAGGAATATTAATTTTATCATTCTTTTTTTTTTTGTTAGAATAAATATTTTATTATTTAAAATATCGTGAAGAGTTTACAATGACAGAGATACAATCTCTTGCATACTCAGCCATAAATAGCCGGAACAAGAGCAAGATCTTAAAAAATATTTACGGCATGAACTAATTCATCGGGGATAACACCAGAACAAATGAAAAGAAAATAAAGCGAAAAAATACAGGAGTAAAGACTTCAAATTATTGACTTATACATCAAACTTAGCCCTTCCAATAACAAATGAGGATGTGGGTATACCCTTCGTGCCGCCTAGTAAAAAACCTTGCCAGGAAAACCTAATGTGAAAAAACATTGTCATAGAAAAAAGAGTACGACACATTGGAGGCTGATGTATATTTGAGGACTTCCATAGAGCACATCTAGTGGTAAGGACAAGGGGCTAGAGGCAAGGTTTAGCCCCTCTCTGTGACATTATTCATGCATTTTGCACAATGCTGTTTTTTGTTGTTCTAATAGGGAGGGGCATGGGGCAAGAATTCAAATTATTTGTGAATTATTTTTTTAAATATAATAATGTATAAATCTTATATAATATATCCGAAATACTATTTAAACTTCAAAGATAACCACAGTCCAACGACTAGAAGGAAACAAAGATGTGAGGTCTGTTGCTTTTCAAAGTTAAAAGCAATTTTACTGATTTTATTATTATTTTTTTAACGACTAGTTTTTTGGATTATGACGCCACGTGGCACCATTTGATTGGAGCAAGCAAAGTAGCCGTTAGAGCTACCGTAGAGAAACAAGTGGACTGTAGCTTTGCTTGGTGGGCCACCAGCCCAGCCCAGGCATGCAGAGGGGCAAGCCTTGCCCAGTCTAAAATGGAATGGGTTAGAAGCTCAAACCCAAGGGCTGGAGGCCATTTTCTGGCCTAGCCCATGCCAGGTTGGATGCATTAGAACTGCTCTTAGCATTCCATTTTTCAGCTATGGAGGATCTGAAAACCAAAGACAATTAGTTGTCAATAATACGGATTACAGCAAAATGATTTCAGTTAACACAACGAAAAACAAGAATTAAATAAGCAATCTATGAAAAACCCCAAAAGCAGAATAAAACGAGTAAGAAAAAATTTATTTATAGGCACTCTAAAAAGACAAATAAACTTATACTCGGCAACATTGAATAAGGCAAAAACCCACTCGCACATACGCACCCACGCATAACTAAAAGAAAGTGAAGAAGCAAATAAAGAAAGCATTCATACAACCCGAAGAAAGAAGAACAAACAGAAGAGCATTCCGTTTCAAAACTATACATTGGGTTGGTGGAAATAAGCATTCCGTTTCAAAAAGATTTTAAATGAGTCAAATGAAATGCTGTAACAAGAAGTCAGAGGGAGAAGAAGAATTCAAGAAATTAGAAGGAGAAATTTCAGTAATATTAGCCCTCTCTTAAGTACTTTTTCATTCATTTATATTATAACAAACGCGTTATGTAATCATAATAATGATTTCTCATCTTAATGCTCGGATTATATCAATCTTCAATCATACTTAGCGTATGACAATAACACAAATGTTAATAATTGTAAATTCACGATAAATTTTACACGAATCAATACTGTAATGAAAGATTTTCATAAAAATTCTCGTAAAATCGATAATGAATTAATAATTGTACACTACACTCACACTGTTATTAACACGTGCACAACTCCTTATTGCCTTAACCGCTAAAATTAATTTATGCCCTATGTTACTATACTTGGACATTTTTCTTTACTACTTGCAACTTTTTAACTTCTAAGTTCTAAAGTAGGTCTCTCTCTTTCCTATGTAACTTAATGGATATTAGTGCAAGTAAGAGGTAGATATATATATGAGATTAACTGTCTCCTAGTTAATTTAATTTTTTAGTTTTTGAGAATTTTTTTTTTAATTACAGATTCGCATATTATGTGATTTTTTTTTTTTAATTTAATTTTTTAGTTTTTGAGAGTTTTAAAAAATAAGGGTGGGTAAGCCACCCGCTCATAAAGCGCTCCCATAATCCATTCATTTAGTGCAACAAGCACTTTAAACAACACCAAAAATCACCATAGACGACCGACGAACGGAAGCACCCATGAGGTTGAGGGGCAGAGCATAGTGGTGGAGAGAAGGTGTGGAGTCTTGGCTGATGTCAAGGAGTAGGAGCACAAAGAGAAGATAGAAAGTGGAATTTTGGGGATGGTGGAAGATTTTTGAGGTGCGTAAGAAGGTGGATGGTTAGATATGAGGAGTAACCCAGAATCACCATTAGAGTTGAAGATACCAGCCCCCACAAAGGGTGGAGCAAAAAGGCCATCACATAGGATGGCGAAGGAAAGTCACCACAAAAGAGACTGTCAAAAAGGGTAAATGGGGGAGGAGAGTTTTAGCGAGAAGAAGGAGAACTCTCTCTCTCTAAACTCTCGGGTTTTTTTAGTTTTTGGAATTATACTATGTGATTTCTTATACGTTAGTTTATATAAAAAAATTCAGAATTTGGAGAGTAAACATGCCAATCACTCAACATTTTCATAGCTTTTGATTGCAATCATAATTGATGGCTTTTTAGGGAAATGGTCTAGTGACGATGTTTAGAAGTGAGGTGGATCACGGGGGGAAGCAAGTAAAAATAGAACTGATGATTACTATTACAGACACGTCATGGTACATAATTATTTAAACTATAAGAATAAACAAAATTTAACATTTCTCGCTCAACGACGGAACTTTCCTTATTTTTTTTTTAGGATCGACGAATCAAGTGGTATTTTTTCCTTCTAATTGTTGTCTCTTCAGTTGCTAATATAGTTCCCTATCTTTAATTTTGCAATTTACTTAAATAATTTTACTGGAATATTGGAGTAACCCCTTAGATGAGTAGAAAGAAGAAGTACAATTAAAAATGTTTTGCTTATGTACAAAGTAATTAGATCGTTCGTAAGTGGTTGATTGCGAAAGTAAAAGAGTTCATATTCCCCCATATCAATGTATGCATTGTTTTCAATAATTATGGTAACAAATGATAAAATAATTTGCAATATGAAATAAGTTAAACGATAATAATTTGACAATGAATTTAAGTTAAGCATCTTTAGTACGTGATCAAAGTCGACAAACGCAAAGTACTATAACTAGAGGGCATATCGCTCTTACATATATGATTTTGAAAATCCATTTGCACTACCATATATCCCATACAATAGCCATTTCACAAGTACAAGTTGCGCAAACGATGATTACAAGACAATTTTAGAGAGGGATATCATGCAAAACCCTACACAAAGATATCAGACATAATCAATCAACTCGAAGAATTATTGAAATTAATTGAACAATTTAATTAAAAAAAATTAAAATAACAAAATTACTAATTTCTCAAACAAACTCCCACACCCCTTGACGCTTACAGCCCTTCTTCCTAAGAAATTGCACAAATGATAAATGATTAATAAACTCTTTCCTTTTAAGATACTGAGAAAGAGATTACAGACATAGGCGATCGACGTCGTTTTAAACAATCGAAACTTCCATAAATACTACTAAATTAATAATAATATTGGCAAATTTAAAATTAATTGTTCACTACAGTATACGGATAAGGTGCCATAGTTCCCAGCTCTTCCCTGTTTTTTCAGATGGGAATGGGACACGTTAACCTGTTCACGCAGTACATGGTTCCAAATTGGGAGCCCCAGATTGTGCCAAGTGGAATCATCTGTTTCATTCTTCAGATTCTGGCTATTGATTTGTCCAAAAGTCGTTGTAGTTGCAGGCAGTCTTTGCATCCATCTCACCAAAATATTTAACAACTCTCACCTACTGCTACCTCACAGAATTTATTAAATTTATATTCATAATTCCTTTTATCAATAATATAATTCAAGAAAAAAAATTAATATTTGACTGAGCGTTCCAAACCTTTCAATGAAAATGTTTTGCAGCAGAAAGTCAAATTTATTATTAATCAGCTTCTCATTTTTTAATTCATGTTGAAAAAAAACATTATATTTGAAAAAAAAAGCAACGTGCAAGTTAGTGCATGAATTGTAGACTGACTTTTTAAAACAGGGCTGTGACTTGTGAATTTCAATTTGTACACATTCTTAAATCTTGCCCAATGGTTTAACAAAATTTTCAATTTTAGCCTTTTGTGTGTTTGTCCGTCTGTTTCTCCGTTAACTGCATATGTTTACAAGTGCAAGTTCACTCCTAAAAGATAATGACACTCCAATTTTGAAAAGACATTTTATCCCTTACCAATTTTTGATTTGATACAAAGCTCACAATTCAAATCAACCTAACTATTATGTGAAGTCGGTCTCTAAATTTAAAGATAAAATATGTCTATTTAATCAATTTAATGACAACGTCACGGTTTATTATGCATTAATATTTCAAATTAAAAATTAAAGAATTATCAAATATTTATGTCGGTACGATATATATCTTCACCTTTTGACATTTTGTTATTGCCTTGATTAAGTTGTTGGCATATTCGAATGGGATCGAAATGATCGAATTGAGAATGCGGAAAGAAAGATGATCTTGGAACTTGGAAAAGAAGACAATGACTTGGTTAAAGCTTCAGTCTTTGTTTTACATATTTTATCGGGCAACCAATGCGAACCGCCATCTCATATAGAAATTAAAAATATTAATTTTTGGGAGTTAGAACAGTTGATTGGACGGTTATAGCCTAACGATCCTGCTGATTTCTAGGCCCCATTGCTCTTCCTTCCTTTCACTTTCTCAATCCAAAAATCCAAAAAATCAAAAACCTGAAAACAGACAACAATCGGAGGCAGATAAACTGAAGAAGATCGATATCGGAGGAAGTCAACAAGGAAATGGGGGATAGCAATGCGGCGAGCTACAATTACAAGATGTTTAAGTGCTTCAATCGGAAGTTCAAGGCCAGCCAGTTGGGCGCACCGCCGGACGTGAAGGAAATCTTCTCAAAATTCACGCAGGGCGGGGACCTCATGTCCGTCGAACAGTTCCGGGCGTTCCTGGTGGAGCACCAGGGCGAGTCGGCCGACGCCATCACCAACTCCGAAGCTCACCGTATCCTCCACGAGTTCTTGCGGCGCCACCCGGGCGAGGCTGCCCACCACCACAACAACGTCCGGGGGCTCAATCTCGAGGATTTCTTAAATTTCCTTTTCGTAGAAGAGTTCAACGGCCCCATCCAAAAGCAGGTCAAACCTCTCATCACACAAATTTTGTTTTTGTTTCAAGATGATTTTGGCATTTTTACACTTGAAAAACTTAGCAAAATGTTGTTTTCGGAGTATGATCCGACTGTGAATCTGAACTGTTGATCGATTAATTTTGTTAAGATACGTCTTGCAAGATAACATTATTAGAGCATCAAAATGTTGTTTTTGGATTTAATCTTGTAAAAATGTGTACTGTGATTACGATGTATTATATTGATATAGGGATTGAGGGACCACATTAGAATTAGGTTTTTTGTTGACAACTGTCGGTGTGATTGAAAATGCAGATACACCATGATATGACAGCTCCAATATCACATTACTACATATATACAGGACATAATTCTTACCTTACTGGGAATCAACTGAGTAGTGACTGTAGTGATGTCCCAATCATTAACGCATTGCAAAAGGGTGTCAAAGTAATTGAACTTGATTTGTGGCCAAATTCTGCCAAAGATGATGTTCAAGTTCTTCATGGAAGGTGCTAAAACTACTACCTCATTGCAAAGTCCATCTCTTTTTACAATACACTGTATCGACGTGTTCAAACTTCTCTATTAGGGTATAGAATTGTTACATTTCATTGGATTGCATTACTGAAGGTGCACCCCTCATTTAAAATGGTGTATAATGCAGGACATTGACCACTCCTGTGACACTAATCAAATGCTTGAAGTCCATAAAAAAACATGCTTTTGCTAAATCTCCCTACCCCGTGGTTATAACTTTCGAAGATCACCTTACTCCCAAGCTTCAGGCTAAAGTTGCAGAGGTTAGGTTTCCTTAAGTCTCAATTTCTTACTTATTGTCTGTTGCTTTCACCTCCTTGTTTGTGATTGTGACCCAGAATCTGTGATTTCACATAATGTAGATGGTTAATGAAACATTTGGAGACACATTGTATTATCCGCAAGCAGAAGACCAGATGGTAGAATTCCCATCACCTGAATCTTTAAAACATCGAATTATCATCTCAACCAAACCGCCAAAAGAACCCAGTGAATCAAAGGGTTCAAAGGGTAGTGATAGGTCTTCATCTTCAGATGAAGATGCTGATGCAATCAACAAGGCCAATGCAGCTGAAGAAAAATCATACCAACAATCAGCACCAGAGTACAAGCGTCTTATAACAATCCATGCTGGAAAACCATCTGGTGAATTGAAGGATGCTCTAGCGGTTGGTGATAAAGTTAGACGTCTTAGTTTGAGTGAACCGAAGCTTGAACAGGCTGCTGAAGACCACGGAACTGAGGTCGTAAGGTAGTTCCTCCTACAAGTTAACTGATCAATTCTTTTAGGGAAAATTGTTGTCACCGTCCCTGAACTTTACACTAATTTTAGCTATGAACTTCATTATTAGTAGCAGACGTTCTTGAATTATGCCTAAATGTGCATTGACGGTCCTTCCGTTAAAATTCTTAACTATTTCCCTTTAAAATAAGGGTAAAATTGTCTTTTCAAGTGTGTTTGTTGAATGAAAATTTTGGGCTTCATTTATGTTGAATGGAGGGAATTGTATAAACACACTTGAAACGACAATTTTATCCTCATTTTAAGCAGAAATAATTAAGAATTTTAATGAAGGACTGTCAATGCACATTTAGGCATAATTCAGGGACTTCTGCTGCTAATAATGAAGTTCAGCGACAATAACTAAAATTAGTATAAAGTTCAGGGATGGTGTCAACAGTTTTTCCATTCTTTTAATATCTGTGTATTGTTCTATGATCCTGTTACTTTCTGTTCCGTTTTGCTCTTTAGGTTTACGCAGAAGAATATTCTACGGGTGTATCCGAAAGGAACACGTTTCAACTCCTCAAATTACAAACCACATGTTGGGTGGATGCATGGAGCTCAAATGGTCGCATTTAATATGCAGGTTAGTTTCAAATCTGGAATTTCAACGTTTCAATGTCCAATTTGTGTTCGAAACAAACATAATTCGATCTCTGCGAGATACATAGAAACCTCCTAAAATGTCAAAATTCTTTAACAGGGAAATGACAAATACAACTGGTTGATGCATGGGATGTTTAGAGCCAATGGAGGATGTGGTTTTTTAAAAAAGCCCGACTTTTTGATGAACAAGGGTGCAAAACATGAGGTTTTTGATCCTAAAGGTAGCATGACAGTGAAAAAGACATTGAAGGTGAGCATATTTGGTTTAACTTAAAAAGAGAAGCTCATTTTTCGCAGTTTTGCAATGGTCTCACACCGTAGATTGTTGATTCACAGGTGAAAGTATACATGGGAAACGGATGGCACTTGGATTTTAGCAGAACGCACTTTGATTCGTTCTCCCCGCCAGACTTCTACACAAAGGTAAGATGATCCATCATCGTTTAAGCAAATTACGCGTTTGTTTAGTATGAATGGTGAACTTGGAAGTTGAGAATGTTTTATGGTTTATGGCAGGTTTATATTGTCGGAGTGCCAGCTGACTGTGGCAAGTTCAAAACAAAGATAATGGAAGACGATTGGATTCCTGTTTGGGATGAAGAGTTTACGTTCCCTATGAGCATTCCAGAGCTTGCCATACTTCGATTTGAGGTTCGGGAGTATGACAGGTCTGAGAAAGATGATTTTGGGGGGCAGACGTGTTTGCCGGTCTCCGAGCTAAAACCCGGGATCAGGGCAGTTCCCCTTTATGATAAAAAGGGAGAGAAATTCAAATCTGTAAAGCTTCTGGTGAGGTTTCAGTTTGTGTAAACTCAGAAGTATATAATAGGGTTGAGGATAAAAGGCAGCATCTCTGTTTTGTCATGGTTTCTATAACCTGATATACAACTGTATGAATGCAGGCCTATGTGTAATTAGTGTGATTGTTGATTATGTTTTAGCTTTGCTTTGTATTGAAGCCATGACATTGAGTCATGAGTTTTGATAGTGGGATCAGCTTTTACAGTTAATTATAAGTTTAACTTTTAATCCTTGCTTGCTAAATAAGTCAAATTGCTATGTGTAAAAACTGAGGGATAGTCTCCTATTTTTGATACAACAATTTTGAGGGACGAGGATATATATGTCTTGTATCAAACGAGTTAGACAAGTTCTTATGTGGGATAACTGGTTACTCATGTACCTGTTGGTGAATGTAAATTGTTATTGAAATTTTGGGTTCAATTATGTCAAGAACAGACTCCTTGTAATTTGCTCACACTTTTTTTCTATTTTTTTTTTTATATATATAACAATCTTGAGGGATGAAAATATATATTGGGTATCAAACGAGTTAGACAAGTGATTATGTGGAACAACCGTAACCCATGTGTTTATTGGTGAATCTATGAAAATTTTCATTTCATTGCGAACTCACACAAAGAACAATGCCCCTTGTAATTTGCCCATTTTGCATATCAAACGAGTTAGAAAGGTTATTGTGTGGAATAACCTATAACTCAAGTGTTCATTGGTGAATCTGTTAAAATTTTCATTCGAATTTGAAGTTCATTCATGTCTCACCGCACTCGCACAAAGAACAATGTCCCTTGTAATTTCCTCCCATCCATTTTGGGTATGAAACTAGTTAGACAAGTTATTATATGAAATTACCGATAATTCATGTGTTTATTTATTTATAAATCTGTTAAAATCTTCATTAGGATTTTGAGTTCATTCATCGTCTCACCGCACTCACACAACGAGCATGCCCCTTGTAATTTATGTCGGTAAAATGGCGGACGAAATGAACAGAAAAAGGACGTGCCGACGAGAAGATGCCAATAATTTTGTGGGGTCGTCGAAGTTAATGGATGATTCAAAAAGTTAGGATGTCTTCATTCATGATGAGGTAGGGTTTTCAAAAACGACTCCAAAACTTTGCCGATATATCATAATATATATTTTTTAAGCTTAAAAATTAAAATATCTAAATTAATTTTGACACTCTTTATATAAAAATATAATAATAATTGCGTGATTCGAAAAGTAGTTTTCATTGAGCATTATCCAAAGGCCCAAGGGTGGTACTGGTAATAGTAGAACGCCTTCAAGAATATGGGGGGGGTCGACATTTTCGGCGTCCTCTAATCAAAGGTCTGGGACCAGTGTACCACACCACTACTCTACTCCACCTCTAGTGTTGATGTCGATGGCTCTAAAAGTAAATATTAATCCAGCCTGTTTTGTTCTCCATTCATATTGAATTATCACCATTTAATCATTCATTAACAGTATTTTTTTAATTTTTATATATAGGAGGGAATTATATACCTCAGGTACAAACTTCACATTTTATAAAAATTAAACTTGAGAGGGAGCTAATCTTTACACTCTATTTTTTTCTTAATGCACTTTACTTTTTGTTTGTTAAATACGATACTTTATTGATAGATGAAATCTCGTACAACAGGGACAGAGTGCTAAATAAGTGACCTCATTAAAATCTTGTCGGAATTTTTAATCCGATCGAAAGAAAAAGGGTACCACACACCAGAAATTCGCTGTCCACTTAAACAAACGCCAAAAAGGCAAAGCAACAACTATTACAAACCTTAAGAAGAACGCTAATACCACACAAAGAAATCAACTCAAAACTCCATCTTGGAACAGAGCATCAATTATAAGGGTCTAGGAGCTCTTCGAACCACAGTATATCATGGACCACTCTTACCCTATAACTCGCTAATCTGTGCGCCCCCGAATTCGCTTCACGGTGAGTGGCGAATTTCAACTCGCGGAATACCCTGGAGAAACGATTTTACGTCGTCAAAGATCGACCCCAACAGCGAAAAATCATGGTCTCTGCGCTTAATCGCAGCAAGCACCAAAGGAGAATCTCCTTCAAAAACAGCTCCCAAAATAGCACTAGTTTCATTCATTAAATTTTTTTTTTTTTCGGTTGTTAAACAAAAAGATTCATTAAACCTGCAAAGCAGGACCCAAAGAGCCAAGGCTCACCAGAGAACAAAATAGGCAGAGCAAGTCAGCAGACTGCCCAGCAAACACACAAACAGTAGCCCCAAACGGACCACCGCAACCACCACAACTAGAGACTAATTTCAATATCAATAGTACTAGTTTCGTTCTTCAAAAATTTGAGCATTGCAAGCGCCATTAATTAACCATCAACATATGATGTAATTACCTATTTTGAAAATAAAAAGTATATATAAAAAATAAACGAATATAAGATCAACTACCAGCTCATGATTAATATTGTATCTCTTTTGTAGTTTCCATTTATAGCTACAGAACACGTATAAGGTTCTCTTTCCTACGTTGTTGAACTGTAAATTTTCCACAAGTATCCAAACTTGTACAAGGATACACTTTTAGATGACAACAATAAAAATGTTGCACAACAACTTCTAAATAGGGAGACTGAGAAATATAGCCTAACCCATTGCATTTATCTTACATAATCTGAAATTTGCTACCTCACCTGCTCACCTAATCTTTTTTTTTTGTTCATGAGAAGTTATTTGGGATTTCAATATTACGATTACGTGATATATTCAGTTTAAGTGTTATAATATAACTATGCGATAAATTTTTTTATTAACAAGAAAATCCTTAAGATAGAATCAACATTAAACTCACCACTTTCCACTAAAATCTTAAGAGGATTAGCACAACAATTCTTGTCACACCCGCCTATTTAAATCTTGGTAATTCCAAAAATGAATGGAATCTACAACTCGGTCATCAACATACAAACGCAAACTCCTCATCTCTAATCATTAAGCTATAATATTCTTCATTTGTAGGAGTTTGTTATCGATAAATATCCCCTTATAATAAAAACCCTAGCCTCTTCTCAAAAGGAAATCTTCCATCAAAAAACCTATTCTTCGATTGATCTTCTTCGGGTCTAGGGGGGCTTCCCCCTGGTACCCATAGGGATGTAGTGAATAAACCGGATAATCCAACCGGCCTTGGTGTCGATTTCACCGAAGTTTGTACGTCTTCAAGCTTCCTTTTCTCTTCATCGTCATGGTGTCGATTATGGTCAAGGGTTTCGGCGTCTCGATGGGTCAGGTTGCCGGTGAAACTCTTGTCTTCAGGAGCATGATTTACCTTCATAGGGTTTTGACTCGTGATGCGGTCTGGTGTGTTTTGATCGAGCCATCGTGGTGTCAATCATGGTGGATTGAAAAATTCGCGATATGGTGGTGGACGGTATTCTCGTCGTCTTCGGAATTCCACTAAGGCGGGAATAACGGAAATGATAAGCAGCGAATGGTGAAAGTGGCCTATTTGTACCTTTTGTTGGGTTATTTATTTATTTTGTTTTATTTTGTTTTGTGCAAATAAGTCCATCGGCTCTTATTTCGGGTTGGCTGTGTTAGATTTTCTTTTTTTATGGGATTGCAAAGATTAGTTATTCGGACAATAATAACCTTGATGATACTTAAGGGATTCAAGTTATATTATTTTGTGCTTTATTCTTTCTAGATTGTTTCAACATATATCGAACTTGATCACTTGAGGCATGTAACCATATTTGTCATTAAGTTATTGCAGTCTAATTTGACTTTACTCCATATCTTTGTTTAATAAATAAAATTTCGTATATTTTCAAAAAAAAAAATCCCCTTATAATAGTACCCTAATTAATAATTAATTAATTTCACGTTTATCATGTGAAACTTAAATAATTAATTATCTTGTTTAATCATAAGCAGCTTACTTAATTAATATCTTTGATTTTATGGAAAAACAAATTTAATATCTTTCATTTTCACGCTTGAGCCAGGTGTATCGTTAAGTAAAGCTAATCCGGTCGGCGGTGGGGCCCGCCGACATCATCCCTCATTCCCCACCATTCTGGAATTACATTACTACACTCGCCCTCTCCCACCCATCTCTCGCATCCAAACCCAAAATCAAACACCGGTGAGGACCGACGAATCCCCAATCCCCCGACTCTGGATTCCGATCCGGAACAAGCCGGTTCCCATGTCCAAACAGACTTATAGAGTGTGCTTCTGCTTCCGCCGGCGCTTCAAGCTCGCCATCTCCGAAGCACCAGCGGAGATCAAGGGCGTGTTCGATCAGTACTCGGAGAATGGCCTCATGACGGTCGAGCACCTCCATAGGTTCTTGAACGAAGTCCAGAAAGAAGACAAGGCCACCAAGGAAGACGCTCAGGCCATCATCGACCAAACCCTCCACGAGCTCAAACACCTCAACATCTTCCACCGCAAGGTTCTCAATTTGGAAGCCTTCTTCAAGTACATCTTCGGCGACATCAACCCCCCTTTGGCTCCTTCTGCCGGGGTAAGTACCTCTTCTTCCATTTTCAATTTTTCGTATTAATTAATTGTGAATTTGTTTCCAAAATTTAATCGTTTTGTTGTGTAATTTGTGATTAGGTGCACCATGATATGAATTTGCCATTGTCGCATTATTTCATATACACAGGGCACAATTCATATTTGACTGGGAATCAGCTGAGCAGCGACTGCAGCGATGTTCCGATTGTACAAGCCCTTCATAGAGGGGTGAGGGTGATTGAGTTGGATATTTGGCCTAATTCCACAAAAGACAATGTTGATGTGCTTCATGGAGGGTACGTTGATACATACACTGATCAATTTTTAATCTTTGTGCTGTAATTTTAGTACCCATTTGGACAAATATGGTGAAACTAGTAATGCACTAGTGAATTATTGTAAGGTGATTTTGTTTCTTATTGAATTGAGACGAAAACTGGGTTTATTTTATTATAGGACATTGACTACACCAGTGGAACTTATCAAGTGTTTGAAGTCTATTAAGGAGCATGCCTTTGTTGCATCTGAATACCCTGTTGTAATTACTTTAGAAGACCACCTTACCCCTGATCTTCAAGCTAAAGTAGCTCAGGTGTGTATTTGTAACTTTCTTATTTGAATAATAAATCTTCATGTTCTTATATATATTTACTGTTTTGTTACTGCTTTTTAGATGGTCACTCAAACATTCGGAGACATTCTGTTTTGTCCTGGCTCAGAGCAGAAAGAATTTCCATCCCCGGGATCACTGAAGAAAAGGATTATTATATCTACAAAACCGCCACAGGAATATCTTGAGGCAAAGCGTGTGCAAAGTGAAAATGAACCGAAGACTGGAAAAACCCCAGCTGATGAGGAAGCTTGGGGTAAAGAAGTCCCGGACCTCAAAAGTTCAACTGTGGCAGATGACAAGGTATGGAGATTCTTTTATGTAACTTGCTGCATTGCTGATTTGGTGTGTCCATCTTTTTTTACTTCAGTTGTCTTTTTAGCAGGATAAATTGCATGAAGAAGATATTAATGATGAGGAAGACGTTGGTAATGGTGATTCTAAGTCCCCGCAAGATGAAGCACCTGAATATAAGCGTTTAATTGCCATTCATGCTGGGAAACCCAAAGGTGGATTAACGGAGTGTCTCAAAGTAGATCCTAATAAAGTTCGGCGTCTTAGCTTAAGTGAGCAACAGCTTGAAAAGGCAGTAGAAACTTACGGAAGGGACATTTTCAGGTATCTGAACCAGATAATATGCAAATTAAGTTGTAAAGGAATCTTTTAAATCACTTCCCTTCCATGGCATGGCTCATACATACCAATATTCTTTGTAATTACAATAAGAATGTAGCCCTAGGATCCTTGTCTATTGTGTTATTTCAAGTTTCTTTAAGTACTAGTTAACCTCAACCCAACTGTATTTACTTAAGTCATTTCGATACTTTTTAACATTAATCCAACATGTTTAGTTATTGTGTCCTGTTTGTGTTGACAAACATACTTGTAAACCAGATATCGAAGATTTGAAGACTAGAATCCTCATTGCTAAACCAACCATCAGTCACAGATCCCTTTAAATAAAAATTCACTAATTCCATTCAATTTTCCTGATTATTTATTTCATACAGGTTTACCCAGAGAAATATTCTGAGGGTCTACCCAAAGGGTACACGCGTCGACTCATCAAATTATAACCCAATGATTGCGTGGTCGCATGGGGCTCAAATGGTTGCATTTAATATGCAGGTAAAGATATTTGTATATTCTGGATGTCAACTTTCCATGTTGGCGGTGCTTATTTATTATCCATTTTGATGTATATTAGTATATATATTATTCTTAACATGATAATATAACAGTCATTCACCTGAAGTACTGAGGACTACCATTATGATTTATTAATGTTTGATGGTTGGCCTTATGTTAATTGTCTAATAACTAATAGAACAATTTTGTATGAAGACCGGGTTGTATTTTCTTGTGTTTTATTGATCTGTTGATTCAAATATTGGTTATCAAGTTTGGAAAAAAAAATTGGTTATTAAGTCAAGGAAAGATCTCTGGTTTTATAACTTGGAAAAACAAATAAATAAAGAAATAATTTCTCGGTTGTTTACCTCTTTCAAGTACTTAGAGTGGTTTTGGCTGTGAAGGGATACGGAAGATCATTGTGGTTGATGCATGGAATGTTTAGAGCCAATGGCGGGTGTGGCTATGTGAAAAAACCGGATTTTCTGTTGAAGACTGGTCCACATAATGAGGTCTTTGATCCTAATTCTAATTCACCAGTGAAAACAACTTTAAAGGTGAATGCTCTATTGCAAGGCTTCTGGCTGTTGTCAATTTTTCTTAAGCCTTCCGTTTCTACAAAAACATTAATTTCTTCATTTCATTTTATGTCATAGCTAATAGGTATTCTTTTGTTTTCCATTGTTAAGGTAAAAGTATACATGGGAGAAGGATGGTATTATGATTTCAAGCACACACACTTTGATGCATATTCCCCTCCAGATTTTTATGCAAGGGTAAGTTGAAACAGACTACAACATCATTTTGATTCTTGGTGGCTACTCACTGTCTAATTTGACCTTTGATATGATTCCCCTTGTTTTTGTTTTCCCCTTTTTTTTTTTCTCAGTATAAATTGAATATAACTAAAACTTGGGAAGTACCTGGAGAACTAAGGCAACAACTGAAAGCAACTAACTGAAAAACAAGGCCCTTAGGCATAATCAAGAAAAGTAACAAACAAACCAGAAGCCAGAAGTAACAAAAAGAGTAGATAACAACCTGAAAGAAAGCAAAATATGCAGAATCAGCCAAAAGATATGTGAAATGACAGAAAACAAAATAGCCAGCAGCAGAACCAGGCGAACCCAAACTAAACCCACTGATATGATTGCCTTTGTTATCTGTTGTTGTCATGTCGTTCTTACAAACTCAATTGTTTTTTTCCTATGTTGTTAATTTGTGGTTTTGTTTCTTGTGATTTCGTCCACATCTTTTCGCACACTCCCTGTCTCAGTCTTTTGGTTTTTTGTTTGAATGTTTGATATCACTAGCGTGTTTCAAAACCTTCCGATTCATGTACACCAAAGAAAATGTGATTTCAACCTTTTTTACTCTGGTGAATAAATGTGATTTAAACTTTGTGCATTCAGGTGGGCATTGCTGGAGTAGCTGCTGATAGTGTGATGAAGAAGACAAAGACCCTAGAGGACGACTGGATCCCAGCTTGGAATGAGGAATTCGAATTCCCATTAATTTTTCCAGAACTAGCTGTGCTGCGCATCGAAGTTCATGAGTATGACATGTCAGAAAAGGACGACTTTGGAGGCCAGACATGCCTACCGTTGTCGGAGATAAGAAGAGGGATTCGAGCAGTTCCTTTACATAGCCGTAAAGGGGAGAAATACGAATCTGTAAAGCTTCTTATGCACTTCGATTTTGTTTGAAATCAGTTCTGCGTCGTTATGGCACAGAAGAAATGCTACGATGATGTAAAAGCCTTTGTTTGTGTTTACATTATGTGTAAATTTTTGTGGGCTTTGTGTATGTATTTGGTGATACATTTAAGTAGTTCTCTCTGTGTGATCTGAATACGAGGTCGTGTACCTGGCAGTGTAAATTTGTAAGGTTGAAAAGTGAGAACAGGAACAGTTATGTTTCCACAATAAAAGTTGAAAGCTTTGCAGTATCTGATATTTTATTTACGCACAAAATAATCCTTGGGCTCCATGGGCCCATCCAATATTTTAGGCCCAATAACCTGTCAACCGTTTTACCAAATTCCGAATCCGAATAACAGAGAGTCCCAGCGCCTGGCGCTCAAAACCTCAGTCGACTCTGAAATCTGCCGCGCTCTGCAAAACTGAACAGATCACATCGCCAAACTAAAATCCCCAAAATGCCCTCAGCCCACCCGGACTCTGATACCGACTCCGATCAGAGCCAATCCGGATCTCAACCCGTACGACAACGCCACTCGGACCTCTCCGATTCCATTTTCCGATCCTACTTGGAATTCACAGGCCGATCAACAGCCACCAACGCAGACCTCTCCAAGATCCAATCATTCCTCACATCATCGTCCTCCGGCGCTCTATCATGTCTGATATGCCTGGAGCGGATCCGACCCACCGACCCGACCTGGTCCTGCACCTCCGTCTGTTTCTCGGTCTTCCACCTCTTCTGCATCCAGAGCTGGGCCCGCCAGGCCTCCGACTTGTCCGCCTTACGGGCCTCCACGCGCCTCCCCATTTCTTCTCAGAAAGCTACCGAGGTATCCCTCTGGAACTGCCCCAAATGTAGGGTAGAGTATCCCCAGTCCCAAATCCCCAAGACTTATTTTTGTTTCTGTGGAAAACTCGAGAACCCACCTAGCGATGACCCATGGGTTCTGCCCCACTCGTGTGGAGAGGTCTGCAATAGGCCTCTCAAGCACAGATGTGGCCACCATTGCTTGCTTCTTTGCCACCCGGGTCCCTGCCCGTCCTGCCCGAAGCTCGTAGATGCTCGATGCTTTTGTGGGTCTGTGCAGGACGTTCGGCGATGTGGGTTTAAGAATTTCTCATGTAATAATGCTTGTAAGAAGTTGTTGGCTTGTGGTGTCCACCGCTGCTCCCATATATGTCACGAGGGGCCCTGCCCGCCTTGCCGGGTTCGGGCATTGTACCGATGCCAATGTGGGAAGAGAGAAGAGGAGAAGGAGTGTTGCGAAAGGCTTGATTTTAGGTGTGAGGAACCCTGTGAGAAGGTGCTTGGGTGTGGGCAGCATAAGTGTAGTAAAGGGTGTCATTCGGGGGAGTGTGGACCATGCCCATTTCAGGGGAAGAGAACATGCCCCTGTAGAAAAAGAGTGCACGAAGGACTGTCTTGCAAAGCCTCCGTGCCTTTGTGTGGTGCAACTTGTGATAAGATGCTTAGTTGTGGCTACCATAGGTGTCCGGAGAGGTGTCATCGTGGGCAGTGCATTGAGACTTGCAGATCAGTTGTCACTAAGTTGTGCCGGTGCGGGGGCCTAAAGAAGGAGGTATGAAATCTGCTGTTTTGGTTAAATTTGGATGCCTTTTGATTGTTTTCGATTATGAGTTCGCTAAAAGCTAGTGCAATTTGAACTAGAATAGGTTCCTTGTCATCAAGATTTGTCATGCGAAAGGAAGTGCCAGGGACTAAGGGACTGTGGGCGCCACGCTTGTAAGCGCCGCTGCTGTGATGGGGACTGCCCACCGTGCTCAGAGGTTTGTGTTTCCTTTTAGCTTTCTTATTTTAGGTCTGCAAATAATTTGTTTTTGTATTGATTTTTGAACCTATTAGATTTGTGGCAGAAAGCTTCGATGTAAGAACCACAAGTGTCCATCTCCATGCCATAGGTATGTTACCCTATCACGTCGCTGAGCTCATTATGGCCTGTAATCGGCGTTATAAACGTGTGTCTTTTCTTGCTATTAGGCTCATTGTTTAAAGCATTTTAATCAGCTTACCAGTCTAACAAACCTCCATTTAGGGTAGAATAATTCACATATGAAAACTATGTAAATTTAATATTAATCAGCGTACTAGTGGCAGATTTTCAATTTTAATTTTGATGGCAGTGTGGATCGATTATATCATGTATATTATTCAAGAGAAGTCTCCATTAGTTAAGTTATGAGAAATTGAACTTCAAATGATCAGTCTGGCATTGCGTTCTCAGTCTTAAACTTAAGTGAATTTGTAAAAAGAGTGATAGATATTTCTATTTGTATTAAAAGAAAGATAAATGAATAGTTTGCATTTCAAATAGTTTGAAGCCTACGGAAAATTGAAACTTTTAGTTTTTGTACTTCTAAAGTGCTGTTTTGTTTCTGCAGAGGTGCTTGTGCTCCTTGCCCAGTGATGGTGACAATTCCATGTTTATGCGGCGAGACACACTTTGAGGTGCGATTTTTGCCATTGCGGGTTATTAAGTACAAATCTTTGTATCTTTCTTATGACTGCTGAAAACGCATTTTAACTCTTTGGTCTTTTCATTCTTTATGAGTAGACATCTTTTCTGATTCCTTTTGCTGTATTTGTTCTTTGTTTCCTATCATTTCAAAAAACAGACCTGGTTGGTATCATTGCATAATGAAAGTGTACTTATCAAATTCGTCTGAAGAGTACTTGCCACTTTCTTAATTGACTTTTGTTCAGGTTCCTTGTGGTACTGAGATGGATCAAAAGCCTCCCAGATGCCGTAAGCCATGTTCTGTTACTCCTTTATGCAGGCATGGAATCAATCGCAAGGTACTGCAGGTTTCTTTGGCTTAATTTCTCTGAAATATTATTTTTATGAGTTCTTTAGAGCTTTAAAGAGTGTCTTAGATTTACTTTGGCATAAGCGTTGGTTCTTGAAACTGATGGTGTGACCATTATTGTGCAACTGATGGTGTCTATGCTGTCCTAACATTGTTATGAATGTGCAACTGATAGGTAGACTGACTGTAGTTGAACAGCTGGTTTTAGTTGTATCTGCTTCTCCCAAAATTTGGATCTTTTTTCTTTTCTTTTCCGTATTTCCTACATTTCTTTCTTTTTTATTATCTATTTAAGACAAGGAGACGTCTATATAACAATTCATCTCATGTTCTGGTAGTGACCATTGTCTTTGTTCTTTCCCTAGCCACACAAATGCCATTATGGAGCTTGCCACCCATGTAGGGAACTTTGTGAAGAAGGATACCCATGTGGCCATAAGTGCAAGCTAAGGTAAGCAGGATTTCCAGCATATTATTGTTATTGTAATCCCTTCTGGTGTTTAGCTCTAATCTACTCTTTTATACAACTATTTTTGAGCAATTCATTTCTTTTTAATATTTAGGTGTCATGGTCCTAAACCTCCTCCTAATCCAGAATTTACATTGAAACCGAAGAAGAAGAAGTCCTTTCATCAGAGTGAATGTACTCCTGGTTCTCCATGCCCTCCATGCCCAGAACTTGTTTGGAGGTCATGTGTTGGCCAGCATTCTGGAGAGGAGAGAATGGTTTGTGTTTGCTGGCTGAACTTTTCCACTCAAAGTACTTGACTTTATTATATCATCTCGGCCTCATATATTCTCCTAAATTCTACTGTCATTTCTTTGTCTCTTGTATCAGATTGTCTGCTCAGATAAAACACTATTTTCCTGCGATAACTTGTGTGGAAATCCTCTACCTTGTGGTAATCACCTTTGCACTAAAACTTGTCACCCACGCAAGAGTCAGTCTTTGCCATCAGTCCAGCAAGCAAGAAGCGAGCCTTGTGAGAAGTGTCATCTTTCTTGCGAAAAGGTGTTGTTTATTTCTTCACATTATACCGCTCTGCTGATTTCTTTAGGTTCCCTCCAGTAATCGTTGGTTGGAGTGCCTTCCATGAAAAAAAATCTTTTACCATGGCTTTCCTAACATATTACATAGGTTGCATGATTGCTATAAATGTCTTGATTCAGGAGAGGGAGCCTGCATGTCCTCATCCTTGTCCCTTGCCATGTCATCCAGGAGATTGCCCTCCTTGTAAGGTGCTTGTAAAGCGATCATGTCACTGTGGATCCATGGTCCATGTTTTTGAGTGCATATATTATAACTCCTTGTCTGAAAAAGAGCAAATGGCTGCTCGTTCATGTGCGGGGCCTTGTCATAGGTAATGGAAATGTGTTTTCATTCTCTTGTTCTGTTGTATTCCCTGTTATTTGGCAATTTGACTCCATTCTACTAAAGAAAACACTGTTTTCGCTTATTAGTTATTATGCTATCTTCAATATTATTCCGGTTTCCTTAGAGTTGGTGTTCATTGTGCAGAAAGTTGCCTTATTGTAATCATTTGTGCCCAGAGATTTGTCATCCTGGTCAATGCTCATCGCCTGAGAAGTGTATAAAAAAGGTGCTCATCCATCTTTCTTTATATAGGAGAGAAGAATTCGAAATCGAAATTGCTCCAGTTTTTCTGACTTGATTTGTAACGTGATATGCAAGGTTACTGTTCGGTGTGAATGCCAGAGCTTGAAAAAGGAGTGGTTATGTCACAATGTGCAGGCAGCCTACCGCAATGCTGGTTCTGATCCCAAAGATATACCTAAAAATCAGTTTGGACTTGGACTCATTCCTTGTAATTCTAATTGCAAAAGCAAGCAAAAGGTTATCGATTCAGAATTACAGTTGCGGAGACCTAAAGCTGCAGAGGTAATATCATCAAATTCAAACTATGTAGTCTAATTTTCGGGTCCACATCTATGAATGTAATGTCAATTTTTGTCTTGCAGGTGAAGGAACCAGAGACCGATAAGCAAGGAACAAAGAGGAAGAAAAGGCGCGAACGTATCCAAGAAGTGAAGCAAGTCTCGACACTCCAAGTACGTATTTACTTGAAAGAGACCCTAATTACTTCCAACTGCCTCTTTAGTCTTTATTCACTTGCTAAACGGCACTCTTCATTCCAACAGAAAATCGGTTCGATTGTCAAGCGGTTTCTTCTAGTTGTGACCCTTCTGCTGGTTTTAGTTGCTGTGTCATACTACGGCTATAAGGGTCTCCTTTGGCTCAATGATTGGATGAATGAAGTTGAAGACAAGAGACAAAGAAGACAACCCCGATTCTAACCATTGCAAATCTCGGCAAGGGTAATATAGTACATTATACTCAAATACTCATTTTTGTCCTCACCAGACGTTCTTTTTCGTTGCTTTCACCAATTCGGTAGATGCACTCACTCATCTGATGGCTCCAATAGTGCAGAAATTGATTTTTAAAATTAGCATCCAAATCTACATCATCGGATTACGGCTCCATCATGTGGATGCACCCATATCATGTGGATGCACCCATTGAATCATCACCGAATTCTTTATGCTGAAAATAGTCAAAAATTTTCTCCTGATATTGTGTATCTCAAATTTAGATGTGTTTACTAAGTCTTGGCGTTCTTTGTATTTGTGCCAACTTTTTTGTACAAGTCAAGTAAACTTTATTCTTAAAGGGATCATGAGTTTCCACTTTCGACGTGAGGATCGGTGTATAAAAAACTGAATGTTTCCAATTTCCAGTAGATTTTGATTGGTTTGTTAATTTAGCTTAATTTCGACGGCGCAGACACGGTCAAACAAAATCGATATGATGGCGGCGTAGGATTTATTGAAATTGTACACGTGTGTATGGCCAACAACACGTGCTTGACTTGTTCCTCAGCAGCTTCCTAAAACAAAAACAAAAGCAAAAGAAGGTCCTCCTGTCTCAATCACGTACGGGAGAGATTGTTATTTTGGTATTGTATTACGATTTGTAGTGTATCTAATTTACTTATTGGATAATATGAGAACATATATTTACAATACTCTAAAAAACGTGGAACACTAATATCACCTATATCGTAATGCATGGACTGCACTATGTAACTGTAGTACAATATCATTTAACAATTTACTTGTTATGGGCTCATTTAGTGAAGAATATGGGAACCGATTGAATAATTCTTCAAATTATAGGAAATTTTGAAAGAAAAAAATTGAACTTCAAAATTTCAATCTCATATTAGGAAAGTTCGCATCAAATATATCATAGGAAAATCAAACTCAAAAAAGAGAAAATTCAAAATTATTTCTCCAACCCGTAACATCAAATGTTAGAATTTCATATGAATCTTATAACTCCAAAATCCAAAATCCAAATTCGAAAGTTTGAAAAATGAATTGCGAAACCCTAATCTCATATTGTGAGAGTGCACATCAATCTTATCATAGAAAAACTAAACTCAAAAGAGAGAAAGTTCAAATTTTTTTTTTTAACTCGTAATATCAAACGCTAGAATTCAGATGAACCTTATAACACCAAAATCCAAACTCGAAATTTTGAAGAAAAAAAAAAGAACTTTGAAACTCTAATCTCATATTGGGAGATTTCACATCAACCTTATCATAGAAAACCAAACTCAAAATGGAAAAAATTCAAAAATTTTCTCTAATCCGTAGTATCAAGTGCTATATTTTATATAAACCTTATAATTCCAAAATCAAAATTTGAAATTTTGAAGAAAAAAAAATGAACTTTGAAACCCCAATCTTATATAGTGAGAGTTCACATCAACCTTAACAAAGAAAACTCAAACTCCAAAAGAGAGAAAATTCAAAATTCTTTTTCCAACCTATAATATCAAACGCTATAGCTCATAATAAACTTATAATTCCAAAATTAAACATCGAAATTTTGAAAAAATAAAATATAATTTCGAAACTCTAATCTCATATTGTGAAATTTCATATCAACATTAGCATAGAAAAACCAAAATCAAAATGGAAAAAATTTAAAATTTTTCTCTAATCCGTAATATCAAGCGCTATATTTTATATAAACCTTATAATTCCAAAATCAAAATTTGAAATTTTGAAGAAAAAAAAATGAACTTTGAAACCCCAATCTCATATAGTGAGAGTTCACATCAACCTTAACAAAGAAAACTCAAACTCCAAAAGGGAGAAAATTCAAAGTTCTTTTTCCAACCTATAATATCAAACGCTATAGCTCATAATAAACTTATAATTCCAAAATTAAACATCAAAATTTTGAAAAAATAAAATATAATTTCGAAACTCTAATCTCATATTGTGAAATTTCACATCAACATTAGCATAGAAAAACCAAAATCAAAATGGAAAAAATTTAAAAATTTTCTCTAATCCGTAATATCAAGCGCTATATTTTATATAACCCTTATAATTCCAAAATCAAAATTTGAAATTTTGAAGAAAAAAAAATGAACTTTGAAACCCCAATCTCATATAGTGAGAGTTCACATCAACCTTAACAAAGAAAACTCAAACTCCAAAAGGGAGAAAATTCAAAATTCTTTCTCCAACCTGTAATATCAAACGCTATAGCTCATAATAAACTTATAATTCCAAAATTAAACCTCGAAATTTTGAAAAAATAAAATATAATTTCGAAACTCTAATCTCATATTGTGAAATTTCACATCAACATTAGCATAGAAAAACCAAAATCAAAATGGAAAAAATTCAAAAATTTTCTCTAATCCGTAATATCAAGCGCTATATTTTATATAAACCTCATAATTCCAAAATCAAAATTTGAAATTTTGAAGAAAAAAAAATGAACTTTGAAACCCCAATCTCTTATAGTGAGAGTTCACATCAACCTTAACAAAGAAAACTCAAACTCCAAAAGAGAGAAAATTCAAAATTATTTCTCCAACCTGTAATATCAAACGCTATAGCTCATAATAAACTTATAATTCCAAAATTAAACCTCGAAATTTTGAAAAAATAAAATATAATTTCGAAACTCTAATTTCATAATGTGAAATTTCACATCAACATTAGCATAGAAAAACCAAAATCAAAATGGAAAAAATTCAAAATTTTTCTCTAATCCGTAATATCAAGCGCTAGATTTCATATAAACCTTATAATTCCAAAATCAAAATTTGAAATTTTGAAGAAAAAAATGAACTTTGAAACCCCATCTCATATAGTGCTCTTCACATCAACCTTACCAAAGAAAAACCAAACTCCACAAGGAGAAAATTCAAAATTATTTCTCCTTCTCCAACCTGTAATATCAAACGCTATAGTTCATAATAAACTCATAATTCTAAAATTAAACCTCGACATTTTGAAAAAAATAAAATATAACTTCGAAACCCTAATCTCATATTGTGAGAGTTCACATCAACCTTACCATAGAAAAACCAAATTCAAAATGGAAAAAATTCAAAATTTTTCTCTAATCCGTAATGGCAAACGCTAGATTTCATATAAACCTTATAATTCCAAAATCAAATTTTGAAGAAAAAAATGAATTTTGAAACCCCAATCTCATATTGTGATAGTTTACATCAACCTTACCATAGAAAAACCAAACTCAAGATAAAGAAAATTCAAAATTCTTTCTTCAACCAGTAATATCAAACGCTATAGTTTATAATAAACTTATAATTCCAACATTAAACCTCGAAATTTTGAAAAAATAAAATATAACTTCGAAACCCTAATCTCATATTTTGAGAGTTCACATTAACCTTACCATAGAAAAACTGAACTCAAAATGGAAAAAATTCAAAATTTTTCTCTAATCCGTAATAGTAAGCGCTAGATTTCATATAAACATTTTAATTCCAAAATCAAAATTTGAAATTTTGAAGAAAAAAATGAACTTTGTAACCCCATCTCATATGGTGAGAGTTCACATCAATCTTACCAAAGAAAAATCAAACTCCAAAAGGGAGAAAATTCAAAATTATTTCTCCAACCTGTAATATCAAATGCTATAATTCATAATAAACTTATAATTCCAAAATTAAACCTCGAAATTTTGAAAAATTAAAATATAACTTCGAAATCCTAATCTCTTTTTGTGAGAGTTCACATCAACCTTACCATAGAAAAGCCAAACTCAAAATAGAAATAATTAAAAATTCTTTCTCCAATCCCTAATGTCAAACGCTAGAATTTATATGAAACTTATAATTCAAAAATTCAAACTCAAAAATTTGAAGAAAAAAAGGTGAACTTCGAAACCTCAATCTCATATTGTGATAGTTCACATCAACCTTACCATAGAAAAATCAAACTCAAGATAGAGAAAATTCAAAATTCTTTCTTCAACACGTAATATCAAACTCTGTAGTTCATATTAAACTTATAATTAAAAAATCAAATCTCTTATTTGAAAAAATAAAATTTAATTTCGAAACCCTAATATCATATTGTGAGAGTTCAACCTCACCACTGAAAAACCAAACTCAACATAGAAAAAATTTAAAATTATTTCTCCAATCCTTAATATCAAACGCTATAATTTATATGAACCTTATAATTCAAAAATTCAAACTCAAAATTTTGAAGAAAAAAAAAAACTTTGAAACTCCAATCTCATATTGTGAAGGTTCACATAAATCTTAACATAGAAAAACCAAACTCAAAAGGGAGAAATTCAAAAAAATTTCTCTAATTCTGTAATATCAAACGCTAGAGTTTATATAAATTTTATAATTACAAAATTCAAACTCGAAATTTTGAAAAGAAAAAAAATTGAATTTTGAAACCTCAATCTCATATTAAGAGAGTTCTTATCAACCTCACTATAGAAAAACCAAAATAAAATGTAAAAAACAAATTCAAGATTCATTATTCAATCCACAATATCACACGTTAGAATTCACATAAACGTCATAATTCAAAATCCAAACTTGATATTTTGAAGATAAAAAAAATATTTCAACTTCGAAACCCAATATTATTTGGTTAGTTTACATAAACCTTACTCTATGTTAAAACTAAACTCATAATAGTTAAAAGTCACAATTCATTCTTCAATCCCAATATCAAACATTCAAACGCTAATTTTCATATAAACCTCATAATTCCACAATCCAACTTGAAATTTTGGAAAAAAAAATTTGAACCTCAATACACCAATCTCATTTGTAAGAAGGACTCAGAACTCACATCAACCTACTAAAACAAAACCAAAACTTAACATCATTCCCCTTTTGATCATCACCATCTCCATCTTTTCTCATTAACCAAAATTAGAGCCAAGTAAAGATTTAGCTTGTTTATTAAAACAATTTGGTTTTGGATGATATTTAAATCGATCCAAATCATGCCCACGCATACATACTACCTATCAAACGAACTCGACAGTGTCATTTTCTTGTGAAATATAAAGAAATAACACTACAACATGAAAACGTAAACTAAAAAATACTATTAAACTTTAGTATTAATTGTGAAATAAAACGTAATTGAATTACAGAATTTACAATGCTCTAAGTAGGGCCTAATCCCTACCAAAACAAAGACTTATAGTAGGCATCACCAGCAATCCAATAAACCGTGGAGACCCTTAAGAGTTAGTAAATCTTGACTTTATACTGTTCAGATTTGTAATGAAATTTGAGTTTGTTGTGTTTAAAATTTCAAAGTCATGAAGGTCCTTCTCCTTCATTAATTAAGTCTTCTCCTTCTGGCTTCCTACTTCAACACCCTCCTTTTTTCCCTACACCATACCTACAGTGTTGAGAAATTTGTGTCATCTTCATGTGTAAAACCCTAGCAATTTTATATCCAATATTTCAAATTCACATGGCATGTAGCAATTGAAATAAAATATATTCGAATCAGGGACCATCAATTGACATAAAAGTTGTAAACACATATGTTTATTCGTTCCCTCAACTGATTGATTACCTATTGTCGACAAAGCAAATAATTTCGATTGGGCAATACGCAAACCTCTCGGTCCTCTCGAACCGCCCACTAATCGATAGGGTCTAGCAATCTAACCACAAGTCCACATGGACACGTGTCGTCAACAATGTCCAACCATCGAATAAATGAAGAGACATCTCCGAAAAAGGGCTAAGACTGCCTTGCCCTTACCCTATCATAAATAAGAGGCTTTCCCATACTTAAGAGGTAACTTTTTTGCCAAAGGGGCATGTAGCTCGGTGGTCTCAAATTCCTCGACCTCTGACGACATAACCTGTACAGTTATAGTAGAATATCTTGTATAAAAACAAAGGTACTTTACTACTTTATTATTAATATGTTAAAATATTATGATCTTCTTTTTTATACGATAGGTTACACTTGACAAGTAAGATGTAGACGTTGAAGTAAAAATGTGATTATTAAATTAGTTCATTTTTTACATGAATATTTTATATACAAATAATAACCTAAATTACAGATCATAACTCGTAACTCATCTAGCGTCTCAATAAATACACGATCGAAGCGAGGAGGTGGGTCACCGGCCACCCAAGTCCACGGTTCATACTTTCATATTCATATCTGTATTTATTACAAAAATAACAGCACCATGAGTCTACATATTAATTAATACATAAATGTTTATGCTTTTCTTATTAAAAGCTCGCGACAAGCACCGCTTGTGATTCGACGGAATCGATTAACAACTAAAGAGTGCAGAATTACACGTGTCAAGCAATCATGACGCCAACTGGGCTTATCCGATTCGGCGGCTTTCTTTGAAGCTTCCAAGTCAAACTGCGAGCGTGTAAAGTGTAAACCCAGACCCTCGGTCAAAGTTATGGACTACTATTTTTTCCTCACCCTTTCCCGCTGGGCCATACTTGTTAAGTCTTTTTATACGAAAATTAAATCTGATGGTCACTAGAAATTATTGAACGGTATCATATCATAGTTTCCAATGTGTTTAGAGTATGAATTATGTAAATTAAATATTTTACAAAATCATAATTTTTCTATAGTTATTAAAAAATAATAATAAAATTGAAACTCAATTATAAACGTGTGAGTGTGTGTGTTTCTAAATACTGTCACAATGAGATCCCGAATTGAGTGTACTTTGCTTGTTTTGCTTCTGCTCTCAAGTACAGAGCGCAGGCCTCGAAAATCTTTTTGGCTCACTTGATGAGATAAAGCAGAGAAAGAAAGCACATTTTTTGTGCTTTTTACTTTTTAGAATTAGAAAAGCGAAACCTTGGTTCACATTCTTTGGGTCTCTCTCATTTTGCTCCTTCCTTTGGCACGCCTTTGTGTGTGTGTGTGTGAACGAGGCCAGCCACCCACAGAAAAAAAGAGTACACAAACTCATTCTTCACATTTATTGCCACATACATTCCCAACCAAAGTCATTTCCCCAAGTCTTATTAATGACTCATTTTATCTCAATTGGTGCAATTTGCCTATTTTTCTTTAGATTTGTCAAATTTTGAAAAAATGTATCAAAAAATTAGTTATGATGAATACATTTTAATAGCCGAAATATGATCTCTTTGAATGAAAATTTTGATGAAATTGCTCTAAAAATGTGAGGAAATTGCCCTAAAAATGTGTGTGTGAATAGGAGAAATTGACTGAAGCGGAAAATTGAAAAGATAAAACAACTTTAAAGGGGAAATTGACAAATTGTTCTAAAAGAAATATAACCAGTCGAGAGTCGATGCATAAAACAACTTTAAAGGGGAAATTGACAAATTGTTCTAAAAGAAATATAACCACTCGAGAGTCGATGCTTCAAGCTTTAATTAAAGCTCGAATTCCTCCCGAGTGGTAAAATTTCTTAAAGTTGAAAATACAATGAACAACCGAAGTGTAGAGAAAAAATCAGGCCTCATCCCTTGAAAACTGAAAACCAAGACTCTGTTTTTCTAGCTGTTAGTGTTCACAAAACTCTACACTACAGCTCAATGTTAGATATCCAACTCCTAACTTAACCAAAATTATCCGAAAAAATGTGATCAAAATAATTCATTTTTTTTTTCTGTATGTGAAGGGACATTGTTACTCACACTACTCAGCAGAGACAATTGACATTGCACCACTTGAGATGCTGCCATGGCTGTCTTCACAAAGACTAAAAGCCCTCTCCAAATTGGCAACAATGTCAGCCATTGTTGGCCTATCTTTCCCCTCCAAATTCACACAATGCATTGCCGTATACGCCACCAGCTCCACCGCCTCCGCCTCGTTCACCTCCGGCGGCCCCACCCTCCTGTCCAAAACCCTCACCAACTCCCCCTCCATAATCGCCGGCACCGCAAAGTCCACCACACTGATCGGCGTCCCTCCATTGTCCCCGTCTTTGAAAATCGCCCTCTTCCCGGTCAAGAGCTCCAACAGCACAACCCCTAGCCCATACACGTCACTCTTCGCCGTCAACAGATTGAGCCCGTAATATTCGGGATCAATGTAACCAACTGTCCCGGCCGCCTTCATCGGCCGGGTATCGGAATCTCCGTCCGGCTCCATCAAAGACAACCCGAAATCAGAAACCCTCGCTGTCCAATTCGCGTCGAGCAAAATGTTTGATGATTTTATGTCCCTGTGAATAATCGGAGGCACTGCATAATTGTGCAGATACTCAATCCCTCTGGCTGCATCCAATGCGATTTTGATCCTCATTTTCCACGAATTCAACATGCTGCTACTTCTTTCCAGATTGTTCTTATTATGTAAATGATCATAAAGAGCTCCATTTTTCATATGTTCATAAACCAAAAGCCTCTCCTCTCGTTCTTCGCAGTAGCCAACGAGCCTCACAAGGTGTTTGTGATGAACCCTTGACAAGAAGGCCAATTCTGAATCAAATGCGCTTTCCTTCTCTTGAAATTTCTTTGTTTTGGTGGCGGTTTCGCCTCTTTTGATGGCGACTTCCCGGCCGTCGGCGAGCTTCCCCTTGTAGACGACGCCGAAGCTGCCGGCGCCGATTTTGTTCTCCATTGAGAAGTCGTTGGTGGCGGCTACGAGCTCGGAGAATGTGAATTCCTCTGCCCTGTCGGGGTGCTTGGAAGAGGTGCCACTCCTCTGCCGCCGCATGATCAGAGACCCTTGGCGGCGGATGGTGGAGGATCGCGACGGCGGGCTGTTGTTTGATGTTGTGCCATTGTTGGAGCTTGGAGCTCTGGTGATTGTGGGCTGAACTGAATTGTGAATTTTTTTGTCCCCAAAACAAACGCCTGTCCATAAACAATAAATAACTGTGCAAATACCTGCAAAGCCTCCAATGGAACCCACAATGGCAAACACCAATAAACCGGTTGTTAAAGCCTTGGATGGAGGTGAGGCTGACGGCGACGGGGGTAATGGAAGCTCTGGTGTCGGCGGCGGCGGCGGAGGGCGGGGGAACGAATTTGAAAGAATACAAGGCCTGCAAATGTTACCTGAACCGTCACAGAGCATCTGAGATCGGGGATAAATTCCACAGTCGGTGCAAGGGGTTTGGACGCAAGGGCCGGGAAGAATTTCCGGCAAATTGAGCTCGGCGCTTGAGCTTAAATTACCGGAGAGAGCAGGCCAACCAGGGCCCCAACAAATAATCGAAAAATTACTTGTCGTCAATCCGCAAGTAAAATTCAACCCAGAAGAAATAATTTCAAAGGACACACCTTTAGTTTCATTGACTGAAAATTGGCCTCCGCCACCCCAACAAATGACCGACTGGTTTGAAGTTCTGATTGCGCAGCTGTGGGAAGCTCCGAGGGCCAAAGCAGAGTACTCAAATGGCGACCCAACAGGGGCGTTTAATTGGCCCTGATCGTTGCTCCCTTGGCAGACTATAAGTCCGGTGGTGTTGAGCCCGCACACGTGCGAGCCGCCGGCGACAATGCTTGCCATTGACATGTTTTGAAACCCATTTTCGATTTCATTTGCAATTGAAGAGCTATTAGTCCCCCAGCAGCGGACCTGGAAGGTGGAATTCAAAATTCCGCAAGAGAAGCCTGACCCGGATGAAACTGACACGAATTGGTCCGACTCAGATGGTGAATTTGGTCTCCAGCATTTGGCAGCGCCGGTACCGACCACTGTGGCGCAGATATGGTAGTCGCCGACTGAGAGATTTTCTAATAAAACGGTTTGGTTGAAATAAAGGCGTTTAGCCCGAAACGTGGAGTTTAGGGATGAGAGGTTGTCCCAACAGAGGAAGGTTTGTCCACCGGTGCGGAGGCCGCAAAGGGAGGTCCGGCCGCCGGATATGGCAGAGAATGAGATGCTGGGCTCGACGGAGATGATTTCTCCGCGGCGGTAGCAGACGATGCGCTGGTTTGGTTGTCCTGAAACGACGCCGCATACGGTGCCGGTGTCGGAGGAGATTGCGAGGGTGGAGCCGGAACCGAGGGCATGAATAGTTGATAGTGGGTTGGTGGAGAGAATTGCGGTGATGATGAAAGTGGTGAGGAAGGCGAAGGGTAGTTTCGTCATAGAAAAGAGCGGGGCTTGACGGCATGGGTGGTGGTCTGGTGTGCGGCGCCGTCGTAGTTCATCGGTGGAGCCTGTTTGTCGTTTTAGATGCGCACACACAGGGACGGAAGAAGAGAGAAATCTAAGGCAGATTTTGAGAATTCAGAAACTGATAAATAAACTCTGTCACTCAGGTTTGTTTCAGAGCATTTATATAATTCGTTTCATTTCTTAAAAAATGTTCCTTTTTAGGTTTCCACATTTTTCAAAATTAGCTCTGTTCTTTTTTCAATGTTGGACTTGGAAGTTGGACCCAATATTTATCCCTTTTTAGAAATTTTATATGTTTTCTTATAACAATATATCATATCTACCATCGTAAAACAAAAATAAAAAAATAAATCCATTTAAAATAAATTTTTTTTCTTTTTGAATGTAGTCATTGATGAAGAGAGTTCAACTTTTTTTCGTAAATATAAATTTTTTGGAAATGTTATGAATTGTGGTGCATATAAGCTTACCGTTTTCCTCTAAACAGAATGTTTATTAGTCGAGGAAAAGAAAAAATAAGGTAATTAATGGTGCATAAAGAAACAAAACAAATAGTATAATTGTCTTAAATAATATTTTTTACAACGATATTAGGTAATATGTATGTATATTTATATATATATATATATATATATATATATATATATATATATATATATCGATTTCGTTATTTACGATAATAGTATCTGAGATTTAGAGGTCTCACATGATATATCAAAATTTTATTCACACGCGGTATAATCATTATTAATCTTAAACAAATGTTTTGCTACAACAACATTGGGGAGATGAAATTATCTTACCAATTTATATATTTTTATATTAATAGTAATCTTTTTTTATTGGAATTAAGAGTCATCTTACACATGTTTAAATTTCATACTTTACATTTATTTTTTTAATTTTTAGTGTCATTTGTATTATCTTAAGATGTTTCAATAAAACATCTCTTCTAACAAAAAAAAATTGGTGTCATTTTTATGAAAGAGTTATTTACACAAACACTCCCTAAGGTTTTTTGTGTTTTCGCAAACACTCATTTAGGTTTTGGACCTTATACAAATACCCCTTTAGATTCCAAAAACATTACACATAAACTCATTTGTTAAGTGATTATCAATTAAAAACTGATATCAACCTAAAAATTGACAAAATTGACCTTCTACAGTAATATTTTCGTAATTAGAATGATAATATATCAAAATAACCATAAAAGGTATTTTAGTATTTACATAACTTATATTATATTTAATTAAAAAAATTTCATATTTTATGAATTATGTGTAATATTTTTGGAACCTAAGAAGTATTTGTACAAAATTCAAAATCTGATGGGACGTTTGTGAAAACGCAAAAAACTTCACGGAATGTTTGTATAAATAACTCTTTATGAAACTAGTGTAATAAATTAACAAAAATAAATCAGCCTTACGTTAGAAGTGGCAGGTGAAAAAACATAGCACGTGTGGCAAAATAAATCTGAGTAGCGCGCCTGAGAGGTGAACCACGTGCATTATGCATGCATCATGCAAAACATAAAATAGGATATTTTCAGAAAATGAAGAGATTTATGAGGCAGTGGGTGGTGACAAGTGACAACTAAGGATTCTTTTTAACAAAATATCCAGAAAGAATAAAAATCTACAATTATTATTAATTCCAGATAAAATTTTAAAAAGGAAACTAGTTAGTGATGAATTACGACAGTCGCTCCAAGATGAGGGGGTTGTGAAGATTCACACACGCATTTCAGCGCACCCCTAGTCACAATCAGAAGATACACTAGCAAAATATTGAACCCAAAACGTGCCAAAGATTTTGTACTGGTAATAGGTACACCTTAACCACTGAGCCTATCTGTTGTGATTTTCAGATGCAAAATGCTGAGAAAAAAGAAATACAAAATTGGGTACGTATTTTATTGATCCTAATTATTATCTTGAAAGCTAACAATAATTAAAAAATTTCGAATTCAAAATTCAAATTAAAAGCATAATCACTAATTCGTAATAATATTATCAAAGAGATTAATTTTCGTTGTAGGGGGAATTTTTCAAGAAAAAAAACATTCGAAAGTGAGGGGTGGTTTGGTATATTTGGCATATTAATTTGCAACTTTGTTGAGGGTAGAATATAGTCAAACACGTTTGGTAGAGACCAAATAAAGGTTTGGCATGTCACATTGGAAAGAAAATATGGGTGTCGTTTTTTCAGTGTACGAATTTACCAAATCTTTTTTTTTTTTCCAACATAAAGTTTGTTTTTTCTTTCACATTTTTGCATTTGAAGTTATATTCATAATTCGTTACGTGTGATCCACTTTAATGTTTTTAGCCAAATCTGACATGTTTAATTTGAAAAGAGCAACTCAATATATGATTTTGGTTTTTTCTATGCAAATATATCCATTGGATCTAGGTGATTGAGAAACTTCATTATTATTCATATGTGATTTCTGAATTTTATAAGTGTTTATTGAGTTTTGATATTATTAATTTACATATTATAATAAAAATGAACGATATACTTTTTTTTTATACAATGATGTGACGGGAGGGGGGTTACATTCAATGGTTGAGGATTGACATTTTTTATAGATAAATGTTTAGGGTTATTTTTTTCGACCAAAAAGAAATCAGTGATTTGATTTCATTATTCATTAAGACGTTAATGTTAAGAGATACATTTTATATAGACAATCATAATGACTGAAAAAAAAAAAGTAATCAATATAATAGCAATACCAATGGTTGAGAGAACTGTATGGGCATTTATATTATCTATTTTCTAAAAAAAAAAAAATACTCATACACTGAAATTTTCAATACTTAGTAGGTGAATGTGAAAATACGAAATAAATAAATTTTAAGAATTTTAACAATA
Organism: Oemleria cerasiformis; assembly: GCA_037349345.1. Lineage (NCBI taxonomy): Eukaryota > Viridiplantae > Streptophyta > Magnoliopsida > Rosales > Rosaceae > Oemleria > Oemleria cerasiformis. The sequence goes on along the minus strand of JAZGTL010000007.1, from coordinate 33,657,292 downwards.
TTAGTGTTATTTGCAAAATCATCAACAAATGAAAAATATAACAAAAAAATCACAAGAGGGTCTGGGACCCCTCTGGTCATCCTAAGGTTGCTCCGCTCTTAGGTTACATTATATACTTTGACTATCGGCTTCGCATTTTACGAGAGTCGAACCTGAAATCTCCCACATAACATACAGAAAAAAATATTATTAAACCGTAATACTAAGTGGCAAGAATAAACAATATTGATATATTTTATTTGTATATATAGTATCAAAATAATAAATACATGTATTATAAATGGTGAAATGGTAATTATACACTACATGAATGTCTTTTTCTTTTTTTCACTACTACATGACTGTGTTCTAAAATACACATGAAAAACAGGGGTGCAATTCAGGCTTGTTAGAAGGTCAACCTTTAACCCTCATTCATCTTCTACAATTCGGATTCAGGTTGAGTTCAGTTTGATGCAAGCTTGTTCGGGCCCAGATTAACTATTTGTTAAGTTTTCAAAATATAATAGTATCAATTAACATATTATAATAAAGATAAAAAATATTGTTGAAATTTCGATAATGAAAAATAAATTAATAATACGAGTTTTGTGTGTGAATTGTATTTAGTTGCATACGATCTGTTGAACTCCAAATGGATACAATCTTGTGCTTTTATCGAATCCCACAAATGGATGAAATTAATTGTTGTTGTAACACTAAGTTAATATAGGCCCCAAAAACATACGCTATATATTAAATGGAGAAAATATTATTGACCACATAAAAAGAAGGTCACCATATTAACAAAAATAGATAATTAGTGTTCAAATCATGCGAGAAAGGGTACCTAATGCAAAAATTATTAAGTTAATTATTTATGAAGTACTGTGTACATACACGTGTCTTGCTGGTGCGTGAAATGATCAGTGCTAATAATATATATAAGTGCATGCCTAATTGTATTTGGCTTGATTACTAATGGTCTTCCTTATGGACAGAATAAAATTAAAAGCAATGATGATCTAATTAAAACCATATAACCATTGGCGATGAAGATATCGAACCTTCTACTTTTGATGTCTTAATCAAATTTCCACCTTTGACGTGTGAAATAGTTCGACCAAGTCTTTCCCTCACGTAATGAAACAAAATTAGAAGACTGAGTTGTAAAGCATGATATACATAAGATAAGAGTCGCTCATGCAATTGACACGTGTTAAGAATTATTTGCGTTAACAATAATAATATTGGTCTATTTTATCGTTAATGTATTGAAAATCTCATTTCTACTAAGAGGCGATAGTGCATTGTAAGATTTATTTTGTACTAATAATTATAATATTAATTAATGTATCAGAATATAATAAGTTATTCTCGAAAACATGATATGCTTATATAAGAGTCACTCGCATCTTTAATTTGTCGACTTATTTCATTAACAATAAGTATTAGTCTTTTTGTATCCTCGATGCACTGAAATTTGTGTTCATATAATTTCTCACCCGTAGCATGCATCAAAATATGATAAGCTACTCCTCTTAGAAGGTTCGAAAGCTTCTTCTAGCTTTTGCTTTTAAGGACGGGGATTATCAAAATTTTCCTAAACTAATGAAAACAAGGTGGTAAATAAAAGGTTCTTTTTGAGTTTTGACTGAATCTTTAGTTTATTATTAGATAGATTTAAGGAATCTTTTGTAAACAGCTCAACAACAGAGGATTCAATTATTAAAAACTCAAATGGGAAAACGAGTAATAGATTCTTTTAGCAAAATGAAGGAGACAAAAGGAAAGGGAACAAAAGAAACAATGTGAAGTGCGAAGGAAAGTTGGGTGTGATTAGAGAGTGTAATAATTGTGGAAGAGAGTTGATATAAATTATAATAAAGGTGACTAACAACAAAATAATTGATGTTATTAGTGTCAGTGTAGTGTGTACTCTCATGATGGCTGTAGCGCAAGATTAGGACGGTGCTAATAAATAAATATAGGGAACCCCTTTTTATTTAAAATTTATGATTTTTCTTGTGCGCCATGCAAACCTAAAGGGGTTGTAAAGTTTGACTATTTGGAAATGTCACTAGCCAGGGTTGGTGTTGCCCACATTTGCCGCGATGCTAATCAAGTGGAGTGGAGTGGTGTTCTACCCAAGCCCGTTATGCAATTTATATCTTACTCAAACTTTGTAAGGAATCAATCATTAACGCCTGCCTTTGCAATTGGTTATGACTTATTATGCTCACAATATTTTGATCCTCATTTATCCACGTATTATTACTACATATTTAATATTGACTTACACACAGACTTTGCGTGGAGAAAAATTGGCATCTATACATATTCAATCAAATGTTGACCGGCAACAGATGGAGATATAATCATATGTCCAGCATAATCATGATACAGAATTTGGCCTTTTTGAGGTAATTCTTAAACAAAATGATGATTGAAAGTTGATGATGATGAAACTCAAAACAAAGTTAGTCAACAATTCTCTTACCATATGAGTGAGTTTATTTGATAAAAGTGAGTTTAATGTGGTTTTACTTTAAGAAATACCCTCTTTGAGAAAAGAAAAAAAGAACAAAAAAAAAAACCAAAAATTGACAACAAATGATCTTCGGCCTTGAAAAGAATAGTACTTAGGATAATGATGTGTGATCTTATAAAAAATTCTCGTTTCTTTAATTCGCTGAAAGCAATATAAAATACAAACACAATAAAATAAATTGAAAGAAGGGTGCCCCTCATGGCGTTGCTTTTTGCTTAGGGTAACATGATGAGGGACTAAACATGATGTCGGATTGCTGGCTAATCACAATTAACAAGACATCATTAACAAGAAGCTCATTAATTAACTGTCATGATTCATGAAGGCTGTTCTTGTTGTTGTGCCCCATTACGGGGGAGTGCCAGATCATTTTAGGGGCACAAAGATCAAATGTAGGGCAAGCTGAAGAATATGCAGAGGCTGTTTTGGTCCATTTTAATTCTGCAAGTTGCTGCAGCCCGACGAGAGAAAGAGGCATATGGAAGTTTCTCTTAACTTGCAGCTGAAGTCTAGTTTTAACAATCAAAATATCAAATAGAGCTTGAATGACAGTCCATATAAACATGAAACGGAGGGCAACTTTCAAACTATTGAAATAGAAGGTAGAAGAAGATAGGCTAGTCACGAAGGAACCCGATCCCTACCAACCCTACGATTCGTAGCGATTTCAAGAAATAAGTTTCCTTCATGAATAATCCATCTAGTTCGGTCAATTTGGACAATGAGTCGGCCTTTGACATATCTTCCAACTATTAAGTTATTCAATCCAATCCAAAGAATGGAACATGTTCTTGTAGAAAACAGAAAGGTTATTGATTGACACGAGGCTGTGAGGAAGGTATAAACTGCTACTAATTATTGGCAACAATTTCACAAAATTCTAATAAAATACATATAGAACTGCAAGCCTATAGACAAAAAGTTACACAAGAATTATCAGACAGTCAGTTTGTTCTTAACAAATCTACATACATGATCAGAGTGGTTTTCGTATCGACTTGAGCTCTGGCGAAAACACAGCATTCTATCAATAAATTGCAGTGAAGAGTGAACACACTGATGCTGTACAGAAAAAACCTGGGATTCTGAGGACAAGACACTGCCCTTGACGTTTGAACAAATTGCGCAAAACAAGATTTTTTCTTGGGTTGCATATACTTACAGCAAATAATCCTACTATTTCCAAGCAGTTGATGGAATCCCTTGCTTTTGAAACCATTCGGGCATGTGAAACCTTTCGTACAGCACAGGTCTCACGTCTTTCTGCTGCGAGAGGTGCTTGAGGAGTGGAAGAAGAACATCCAAAAGCTGAACGACCAGATTAGGATGAAATTAATGAGGAAGGGATCAAAGAGGTGAAAAACCGCGACGTAAAGTGATGAAGAGATGCTGAGTTTCCATAGTTTTGGTTTTTTTTTTTTTTTTACCTGAGTGTCGTGTATTTGGCCAGCAGAAAATGGAATGCATGGAATTCCATTCAGTGGTTGCAACAAGAAACTGAAAGGGTTGTTGTCGACTATAACTATTCGGCGCATATTCTTTGATAGGCCGGACAGATTCTTCACATGCTCCCGGTATTCCCTGTATTCATTCATCCAGCATTAGATGGTTTGCCAAACGAATCAACTTAATCTTCAGCTAGAAAGAACCAACGACCTTAAGACGTTTATAGCAACACCCATGTACGCAGATACGGGATTAAGACTTGAATCACTAAAACTTAGGAAGATATGCATAGAATATTGCAGTTGCTATCAATATGATCAGTGACAAAGAACAATGAGTCATTAAATAGGACGATCGAATCTCCAACTCAAATAACAAATAGCAATTTCAACACGACAATTTACATAGGCAAGAAATTGAGACAAAAATACCACAGGACTTACGTGCTGGTTGTTGAAGGACGATAGAGTCGGAAACTGAATAATTTATCCGCGTCTATTCTATCAACAAGAGGTCTAGCATAACCTGTAATCATTCAAAACCATAAACATCCCCAAAAAAAGGCAGATAAAAGAGAAGGGCCAAAAAGGAATTGAAAATTTGAAGTCATGAACAAACCTTCAAGACCAGCAGTGAACAACACAAGCTCTGCAAACTGACTAACTTGCTTTAAGAAGTCTTGCAACCCGGGACGCTCGAAGACCGTGACGTAATTGACCTTGGGCTTTCCATCCACTTCCTTCAAACCCCAACACACTCATGTAAACAACAAGCGTTCATCTTTTCGACGAACAACACAAGATAAAGAATGGAGTAAGAAATGATATTGATTGCTACTTATATGCAAAGGCACCTTGTCTGATGATACGCATTCGAGCTCAAACCACTTCAACCCACCTTCTGTTGCTTGATTTTTAACCACCGCGGGTAAGCTAGATGTCTCATACGCACATACTAGAGTTTCATCCAGGTCAAGAACTACCTGCAGCGGGTCTTCACTATCAGAATTTTATAAATCTGTCTACTGAATATCCTTGTCCATGATGAATAACTGATTCTCATTAATTCAATAATGATTAAGATTACAATATTTATCTTTAACCTGGAGCCAAAACTTTCACAAGAGAACCGCCTGTATTAATTTAGTTACATTCTGTTGAAACTAATTGAACTAACTAACACCTACTGTAACAGAAAAAAAACAGATGCTGTAACAGATTGATTAGGAATAGAACTAATATCTCTATCAATCCTTCAGTCCATTTTTAGTAAACTAATTCTGTTTCACCATTTGTGAATTAGCTGCATGATTTATATCAAACACTGTCAGCTGAAGTTTTGAGTGTTTGGATGAGTAGCTTAGTTCAATTTGTGCGCTACTTTTTTTCTTCGATCAAGTCGAAATTTGAGATATAAATTTCATAGATTTATGAAAATAATGCTTCCAGTAAATTAAATTTCTAGAAATGATGAAATTAAACAGAGGGTTCATAAACTGAGAGGTGCTAAAATTGAAATCCTTACCGTGAGTTTTTCGAAGATTTCGTCGGAGTCGGAATCTGGGGTGTCAGCGATTTCGACGGCGGGGGATTCGTGGACGTGCTCCGGCAACTCGACGTCCGGCAAGGATTTGAAGGAGGAAGAAGAGGCGGAGGAGGAAGAGACGAGGGGGTGGTGGCCGAGGGTTCTGAGGACTTGAAGGAAGATCTGGACGAAGAAGCCGAACCAGTTGAGAAGGGCTCGCCAGACTTGGAGAGTCTTGGGCGAGTACACCACCTCGCCCTGAGTCAACTCAGCCATTGTTGGTTGTCAGAGACTCGGAACCTGATTGATTGGGCCTTCTCTTCCTTCGTTCGTTAACTCTGATTCTCTCTCTCTAAACTCTCATCAACCAATCAAAATCTGTCTCTCTGTCTCTCTCTTGTTCCTTGTTTTCTCGGCGATGCTGCTTTCGACGAAGCCTAGAGAGACAGGGTCGGGGTGCGAACTGCCAAGTCGGACGCGCTTCGGCGGCGAGTGAGAGAGATTGAGGACAGTGAAATTGCACTGAATGGGGAATCAGCCACTGTGGAGGTGTACACGCGTGTAAGAGGAGCGTGGGTCGTAGACAGAAGAGGGAAAGTGAATCCTAGTCCCGCCAATCAGAAGAGACAATCTTTTCTTCTTTTAAGACCAACGATGTTGCTGTCGTTCGATGAAAATCGCCACCACTGAATTTTATGATTAAAGGTAGAAAAACAAATTTCGGCAATTGAAAATTTTGATGGGCCTTTCTCAATATTTTTGCTTATTTTATGCCATCACGAAAGAATAAACATTTCTACATTTCTGGAGTTGGTTGAACTTGGAATTGACAAGAAGAGTTTGTTAAGAGATTCTTTGGTCAACCATTGCAACATATAAGAATACTTACAAGAGCGTGATAAGAAAGATACACGAACAGATTTGAAACGCAACATCATAATAATGCAATTTATTATTGACGCTCATTACTCATTGGCATCTAAAAAGAACCAAATTTGATGCCATACAAGATTTTATTACATTTTCTATGACCTAAGTCACTCAGACATTGCTCATGGGAGCCTTTTTTGTACAAGAAAAGTATGAACATGTAACGTCAGCAAGAAAATATGTGACACAGACGATGCAAAACAAGGCATGACGAAACCAAAACTGAAATTCTGCTCACAAAACTTAATTTACAAACAAAACCAGGGAGGGAACCGAACTCCATTAGTTTAGATGGAACTTGATTCGTACGTGTAGGAAAGCCATGGATGCTCTAGCGCCTCGCTTGCAGTTGGGCGTCTCTGGGGATTGACCTCCAGCAACGTTTTAACAAAGTCGATAAACCCAATGTCGGTTACTTGCAGATGATTCTCAACTGAGGTCTCCTCAGGGATTATGTATTCCAGTTGGCTTGTCACCTGCATATAGGATAACAAGAATTAGTCCAAATGCATTTTCATCAAGAGAAACCGAAAAAAGACTACTCCTGGTCACATTAAGAGAGAAATATTGGTATATGCACCTCATTTATGTGGTAAAGATCTAGCTCATTAGTGAAGAACTTGTCGGTCTCCTGACCTTTCACTAACATATCCAAATCGATAGGACCCAGCATTCCAATCATACGTGCAAGAATCATTACAATCGCATCATTTGGAAACAGCACCTAATCAAAACATAGAAATTATGAACACAGCTCTATCTGATAAAGCTGATTCGAACATAACGAATAAGATCAAGCCAAGTAGAGACTTACTTCCCCGGAGCATAGCTCAGCCAAAATGCAGCCCAGAGACCACATGTCAATCTTCTCATCATAAGGGAGGCCGAGAATGACTTCAGGAGCTCTATACGATCGAGATTGCACATATAGGCACAAGTTGTCTGTACGAAAGCAGCTACTTCCAAGATCAATGATCTTTATTTCACATCTACTATAACTTTTTATAAGGATGTTTTCAGGCTTCAGATCGCAGTGAATAATTCCCAAGTGATGCAAGTACTCTAATGCCTCTAAACATTGACGGGTTATGGCCTGGTAAGGGAGCACCATTAAGTTCAATTCCAGCTGTGCTAATCCTAATTAATCTTTAAAGCAGCTGAAAATCCATGTTAATTTGTCGATGCAAAACATACCTGCAATCTTCTTATTGTGAAGTAAGCTTCTCCGCCCGATTCTTGACTGAATTTCTGAAATTCGTACAAGTTTGCCCGAAGGAGTTCACAAACAATGAAGAGATGCTCCTGTTTTTCATGAATAAATTTTGACAATCATAGGGTTATTAAACTTGAGGCTCGGAATGACAACTACCATGTCCGGCTCAAATGGAGCAAATTAAAACAATATTGAACTTCTTTTAATATTGCATTGGAAGGAAATACCTGATGATAGAAGTAGTCATAAAGTCGCAGAATGTGGCGTTCATCTGCAGGGTCATTTTTGTTGACAAACTTTAGAAGTTTAATCTCATCCAAACTCTGATCGAAAAACTCCTTATCGTTTTTAATGATCTTAAGGCAAACATCCACTCCGGTGTGAAGATCATGAGCCTGTATAACCTTGCTGAAAGCTGCCGAACCAAGATATTCTGTCACATAGTATCTGCTTGCAATTACGGTCTTTAGCACAATTGGAAAATCCTTGCTTTCTTCAAATCCAGTCCTGTAAGCGGCACAAAACATGAGTACAACTTAAAGCTAACTATCGATATACACATACATTAGCTCAAACGTCTATCAAAACACAAATACGAAAATACATGAGCTCAAATGTCTATCAAACCTGTTCTTTCTGTGTACGATTCTTAAGTCAAATATTTCATATTCATCCTCGTCCGCATTGTGCAGCAAAACGTCATCACTATCAACCCCATCTCCATCAGCAGCAGCCTCAGGCCCATGAGACTCTTCATTTACTTCACTGTCTCCAACTCCATAGCCATCAATTCCTTTTGACATTGCAACCTTACCCTCTAAACCAGAGGAAGCTTTAAAATTTTCAACCCTGTTATTTTTCGAATTCCTTTTAGGAGAGTAGTTAGAACTCTTGCTTACTTTATGAGTTGGAGCAGAACCAATATCGATTGGAGGAATGCCCAAAAGGTTTAATTGGAAATTATTCAAATCAGTGTTCTTCGAGCTGCGGCGCAAGCAATCTGAAGAATGTTCGCCATCAGCTCCAACATAGCAATTACAAAGGGTGGCTGAAGAAGCATGATAACCCTCGGGCTGAATTTTCTTAACAAAATGATAATAATCTGTCACATAAAGCTCACTTTGACCATCCATGGGAGAAATATTAGTAAGGCAACTCTTGTCCAAGAAATCTAGACTTATTTCTGACTGAAACACTTCGGATTTATAGTTCAGACCAGGCAGATTCTCGCTTTGCTTGTCTGAATTTGAAGTCATAATGAACTTATCCTCAGTGGGACAGGCAAAGAAGTCTGGCCCTTCAAAGCAAGGAGTCATGAAGGAGTCTACGTCGTCTCTCTCATCGTGCCAGAACAGGTCATTCTGCATATCAAAATCCGGGTAATCCCGGGCTGTGCCAAACTGCGAGAACCTATCAGATGAAGCTTTGGAACTGCTTGGAGACGTGGATCGAATTCCATATGGATTTGTAAATTCTGCAAAACACAAATGTCTGACTTCTCTAGTTCACTATCCACTAACAGAAAGAATCAATGGCAATATAATCACTAGAAAATCTTCGACTAAATTCAGGCTTAATTCAATTAACAGATTCGCGTAGCCACATTGACTAAAGCAGATGCCTTTTATGCACCCAAGTTCGAATCCCTCCACCGCAGTTTAAATTATGCACCAGAGTTCGAATCCTCAGTTCACAATTTAGATTAGTATAAAGTTCAATTCGAAAAATTCTAATAACAGATTGAAAGACAGTTGAAGTTACAATTCAATTTAAAATCTTAGAACACAAAGAACAAGCTAAAATGATAATTTTGAGCTTATAGAAATCAATGCAGACGCTGAATTTTGATGAAAGTCAATAACTTTAAACTACCTGAAGAGGAAGAGTACTTGTTAGAAGTAGAGGACCCCAAGCTCACGAACTCGTCGTCTTCATCGGAGCCCGATTTCGAGCATTCGCCGCCGCCGCCGGGAACATCACGTCGCCGGAAATTCGCCGTAATTCTAACCGGAGGCGGCGGAGGAACCATCGGGAATAAAAATTTCTCGTAATCAAAAGAACCCAGATCGCCTTTTTCAATCACGTCCTCTTTGAGAGCCGATTCGGCCTCTGAAAAGCCGTTTTTCCTCAGGAATTCGAGTACGGCGGAGACGTCTGCTTGGACCGCCATGGGCGTGGAAACTGAGAGCAAGGGAATTGGGGAGAGAAGCGATCAGTTCAGCAGGAGAATAAAGAGAAGTGGGAGGGGCAAAAGTGGAAACTATGACATGGTTCAGCGTTTGCATGCTTGTAATACAAAGAGGAAGAGAGAGATTACTTCACTCTCTCTCTATCTCTGTTCTGTAAATCTCAAGCTAAAGGAAGGAGAGAGAGAGGGTGGTTGTGTCAAATGTCTCACCAACTTTGAAAAGCGAGGGCCGTGGGTTTTGGGGGTTTTTGGTTTTTGGGGGACCATTAACGCTATCATCGAAACAGCCGTACACGTGGCGGTAGATGATGGATACACGTGGACACTATCGCCATTGGTTTTCTTTTGTTTCGCTCTCTGTTTTTTGGTGGGAACTCTTTTTGGTCGTTTATTTTTTATTTTATGGGACCAATTTTCATTTCACTTTTTTTCTACTTGTACGCAAAAGAAAATAAGAAAATTCTATTACGCGTTTTCTTTTTCCTTTTCTTTATAATAATTCCTTCGTTTGTTGGTCCTCCACGTAGAAAAATGAAATGTCAATAGAATTCTCGAGAAAAATAGAGATGTCACCTAGAATTAGGTGCATTGATTTTCGTAAGAATGTGCGAAAAGTTGTAGAAATGAAAAAATTTAGAGAGTCGATTTCCATATTTCATATTTTAGTTTCTGAATTTCACTTTCACTTTTGATATTTTTTTTTCAAAATAGAATGCATGAAGAAAATTATAAAGTGTAAAAATCAGTTCCTAAAATTTAAAATGCACTAATATTTTTTCTAATTAAGTTTTGATTTTTAAGTAATTAGATCAAAATTCGGTACACCTATACATTACAAAAAAATTGCGCATAATTTTGATGCTATGTCTATGAAGCTTCCTTTCCCATAATAAATGTTTTTGTTTTCCTAAGCAAAGGTTCATTACCATGGAAGTAATTAAAACAGTTACGCATTTTTTTCACATAATGATGTGGACTGAAGTTGAAGTCTTGATCTCGAATGCACAAATTCTTTGTATGATTGTCCTTATTTCACCTAATGAACGTGTGATTTGATTTTGTTGAGGATGAAAGCTTTGATGTTTATATTCGTACACAGTTGGTGTAAAAGGAAAACAATCAAATTAACCTAATCATCCATCATTTGTATATGCTAACATCAGTTTAATATAAATGCACAACTTTAATACAAGTTATAAGCAGAAGACATATCACAAAGGCCGCAATCAGCAAATAAACCAATGTCACAAATCACGCCGAGATTAACATTAGCACATCTCGTGATTATAGATAAATTTGTAACAAGTAAATAGATAGTTACTAATCATAAGGTGTGGTGAAGTTGACAAACTGTCATCTCCCGATGATAAATTTTCTATTAACTAACTTGTAAGAATTCGAAATTTATTGAGAACACTTTGTGATCAGAAATAAAGTACACCCCCAATGGCCAACAGGGATTAGATTTACCCTTCGCATGAAACTTGGTGGTATTTAGAAAGAAAAAAAGATGTTACTAGAATGATGTAAAAGTTGCAGTCTTAGTTGTTGGGTCCACATCCTTTAATTTAACTGGTCCAAATTCTTGTGGGGGGATCCAATGGTTGAGATTTACTGGTGCAACCAATTTTTGATGGGGTCACGAAATTAGTAAACATAGCCCACCGCACAGCATGATGCTGTTTCTCTTTTTCTCCGAAGAAAACGAGACACAAACATCGTCTTTTTTTAACTTTCTAGCCTCTTTTCCATGTGACACGTTTAAAGATGATTAAGCCTCCATCATTTATTTTTGTCTTTTAATTTCTTTTTCACTCTTTACTTATGATTGCTGTTCTTTTATCCCTTTATCAATTTCTATTGGTTGCTTTGACTTTTGAAATTCCAAGCAAGTGACCGTTGATGAACCACAGTTTCATGTTTTTTTTTTTAAAATCTTCTCACGGTTTGAGCTGAATTTTTAATGTATTAAAGTTGATTTCGGTTCAACTCTCGCTCTTCTTGTTTTCGAGAGTTTCTTTTCTTAGTTTTTATTTGTCTCAAATTTCATTCATTTTATTTTATAAAATTTCTCTCACTTTCACATGTAATTAAATTTAGAGTGTTTTGTCCAATAGAGATTGAACCATACATAAATGATGGAAATTCTGTAATTCTAGAAAATGTGATTAATTACGAATGTGATGCTTGGATTAGTCACTGAAAATGTTTTGCCTCATGTTTGAAGTCATATTTGCTCATATTTAACGACTCTTACAATTACGATAAAAGTGATTGTACATATATATTTTCTGTTAATTTTATTTAATCATGAATATTAAGTTTTTTAGTCGTTGTTGAACTCAATTTTTTGTTCCTTTAGTCTTGAAACTTTGCCATTTGTCACATTATGTAGAATAATCCAAGGCATCTTTAGATTCTCATAAGCATTAGTGATTGATTAAAGAAAATAGATTATGAGACGGAAGTGGTTGAATAAAATCCAAAAACCCTATTCAAATAATTAAACAAAATTCAAAATCAAATGGCGTAATGATCACTACAATCTCAAATCAAAAGCATAATTAAACGCACGTTAGGTATATATACTTTAATCATTTTACAAAATTAATTATCCATCCCCAATTTAATTCGACATTATTAATGTCCCATATCTTTTAAAAAGCAACAAATTATTTGACTCTTCTTTTTCACATCATTCTCATTATTAATATTAATATCTGACACAAGAAAAGAGCATGCCCGTATCTATGCACAAAAAACAGCTTCTGATTTCGTTTTCTACTTTACTACGTATTATTTTCATGTGCTACACGCATCACACATGCAAAGGCGGCAAAGCAATATTTATCTTGGAAACATTTATGGTTATAATTAATCACAGTGGAGTTGACATAATCACATGCAATATAGGAGATTAATGAATCAAAACATTCTGATTTATTCTAAAAAGCTCGGAAGATTTCGTGAAGAAGTGGTTTAGGTGAATTTATTTATTTTGGAGCGTATATGTGTAATTTAGATAATATTGTGCATTTAAAGTTTTGATTTTGATCATTCTAGAGTTGTATTTTAAAAAATTATTTATTATTCATGTTAAGTTAAAATTTCCGACGTATCATTAAAATTAAAATTATATGGCAATAATAAATAAACACTTTAGAAGCTATACTGCTTAAGAGTCAAGGCACTTATTAGACCTACGCCTCTTCATTGCTACGTGATTATTGTGTCGTTGAATGGAGCTAAATAGAGAGTACGATATTTTTTCTGCAAATTGGTGTAATTTTATTTTCTTTGTTGACGAAGGAACTTCTTCAAGATAAAGTCAAATTTGAACCACACGTATCGGGTAAAATTTTGAAAAGATGAGCGCAACAACCCACAATCATGGCCTCCTGCTTAAATTGTGGAATGATCTCAAGAAAAATCGAACTCACATTCTTTGAAATAACACATAAATGCAAATTAGTGCTAACCATTAAGCTATTATTTGAAAACAGTGTTTAATGATACTAGCTAGATGACACCTGTTGCCGGTGGACAGTACTACTGTGTGGTGCGTAACACAAGATAGAGCAAGCTGCCACATTCTAAACTACGCATTAAATGCAAAAATACAAACGGGTCTTTTAGGGCACTGAATTCTGAATCTGGGAATTCGTAATGTGCATGTCATCCGAAGACTTGCCAGAAAAGCCCAGAACTGCCACAAGAATCTGCAGAGTTGTTGGGACCCAGGCAACCTGTGGGCCAATGGCCATTGTCTGTGAAAACCTATGAGTTTATTGGGCTCCAAATTGAATTGTTTGTCACCAATGAAGCCCAATAGCTATTGGTCATATATCTCCACCTTGCTAGGGTTTACAGGCCCATAAAATGGGTTGAGGTGAGTCTGGCATTCAGTGCAATAAAAATAACTTGTTTTTTTGCCAATAAACAACTGGAAGAATAATTGCTGTAATATTTTCAAAATTTTGAAAAGTTCATCAAATACAAATAGCATAGCCTATTTCCAGTCGTTATATATAATAAAAAATGAAAATAAAAAGCAGGTAATGAGTTGTTTTAAATTATTTTTGTTGATACTTATAACATTTAAGAGACGGGCGAGTTTCTTAAAGTCTTTTTTTTTTAATTTTACAGAAATTACTTTTGAATTCAAATAAATAATATCAAACATGAACTTAATATTATGTTATTATTTTCACTTTGGTCCTTCTAGTGCCACTAGAAGATGAATGCGTTTGGAAATCATATCTTGTGCATTCTTCTCTCTTAAGAGGAAATATATATGTTACAAGTATGCCTAAAGTAGGAAACAACTAATTACAAGGAATCCTTAACCCTGTAACATAAGGAATATATACAAAAGTCAACACTTTCCCTCAACTTGGTGCATATATATCAACTATGCCCGACTTGTCTGAGAACTCCGAAAGCTCTTGACTAGTAACCGATTTTGTTAGGATATCGACTAACTAGTCGCCAGTACGTACGGGCCGGTCTTGACATTTTGGGGGCCTAAGGCGAAACTTTAAAGTGGGGCCCTATAATTTTCAAACCCTTCAAGTGTTGTAGACTTGTAAAAAAGTATTTTTATATCAAAACTCACACAAATTAAAATTATAACAAGAAAAAATTACCAAAATATTGTAATCAAATAGCTACTTAAGGTCTTTAATATTGTTTCTCTTTTGAATTAAAATTTCTTTGATTTATTTAAAATGGACAAGAAGATAAACGAGTTCGGGTTTCACTAAAGAAATAAAATAACTTAAATAAGTAACAAAGAGAAAGCTAATAAATAGGGAGGTTTCGGGTTTAACAAAACACACTAAGAAAAATTAAGAAAAAAAAAACTAAGAAAAATTATTTGATTTGAGTAAAGGAAAACAGAAAACAAAATAACAAGAAAAAGTTATTGGGTTTCTAGGAAAAGGAAAAAACTTTAAAAAAAGTTAGAAGATACAAAATTTAATGAATTTTTGGGCAAAAGAGAAAACAAAACAGAAAAAACTGAAAAAAATAAGGGCCCCGGGATTCGAACTGGGGCCTAAAAACCTATAGATTAAACAAAACAAAACAAAAAACTGAAAAACTTTAAAAATGGGTTTTGAACCGGGGTTTGGGGGCTAGCAGAAAACAAAACAATCAACTCGTCCAAATCATTTATTATAGACAACATTGAACTAACATAATTATATACATGTATTAACTTATCAATTATGTAACCAAAAATACTTTCGGGGCCTCCCTGAGGTGGGGGCCCGAGGCGGCCGCCTTGCCAGACTACCCTCAGGGCCGGCCCTGGGGTGGCACTTCAATTATCTTCTCATCTAATTTCTCATTGATAAAGAACCGATCAATCTCTACATGCTTTGTCCTATCATCATCTAATTCATTCTTATTTGTCCCCCTGAGAGATAGAATATTTTCTAATATATCCTAGCGCTATAACCGATCAATCTCCACATGTTGTACTGGATTATGGGCAATATTCCTGGCAGCTTGATTATCACAAAATAACTGCATGGGCTCTTTGTTTTCGAACCCCAAATCTAGCAATAAAAACTTAAGCCATAGCATTTCACAAACTCCCAATGCCATACCTCGATATTCGGCTTCAACACTTGAGCGGGACACCACCTTCTGTTTCTTGCTCCTCCAAGTAGCCAAATTTCTTCCAACAAAAGTAAAGTAACCAGACGTTGAGCGCCCATCTTTTACAGAATCCACCCAATTAGAGTCAGTATACCCTACAACTCTAAGATGATCATGTCATTTGAATAGTATCCCTTTACATGGACTTCCCTTCAAATATCGCAAGATTCTGAACACATCATTCTCATGTTGCTCTCTTGGACTTTGCATGTATTGGCTCACTACACTCAGAGGATAGGCAAGATCTGGCCTAGTATGTGCCAAGTACATCATCTGTCCTACCAATGTCTAGTATCTACCCTTGTCCATGGGTACTTGATTAGGCTCAACACTCAATTTGACTCCTTCTTCCAACGATGTGGATTCTGGTTGGCAGGCTGACATACCAGTCTCCTTCAACAAACCAATCACATATTTCCTCTGTGATATAAAGATACCTGCTCTAGTCCTAAATACCTCGATTCCTAGAAAATATTTAAGAGAACCAAGGTCTTTCATCTCAAACTTTCAGACTCGGTAGACAATTAGTTTCGCAGGGCTTCACGTTCTTCAGGATCATCCTATGTAACCACCATATCGTCACCGTACACAATCAAAGCCGTAAACTTCCCATTTCGTCCCTTCAGGAACAAGGTGTGATCTGAATTACTTTTACGGTAACCAAATTCTGTCATGGACTTTGTAAACCTTCTAAACCACGCACGAGGCGACTGCTTTAAGCCATATATGGACTTCTTCAACCTGCATACCCTTTTTCTGAATTTACCAGATGACGCAACCCCAAGAGGCATATCCATATAAATCACCATGCAGGAACGCATTCTTCACATCAAACTGGTGCAAGGGCCATTTCAAATTTGCAGCCAAAGACAAAAGAACACGGACATTATTTATCTTGGCCACTGGTGCGAAGGTGTCTCTGTAGTCAATCCCATATGCTTAAGTGTACCCTTTCGCTACCAATCTTGCCTTGTATCGATCAATTCTTCCATCAACTTTGTACTTCACTATATATACCCACTTACATCCCACAAGTCTCTTACTTGGGGGCATATTCACTACCTCCCACATGGCATTCTTCTTCAGTGACTTCAATTCTTGTTCTGTGGATGCTTTCCATCGAGGATTTTCTAAAGCTTCCTGCACACTATTAAGAATAGATACAGTAGACAAAAGATTCACAAATGACTTATTTGATTTTGTCAGACGGTTTGTAGACACATAATTACCCAAAGGATATAACACTCTATACTTATTTTTGCACTTAGGATCAGCTTCATATACGGGTTTAGGAATACCGTAGTTAATACGAGTAGGGAGTTCACGGGTGGGTTAAACAGCTGGGACCGGTGACAACTGATTATGGTGATCAGGAGTAGGAAGGGAAGTGTTTTCAATGGACAGGGGCGATTCAGTTGACTTTGGACTGGCAGGAGGTGAACTAGTCGGCGGTGGAATGGCTGGCGGTGCTATGTCAACTCGGTTAACTTCATTCTCAATTGTGTTTGACTCCCCCTGTGAATAATCACCACTTATATCCAATGATTCACCACTTGATTCCAACATATCCACAAGGGTAGTATCTGGAACACCATAGGTCAGAGCCTGAACTTCTAACTCTCTCTCCCTCTCAAATAAAGACGCATGAGAGTCATAATACATAACATGCTCATAAAACACAACATCCATGGTAATATACATCTCACTAGTAGGGGGATGATAACATCTGTACCCTTTCTGATTAGATGCATTTCCCACAAAGATACAACGTACTGCACGCTGATCGAGTTTGCTTCTTTGCTGCTTGTGGAGGTGGAAAAATTTGACACAACCAAACATATGTGGTGGAAAATTAGTGGTGGATGTGAGGGCAGAGAGCGCCTGAAAAGGTGTTTGGACGTCCACATAACGGGATGGAACACTGTTTATGAGATAAGAAGCAGATCTGAGAGCTTCTCCCCAGTATGAGACAGGAAGGTGTGCTCCCAACAAGGATGCTCAGACTGCCTCTAGTAGATGACAATTTTTCTTTTCATGTACACCATTCTATTGAGGTGTATACGAGCATGTAGTCTAATGTAAGATCCCATGAGAATCTAGAAACTCACACAGATAAAAATTGACATATTCACCACCATTATCACTGCGAAGAACCTGTATCTGTGACTGACTGAAAATGAACATACACCATTTTGTGAAAGGCCTTAACAAGGATGTAACTTCCCTTTTTGATTTCATCAAACTCACCCAAGTCATTCTAGTGCAATCATCAATAAAACTCACAAACCAATACGCACCACCCATAGTAGCAAACTTTGATGTGCCCCAAACATCAGAATGTATAATTGCAAATGGAATTGAACTTTTAATTAAATTAGGTGGAAAAGAAGTACGATGACTCTTTGTAAGTTCACAAATATCACCACAAAAACTAGAAACATCATTCTTATTAAAGAATCTAGGAAATAACTTATGTAGATAAGAGGCATGTCCAAGTCGACGATGCCATAACCAAACTTCTGAACTCTCATGATTTTCGCTTATAGAAGCTTCAACTGGTAGAGCTTTAGTTAACAAACTGGTGCGATCTGACGTCAGCTCCAGGTGATACAACTTTCCCTTCCTAACTCCATAACCAATTGTCTTTCGGGTCCGGATGTCCTTAAGAACACAAAAAGAAGGCCAAAAAATGACAACACAATGTAAGGCCATTGTTATTTGTGTCACATATAGTAAATTATAATCAAGGGGGGGATAACAAGAACAATATCAAGGTTAAGGTCATCAGAGAGAGAAATTGTGCCTTCCCCAGCAACAGGGATGGCTTCATCGTTAACAACATTATCCTCGATTTGGGTGGACGGTTTTAGGGTTTGTAGCAGCTTAAAATCATAAGTCATATGTGCCGTAACACCAGAATCAATTATCCATGTATTATTCGAAACAGATGTAGAAACCTTTAAAACCTTATCATCCTGCCCAGCTACAGTGATTAGTGCATAGGCTTTCTCAGCAACATTATCGACATTACCTTTCGCTTCAGCAACAGAGGCACATGACTTGTTACATCGAGGATCATGGGATTTGTCCCAATCATCTAGATAACCAATTAGTTCAAAACATGTCTTCTTAGAATGATCCTTGAGTACGCAATGAGGGCACCTAGTCGACTGGCGATAGGAAGAGTCACCACCAGTAGGGGAGTTGGATTGGTCACGACTCAGCTGGCCAGTTCGGTCATGACCGGTTTTGTTCTCGTTAGAGGGCTGATTTTGGGAGCTATGAGACTTCACTGCCATGGCAACAACTTTAGACTTGTCAACTTTGGTTTTCATAGCCACTTTCGTTTCTACATCATTACGAACATAAGCATAGGCAGCATCAAGGCCAATTGGAGGATCTTTCTGCAAGACTTCTCTGCGACCCTGTTCAACTTCATCATCTAATCCCCCAAGGAAGAGATAAACATGTTGTCTTTCAGTCGACTTCTAGTACTGCTGAATATCTCTCTCACACTACATAGCCACTTTGTTGTAGTGGTCAAGTTCTTGAAAAATCTCCATCAACTCTCCAAAATAAGTAGCTAAGGGCCGACCACCTTGTCTATAATGACCTGGACCAGAAATGAATAATTGAGAATTTACTTAAGGAAAAGACGATTTTACCCTCGATTTCGGAAGGGTTCGGGAGTCACTTTTTGTCTAGCAGTACTTCTAGAAATTTTTCTTGGGTCACTGCATAGCTTTAAAACTCACGAGTTTGTAGACAGGTGGCACGCGGAAAACAGAGACCCGGTGAGAGAGTTGTGGGTCTAGAAGCTTCATGTAACAACCCGGAATTTCAATTATTGGATTTAATTAAATTATTTATGTAAAATGACGATTTTGCCCTTGCTTGTTAAAGGGCATGGAGATCAAGTTTTGTTTCGAAACCTTTTTGGTGGTGTATTGGGTACCGTTGCGTAGGTCTCGAACTCACGAGTTCGTAGACAGGCGGCACGCGGAAAACGGAGTTCGTAGACGAGAGTTATGGGTCTAGATGTGCAAGGGCATTTTGGTAATTTTTGACTTGGGGTAGATATTTTTAACCCCCAAATCAGATATTCTCTGATCCACCTCATCCTCATCTTCATTTCATCTTCATCTTTTCCTTTCTCTCGGGAACAAACAAACACAAACCACCCGAACCGTGCGAAAATCATCCAAAACCCACAAAAGTCAACTTTGATTTCAAGGCTTCAACTTCCAGTTTTGATCAACTAATCGTGTTCTACTCTTTCCCACGATCACAACCGTACCAACCATCGAAGGAGAGGACCACGGAGGAAGCCGAACCGAGGATAGGAAGTTTCGGACCTTCCGATCGATTTTCCGGCTAGCATAGGCGATACTGCTCCAGGAACTTCAGGGGAGCGTACAGTTCGGGATTGAGCTTGCTTGAACAGGTTTGTGAGTGGACTTTGATTTATAAACTGTAATGCATGCATAAATGTATCTTTGCTTTAAATACTGTTGAGTATGAGTGCAATGAGTTTCTGGATTTTAGAAATAATGCTGGACACATATTTTACAATATTTCTGTGAAAGTATGTTTTGAGAAATGGCCTGATTTTGTACTCGATTTTGATATCGTTTTGACGTGGTGACTATTTGAGTATGTGATTTGGGTTTTGACTCATAATTGTGATTTTACCGATTTTGGCCATAAAATGATATTTGCAAAGAATTTGGCTAAGGCCGCGAAACAAAGATTTCGAAGTATGGATTTGATTCACTGATTCCCGTCCCGATGATTGTTGTTGCTCTGACTGGTGTTGAGGAGCATGACTCTACCAGTTGTTGAGGGTTCGGACCTTAGGTGTTGAGGAGTATGTCTCCGCCGGGTCGCGAAACTGTCTATGCATAGTACATATATTACAGACAGTACATATGGTACACAGAGTTGTACAGATTTGAACACATCTCAAGGGATACCCTGATGTGTTATGAATATGTCGGGAACAGTGAATTCTTGATTTTGAGATATTTGCCAAATGGAACCAAATGATTTGAAATTGAGATATTCGTGAGTTTGAACCAAATGATTTGAATTTGAGATATTATGTGTCCGATTGAACCAAACGATTTGGATTTGAGATAATTTGTGTCCAGATTGAATTATATGATTTTAAACTCCTTTGAAGAGAGTTTTCAAACCAAATTGTGGATTACGAGGTATTTTTATTATACAGATTTTATGTGAGTCCAATTCATGATTTTAAAGATAAATGTGAATTTTGGATGATTTACATATGATGCTTTTATATGATAAATTGTTTTATGTTATGCATGCATGATTTTATAAATGGAGGGGAAGAAAGGAAATTCTTCGAAAAGGAATTTATAAATGATTATTTTTGTCCACTCACAACTTTTGTGTTTAAATCCCCCTTCAGGCAGTTGAGTAGAGTTGACGCGAACATTGATCTCGAGGTTGAGGCATTAGGATTCCGACTGCGCTGTGTTGTATATTTGAGTAGGATATCTAAATTTTACTCTTGATCCTACTTAGACGCTCTGATATTATGTTTTATTTGTTTGGTCGTTAATTACGGGAATTATTGAGTGCTTAAGTCCCTTGTCTGACAAGAGGAAGTATTTATCATGGTTATTATAATTTGTATGGATTGAAGGGTATTTTGGGAACCTTTTCTTAGGTTGTCAGACGGGATCAGGGTTCTTCCCGGGTTTCGAGGGGAAATTCGGGACGGGTCCTGACAATTGGTATCAGAGCACTAGGTTAAATTCCTGCAGACTGTACACTACGTGTACAATTATTTTGGTATTGATGAGTTATAGTTCTTTTCAGCGTAATGCCTCCGAGACGCGAGTTCCGTCAACCGTCGGAAAATATGGGGGACACACCTGAACCTACAGTGGAGCCTGATATGAGGCAGACACTGGAACAATTAGGTCATGCGTTGACTTCTGTACTTCAGAGTAGGACTGCTACTGAAGGTTCAGACATTGAGAGAGCCCAGAGATTAGGGGCTACAGTATTTATGGGCGACTCTAGCCCAGATGATGCAAGAGAGTGGATTACTCGTTTAGAGCGAGTGTTCTCGGTTATGAGATGTCCTCAGGGGGACAGGGTGTTGTTAGCCACTTTTCTGCTGGGTGGTTCCGCTTATGATTGGTGGAGTGCATTAGAGGTATCAGGTTGGGAAGTCAGTACCATTACCTGGGCGACCTTTCGGGAGAAGTTCCTCGAGCAATTTTATCCTTGCTCGTACCGAGATGCCAGGGAGGCTGAGTTCATACACCTACAGCAGGGAGATTTGACAGTGGCTCAGTATGAGCAGAGATTTTTAGAGTTGGCTCGTTTTGCACCAGCTCTAGTGGTAACCGAGAGGGACAGACGCCGCAGATTTGAAAATGGGCTGAGGGGCAAACTTCGGTCAGCGGTAATGGCTGCAGCCCATACTTCATTGAGAGATGCGTCTGACGCTGCAGCTCGTGTAGAGTTGAGCATGGGTGTGCCAGTCCAGCAGCAGTTTAGGGGTTCCAGGCGACACATGGATCGCTGGGATGTTGGAACCTCTAGCCAGGGACCGTCCAAGAGAGGCAGTTACAGCTCTGGATCTACTGCGGGTGAGGGATCTGGTTCAGGCAGTGGCGGAGTCAGACAGGCACCCCAGTCATTCGCCCGTTCTAGTGGTGCTTCTGTGCAATCAACCAGAAGACCGAGTGGCAGCTCAGGTAGCACTGGATGTTTCTTTTGTGGGGAGAGTGGTCACATCAAGAGATTTTGCCCACATTTGTATCCGGCTAGTAGTTCCTGGGGGCGGGGTGCTGCTGAACAGGGGCAGAGGACATTTCAGACGCCCGGTTTTGCAGCTGGAAGTCAGAGTCAATCCAGTAGGGCCAACCGGGCCAATTGGACAAACAGGCCCCGTGGGTCCAACAGGGCCAGAGGCAGACAGTGGGGTCGTGGTCGATCGTTGGATACACAAGCTCGAGTGTTTGCTATGTCGCAACAGGAGGCCCGAGCAGCACCAGATGTGGTCACGGGTACGTTATCTATTTTTAACCGTGATGCTTTTGTTTTAATAGATCCTGGGGCTACTCATTCTTTCATTTCTCGGGAGTTTACATTATTTGCTGATAGAGAATTGTCTCCGATTGGTTGGGACATGGGTGTTAGTACTCCTACTGGGAATATGTTAGTGGCGAATCTCGTGATTCGAAATTGTCCAGTGTTAGTGGAAGGTCATGCATTAGAGGCAGATTTAATTCCCTTAGATATTTTTGATTTTGATGTGATTCTGGGGATGGATTGGTTGACTATGCACCATGCCTCTATTGATTGTTATGACAAGAGAGTGGATTTCCGGAGTCCAGGTTTACCGGAACTTACATTCAGAGGAGATCGTAGGGTACTACCCTGTGGAGTGATATCAGCTTTGACTGCTGAGAAATTGCTGAGGAAAGGTTGTGAGGGTTACTTGGCTCATGTGTTTGATTCTCGGGATACTCCGATGAGAGTGGAGGATATTCCCGTGGTGAGTGAATTCTATGATGTGTTTCCAGATGATCTTCCGGGATTGCCACCTCACCGGGAGATTGAGTTCACCATCGAGCTTTTGCCAGGTACTCAACCTATCTCACAGGCACCGTATAGGATGGCACCGGCAGAATTGCGAGAGTTAAAGACTCAGTTGCAGGACTTGGTGAATATGGGATTTATTCGCCCAAGTGTTTCACCTTGGGGTGCACCAGTGTTATTTGTGAGGCAAAAGGATGGTAGTCTGAGGTTATGTATCGACTACCGGAAGCTAAACATGGCTACGGTGCGGAATAAGTATCCTTTGCCAAGGATAGATGATTTGTTTGATCAACTTAAGGGGGCAAGATATTTTTTGAAAATTGACCTTCGATCCGGATACCACCAGTTGAGGATCAGAGAAGGGGATGTTGAGAAAACAGCTTTCAGGACTCGTTATGGTCATTATGAGTTCCTGGTGATGCCTTTCGGGTTGACTAATGCTCCAGCAGCATTTATGGATTTGATGAACAGGGTGTTCCAAAAGTATTTGGATCGGTTTGTGATTGTGTTCATTGATGACATCTTGGTGTATTCGAGGAGTGCTAAGGCACATGAGAAGCACTTAAGGTTGGTGCTGAATATGCTTAGGAAAAAGCATTTGTTTGCCAAATTCAGTAAATGTCAGTTTTGGTTGACCGAAGTTGGATTCTTAGGTCATGTGATTTCGGCTGAGGGTATCAGCGTAGATCCCCAAAAGATTGAGGCAGTGGCAAACTGGGAGCAACCGAGGACAGTGACAGAGGTGAGGAGTTTTCTGGGTTTGGCAGGATATTATCGACGGTTCGTAGAAGGATTTTCTACGATAGCAGGGCCGTTGACTCGGTTGACGAGGAAAGGAGTCAAGTTTGACTGGGGAGCTGATTGTGAACAGGGATTTCAGGAGCTGAAGAGGAGGTTGACTTCTGCTCCAGTATTGACCATTCCTGATGATACTGGTGGATTCGAGGTGTATAGTGATGCATCATTGCGGGGTATAGGCTGCGTGTTGATGCAGCATGGAAAGGTGATAGCTTATGCTTCTAGACAACTTAAACCCCATGAGTTGAATTACCCCACACATGATTTGGAATTAGCTGCAGTGGTGCATGCATTGAAAATATGGAGACATTATTTGTACGGGGAGACGTGTCGGATCTTCACCGACCATAAGAGTTTGAAGTACTTGTTCACCCAAAAAGACCTGAATCTGAGGCAGAGAAGATGGCTTGAGTTAATAAAGGATTATGATTGTACTATAGAGTACCATCCAGGGAAAGCCAATGTTGTGGCGGATGCTTTAAGCAGGAAATCCATGGGTTCTTTAGCCCATTTGCATACAGTCTACTTACCATTACTGGTAGAGTTCCGTAGAGCAGGGATAGTACTGGACA
This sequence comes from Oemleria cerasiformis, assembly GCA_037349345.1. Lineage (NCBI taxonomy): Eukaryota > Viridiplantae > Streptophyta > Magnoliopsida > Rosales > Rosaceae > Oemleria > Oemleria cerasiformis. The sequence continues at coordinate 33,632,843 of JAZGTL010000007.1, read as the reverse complement.
TGGATAGCCAGGGGGCTTTGTTGGCTAGTTTTCATGTGAGGCCTGTGCTGATTGATCGGATTATTGAGGCTCAACTCCAGGACCCTACATTGTGCATTATCAGGATGGAGTTAGAGGCTGGAAACAGGCAGGACTATGCGCTTAGGGATGATGGAGCCTTGGTTAGGGATGGTCGGTTGTGCGTACCGAATGAGCTGGAACTAAAGAGGGAAATTCTTGATGAGGCTCATAGTTCGGCTTACGCTATGCATCCAGGAGGTACCAAGATGTATCATACCCTAAGGAAATATTATTGGTGGACTGGGATGAAAAGGGAGATTGCTGAGTTTGTGAGTAGATGCCTGACGTGCCAGCAAGTGAAAGCAGAGAGGCAGAAACCATATGGGGCACTTCAACCATTACCTATTCCGGAATGGAAGTGGGATCACATTACGATGGATTTTGTGTATAAACTTCCAAGAACACAGAAAGGACATGATGGGATATGGGTAATTGTTGATAGACTCACGAAGTCTGCACATTTCTTGCCAGTGCGGGAAGATTTTCGGATGAGTCAGTATGCCAAATTGTTCATTGATGAGATCATACGGCTACATGGGACTCCAGAGTCCATTGTTTCGGACAGGGATCCTAGATTTACCTCCAGGTTTTGGCGGAGTTTGCAGAAGGCTTTTGGCACTACCTTGCATTTTAGTACAGCTTTTCATCCTCAGACGGATGGTCAGTCTGAGAGGACAATCCAGATTTTGGAGGATATGATGAGAGCTTGTGTACTACAGTTTAAAGGAAACTGGGATTCACATCTGGCTCTGATGGAATTTGCTTATAATAATAGTTATCAGTCGAGTATTGGGATGTCTCCTTTCGAGGCACTGTATGGGAGGCAGTGCAGGACACCTCTATGCTGGAACGAAGTGGGTGAAAGGAAACTGTTAACACCAGAGTTGGTTGATACGACTGAGGAAAAGATAAGGATCATCAGAGAAAGGTTGAAGACAGCTCAGGATCGCCAGAAGAGCTATGCAGACCGCAGAATTAGAGACCTTGAGTTTGAGGTAGGTGACTGGGTGTTCTTAAAACTATCACCTTGGAAGGGAGTTGTACGTTTTGGTAGACGAGGAAAACTGAGTCCTCGCTACATTGGTCCGTATGAGATTCTGGAGAGGATAGGACCAGTGGCATATCGTCTTGCTTTACCATCGGAATTATCCAGAGTTCATAATGTTTTCCATGTATCTTTGCTCCGGAAATATCTGTTTGATGAGTCTCATGTGTTGGAAGAGCAACCACTTGAGCTGAAGGATGATTTGACCTTTGAGGAGCAACCGGTGCAAATTTTGGATTGGAAAGAGAAGGTACTGCGCAGAAAGAGTATTCCTCTAGTTAAAGTGTTGTGGAGGAATCATAACGTGGAGGAAGCCACGTGGGAAACCGAGGAACTAATGCGGACGCAGTATCCTTATTTGTTCCAAGGATAGAGTTGAATTTCGAGGACGAAATTTCTTAAGGGGGGTAGATTGTAACAACCCGGAATTTCAATTATTGGATTTAATTAAATTATTTATGTAAAATGACGATTTTGCCCTTGCTTGTTAAAGGGCATGGAGATCAAGTTTTGTTTCGAAACCTTTTTGGTGGTGTATTGGGTACCGTTGCGTAGGTCTCGAACTCACGAGTTCGTAGACAGGCGGCACGCGGAAAACGGAGTTCGTAGACGAGAGTTATGGGTCTAGATGTGCAAGGGCATTTTGGTAATTTTTGACTTGGGGTAGATATTTTTAACCCCCAAATCAGATATTCTCTGATCCACCTCATCCTCATCTTCATTTCATCTTCATCTTTTCCTTTCTCTCGGGAACAAACAAACACAAACCACCCGAACCGTGCGAAAATCATCCAAAACCCACAAAAGTCAACTTTGATTTCAAGGCTTCAACTTCCAGTTTTGATCAACTAATCGTGTTCTACTCTTTCCCACGATCACAACCGTACCAACCATCGAAGGAGAGGACCACGGAGGAAGCCGAACCGAGGATAGGAAGTTTCGGACCTTCCGATCGATTTTCCGGCTAGCATAGGCGATACTGCTCCAGGAACTTCAGGGGAGCGTACAGTTCGGGATTGAGCTTGCTTGAACAGGTTTGTGAGTGGACTTTGATTTATAAACTGTAATGCATGCATAAATGTATCTTTGCTTTAAATACTGTTGAGTATGAGTGCAATGAATTTCTGGATTTTAGAAATGATGCTGGACACATATTTTACAATATTTCTGTGAAAGTATGTTTTGAGAAATGGCCTGATTTTGTACTCGATTTTGATATCGTTTTGACGTGGTGACTATTTGAGTATGTGATTTGGGTTTTGACTCATAATTGTGATTTTACCGATTTTGGCCATAAAATGATATTTGCAAAGAATTTGGCTAAGGCCGCGAAACAAAGATTTCGAAGTATGGATTTGATTCACTGATTCCCGTCCCGATGATTGTTGTTGCTCTGACTGGTGTTGAGGAGCATGACTCTACCAGTTGTTTAGGGTTCGGACCTTAGGTGTTGAGGAGTATGTCTCCGCCGGGTCGCGAAACTGTCTATGCATAGTACATATATTACATACAGTACATATGGTACACAGAGTTGTACAGATTTGAACACATCTCAAGGGATACCCTGATGTGTTATGAATATGTCGGGAACAGTGAATTCTTGATTTTGAGATATTTGCCAAATGGAACCAAATGATTTGAAATTGAGATATTCGTGAGTTTGAACCAAATGATTTGAATTTGAGATATTATGTGTCCGATTGAACCAAACGATTTGGATTTGAGATAATTTGTGTCCAGATTGAATTATATGATTTTAAACTCCTTTGAAGAGAGTTTTCAAACCAAATTGTGGATTACGAGGTATTTTTATTATACAGATTTTATGTGAGTCCAATTCATGATTTTAAAGATAAATGTGAATTTTGGATGATTTACATATGATGCTTTTATATGATAAATTGTTTTATGTTATGCATGCATGATTTTATAAATGGAGGGGAAGAAAGGAAATTCTTCGAAAAGGAATTTATAAATGATTATTTTTGTCCACTCACAACTTTTGTGTTTAAATCCCCCTTCAGGCAGTTGAGTAGAGTTGACGCGAACATTGATCTCGAGGTTGAGGCATTAGGATTCCGACTGCGCTGTGTTGTATATTTGAGTAGGATATCTAAATTTTACTCTTGATCCTACTTAGACGCTCTGATATTATGTTTTATTTGTTTGGTCGTTAATTACGGGAATTATTGAGTGCTTAAGTCCCTTGTCTGACAAGAGGAAGTATTTATCATGGTTATTATAATTTGTATGGATTGAAGGGTATTTTGGGAACCTTTTCTTAGGTTGTAAGACGGGATCAGGGTTCTTCCCGGGTTTCGAGGGGAAATTCGGGACGGGTCCGGACACTTCAGGGGTAGTTTGGTCATTTTGGAAAAGTCCAAAATTTGGTGGATATTTTTATCCTCTTTTCGAACTCTACCCAGACCCGACCTATGACCATTTTCTCTCCTCCCCCGAACCCTCTCTCTCCCCGTGCGATCACCGATCCACCCTCACTTTTATCGTCCCATTTTGGTATCGATTTGAGCCAAACCAAGCCCATATTTAGCATCCTCTCGAGAATACGAGTTGTTGGAGGCCATTATCGAGGTGAGAGCACCGCCGTAGGTGGTGGACTGAAGGGAGGATTTTTCTTAAGCTTCTCGGCCGTCTTCTGGCCAAACCAGGTATGGTTTCGAAGCTTTGACTTCAGTTTTGAGTTCCTGGTGTTGTGTAGATGGATCCACATGTGTAGAGCGTGAAAAACGGTCGATAAATGGGTTTAGGGTGAAAAGTTGGAAGCTCGTCGAAAATGGCGATTTTCGATGAGAATTTCTAGATTCTGGCCACTGGAGACGGCGGTGACGACGGCAGTCCGGTCATCGTCCTCGATGAGCTCCGATGACTAGTTCGAACTGCAGTGGCTGACGTGGAACGCCAGGTAGTAGCCACGTGGTGCCACGTGGTGCCATATGGAGCCACATGGCGACCAGTCAGTAGCTGACTCAGCTGCCATGTGGAGCCACATGGCAGCACTGTCAGCGGTCCACGTTGGGTCAACAGATGCCGTCATGGTTTGACGAAATATGCTGACGGCATTAGCATATTTTGTCAAAAGGTAATTGTCTTATGATGGAACCCTAACGCCGTTAGTTTGGACGGAATCTTCCGATTCTGTCACGATACTCCGTCAGATTCGATGGAATATTCCGTTAGAATGACGGAATATTTCGCTGTGAACAGTACATGGCACGTGAGGCCGTGTGGTGGTACATTAGGGCGCGTGGCTCGGTCTTCTACCGGTGCGTGGCAATGCGTGAGGCTGTGTCCCAGCCTACGACGACGAGTGTCTTGGATTTTGGGACATTTCGGATCAGATTTTGGCAGTTTTGAGGCTGTTGGAGTTTATTTAGAGTCCCGTTTGAGTAATCCCAATGTTAATGGATGACCACAGAGCGGGTTTTGGCTCAGGAGGTCAAGGGGCTGGGTTATTGGTATGTCAAAAGGTTCCTTGGGGCTAGGGTTTCCTTGAGTTGGTACTTGGATGTACTTGAAACGAACTGGGTTTCCGGGATTGCGTGACATGTGTACTTCTATGTAGTATGTTATACTACGGGGTTCTCCGATGTTGGCGTGGAGGGTGTTTTCTCCGCCATATCGTTGAGGTTTCTCTGATTGGCGTTGGTGGGTTTGTCTCCGCCAGATCGTTGAGGGGTTCTTCGATGTTGGCGTTCAAGGGATCTTTCTCCGCCACATCGTTGAGGTTTGAGATATGTCATGAAGGATTCCATCATACTCTCAGGATGAGCCGGGATATCGAGTTTCCACTTGGGGTGCTCAGGATGAGCTGGGATATCTAGTTACCACTCGGGGTGCTCAGGATGAGCCGGGATATCGAGTTACCACTCGGGGTGCTCAGGATGAGCCGGGATATCTAGTTACCACTCGGGGGGCTCAAGATGAGTCGGGATATCGAGTTACCACAAGGGGGGCTCAGGATGAGCCAGGATATTAAGTTACCACTGGGGTGCTCAAGATGAACCGAAATATCGAGTTACCACTCGGGGTGCTCAGGATGAGTCTGGATATCGAGTTATCACTCGGGGTACTCAGGATGAGCTGAAATATTGAGTTACCACTCGGGGTGCTCAGAATGAGTCGGGATATCGAGTTTCCACTGGGGGTGCTCATGATGAGCTGGGATATCGAGTTATCACTCAAGGTGCTCAGTATGAGCCAGGATATCGAGTTACGACTCGAGGTGCTCAGGATAAGCTGGGATATTGAGTTACCACTCAAAGTGCTCAGGATGAGCCGATATATCGAGTTACCACTTGGGGTGCTCATGATGAGCTGGGATATCGAGTTACCACTCGGGGTGCTCAGGATGAGCTGAGATATCGAGTTATCACTCGGGGTGCTCAAGATGAGCCGGTATATCGAGTTACCACTTGGGATGCTCAGGATGAGCCAAAATATCGAGTTACCACTCGGGGTGCTCAGGATGAGCCTGGATATCGAGTTACCACTCGGGGTGCTCAGGATGAGCCAGAATATCGAGTTACCACTCGGGGTGCTCCGGATTAGCTGGGATATCGAGTTACCACTCGAGGATGAGCCAGGATATCGAGTTACCACTCGGGATACTCATGATGAGCTGGTATATCGAGTTACCACTCGAGGTGCTCAGGATGAATCAAGATATCGAGTTACCACTCGGGGTGATCAAGATGAGCCGGGATATCGAGTTACCACTCAGGGTGCTCAGGATGAGTAGGGATATCGAGTTACCACTCGAGGTGCTTAGGATGAATTGGGATATCGAGTTACCACTCGGGGTGTTCATGATGAGTTGGGATATCGAGTTACCACTCGGGGTGCTCAAGATGAGCCGGGATATCGAGTTACGACTCGGGGTAAGTCAGTGAGACTCAATTCAACCAAGTCTGGTACCTTAGTCATTTGGGTCAGTGGGTTGGTGTGGACGGTGAGACAGATTGACGGGTGGTTGACGGTTCACACGAGGGTGACCCGTCAGTTGTCTTATTTTATTGTGGAGGAGATCCTCTGAGGTAGTTTGTGAACTACTAGGCTATCCTTTGTCTGACAGGTAGGTGAAGTCAGTCAAGTACAGAGGAGGTTCTGTTGGAACCCCTGTAAAGTTTATTTAATGTTTCCAAAGCTTAAGGGTATTTCAGGTATTAAATTTTGTGGTTAAAAGCTGTCAGACGGGAAGCAGGGCTTTTCGCAGATTTCAGGACGAAAATCAAGGGTCCTATCATTGTCGGAGCCTCGACGCTTTCTCACACAAGGCATACACCCTGACTTCATCATTCTCATCAATGTATGCATTTTTCAATGCATCCCATATTGCCTTCGTTGTAGGCAAGCATATATAGCACTTGATAATCTCATATTTCATGGAGGACTACATCCAACTCTTGATCTTTGCGTCCTCTGAAGACCAATCATATACTTGGGATCATCTTCTGCAGGAGCCTTGATCGACCCACGAAGATAACCTATTTTTCTTCTACCCGCAACATGCGTTTCAAACAACGGAGCCCAATAATCATAATTTTTTTCATCAAGTAGCTTACCAATATTGAAGGTTGAGTTGTAACCGAACCAGTAGTAACAGTTTCAACCTTCTTCTTGTCAGCCATTGGTATAGGTGAGGAGCAAATGGGGCAAGGATGCAACGAAACGGAGCGAGACTATCAGACGGTGTGCAGCAGAGGTACAACTGAATCAACCAAGCTTTAATCGGACGGCTTACGGCACGACGGCAACACGGCTAGGGTTCAGACGGCGTGACGATGAACGACGCGGCTAGGGTTTTTTTCTTTTTAGTTTGGCTCTGATACTAAGAAGAAGAATGTGATAGAACCCCTTCCGAATTTCCTCTCGAAATCCGTGAGAAGCTCTACTCCCGTCTGACCAAACCTAACCCTCCAAAAAAATACCCTCACTACACCAGCAAAGACCCTACGAAAATTCTACCGAAAGCTCGGCAGAGTGTCCCTCGTAACCGGGTCAAACCATCTTTCACCTGTCAGACGAAAGATGCAACAACCAATGTAAAAACAAACAATCCAGCTAAAACCACAAATCTGAACTCAAACTACCAAGCCCTCGAAATAATTTACAATACCAAAAATAGAATCAAAGCAACTAGGTAATCCTTAATTTATAGGACTACAGAAGGCCCTGCATGGCGGTAGCGTACCAACAGATGATTCCTCCTCCTAGTCTCGTCGCCTCGTCCCATTACGGCTTAGGGCACAAAACCAAAATAACTATGAGTGGACAATAGAATCCTATCACTGCTCACAAACGCTAATAAAGAAATGATAATAACCATAATAATAATAAGAATAAGTAAGACAACAACCCACCTCGTGGCAAATCATATTTACATTAAGACCGTCCACACAAAATATGTATCTATATAGTCTGACAACTTACCGGAGTACCATTTAGTTACTTAGGTGGAGTCCACGCCATATCGAATTATACCTGCCATCGTAAGAACCTGGCTGAAGCCGATATCCCGGGCCATAGCCCCACATCCGGCTGTAGTCGTGATCCTGGCGGTAGGTCGATATCCCAGTCGTAGCCGTCATCCTGATCCGTAGCTCGATATCCTGGCCGTAGCCGTCATCCCAAGCCATAGCTCGATATCTCGAGTAGAGCATATGATGGAATCCTTCATACCATAGCTCATACCATATCGAATTTATGAGGGAATCCTCATTGCCATACCTCCTATCCTACCGAGCGTATGAGGGAATCCTTCTTGCCATACCTCACCGAGTGTATGATTAAATCCTCCCTGCCATACCTCACCGAGCGTATGAGGAAATCCTCCATGCCATACCTCACCGAGTGTATGAGGAAATCCTCCCTACCATACCTCACCGAGTGTATGAGGAATTCCCCCTGCCATACCTGAATGAGCGTATGAGGGAATCCTCCCTGCCATACCTCACCGACTCTTACTAAACCATCTCACTAGGAATAAAGCCCAAATACTCAACCCGGGTTGAAGCCCAACATCCATATCCGGGGCAAGCCCCAAACTATATCCAATATGTAGTCTATAATAAATAAGCTAACCTGATTATACTTAATTTCCGAATCTTATAGTTACTACTAAGCATTTAAAACAAATACTTAAGCATGGTTTACAATCTAGAAAACTAAGTCCACTCATCTCGAGGTCCAAACAAGTTCAATTCAAAGCTAATTGATCTCCCGGGACCTTCGGAGCCACCACACTTATCAAAACAACACTTTTCATTATTAAACGACAATTATTGATCCAAAATTAGCCCCCTTAACCACGTGAGGTATACACGCATCCTAACTAAACATTCAACAACTTCGAGTATCCAAAACTGGCCCTAAACCAATTCCGTTTGACCCGAACCCTAGGTCAAAGGATCTAGAATGTCGAAAACATGTCGACAAGCGCCTCAGTGGGTCAAGGACTAGCCCTACGTGCCGTCACGCACCGTTTACAGTGCCCACGCGCCAAAACGCGCGATGATTGGGCGCTTACTAGGCTGCCATGTCAGCTTCCTTACATACCTAATCGTCAGACGACTTGCCGGAGAAGATCACCGGTTCGTCGTGAGCCGCCGTCCCCAGTCGCCAGAAAACGCCATTGAAGGCCGATTCTCATGCTTTTCAAATTTCTTCCAAACTCAACCAAAATCACAAACTTATAGTCTAAATCTATCTACTCAATCCTAGGAATTTAAATCCGAGGTCAAATTTGAGAACCCTTACATGTGGTGGCCGGAAATCAATTGGGAAGTTCAAAAACTTTTCTTTCTCGGTTCTCAGTCCATGGTGGCCGACTTTCTTGGGGGTTTGTACGGTGAAACTCGTGGCGCGGATAGGAACTTGATGATGGTTACATCAAGGGTTGGTTTGGTCGAGATCAAATCGATATGGGTGTATGTGTGTGTATTTTTCTCAATTCACCGAGAGAGAGATCGAGAGGAGAGAGAGCGAGAGAGAGATCGAGAGGAGAGAGAGAGAATGCTGACCAATCTGGGGAGGAGAAAGAGTGACAATGTAAAAATATCTCATCTCTTAAATTACTAAATTGCCCCTGAAACTTTTAGACCCATAACTCTCTCAAATGGACTCCGATTTTCGCGTGTCGCTTGTCTACGAACTCGTGAGTTCGAGACCTACGCAACGATCCAAGAAAAACTTCCAAAAGTGTCTCCAAACAAAAAGTAACTTCCAAACCCCTCCTAAAGACGAGGTAAAATCGTCATTTTCTAATTTAGTTTTACGATTAAATTCCTTTTAAGGTACAAGTCGTTACAGAATGTGTTTGGGAATAATATCATATGTATTCTTCTCTCTTAAAAGGAAATATACATGTTACAAGTATGCCTAAAGTAGAAAACAATTAATTACAAAGAATCCCTAATCCCGTGACATAAGGAATATATACCAAAATTAATACCACTGGTTTTTTTTTTCTTACTAAAGACCGCATTTTTCTTTACTATCTATGTGGTGGTGACATGTTACTCTCAAATCAACTTAGATATATTAAGTTACATTTATCAAAAGTGAAACTTGCATTTAAATTATGTCAGAAAAATGTAACTTTCAAATCAATCCAGATAGTAAGTTACATTGATCAAAATCGAAACTAGCATTCAAATTCCTTACAAAATATTATTCTAAAATCAACTCAGTTAGTAAGTTACATGAATGAAAATCAAAATTCGCATTCAAATTCCGGAAAAAGTAAAATTCGAGGCTGAAAGATAAGGGTAAAACCTAGGATTAAAGTGAAAAGTAAGAAACTTTGAAGAAGTTCAATATTGCAATGATGGAAAACAGAGAAAATTGTCAAGTCAAGAAACGAATGGAGGCAGCGAACTAGGTTCCCCATTAGCTTAAAAAATCATAAAGTTCCTATATTTGGTAAAAATCCAGGCTAAGAAGCTAGCATCAAATAGGCACGATAGCTAGAAAGCCCACTAAGCCAGGCCCCACCCAGGCCCAAATGGTCTCCTCCTATTTGATCATGGCGATGAAGATGATGACTTTAATCTTTTTGAATTTCAACATCCCCATAATTTCTTCTTTACGTGGAAAAGAAAAACTTTTTCCACAGTTGAAGGATCTTCTCCTATGCTTGGACATACTCATACGCATCACCTACTCAGGAATAGGAATCCCACACTCACGACTCACATCTACCATGTTATTAAATCCGTGATACGCGTTAGATTGTGTATGTGTGTATTATAATATAAGTGAATGAGACAATATTTCTATGACCTTAACTAATTCATGTTGATATTATTTGACTATTTGAACCTAAAAATTAGAAAGATCATGATCCGACAATCTAGATTTACCATGATTTAACCTAGTTACGTGAAAGGTTCGTAACTCAATCTAGCTAGAAAGTGTCCAATTTGTTGGGGTTTCATCTGAATTGACTACCCAAAATTAGTTATTTTTATATACAATGATGCTTTATATTTAATCTAAGAAGAGGAGATTATGTTATTAGGTATCAAATCTTACACAAATATGTATCGTTCGCGTCATCTATGAGAGTTAAAAGAGACATGCATGTCACTAAAATATGAGTTATTTTCATGCTAATATATTAAAATATAGCTGTTGTTTAACTATAATATGAATAAATGAATAGTCCAAAAAGCGGGTGTGTCTTATTACCACTGCCTAATTTTAAGAGTGTAAATAAATTTAGACAATCTTATTTTAAATTTCTGAATCGTGTCATAACTCTAATTGACAGTTTAACCAAAAGAAATTTCATATTTGCACAATTAAGTGCAACATTATAATGGTGATGTGTGGGGCGAGAAGGCACTGTTGGATATTTGTACCAAATATGGAAAAGAAGATACGAGTTCATTGGGTGGGTTATTGGTTGTTGCAATTCCATGGCCCATGAGTCATGGCTCTGTGTGGACTTGAGTTTCGTAAAATTATCCATGATTTGATTTTGAGGTCTCTTATTTTTGGCGAGTGGGGTGCCAATGTTCGTGGTTTTTCAAAATTATAAGTATTGGTGTCATGTCATGCCCTTTGGTGCTCAACTTTGTGTCTCTCTTTTAGTCACCCATTTACCCTTTTACCAATTATATTTTCTTTTACTTACGTGACACATCTAATTTAAACTAATTTAAATTGTTTAAATTTGAATACGCATAGAGGATTACATTTATTTTAACTAATATATTAACATAATACGTTTTTCAATAAGTTTATTCTAATAAACAATGCGAAATGTTGTTTTGTCATTTTTCCTCTGCAATTTGTACTCTTTTATATCATTTTTTTTGAAATTGTCATACTTTAAGAAAATGAAGAGTTTCAAATAACTTTTTTTTTGTACAATGAGATTGAGATGAGGATATATCCTGGTTATCGACTATTTGCTCTTTACGAGCTTCGAACACAGGATATGAGACTTTACACTACACAATATGCATGAATATCACTAGACCAGTAGAAATAGTGGCAAGTATCAAATAACATTAATAAAAGAAGAATTAATTATTCGTAAAAAAATAGTATGTGATGATTGATACGTCTACCGAAACACACGAAATGTGAATAAAGATGATGATAGGGGGAAATGGGCCGAATTAGAATTTTTACAAGAGAAATCGATAAGGTAGTACAAATTCAATTAGGTCAAATATATTGACAAATTGTGTTGCTTTTTGAAATTATGTTATTATTATGGATACTTCGGATTTGGGGATAAAAATGAAAATGAAAATGAAAAATGAAAGAATGGATCGAATCATAAGAAACCAGCTTTGTGCGACAAGCATGTTGGATCATGGACCCATGGAGTTATTCAATTGGCAAGTGAAAGGGATGTTGAATATATTCGTGGCTATTCTACTCCAACTTCATCAACTCAATGACTCAATCTCAACGGCGGGCAAAACATTTCTCATGAAAAATTAAATGTTAACTCATTCTTAACTTCCTTTATTTCTGCTTTCACATTTTGATGCTTACAAGAAATTATATATATGAGAGAAAGGAAGAATATGCCAACCCTAGCGCGGCTTGTGTACCAAAAACCCATTAGCATCTTATGTCCTCTCTTGTCTCTCCTCAACAGTATATATCATTTCATTGAATTTTGATGATGAGTTTTTGGAATTAGGTCTAACTTGATCCAGCATCCTGAAGATCATCGATTAGCTATATATATATATATATATATATATATATATGTCGACGGGATAAAACAAGTAATTAATTACTAGCATATTAACTTATTAATGATCCAGTAGCATTCATAAATTCACTCTTATTGTATACGTTTACGTACAATTTACTCAAAAAATTTCATATTATAAGGGATGATTTGTTTTTTTTTTGAGAAATACTTGATCTACTACATGCGGAGAAACCAAAGGCCTTTATAATTAATTAGAGGCTAGAATGGTTTCATCGATCATTCCACCAAAAAAGAAAAAAAAAACGCGAATAGCGAAAAATGGTTTCACCAAAAACAAGAGGCAAGAACTAAGAAGACATTAATTTAGCAATGATCAAATTTCAAATGGGTCTCTAGGTTTTGATTTTCATCTTTCACGATGAAGATGTTGAAGGATTTTCAATAATTCCAATGAATAGCTTTGGAGCAACAGTTAAATTTTTTTATTTTTTTTGTAATTTATGATTCTATAAATTAGTATATTTATTATAATATTCTTGCAATCTTACTCACACTCCCAATCTCAATCATAAAGTCAGAAATATAGTCTCAAAATTCTTGAATTAGCAATCAATTTGAAATTTTGGACTGAAATACTGAAGTAAGGTTAAGCTGAGTCATCCACTCAAGTCCAGAAATCCATTTTCCTGATGATATGAGGTAGTTCTAAATTTCTATTCTACTTTAAAATTTTCCTTTTTTTATCAAATTTTTTTTTTACTGTTATGTATCTCAATCATTTTAATTTCTCATTTCATTAAGAGCATTTTGGAGCCAGAAGAGCTGAGGATTAGAAGCGTATGGTTGGTCCAAATATGTGAATTAATGGCACATTTTATATTCTTACCTAAGGACCTTCAATTGTTTGGACCGACCCTGATTGATAAGTACGTACATAGTAGAATATTCCAGTAGCTAAGTTTACCGTACCACACAGTTATCTATTCTTCTAATTACGAATCAACTAACTAATTCATTTAATTAATAAATGATATAGCTTTTTAATGACACAATGGCCCCAATGTAATCATAACTCAATGGAGAAAACCCACCAAGGAAGAAAAAATATATAGAAATAATTAGTATTCGGAAATGAAGTCAAATCCTATGATGCTTTTTTTTTTTTGTTTCAATACATAAAAAGCTTATTATTATTCAGAAATGGTGTCAATGATGCGAAACAAGCTTTCAACTTCAAAAGTGAGAGCAATGTTGAATGATATCGCAATGCATAATAATATATATTCACCGCACAACACCACCTCTATCCCAAACTACAAACTCTCAATATTCATTCTTGAATTAATTTGTATACCTTTCAGCTTGCTCTCAATCATCTCTAAGTTTCTCGAATAGTACTCTATGTAGACTCTAAAATTGAGACATGTTAATGGACGAATTCATATGGATTATTAGTACGAACTATTTTGATTTACACGGATTAAATTAAAATGAGAAACAGCGAAGGGGGAGGTCAATAATAGGTGAAGAGTGATGTGGGTTTGATCAACGTAGTGGTGGGCTATGAATTTGCAGTAGTCATATTTTTGTTGTTTTTATTTTTAAATCTTTTAATTTAAAAAATCATAAATTGACTCTTATATTTTTTAAAGAGAGTAAAAGTGACAAAACTTATGGAGAATATTAGTTTGGCACGTTTGATACAATTCGAAAATTACTAAATATAATAACTTAAAAAATTAATTTTGAATGAAAATTCATAATACGTAAATTAGTAATAAAATATAACTGGTGGTGATACGTCATGAATCATTTTTCATTGAGAGTACCACTAGGTTTCCCACAATGTATAGAAGATAAAGTGCAAAGAGATTGGGTTACGTCCACCTCCACCGAAAACACAAGCAACATGTACCACTGAATGAGGTTCTTGATATATATACATATATATATATATATATGTAACTTTATACAACAAGTTGCTCATCAATCAATCTAAAGGACACACACTGTTCTTAATTTGAACAAATTATTCAGATTTGACATTCATCTCACACTATAAAGTTAAGGGGAAAAGAATATGGAACAAATTAACATTTTTACTTAAATACTCAGGACGTACGCCTGCAGCTTGTTTTGCATGCATGCGTGAGTAATTTTTAACAGTAAAATTAATCTCAACTAGATCTTTAAGCGCCGCACGCGCACCGTGGTAAAAGTAAAAAGCACGAATAATAGGTTGTAAAAATGTATGCAGAGTTTGCGGCTTTCTTCAAGCTTAATTTCTTAAAGGTGGAGGTCAGATTCCAGACGGAGGAGATCTTCCAACACCAGATTCTCCCTAGCTTTTCCAGATATCTCTATCACCAAAAACAAATTAAAAAAAATATAAAAAATACAGAGAAAAATAAAAATAAATTATATATAGCCCGACCCCAAGAGCAACTTGAGTGCTCGTGCTCCTGAGAAATAATGTGAAAATGTCTGTCAATTGGCCCCCTAGCTAGCTAGAGAGGACAGAGGGCCAACACTATATATGCGAAAATGACACCACCTTTTTCTCACTTTAGCTACTCGAAAATGACACCACTGTCACCCCCTAAGTACCATCCCTCTAATTTTAGTTGACGGTCTTTATTTCACCAGCAAAACTTGTATCGACTTCAACATGAATGTGGTAATGGTCGATTGCTAAAAAATTTCCGTGCAATTTTGATCAAGAGCTATTGATGGTACATCATAAACATTTTAACAATTATCAAAACCGTCGGTTGTTTTGTTACCTACAGATTACTAACGATCTCCAATTTGTTTCAATTCCATTCTAAAAAAAAAGTGATATTTACATGGTGTTTTGAAAAATCAACAATTCCGATGATCATATTTCTGTAAACAAATTCAGTATATTAGTCATGGGAGAATTCGAAACGAACACAACCAATTTAAGGTGGATACGAATATTGTTTTTTATTATCTATAGCAAAATATATGAAAGAAGAAACGAGGAAAGAAAAATTGTCTCATTAATTGATTGTTTTCCTCAATCTTTTAACGTGTTTGATGTTAAGGATTGAATACTTAGTGTCAATGTATATTCGAAAGTGACAAATACGTATTTTTCATAATTAATCAACTGCGCGCTAACTTAGATGGAACTTGAAAGTTATGTCTTTTTATTTTTATGTTTTTTTTGCTGAACTTATATTAATTACGGCGATTTTTCCATGCACTATGATTCAATCATTGCCATCATATAAATTTTGGGGGTATATTGGGCGAGTCAACTGTTTGGAGAAGGGAGGAAGGTGGCTGGGATTGGTCAGTGAGAGGTCGGCAAAAGCATGAACAAAAAAAGTAGCTAGCAACAAAAACACATCAAATCAAATACCTACTAATTAATCATCTCGATCTCTCTCCCTCTCGAAGAATAGAGAATTAAGATTTGAAAGAGTTTGGGTGAAGAAGAAGCTATCAACTTGCAAGCTACTAGGAAGGAAGAAAAGTAGAAAACCTTTGATGATGGGTGAGTGAGAAGAGGACAAGTGAAGATGAAAAAAAACAGACAATTTCATTTCATATAATATTAATTAGAAGATGTAAGGTGATAATAATATTAATGATCAATGAAATGTATTGTGTATGGTGGTGGTTGTAGGGTTCCATTCTCAAATATCCCCATCACTTTTCCACCTTTACACATTGAATTGAATCGACACCCCCCTCCCCCCCCCAAAGACAAATTGACTAAATTAATTATGAACGTGTATTTGGAACAAACTGTACTAGTGATAGCTTATAATTCTACATTATTAAAAGAAATTATTACGTGTATTTAGAAAAAACTGTTGTGATAACAGAAAATTAAGACTTCCCCATAATACAGTAAATATGAGTACCACTAAATTAATAATATTAGTGATAGCTTCTAGTTCTACATTATTAAAATAAATTATTCTATATTATTAAAACTTCTGCCTTGGAAAAAAAATCCTTCTGAATTCAAATTTTATCAAGAGAATATAATTTAAAAAAAAAAAATGAAGAATAAAGTGGTGTATCTAATTCAGATTTTTATGAATTGGTTTAAAATTCGTCCAAACAAATGTGTATTCAAATGAAATTATAAGTGCCCATCGAAATACGCGTGTATTAAAAACTTCATAAATTTAAGATGATTCAATAAAATGCTGTATTTAAAAGAATTTTTTAATAGGTTGTATAAATACCATAGGTCTCACACAAATCCAATATCCCCCTAAAAAGTTTGATGTTCTCACTTTCTCTCTCTCTCTCTCTCTCTCTCCATGAAATATGAACAGAGAAGCTGCTCTCTCACAATTATGAACAAGAACTAGAGGTATGCTATCTTTCTCTCTTCCAAATCTAGTAGTTGTTGATAATTTTTTTGCTTGGTGTAGATTTGCTACCTTAATTTCATGCTTTTTGTTCATCGTCAGTTTGAATTTCAACGGTTCATTTTCTTATTATTTGCTGGAACGTACTCCAGGATAAACCCCATGGTCTGTGGATCAACATGATTCCGAAACAACCATTTTTGAATTATTATTCTCTGACAAAGAAAAATCGAATATTTATTCCTGATGGTTTGTTTTTTTCCTTCGTATATATGAATAGCGTCTTATATTATAAAATAAAAAATGCAACAATTTACGCAGTTCAAGCTTACTTACTAAGCAAACAAATATAGATTTGGGCTCGAAAACAACAAAGCTACGGATTAAGAACTCGCGCGAAAGCCGTTGCGCTAACGCGTATCTGATTATGGTAAAGCCATTGGTATTGATTGGTTCTTGGAGTGAGCGAATTCTATGGAAATATTGAGGTTCTGGGGACAATTTTCATTCTTTCTTTCTTTCCCAACAGCATGAGTCCCGATTTGTGAAAAGGCCGCAGAGCACGACGATGAAGACGACTCTCATAGGGGCGGCGGTTGGTCGAGACGGTTGCGGCGTTTGATTTTTGGAGAAACGGGTTTTCTGCGAGGAGGGAGGAAGGGGAGGAATAGAAGATCGAAATTAAAAATGAACTTTTATTTTTATTTTCTGAATTTTCTAAACTAAATTTTCATTTTTTGTTTATTAGGTTCTCTTTTTTAATGGACTTAACGGTATGGGACAAAGAGTGGCGGAGGCATGAACGGACCCGAAGGGTCCAACATCCATTCTGTGAAATTTTCGTTACATTTTTAACACCAATATTATTAAAAAAATTTAAATTTATTTCTCTTATTTATTTCTAAATTTTTCTATTAATATGTCGTTTTATTTAATAAGTATTGAAAATCTGAATACATGAGTATTTATTTTACAAATTTTTGCGTACTCAAAGTACATGCTAGCACAATTATTTTTGAAAAATGAATAAAATATATTTGAATTTTTTTACGCCATTTTGTTTGTCTATATAAAATGTGTTTCTTTATTGCCAAAAAATGTCCTAAGTAAATATCTATATAGTGTGTCCCTCCTTATCTAAATTCTTGTCTGCGCCACTAGGCAAAGTGGACGGAAAGTGACTCTATGAGGTGCATTTAGTAATAAAAGTAGTTTCAGGGAGTTAAGTAGGACTGGTGGAAGGTGAGTTTCCGGGGACATTGCATGCAATCGATTATTCCATTTCTGAAAACACCTTCAAAAAGAAAACAATTAAACATGACAATCATCAAATTAAAAACATGCACAGTCCCTTAAGTATTTGTATATATACTATTCTCCCGATCTCTTTTTAAGAAATATTTACGGTGATGGCTTTTTGTGGCGTTTTTCAAGGTTTGCGACTCTTGAAGAAGTAAGAGCTGCCTAATATTGAAGTTGGAAGCAGTGAGCTTGATAGAGTCTTTGTCATCACTCAGGTGAGGATTGTATAAAATCTGGGTTTTTTTTTTTTTTTTCTACTTGAAACTCTAGTCCAATCAGAATTATAACCAGTTCTTACTATTTTCATGAATTAGTTGTTTTCATAATATTTATAAGTTATTTACATATTGCACATTTATTTTGGATTCTAAGCTAATATATGGAAACCCAAAAACCACTACCGACCAAGACAGTGGGACAACCAACAATAACCCGCTAAATTATACTTGAAAATAGATTTTACTGAGCCATAAATAAAAAATCAATGAAAATCTAATAAAATTATAGTAAATCAATAAAAATCAATATTTAAAAATAAAATAAAATTCATATAAAAACTACTTGAAATCTAAAAAATAATTTAAAAACCACCAAATTTACAATATACCAGCCTTCTGACACCCGCTACGCGTATGTTAATTTTTTGATTTTTTTGTTAGAAAAAATTAAAATAAAATAAATTTTTAATTAAAAAAAAAGATAATATGAGGAATAATTACCTGAGCCTACTATCTATTCACTTTTCTCATTAATAATTAATTTTTAATAATTTATATATTTAATATTTTATTATCCTCATTTATTAAATAATTAATTTATTTAAAGGTTATTAATCGAAAGGTAATTTCGTCAGAAAAATTTTATGAAACCTTTTGATTTTCTGGGTTTTATAATAATAGAAATTTAAACCCATTATAGTCTGAAATAAAAAACAATTCTGATTAATATAATCTGAAATAAATACACCCCTAAATTAATCTTGAAAATATCTATTGATTCCTCGTATTTAGTGAGGTGGAACGGAAAGACTACTTTAAGTCTCCAACAACTCATTGAATCAACTCATAAAACCACCCACCATGCCGGACACGTAAGCAGACAGTGACGTTGACGGTCAGTTTGTGGCCCACTCATGGCACTCACTCCTCAAGGAGTATAAAATCTTAAAAGTTTAAAATTTGATTCTCATATTCTTTAAAAAAAAATCATAAATAGTGAAATTAATGTTAAATATATACATTTTCATATTACAAAATTGTTGTATAAATAAAATACTAATACGTTATATTTTGATTTAAAATATAATAATAAATAGATTTTATATTAGAACTATGTGAATTAATAAAATTAGATAATAGTATTGGACTGTTGAATTTTGATGACACAAAATGCATCTAGTTAGTTTCGAATGGTTTCCAATTAAACACTCTAAAATTCGCCATGCAAGTTTAACAACTCAATCAAATCGGTTAAAACATAACATCTTTTTGATAATCTATTGTTTTGTTCATTAGTAGTTAATAAATTGTAATTAATTTAGTTTTGTTTTTATTCTTGTGTAGGTTGTATGCTCTGCGGAAATGCCTACGCCGGTTACTGTAGCCAGGCAATGCCTAACCCCGGAGGCAGCGCAGGCGCTGGACGAGGCTGTGGCTGTTGCACGTCGTAGAAGCCACGGCCAAATAACGTCGCTGCACGCCGTGTCCGCGCTCCTTTCCCTCTCTTCCTCCACTCTACGCGACGCCTGCGCGCGTGCCCGAAACTCCGCCTACTCGCCTCGACTACAATTCAAGGCTCTGGAGCTCTGCCTCAGCGTCTCACTCGACCGGGTCACCTCAGCCCAACTCGCTGACGACCCGCCGGTGTCGAATTCGCTAATGGCCGCCATTAAGCGGTCCCAAGCCAACCAGAGGCGGCAGCCGGAAAATTACCATCTTTACCACCAGCTCTCGCAGCAGACCTCCATCTCATCTGTTAAAGTGGAGTTGCAGCACCTGATTTTGTCCATCCTCGACGACCCGGTTGTCAGTCGTGTCTTTGCCGAAGCGGGTTTTCGGAGCTCCGAAATAAAGCTCGCCATTTTGCGCCCTTTTCCTCAGCTCCTCAGATACCCGCGCTCCCGAGGCCACCATCCTATGTTTCTTTGCAACCTGACGGAGTACCGGGACCCGAATACTGGAAACCGATCCTCTTTCCCTTTCTCGGGTGTTTTAATCGATGCTGACGAGAATTCCAGAAGAATAGGAGAAGTTCTCGGGAGAAACAGGGGAAGAAATCCCCTGCTTGTGGGTGTACACGCTTACGATGCGCTTAAGAGCTTCGTGGAGGCTCTAGAAAAGAGGAAAGACGGTGTCTTGCCGGTGGAGCTATCTGGGCTGACCGTAATTTCAGCCCAAAATGATATCTCAAAGTACATAACCGAGGATTACGATAAAGGATCTGTGAATTCGAAGTTCGGGGAATTGGGCCGGTCGGTGGAGCAGAGTTTGGGCCCTGGGCTTGTTGTAAATATCGGGGATTTGAAGGCCTTTGTTGATGAAAATGTTTTGGGTGACTCAGTGAGTTATGTTGTTGGCCAATTGACAAGGTTGTTGGAGCTTCACCGCGGGAAAGTTTGGTTGATTGGTGCAACGGCTAGCTATGGAAGCTACTTGAAATTTGTGGGTAGGTTTTCATCTATAGAAAAAGAATGGGACTTGCAGCTTCTCCCCATCACTTCTCTCCGACCTCCCATGTCTGAATCATATCCCCGGTCTAGGTGAGTTTTATACAGAAATTCTCTACGCAGTTGTCGTTAAAATGTTACTTGTTTGTAATCATAATATCTATGCATCGTCAATGACAAAGGGTTTTCCTTTTTTCGGTTTGGTTCTGATTTCTGAATTATAAAATTAGGTTACTTTGTGTAAATGCTCTTCAGGTAGTTTCTCATAGTTTGGATTAGTGAATTGGTGAGAGATTGTTTCTTAGTTGCCATATATAGCATGTTGGTTCATTCTTTTTTATTTGTCTGTTGAATCTCATAGTTTGCTGATCATGATACACTTGCAGCTTAATGGACACATTTGTTCCGTTTGGCGGGTTCTTTTCAGCTCCTTCTGACCTAAAGCTCCCAATAAGTTGTTCATATCAGTGTCTTCCTCGCAAGTATCAGTGCAATGAAAAATGTGAGCTAGAAGCATATGTTGCTCCGAAGGGAGGTGCTGATGCTTCGGTGGCAGCTCATCATCAAGCTAACTTGCCTTCTTGGTTGCAGATGGCTTCACTTAGCACCAACAGGCGATTGGATATGAAGGTGTGTATGACGATCAATACATTTTCAATACTTTTGCTTAATTGTGATTAAGATATATTGTTTTCCGATTTTATGAACCCTAATGTCCAATAAAAAATACTTCAAATTAAATGTTTTTACCTTATGTTTTTGAAAAATGAAAACTATTGTGTATCTCTTCAGTGCAGACCAAAGATGATGGTGTCTTATTGAGTGCCAAAGTTACAGGGCCGCAAATGGAAGAGGATGATACATGTCAGCGTCTTGTTCATCACTCCCATTCGCTGCCTGAGGCAAACTTCTTTCCAACAATAGTGGGATTTCGGTCTCCAGGAGACAAGAAGGACAATCGCGAAAACAGAGCAATTATTTCTCCAAGTAAAAACGACTGCAAGTCTACAAATTCATGCATCGATGTGCAAACACAGTCAAGTGAAAATGCTTCAAAAGATGAAGATCTTGAGGCCGGTGGCCTCCAGTATGCTTGCAGTTTGTCCAATTCTAGTGTGATTGATGGTAGTCGGACATCTCGCACATCTATCACGTCCGTGACCACAGATTTAGGGTTAGGGATATGCTCTTCCCCAGCTAGTAATACACCAAATAAACCTCCAAGTCAGAACCGTGGACTTCGACATGATATTTCAGACTGCTTTTCCTCTAATGCTCAATCACCATCCTACTCAAGTCTTGAAAGTTACGGGCAGTTTGATCCAAGTGACGTCAAGACGCTTTTCAAAGCTCTCTTTGAGAGGGTTGGCTGGCAAACTGAAGCTATAAGTGTTATTTGCCAAAGAATAGCTCACAGCCAATCAAGAAGTGAAAAACTCTATGGAGCAAGTCACAGAAGGGACCTATGGTTCAATTTTACCGGACCTGATAGATATGGTAAAAAGAAAATTGCGGTTGCTTTGGCTGAGATATTATATGGAAGCCAGGAATATTTTATCTCTGTGGATCTGGATTCTCATGATGGAATGATCCATTCAGACGCCATCTTTGATTGTCAAGCAGTGAATGGCTATGATGCAAAGTATAGAGGTAAGACAGTTGTTGATTATGTTGCTGGAGAATTGGGCACGAAACGGTTGTCTATTGTCTTCCTTGAAAATGTTGACAAGGCTGATGTAGTGACCCGAAATAGCTTGTCCCAGGCTTTCTTGACTGGTAAGTTTTCTGATTCCCATGGAAGACAAGTCAGTACGAATAATGCAATTTTTGTTGCAACTTCAAAATTCAGAAAGAGCTGCGGTATTCTCAAGAAGGGTTGCTCCAACGATTCCGAGGAAAAGTTCTTGCAAGTGAAAGGGCGGTCTGTGCAGATTACTATTGAATGTCACTCCAATACACCTAAAGAAGGCATTTCCAAGCAACATTTTGTGAATAAGAGGAAACTCATTGGTGTCAATGAACTTTTAGAGCATCATGAAGTCTCAGAGGCACCAAAACGGGCGAACAAGGCATCCACAAGGTATCTTAACCTCAACCTTCCAGCCGAAGAGAATGCGGTGGAACACGCTGAGGAAGGAAGCTCTGAAAATGACTGGCTATCAGAAAACACGAAGCCGTGGTTGCAAGAATTCCTTGATCAGGTGGATGAAACAGTGGAGTTTAAGCCGGTTGATTTTGATGCACTTGGTGAGAAAATAGCGAAAGAGATAAAGACTAGTTTCCACAAGTTTTTTGACTCAGATTGTGTGTTGGAAATTGACTCAGAAGTCACGGAACAGCTAGTTGCAGCGATGTATTTGTCAGACGTGCCTAGTGTTGTCGACAATTGGGTGGAGCAAGTCCTCAGCAGGGCATTTGCAGAAGTTGAGAAGAGATATAGCTCCAATGCAGTTACTGTTGTAAAGCTAAAAACTTGTGAAGAGGTTTGCTTGGAGCAGCCAGCAGGAAAGACTTTCTTGCCCCCTAGAATTATACTAAAATGACCGCAAGAGAATGTCTATTTTTGTAATTACATGTATAAGGTAGGCATGTAGCTTTATAAGAAGTCTTGTTTAATGGGCTTGGTTGTGAATCATCTATATAATTTGCAGCTAGTGTGTTTTTGTATCATCTTTTATGTAGCAATTAAGGTGTTTTGCTTTCAATCAACTCTGGTGATGTATAAAACTACATACAATTTTGGAAGTAATTTTATGAATCTGGTTGTTATTGAGCTCAATCAGGCCAGGCCATTGGTAATTTGATTCTCTCCCTTGGTCCTTGGATGAGAAGGCCTGTACTTAGAGGTGTAAATTGGATAGGTAATTTTGATTTTGATCCGAAAGTTTTAATTTTAACATAAATGACAACCGAAATTTATAACTTTGAAAGTTCTCTGAAAATTTGGATTAGAATTGAAATGTTTCGAAATTTCAAAATATATTAGGACTTCAAGTTTGAATTATGCATTATAACTAACACTAAGTTAAGATAAATTAGTTCTAATAACCAAAGAGACAAATAAAATTGTTCCATGAAGAATATCGTGTGAGAGTCATAGTATATAGTTTAGGCCATTCACTCTTTCAAATTGTTGGGTACATTCTAAATTTCGAAAATGTCAAAAAATTGGAATTTCAAATTTTCGATTTGAGAATTTGTGTTAAGATTATGAGAATTGAAATCCCTTGATACCGATTGTTTGAATCAGTCTTAGAATGAATCAATGATCCTATATGTGCCTATATGAGTAGACCTTATCAGATTCATGAGAAATTTTTAACACCTTTGTTGACAATTATAAGTGTAACTTAGTGTTATGATCTAGTGATATTTTTCTTCACACATTATGTGGGAGGTCTCAAGTTCGATTGACGAGGTCAATACCCAGTATATCTTGTAATCCCCCTTCCCTAATATCATCGTATAAAAAAAAACAATCTTATAATCTCCTTTCTCTAATATCATCGTATAAAAAAATAATAATTATAAGTGTAACACCGCAAATACAATAATCAGGATCACAAACAAAAAATTGGTTTACTTGATTGGGCTGATGCATGATTGAAAACCCATTAATTCCAAGCCCAAATCCGAGCCTCAAATGAAAATGAAAGTGAAAGCCCAGGTCTCCTCCTTATCTAATCCAACCCTTTATTTTCTTTTCCAAAAATATATATCAAATCAGAAACATTTGGGGAAAATGCCATCTTCGAGCCCTCGCAGCGTCGAAGAGATCTTCAAGGACTACAGCGCTCGTCGCGCTGGTGTCATTCGCGCCCTCACCTACGGTTCGTTCTCTGTTCTAATTTCGTACCCAAGGCCAAAATGTATGTTTTTATTTTTATTTATTTTTATGCTAATGGTCGTTGATGCTTTGCACTTCCAGATGTGGACGAGTTCTATTCGCTTTGCGATCCAGGTCTCTTCTTATTTTAAAGTTTGTAATTTTTTCTTTTTATTATTTATCTGTTTGGTTTCCGAGAAAGTTGAGTAGAAATATAGGGCTTTTCTTGTTTATGTTTGTCACAATATTTGTTGTTTTTGGTGTTTAATTTATATGAAATTTACTTTCCAAGTGTGGGTTGTAGTTGTAATAGGTTTTAACTGAGTGGAAGTTTTGAAGGGTGTAAGATTTAGATTTGTTGTTTTGTTTCTCATTCTACATTTGATAGGAACCTAGCAGAGCATATTATGGGTCAATTTCATCTTATTGCTTCCACGAATCAGATTCAATTGATTGCTTTAGTTCGATTTCATTAAAATTTAGTTGCTTGTTGCTTCCATTTGAAATTGGATGTTTTTGTTACGAGCTGTTATATGTTGATCTCTTTCAGAGAAGGAGAATTTGTGTTTGTATGGACACCCCGATGAGTCGTGGGAGGTGACTCTGCCTGCAGAGGAAGTACCCCCGGAGCTTCCCGAGCCTGCACTGGGCATCAATTTCGCGAGAGATGGGATGACTCGTAAAGACTGGCTGTCATTGATTGCAGTACATAGCGATTCTTGGCTGCTCTCTGTGGCTTTCTACTTTGGTGCTCGCCTCAATCGAAATGAGAGGTTTGTTTCTTCTTGTCTTTGGGTTGACAGTTTATAGATTTCATGAATTCAAATATTTAGTAGATGTCATGTTAGAATGTTTCATTTGCTACTTGTGGAAGTAAGAGTACTCTTTTTAGTGAGCATAATGCCATTCTGATTTTATGTACTCACCAAATATCTGTCATTTCCATGCTATTTCATTTACTCGTATTGCTTGTTCACGAAAGATTAGTTTTTTGTATGGATTTCAAAGGCTTTGATTTATAATGGCTAATGGCTAAACGTGTAGCAAACGATAAATGGCTAATGGCTAAACTTGTAGCTAACAATAAATTTAGAAGGCTTGATGTTGTATGATTTTTCAATTTAATTTACATGGTAACACCAGGAAAGAATCAGCCCTTGGCATATATGTATTCTCATTGTGTTCCTGTTCTTTTTTCCCATGTATTAGACTTTTCTAATTATTGTGAAACTATGTAGCTCCAGTTACTCTATGATATAGGTTACCTATGGTTTGAAGCATTTAAGTAAGCTAATGCAGTTCTTATGTGTGTGTATTAGATATGAAGTTCTATTTTGAGGTCCTTAAATGAGGTTCTATCTGTTAGGCATTAGAATTAGATAGAATGCGGTGAACTGAGATTACAAGGAGAGGGACTTAATACTTCTCCAATGTACATATTGATTTAATAGCTAAGAAATAAGACCTCCGTAGGACCCTATGAAAGTAGGTGTGTGTCAATGAAGAGAACGTATTAAGCCAGATATTTTCACCAAATACTAGGTTGAACTTCCTTTTGTAAGTTTAGAAGAAGCTGCTTTTTCTTGGATACTACTGCTTGGTGCAAGCTTTTCTATGTCTAGCAATTTGTGGTTTGTCATTTCAGTGGCTTGTCATTTCTCTGGGATGAACTTTCGATTGTTAATTGTACTCATCCCTACTGAAAAAGACCTCTATCCCTATCATTTGAATCATCGAGATTGTTTTCAATCCCTAAATCCTTTAAACCTGTTTTGAAGTATCCAGGTTCCTCATCTTTCTGACATAAACCAATCCTCAGTGTAAATAATCAGAATTGCATAAAATTGGAAGTCTTTGTTGTTGCAAATAGTTGTTAATACTTGGACAATAAAAATGAAGTGTACTAAAGTTAAGCTGCTGATTATATATTTGTGGGCATCCAACTCAGAACTTTCAATTTCACTCCCCACCTATACCATTTGCTGCCCCATACTCTAGCCCCCTGATTCAGTGGACATTGTTCCTTGAGCACTTAATAAAGTGTATAGTGCTGTGTGTTGCTACCATTTTCTGTTTAGTGCAAGTTATTGCTGTACCTCACCAACATGTCGAAATTGTCATGACACTAAAATGTGGTTTGATGGGCCATCAATCCTGGTAGCCTCCCAAGCACAGAAGTTTTGCAACTGTGCAGAAATGACCCTTCTTTAATCAACAGGAAGCGTCTATTTAGCTTGACAAATGATCTGCCGACAATCTTTGAAGTTGTAACTGGAAGGAAGTCGATAAAAGACAAGCCCAGTGTGGATGGTGGAAGTAAATCCAGGAACAGTGCAAAGGTGAAACTCTCTCCATCTCTCTCTCTGATTGAAATTTATTTCCTGCAAAAGAAGTTTAGGATGCTCCCCTTATGAAAAACTTGGGTTTATGACTCACCTATGTGTCTTTGCAGAGATCAGTTGATGGACAAATAATGAGCAATAATAATAACTTACTAGATGGAAGTTATGCAGAGGACGAAGATGAGCACAGTGAAACCCTATGCGGAAGCTGTGGGGGAAACTACAGCGCGAATGAGTTTTGGATTGGCTGTGACATTTGCGAGAGGTGGTACCACGGTAAGTGTGTGAAGATAACACCGGCCAAGGCAGAATATATTCAGCAGTACAAATGTCCTTCTTGCAGCACAAAGAAGAGCAAGTAGTAATGACGACTAGCGAAGAGCTCAAGCCCAGGGTTTACCCCATTGTAACGGTCGCTCATATGGTTGGCAGATAATCTCTGGCCATGTTTTTTTTTATCTTTTCATATGCTGCCTTGGTTAAAAGCTAAAACCTGGTTTTTTTTTTTTCCCTTTTCTTCGCCCTTGCGATATATTTCCCTTTGTATCCTTCTAATGTATAAAATATCTTTGTTTCATTTGTGTTATTTATGAAATGCTCCTAAATTTTAGATACTGAATGATCTGGTTTTCGATTTCAGTGAAAAAAAAAAATGATCTGGTTTTCGATTTGATCGTTTTATCTCTGAATTTATGTGGTTTATGCATCCTTGTGGGGGCAATTTAGATGATCTCAGGCAAAATGGTTTCTCCTTTTGCTGTCTTGGGTAAGTGTAAAACATTATCCTTTTGCTTTCTTGGTTAAGTGTAAAACATTATCCTTTTGCTTTCTTGGTAAGTTTAAAATGGCCTCCCACGATTTCATGATTGAGCCATGAAAAGACAAACCGAAAATAAAGGCGATTCTATTTGTTCAATGTAGCATGTAGGTTTCTCAAGTTTATATTTTGTTGGTGTTGTAAATACGAATAGGAAAAAATAATTGTCCAATTAAAAAAGGCTTATTACTTAAAATACACAAAGAATACACCAGTTAATCTCAAAATGCACCATGAATGAAAATTTTTCTCACTTTGCACTAGAAACAGTATCAACGTTGAAAACATTGCACCATTTAACTGACGTCGTCAAAACGGCGTTTATGGTGCATATGTGGCATCTATGTGGCATCCAAAGGTGGGTATTTGAGTAATTTTATACGGAAGGAGATGGGTAGAAATTAGGGTGCTAAAATTGCCCCCAAATTCGTCCAACAGAGCCGCCACACTGGACCCCAAAGAGTGTCCGACAAACACCATATCGTAACAACTCCCATTCTCAAGCCACATCCGCTCCAAAGTCTCACCTTCTTCGTTCATCAACCAAATCGCCGACTGACCTTGATGCACATAGCCACCATTGAACATCTGCATTCCGAGCTTGTTATCGAGCAAGAGCTAGTAGTCCCTTTCTTTGATCAAATTGAGGCCGTGAATCGCGAGGACTAGCTCTTTATGGTTGTGGTTGACGTATATGAGGTAGGGCGATGCTTGGCCGAAGGTTTGCTTGTATGTGACTCGCTTGACGACCCAGTAGAGGTTGGGGCAGAATCCAACGGTGGGGATGTAGGTGGGGGTTGTGGAGATCGGGCTTGTAGAAGGTGAGGATCAAGCGGTAGATGCACGGGACCGGGTCGAACTCGTCGTTCTCGGGGAAACTTTCCTCAAGAATTGGCTCCGCCATTGATGACCTCTATCTTGGGTGATGGACCGAGCCCCGGCCCGACCGGGAATGTCAATTTGGCGGTTGAATTGCACAGGCCTAGTCCTGATTCTTTTGGTTCAGTTGCGGATTTCTTGAGGTCCAAAGGGTATGCACTCATGGCTTTCCCTGGGATTTGTTTTGCCAACCCTTAAAGTCCTTTAACTCTCTCACAAGATTGGTTAAGGCATTGGCACATTTTCATAAAACAACAAACCTTCCCATCTATTTTAGCTGTCCTCCCAATTGTTCTTTGAGAGACAAACATCTCATCTTGGATCTGCAAAAAGATTCCTTTACACATTGCATTGGTTTTAGTTTCGTTTAGGCAATTATCAAGGTAATATTTTTGTTGATATATGGATGTTGCTCAGCCTCTATGCATGTTGATGTAAATGAATGGGTCCCCAGTCTCCCTCCAATTTCTTTGGCCCTTTCTTGGCTCTTGCATAAGCCATTGTCTCTGGCTTATGTTGTGCAACCCAATAGGGTTTCTCTCTCACTCTCTGGATTGTATTGGATTGGATTGGTTTGAGTTTGATTTGATTTTCTGGGTTTGCTCAATTTTTCATTTTTTTCTGTCTTGATTCTTATTCAGTTTTGAGATTTGGGAAAGTATGAGGAAACCCAGAAGGGTTCTTATAGATTTCATCAGGTTCTCCTTGGGATTTGTTTGAGATGAATGGATGAAGGACCCAACGACCAAAATGACTAAAATACCCTGCCACACAACTATCCTTAATGGTGTTAGTAACGGTGACAGTTAAATGGTGCAACATTTTCGACGTTGCTACTGGTCCTAGTGCAAAGTGAGGCAAATTTCCATTCATGGTGCATTTTGAGATTGACTAGCGTGTTCTGGGTGCATTTTAAGTAATAAAAATTAGACATCAATAACTTGATGGCGAACTTAGGTTAGAAAAATAGAAACCTTTAGTAATTAGGGTCAACAAACGCAAAATAATACAACCTAAAGAGCATGATGCTCGTTAATATTCGCATCACAAATGCCATTGCTGCCCTAACAACAATGTTTTTGCCAAATACAATTGTTGTTCACATAAGCACAAGCAACACAACGAAAGAAAACTAGAAGAAAAAAAGTAGGCAAAACAACACAAGCAGACATCCCCACAAGCACTACTAAATATATCATCTTACAATGAAATACATTCATTTTCATATTCAAAATATAGTAAAGTTGATGAGCTATTCAATCTAATCCAATCCAATCCAATCCAATCTTGCACAACTAACGAGCCTTAAAATCTAATTCGATTTTAATTATTGATGCAAGTAAAGCTTACAATACATCATGTGGACACACACGTGCCATTGAGAGTGACCTCATGATTCGGCCACTTGTGCAAATTGTAGATAGAGTTTGACGACAGCTCTTCACCGTGCTTTGTGGTAACGTTGTGATGAACTAATTGGTTGAAGGTTTTTTACTTTGTTGAGTCCAAAAAAAAAAAGAAAAAAAAAAAATAGAAAATTGAGGTGACATTTTTATTGCCGGTCTTAATCTTCATTAATTATTAATTAAAGAATCCCAAATTAAAAACGTGCTCATTTTCACAACACGTGAAGATTTGACTTTTACTTTTTAGAGCCATACTGACATTATTAAAGTTGTCCCCAACAAATGGCTCGACCCCAAATTAATAATAATGTTTTAATAATTTGAGTTTACGTTCGGCACGTCGTATAAAGAATCAGATAAGATAATATAGTACGAAATTGATATTTGATACCACTTGTATTAATTAGTCACTGAATAAGTTAATACGGTTGGGTACTTGATATGACCCTTCTCGAATTTCGACTAGAAATTCGTAAAAAACCTTGCTCCCGTCTGACAATCTTTGACTACATAAATTAATACCTGAAATACCCTTAATCTTAATACACATAAAATGAAAATTTATAGGGACTTCAACATAACCTTCCCTATACTTGATTGACCTTCACCCACCAGTTAGACGAAGGACATACCAGTAATTCACAAACTACCTCGGAGGACCTCCTCCGCAATCAAACAAGACAACTGACGTGTCACTCTCGTGTGAACCATCAACAACTTGTCAATTTGGGTCACCGGCCATACCACCCACTTACCTTAATGACGAAAGTACCCTTGCCACAACTCAGGCATTAGTCACACTTCGTGACCGTAATCATTGTACACATACCGAAAGGTTCTTTGGCTATCATATCGTCGATTCAATTATTACACTATAGCTATTCTTTGAATATGCTAATTTGTTCAGACTTCTGTTTCCCTGAACCCTTCTTGTAGCGATTTGATCAAATTCAATATTCAAGACTTGGTTGAATTGAGTCTCACTGACCCTACCCCGAGCCGTAACTCAATATCCCGGCTCATCCCGAGCTGTAGCTCAATATTCGGCTCATCCCAAGCCGTAACTCGATATCCCGGTTCATCCCGAGCCTCAGTCCAATCCCGTCTACCATCCCTCATATGTCCCCCGGCGTATGTGGGAAGCTTCCCTGACATACCCCACTGAGTGTATGAGGGAATCCTCCCTGACATACCTCACATTATAACATCTCGAGAGTATAATGGAACATTCCATAACATACCTCATATTATTCATCAGGGTCAAAACCCAAATCATAATCCCGGTCCGAAACTCTAAAATAAATTCATAAGCCTCGAGAGATGCGTAGTGATAAGACATTTGATAAATCCCTTTAAACCCTAAGCTTTACTTTACTTTCCGAGCCTTGAAAGGGTGTTAATATATTCTTAATAATTTCTCTCAATTTCCACCACACACAATCCGTGGTATGACATAATACATAGAAATACGCATGCCTTATAATCCCGGAAACCCAGTCCGTTCACAGTACATCCAAAGTACCAACTCAAGGAAGCCCTAGCCCCAAGGAACCCTTTGACATACCAATAACCAAACTCCCTTGACCCCTCGAGCCAAAACCTGCCCGTTGTTGTCCATTATAGATGGGATACCCAATTGGGGCTCTAAACGGACTCCAATGGCCTCAAAATCGCCAAAAACTAATCTGAAATGCTCCAAAATCGTAAACACGCGCCGCTGTGGGCCGGGAAATAGCCCCACGTGCTGCTACGTGTTAGTAGAAGACTGGACCATGCGCCGCCACGCGCATCCACGCGCCCCACGCGCGTCTGCACTATCACGGTGGAATATTCCGTCGAACCCGACGGAATATCCTGAAGGAATCGGAACTTTCCGTCCAAACTAACAACGTTAGAGTTCCGTTATAACACTGTTACCCTTTGACGAAATATACTAACGTCGTCAGCATATTCCGTCAAACCCTGACGGTGTCAGTTGACTAACCGCTGACTGTGTTGACACGTGGAAGCTGAGTCAGCTGCTGATTGGTCACCACGTGGCTGCTAGGTGGCATGCCACGTCAGCATACCTTGGTCGAACCAGTCGTCGGAGCTCGTTGGGAATGATGATCGGACCGCCGTCGTGCCGGTGGTCAGAATTTGGAAATTTCTCGCCGAAAATTTTCATTTTCAGCGAGCTTCTAACTATCCCTAAACTGCACCGATTTTTACGATCCACACCTGTAGAATCATCTACTCAACGCCAGGAACTCGGAAATGAAGTCAGGAATTCGAGATCATACATGGTTTGATCAGAAACTGGCCGTGAAGTTTAGCCAAATCCCTCTCTTCGGTTCTCTATCTCAGGTGGTGTTTGGTTCTTGAACTTGACACCACTCTGCTCGCAGGGACTAGGGGATGCTGTTCCTCGCCTCGGTTTAGCTCGAATCGATCCAAAAGTGGGTCGATGATGAATACGGTGGTGCCGCGATAGCACGGTGAGATAGAAACCGAAAGAGATGAGAGAGAGGGTGTCTCGTAGAGAGAGAAAAATATCTCACTTAAATGTGGACTTCTGAGAAATTACCAAATTGCCCCTGATGCTTCTAGACCCATAACTCTCTGACCGAGTCTCCGTTTTCCGCATGCCACCTATCTACAAACTCGCGAGGTCGAGACCTACGCAACTACCCAAGAAAAAGTTTAAAAAGTGATTTTAGACAAAATGTGACTTCCGAATCCCCCCGAAATCGAGGGTAAAATCGTCTTTTCCCTAATTAAATTCTCAAATTACTCTAATTTCTAGTCCGGGTCGTTACAGTACCTCTATACGGTCCACACCTGCTAAAATAATACCCTCAAAATTGTCCGTATTAAATAGTAGGATGACTAACAATCTTGAAAAGTAATAATAATAATAATAATAATAAATAGTAATAATAATAAATAGTAATAATAATAATAATAATAATAATAATAATAATAATAATAATAAATAATATAATAAATAGTAATAATAATAATATCAATAATTAATTAAAATATTTCTGACCTGAAGCTTGGGCTTAATGGTTTCCATGTACATGCGCATAGAACTCTTTAGATGATTTGAATAAGAAAATCCATTTGTCATGTTTGGATGATCATATGGTGCTATTTCTCTGTATTACTCTTCGACAGTAATTTTGTTATGAGCTTAATTGACACGACCCGTCCCGGAACTAAAAGTTAGAAAATGAAATTAATTAAATAACAGGTAATTACAAATTTAATTATCGTTTGGATTGGGCTAAAGTACGAAGATGGACCTTAGAAAGGGGCCTAAAGAAGGTTGTTGGGTCGTGAATTAAAGTTTAGAATTTCAAAATTGATCATTTTGCCCCTGAAATTCCTGAAGGCCCTGAAGTCACTTATTGATCGAGAACTTCTTTTGGAAATTTCTTTGCACCAATACGTAGCTATCGAGCTTACGAGTGCGTGGATAGGTGGCACGCAGAAATCAGAGTTCGAACGAAGAAGTTACGGTTCTAAAACGATCGGGAAGTATCGATAATTTTGGAAAAGTTTAAATTATAAAAAGGGGCATTCTCTCTCCTCTCCCCATTGGCCACTCCCATTTCTCTCTCTTCTATGCGATCAGTCTCTCACCTCTCTTCCATGTGATCAGTCTCTCACCTCTCTTCCCGCGAAGAATCGTGAAAAAATCCACAAAATGGCCTCACGGCCGTCACTGATTGACGGCGACCCAGCCTGCACCACCTATACCAATCTCTTTGTCTCACTCTCAAGAACCTAGCTATATCAACTATCGAGGCCATCAACCACTGTACGCGGTGCAACAAGCCGCGGAAGAAATGGGTCATCGCAGGTAATGGTTTTCGATTTGGACCTCATATTTGGATTCCTGGGATTGAGTTGATGAATCTAAACTATTAACTTATGGATTTTGGTTGAGATTTGGAGGAGTTGCAGAAGCTTGGAATCCGGGCTTTAATGGCGGATTTAGGCTAAACAGCGACTAGCAGGAGGTAAGGGGCGACTGAACCCCACAATCGCACCCCTTGGAAGGTCTAGAGCGCGTGGGCCCCACCCTCGGCTCCCGGTGACTCGCATTGCATGTAACTCGATGTTCCGGAGTCGTTGCGCAGGTTTCGGGCCCATCATAGTTCATTTGGGGGCTGTCTGTGATAATTTTAGTAGCTTTAAATATGTTTTAAGGAGCGGAGGAACTCCCCTGATTAGGGGATTAAATTTAATATTTTAGATAAATATTTATTAATATAAATTATATTGTTACGAGGTATTATAATATTGGGAAGTCTGAAGAACCATATGGAGTAAGATGAGACTCGTAGGCATTCCCAGGAGCGAATGTCTCAAAGTACGTGCAATAGTGGATCCGGTCGGGTGAGCTCTCCCCGACTTACTGTGAGTAGGCCTCCTTCCCTAAACTTATAATTATGAAATGATAAATAATTGATTACATGATGGATGAATGGTGTTGGATGCTTGAGGAACTTAGAATGAGTATGCTATGACTATGTGTTTATGGACAAGACATGATTGAGTCTGAAGTGTGTTGAGTTTGATTCCCATAATTTGGCTAAATTTCATGCTAAATATTACATGATGGAATGCTTGTTAATGATGATATGATTTGAGTAATTATGAATTGAATGGTGATGAATGGACTTGATGGGGATGCTTAGGAATTATGTTTGAATGAGTTAATTGTTTCATGGTGAGATTAGAAATTATATACGATGCCATGAGCTAGAATCAGAGCTTGTCATACGATTGATACGACATTTTGATGTTTGTGAATCCCATGAAAAGTAAAATACTTCGAAATGAGTATAAACTAATACTATAGGGAATATCTCGATGTTTGATTTCAGAGATACTAATTAAGATATTCAAACCGCGAGTAAGGGCATATATCGACATGAAACGAATAATATGAAGATTTTGATGATCGAGACAAATTGGGTATACACTTGAAAAGCTATCGCCGAGGAGTTATGCCACCTTCGCATATGAGTCAGAGTTGAGATGCTATTGTCGAGGAGTCATGCTGACCTAGCACATGAGTTAGTGTCAAGATACTATTGCCGAGGAGTTATACCGGTGTAGTATATGTGTCATGTGGAGTCTTGTTGAGTCCTGTTGAGTCGTATGTCAGTGTCGAGTCATGGTGTGCCCTAACGGTGGTCACTGGTGTCGTACCTGTTTGTAGACCACATACCAGTCTTCAACATGATCGTTCACTTGCGCTCGCTCTATACTAGTTAAACAGCGCCAGTCCTTTCCTCGAGCTCTTATGAGTTTATGTGGTCCCAGAGCTCCTAGGGGGACTCGTGGTGATGGTGCTTGCACCCAGTACTTCACGTGGTCGTGATACGAGCGAAGACACCCAGTCCTATCACGTGCGTGGGACTCGTGCGACTACAATACCATTGGGATACCCAATATGATGATAGAGTCATGATGATAGCCGAGGTAACATGCCGGCTTATGATGATATGTTAGCCGAGGTAACATGCTGGCTTATGATGATATGTTAGCCGAGGTAACATGCCGACTAATGTGATATGATAGCCGAGGTAACATGCTGGCTTATGTGATATGATAGCTGAGAGATATGTCAGTTGATATGATTATGATAGCCGAGATAAAATGCCAACTTATGATGATATGATAGCCGAGGTGATATGTCGTCTTATGATGATATGATAGTCGAGATGATATGCCGGCTTACGATATGAGGATAGCTGAGGGTTATGCCGACTTATGATATGATGGTAGCTGAGGATTTATGTTGGATGTTACGAGATGATGTAAGGACCCTTCCCGAATTTTCCCTCGAAACCCGAAAAGAACCCTTATCCCGTCTGACAGCTCTTTTATCTCAATTTTTAAATATCAGAAATACCCTTTATCCTTAAATAATTTTTTTCTTTTTTGTAAACCTTACAGGGTTCCCGACCGAACCTCTGTACTTACTGACCATTCCTACCTGTCAGACGCAGGATAGTATACAGGTCAAAGCCAAGACCTCGGAATAATGGTGTCCAAATAGGAACACTCACTGACACCAATTGTCAATAGGTCAGACACTACTGACATCTCTATTGGAATACCACAAGACAACCGACTAGTCAGATACTTGTGAACCAACAATAATTCGTCACTCTGGGTCACCGCCCACACCAACCCACTGACCCGGATGACGAAGTATTTCCGTAGGCTGATTAAGCCCATAGGCTGATTAAGCCCATGACAATCGTCGTCAAATCATATTAGAGCCGGAAATATCCTCGGCTATCATATCACATCAGTCGGCATATCCCTCGACTGGCATATCCCTAGCCACCAGGGTATCCCTTGGGGTGTGCTAGTCTTGTATCATAACTCTCTGTACTATGATATCACATCAGTCGGCAAGTATCCTCGACTATCATATCATATCATCAGCCGGTATAACCTTCGGCTATCATATCACGTCAGTCGGCATATCCCTCGACTGACATATCCCCAGCCACCAGGGTATCCCTTGGGGTGTGCTAGTCCTGTATCACAACTCTCTGTACTATGATATCACATCAGTCGGCAAGTATCCTCGACTATCATATCATATCATCAGCCGGTATAACCTTCGGCTATCATATCACATCAGTCGACATATCTCTCGACTATCATATCATATCATCAGCCGGCATATCTCTCGGCTATCATATCACATCAGTCGACATATCTCTCGACTATCATATCATATCATCAGCCGATATAACCTTCGGCTATCATATCACATCAGTCGGTATATCTCTCGACTATCATATCATATCATCAGCCGGTATAACCTTCGGCTATCATATCACATCATTCGGCATATCTCTTGACTATCATATCATATCATCAGCCGGTATAACCTTCGGCTATCATATCACATCAGTCGGCATATCTCTCGACTATCATATCATATCATCAGCCGGTATAACCTTCGGCTATCATATCACATCAGTCGGCATATTTCTCGACTATCATATCATACCATCAGCCGGTATAACCTTCGGCTATCATATCATATCAGTCGGCAAGTATCCTCGACTATCATATCATATCATCAGCCGTCATATCTCTCGGCTATCATATCACATCAGTCGGCATATCTCTCGACTATCATATCATATCATCAGCCGGTATAACCTTCGGCTATCATATCACATCAGTCGGCATATCTCTCGACTATCATATCATATCATCAGCCGGTATAACCTTCGGCTATCATATCACATCAGTCGGCATATCTCTCGACTATCATATCATATCATCAGCCGGTATAACCTTCGGCTATCATATCACATAAGTCGGCATATCTCTCGACTATCATATCATATCATCAGCCGGTATAACCTTCGGCTATCATATCACATCAGTCGGTATATCTCTCGACTATCATATCATACCATCATCCGGTATAACCTTCGGCTATTATATCATATCAGTCGACAAGTATCCTCGACTATCATATCATATCATCAGCCGGTATAACCTTCAACTATTATATCATATCCGTCGGCAAGTATCCTCGACTATCATATCATACCATCAACCGGTATAACCTTCGGCTATCATATCATATCAGTCGGCAAGTATCCTCGACTATCATATCATATCATCAGCCGGCATATCTCTCGGCTATCATATCACATCAGTCGGCATATCTCTCGACTATCATATCATATCATCAGCCGGTATAACCTTCGGCTATCATATCACATCAGTCGGCATATCTCTCGACTATCATATCATATCATATTATATTGGAGGTTCACCGGGTTCACCGCTAATAACGGATCCTAGTCCCGGGTTCTGGTCTCCCTCAAATATATGGCCAATTCCGATAAACTCGTACATCCGGGTCAAAACCAAAATCATGAACTCAATAATTTCCACGTCAAAATGATATCAAAACCGAGTCCAAAACCCATGATATTTCTCAAATCACACCTTAACTGATATAGTGGAAAACATATGTCTAGTAATCATTTCTAAAATCCAGAAATTCAATGCCACAATACATAACAGTATTTAAACAAAGATATTTTGATGCATGCATTTCAGTTTATAAAACAAAAGTCCACTCACATACATCATCAAACCCTTTAACCATGGACGCTCTAGCCCAAGGAACACATGCACAATAATGACCCAACTACCTTGACTTTCCGTGCTCAAACCCACTAATAAGGTCAACCATTACCACTGGGATTGCCCAAAATGACCTCTAAACAACGTCCGATCAACCTGAAACCTGTACCAATAGATTCGAAACGTCGAAAACTAGTTACCACGCGTCGCCGTGATCTCAGACTTAGCCCCACGCGCTGCCACGCACCGCCGGAAGAGCGGCACACGCGCCCACGCGCCCTCACGCGCTGGTCATGCGCCTGCTACAGTGTTCACGTGCCTGGATCGGTCCAACCTGATTCGGCTCAACCTAACCCGATCCAACTCGACCCGATCGATTCACTCAACTCGATCGGTTCACTCAACTCGATCGGTTCACTCAACCCGATCGGTTCACTCAACCCGACCAGTTCACTCAACCCGATCGGTCTCCAGTGACTCGCTGGAGAAGACGACCGGACGGCCATCGCCGTCACCGGAGGCTGGCCAGAGAAGATGATCGGACCGCCACCTCCGCCGCCGTCTGGTTCGTCGGAAATTGCCATTTCCGGTAGTTTTTCAAGGTTTTCTAACTTCTTCATTTCTTGACCGTTTTTCACGATCTACACATGGAAATTCATCTACTTTTCACCAGGAATCCAAATATGAGGTCAAAGTTCCGAGATCGTACCTGGTTTGGCCGAAAAATGGCCGAGAAGATTCAGTTCACCTCCCTCCTCCGTCAGTCACCTATGGCGGTGCTCCCGCTCCAATAACTACCCCAAAATGC
Organism: Oemleria cerasiformis; assembly: GCA_037349345.1. Lineage (NCBI taxonomy): Eukaryota > Viridiplantae > Streptophyta > Magnoliopsida > Rosales > Rosaceae > Oemleria > Oemleria cerasiformis. The sequence goes on along the minus strand of JAZGTL010000007.1, from coordinate 33,594,008 downwards.
TCGTGGGGTCCCGAGGAAGATCTTCCCGGCCTTGGTTTGGTTCGAATTGGGTCGAAATCCATCCGATGAAAATGAGGTCTTCGGTGTTCGCACGGGGAGGACTTCGGGTAGGAGCGAGACTGAATGGACCAATCTCCCGAGGAGAGAGAAAAATATCTGCTATATAGTTCCAACTTTTCCAAAATTACCAAACTGCCCCTGAAGCTTCTAGACCCGTAACGAACTCATCGGGTCTTCGTTTTTTGCGTGCCGTCTGTCTACGAACTCGTGAGTTCAAGACCTACGCAACGACCCAAGAAAAATTCCCAAAAGTACTGCCAGTCAAAAAGTGACTCACGAACCCGTCCAAAACTGAGGGTAAAATTGTCCAATTCTCAAAATAATTTAATTTCTGGTCCGGGTCATTACAGATGATCTATGCTCAGATGAGATATAGTAGTCGAGGGACATGCCGACATATACGATATGATGACGGGTTGTCATGACTAGTGATTAGAGTTCATGTGCCAGTGAGGGTACGTTCGTTATCGAGGTCAGTGGGTATGGTGTGGGCGGTGACCCCGATTGATGAAATTATGCTTGTATGGACGATGTGTCCTTGAGATGATATATACCATCATAGAGAGGCGATGATATCAAAGTATTACTAGTCTTGTCATCCATAGGATTGGATGTGTCATCTTCAATATTTGAAGATTCAATATGAATGTTAGTGGTAAATTATTATGTGATTGTGTTGTATGGTTGCTAACCCTGCATGCTTATTTGATTAGTATATTGATTTTACTGTTAAGTATGGAATAATGCCACATGTGATGACCCAAATGCTAAGTTGCCATGAACAACACTGGATGTATATGGTGAGTATGATATGGATTGTACATATGCACATGGGTGACCTTGATGGTGCTACATGTGAAACCTTCTAGTGTGTATCTATAGGATTGAGAAACCTATGTGTGCTAGTAATTAGGGGCTAACATATACTCTATAAGTTATGTGTTTCAGTAAGAAGTACTAATGTCCACTCAGCTTTCTGTTTTACACCCCTCAGGTCTGTAGAGGAAGGTTTGTGAGTGTGAGGAAGGAATCACGTGATGATAGCTCTGACACCACCCATGGAGGGTGTAACAAGGTAACAATCGGTTAAGCATTGACGCTTAAATTATGACCATCGTTTATTTTAACTATGCTCTAGTTGTCCGCTGTCGCGGTGAAACGGTAATTTAGTGTTTACTATTTTACCTTTCACTAGATTTCCTAACACGCATCTTTTAGTTAGGCATTCGTCACCTGGACTCAGCATCCAGGTGTCGGCCAGGACCCAGTATTCCCGGTATTAGGTTGTATATTCGGGAAGGGGTGTAACATTAATAATTAATTAAAAATAAATAAAATAAATAATGATTATGGTAATAATAATAATATACAAAATTAATATTATGATATATAGATATTTATGATCAACCAATATAACATAATCCAGCCAGTATAATATAGTCGGCATTTTAATCCGGTAGAGCACTAAACACTTGACTAAATAGTCAGTCTATCTGGTGGACAAGTTAGTCTATCCGACCGAAATAGTCAGTATAATACGGCGTACCAAACGAGGTCTGAGTGTTTACCTAATTTACTATTCTTTTTTTCCAATACCTAATTTACTACTACAATTGGTACATTTTTGTTAATTTCTTTATAAATTATCATTTATGATCAATTTCTCATGATGGTCAGATTTTGTTTTATTTTGTTCACATATTTTAAGTAAGAATGTGTATCAAATAGCATTAATAAAGAAAAAAAATATTACTCATCACAAATCATATTTATTATTCGTTGACTAACATCGGGCTTTTTGGACAAAAATTTGGTCGAATTGTAAGTAAATATGAAAACAGTGTGTTAATTGGCTATTAATTACCGTTAGGGATGAGAAAATTGAATGAAATAAAAGTTCTTGGAGAAATTAGTAAGGAAAACAGTGTGTTAATTGGCAATTAATGGCCGTTAGGGATGGGAAAATTGAATGAAATAAAAGTTCATGGAGAAATTAGTAAGGAAAACAGTGTGTTAATTGGTTATTAATTACCGTTAGGGATGGAAAAATTGAATGAAATAAAAGTTCATGGAGAAATTAGTAAGGACATACAAATATATGTGTGGATAAATTGATAAAGGGGTACAAATATGTGGGAGCAATTGATAAAATTACTGGTATAATTGTATGCTACTCAAATCCAAAACATACTATGATACGATCCGTCTCGAAAATTAAAAGTAAAAATTTAATTAAATTAAATAATCAGGAGTCATGGGTTGGATTAGAGTTTGGATTTGGACTAAAGTTTGGAGTTGGGCCTTAGAGAGGGTTCAATGTAGGTTGTTGGGCCGTGAATTAAAGGTTGAATTCACGAAATGTACCATTTTATCCCTGAAGTTCCTTAAGGCCCGAAAGTCACCTTTCGATCAAGGACTCTTTTGGGAATTTTCTTAGCACCATTACGTAGCTCTCGAGCTCACAAGTACGTAGACAGGTGGCACATTGAAATTGAAGTTCAAACGAAAAAATTACGGGTCTAGAACAATCGGAACGTATCGTTAATTTTGAGAAAGTTTAAATTATAAAAGGACACACTCTCTCTCTTCTCTCATGGGTCAGTCTCTCTCTGTCTCTCCTCAGAGACTCTCTCTCTCTTCTCCCGCGACTCTTATCGAGGAATACCCACAAAACCCAACCGCCATTTGGCGGAGACTCATGACTCACTACCATCACCATCTTCGTCGTCTTTCCATGGCGAGCACAACCATACCAACGAGGGAAACCTTCATCCATTGTACGCGGCGCAGGGAGTCGCAAAAGAGCGTGGATCTCACCGATTTTGAGGGCTTTTCCGGTCACCACAGGTAACGACGTTTGATATGCGTCTCATATTCATGATCCTCTCATCGAGTAGATGAGTTTAGACATATGGGTTGTAAGGTTTGGTGAGGAAATGGAGAAGTTGCAGAATAGCTTCAATCGGCCATTAATGGTGGTTTCGGCCAGGCGCCGGCGAAGCCATGGCAGGGGCGACTGAACCCCACAGTCGCACCCCTTAAAACCACCAGAGAGAGTGCCGGCGTGTGGCGCTCTTCCCCGGCCTCCAGCAAGTCGCATTTTGATGCTCTCGACGTTCTGAATCTGATGGCATAGGTTTGGAGTCCATCAGAGTTCGTTTAGGACTAGTTCCGGACGTCTTAAGTTGCTTTGATTAACGTTAAATAACGTAAATACCTGAGAGTGAGGGGTTTTATTATAATGATTAAATCATCATTTATTAATATTAATTACCTTGTGTTTGATCCAGGTCGTAATCCGACCGGGTCAAAACCCAAAAACCAAAAATAGGTTAGCTTTTGGGCCCGAAATTCGAAATACGGCTAGAAGCCAGCCTAAAATGACAAACTCGGCCGAGTGTTAAAAAATATAAATTACGACCATGTGTCAACTAGTGATCTAATTAAGGAAGATGGATATGTGGAGTCTTTTTACATAAGGCAAGAAATCATGATTTAAGGTCAAACATCCATTTATGTTTGAAATCCACAAAATGGAAGTAAATATGGGAAATCTTAACATGGAAAGAACTTCAAAACATGCATCATCCAATTTCTATCACGATTTATGGGATTGAAGCTAATTTGGACCGAAATTGGTTTGATTGACACAATTGAGGAAAGTCAACATTAATTACCGTGAAGCAAGGAAGTAATTGTGCAGATTATATAGTTTGCCAAGTTGTGACGCATCCGAGCCCCTATAAATATCAAGCTTTGAAGAAGAGAAAAGGCATATCCAACACACCACACAACTTGTCATATTACATTTCATACATTTCAATTCTTAAATTTATGCCCCTTAAATTCCGTACTTGCGTTTCAGTTATTTATTTCATTCACAATTTAATTCACGTACTCGTAATTAAGTTCTTTTCTTTATGCAATTTAAATTACGCACTTGCCTTTAAATTCTTTACTTTATGCACTATAATTTATATCATTACTTTCCATTGCACTTAAATTCTAGCACGTTATTTTCTTGCACTAGTTTTTAATTTAAATTACATTTCTTGCAATTTATTTATGTTTTATCGTATTCGCTTTCAATTCTTGTTACTTTCTTATTTAATCTTTGTTTTCACAAACTTCATCTTACTTGGTTGTTCATCTAAAGCCTTGACCCCGAGGTAGTGAAAGAGCCTAGGCCTGGAGGAGATTCCTTGCTTGGCCGAACAATCACTTGGTTAGAAGTCAAATATAAGGACGCACCCCACACTTTCACCCATTCACATTCCATTCAAGCCAATTCGTGGGTTGGTGGTGGCACGCCTACGCATATAACAGAAGAAGGAACAAAATCCCTTCACTAACGACCATCTGGCCGAGAAAAGGGAAACACCTTATTTGCGAGGCATCATGATAATGGAAAGTCCGAAGAGCCGTATGGATCAAGAAGAAGCTCGTGGGGACTTCAGGCAACGAACGCCTCGAAATACGAACAATAGGGGATTCGATCGGATGAGTTATCTCCTACGTACTGTGAGTGGAATTCTTCCCTAACTTATAATTACTTTTTTCTAAATGATTAAAATGTGATGATTGGAATGTGATAGAATAGTTGTGGATTGGTTTGTGATGAAAGTACTTGTTGTTGATACTTATGAATTGTGGTTTGATGTTGCTTGTTTGGATGATATTAGAATCATAGACGATGCCCTGGACTAGATTTAGAGCATGGCATATGTTTGATATTCGGAATTTAGGATGATAATACCTATGAAAGATAAGTACTCTGCAACGAGTATAAACTAATATTATAGTGGTAGATCTCGAGGATAGATCCCGAGATAGTCACACTATTGATGAAATTTAATTACTCCAGAATGAGTGTAAATTACTACTATGTTAGGACGTCTCGAGGATAAATTATGAGACACGTGATACGACGATAATCGCGAGTTACGTGAGATATCTATATAAATACCACGATTACGATAATCGAGACTGATGGGGTATGGTTGAGATGCTATTGCCGAGGAGTCATGTCGGCATAGTACACGTGCCAGTCATGTAGTCATGAGTCATAATGTTGTGCGAGGATTGTCGATGAATCATGTCGACATAGCACAATAGTATGTTTTGTCGTGCGAAGATTACCGCTGAGTCATGTCAGCATAGCACATGAGTCTGTTGTGGTGCGAGGATTGCCGAGGATTCCTGTCGGCATAGTACATATATCAGTCGTGTTATCATGTGTCATATAATGGTGCGATGATTACCGATGATACATGCCGGCATAGCACATGAGCCATATGACGGTGCGATGATTGTCGAGGAGTCATGCCGACATAGTACGTGTGTCAGTTTTGGTATGCCTTTATGGTGGCCGCTGGTGTCGTACTTGTCTGTAGGCCACATACCAGCTTCCACGTGATCGTTCACTTGTGCCCGCTCTATACTAGTTAAATGGCGACAGTCCTGTTCCCGAGCCTTGTGTGTTATGGTCTTAGGCTCCTAGGGGAACTCGTGGTGATGGTGCTTGCACCCAGTCCTTCACGTGGTCGTGGTATGAGCGAAGACACACAGTCCTGTCGTGTGAGCGTGACTCGTGCGGCTACAATGCCATTGGGATACTTGTGTGTGTGATGCCAGTCGATGACACATGCCGGCTGATGCCAGCCGATGATACATGTCGGCTGATGATGATATGATATTCCAGCCGATGATACATGCCGGCTGATGATATGATATGACAGCCGAGGGTTATGCCGGTTGATGATGTGATATGATAGTCGGGGTAATGTGCCGGTTGATACGATACGATATGATACGAGAACCGAGATACTTACTGGTTTATACGATATGATAACGATTGTCATGAACAATGCTCAGAGTCTATGTACCAGTGAGGGTACGTTAGTTATCGAAGTCAGTGGGTATGGTGTGGGCAGTGACCCCGATTATGTTTGTATGGACAATGTGCCTTAAGATGATCCATACCATCATAGTGAGGCGATGGTATCAAAGTATTACTAGCGTTGTCGTCCTTAGGATTCGATGTGTCATCTTCATGGTATAAAGATTCAATGTGAATGTTAATGGTAAATTACCATGCATTTGTGTTGTTTAATTGCTAACCCTGCGGGGTTACTCGATTATTTTATTGCTATTATTGTTGTTATGCTTTGCTTGCTGAGGGGTCAATATGGAAAGACTCCGGTATCCTGTTGGATTTCCGGAGCGGGGTGTATCATACTACTATAGAATGGAGAAAATTATCATTAAGTATTAGTTATGCTTTACCACTCGGTCGCCGATGGCCAGCGGGGTCCCATCCCAAGGGGTGGCCCAATTCGACCTGGCCCAGTCGGGAAAAAATTCACATAGACGTGACATATCCAAATTCATTACTCATATGCCATTGACCTCGCTTTTTATAATTATCACTCCCAAAATTTAAAACCTCACTTCATAATGAATAAAACACACTATTAAATAAGTAATAACATGCAAGATCCAAATTAAATACTAATAATTAAATTATTGAATTTTTTTTTTTTGATAAATAAAAGGAATTAGGGGTTAAGGGTAAAAATTATTTAATACGTTATATTTATTATAAATCACTCCCCACTTGCAAGCTTTTAGATTACATGCATGAATCTCTAATCTACTCATTCCCTACAATTATGAGGTACACATGAATTTTTTTTTTTTTTTGATACAATAATACTGGGAAAGAAAGATTAAAATATACATATTGGGTATCGATTTTTTCATTTACGAGAATTAAACTCAAGACCTCCCACATAACATAGAGCCAAAAACTTTTTATCAATGTCACTTCGAAGTCCGTATTTGTATATATATAAAAACAATAATGAAGTTCATATAAAAAATTACGAGAATTTATAAAAAAAATAGCCAAAAATTGACCATCACTTTAATAAATGTCACTTTTTATAAAAACTTTCAAATATAATCAAAAATTTACTTAAATAGACTCCAAATACCCTTAAGCGATGTGATTGATATTTTCGATCTGCAACAGTTGGTTTATTGGATTTGGATGAGAAATGCTCTCCCAATTGCTCAAACTGGATGAGAATAGGAGATGACTCAGATGAGAAATGTCTCCCAAAATGGACAGCAGTATGTGTGAAGGGAGTGAAGCAGTGGTGATTCACAACTATTAGAATTTTAAAATTTGTTGTGAAATATTGGAGGCTGAAGTCGGCTGCTCATGGACCCAGCACTACAGATAATTAGATTAAAATAGGTTTGCCTAATTGGCTTCACAGATTTCCCAACTCCGCGCTGCTTCTAAGAAAAGCCCAAATTCTTAGCAAAAACCAAATGGTTCAAATCACATGGAGCTGGAGGAGGTTGCTAAAGATTTACCGCGAGGAAGAGATGGAGTGGAAGAGAGATGCTTCAGAGGCGACGAAGAGGGATGCTTCAGAGAATCCAGGGTTTTTACAATATGGAGGCGCAGATGAGAGGGGTGAAGAAGCTGCTACACAATTGCACAATTGGCTTTTAAATTTTAAGGGTATTTAAGTTTATTTAAATAAATTTTTGGTTATATTTGAAAGTTTTTATAAAAAGTGACATTTATGAAATTGGGGATTAATTTTTGATTATTTTTTTTTATAAATTCTCGTAATTTTTAATATTAACTTTAATTTTTTTTTTATATATACAAATACGGACTTCAGAGTTAGATGATATAATATTTTCCTAATAAGCTATGAGATATGTTGACGAGTGAAATAGATCGATGTGATAACATCTAATCTAAATCAAACATCGAACACCAATATTTATAGTGGTTCACACTAAAAGAGGGCTACAACCACTGTGGGGTAATATTTGTATTATATATGAGAATACATATGTGATTTTACATGAGATGTAGTTGAGAGAGAAGGCATTTCTAGAGAGGGAGGCTTCAAAGAGAGAAAATGGGAGAGTAGGAGGATGAGAACCCAAAGCTCAACCCCTTTCTATGTGGCTCTTGGCCACTATATATAAATTAGGAGACTTCAAATGGAAGTCTCCATCATGTGGTCCAAAATGAAAGGTGACGTGACTTACTTCCATCCAAGCACAAAGTCAACTGGTCTTCTTGAGTGGAGTCCATGGTGGAGTCCTCTTATAGGTCGATCAGTCGTCGGCATAATCGAGCTGGTCATGCATGCGCTTTGAGGACCGGGTACCCGGCTGCTATGTGCCTTGTGCCACTCTTGTCTTATATAGGCAGCCACTAGATGTGTGACACCTGCTGCCCAAGACTAGAGGCTAGGTTCTTGGAACTCCAAATAGCTCTGCCCAAGGCCACCTAGGGCGGTGTGGGGGCACTCCCTAGGTGAGACTTTCTCCACCATTGAAAATGAAACAAGTGTCCTCTGGTCTGATGCAGCAGGTCGAAAGGTCTGACACAATTGGTAGAGGCTTTGACTTAGTCGGTGGAGTACCCTGTCGGGTAGGCTGGAGGGTTTTGGGGGGGGGGGGGGGGGGGGGGGGGGGGGGGGTCATCTGTGCAAACCGCCTAGTAGAGCGGGTCGGCTGTGCAAACCGCCTAGTCGAGCGAATCGGCTGTGTAAAGCGCCCAGCCGATCATGTCGGCTATCTGGGTAGCCAAGTACTGTTTTGCTGCTTGGGCTTGGGCCTAGAGTAGGTCTTATGAGTCTGGGCTGACAGTGGGTCCACGTGGTAGGCCCCTAAGGTTTAGCTTTTGAGGGTCCTAAAGGAGTCCTTGTTAGCTACTGTTTGGTAGATTCGGCTCGACATATTATGACCATCAACAAAATATATAATGCTTGAACTATTGATTGGAGCGCTGAATTATCTACTTTTTCTAACTTTTTTGTTTTTTAGGCCTAAGACTCATTCAAACTTACAATTTGACTTATTGTAAGCAGCAAGTCTAATATTTCGTTTTATTTAATACATATGCTTAGATATATTGAAAAAATATTGTAGGACAATAAATCATCTGAAATTTGTAGAGTTATTATGTAAGCCATAATTTTATAATGTCCGTATTACTCTTAGTAAGAAGGTTATCGATATATAAACGTTTGCGCATTAATTAATATGTTTACCAATTAAATATTTTATTTTAATAAGATTATTACCTAATAATAAATAATATATTCCTGAGAGTTACTTATTATTGGAAGAATTATTTATTCAATACAAATCCTCTTCAATCAATCCAACATTTCGATGACTCGTAGACCTCTTCTATAAATACAAGGCCTCTTCTCACCTCTAAGATAGACACAAAAATGTTACTTTTACTTTGTCTGTTTATTCCCTCGATTAAACTAATTTAGGCATTAGAGTATTCTTAGTTGAACCCTCTACACGGACTTCAACCTTAACGCTATTTACCTCTCTTTACTGTGCGTAGAGATCATCGAGAGAGAATTTTTCAATTCAGACGATTTATGCATCAACACATCTCATTTCAGCTTAATATTTTTGTACTTTGATTATGTTTATTGTTGTTATTTGATTCTTTTAGATAAAAGATAAAATTTAGAGATTAAATGTTAGTTTAAGTAGCATATTTTGTGATTCTAAATTGAAAATTTAAGAACTATCGGATGAAAGTGAAGGGATCGTAGGGTTTATTTTTATTTTTTGGTGAAAGATCGTAGGGTTTATTTCAATTGGTTTCATCCTTCCCTACTATTTGCTAATTAGTCCCCCCTACTATTGTGTTCTAGTCAGAGTTCATACAAACGTGTCTTGCGGGGAATTGAACTATTGAAGCACGAAAAATGTGTTCTTCTTCGTTGACTAATTCTGACCTCAAAATTCACCATTATTGGTTCTTGACTAAAACAAAATCAAGTTTAATAATTACTACCAGCCATGGTGCTTTCATAAGCTGAAATCATTTTCTTCAAATATCACTTCTACCTTGATTGAGATTTGAGGGCGAGTGACTACAACGTTAAAGACGCGTTGAAAAAAAAATCTCATTTGTACTTAAATTTTGTAAATTTTTTAATTTGATTATTGACATATTTGATTTAACTTTTACGTAACGATAATAAAAGAAAGAAATTATATACATAAGATATAAAATAAAATTTTAAAGTTTATTTTATATAGTGTTGATGCAGAAATCGTCCGGATAGAAATTGACCTTTTAATCTCTACACACAATAAACACCTGAGGTTAAGGTTGAATCCCGACCTAGGGGTTCAACCAAAACGCTTCGAGGCCCAAGTCAGCTCAATCTAGAGATAAAACTGACAAGCAATTATGAGGAACAATTGTGAGGTACCTGAATTGTGAGGAGATGTCCTCTATTTATAGTGCAAACCTGAAGGTCTTCGGAGTTTCTGATTGGTTGAAGGCATTTGCAATAAATAAGTAATCCTAGTTAGGAAAGACTTAAGATTGACTTTTAATAATAAATAATTCGAAGTTATTTATTATAAGTAGGAAAAAGAGTTCTAATTGAATAAGTAATCATTTTTGGAAAGGAAGTTTACTTATTAATTGAATCCTCATTGAATAAGGATCTCAATGAGACATCTTATAATGAAGATATAATTAGTTATTAATTAATATATTCAGCTGGTAAATATACTTAATTAATGCGTAGTAATTATATTCCAATAATGACTTCACCATGGGTAAAATTGTAATTATGTAAATTATGGACCATGTGTCAGCTCTATAGTTTTTGGACGAATTATGGTTCCAAAAATGCCCCTACATCCCTTGGGAATTCATGGAATCCCAAGGGAAGTAGGTTTTGGAGTTCCATTAATCCTTCGCTTTGTAGGAATAGGATTCCTTTAAAAACTTTTAACTTGATAACCCTTTCCAAGTTAGAAAATGATTAGAAAAGCCATTAGTTTTTTTCTATAAAATGGGCTGACCATCTCATAGTAGATCACACAAACATTTCTAAGCTTTGGAGTTTCCAAATTTACTTAGAAAAATTTGAGTGAGTGCATTGTGAAGAGAAGAAAAAATTCCCAAATTGTTGCTGGGCACCTTACGGAAGGTAAGAGTTAGAAACTCCATTTTTTTTTTCTTTCTTCCTTTTCTTTTGCTGATATCTGCAGGTGGGGACCATGAGTGGAGGCTACGCTCCGGTGTGGCGTAGATGCACATGGGTGCGGTGAACCCTGGGCTCGGTTGAGCCGCATCCTTCTCACTTCTGTTTGACGTGTGGGCGGCTCCGCTTGGCTCCCAATTTTCAGGTTTTTTTTTTCATTCTAACGCAAATTTCTTTGTTTCAGTTTTTACGTTTTTGGATATTCCGGGAGCTACGGGAGTCCGATTTCAATGATCCAAATAGCGTCAAATTTCTTTTTTTGAGACGATTCCAACAAGAGGTGTGAAGACATGGTTTCGTCAGACTTTGGGAAACTAGCCGTGTGCCAACGAGGAGGTTCCATTGATGAAACTTCGTTATGAGGGGAGCCTTCTGAGCTTAACGATGAAACTGAATTTCAAGCATGGCTGAAAGTTCATAAGGATGCATTCCCGGAAGGTATTCATGTAGCGTTTGGCGATCAAGCATCTTCGCATAAGGGTTGTAAAACTCAAATTCCAAAGGTGGCTCGATGGATGAAGTTCCATCCTTTGATAATTAATTGGGGGTTCAAGTTCCCGATGTCGGCGCTTCTTTCCAAAATCTTGTTGAAGATAGGGTGTTGTCCCTTGCAATTGGACATTAATGTGTACCGTCACATTATGTGTTTCGAGAGACTTAGCCAATTTTTTGGCTTGGAGCTTTCCGAAGATGAGTTCTGGCACTGCTATTCGGTGAAGATTTCCTCCCAACCATCCGAGCCTAGCTGTGATCTTATTCCAGAGATAGATCTTTTTCAGATGTTGTACTTTGATGATGGCATATATAAAACTAGATGCCTCGAAGTTGGGGGAAATTGGGATCCCTGTTCCACTGGTGGGTTTCAGATTTCGCAGAGGTATCGTTGGGAGGATGAGTTGAATGCCAGTTTTGACTTTGATTTTGACTCTAAGAAGATTGAAAAAGCGTTGGAGAATCCGAAGGAGTTCCGCCAGATGAGTTGGTTACTTAGTCCCTTTAGAAGCTCTCATGGGGGAATTCCAAGTGCAAATGTCATTGAGCGATGGCAATCCAAGGCTGAGGTAGCGAAGTGTGGTAAGCGCAAATCCATCAAGTTCTCGTCTGACATTGATGATAAATCTTCCAAGAAAATCAAAGTTAATCTGGTGGCTACTAAAGTTCAGAGACTGGTAGTCCATGGGCTTAAGGCAAGCGGAGCCAAGGTGAGAAGCTTCCCGGCCGGGTCCCGGAAGGCTGGTGCCGGGGTTGCCGCGGTTCCCAATGGCAGCGGTAAGGCTGCCGTTTTTCGAGGAGGAGGAGGAGGCCGTGCACCTCCTGTGGCACACCAAGTTGCCGTATCGCCGGGTGTGGTGCGGTCCTTTGCGTCTGTTGTGGATTCAAGTGTTTTGGATAATGTTTCTTGTGCTAACTTTGAAAAACTTCAAGCAGATTATGAGAAACTGAGGAAAGATTATGAATATGTCCGGGTTTCACGCGTTAACCTTGGGCGAGAGAATACTCTGCTGTCTCAAAAGCTTTCTTCTCTTGAAAATTGATGTGAGGACTTAGATTCCTTTCAGAAGGAGAACATGTTGCTCAAGAGTCAGTTACAAGTTGCCAATTCCAAGTCTGATACCTTAGTGAAGGATTTGAATTCTTCCAACCTTTGTGTAGCCAGCTTGGTGGAGAAACTTGAAAAAGAAAACGGCACAATTTCTGATTTGAGGGAAAAAATAAAAATTTTGGAGAAATCGTAATTGCCCTCTGTGTGCCCCCCACAATCTACGCGGCGAGCCGATGTGGAGGCCCGTTATGCAAATAAAACCATCTCTGATCTTCGGGAATACAAGAAGGAGTTGTAGCAAAGATTGGTTGTTGCTGAATGCTATAAGTCTCAAGTTGAAAATGGTATCCGTTCCTCATATGTTGAAGGTTATCTTCATTCCCAAAGTGGCCTTGGCTCGAAGCATTTATTTTATCCCGAAGATCTTGCGGGAGCTTTTGAGACATCAAAGGCTATGATGGAGGAGGCACTTAGGAATCAGAACGCCTTTTAGGTGTACCCAGTTGCTGAGCTTGATGTAGAGTAGCTTGGATCTCAAAACCCTTCCAACTAGAAGTCTAGTGAATAGGAATGTTTAGATTTAGCTTTTTAATTTTTTGTAGGCTTTTTTTTTTTTGCTTAGAAGTAGCTTCTTTTTTAGCAAAAGTTGAGCTTTCAACTTGTGAATTGCCAACTTGTTTTTTGAACCCTTAATAAAAGAATTCTTAAGTTTTTAAGGTAATTCACAATTCCCGCAGCTTCTGGCAGACTTGACCTTTGTGCGGTATTTTGCATGTTCCGGACTCAATTTAAGTCGGAATTGGGTCATTCTAGCGGGGCTGGAAAGCTGACTTCCATACATTTCTAATTACAATGGCTTTCTTAAAAAGGTTGAGAATTGAATTTTTGACGATTTTTTGAAGTTAGGTCATGTGCGCAGATTCACAGACTTGACCTCTGCTCAATGATTTGTCAATTAATAATTCGTTGGTTCTTGGAATTGGTTTTTGTAGGGTTAGAAAGCTAACACCCACATATTTCCAGCGCTATCAAGCTTTATGGAAAAAGGTTAATAATTGAATTTAAGGTGAATTTTGGAAGGGGGTAGTGCGCATAGGAGCCGTGCCTTTTGCCCTCCTTCACGGTTTTGCACCTATATAATTCATCCTTTCTCCGAATTAGCTGTTCTTTATGGCGTTATGAAGGTAATATCCATACCTTTCCAATGCCATTGGGCCTATTTGAAAAGGTTGAGAATTGGATTCTCAAATCAGTTTGCATGACGTGCCTTTGCGCAGGATTGTGCTTTTGACCTTGTCTCAATGAAATGGACGTTTAGGATTCGTTACTTATCAGATTGGGATGCCGTGGATAGTGCTGAAAAGCTATAACCTGTAGCTTTCCAAAGACACCTGGCCCATTCCGTGGGTATGAGTGATGAATCTCGAACTTTTCCTTGGAAGTGACGTTTTTTGCACAGAAAAATTCTGGCTTGGATGTTTGTCTCGACTTAGATATCCATGAGAATTTTCTAAGTATTTGGACTTCAAATTTTGCTCCTTTGAAGAAGGCTTGGGTACTTTGCAGGTGCAAAGTTTTTAATACTTCTTACAGAAGAAGGTTTTTGAGGCTTCTATAGAAGAAGTCTTAATTGCTTCTATGGAAGAAGGCTTAATTGCTTCTATGGAAGAAGGCTTAATTGCTTCTATGGAAGAAGGCTTAATTACTTCTATGGAAGAAGGATTAATTGCTCAAGCTTATGCTAACCTATAAAATTTCAAATGAATAACTTTATTGATGATTTAAATTAAAGGTGCGTAAAGCTTGAAATAAGAGTTGGCACAGGGCCAAGGTCTTTTAGGCATGGTGCCATTCTTGGTGGGCTAGGCATGGCCTTAGCTTACACGTAGTATTTTCTCAAGTGGTGAGCGTTCATGGAACCACTCACCAATTTTCCGTCCATGGTTTCCAAAACATAACTTCCTTTACTGCCTACTTGGTAGATGCGGTAAGGACCTTCCTAGGGATATTTTAGTTTTTGGAACCCGGATTGGTTCGGAGTTGCGAACCTTTTCTTAAGGACAAGATCGCCTGGAAGAAAGCTCCGAATTTTGGCTTTCTTGTTGTAGAAGTTTCGAACTTGTTGTTGATACTGCGATATGCGTTTGATGACTTGTTCTCGGAGTTCTTTACTTAAGTCAAGTGAAGTTTTGAAGTTTACAGAATTGATAACAGGGTAATCAAGTTCGGTAAACGGCGCAGGTACGACTACATGTGGGGGAATGACAGCGTTTGTTCCGAATGTAATGACCCGGAAATTTTATTAGTGAATTTTCGTAAATTAATTTTCAAAAGGACGAAATTACCCTTGGTTGTTTAAGGGGCTTGAAAGTCAATTTTTGTTTTGAGACACTTTTGGCTGTGTTTCGGGGACTATTGCGTAGGTCTCGAACTCACGAGTTCGTAGACAAGCAGCACGCGGAAAACGGAGTTCGTGTGAGAGAGTTGTGGGTCTAGAATGTTTAGGGGCATTTTGGTAATTTGGCATGGGTAGATATTTTGAACCCCAAGCAGATCAGATCCTCTTCATTTTCACTCTCTCTCTTCGTGACTCACCCAAACTCGTGCGACCGAAACCAAAAACCCACAAATTTGAACTTCAATTCGAGGCAAGCTCATCCGTTTTGGTTCCACTCATCGAATTCTCCTCCTTCTCGTGATCAAGAACGTACCAACCGTCGCAAAAAGCAGCCGCGGGAGACATTGAATCGAGGGAAGGAAAAATTGGAACTTTCGATCAATTTTTCGGCCAACACAGGTATGGGTTTCATATTTAGACTTCATTTTTGAGTTTATGGGTTCGAGTAGATGAATTTAGACTAAAAATTTGTGAAAAACAGTTAAGATTTGAGGAAGTTAGGAAAAATTCAAGGTCGCCAGGCAATGAGTTTTCCGGCGACGACGGATGGTGCACGGTTGAGCGGTCATCTTCTCCAACGATTGGTTCGGTAAGAGGGGGACTGACGTGGCTTGCCACATGGTGGCTGAGTTAGTGCCGAGTCAGGCGCATGAAACACTGTAGTAGGTGCGTGAGGCACTATAGCAGGCGTGTGGTCCGGCCTTCCGCCGATGCGTGGCGGCGTGTGGGACCGGTCCTTGGGTCACGATGGCATGTGTCGACATGGATTCGACGTTCCGGACCTGTTGGCGCAGGTTTCGAGTTGATCGGATGTCGTTTAGGGGTAGTTTTGGGCGTCCGAAGTGGCTGCATTTTTAGTGTCACGCAAGTGGACCTCCTGGGGTTTAGGAAGTCTAAATGTAGGGTTTTAATTATAGTTGGTAATCCCGATTGTTACTTTTGAAAGACGATACTGCTCCGGGAACTTTAGAGGAGCGTACGACTCAGGATTGAACTATTTGAACATGTGGTGAGTGGACTTTGGTTTTGTAAAGTATAATGCATGCATAAAGGTATATTTCATATAATTGTTTATTACGTATTGTTTTGGCAAATTTCTAGATATTATTAAATTATTACTAGACAAGGGCTTTCAATAATTATTTGGAAATGACGTTTTTGGATGTGGCCTGGCTTTATGGTTTCGGATTTTATACGGTTTGACTTGATTGATTTTGGATTTCGGTCGAGTCCATGATTTTGAGTTTAAACCCGATTTTTCAATGAATTTGGCCTAAGCCAAGAAACAAGGATTTCAAAACATGGATTTTGGTTTTCACTGAATTATTGTCCCCGAGGGTCAAGGTTTTCTCCGACTGGCGTCGAGGGTCTTTCTCCGCCAGATCGTTGAGGGTTCTTCTACACTGGTGTCGAGGGGTATTTTCTCCACCAAGTCGTTGAGGCTGTATACGCGTAATACAGGTTTATGCATAACTCGAGTTATATCGGGTGTGTGGAGGGTTTCGAGCTACGGCTTGGGATTTTATTCGGGGTGCAGTGAGATATGTTTTGATGTATATTTTGTGTCAAGGTATGTTTATATGATTTTTAAACTCCTTTGAGGAGGGTTTTCAAAGTAGGGTTGTGAACCACATAATATTTTGATTATTCGGGTTTTCGTGGGTCCCACCAAGTGTTTTAACAAAAGATGGATTTTTCCGGTGGGTTTTCGGATTATCTATATATTATATTTATATAAAAATGAATTTTATGATATGCATGCATGGTTTTACTCGTGGAGGGGGGAAATGTATGTTTTCCTAGGAAATGATTTTTAAATGATTATTTTATCCACTCACAACTTTCATGTTTTAAATCCCCTCCAGGCCGTTGAGTTGGCGTGGGCATATCCAGAGGCAATGACATTAAATTTTCAGCTGTGCGTTTACCTAGACTATCGAGTAGGATATTTATTTATGTATTTACTTATCCTACCTAGATGCTCTGATAAGTCTTTTGGATTGATTGTAAAATTGTGGTTACATCGTTGGATGGTTGACCTTATTGGAATTTGGAGTGTTATCTGATCCTTAGTCTGACAGGTGGAAGACGGTTAGCCAGTCCTTAAAGGGAGATTCTGTCGAATCTTTTGGCAGAATTCTCATAATTAATTGCAAGGACTTAGGGGTATTCTGGGAATTTCTTCAGGTTGTCAGATGGGAGCAGGGTTTTTCTCGGGTTTCAAGGAGAAATTCGGGAAGGCTCTTATCATCGAAGGCCAAAGTGAACGATGATTCACTGGT
Organism: Oemleria cerasiformis; assembly: GCA_037349345.1. NCBI lineage: Eukaryota > Viridiplantae > Streptophyta > Magnoliopsida > Rosales > Rosaceae > Oemleria > Oemleria cerasiformis. The sequence goes on along the minus strand of JAZGTL010000007.1, from coordinate 33,576,653 downwards.
TGCTCGACGTGTAGTCGTGTGCTAGGCCCACAAAGGGCCGTCCAGGTGCTCCTCCCATAGTCCCTTCTTGTCGTCAAGTCATTTTTTGATGCAATCCAAAATAGTTTTATTGGATGCCTCGGCTTGGCCGTTCCCTTGGGCATAGTTTGCCGTGAAAGTAAAATGTTTTATCGTCCATGATTCAAACAATTCTCTAGTCGCAGTGGAGGTGAACTGGGTTCCGTTGTCTATTGCAATTACTTTAGGAAGTCTGAATCGACATATGACCTGACTCTAGATAAACTTTTGTATGTCAGCTTGGGTGATGGTAGCTAAGGCCTTCGCTTCCACCTATTTGGTGAAGTAGTTGGTGGCGACGATTAAGTACTTTTGATTTGGCACTGGGGTGCTGGGCAAGGGCCCTACGTTGTCTATGCCCCATTGCATGAATGGCCATGGACTCATTTTTGCATGAAGGTCCTCGGGTGGCGCTAAGTGGCTTGGCTTGAACCTTTGACATTTGTTGCATGCTCGAGCGTACTTCAATGCATCTTGGTGTAGAGTTGGCTAGTAGAACCCAGAGCTAAGTGTCTTTTGAGCTAGTGACCTTCCTCCTTAATGATTGCCGCAATGGCCTTCGTGAATTTCAGTCAAAACTTTAAGTGTTTCTGGATGTTTCAAACATTGTAAGTTTGCTCCAGTAAAGCTTCGACGAAAAAGTTGCCCCCTGTCGATGTAGTATCATGGGAACTTCATTAGAACTTTGCGAGCTTCAAGTCGATTGTCAGGTAGTTTTCTGTTTTCCAAGTAGTTGATGAATGGGTCTTGCCAACTAGGAGAGGGGTCCACCTGCCTAACTTCGACTTCCTTGACATCTATGCTACGTAGTTCTAGGTACTCAATCGGGATTGAGCGTTTGAACAAATAGTCAAGTGATTAGGCCAAGTTGGCTAGCGCATCAGCTTGCGCATTTTCGGCTCTTGGAAGCTGGCGGAAAGTGAAGACTTTGAAGCTTGCAAGTAACTCCTGAACTTTGTTGTTGTATTGGAGCATCCTTGCATCGCGCGCTGCATATTCGCCAGTGAATTGGTTACTGATTAATTGTGAGTAAGAATGAATAGCAATCTTCTTGACTCCCAACTCCTTGGCAAGTATCAATCCACAGATTAATGCTTCATATTCAGCTTTTTTATTAGAAGCTTTGAATATGAATTGGATTGCTTGTTCCATCATTGATCCGTTAGGAGTGACAATGATGATTCCAGCTCCCGCTCCGCGTTGATTGGAGGAACCATCGACGAAAAGCTTCCAAAGGGGGTATGTCCCTTGATTTTGGTGTAAAGGGGGACTGGTGGCCGTGGAGGCATCGGCCAACCCCTTTTCATGGTCCTCATAGGAAGTGAATTCGATGACGAAGTCGGCCAGTACTTGTCCCTTGATGGCAGTCCTCGGGCGATAGAGTAAGTCATGTTGACTAAGTTCTATTGCCCACTTCATTATTCGCGTAGACGCGTCGGGCGCGTGGAGAAGCGATCGTACTGGATACTCCATCATGACAATAACCCGGTGAGCTTGAAAGTAGGGACTTAGCTTTTTGGTGGTGACCAAGAGTGCTAGGATTAACTTTTCAAGTTTAGGGTATCGCGTCTCGGCGTCTAAGAGAGCCTTCGAAGTGTAGAAAACTGATAGTTGGACTCCTTGCTCCTCGCAGACGAGTGCTGAGCTTATGGCCATGTCTGAGACTCCAAGATAGAGGTAGAGATCTTCATCGTCCTTAGTGTTGTACAAATAGCAACCTAAAAATTACGCAACTATATGCACGTTTTAACTTGCAAGTGCACAAGATCAGACAAATAGTATAGAAAGCAAATACGAGATCATTCCCACGAGGACTGGATTAATATGTGTTTAAAATTGATTTCCTAGAACTACTAACTAAATGGCACAAACTAAGAATGCAAAAGTGAAAGAAAACCCTAAAAAAAACTTATTTCAAAACCCTAAGATTTCTAATCAAAGTTAATGTGCAATACACGAAGGCACTCGGTGTTCAAAAGGATGATTTTAAGATGATTTTGAAAACTGAAAATTTCGAAACAAAATATTAAAAACAACGTTTAATCAAAAATAGAATTGGATTGAGGTTAAAACAATGAGAAAACCAGTTAGGGATTCGATGTTCACCGCTAATCTTTTTCTTTAAGCAAACGACATGCACAATGCTGCAAAATAGATTTTAGATGCTCATGTTTGTCAACCTAAAGGCATGATATCTATTCTTTAAATTATTGATTTTCCTAAGCAACAAGTTAGGCATGGGTATCTACGCTAACTCTTTTCATTCTTACAGTGTTTAGCATGGTATATACTAAGTTGCACTTTAAGAACGCATAACATAATGGAAATCGACAAACACACAACTCCTAGAACATGGTATCTATTCTAGTTATTCATGATGATTAATTTCAAGAACTTATAACTAGTTCTTTTGTTACTCCCACAGACACAAGATTCGGTCATCTAAATTTACCTATGTAACAAACTAAATACACAACATGCACATGGTGATCAAGCATAACATAACGTATGTAAAGAGTAAAATATAATATGAAATTAATCAATTAAGCATCACAAAAGTAGTTTACAGCAAAGGCATATCGAAATCCTTAAAGAAACATGATTAGGGCTTCAATCGAGCCCTAACTAAAGTACTTAGTTACCCATAATTTAAATAGACAGCAAGAACATACAAAACATAAAGTAAAAAGAGGAAGAAGATAGCTATTTGATGATGTGTTGGTCAGCCAGAGTGATTGGATGACGCCTTGACGTTCCTCCTTGCTTCCTAAGCCTTTTAGACCTTGGAAACTTGAAGGATGGAGCAGAATGGGATGGTGTGGCTGAGTCCTTGTGTGAGAGCCCCCGACGTTTCTGCAGTTTTTTCAAGTGAGGGAAAAAGGAAGCGAAATTGCTACCTTGTGTGAGAGCCTCACGTTTTTGAGATTGAGGGAGATAAGGAGATATTCCAAGTGAGGTGAGGGGGAGACTCTATGCTTCTCTCTTGTGTGTGTGTTTGCCCGCTGCCAAGAATTTATGTGCATATTAATTCGCTGAATGAGGGAGAGCAAGCGTTTCTTTGTCCCTTGGCTGCCAAGAATTTATGTCCCGTGGCTTCTCCTTTTTTTCTTTACTTTCTTCTTTTCTCTGATTAAAAGGCTCCTCTCATAAGTCTAACAAATTGGGCTTCTAGTCGTCCAAGCCTGATAATGATTAGAAAACTTGAAATAGAAGGAATGCTGAATTCCCGCGCAGCCTGACCTTGCTGTACTAAAATGGCCATAACTCCTTCTAGAAAATTCCAATTCATGAACCGTAAATTCCTTTAGAAACTAGACTTCGGTATATTTCCAACGATATATGGTTCATCATCTAGTTCTTCCCGAGAAGGTGCAGTTAATTTTGAGAAGTTGACACATCTGCTGAAGTCTATTTCAAAGTTTCCTCTTTAGATTTCCAAAACAGCACTCAGTAACTCCTTTTGTAATTTTGCTTCCAAAAATCCTACAAAACACGAAAACAAGCTAAGTATTAAGAAAACATAGGAAACATGCTAAGAAAAGCATAAGAAAACAAGATAAAACGTAGCATAAATATGCTCCTATCACTTAGGCTTTGATAGGAGCGGGGGTGAAGTAAAGTACGTCTTTAGGTCTTGGAAGGCCTTTTCATAACTTTCATACCACTTGTCCTTTGAAGCCTTCTTAAGCTCTTGGAAGAAGGGTCGACACTCGTCAGTTGCTTTTGACAAAAATCGATTCAAAGTCGCAGCTCTACTGATGAGACTTTGGATTTCTTTTAGAGTTGAGGATGACTTCATGTCCATGATTGCTTTGATTTTCTTCGGATTGGCCTGGATTCCTCGTTGGGTGACGAGGTAACCAAGAAACTTTCCTGCCCCCACATCGAAAGGGCATTTGAGGGGATTGAGTTTCATTTGATATTTCCTTAACAAATCAAAGGTTTTTGTCAGGTTAGCGTTATGATCGCTGCGTTTTTATCCTTTGACCATCATTTCGTTGACGTAAACTTCCACGGACATGCCAATGAGATCCTTGAAGATTCGATTGACAAGTCGTTGATAGGTGGCGCCTGCGTTCTTTAAGACAAAAGGCATGACTTTGTAGTAGTAAACTCCTCGTTCAAAGACTAAAGCGGTTTTGTCTCGATCCTTCTCGTACATGAAGATTTGGTTATATCTGGAGTATGCATCGAGAAAGTTGAATAGTTCATTTTTGGCGGTGGAGTCCACCAAAAGATCTATCCGCGGTAAGGGAATGTTATCTTTTGGAGATGCAAGGTTCATATCGGTGTAGTTGACGCAGACCTTCCATCGTCCTTCTTTTTTCTTGACAGGTACTACGTTGGAAAACCATTCAGAGTTCCAGACTTATTCAATGGAGCCAGCTACTAGTAACTTGTTGATATCTGATTGGATGGTGGCAACCTTTTCGGGTGATCGGACCCCTCCCGAATTTCATCTCGATATCCCCAAAAAGGCGTTCTCCTGTCTGACAGCCTTTAACCACAAAAGTTATTATATGAGTTATCCTTAATCTTTGGACACATAAAAAAAAAAAACTTTACAGGGGTTCCAACAGAACCTCCTCAGTACATGACTGACTTTACCTACCTTTCAGACGCAGGATAGGTCAGAAACTGCTGAAGCCTCAGACCATTGGTGGCCAAATCCATTAAAATTACAACTATGGGTCTAAACCCAAAATCATGGACTCAATGTAAGGACCCTTCCCGAATTTTCCTCGAAACCCGGAAAGAACCCTTATCCCGTCTGACAGCTAATTTACCTCAAAATTTAAATACCCGAAATACCCTTTATTCTTGCATAAACCTTACAGGGTTCCCGACAGAACCTCGGTACTTACTGACCACTCCTACCTGTCAGACGCAGGATAATATACAGGTCAAAGCCAAGACCTCGGAATAGTGGTGGTTCAAATAGGAATGCCCTCAAACACCAATGTCAGTAGGTCAAACACTGCTGACATCTCTACTGGAATACCACAAAACAACCAACTAGTATATTACTTGTGAACCAACAATAATTCGTCACTCTGGGTCACTGCCCACACCAACCCACAGACCCGGATGACGAAGTATTTTCATAGGTTGATTAATCACATGACAATCATCGTCAAACCATATTAGAGTCGAAATTATCCTCGGCTATCATATCGTATCCTCTGCCGGAATAACATTTGGCTATCATATCACATTAGTCGGCATAACCCTAGCCACCAGGGTATCCCTTGGGGTGTGCTAGTCCTGTATCACAACTCTTTACAAAATCACCTTTTATATTGGAGGTTCACCGGGTTCACCGTCTCAGCAGATACTAGCCCCGGATCCTGGCCCCCCCTCAAATCGGTATTGTTTATTTTGGAGGTTCACCGGGTTCACCGTCTCAGGGGATCCTTACCCCGGCTCCTTGGCCCCCTCAAATCGGTTTTGTTTATATTGGAGGTTCACCGGGTTCACCGCCAACAGCAGATTCTAGGCCCGGCTCCTGGGCCCTCCTCAAATCGGTTTTGTTTATATTTGGGGTTCACCGGGTTCACCGCCAACAGCGGATCCTAGGCCCAGCTCCTGGGCCCCTTCAAAACGATATTGTATCCAAAATCAAGTATATATTTTGTTTATCATTTATCACAATTACGGTTCATAGACCCAAATAATTACCACGTCAAAACAATATCAAACCGAATCCAACAACCATATTTCTCACAACACACTTCCACTGAAATATTGGAAAAACAAATGTCCAGCAATCAATTATAAATTCCAGGAAATCATTGCACCCATACACAACAGTATTTAAATCAAAGATATTTATACATGCATTACAATTATAAATACAACCATACACAACAATATTTAAATCAAAGATATTTATACATGCATTAACAATTTATAAATCAAAAGTCCGCTTACAAACATAATCCAACCCATAATTCATGCACGCTCTAGCCTAAGAATCACCTACACAATAATGACCCAACTACCTTGACTTTCCGAGCTCAAAACCCTCTCCACGGTCAATCCTTACTGCTGGGATTGCCCAACCGGGCTCTAAATGAACTTCTATGGCCTCGAAACCAACAAAATCTGATCCGAAACGTCCCAAAACCCTAGTCACGCGTCGCCGTGACTTCGGGAACAGTCCCACGCGCCACCACGCGCCATCGGAAGGCCAGAACACGCGCTCACGCGCCGCCACGCGCCAGTCACGCGCCTGCTACAGTGTTCACGTGCCTGGACCGGTCCAACCCGGCCCGGCTCGACCTGACCTGGTCCAACTCGACTCGACCCGATCGGTTCACTCGACTCCACCGGTTCACTCCACTCGAACGATTCACTCGACCCGACCGGTTCACTCGACCCGATCGGTTCACTCGACCCGACCGGTTCACTCAACTCGACCGGTTACCGGTGACTCACTGGAGAAGACGACCGGACGGTCGTCGCCGTCGCCGGAGGCTGGCCGGAGAAGATGACCGGACCGCCACCTCCGCCGCCGTCTGGTTCGCCGGAAATTGCCATTTCCGGTCAATTTTCAAGGTTTTCTAACTTCTTCATTTCTTGATCGTTTTTCACGATCTACACATGGAAATTCATCTACTTTTCACCAGGAATCCAAATATGAGGTCAAAATTCCGAGATAGTACCTGGTTTGGCCGGAAAACGGCCGAGAAGATTCGGTTCACCTCCCTCCTCCGTCTGTCGCCTACGGCGGTGCTCCCGCTCAAATAACTACCCCAAAATGCTCGTGGGGTCCTTGGGAAGATCCTCCCGACCTTGTTTTCGTTCGAATCGGGTCAAAATCCATTCGATGAGAATGGGTCTTCGGTGTTCGCACGGGGATGACTCGGGTAGGAGAGAGACGGACCAATCCACCGAGGAGAGAGAAAAATATCTCCTATATAGTTCCAACTTTTCCAAAATTACCAAATTGCCCCTGAAGCTTCTAGACACGTAACGAACTCACTGGGTCTCCGTTTTTCGCGTGCCGCCTGTCTACGAACTCGTGAGTTCGAGACCTACGCAACAACCCAAGAAAAATTCCCAAAAGTACTGCCAGTCTAAAAGTGACTCCCGAACCCATCCAAAACTGAGGGTAAAATTGTCCAATTCTCAAAATAATTTAATTTCTGGTCTGGGTCGTTACACTCAATATCCATCATGTCAAAACAACATAAAAATAGAGTCCAAAAACCAAGCTACATCCCAAAACATCACTTTCACTATAATATTTAAAACCCGTGTTCAGTAATAATTTATTAGCACAATTTCTAAATTCTAGAAATTTACCAAATAGTACGTAACAATACGTAATAAGAAATTATATCAAAATACCTTTATGCATGCATTATACTTTACAAAACCAAAGTCCACTCACCAGCAACAGCGAAACCTACCTCGCCCGTGCATCACATGACTCCCAACTCTCCGCCTCCCTTAGTTCTAGGTCACTGAAGAGACAAACGTCTAGGAGGCATCTTGTTGACAAGAATCCATAAATAATTTGCACAGAAGTGTACGGCTTGCAGGAAGTTAAACTTGGCGCTCTGATACCAAAGTGACAGACCTATCTCGAATTTCGTCGCGAAATTCGCAAAAAGGCCTTCTCCTGTCTGACAGCCTTTAACCACAAAAGTTATTACTTGAGTTATCCTTAATCTTTGGACGCATAAAAAAAAAACTTTACAGGGGTTCCAACAGAACCTCCTCAGTACTTGACTGACTTTACCTACTTGTCAGACGCATAATAGGTCTGACACTGCTGAAGCCTCAGACCAGTGGTGTCCCTACAAGGTAACCTCACAAACTTGTTTTATGCCCCAGCCTCTCGACTGAGCAACAACACTGGTGGCTAACCGGCCTGGTCATGTCCGGGTAAGAGCCAATTCTTCGCCACATATCACAATGTGAGAACCCCTGATCATGATTCGAAGTTTATAGCCCTCTGCTAACAAGCTCTGATATCAAGTTGACAGTAGGTCACAACCTACCTCGGAGGACCTCCTCCGTAATCAAGTAAGACAACTGACGTGTCACCCTCGTGTGAACCGTTAACAACTCATCAATCTGGGTCACCACCCTTACCAACCCACTGACCCGGATGACGAAGGTACCAGACTTGGTTGAATTGAGTCTCATTGACTTATCTCGAGTCGTACTCGATATCTCAGCTCATCATGAGCACCCCGAGTGGTAACACGATATCCCCGCTCCTTTTGAGCTCTTGTGTGGTAACTCGATATCCTGGCTCATCCTGAGCACCTTGAGTGGTAACTCGATATCGCGACTCATCCTGAGCACCCTGAGTGGTAACTCAATACTCCAGCTCATCCTGAGCACCTCGAGTGGTAACTCGATATCCCGGCTCATCCTGAGCACCCCGAATGGTAACTCGATATCCATCTAATCCTGAGAGTATGATGGAATCCCTCAATATCTAGCGGAGACGTACCCTCTAATGCTAGTCAGAGAACCCTCAACAATATAGCGGAGAAAGACCCCTCGAACGCGAACATCGGAGAACCCCTCAACGATGTAGTGGAGAAGACCCCTTGAACGCGAACATTGGAGAACCCCTCAACGATTTGGTGGAGACGTACCCTCTGACGCCAGTCGGAGAACCCTCAACAATGTAGTGGAGAAAGATACCCTTCACGGCAATCATCGGAGAACCTCGTGGTATAATATAATACCTAAAAGTACACTTGCCACACAATCCCGAAAACCCAGTCCGTTCACAGTACATCTAAAGTACTGACTCAAGGAAACCGTAGCCCTAAGGAACTCTTTGACATAATAACCCAGCCCCCATGACCTCCCTAGCCAAAACTGGCTCTGTGGTCATCTATTACCGCTGTGATTACTCAAACAGGGCTTTAAACAAACTCCAACGACAACGAAACTGCCAAAATCCAATCCGGAATGTCCCAAAACCCTAGACCCTAGACACGCATCGTCGTGGGTCAAAAAATAGTCCCACGCGCCGGTAGAAGGTCGGACCACACGCCACACGCCGACCCCTTCCCCTTACGCGATGCCACACGCCGACCCCTTCCCCTTACGCGATGCCACACGCAGCCATGCGCCCTAACATGTAGCCATGTGCCCTCACGCGCCGCCATGTACCCTCACGCGACGCCATGCGCCCCCACGCGCCTTGTACTGTTCACGACGAAATATTCCGTCAAACCTGACGAAATATCCTAACGGAATTATAATATTCCGTCCAAACTAACGGTGTTAGAGTTCCGTCACAACACCGTTACCTTTTGATGGAATATGCTCACGCCGTCAGCATATTACGTTAAACCCTGATGGCGTTAGTTGACTCAACGGTCAACTTACTGCTGGCTGGACGCTGACTGTGTAGCCACGTGGCTCCACTTGGCAACTGAGTCAATCGCTGACTGGTCGCCATGTGGCTCCACGTTATTGCCACCTGGCATGCCATGTAAGTCTCCGCAGTTCGAACCAGTCATAAGAGCTCGATGGGGATGATGACTGGACCGCTGTCTTCGCCGCCGTCTACGGTTGCTGAAATCGGGGAATTTTTGTTAGAATTGCCATTTTCGACGAGCTTCGAACTTCTTCACTTCTCGACCATTTTTCATGATCCACACATGTAAATCCATCTACTTTTCACCAGGAACCCGAATCTGAAATCAAAACTTCGAAACCATACCTGATTTGGCCGGAAGACGGTCGAGAAGCTTCAGAAAAATCCTCTATTCGATCCACCACCTACGGCGATGCTCTCACCTCGAAAATATCCTCCAGCAGCTTGAAATCTCGAGAGGAAGCTACATCTGGGCTCGATTTGGCTCAATTTGGTCCCAACATGGGACGATGAAGGTGAGGTTGTGCGTGATCGCAAGGGAAGAGAGAGAGCAGTCGGGGGGGGGGGGGGGGGGGGGGGGGGGGGGGGAGAGAGAGAGAGAGAGAGAGTGTGTGTGTGTGTGTCCGGTCTATCCGGGTAGAGTTCGAAAAGAGAGAAAAAATCCCCAAAAATGTTGACTTTTTCCAAAATGACCAAACTGCCCCTGAAGCTTCTAGACCCACAATGATCTCACTGGGTCTTCATTTTCTACATCCCGCCTGTGTAGAACTCGTGAGGTTGAGACCTATGTAACGACCCAAGAAAAATTCCCAAAAGCATTGCCAGTCAAAAAGTGACTCTCGAACCCTTCCGAACTCGAGGGTAAAATCGTCATTTTCTTAATTAAATTCTCAAATTTCTTAAATTCTGGTCCGGCTCGTTACAATTTCCCCCCCTTAAAGGAATTTCGTCCCCAAAATTCCCTTAACTTAGGTCATAGAAAATAATCTCCTGCTTCTGAATCCTGTCGTAGTACCACCGACACGAACTGGGCCTCAACTGCGATTCCCAATTGCACCTGTGCACTCTGCACGTTTCTTTGTTCCCATCTCGATAACAACCGTAGGTGAGAAAAACATCTAGGAGATATTCTGAAGGCACCAGAATCCATTCATCCCGGTACATACCTCAAAACAAGGCTCTGACCCCGAGAGGTCCACCACGGGTCCTACTCCCAGCATGACAACAATTACCTCAAGTCATGACATCACATGACTAAATAGATCTTGAATTCAGGTGTCGAATAGGGTCGCGTGTACCTAGTGTAGTCAGTCCCAACGATCTAGCGGAGAACTACATGCCACTCCAGAATAAGAACATATCGACAATATGGCTGAGGAAAAACCCTACCACACCAATCTAGGAGAAATTCCTCCACATATCCGAGTATCTCAACATATGTGATTCCCTGTACGACGCAGAAACAACCCCAACGATCTAGCGGAGAAATACCATGCAACGCCAGCCTCGGAGAAAAACTTGACGAACGCGTGCTGGAAAATATCCCACCACGTGTAAAAGAATGCATGCATACATAAAATTTCCTTTCAAATAAGTCCATAAAGATAAGCCGAAAACTTACCGAAAAATCCATCTTTTGTTTAAAATACTTGGTGGGACCCACGAAAATCCGTATAATGAAAACATACCATGGTCCACAACCCTGCTTTGAAAATCATCCTCAAAGGAGTTTAAAATCATTTAAACTGACCTAGACACAAAATATATATCAAAACAGATCTCACTGCTCTCGAATAAAATCCCGAGTTGTAGCTCACAACCCTCCACACACCCGATATACCTCGAGTTCTGTAGAACATGTACTACGCGTAGACAACCTCAACGACCCGACGGAGAAAATACCCATCGACACCAGCATCAGAGAACCCTCAACGATCTGGCGGAGAAAGACCCCTCAACACCATTCGGAGAAAACCTTGACCTTGCACACTCGATATACCTCGAGTGGTGCAGAAACCTGTGCTATGCGTAGACAGCCTCAACGACTCAGCGGAGAAAATACACATCAACACCAGCGTCAGAGAACCCTCAACGATCTGATGGAGAAAGACCCTCGACGCCAGTCGGAGAAAACCTTGACCCTCGGAGATAGTAATTCAGTGAAAACCAAAAATGCATGTTTTGAAATCCTTGTTTCTTGGCCTAAGCCAATTTCCTTGAAAAACTGGTTTATAGACAAAT